>OU343114.1:15725000-18162500 GCA_910594885.2 Bibio marci
CACAAGGTTACCATGCAGTAAGTAATTCACAAGCTTTAAAACAGAAATATTCAACATATTGCGCTTATTTAAAAGATATAGATATTATGCCAAAATAATAAAAATTACCGACAAATAGGCAAAACAGCAATATTTTCAAACTTTAAAATATTTGCGGTTTTATGTAGATTTAATATATTTTTTTTTTTTGAAAACACTAGGTTTTATTATTTTTATAATAACAGTTTTAATACTGTGGATTTTTTGTAGTACAATACTTATTTCAATATTCGTGATATATGAAATGATTATTTAAAATACATAAATTTTTTAATTAAATATTTTTACTTTAAGAATTAGTTCCATTAAATATAAATTATTATCAGTTTTATATATATTGATCTATTAAAATAAAATAATTTAGACAAAGGCTTGTTCGGCAGCTAAACTTTCTGTGAATGGTTTAACAACAGCACTTGTTGCAAAACAAAATATTAATCCAAAAAATATAGAAATTGGAAGAGCTGGTAATGCTTTACGACAAATTGCTAAAAGTAATAACGTTAAACATAAACCCTGCAAAGAAAAAACAAATAAGTATGTGAATAATATCGCATTTTGATTTAAAAAAAATCAAACTATATATATAAATATCATATATTTACTATCAGGATAGCAACAAAGCAGGCTATTGTAGTATTCCAGTCACCATAACTTGATGCTTTACCAACCAAAACGGAGTAAAATATAAAATCACCTAATCCAAGTTTTATACCTCCTATATAATGGAATTTATTAAAAAATGATTAGAAGTTATTTTTATTTAAAATTGGTTTTAACTGACTCTCTTCGGGTTCTAATTCTTGTTCTTCGTTATTTACAGATGTTGTAGTTGTAGTTGTGACTGTCCGATACTGAGAAGGTCGATTTGGATTATCACTAATATTTGCTTGTATTTCAGTTTGCCGGCGTTGTGTACGTTCATCTGATGTTGATGCCCATTGTTCTGTGAACCCATCTGTATTATCTAGATTAAAACCATTAGACATTAAAAATTATAATTATATTTTACTTAATTATTTTGTTTTATATAATATTGTTATGATATATTCTAAATTTATATAATAAGTTCTTGTAGTGTTGCGTTAATAAATAAATTTAACCTTCACCATTATAAACATTATTCTATATATATAAAAATAAACCTATAGTTACTTTAATATCTATATATTACCAATAAAAGAAAAAAAAATAGAACTAAAATTTAGGGCAAAAACTCGTTGTAATTGGTAGGATTACAATTAAGCGGTAATTGTTTTGACATATAATAAAAGTATTCTGTGTGAAATCCATCCCATTTACAAAAATATAATAGCAAATCATAAATATTATTCTGATCTGAGTTTGCTAATCAATTATACATATTTAGTTTAAACTACCAAAAGCGAAATAAACGAAATGGAAATACAAACACAAGAGAATACAACAAACTACAAAGTTGTCTAATACAAAATATTCTTCAAAAATGGTTGTCGAATTCAATACAGGTAAAATCTACGTATTTTTTGTTCATCTTTTTTATTTCATGGAAAATTAAAAATTAAAAGTTTTTAATCTAGGTAGATTTTATCTGCACCGAATGGAACCAGAAACAGCATGAACATATAAACATCAAATTCCAATGCGTATTTTATAAAAAAAAAATCTTTAAATACCATTTATATTCTCTATTCTTAAGGTCACAAGTGGCGTACCTTCAGGATTTTGTTGTTCTTGTTGAGGTTGACGGGTTCCACGATTTGTTAGTCGTGGTGCTTGTTGTTGCGTTGGTGAATCGGGGTGATTTGTACCCATATATGAATACATAAAAGTTGCTATATTTACATGTATATATATAAAAAAAAATGCTAAATAAATTTGTAATAAAATATGAAAATTACAAATATTTACATGAATATATAAGAGCTGGAAATATTTGTTCGTTACGTTCATGTGCCGTTTCAACAAGTATACGTAATGGTCCTCTTGGTGACAGAACTGCAACTAAATCCCAAATAGATATAACAGCCAATACAACCCATGTTGTCCATTCTGGCAAATATTTAATAAATACTAAGGCCATTAAAGCAGCCACAAAGATTAAATATGCTTGTTGTAAACGTAATGGTGCTTGCCAATGGATTGCTATCATTCCAACTACACCAAAATTCCACATTAAAAATACTGCTGTTAAATAATCCATTGGAATATTATAAGCACGCAACACTTCTCTACAAAAAAAATTGATTAATTTCACAATACCATTTATAATAAACACAAGAGCACTTACTCTAAATATAAGTAACTGAACACAAATAATAATGTTGATGATGATAATATTAACCATCCATGAATAACCTTATAACATCTCTTTTTATATAAAACAATCAATAAAATTGTCATTAATACTATAACAGTCATTAATATCATAGAATTAGCTACAGCATTCCAAATTTTTGTTCCTGTGTCTGGTGAAGATTCATGAAATGGTGTATAAAGCCTAAAATACAAAAATTGTATTAAAATTATAATTTTAAATTCCAGAATAAAAGGTAAAAAAAAACTTACAAATAAAAATCTTTTTTCGAATAAAAATTAATAGAACTAATCGTAGCTACCACTACTAGCATGCAAAGTGAGACTGGAGCAAATAATTTAATAACATGTTGTGCTCCATATTTTAAAACTTCTTCTTCATCCTCATAACTATTATCGTTATCAGTCGGTTGACCAGACGATTCAGTAGTTGAATTATGATTTTGATTATTGCGTCTAGAATTCCTAATTGCTACTTCAGGTATTTGAGAATCTGTATTACTTGTAGCCTACGCATAAATTACAACAAAAATCAAAATTAAATAATATTGGTAATATGAAAATTATGACGAACGGATTTTAAATAATAATTTACATACTCCATATGATACGGTAGCTTGATCTGTATTATTGGATGCCTTTGAACGTTTCTTTCTTGGATGTTTATCAATAGAATGACCTGAATTAATATGAGACTCTGCTACGTGAGCGTCCATTAAAGCTGTTGTTTCTGTTGCCTGTTCTATCAAGTCACTGTCCGATGATGAATCGTTTTCGTTATAATTTGAATTATATGGAGAACGATGAGTTTGTTGAGATTTTCTATTCATGCGAATTAATATATTTTTTTAAATTTAAAATAAAGAACTGCAAATAAATAAAAATATATATAAATTAATTTTCACGAAATATTAACAAACCAAAATCAACCACCTACAGAAAAAAAATTTGCGATATAAATTATAACCCCAGATTCACAATGTACAAACTACCCACTACATAGAAATAATAATATATGTAAAGTTAAACACATGCAGTTCAATGGAGTGATTCAAAACAGTTAGAAAATATATAAATTCTTAAAGTAAGATTACCTGTTTCTACAAACGCCAATTAGAAATGACGAACTGTGTAACAGTAAATAAATTTGAACTTTCATATTTTTGCCATATGTTTTTGTGAGAAAATAAAAAAATTTAGTTTTTCGCAAGAAATTGAAAGTTCTTGTAATGAATATAAAGAAGATCATACGTTTTTGCAAATTCTTGCAAATATCCTTGCAGTTATCTAACTGTAGAAATATATATATATATTTTTGTATTCATATGTTAAATGTTACCACAATTAGCTGTTTTAATTTTTAAGTAAATAAGAACCGTCATCGTTGCTTTATATATCTATTAACTCTATGGTAATATACTACGTAAATTGTGAAGCTAGGGTAAATATAAATGATAGCATTGCCTTGCCGATGTTGATACTCGATTTTTGATTTGCCTTTGCACTTGACACCTTACCTGACACTGACAGCTAAATATTTTTGTCGCTGTTTTCGTTTTCGTGCCACAGTCGGTGCATTGTATTTAAATTTCGTATTTTCTCTAATTTATTTCTTATTCATATTCCAAATATTTCCTCCAAATCTGTTTGCAAATTCGATTTCATTGATTTCAGAAAAGAAGATATTAAAATTTTTAATACAGCATCATCAATTATGCTATTATATTCAATTTTTTCTAGGTAAATATTAAAATAGTATTTATACTATAAATATAATTTAAAATGGTAAAATCAAATTACTTAATTACTTTATTTATAATAGGTTAAATATAATACAATGCCATAATGTACGTTCTATATGTACATCATCGAGGAACTTAATTCAATCAACTCCAATCCTTTATGCGGAACCGTTAAAAAGAAAGAAAAAAATGGACCCGCAAATAATAAGACAACGTGAAGAACGCAGAAGGAAAAAACTAGAAAAACAAATTCGTAGACTCGAACGTAATGCCAGACAATTAAAACCAATTGATGAATTAGAAGTACCATTATCGTTAATAGACGAAAAAGAGTAACATTTTATAACTATTATAATTATAATTATTGAAAAAAATTATATAGTAAAGTAAATACTATTTTTGATCGAATAGAAAACGTTTGCGAAATGTGCTTGTAACACCGGAGTTAAAGGAGAAACGATCGGCACTATTAAATAAATGGTCAAATTATCGATTAGAACAAAAATTACAAGATCTTCAACGTATCGATAATTTATTGTTATCTCAACAAAAAGCACTGCAAGAATTACGATATGAATCTGAAGAGTTGTACCAAGCGGCTATTCAAATCGATCCCGATTTAATGCCATTTTATGCGAAGGGTCCAGTATCAACACCACCAATTGATAATTATAATAGTCCAGATGGCGAATATAGTGATATCAGTAAAAAATGGGATTAATTTTTATAGTATTAAGAAAAGAAAAATTTGCTTTCATACATACAACTTGTACATAAATAGATATGTAATATATACATATATCAATAATAGATAATAAAATGAACATTTCTTCAAAATGTTTGAAATACTGAATTGAAAATATAGAAGATTAAAATAAACATTTTCTTTTCCACTTATCAAATTGTTCTTTATTATATTTAGGAAAATAAAAAAAAATTATAAATTTAAAATTCAAATTGCCATGTTAACATACATTTATTTAAACTAAATTTAACTTTTTTTTTATTGCGTTTCGCAATTCGGGTTTACTAACATTTAATGCCGTAAGTTTTTCTTTATTTTCAATGTTAACATCCGCTCCATGTTCAATTAATAATAAGGCACAAGACGATTGTTCATCTTCACAAGCTACAAATAATGGTGTATTACCAACAATATTTTGGCAATTTATATTTGGTTTTTTTGTATGATTTAATAATAATTCCAAAATTTCCAATCGTCCTAAGACAACCGTTCTATGTAAACATGTATCACCATACTTATCACGAATATTTATATCAGCATTATTCTCTAGTAAATATTCAACAATAGTTTGCCAACCTTTAGAACAGGCATATTGTAAAGATGAATGTCCATTCCAATTTCTTGCATTTATATAAGCACCATTATTTAATAACATTTTAACAATATTTAAATTTCCACTAAGAGTGGCTAATATTAACGGTGTCGCTTGTACATCATCACATTCATCAATTTCAATAGATTTTATAAAATTTTCAAGAATATATTCTACTAAACGTTCTTTACCTTGTAAAGCGGCCCAATGCAAAATTGTACGATCATTTGTATCTTTTTGCTTGACTAAATTTTCATCATCTTGAATTAGTAATTGTATATCGTTAAAATCCTTGGAAAGAATATTAAGCATTTTTTCAGTTTCCATTTTAATTACAAATTCGTTTATTTATTTTTTTAATAATGGGATCGAATTAACCATATATAATATTGATTTGAATGACTATTATATTTTCACCATTTTCAAAAACACAAATTAAATATTATATTATTTTTAAACTTTTATCGAAGCTTCATACTGTTGATTATAATAAAAGTAGTGGGAAGTTAGGCAAAGTTTACACAATCCATCATTTTCAATATTGATAATAGTTTGACATATGATGATCTGAATATCTAAAATGCGTCCTGCGTCCATATTATTCAGATAGATTTGCAAATCTAAATATGATATGCTAAATTTATAGAGGGATATAAGTAACACATCATTTTATTGCAAAATTTTCAAAATTCCTCAAAAACTATAATTGCATTTTTAATACAACCATTTACCTCCACTCGTGAAATTTAGCACTATGCATGTTTTAAAATGAATTTTCCACTTTTGGTTTCATTAAAAATGATAAGCTATGATAAAACTGGCTTTGCACGCTTTGCATATTCTAAAAAACCAGAGCATACAACAATGTAAAAATAACTATTGAGATTGGAAATAAAATAATGTACAAATTATCCTTACGTAATAGACGTATGAGGTGTAAATTTGCTTGAGGGGCTACTTGACTTGACAGTCGACATTTTTTTTTAGATCGAATTCGGTATAACCTTAAATTTTCGTAAAGAAAATGTTTGGAATCGTGATCGTAACTTAAAATAATTTCTTATTGTTTTTCGCTAGCTATCTAGGATAATAATATTATTTTTTATTACCAAATAAATAATTAACAAAAATTCAACATGGTAAGTAATTAAATTTAAATATTAATTTTATTTCGTGAATTGCAGCGTACCGATTACATATATAAAATGCAAAATCGCCAGCTACACTACAGCACAATCACAATACATTTATGTGTTTATCCTGTATCCATTCAACAAAATGAAAAAATAAAAAGAAAATCTCCCTCCATTTATTTTTATATACAATACTGAAAATTTATTTATAATATTTAATGATATATTTTCTTTCAGACACTGGGTAAAAATAATAAAATGATTCAACATCTGAATTATAGAGTTCGTATAATACTACAAGATTCACGAACATTTATTGGTACATTTAAAGCATTTGATAAACATATGAATTTAATATTAGGTGATTGTGAAGAATTCAGGAAAATACGATCAAAAAATACAAAATTACCTGAACGTGAAGAAAAACGTACATTGGGATTTGTATTGTTACGAGGAGAAAATATCGTATCATTAACAGTTGAAGGTCCACCTCCGCCAGAAGAAGGTCTACCACGTGTACCAATACCAGGTACAGCACCAGGACCTGGTATGGGACGGGTTGCAGGCCGTGGTATGCCTGCAAATATATCAAATATTCCGGCTGGTTTACAGGGACCTGTTAGAGGTGTAGGTGGTCCATCACAACAGCATATGGCACCAGTTAACCGTGGCGGTCAAGTGGCAGCACCACCACAAATGCGTCCAATGATGGGTGCTCCTCCACCAGGTATGATGCCTGGTATGCCACCCGGTATGCCTGGACAAATGGCACCACCACCTATGCGTGGTCCACCACCAGGAATGATGCGAGGTGCACCTCCAAGAAATTTTTGAAACATTCATATAATATTCACAATTTACATAACAGAAAAGTATTTGTATTATTGTTGGAAAATAATGTGGATTTCTTATAAATTGTATTTACCTAATTTCTATAAAATTTTTATAATATTTACATTTATTATGGATAATAAATATTGAGCAGCCAATTATAGTAATTAAAACAAAAAAACTATATTCGTATTTATTTATTTTAAATAAAAGTAAATAGTTTTGTTTATTTTTAGAATTTAATTATATTTGGCTGCTCTATATTATTCATAATAAATGTAATTTAAATATTAAAACAAGCATTTTTTTTTTTTTATAATTGATTTTTATTTAAGAAAATACTTTTGAATATCCTATTTATTATTTTTTTTTAATACTGTACACATACTGAATGTTATTTTATTAATCTAATTAGTTATACAGGTAAAGATAACTACTGCTATAAACTGTGTAAATAAGTTTATAGAATCTTAAAGAAATTATTTCATTATAACTTTATAAATAAATGCAATCTTGAAAACTCTTTAATTTTTAATAGTACAAATTCAATAAATGTTTCCTTGTCTTTTTATAATATGCTTCATACCATTTGGTGCACCATGATATAAAATAATAGTAACAATGCATAGTTTTTCTAAGCGACTTTAAATTTTTTGAATATATCCGATAAATAAAAATTTGAAAACATTTTTAAGATCGTTAAACATTAACACTAATTATTAGAGTAATAGCAATAATTTCAAAATTAGATCAAAATAAAAATAATCACATATAAATTATGTACCATATGGACTATTTCGATGTTTAATACTATTATTATTAATTTCCTTTAACGTGATTTCGGCAGAAATGTATGGATATGTGAATATAATATATAATTCAGAAAAAAATGCCAATAATTTTTCAAGATTTATAGGTTAATCTACAAGTAAGTAATTTGTCGTGGTAACACCATATGCAAACCTAAATTAGGTGTAAATATATGGTGAAAGCCACTATACTATTGTAGCACCATAAAATCTGTAGTGGCAAAATGATGTATTTTAATTTTTATATTATTGTTTTGGGAAGATTAAAGAAGAAATTGTTATTTTACAATACAATAATATAAGTATATAATTGTAAAAATATTGTTTTGACTTATTGACTATGAAATCGTAGTTTAAATATGATGAAAATACTAAACATTATGCTATGAATTCGTTAGTCACTAATCTCATGAATTGGCCCATATTTTTATTTTAATTATGTTTTTTACTTTACTTTTACTATATTACATTTATATATATATATATTTAATTAGATTGCTTGGTTATTTTGTTCAAGTTTATATTAATTAAATTGTAGTTTAGTAGTTTAGTAGTATGGTAGGTGTAAATTGATTTATAAGTTTGTTTTGGGTTTATTGAATTTAAATTTAAAAGTATACAATACAAACAAAGTATACAATGTAATACAATAAAAGGCCAGTTAAAAATGTGAATACATCAGAAATTGATCGGGAATTGGTATTAAGTACAAATAATTTTCAGTGGAACAATTATGATAGTATTTGGTGCTTGAATGCAAATAGTGATAATATTTATAATAATACATACAGATGATGGTTATGGTGATATGATAACTGAATACTTAATTTTAACAGACAACATATAATTAACAAAATTGATATATTGTAAATTTACGATTTTAGAGTACACTAAAGAAGAAGTAATTTATAATTACCATGATAATCTTATATTTTTCTTGATCGAATATGAACGATGGTTACAATTGCAATGTTGTTAATCGTTCTGCACTACTTAATAACCTTCTAAAAACTGGTATAAAAAAAAACGATATCGTTTAATTAATTAAATTTTGTTTTCCAATTTTTGCAATTTTACTTAAATTCATCTCTTAGTTTTGTTAAGTAATTAAGTTAACAAAATTTGATTGCGCTTGATGCTTTTCTTCTTGCCACTGTACCGTATGAATTTTTTTCTTATGCGAATGCATATTAGCACTTGAATTAAAAGTTTTTATACAATAATGACAACGATATAATATTTCACCCGTATGTAAAGCTTTATGTTCTTTAAGGGATAATGATCTTTTAAATGCTTTATTACACATATTACATTTATATGATCTTTCATTTAAATGAACATATTTTTGATGGTTTCTAAGGGCTCCTTTATTAGGTGCGCGTTTTCCACAAATATCACATGTAAATATTATATTTGATTCAACGTGTCTTTTCATATGACTGCGTAAACTATTTTCATGTTTTAACCTAAATAAAATATAATTAAAAATTTATATATTGTCAGATATAAAAACAATCATAATGATTTTACCATCTTTCACATATTTGACATTGAAGCTTCGGTAATTCAATCTTTTTATGTTCACTACAATGTTGTTCAAAACATAATTTACTTTTAAAAGATTTTGCACAAATTTCACAAATATAATTGTTTAAATTTTTATGAACACATCGAACATGTGTTTGGAGTATTGAATTTGCTATAAAACTAAAATTGTAAATATTTAATTTATTTATTTTCATATTTATATATGAATTGCAATAAATTTGTATTTCAATTACGCTTTTCCACAATCGCAGCATACATATTTTTTATCTGCTTCTGAAAAGTGTCGCAATTTTCTATGTTGATTTAATTGAAATTGTTTTGCATAACTTTTATCACATTTATCACAATGATATGGACGCTGTTCGGATGGCACATGCCCATCCATATGATTCATTAAACCAGGTTTATCCGCAAAATTTTTATTACATAATTCGCATCTATATGTATATGAAAAATGATAGGAAATAAAAATAAAATAAATTTTTTTATGATAAGCGAGTGATGATAAATATAAATTACTTAAAAGCATCTGGATTAATATGCATGGCAATATGTTCTAAAACACGAACACGACGAAAGAATTTCTTATTACAACAAATTATATAACCATTTGTTGAGTGCTCATTACGATAATGAATTTTAACATCTGAAAATCGATAAAAAGTTGTCGTACATAATGAGCATTCCATTCGATACCACTGACGTATTTTTTCATCTTCTTGTAATGACTTTAAACTATCACGTTTATTTTTATTTTTATTACTCATTCTATTAAAATTATCTTTAGAAATATCAAATTTTGTATTAATATTATTTTTTTTAATTCTATTTGTGTTGTCCTCAATTAATCGTTTATTATATACTTTATTATTGTTTATTTTTTTTTTATCTATTGGAAATAAAAAGGCCATATTTCAATGATTATATAAACCAAATATTTATAAAAATAAATTATATATACAATTTTTTACTGAATTTTTATATTTATCGCCGATGTCTGTACTTTTATTTATTGTTATTGCCATTTCATCTTGGATTTCATTATTTATATAATTTTTTTCAGTTTTTATTGTAGCTTTATCATCTTGAAGATCATTATTATCACCGGTCATAACATCATTGAATTCTTCATCAATTTTATAATCAACAAATGTAATACTTTGTAATTTTTTATCATCATCATTATGTTCGGATTCTTTTTCAATAAGAGTAGCAACTTTATTTTTAAAATTGTTTCTATTATCATCGTCAGCATTATCATTATTATAATTTCGTGTATCTTCACCAATATCTAATTCTATAATTTGTTTATTTACTGATGGATACATATTCTCATACAAATCTTGAGTTATTTTTATATATTCATAAAATATATGGAAATTCTCGATTTTCCACCAGCATGTTGTACATATTATATTTGAATAATTATCATTTGAGTTGATCTGAGAAAATGACAATTTGAAATATAGTAATTTATCAATTGAATGATTATATAAATTTTTATCATAATATATTGCAATTCTATCATAAAGCATTTTATTTATTATGATACATTAGTCCGCCTAAGAGAAACGGAGTATATTGATAACAATTCACCAAATAACACATAATACATATGTTATAGACGCTTTAGAGGATTATATATATCAATATATATGTACCATCACAGGCTTCTAGTTTTAATTAAAAATGTAGACTTACTCATGGTGTGTTCATGCGTATCTATAAAAAATCGGTGTGGTAATTGTGAAACACAAATTATAATCTTAAGAAAATTCAAATTATCGGTTTATTATTCAATTTGAAACATATAAGATCATAAAAATTCGGAAAATTATAACAAATTTTTACTGAATTCTAGGAAATTGAAAATATACTGATTAGAATTTAGAGCCAATTAATCTCTGCATACAGTGCGGATACGTATTTATAACGTGGTAAACATTTATGGGTTCAAATCTACATAGAGTAGATTTACATAAGATCAAAATAATGCCGAAATATTCCTATATATACATGTAAATTTGTATTGAATATTAATATCCGTTATATAAACCATTAATGTGCAAAAAGTAAGATAAACCAATTTTCATTTTGGTATTGTCAAAACAAGAGTAAATAGTGTAATTGTTTTTCATTAATTTCCAAATCAAAACGGTTTTGGGCGATATACGACAAAAATACCCATTCCATTGTATATATATTTAACTATAGGGCATAGTCACTACATTAACAACATTTTAATTATTATCAAGTTTAACGAATTCTAACATTTAATTTATAAAGTAAAAAATTCTAACATTAATTTAATAAAAAGTTTTCTTACGCTCAACGAAAAATGAGTCGATACAATTGAGTTTATATTCAAACGAACACCTTGTTCACTAAATATTTCAATAAAATCGGTAACATCGCAAAAGCATAATCTACACTTTTTCATTTTTGTTAATAAATTTTAAATAATTAAATTTTATTTATTTCAGCACATAATTTCTTATGTAAATATCGTAAATAATTGGAAAACTAAATAATAAAAATATAATAAATTTAAATTGAAAACATAAAGCCAAATCAATTTTTTGACATATAAAATATAAATAAAAATACCCGAGCAGCAAAGATTTACATTAAATTCTCGTCGTCACACATATTTTTAACAAATTTGACATTTTGTCAACTTTGTCGGCAATTTAAATTTCGTTTAATTTTTGTGAAGCATTTTGACGAGGAGGTGACCAAATGGTAGAACAAATAATCAAATTGATCATATATTAATTGATGGATATCACTGTTCTAATATAATGGATGTTAAAATTTGTCTTGGAATATTGAATAGGATCATTATCTAGTTAGTGTAGTTTACGAGCCATTTACACACAACTTGTAAAGAACAACATGGATTATTACAGATTTGGAGGATTACCAGCAGGAAAATAATATATATAGTATGTAGAACAAATTAAAATCATGCGTATATAGTTGCAACAGATGTGTATGGAAGGGATTGGAAGTTAGAAATTAGTGCGGTTTGATGATGAATTTGATAATGCTCGAGATGCAAAAAATACATCCAAGTTGTAAATGCTTACGCGAGCTTCAAGAACCGCTGAAGACTATCGTTCTAATGAGGAATTTCGAGCGTAAATTGATTCGTAAAAAAAACAAGAACTGGTGAAGGCTAACACCACGGTTTTAATGCCATGCAGTAAGTAAATAAAATAAGTAGTAGTACATAATATAGCTAGGTTATTTCTTCACTTATAATTATTTTAATTTCATCACATCCACAGCACGTGCACCATTTAGGTTCATATTAAATTAAAGTGTTTGACATTATGTTTACCTCTATAGGCGGTATTGGACATTTCAACTATACAAAAACTACACATTATATTAATATATTCAATGGAACAGACTTTAAAGCCGTTATGACCTGTTAAAATAATAATGAAAACAGGCAAATTACTTCAATGCAAACAATGTTGAGCATTTTTTCATTAATTGGACAATATCTCCGAAAATTTTGAATTGTTATAAAAACTTATATTATACAGATTATTTATGTGAAAACTTATTACTATTATTTTGAATACAGAGCTGTTTGTGTAAATGGTCAATAATGCCGGTAATTCAGGTAATTGCATATAATTGTTATACCTATTGTGAATAATAGTACAACTACAATAATAATAAGACTATAATAGGGTTCCGGTGATCTTTCTTTTCTCCCCATAATTGTAAATTTTTATTCAAAAATTAATATATATGTAAATTAATATGATTTGCTAAATGTTCATCGGAAAAAAATTCGTTACTAATAATGAAATTCTAAAAATATAGATATACATTTAAAACAAATTCATAAAATTTATATACATATTCATAATGTGAATAATTAAATTACTGTTAAGCAACGGATATAGTATTTTATATTCAATTAATAAATTGTTATTTCCACATGATTGGAAATGATGATTTATATTTTTTTATGTATTTTTATTTTAGATAAAATGAATAATTAATTTTTACCGCCAACACCACCGCAGTAATCCTTTTTTTTTCTTTGCGTATGTACATATGATTTTTGAATTAATTATATCAATAATATGTAAATTGGCAAGAAATTTAAGATTAAAAAAGTATAAATACGAAAAGGATTCTGTTAGAAGATAACACTTTTAAATTGTCATTGTTACACAGTTAAGTTCATATAACTTTTTAATATAGTTCCTTTTATAAAGTGTTTTATAGTTATATTTAGATATATGAAATAATTCAATAATAATAATAATAATAATAATAACAAATAATAAAACTAAATTTATAAAATGTCATATTTTATTAGTTATACAATTTTATTATCGGTTATCCTTTTAGTAACTACATATTGTATGGCATACAGTATATACGATAACGAAATAAAAAGGGAATTTCGTCCAAAGTGAGTAAAAGTTTTAAAATTAAATTAATTATAGCGCGCAATTATATCTTTTAATTTAACTTTAATTTATAATCGTTTTATACAAATATTCTTACATATTAAATTTTAATTAATATTTAATAATTAAATTTATATAATTATATGTAGATCGGGATATATTTTAACATGTGAAAGTGCACCATCGGTACCAAATGACAATTTCTGTTTATTAGGTAGCTACAGAAATGAATGTAATAAATTATCGTGTTATAAGGTAACTATATTTTTGTAATAATATTAATATATTAGTGCATTTATTTATGCAAGATTTGAATTTTGCGCTGTAAAGTGAGACTACGGAACCAATTAGTGATCTTAGACACCTGCTGCTGCAGCGGTTGTCCTTCATCAAGTCGCGTTCAACACAAATAATCGAAGTAGTTCGCGTGTGAGCGTCGCAGAGATTTTATATGGTGAACGGTGCAATTCGTAACCGTGGTCAAGAATTGGACATTTTTTTTTTACTCTGTAATTGAAGTGCATGTGTGGAAAACATTTATTATTTATTTATTGATAATGGATATCATAACGCTTTTGTGACATGAAAATGAATATTTTAATCAAAGTTGGCGGCAGTTTACTGAATTCATTTCGTTAAAGTCTATATACCATCAATTATTGGTCTTTGCTGCATCTTTGTATCCAAAATATATACAATTTCTCTGTATATAGGAATATTATCGATACAATATAATTTAGTGTATGGTTGAAGTGTCTAGTATATAGTAATTACTGCTATTCATACATAGGTACAAAAGCTGTAAAGCTTTCAAATACTAACAGAATTTCGCCATAGCAAAAATTTTAGACCAATATTTTTATCAATTTTTTAAAAGTTATCCTGAAAAAAATTCATTTTTTTAACGTTTTCTTATTATTTTGGTCATCATTACTATATTTATACTACACGCATGGTAGTAGGTATACATTTTTGTAATATATACATTTTTATATTTTATCTTATTAAATTATGAGAAACAACATCTGGGTCTAGGGACGTATAATAAATGCAGATTTTGCGAATCTATAGAAGAAACCCTAGAATAACTACTCATAAAATTTTATCTGCAAAAAAATAGTTTACCTGCGGGATCTTATTGATTACGGGTAATGCAACCATACACCATATGAAGCTGACTCCATTTCCATATAATAAAATAAAATACATTAAAGAAACGGAACGGAGTATGGGAGCTCTAAAGATAAGAAACCCACCAGCAAACAAGTTAGATTTGGTAGGGTAGAATAGTAAACTATCCACTTACACTATATACTTACAAGAACTACCAAAATCAATCTAAATCTTAATGTTAATGTATATATTAAATAAATATGTATTATATAAACTAATCTAATCAATACAATATTATTATATTATATTTAATATAGGGTTTAAATGACACATGTGATAAACGTAAATCTGGATCGCTAATGTTTTCACATAGAAATAATGGTGAATGCCATCCTAAATTTATATGTTGTAATGGCAGATGTACTGGTTGTCATTCAGAAACAGCTGAATGTAATGAAGCTATGTGTCCACCAAATTTGTCTAATGCAATTAGAAAAAAGAAGGATTCACTTAAAAATGTATTACGATCATTATTGTATGATGATGATCAATAGATAATGATAAATAATTCTATATATATGATGATGGCATTAATATTTATATACGACCAAAAAAGCGATGAAATTTGTTGAATAATGTGATAAAAAGTGTATATGTGAAATGAAATTATCTTTATTTATCATATAATATTTATATTTATTATTTTATTCAAATTACGACATATTACAATATATATATATAATACCTAAACAAAAATCAAAATTTATATTAAATGTATAACAACTAATTAATAAAATTATATAAATATAGAAATAATAATTCAAAAATATGATATTTATTTTTTATCACTTATCACTGGTTAAACGAACACTAAATGTTATTGGTCCGAATGAAAATTTTATGTTTACTTACCGGTATCTATAATATGTTTCTTTAACACCAATGAGCTTTCGATAAGGTAAATGAAATTACTACTAATTACTACTATTTTATCATATATACCTAATACGAATTCAAAAAATCAAGAAACAGTTTGATCCTTTTTTTGGTGCTACGGCTAAGGCTTGTTGTTTCGCCACTATTATCTCTTAAATTTTAATGTTAAAAACCAGGCACCGAATATCAAATTGCTCGATGAGATTTTCATTTCGGGTTTACTATACTAATGTACCCTGCATGAGTAATAAAACTTATTAACATGTTTTGTATATTCCTATACTCTATCTATATTCTATACTTTAAAGGCCATAGATAGTTACTACTTTAAACTATTACTATTTATTGTTACATTAATTTTTGCGGACGACATATATGTATATATATGTGTATTCTAGATAATAGGTTTTTAGTAATTTTTTGAAATTGACTCATGATATACATCAGTAAGACAGCGAAAACAAGTAAAACCAAATCAAGAGAAGTTTTAATAAAAACAACACGAGGATTACGAATTTGTGATTGTGTGTGAAGACAACATTTGGAGAAATACTAAATTAATTCACAAATCAAAATCACTATACATAAATGTTGGGTTTCTTATAGTAAGTTTATATATATATAAAGATTTATAAACGGATAATTTCCTATTAATAATAATATTAAAAAAAAAAAATATTTTAAAACAAATTTTTTATTTAACATTTTAATTTTAATATGTTATTTTTCAGCTTTTTGTAATAAATCATTAGTATAAGATTAAACATTTTTTTTTATTTACATTTAGTAATTTCATAAGAGTATTTGTTTTTAAAATAATTTTCTTTCTATTTTTTATATACACATTACAAACATAATATTATAACAAAAATAATAAAGGTTTATTATTTTCAGATACATACATTTTAACCTCTAGATCTAGAATATATCACATTTCGTAGAAAGAAAAAATTACGCAATAAAATGATTATGAAATTATAAATATGGTCCTTTTATTATTTGATATTATTTAATTTTTGTACAGGTGAATTTTTCTAACTAAAAAAAAATTATAAATTAACATTTCATTTTTCATGAAAATTATAATTTAAAATAATTATTTACATTAAATTTAAATTATATTATAATAGACGACAAGAAATAAGAAAATTATTTTTAAAAAATTATTTATATACTCTAAAAAAATGATAATAATTTAAAAATAAAAATGTAATAAAATTTAGTTATTAACTTATTTTATATTTTCATATGTAAAATGTTGTGAACTATTTTTGTTCATTCTCACGCAAAAAAAAAATAGTATTTAATAATAAAAAAATAAAATATATAAAATGGATTGAAAAAGTAGAGAATTAAATTTTTATAATAAATATTTACACTCGCATGAGTTTAAAAAACAAAAGAAAAAACAAAATTAACAATTAAAATTATCGTCCCGTTGTCCATCCACGCCAAAGTGAAGCCACTGAAGCCACAGCACTTGTCACAAGTCCAGTAGCCGCTGCCATACTTGTTACCTGTTGATGTTGTTGCTGTTGATTATAATATCGTTGTGATGTTGTTGATACATTTACATCCAATGGTAATGGATGTGGTACCGATTCCCAATCATTTTGAAATGAATTATCATCTTAAATATAATAATAAAAAAAATTAATTTAATAATTGTAATATAATTGTGTACAAATAAATATTTCATTAATTTACCATCATCATCAGAATCATCGGCCGATAATACATCTTGAATTAATTGTGAATCACATGCTCTAATTAAACCGGCTGTTGTTTGAACGGCACCATTACGTCCTAAGTCACTAACATTAGTATTCAATAATTTTTGAATATTTTCTAATGTATGATTTGGTGATAATTGACTTAAGTTAACATATTGTGTGTAACATAAATATAAAATATTTGCATTTAATCTTGCAACTTTACGTGTAAATGATTGTTCGGATAATTCCTTTTTACAAAAATCTCTAAATTCGTTGGATAATTATTAATTTAATAATTTGTTTTTTTATTTTATATAGTTTTTTTTTATTTTTATTAATAGAATTTCACGTGTTAACATTTGCAAAAATGGATCGAAAATAATAAAATTATTAATAAAATTATCATTATAATTTTCAGTTCAGGTATAGAGATATATCGCAGTAATTTTGACCAATCAATATAAATATGCATACAGTAACGATAATAATGATTTCGTAACATTAAAAAACAGGTATTTTTAATTAAAAACCTATACTAATTAATTAGTATTAAAGGAATAATGAAGATGGAGCGAAATCGGGTATTATAAAATCAAATATAACACAAGTACAATCAATAAAGTCCAGAACAGATGTGATGGGGATATAAAAGAAACTCCACAAATAGTCCAAGATCGGTAGAAAAATCAAAATTTGAAATTAATGACATGGCCTCCAGCTAAAATCTCTGGATCAGCATCTCAATCAAAACGTATGATACTTAAGACATATCTTGGACAATGGATTGCATCCAAAGAATACCGATAAATTTTGGGAGCGTTGCCAAATTGAATCGACGAAAATTTCACAATAAATTTTAAATATTTTAATAGTCAGTGTGCCGAAAAGAATATAACAGCTGTAAAAACTGAAACAGTTTTGGATGAAACATTAAAATTTAATGTAATTTTTGATTAAATTATAAACAATCAAAATCATTCAAAAACACATTTTCATTTTCACAATTTCTGTACTGAAATAAGAAACTATGTTCAGTTTTTGTTATACTGAAATTTGCTCAACAGAATTACCATTGAAAATATACTACTCAGCGATTAACAATGTGTCGATATGCAATAATATGTGCGATTCACCTATAAAAATAAAAGAAAGCATCTATCGATTTTTACCAACTTGACTACAATAGTCAACATATAAGTAGTTGTTTAGATTACAAAATCAAATCTTTTATTATTTTTCATAAAATATTATTATTGTATAGGTTATTATAGTTGTAGGTAGAATATAGACAGTTGGCAAACTCTATTTTTACACAAAATTATGAAGAAAATTAATAATAAATTACTAGCCCTATTGAATTGTATTTTTTTATGCTCAGAACCCAAGTTAAAAAACCCGACTTAAAAAATACTATGTTCATAATACAATATTAATATAATTAAATAATAATAAATAAGTAAATTTAAATGAATTATAGTACAGAACTCTTGTATAAATACAATACATATCTTGATAATTGATAGTTTTACTATTTACTTATTTATGCATACTTGTAGGTTTAGAGAAAATTCTAATGTTAGATTAATTAAAATTAAGAATTTTTTATTAAATGTTTTCAAGTCACATTACGTTCAGAAACTGGGCAAGCAAAATATTATATGTATAAGTAAAAAAATTATTAAACTTACCCATACACCATTTTATACGGTAATCTAATGTCCAAATAAAAGCTTAATATTAAAATTAATTGTGTTGCATATGTAAGTGCAGCACTTATACTATAAGCTGGATTTTTACTCGGTAATTGTACAATAGATCCCGTACCAGTATGTAAACCCTCCTTTTTAGTAGAAACCCAATCATTATATGCTGTATAATCGCCGTTATCAGGTAATGTGGCTGCAACAATTACATGTTGCGTATCATTTTGACTGCTTTGTAATATCCATTGCCCTTTGATATATGCTGTATGTGTAGCTTCAGCTAATGCAATAACAGTGTCGGCAGGCAATGATGATGATGATGATGATGATGCTGATGACGAAGTTACTGTTGTTCTTCCTGTTTTTACAGTAGATAATTCCTCTAATCTTATATCACTTTGCATAATTGGAAAAATATATTTGATTAATTTTACTATATTATTGCGTATTAATTGTTTTAATTTTTCTTCCACATTTTTATGTGAAGCAATTAAATTTTTATTATCATTTAATCGATCACGAACAATTCGATCTAATTTCATCATATTATTTGCAAAAATTGAAAAGTTTTTCCGAGTATCAAAATTTACTTTGGTCATAATCTTTTCATTCGTTTTATATATATTTAAATTTACTTTGGTTTCATTTATTAATTTATTTAAATGATAAATTCGTTCTTTTTTTCTTATAATTTTTGATTTTAAATTTTCCATATGTATAGATTGTTCCAACATTTGTTTACATTTTAATTCCATTGTGTTATGTTTAGATTTTAAATCAAAATATCTTTTTTGTTTTTGTTCAAATCTATAGAATGTTAAATAAATTGAATGAATACATACAATAATTAAAAATTTACATATTGTTAATTGTTTTTATTTTTTGTTAATTATATTTATTAAAATTTGTACAAATGCACAAAAAAGAAAAATTCGAAATAAATGGCGTAATTTCAATAAATACCTTTCTGATGATGTAGACGAAATTTGTCCACTTTTAGAAAATATAAAATCACCAATTTGTAAACATTCACGGCAATGAAACGATTTTTTTGATAAATTACATAAATTACATTTTTTTGTATATCCATTTGAACCATTCCAATGGGCTCCATCATTTTCATTTGATGAAATATAAAATTTATTTGGTGGACTATCAATTGAACTTTCAGTAGACATCATAATAACAAAACAACAATGCAATTAATTTAATTTTTAGAAGAATGAGACAGTGAGTTATGAAAGATGTGTACAAAAATAAATTTTATTTACGAACAAAAACAAAAAAAAAATAAATAAAACTTGCAGGTACCTCGGTACCTCTACCAACACCAGCATGTACCTAAAATAATTACCTACAACTTATATTATAAAAATCGTTATTATTATAATACTTTTACTGGCTTTATTTAATTATTTATTATGACCATATGATTTGTTTTAGTTTATTAAATTAATTATTATAAATTTCTTAAAATATATGTTGTTGTCAAATAGAAATAAATATTATAAATATTGATTGGATCTGCTGGTTTCAAATACTTGAATAACGCAACGCAACGCAACACGTTTACATGTTGTGTCAAAAAACAGGCAACAGGAACATGGATCATTTTGGGCAATTTGTCAGTTCCACATATAGTGTTTGTGTCCATAATAATATTTACAATTATGGCAATTGTGTATCTAAAGCATCTAGCTATTGTATAATTGTATTAATATTTATCATTTAATAAATGTATACTTATGAATTAACGCTCTGTTTCTCTATATAGCCGTTCATACCATAATACAAATATCATACTTTAGTTTAGTTCTTAAAATTATTAGTATTCGAAGTATACTTTAGTACATATAGATGCATTTCTAGCTGCGCTAACAAACATAGCAATTGCATACCCAAAATTGGGAATTGTTTGCCATATGCGGAATAATTTGTATTACCAATATCTTGAGTGTATAATTAATGGCAGATACGTGCCATGCGATATTATTGGAGATAGTGTATAGATGAAGAGTATAAATAGAATAGAAAGAACAAAATTATGATAGTAAAAATGCCGCTATCTATTCCGATATGTAAAACCTTGCTCAATGATAAAATCAAAAAAACACAAGTAAGTATTAAGTAAATAATAATAATACATTTTATATTTCTGCCATTCATATAAAATTATTTTAAATTAATTAAATTTTGGGTAGATTAATTTTATTGCATCACTTTTCAGTTTCTATTATTTGCTATTATATAGAATGTTTTAACTATAAAATTCCTATGATCGAGGTGTTCCAATGTTAATATAGTTGCTATTTGCTGTGGCACGTTATAATACTAGAAAGAACCAACTTTTTAAACTTTTATGACTCCAAAATAAGGTATAATCTGAGGCATTTTTATTAATTTAAATGAAGTGAAGTGTTAGTGTCGTGTTCCGTTAGTATAGATATACATAAATAATATATATATAAGTAGACAATTAAAAATACACAATAATTGCCTATATTTTTGTGTACATATGGAAAAAAATGGTTAATAGATTTTATATTTTCAAAAAAAAAATTGTGTTATTAATCAATTATATGAATTTTCATTCTTTTCTATTCCAACATTTTATCTACTAACTTTGGGAATTGGGTTTCGTCATCTGATGTTCTTGCCATTCAAACTATTGTGCAGAATACGCAATAGATGATAGTCTGAAGGGTTAAGTTTTGGAGTATATGGTGAATGTCTTTTTCAGCTCCTTCCTTCTGTCTTTGTAAAGAGTCTTTTGTCTGGTCGGGCATTATCATGGTGGAATTTCAAACATTTTCAGTAACCAAAATTTTCTTTTATGCTTTTGCCGCTTTTGAGCTGATTTATTATATAGTAGATAATGAATGTGTTGTTACTCGTGTATCGAACTTGATAATAAATCCAACATTCTTTAAATATCGGAATACAATTGAATTATCAATGATTGAGTTCGCGCATCAATCCCTTCAGTTGTAATGTGTAAATTATTTTCCATCAGCACAATGGCACTTCAACAGTGAAGTTGTTGATATATATGAAAATCGGACACATACAGTTATATATGTAATCATATCTAATAATAATACTATACGAGTACTTTTAAATTATATATTTAACAGAATGTATGATTCTCGCGTCTTTTATCCTTCACTCTATATATGTGTATGCTGATACTGTTGCTGCATAAAATCTGTTGCTCCTCGCGTATATTAATATAATAATAAAATTAATAAATGAAACATCATATACTGATGTTACACTCAAGAATTACCATAGCTAATATAATGTTATTGGATGAAGCTAAGTGGCGGTGTTTTTTCTTCTCTGTTGCAAAATGTATTGTAAAAATAAAAACAGAAACTTTTAATGAAATTACATAAGCGCTGGTATCTTCTATATAATATAATATTGTTTATAAATTATTTATATTTGAAATAATATATTATTTATTTATATAATTCACATCAAATTTTATATTCACTGTTTTTTTTTTGTGGTACACATATGGCAATAATTTATATAATTCTATATAATATTAATATTCTCGATATTTCTTCCAAAAATAATCATAATTATAATAATAATAATAATAATATATAATAATAATAATAATAATAATAATAATAATAATAATAATAATAATAATAATATTAGCAATACATTTAGAAATTACTTTATAATTAATTTATAATGAATTTTATCTATTTTTCGTTCTACATGCAGATATATCAATAGCAGATATATTTATCATATTTATATAAACTATATTGTTTATTTGTATTTATATATTTATTTATTTTCTATAATGTATTTAGGTAATGCAAATGAATGCAACTAATTTTTCAGTTTTTCTACAATAATTTATCACATCAATTATTTTTTAATAATATATTGTACAAATACTAAATATATAATATATATATATATATGGTTTAGTTTATTTTATTTTCATATGGTATTGCTTTAAAATACTATAATATTTTAAAATTGATTTTTTTTATGTTAGTTATTAAATGTCTGGTAATAAATAATAATGTTCCGCACCATTCAATCATACACTACAGTAACACTTCGTTATTGTAAATATATCTAATTTTTCAGTAAATATTAACTAATAATTGAATTATTATTACATATATATTGTACGACATTGACGCAATCGGGTCTTTAATAAAATTGTTTGTTTGATAAAAGACGACTGTATTTATTTTATAGGTTTCGTAAAGAAGAGTCACGAAATAATACATAATGGGTTGGGAGCATCGTATTTATTATGGAGGTACCGATCAGAGATTATGAGATAATTAAAAAAAATATATTAATAATTTTACGTTTGGCAATTATAATAACGATAATGATCAGCAATAAGTGATAAACACAATAAAATATAGAGACAATCATAATTTCAGATAAAATTAAAATTAATAATTATTCACATTTATATACTATTAATTTATGTGTAATATATCGTATTATTGTTACTATAATAAGATATATTACATATATTTTATCAATTTTTTCATATTGAATCTATATTTAAATTTAATATATAAATAGGAATATTCATATATAATATATATATATTTAATTTGTATCAACTACTATAAAACAATGTACTATAAATTATCATGTTTATCTGAATACATATACAAATTTCACTACATAATTACTATATTAAAAGTAAAAATATATACGTATGTTAAATTAAAATGCTATTTATTACATTGCGGACAAATCTATACAATACAAATAATATACATATACTAATATAAAATGTTATAAATATATATATATTAATTTAATATTTCTATATCATTTATTTTCCTTTTAATTTATCATTCCCAACTGTTCACAACATTATTTTATATATATAATTAGTAACATTTAATAGATGTTAACACAATATTTATAAGCACTTCATCTACTAAAATGTATTTTTCATTTGGTATATTAAAAACAGTAATAATTTTTAGTTTGTGTTTATTTTTTGTGTCCAAAAAAACCATTATAGAGATACACTGTCCCTTTATATTTTCAGATTCTTTTCTTTATGTGGTGTATGGATGACAGCATGGGTGGTATGGGTTCGTGCTTTTTCATTTCTTGTAATTCAATTTTTCACTTGTGAACAAATATTTGTGTTTCCATTTTTCCATTATTTTATGTGATATTGCTTTGCAACTGAATATGGCAAAACCATATGAAAAATCATGTTAAATTCTCGCATTTATTACATGTGTACAGCTATGGTATAAAAAAACATTTCAAATTTCTTTTTCATTAACTGTAGGCATATGATTATTATACTATTTCAACAAACCCTCCACTCCCCAGCCTCAACCAATCTAAGTAACAATTATTAGATAGTGGCGACATAACTGAAACTGTCGAATCATTAACAATTAATTATCCATTGATTACATTGTTACAAATGCGTGTTATGATTTATGTAAATTGTATGTCAGTTTAGTAAAAATAAAACATCTGATAAATTGTGAGTTCAGTGAAATTGCTGTGAAAAAGTTTAAAAAATCGTTTTTTAAATATAAATCGTTTCAAACGCAAATCTGGTTTTCAGTCTAAAACGATTAACAATAACAGCTTCACAAAATCGATTATGAAAGAGAATTTTCCGTCAGATTAGGGTTACACAATAATGAATTATCTTCATTGTAAAAATGAAGCAAAATCACGAGAATTATATGATACCGTATTGTGTAGGATCACATTATCGTGCGACTACCAAAATTGCATGTGTTTTTGATATCATAGTTGGTTTCGATCTGAATAATTATTCATGAATATTAGACAATTTCTTCAGTCTGATATAATTATAAATTTGATTATTTTATATGAATCTATATATATTCAGTTAACAACCTTCACATATCTCTTATGAATTTCAATATATTAGTACTTATTATATGGAATAATATATTTATCATCAAAGTAATTATAATATTTCCAAACTAATTATTTGAAATTAATTTTATTCGATCAGAAAATGGTTTGACTAAATGAAAAAGTTATTATTTTTTTATCGTAATTATTATATTAATATGCTATCTTGTGTGTGTGTGTGTGTGTGTATGTGTGACTAATTTAGTAAAAGAATAGAAAACAATTATTAGTTAGTAATGTAATTTGTAATTTTTATCATGGTGGAATTTCAATTTGTTAATTTTTAATGATTCGAACATTTTTTTATTGCCATTTCAACCAAAAAATTAAAATATAATGTTATTTAGTATAAAAATTAAATATGAACAAAAAATTATTTATAAATAATCGAACAAGTTTAAATATATATATATATATATTATTTATTTATTTAATTATTATTATTTAAATTTAATTATTATTATTACTATTATTATCATCATCATCATCATCATCATTTTTATTATTATGATTTTGTGTTTATATTATTAAGTTAAGTTTTAGTTTAATAAATTGTCTATTTATGCATTTAAAAAATTTAAAAAAAAAACAAAAAACTTGGACTACGAAAAGTTGTTAAAAAAAAAAAATTAAAAATAAATTGTAAATGATTTTAACTAAAATTTAATATTATTATAAACATTTTAAATTAAATAACAAAATTGATTTAATAAATGTTGTGTGTGTTGTGTGGGTTGTGTGTTTGTGTGTATAGTAAAAAGTTATAAATTATTGAATTTTTAGCATAATATTTACAATATAATATAAATAAGTATATAATTACACAACACAATTACATACACACACACACACACAAGACACATCATTTCATAATTAATTAATTATTTAAAAATGTATTTATTAATAATAATTTTATGATCTTAAATGTAAAAAATTATCTTCCTTTAAAATGATTTTTTTGAAATAAATAAAAATAAATTCTTAGTTAATTTGTATTGCGGATAAAAACGAAAATTTATAAAACTTTAAACATATAATTGAGAATTTAATTAATAATAATTTAATTTAAATAACTGAATTATTATCCGATTATATAATTATGATCAATCCATATATAAAAACAAATTAATTTTACACAAATTTTACAATGCGTATAATATTAGTAAAATAATACTATTATTAGTTAGAAAATTGATACAAGAAAACTTGTAAATTTTCAGTGTATTTATTAGTTGTACCAAAACTCTTAAATTCATTATTTATATATATTTTTTATAGTAAAATATTAATTTATTTATGAACTAAAGTTAAGTGTTTTTATTGATCCATTTTCATTAAACGTTTATTATTTCATTTTTTTTTAACAGAATTCCAAATTGTGGTGGCTATATGAAAACCAAGTATGTATTCAATAAAATAAAAATGTAACTAATGAAATATTTACTATGAACACTGTAGCTAATAATCATATAAATTTTTAAAATTCAATTCATTAAATTTAACAAACAAAAAAATTAAATAAATATTATTTAGCAATTAAGAAAATATTGCCATAATTATAATATAATCAATATAAATAATTACATCATACATAAATTATAATAAAATTAATATTAAGATATTATAAATGTATATATCTTATGGGTACATATAGTAAATGTGTTAACATGAAAGAAATTGAAAAAATTCCGCTCCGATATAATAATAATAAAAAAAATTAGACTCATAGAATTATAGATATAAAATGTGATATTTTTATTGGTATTTAATTTATAAGTATGTGGCGGATGATAAGTTGTTTACTCTTAATGTTACTCTTTTTTTTTTCTTGTAAATATACAAATGTAATACAATTTATGTAATACCCTTGAGTATAGTATAGTATAAAGATATAGAAAATATTGTTCAATGAATTTTTAAATGTCTCTCTACCAATACCGAATACCGATAAATGATAAACTTTAATTTATAGTAAATAATTATGTAAATGTACAAATCCATAAACAAATACGATTCTCATATCATTTATTAATTATTTGAATTTAAATCTATAATATAAAATAAAGCCATAAATCGAAATAACAAACGACAATCGCGCTGTCTACCTACATATAGGAACAATGAAACATTTTTATCATGTTTTGTATATCTCTATCTCTATATACAATAAAAAAAAAAATTTCGCAATTATTTTACAACAACGACTCACATTATAAAATGATAAACGATAGCACATCGTACACAGAGTACTAATAAATGTTTAATATACTTTTTTCATTGAAAGCAAACATTATTTTGTAATTCAAAATGAAAAATTAAAATTTGATGGTAAGAAAGTATATAGTTGTTATCTTTACTTATATAGACTCATATAGATAAAACATTATTATTATTAATTAGATATCGTTTTCAATTAATAATTTATAAATAATAGTTTTATTAAATAACCCATAACAAATATACATATTTATTGTACACTACCATACCTTTAGTATAGTATTGAGGATGATATTAAAACCGAATTTAAACAAGGTAACTATATTAGAGTTAGTAATAATATAACCAAAATCATTTAGGATGATACAATAGAATAATAACAATGTGTTAAAAATACCCTGCTATACATATATAAATATATATATATGAATCCAATGTCAACAATCAATTTTTAAATAAACTTAAATGTTAATGTAATGTATTTTTGTTGTTCCATCATATAGTAAATAGATTATTGTTGACACAGAACACTTAGTTTTTGGCTACACAAAAGATTTACACAAAAGGTGATTGATTGATTAAAAGAGAAAAAATATGTAAAATTATTATAATGAAGTTTTATTTTATAAAATATATAAATAATATTCATCGATTAAGATAGAGTAGTGCATGCGTTTGTGTGTGTGTTTGTGTTAATACATTTGTATATAAGAATATACACTAAATTTGTGTGCTTAAAATGAACAATACTTTTATACCAATGTGAGATGTTTCACAAAAAGCGAATCACATTTATTTATTTTTATATTTGGTTTGCAAAAAAATCCGTTTTGGTATATAAACTTTCTGTTCATCATCAGTTCACAGCTCCTAAGCTCAGCTAAGTGATAAATTATTGAAGTATTTTTATTATTTTTATTATATTTCTCTTCTAAGGATGGAGGCGATTTTTGAATCGTACATTAGGTACACGCAATGTTGTGTCCATATGAGAATGATCTTTAATCACCATTTTTGCTACACTCAAATTTGATGCTAAAAGCCAAAATACATACAATAAAATATATGTTTTGTGAATTGCGTTATGATTTAGTTCGCTTTCACAATTTGTTTGATATATTTTTTAAGTATTTAAATTTAATATCATAATTAATTTTTTAACACATATAAATTTATTTAAGTTGGAAAAGTTTATGGTATATCCAAAATAAAATATTTTAACTATTTAAATACATTTATCATAATTAATTATTAAATATATTACAAAAATAATTTTTGGGTGGAAAACCTAATGCAAATTTAATTAAAGTTTAACGACCCCATAAAACAATAAATTGTTATAAATGTATTTTAAAGTTAAAATATTTTTAATTTTAAATAAAGCATGTTTATTTATTAAGTGTTTATTAATTAAGTGTTTAATTTAAGTTTTTTTCAGGTTTATTTTGATTATTTTGATAGATTTTTCGTACCGTTATAAATATATGTTAGAAATATATATCCAACTTTAACTTTTAACTAAACACAAATAAATGCAAAATACATAGATTGAGGTCACACAACCATACGCTGCTACTACCTGCTGAATCAAAAAAATATATTACTCGTAATAGTTGCGTATGAAAGTATTCGTAAATATTACACGTAAGTGTTCAAAAATGCCTATTCGTATACATATTTCATTCGCAAAAATGGAAGAAGCGTATAAGTCTTGAAGTGTGATTTAAAAATCATGCTGCTTCTGTGGAGAGCGATGTAATTTTTATCAAACATACACATTTTTTTTTATACTTAATACATATTATTTGTCAAATATTTTTAACATATTTTAATATGTTTAACATAGGCATCTTATACATAATTCTATTTCATCTCTTAAATGTACATTTAGTTATAACTTTATTCCATATATAGTCCATAAAATTAAGTTTTTCCTTTTTTGTTATTTTAAACTACAAATTAATTCAATATACTCACATAAAAATAAACATTATAAAAAATAATAGGATAAATTCAATTAATAAAAAAAAAAAAAAAAAATTCAAACGTAAATTGGCTCTAGAAAAACACATTTATATGTTTTTAATTTATTAAATATTGTAACTAAATTCTACTATAAAAAAAAAAAAAAAAAAAAAACAAAGTAAGAATATTTGAAATTAATTGTTAAATATTATTTATATTGTTTTTCCATTTTTTTCAGAAACTACATTAATAATTATAAATTAAATATTTAATTCATAATATTTGATTGTTGAATAATTTTAATGAATGTATTTATAAACATTTTTACTTAATTTATTTATTTATTTATTACTATTTTATTTTATTTTTTTAATTTTTTTTTTTTATCAAGAATAACTATTTTAATTATTTATCGTTATTATTATTATTATTATTATTATTATTATTATTTTTAATTATTTTTTTTATAGTCATATATTAAAATTGTATGATTATGTAAAATCAATTGTTTTTCATTTCAAATATTTTAAGATTAATTATTTTTTTTTCTCTTAAGTAATTTAAGTTTCTCACAATTTGTTTATATTCATATTTTTTTTTGTTCTGAAATTTATCTAAAATGATAATAGTTTCCATGCTCGCATTGTTCCGCTAAATGTGGGCACAATTCTTTGAATGTTTTTGCTATAAATGAGCATCTGAAAAAAAAAAAAAAATTAATAAAATAAATAAATAATAAAAATAAATAAAAAAATTAAAAACAACTGGAAAAATTAATGTTAAAGAAATCAATTTATAATATTATTCCAATGTGATGTTTTTAATGTGATGGTATTGGAAAAAAAAATACGGTATTGTCTATAACTCCAATCGTTCAAGACGTGCCCAAATAAATCTCTTCTAATTTGTTTAAAAATTCTGTCAAGGCGAATAAGTTCTTGACACATAACCATGAGCAATCGGATTTTTGAACTCAAGATATACAGTGGCATATGTGATCACTTCAAAGAACAAAATGGTTGAAGGCGAAAATACAACTATAGTAATAGATAGGTTGTATAGGGGGAACCATAACCATGATTCCATTCTTGCATTACATTTACAAGAGGCATTGAAATGATCTATTAAAATGGATTTACAAAAGACTGAAAAATCCTCTGTGACTATAGTATACATTATTAAATATTATAGAAACAGATTTAACATAATAGTTTAAAATAAAGTATGCGCAGTCGTCATGTGTAAATGTTAAATTTTTACAAAATTATCAAAATTAAACTTTTACATTACAATTGTGTATTTAAATATAAAAATAATTGTTTACAAATCAAATACAAATATTATATTAGTCAATAAAATTAAAATGAAAAAATTAATAATAAATAAATGTAAAAGTATAATATGACGTATATATTTTAAGTCGTTTAGAAAATTTATTTCTAAAATATATTTATTTATACATTTATATGTTATTCATTATACATAAACTAATAAAGATAGACCATAACGTTTTTAGTTATTTTAAATTTGTATAAAATTAAATATATGAAATATTTCAATGATATATTATATAATAATAATAACAATAATAATAATAATACATACATAAAACTATATACAATTTATATAGAAAATACTCTAAAATATAAAAGTATATAGTATTTTATGGAAGGTGATCAATATAATAAATTACACTAAATTAAACAAATTATATATTATAATTATATTATTAAACAATAACGTGAAGAAAATTTGTATTGCAAATGCACATCATTGAATATGTGTGTAAGTGTGATTAATTAATGAACGATTAAAAACAATAAAAACGATAATGCCAAAGAACTTTATATACAATTTTTCGTAATATAATCAATATTTAAATATACTAATGAAGCCGCATGTATTTGTTACTACAACTTTATTGCAATATGTCTTAAAAGTCAATTCGAAAGAATTATCACCCTTGAACCTTTGAGTTCTATTTAATTATTGGAATTTTTTCAAATCAATAATTTCAAACTTTAAGGTAATCAAATTTGATTGAAAATCTATTGCTAAAGATTTTTTATATTACTATTATTATATTGTGTATTATAATTGCAGAACGATGAAGAAAAATACGATTATTTTGTGCCAGGATATGAATTATTTTTCACCTACATCGAATTTTGATGTTGCACGGTCACAAGGTTTTTGATATCATAAAGTTTTATAAGAGAAATTAAGCGAAATACGTTAATTTTTTCTAATAAAAATGGAAAAATAGCGAAAATAACAACGACACACATTTTTGTTGACATAAAATTATTCGAACAAGTATAAAAACATTAATATTATTCAAATTAATATGTATAGTTGGACCACCATTGGCATTTAGAACCGCTTGCAAGCGTCTTGGCATAATTTCTACTAATTATTTTGTCACTGATGAAGCGATGTTTCTCTATTCGCCTCCAGAAGTACACGTTTTATTTGATGTTTATTGGATACTGGACGATCTCTTATATTTTTCTTTTGAGTTCAATCCACAGATTCTGTGCAGTTTGAAGACTGTGTTGGTGTTTGGAGTTGATTTTTTTTACATAATATATCAACCACGATTTCACAATGTATGCCAGGGTCGTTGTTGGGTTGATAATATATTGTTATGGATTTTTTTTGTATTTCATGGATAATTCTTTTTGAAAGTCCCTTTTTTCACCCTCTACCAATCGTGGTGGTTATACAATGTAAAAGATCAACTCCAAAAACACCACCAGAGTCGTTCTACACCTTAACCCTATAGAGAATCTGTGAATCTTATATAATTTATATAATTTGTGTCGATAATTTTGTGTATACGCGAGTAAGTCAACGTTAGTTAACCCTTCTGCCAATGCAAACCTATAGATATGTAAGTTTTCATTTTTTAAATTTAAAAATCGCTATGAAAACGTACATCAATTAATTTGAATTTTTCGATAGTTTCATAAAAATATGAAGTAAATATATCGAAAAAAAAAAAAAAATGTTTATTAATTGTTTTAAAGTGTGCTCCAACATTAATTTTATTTTTTACACCATCCAGTCAATACCAATTTTATATGTGTAAATCTGACCTTGTTTATACATTATCTCAGGAACCGCAGACGACATAGAAACATAAACGCAAAAGTGATTGCACACGTTTTAATCCTCTCTAGTTCATATTATGATATAGAATTTATTTGAATAATCTGAATATTTTTGAAGTTCCGGAAAATTCAAGCAATTAAGGTACCATTGTTTAATATAATATGACATTTCTTGTATCATTTTAAACAAATTTCCTGAGATAATAATAAGTACAGACTTACACATCTGAAACTTGTAATTACTGATGAAGTGTACAATTCGCAAAAATTTTAATATTTATAGTTATTTAATTATAAAAATAATAATAAATTAAAAAATATTTCTTACTTTGATTCTAAACCACCGCCAGGCGGTAAACCTTCAATATATTCATCACCCAATGCTTGTAAAACATTTCCATATTCCAAATAGCCTACATCTTGGATAATTCCTATACATAAATCAACCACACACACACACACACACAACCGCATTGTTGAAAGCCATACAAAAGAAATAAGAAAAAAAAAAAAACAATAAATTAATTATTATATTTTTAAAATTAAAAAAAAAAATTAATTTTTAAATATTAATTTTGAGTTTTTTAAAACATACCTTATGCTCAGCAGAGAAGCACATATAAATTATATATATATATATAAAATAAATATTCAAAAAAGACGTTCACTTTTTCAAATTTATAAAAGAAAAAAAAATATATATATAAATGATACAAAAAAAAAAAAAAAAAAGACTTTAATAATGTGGAGTAAAATAATTAAAAAAAAAAAAAAAATAAAAAAACTATGAAATCAAAAAATAGTTTTTAAAAGCAAAAATTAAAATCTATTATTATTTGTATATTTAATTATATATTTTTTATATTTAATATGTAATTATTTGTTTTTAAAATAACAATTCCAGGTACAAAAATATTTCAAATAAATAAATAAATAATTAGGAAAAAAAACGTTTTGTTTGGTGAGATATTAAATATTAATTTATTTTTTATGGTAATACTGATTTTATTTTATCTTCTTAATTAGGAAAAAAATGTTAAATTAATTTTAGTATTTTTTTTGCTGAGCATAAAATAAGTTTATTTTTGAGAATAATATTATTTAATTTTAAAATAAATTAAAATTATATAATTTTATTAATGAATTAATCCATTCAGTATTATATTAGTAGCGGTAAAATCTTTGTTGTTTAATATAAAAACCTAAATTATTTTATATAATTTAAAAAAAAATTTGTTAAAATTCCATACACACATTAAAACATTTCAAAAATTTGGAAATTAGGAAATTTAATTTAGATTTTTTTATCGGGTCTTATTTTTTAATTTTTATTTTGTTTTGTTTTTTTTTTCTTTTTCTTCATAACTTTTTACAATAAAAACTTAAAAAATATATTATCATCACACCGCCGCCGCATCATTACACCCACATCTAGTTTACGCATAAAAATTTTGTGTAATTTACCAATTCGCGCGTGCAAGTAGGTAAAATATTAAGTTTACAATTTAGTATTATATTACATAATAATTAAATAAAATTTGATATAGAATATAAAATATATAAAAGTTAACTCATTCAGTGTCTGTGTCTATATGTTTATTATGAAGTTATGCAGTCATCAATATGGTGTTTATAAAATTTATATAGTATAAAAATATAAACAAAGAAATATTTACAGTATTCGAAACCAAAATTCCACGTAGCAACTTCTTTTTTGACAATAAATACTAGTGAATAATGAAGTATTTAGTCGAAGCACAATCATCAGGTTACTAAAGAAACTGTTTCGAAATTTTCATTTCGAAAACCGCAAATAAATAGATGCCAATATAAATATGCTATAGTAAACTATACGTTAGTAATGTGATACGTGATACTATTATATAAGGATATGTGACCACTGTGTATCCCATTCGTACACGTATTATTGGTGCCATTTATAATATACTTCGATGGCATGTTGACTAGTTATACATATAGGTTCAATGTTACCATCTAAAATACGTATTTTTAACCAATAATATGATTGTCATACCCATTGGAAATATATAACCTAAATTACTTAAATTTTTTATTGATAATGAACGCATTTACACATATATAATATTTATCGGATTGAAATCAGATAGAGTCTGATCATAGATGACAAAAATCGTATGTGTAAACATCTGATACGATAAAAGGTAAACAAATACTATTGTGATTGGATCAGATTCAATTTATGTGGAAACATTAGGCGACATTAGAAAACGACTCCAATCTGAACCAGATCATCGCATCAATCCGATAAAAACGATATGTGCAAATGAGAGACAAATGAAGAAAAAATAATTAAATCTTCACCTATTAAATTTTCCGTTATTGGATAATGGATAATATTTTAATGAAATTTTCTATGAAATTGCATATAATTTTCTGTTACCATATTGTACACTCAAAGAAATTTAACATTATCTACAACAAATAAATTTTGTACATTGATTTCACATTTTCATAATTTCAATAATTTATTAATTTAAATATTATTTCGATAACAAAATTATTCTTACAATCAAATTATTATTATTACATCAATTATAATGTGATTTATTGTAATTAATTGTATCAATTAAATGTACTTCAATGCTTCAATAGCTAATTAATTTATTATTGTTTCAATGCAAACAAGCAACACATATAAAATTTGCATTGCATTTGTGCATCAAAACCTAGTAAATTAATTTGATTAAATACAAATGTTTATAAATAATAATTTCTTCGTCATCTATACCATTGTAACAATAAATCCCATCATAATTTTAATAATTGCTTGTCACGCATAATAATTTTGTTATCGAAGCAGCAATTATTGTGAAATATTAAAAATATAAATAGCTAATAATGTTTATTAATTTCCTTTAGCAACACAGATGTTGCGCAGATATTTATTTATTGTTTCAATAATTTCAATGTTATTATTGGTGTTTAACCATTTTTTAAAATGAAAAATTAATGAAATGTTTATAGAATCAATTAATCGTATGAATCATCCCATAAATATGAGTATAACTGAATTATAACTATATAATAATAGAATCTAAATTAGTGTATTAATAAACAATTTTCATTGAATTTTCGCTGATAATAAATGGAAATTAGATTAAATTTTTTGAATGCGTAAATCGATTTTAAATATCTACTCCTCTTCTATACGAAATATTAAAAAATGATGTGATCTTATAAAATCAATTTAAAAAATTGAAAAATTATTAAGTTACATTAAAGATAATATCATTTGATAAGTTATTCGACTGAGCATAGCTGAAAATCATATTTTTAACATTAAAAATATAATAATGAATCAGCGTACGTACAGCATATATTCAAATAAAGAAATATTGTACTTATTAAACAGGCACAGAACGAGACGATAGCAAATATTTCTCTCGTATTTGTTTATTAAATTGACTATTTTATAATTGTTTTAAGGATAGATAAATCATCTTTTGGTGTTAAATATATCATCGTTCAAGTTACAATTTTATATTTATTGAACTTTTTTTGTTAAACGAATGAATGTAGCAATCTATTTAATTGTATTTTATCATGCCACGCAATGACCGAATTTAAATTTTACGAAAGTTTGGTAATTGTGAGAGGTTTTTTATCACTATAGTGTTCAAACACAATTGGCTCAAGTAAACCGGAAAATGGAATAAATGTACTTGGGTTGCTAAATTTTTATAAAAACACGATTACATACATTTTTTTTTGTAATGGAAATATTGTCTGTAGTAACCTCGTTCGTTTGTACGATATATATATATATATTTATATTAAAAATACATGCAATTGAATTATTTGTTCTATATGAAAAATATGCAACAGAATAATAACATGCAATATGTGTACAAATATATATAATATTTATAAAATATAGAAATTATTTACATATAATTAATCTTTGGTCTCAATTTACACATATGATTTACAACGGATTGGATCAGATGTCAAACAAGTTATAGGTGTAAAAATTGGATAACCATCTCTATATGATTACTATTCGATTCGAAAATGATAAAAATAAAAAATGTAAAGTGTGTTAATCTTTGAATAGTATCCAACAGCCCATTTTCAAAAATACTGAAAAATTTTTTCATGTCAATACCAAGAATCGAACTCGTAATCTTCGCATAGAATAACATGGTGTCAAAGCATTGGTATATAAATTGTAATATTATTATATACTTATATTATTCGCACACATTAAATTACATATTATTCTGCATTTCATTAATTGAAAATCATATTCAGCTCTTGGATTCGATACAATTGACTTGTGTACAAATTAGATGATATGTTTTACAAAGACAATTCCATCCAATTCGAAACAAAATCATATGTGTATAAATGAGGTGATAACAAAGTTATTCTATTATGTTTATTTAACAAATGTGTTGTAACACACTGTTTTTTCTAAATTATATATATATATATATGATAAAGTAATGGTTTATCTGAAAACGGTGTCTAAAGCGATGTGAAATATTAAATTGAAAATATGCATGCAATTTAATGGAGATAGTTTTATTTATCACATTAATTTATCGATGAACTGTTCATCGAAGTTTCAAAATATGAACTGTTCATCGAAGTTTCAAAATATATCTTCTATATATATTTAGCATCGCTGTTTGACACCGCTTGTATATTATTTAATATAACTAAATAATTGCAAATATTTTTTCATAATACTAAATATTATTTTGTAATATAATATATATATTTTTTTCTACTTGCATATACTATACGCACACCGTCGATTTTGATTTCGTTATAATACCACACAACAATAATTTTTGTCTTAATAATATATAAATTTTGAATTTGCTGACATGTACAATTTATAATTATATTAAAATTAAAAATTAAATTTGTTTTTTTCTTTTGAATATATCTTATTTTGATATATTTTTAATTTTTTCTATTATTCTATGTTATTATTAAATTTAAAAATTAAGAAAAATTAAATAATTAATTTTAGTATATGTGTGTCTGTCTACCAAAAACTATTATCATATTAAATATTATTTACCCTTTATTTAATAATTTAATATATGCAAATCTTTTTTTTTATTAAAAATTACAATTATATATTATTTTTATATATTTAATTTGGGGGTTTTTTATATTTTGTTATTATTATTTTGATTAATAAATTCACTATTGATATATATATATATGGTATATATATTTAGATAGGAAAGACGTAAGAATATGATAAAAATATTTAATTTGATTTTAAATATATTATTTTAGAGTTTTAGATAGTCTCTCTCTGGTTTAAATGTAAATATTAATTCTAAAATATGTTAAATAAAATGTATATACAAAACATGTAATTTAGAAATAAAATTTTATTTGAATTTTTATATTTAATTTTCAAATTATTTTAATATTTTCTTTTCATATTTTGTATTTTTGGTTTTGGTTTTTGGTTTTTTATATTTTTTTTGTTATTTGAAATATTTGAATCACAGTAATTTTTATTTTCTATAAACGAAAATAAAGTTAATATAAATTTTAGGTTTTATAAATTTAATGTGTATTAAATAATTATAATTATTATATACAAAAAAAAAAAAAAAAAAAAAAACAAACTCTCTAATATATTTTACTAATAAAAACAAAAAAAAAAACAAAAATTGTTCTAATTATATATAATTAAGAAATTGTTTTATTTTTTTTTATTGTTCATTGATACAGTCGAACTTTCAATTGATGAAACTATTATTTATTTATTATAGGATATTTTAACTATATACACACAGTCAGCTGATTTATAACTTAGACACAGAGAGGCAATGATTGTTTATAATTTTATTCAAATAGAATTATGGAATAATTGTAATAATAATAATAATATTTTTTTTATAAATTTACGTTTGCGTTTTATCTTTTAACACAAAATATTTAATCATATATTTATAAAATGCGTATGTTGTCGTTTTCTCACCGAAATTTATAATTTCCCAATGGTGTAAGTTTTTTTTAAAATAAAATATTAACTAAATAAAATTAACCCTTTCGGTTTTCAATTAATTCTATTAATTTGGATATTAAGTAACCAATAATATGATATTTTTTATATCATGTTAAACAAATTTTGTATTCAGCTAGAAATTGGGATTATATAAACAACAATTCTCTTTGAAATTCTTGGATTTGGTCACACAGGGCAGTTTTCCTATTCGACAGAACAATCGTAATGCCAGAACTTTCAAAATATCCAGATTACATAGAAATATTCTACATCAGAATATGTACTAGACGCCCTTTCAGTTGCGATTCATATTTCTTTTTCATCTGGTATCCGAGATAATGTATGAACAAATTCAGACTTACACATTTAAGACTATGGTATTGACTGCTAAAATGTAAAATTCGCATGGGCAGAAGTGTTAAATATTTACAAAAAAAATACTTCTTCCTTATGCTTTATTTTAGTTATAATTTTTTAACAAAATATTATATGTATTTTATGAAAAGCATATTCATACGTGTATTATTGATTAAAAATATGTATTTAAAGATGACAATTTATAATCAAATATGCGCCTATTACTAGTTGACGTCATATGCGTCATACAGTTATTCCGAAATTATATTTGAATAAAATCAAGTTAATACGTTGACGGTCTCACCTATGACTCATTTTAATAAGTCAACGTGTCAATCGGTTAATATCAGTGACTGTAACATAAACGTTGTATGTATGTAAAACATCTATCTCAAAAATTTTCCATCACCTTCATTTAAACAGGACACATAGATCATGTCTAGCACGAAACGCTTAATAGTTACTAATATAATTGAACATAAAGTATATTTGATAAGTAAATATTCCTTTCAGAATTTCTGAAAATTTCATTTCGTTTGTGTTGTTCTGAATTATTAGTTATAAATATCACATTAGACAGTTATTGACAGTTTTATATTCCAACCTAATTTCATAATGGTTAGTTCTTGCTGGCGATGATCTTGCCGGTCTTGGTGTATCTTTTACTGACGGGATTTTGAAATAGCGCAACGAATACCACTCATTTGTTATTGTTTTCGGCCACCATAAAACTTTCGTAACAACATTTTTTAATTTTAAAACATTCTTTGTTCAATAATTTCGTCCATATAAAAAAAATCCAAAAAAACGTAAGAAATTGATGTAAACAAAAAATAACACAAAACAAGGTGATGTTCTGTGGGTGCTAAACATACGAAGAAAAAACAACAACATGAATGTTTTACGTATCAAGTTCGAATAGAGGTGATAGAGTATTTTTTGATAGTTATAGTACATTGATTTCATCTTGTATGTAAGATTTTTTGTAGTCTATTCGAATCACTACATGATTCTTATGCTTGTAAAACATAAGAATGCTAGGGTGTATATATATAAAAATTGTATTTAGTTTGATTGTTTTACTTATTAGTCAGGTACATTATTAAGTTTAATTATTAAATAATTTAAAATAAAAACAGTTGTTCAATTTTATGATTATTTTAAGTTACGTTCTATATTATATATCACTAATTTGATTTATTTAATTAAATACAATAATAAGAGATTATTTGCATATGGTTATCAGTGTTATCAGTTGTCTTTTTTACCCGAAAAAAGGATTAGCTTATTGATAAGACAAATTTCACCTTATGCAAATCCATTTACATTTTGTTACTGTTTGATTGTAACGTGTTTGCATTCATTAAATGTGGAACAAAATTAGTTCTGTTCCTCTTTCTAAATTTTAAGTGATATAATATAAATTTAAGTAAATATAAGATTACACATGAAAGGAATATCATTTTAAATTACATTTTGTGGCAATAGCAACAATTTAAATTAAAAGTTATGGAAATGAAATTAAACCGATTTAAAGAATAATTATGAATTGATTGTGATTTAATTTAACTATTTTATAACATAGAAAAATAATATTAAAAAATTAACATTAGTTTTCTGAATTGTATAAGTTCGACTGTATTTAAAAGTGGTTAACATATAATAAAATCAACATAATAATAAATATTATTGTAAGTAAATTATTCTAGAAAAAAAAACGAGAAAAAATGATTGTCAATGGATACTGCTATGTTGATTTTATAATATAATTAACCTATTATTTATTATATTATAAATTATTTGACTAAAAATTTAACTAATTATTCATCTACTAATAATTGTAACAACAACAATAATAATAATAAACAAAATAACTATTTATTTGTATGTTTTTATTATTACTATTTTTTTTTCTATTTTGAATACTGTTTGACTAGTTTTTATTTTCTTTCAAAAATAATTTTGTATATAGTTCGGTTCGCTAATAACTACGTAAAACTATTTAAGTTTTGTTTAATTATTATTTGTTTTTTGTTTTTTGTTTTTTTTTTCAAAATTGGAAAAGGTCCATAACAACAAGGGAATTTATTATAATACTAAAGAAAACGCACACATTAACAGATTTTAAATAATAAAAAATCAAATAAATAAAAATAAGGCTCAAAAACAACAACAACAACAACAACAAGAACAACAACATAAATTTCTAACAACAAAACACACGTTTATAACGATTATAACAATAGCAACCTTCAATTAAATTATGTAGATTGACCTCTAATTCAGTTTCAGCTTGTATAGCTTCCTGAGTTGGTGTTGGTCCACCTGGGAATTTTATAATTATGACACTCATATTATCCCGACTGCCCTGAAAATTTATATAAAAATATAATTAAAAATATAAAAATCCCATATAAAATATTTTGATTGATAAAAACCAACTGTGTTTGATTGTTCGATTAATATTAATGTTATAAAATTTGTTTATTTATATCAAAAATTATGGAAATAAAATGATTATTAATAATAATCAGAAAAACAAATATAAATACTTCATAAAATTGTTGTTTCATTAAATATAGTTTTTTGAATAATGAATATGTACAAAAGATTTATATATATGAGCGATAACACACGACAACAAAAGAAAAACATTAGAAAATTGTTCGGATAAACATTAAATACTGGTTTGTAATATGTATATTATCATACACGTTTAGGAACAGTACATACCAAACTAAATTTGGTTAATTATATCTCACCTAAATTCCTAAGTGGTTCTAGTAATTTTGAACTGGGTATGAAAACCACATTGATTAATTAAAAAATGATTTCGCCTAGTCATACGCGTATGAGTGTGGTTTCTGGTTTTCATATTAAGATATATTTTCATTTATTAAAAGCGCACATTTCCATTTTAACATGAAAAGCTGAGCCGATAACTGACAATAAAATAATACAATATACAAAAACCGTACGAATGGAAGCCTTAGCCGAAAATTTGATCTTAGACAAACATTCTAAACAATATTTTGTATGTCATATAAAATTAAATAATTGTTGATTCCGGAAACAACTTTTGCGGAAGCGAATATTTTTACATTTTTTCTCTGACAAAATATTACTTTTGCTGACATTATTCAGTGTAAAATATTCTAACTTTAAAATATTTGTTTTGAAATAATTGTTGACATATTTTATCGACGTAACACAAAACTTTTGCACATATTTATTACAAAAAAAAAAAAAAATTGAAATTCTTATTTATTATAAAAATGTTTGAAGTTTCATTTTGTGATTCCAAAATCTTATGCATTTTCAAACTTAACATCCAAATATTTAATAATAATTATATATAGAAAATAAATAAGATAAATATAATGGTAAATAACAGCAATTATAAAATTTAACTTACCTTATGAAGGCATGTGTCAATAACTTGATTAGTAACTTCTACCAAATCGGATGTAATTTTAAGTCTTGATTGTATAAAACTACATACATCTTCATTGGTCATTACATCCCATACACCATCACAAGCCAATACTAAAAATTCATCTTCAGGATCACGTTCTTTACAAAAAATTTCCGGTTCCGGTGAAACAAGTTGTTCGCATTGACCTTTATTTTTAACATTTTTGTACTCATAATCGCCGAGAGCACGGGACACGGCTAAACTACCATTAACACGTTGTATCATAACCGAACCACCAGCATTTATAATACGTTGCTTTTCGTTGGGTAACGCTGGTTTATGGTCTTGTGTTGAAAATACAGGCATACCATTGCGACACAGAACAGCACGTGAATCACCACAATTTGCAATATATACATTTTCTGGTGAAATAAATGCACATACAACTGTTGTACCCGATTTATCAGCACCAGATGCAAAATCTGGTAAATCTCTCATGCTATCATCTAACTTTAAAAATCCCGTATGTATTCCTTCTGTTATATTTTTATCTTTAAATTCATCCGTTTCAATAATATAATTTAATAAATGTTGTGCACAATGTTCGGATACTTTTACACCGGCATGTCCATCGAAAACAGCAAAAAAATTCCAATCATTTAAACCATCACCTAGTCCAATTTGTGCATAATGAGCATCTTCCATTTCGCATCGCCAACCTTGCATTGAACTAACACCAAAATGTAGCCCATTGCCATCGCCATGCTCATTATGCTTATCGGTTTTTGGTTTATCTAAAAACGCACCCATATTATATTTTCATAATGATTTTACAATAACATTCAGCTAAAATTCATTTATTTAAATTTTGTTTTTATATGTGTGATGGGTTGTAATTACAATTAGACAAATCTCATATGCATATGATGTATATGATGATTTTCATTTATTTACAATTTAAATTTTTATTTGCAATCGAAAATGAATTTTACTATTTACGATATATTCTATATATTTTTTTTGTAATAATGATTTTTCTAAAAATAAAAGAAATATAGATAATACAATTAAAAATTTTAATTATCATTGATAAAAATACAAATTTAAATTACACTAAAAACGTGTACACATGTGTTTTTATTATTGTAATTTTACATAGTTATTTATCAATTGGATTCCTCACTCACACAGCAAAAAATAATTTGTCAACACAGAGAGGACCAATTTAGATTAAAAAAAAAAATAATTAAACTATGTCTTCGTTTGTGTTTTTTTTAGATATACAACTCAAATAATTACTCGTATCCTAAATAATGTATACGAACAATATAAAGCATGATTATTAAAATAAATATATTATAAATATGGATATATAGACGACAATGAACTCTATATTATATATCGAAACGATTGAAATTTGGCGGCAACATTTAGTAAACGATTAATTTAATTCAATTACATTTATTTGGTTAAATTATCCATCGTTTGAAGTGATAGTGATTGGAATTACGGACATAAATAAACAAGATGTATATTTCTATAGTATATATCACTTCAAATTTCAAGATAATCCGAAGAAAATTAACAAAATTAAGTGTACACTGGAAATGTATATCCAAAGCATCAGTCTACTTTTTATTTTATTCAGTGGTGTGCACTATGATAAGATCGCAACTCATAGATTATTCTAGTATAATTATAAAATTTATGTTTTTAATTTATCCATAACTTGTAGTTTTATTAGTTTTTTTAAATTTTTATAAATTTGTTATATGTGCTGGTAATAGATTATATAGTCTTGTTGCAGAGTTTTTAAAGACATTTAACCACCATTATTTGTTCTCGATGTACCAGGAACGAGATTGCTTGTCACTGTCTTTATAAGTTTGCTTTTTACGTTGTATCTATGTTTCAATATTTCTATAAATATAAGCTGCCTTGATAGATTGGCATTCAATGTTTCGCCATACACAATATATTTTAAATAAATAAATATCATTTGATTTCTAATGATTATTTTTAAAAAATCCTTCCATTCGTTCGTACAAAACATCAACAGTTAATGTTTTTTTTTTATTTTAAATTTTATAAGGAACTTCGAGAGAGTATATGTTTGTTAATATCATATAATTTACTGTAAAAAAATGTATGTAGTATCACCTGTGTGCGAATGATCCACCTGGTTATTAATTTGGCGTTGAACTCTGTGTAAAATTATGATCAATTCAACAAAATACATATATATAATGCCAGTGTAAGATTTTGTAAAAGATTTTGTAAAAGAAAGAAAGAAAATCAAGTGGAATTTCATTCAGCTTGAAGGTAAGACGAAATAAGCTAAATCACATACGCTATAATATCGAATTACATACGAATACCATAATTATTAAATTTAATTAGATTTTCGATAAACAATAATTAAACACTGAAAACAAAGCAAATAACAATAATTGTCAGTGTGCAATAATTTATTATAAAATTTCTTAATAATTAAAATAATAATAATAACTTTGAGTATTGTACATTAAAATATTTATACTTAAAAAAAAAAAACAACTTATGGATACACATTACATTTTTTATATATTTACAATGGAAACATAAGTATATAATAAATTCCATATGATTTCACAACTAAAGAAAATATATTAAATATTGAATCATTCAGACTTATTATTAGTCATTATAGAATTGTTTAAGGTATTTTTATAGTCAGACTTACATTTGTTTGTAACAAATGTGAACTGAATGAAATGAAATGAAATGAAATAAAATCTAATTTAAATTGTCATCAACAAATGTAAATTTAGGGATTATTAAAAAATTTAATAAAATAAAATTTAATGTAAAATATTTTCTCTTAAGGTTTCTTCTATTTATAATTTTAACATATAAGAAAATATAATAATTATATATAAGTTTCACATGATGACGTTTAGCTACCACACTCAGGTAAGTGTTTCGCTCTTGTCTCACATGATTACATAGTTATTAGATATTTAATCTGTTTACTATATAGTTTTTGCCCCTAATTTCCGCAAATAATACACACAAATGGTTATGACAAAAACTCCTTAAAGTAAACTATATATTAAATGTCCGTTTAAAATTTCATGTTGAAAAGCTCTATATAAAAATAACAAAAATCATAATTTGTAAAATAATGGAATTAAGAAAACATCTGCCTGTCGCTAATTGCGGAATAATTGTCGTAATTGTTATATACTCCAAAGCGGTGTAATTTACCAACTTGTCTTTAATGTATGTTTGGTAGATATCATAAGTTACATTCGAAGTAACACGACTTGCGTATATAAAAACAAAACACATTTCGCCACTGTCATTATTTAAATCTTAATATGTATACCGATTAGATTAGATTTTTCGAGCGATTAAATAATTTGTTATATTGATATGGAAGCCTTTATATAAGCATACTACAAGCGCTTTTTATGTAGATAAATAATAACTATTTTTACATACACATGGATTGGTGGCCAAAATAATATGAGTGTTAAAAAGAGGATTTTCATAGGATAACTTTTATAATAGTAAGTACAAAAAATATATAATATTTTTTATGAATCTCACATAAAATCTTCATAAGATTTTTTATGCAAATTTACAACTATTGGAGATATTGTCAATTGATAAAAATAGTCTTACATTTTTACCATGAACAAAGTCCTGTTTTCATTATTATTTTAACGAAAAAGTGTTCTATTAAATCCCCGGATAAATTATTGCATCGATGATATATGCCTACCGAGATATTACTGCTATATATTTCAGTGCAGGTAAAAAAGCTGTTAAAAAATTTATCCAAGTTAGTTGTAATTATTTTCGTCTTTCTTTTATCTATAACTGATTTAAAAAAAACTTATAATATGCTCTTCGAATCTCGAACGATAGACTGTACAGTTCTGCATATAATTCCATATAGGACGAATTATTACTTGTTTTAAATACTTTTACTACGACATTACTAATATATTTACTATTTTAAGTTGTCCTAAAAAATTTCTAATTTATATTGGCCACTTAAAACTTTTTCATTAATATAATACAAGTCATTTGTTGTGTTTACTATTACTTTCATTGGAAATATTATTATTATTTTTAATTTTATATTGTTAGTTAAGTGTACTTGGCATAATAATAACATGAATACATTCGAAAATGATTATTTTTCAAATGAAACAGTATTTCCAACATTCTTCTCTTCCTTTACAAACAAATAAAAGAAAAATTCTAGCTCTGTTTCTGTCTGAATATCTTATATATATAAAAATAATAAACAACATAATTTAGCAAAGCTAATAAATATAATAATATATTAATTACTGTTTCTCCATATTTTTGTTGCATTATTGCAAAATGTATATATTAATTAAATTTTAATGTAATCAAAAGGGTTCAGGTAATTTAAAAAATTTCGAATCAATGTAGAAATAATAGTTGTGTAGTAATAATAATATAAATAGCAAAATTTTTAAAGTTATATTTATAAAACATATAATAATAATAATATTACTAATAGTCTAATATTATTAGTAGTATTAGTTGAAGTTGAAACAAAACATCGTAAATTTTTCTTTAGATATTGAAAACAAAACACAAACTACAAATAGATGATAGCAATTAGCAAAGCAAGAAAGTTAGAGCAACAACAACAAGAAGAGGTGAAAATGATTACGAAATATTAATAAATGGAAATACGAAAAAAATGTTACTTATTATTTTTTTTTTATAAAATATAATATGATACTTAAACTAAATCACTGTACTGTTTGTAAATGCTATTTATTTAATTGCAGTTTAATGTTTATTAGCATATATGTAAAAAAAAATAAAACTATAATAAAATTAATATTATTGATTGCCACTATTTCTGTATATATGCATATGTATAGGTTATTTTACAAATAATATGACACATTTACGAATAGGTACGAATGATTTGGTAAAATATAGTTGAAGGATATATTTTAATACCAGGAAAAAAAAAAAGAATTTTCATTTGTATTCAAATAAATAACATTTTCATTAATAAATAAAAGCATAATTTTAAAAACTCAAAAATAATTCAATTTATGTAATAAAATTGTTGAAATTAAATTTTCTTTTATGAATATATAAAAGTTTTTACTATATAAAAAAAAAATTACTTTTTGTTTTTATTCTAAGCACCAACTGAAGTTAAGTAATAAAAGTAGCAAACAACAGCACAGTAGCAGCAACTAAAAATGTTTACATCAAAAAATTTAATTATTATAAAATAATTACGGTAGATAAAGATTTGCACATTACATTCACTTTCACTTTGTATTGTTAAGAAAATATTTTTTATTTAATTATTCGAGAATCACAAAAATGAATAACAATAACAAGAAAATTAATTAATTAAAAAAAATTACTAAAGATAACCACACGAAGACGCACCACTATTTTAGAAAATGAAAACTAATAAATTATTATAAAAACCGCGAGCGACATGAAAATTTTTGACATCAAAAACGAAGCATGAATAAAAAAAAAAAAAGTCCTCAAAAATCAAAAATGAATGAAATTTATTACGGCCGTATAAAAATCTCTTGCTCAAATCGCTCAAAAATTTACATTTTTCTCTTTGCGCCTTTGCGATACGAAAAATAAATACGAAATGCTATGCTATGAATTTTTTATTAAAATTTTAAAAATTGCAACGCATATCGCATGCGCGTCTTCTATAAATAGAAAACAAAAATGACATCATTTTCAGCCAATTACAATTCAGATTTCAAAGTGCATTATTATAAACGTGTTTGGTGGTGTTTGTTTGGTTATCTATAATCATACAAAAAAAATTATGAATGAATGTTAAATGTCAAACAATTTTTTTTTATTTTATAACTTCGGCTGAGCCCGTATCTAACAAATATTATTACTATTTTTTATATTAACAATTTAAGTTAATACATTTTTATTTTATTTTAATAAACAACTTCACTTCTTTGAAGTAGTTTAATTTGTTAATTTGTTATCAATTGTTATACTAAAAATAAATAAAATAAAATCAAAACACAAAATTGTCAGACCACTTTTTCCTTCCTTCACTCAACACCATTCACAACACAACTGCGAGATGCAGCTCGCTCATCTGACACAAACACAATATCCCAACTAACAAATTCGTTCGTATGTGTATACGACTATTTAACGTTACGAAATTTATCGCTTTGCGTCATATTTTTTTAATATAGTTTACACTAAAATATAAGAAAAAAAAATCTGTGGAAACTTTTTACGAAAATTGGAGATGGAATATTACTCTACAGTGCGTGCGTTGCGTAATTTCATACATTTCTATTTATTCGGAGCGACTCACAAAACAGACACAACGCAGATAACGGGTCATTGTAGTTAGCCCATTAGTAAATAGAAAATGAAAGTAATTTTTGGAACCTACGCCGTATTTTGAAGTTTTAAAATTTTTTTATAGCTATAGAATAGTGTAGCATTTTTTTTTATTCTCTATTTGTATCGTAAAAAGTGTTAAAATAAATAATTAAATTTTATATAAATAGTAATAGTTAAATTAGTGAGTGAATTATTTAAACAATTCATGTTAGTCTTGTAAAAATTTAAATAATATGCCGGATATAAAAATAACACCACTGGGTGCTGGTCAGGATGTTGGTCGCAGTTGTTTATTACTTTCAATGGGGGGAAAAAATATAATGTTGGATTGTGGCATGCATATGGGATTTAATGATGAAAGACGATTTCCAGATTTTAGTTATGTTGTACCTGAAGGTCCTATATCAAGTCATATTGATTGCGTTATAATATCACATTTTCATTTAGATCATTGTGGTGCCTTACCATATATGTCTGAAATGGTTGGTTACAGTGGTCCAATTTATATGACCCACCCAACAAAAGCAATAGCACCTATACTTTTAGAAGATATGCGTAAAGTTGCCGTTGAACGTAAAGGTGAATCAAACTTTTTTACAACACAAATGATAAAAGATTGTATGAAAAAAGTTGTTGCGGTAACATTACATCAAAGTGTTATGGTTGATAGTGAATTAGAAATAAAAGCCTATTATGCCGGTCACGTACTTGGTGCAGCAATGTTTTGGATACGAGTTGGATCACAGTCAGTTGTGTATACAGGTGACTATAATATGACACCTGATCGTCATTTAGGTGCCGCATGGATTGATAAATGTAAACCGGATTTATTGATATCAGAAAGTACATATGCAACAACAATACGTGATTCAAAACGATGCCGGGAACGTGACTTTTTGAAAAAAGTTCATGAATGTGTTGCAAGGGGTGGTAAAGTATTAATACCAGTATTTGCACTAGGCCGTGCACAAGAGCTATGCATTTTATTAGAAACATATTGGGAACGTATGAATCTTATATATCCAATATATTTTGCATTAGGTTTAACAGAAAAAGCAAATAACTACTACAAAATGTTTATAACTTGGACAAATCAAAAAATTCGTAAAACATTTGTACAACGCAATATGTTTGATTTTAAACATATTAAATCATTTGATAAAGGATATATTGATAATCCTGGTGCGATGGTTGTTTTTGCTACTCCCGGTATGTTACATGCTGGATTATCATTACAAATATTTAAGAAATGGGCGCCAAATGAAAATAATATGTTAATTATGCCAGGTTATTGTGTACAAGGTACAATTGGTCATAAAATTTTGTCGGGATCAAAAAAAATTGAATTTGAAAATCGACAATTTGTTGAAGTTAAAATGTCTGTTGAATATATGAGTTTTAGTGCTCATGCTGATGCTAAAGGTATAATGCAGTTAATACAATATTGTGAACCAAAAAATGTTATGCTGGTACACGGCGAAGCCGCCAAAATGGAATTTTTAAAAGATAAAATTAAAGGAGAATTTTCTATTGAATGCTATATGCCAGCAAATGGTGAAACATGTATCATAAATACGCCTGTAAAGATACCTGTTGATGCCTCTTTATCTCTATTGAAAGCCGAAGCAAAAATCTATAATGCTAAACCTCCAGATCCAAAACGTCGACGTATCATACATGGTATATTGGTAATGAAAGACAATCGTGTATCATTAATGGAACTTAATGAAGTTTGTAAAGAAGTTGGTATTAATCGTCATATTTTAAGGTAATTCTTAATAACATAATATTAATACCGATATTTTATTTATTAAAACATAATATATATCATTTTCCAGATTTACATCATCATTAAAATTAGATGACCCAGGTCCGCCAATGCGTTCATGCGAAAAATTATACAATTTATTACAAGATAAACTAACCGGGTGGTCAGTGAATATGTCAGAATGTTGTAGCATAACTATTGAATCAGTTATTATTAAAATTGAAAATGAAACAAATAATGATCATTATAAAATTGTCCGTGTATCTTGGACTAATCAAGATGAAGATTTAGGTGCATATATACTTGGACTTCTTCAAAATATGGGATAAATACAATAGTAACAGTTTTTTTTTAATTTTATATGCGCTGACAATTTGAAAAAACATATATTTTAGTGCATTTATATTTAATAATAATACACATGTGCTATACATTCACAATTGGGTAACTGCATTTTTTCGAAGCAATTTTACATATAAATTTATTATTACTATTAGAAATATTTCTAAGTATTAGAAGTAAATATTAATTGAAAAAAAATAACGAAAAATAGTTACAGGGGAAAATAAAATATGTAGTTTCTTTTTATGTTTACATTAAATGTTTATTGTTAATACAATGTTTATAAAATAAAAATGCATATACTGTTAAATGATTAAAAAAAATTAAACATGTACTTTGAAAGAAGAGCATCACCTATGTGCTCTTTTCTTATTTTCGCTTGAACTTAAAATTATAATAACAAGGAAAATTATAAGTAAATTAGTTTCCTTTATGCTTCTGTCAACTTACGATTTTTATTATTAAAAATAAATTGAAATACAAAAAGCGTGACAATTGTTTTTTTCGCGCTAAGTATGAACTGCGATCCTGAAATAATTTATGAATAATTCGCAGTAAATAAGTACAGTGACCAAAATGTTGCATTGAAAAATTTACATTTGTTTGTATATCTTGAATAAAATTTTATATTTTTTATTTTTTCAGTTGTTTTTATAAAATTAAACATTATAAAGTTTTATGCCGCCAATTAAAAATAATGGAATTAAGGAAACATCAACCTTTCGATAATTGCAGTTCAATTAGTGAATTATCTTGTAATCTTTGAAAATGTAATATTGAACGCTATTCAAAGATTAATTAACTATGGGCTATTCACTATTATGAATAATTAAAATTAGTGAAAGTATTATCGAAACATAATTGTATACCAGTTATTGAATTGTTACTTATATGGGATATTTTGCTAACTTGACTGTAATGATTATTAGATGCTTTAAAACGACAGACAGTATTATTAAGTGGAGGATTGCAGTGAATATCTTAACAATCAATCCGTATCGGTGTGATGACCATTATTAGTCAGGCCCAATGGGACCAAAGACCTCAAGGTCCTAAAACCATTTCCCTCTGTCACGTACAAATTTTATATAAATTTTTTTTAGTTTTTCTTCCAACCCACACAGTTCACAGTAGTGTATGTAAAAATGTAACAAAGATGTTGTTATTAAAATTGAAAATTCAACAAATAATTATCATAAAATTGTTCACATATATTAGGCTAATTACATTTAGATGCGTGTGCAATTGTTCATATAGACTACGACTTGGATTTCTAAAAATCATTTTTGAATTTGTTTTTAAATACGTTAATTAATTCAAGCCTTATCGTTGTCAACGCATTTATATTTATTCATATTACTGAATATGGTGGTATAAAATACACAATTGTGGGTAGCTGAATTTTTCCACATAAAGTTAACAAAGAAGTTTGAAAAAAATCATACGAAAATGCATTTGCACGAAAAAAATTAATTTTTTGTTTCAGGTGGAATTTTGTGGAATTCAAATTTTTATTGTTAATATAATTTCTTAAAAATAAAAATAAAAATGCATTTAATCTCTTCCTTGAAACAATTTAAATTTAAATTGGTAATTTAAAAAAAGAAAAAACAAAATGATAAATGCTCTTCTCTTTTTTCCTTATTTCCGCGTGAACTTAAAATAATAATTACATGAAAAATTATAAGTAAATCGTATTTACTTATCCTTGTGCTGCTTTGACTTTATTTTTAACTTTTTTCACCTTACGTAGACCGTCCATGCTTGCCTTCATTATTTTAGCAAATTGTTCCATAATTTTTGGAACATCTTTAAAAACAACAACTGTTGTAATTTTCTCAGATCTTGAGCGAACTCTTATCACACACTTATATTCGGTTGGATGCGGTAAAAGTGGCCTTCCAACACCTGGAGTTGGTACATCATATCCATCGTCTAATGATTATAAAATTTTGAAATAATATATATTAATTAATTAATCAAATTAAATAAATGAAACTTTTTCATGCTACGTAGTACGTACACCGTTTTAATGTGACCGTAAATGAAGATTGAGCTCTTGAACTTGCTGTCATTATCATCAATTGGGTGAGAAACTATAAATAAGTAAAGAAATAAGTATTAACAAAATGTATAAGTTTACTTAAATATATACGAAAAAAGTAATATTAATAAAAATATATAAACCTCCTCATTGCTTAAGCGAACCATTTTTCAAATTTTATTGATTTATCCAATATATATTGTACTTTGACACTTTTTGCAATTTTTGTATATATTGTATGTGTATGTGTATGCATGTGAATTTTTTTATTTTTTTACTTACTTTACTTACTCGAAAACTCTAATCTTCGAATATACGAATCTATATTCTGACATTTTTTAAGCGGGCCACACACGACTGGCGCACTTGCTTAATATTTGTCATTGGTCATCAATACGAGTGGATGAAATACTTTTGCAAATATTTATCCTTGGTCATAAATTTTAAATATAAATGAGAACTTGACAATTTAATTGACAACAAGTGCACCAGTTGTGTGGCACCGGCTTTATGAAGAAGAAGAAAAGAAGAAAAAACCTCACAAAAGTTCTGTACCAAAAATCATCTTTTCTTTTAATTTTAATTAACTGGCGTTTGATATACTTTTTAGAATTAGTAGAATTAACTCTAGTACCTACCAAAATTCTACTAGTTTAGTTTCATCAGTTTCGGTAACGTTAATCATAATTCCACCTCAGGTAAAAACTAGTGAAAATGATTTACAAATATTCTTTAAATAATGGACAAAACAGGTACGATTCAGCAAGAGGGTACTTATTATATTTCAAATGTCAAGTCAATTTTAAAAAATTTATTAAAAAAGAATATATTTTCATTAGTTTTAATTTTATTCTTTTGTTTATAGTGAATGCGATAGTTTAATTATAAATAATTATTTCTCAATTGCAAATGCAAAATTATTCTATTTGTATTTTATTTACTATGACTTAAAAAATTAAGAAAGGATTGGTATAATAAAATTGAAAACTTGTAAACTCCATTTTATTTTTGATTTAAAAAAGTTCTAAATTTGTAAAAAATCAAAATGTTATCCCGTAAGAGTAAAGATAAGTCAATAAAGGAAGGTGTAGTTGGAAAATATGTTAAAAAAGATACACCACCAGAATTACCAGGTAACTTATATTTGCATAAATATGATAACAATATGTGAGTATGTGACAATTAGTAATAATAATATTATGAAATCAGTTATAAATGTATGGACTATAGAAAAAAACCCAAATAAAACAAAGAGTAGAAGAAACAGTCAACAAATTTATGGTTCGAATAATGAAAATAATGTAAATATAATTCAGGCAACAAATCAAAAATTTGGTAATAATGGTAAAATTACTGCAAAACCGGCTGGTTTAGGTCATGAAGGGAAGTATACACCCAGGTAATTGTTATCATTAAATATACCAATACAGTTAATTATTACTTCGACTTTATACTCCTTTAGATTTGTTAATCAACAATATATGGATGTTAATAAGAATCCAAATGTATCATATTTACAAGCAAATGATGACTATAATATACGTAGACCGTCTTCGCAATCTAATAATAGTATTGGTGCTACTAAAAATACTATAAATAATCAAAGTCACGGAAACTATGTGGATATTGATCAACTCGATCAAATGCGTCAACAAAATGAACAACAACCGTTTCCGCAATATGTTACGAATTTCCATAGAAATTATTCTATGAACCACAACCATCAACATACAATTGAAAATCATTTACCATTGATGCAGACTTATTCAGGTAGTAATTTAGCTGATGCCTCCCATTTTACAAAACAATACTCAACAAAAAATGCTCAAAATAATATCGTCCCAAGAGTACCGTCGCCGCATACATCACAAGATATATTATCGTCACAACAACCACAAAAATTTAATATTCAAGAAAAATTATCAAAAATATATAGTGTTGATAATTCACCAATTTATGAGAATCAAAATCAATTATCAGCAGCTATTGCGCGTGCTGAATCACCAATATATAGTAACACAAATTTAAATTTAATGAATGTTTATCATCAGGATAATATTTCCTCTGCAGCATCACCTACATCACAACAAATTAATACAATTTATCAAAATAATTCAAATGATGCACAAAGATATTCTCAGCAACAAGCAACGCATCAATCAATTTATTCTAATATTCCTGGAACTAATTCAGCAATTGGTGGTGCATTTTCATCAAATGTTAATATAATACCATCTTCTGAAATACCAATATACTCAAATTTAAGAAATTATGATACGACTGCTGGCATGACGTATGGTGAAAAATTAATACATAATGCACGACATGGTATGCTATCACAAGTACAACCTGTAGCACAACAATCGATGGAAGAAGAATTGCCATTACCACCCGGTTGGTCTGTTGATTATACGTTACGTGGTAGAAAATATTATATTGATCATAACGCAAAAACGACACATTGGTCGCATCCATTAGAACGTGAAGGTTTGCCAGTTGGATGGCAAAGAATAGAATCACCACAGTATGGAATTTATTACGTCAAGTATGTGTTATATTTTATATTTAGAATAAAGTCATTTTTCAAAATTAAAACAAATGCAAATATTTAAATTTTAGTCATATTACGAGACAAGCACAATATAATCATCCTTGTTTAACGTCATGTTATTTATATACTACAGCTGAATCACCGAAACAAATTATACCGGGACCAGCACATACACAATTTAGTCCACATAGTGCATTAGTGCCCGCAAATCCATATCTATTAGAGGCAATACCACCATGGTTAATTATTTATGTAAATGGTTAGTTAAATCATAGATAATTTTTTAATGAGAAATTGAGTAATACAGCCATTAACCAAAACTTATAAAATATTGATGAAAAATTTAAGAATAATTTTTATGATTGCTTTATTTTCTCTAATTACAATATGTAGTAAAAAAATTAATGAAAAACCTAAAATTTTAGCTGATCCTGCAACTGATCATAAATTAAAATGGGATATGTTTAAATTAACCGATTTGGAATGTTTTGATAGTATGATGTTTCGAATGTTTAAACAAGAAATGGAAACATTAATTACACGTCATGAAACATACAGGTAAATTGTATATGTGTTTTTAAATTTAAGTTATCCTGAAAATATAAAATAATTATATAATTTTAATATTTAGGAGGGCGCTAAATGCTGAAATGAATCGTAGATTAACAGAACAACAACAACAACAACAACAGCAACAGCAATATCAGTGATGAATTTCATTATTCTATATATGTTATTCAAGTAGATAAATATTACGCTTTTACTCTCTATTATATGATTAAATAATTATTAAAAGCTTTTGCTATATGATATTTGTTAAATACACATGCACGCTGATATAAATGTTTAATGGTTTGTATAATTTTAAAATCGTATACATATAAGTTTTATTTACATTATTAAAATAAGCCATTTAAGTTTGAATTGATTATATAATAATTTTATAAACATATTTCAAACAAGACTAAAATATTCAATTTTCCAAAATTTTATTCAATCGTACAAATTTAGATACACAATTAATATTATTTAAAATAATATTCTTGTATATAATTGATATGACATTTTTATAGTTTTACAATGAAATTTTTTATAGTTTTGCATGAAAATAAATAATAATAATAATAAATGAATATTAAATCAAAACAACCTCGCATGAAATACGATTAATAAAATATTTAAAAAAATCAATATATCGTAACAAATGAAACTGAAATTTAAAATTTTATCATAAATCTAAGATAGTTCATATAATTTAAATGAAGCTGCATAGCATATTATCTTTACTTTACTCTATATAAGTTATTAGTTATTGGTATTCCTAAGAATGTGATCGCTTGTTTATAATGTATTATATTGATTGACTTATATAATATATATACAAAAAAAATATTTTTTTATTTAAAAGTAAATAGGATGTAATATTTATGATAAAGAATATTATTCGAAAGGAATTAATTGAATAAATTCGATATTATCCATTCGGTCACATTTCTGCAAATCCATCTAAATCAGATCAAAAAGAAGTTTTATTCATTTTAGAACAAAATTTATAATTCATTTTTTTTTTTTCATAATGTGATACATTTAATATTTTTTATAATGAAATCAAGTTCCTTGAAGAAGAGGGTCATATAAAAATAAATATATAAAAAAAATGAAGATGAAGTAGCTAGTGAAGAAAAATGTATAGAAGTTAAAAAAAAGTGCCTTTTATTATAAATAAAAATATACTTATTATATATATTTACATTATACCTCTCTAGAAATTAGTTTTATTTTAATATTATATTTAATAATTATAACTATATTTTAAATAAATTAACAAGACAAATATAATTATTCAATGTTTATAATTAATCAAGTAATTCAGGTTTTTGTTCAGCAGCTTCAAATTCTGCAATCTTCTTGAGACCAGATACACGTATAATTTTTGCGTTATCCATTCCAAATTGTTTTGCAAATTGTTGGCCTAAAACCATCAAATTTTAATTAATTAATCACATGACATAATAGCATATATATGAAATAAAATAAACACAATATATATTTTCTGGGTGATCACTGTTCTGTACACAAAGTTGAATGTGAAAACATGGGTAAAATATTAAAATAGAATACATTTTAAATTGGTCTGGAAGTTTGTGATCATGTAATAAACCATGATTAACATTGATGTGTTTATATATGAGACTATAATTGATAATATACAGGCTAAAACTATTTATAATAATATCATATATATATTATTACTAATTGTACATACTGTAATTGTATTGTTACGGAAAGATTAAACGTTTATAAGTTCATTCATTTGTTATATGTTAGTTTTTAGTATATGGAGCTAAATATTCGATTTGAAAAGATTGTAAATAAAGAAATAATAAATCAAACCTGGTGTTAAAGATTTTTCTTCGTCAGTTTTATAACCATAATAATCTGCCCAATCTCTTTTACCAGTAAACATCATAAAACATACCATACCAAAAGCATTCCAAGCTAATATAGCATATCCAATACTTAATTTTCGTTTCCAAGCTGCGGCTCGATCTTCTGGTATGGGTGTTGTGTTTCTCCTAATTAATCGTCTTAACCATTTTATATGAAACAATGCCATTTTTCTATTAAAATTCCAATATCAATAAATATGACTTTTTTTTTAAAATCATTTATTAATTAAATTAATAAAAAATTAATTCTTTCTTATATAATTTTTAATAATAATCTGAATATAAATATTTTTATTATAAAAATAACCAAGAAAAACAAAATATATAAAAATATCCCAAGCAGCAGCAGATTCCTTATTTCTTTATTTTCATAGATAAATCGCAAAAGTTTTAAGCCTTGTTTTTTAAAGTGATAAACTCCGCAATGCGTCATCAACTGTCAAAAATTATTAAATACGAGGGGCAATAAATCATATGATTTTATGACGCGTAAAGATTACAAAAACATTAAAATTACAATATTTTAAATTTGAAAATTGAGTAAAAAATTATTAAAAAGTATACAAATATTTTATAACGCACAAAATGTTATATAATTATAATTAATATAAATAAAATTAATTAAAACTAAATAATGAAAATCAAATTTTTTTTGTATATATATTTATTAAACTATATACAATATATATATTAAATGGAAAAAATTGTAATTACTTGGACAAGTTTCATATTTTATATTAATTTTAGTTTGGTTTTATTGCGATTTGAAAAAGCAATTGCCCATTTTTTATGGTTTCATTTTAGAATCTTGCGATACGCTGCTCTATACTTTGCCTGAAGGGATGTTTGACAATAAAGTCAAAAAAAAAAAATCCAGAATCCAAATAAATCAAAACAACAAAAATGAGTTTGCCGCACGTTTTTTCTTTTGCTGATAAAAAAGTTCGAAAATATTGGGAAGGAAACTACATAAATAATTTGTTAATTTAAATTAATTTTAATTATATGCAGAAACATGCCGAGAAAAAATAATAATCGTGGTAGAGGAACAAACAGTAAATTATCGAAAAAAAATTATAATCATAAAAAACGAGATCACAAAGGAAAAACAAATTATAAACATTCTGATAATCGTGCTACTGCTGGATCTGGACCTGGTAAGTCTTCCCAGATTGATAAGAATCAAAAGTTTAAAAAGTTTAAACATATACGTCGTAATCAAGAAAGTGAAGAGGCGCTTCGACGACAGCATCAAATTGAACAAAAATATAAAATACAAAACAAAAGTTCATCTGAAGACGAATCTAATGAAGATCTAAATGAAAATCCTATTGAAAAACTAATATCGACATTTAATAAAAATGATACAGATACTAAATATAATAAAAAATTATCTGCAATTGAAAGTTCAGATAGTTCCGATTTTGATGACATGGAAGCAGAAGATAATTTAATGAAAACTTCAGTTGCAGATATTAATAGCAATGTGTCGGATGATAGTGAGGATATTGCCAGTGATAATGATGATAATGTAGATGATGATCAGCAAAATTGTGAAACTGAAGAAAAAGAACGAGATAATGAAATTGATGATTTAAGTGATTCAAACGATTATTTAACTGATAGTATTGCCTTACGTCCAGAAGAAAATAAAACTAAAATGAATAAAGCAACAAATGATTATATTGAAAATGATAGTGATAATGAAGAATCGGAAGAAGAATACGATGAAGAATGTGAAGTGAATGAAAGAAATGTAAATAATGATATTTTTTCTATACATTTAGATAATGAATTGAGTCCTAAATTATTTGATTGTATAAATAGTGCATATTATGCCAAAAATCATGAATTGAATTGGCCCAAATTAGGACGATTATTTATTGATATACCATTTACAAGTGAAGATAAAAGTTCAAAGAAAAAAATTAAATTATTGGATGATAATAAAGTATTTGCAAGCGAAGGCATATTACCACAAATAAATGATTTCAAAAATATAGATTTAAATAAATTACAAATTAAAAGTCAAATTCATTGCAATATTAAAATAGCAAATAAAAAAATTTTGAAAAATGCATTACAACAAGATAAAATAGTAACACCAATACAAAGTGAATTATTTTCAATAATGAGTAATTATCAAGATCTATATTATCCAAATCGAAATCATCAAAATGGCGAAGAAATACGTTTTACATATTGTTTACATGCTGTTAATCATATTGTAAAAACTCGAGCAAAAATTTTGCATCATAATGCTAAATTAAGTAAAATTAATAATGACAAAAAAACATCTGCTATTATTCCGGATAGTTATCGTGATCAAGGTTTATTTAGACCAAAAATATTAATTATTGTACCGTTTCGAAACTCAGCATTATGTGTTATAAATATATTAATTGATTTATTATATCCAAAATTGGGTGGTACCGTAATGCATCATAAAAGATTTTTAGAAGAATTCGATGGTGAAAGTTTATATTTTCCAAAACGTAATCCAAAACCTGAAGATTACGAACAAACATTTGCAGGCAATTCAGATGATACATTTCGCATTGGAATTTCGTTAACAAAAAAATGTATGAAATTATATTCAGATTTTTATACATCCGATATATTAATTGCATCACCACTTGGATTACGTATGATAATTGGTGCACCTGGTGAAAAAGATCGCGATTATGATTTCCTTGCATCAATTGAATTACTTATACTTGATCAAATTGATGTATTTTTAGCACAAAATTGGGATCATTTATTGCACATTCTTGACCATTTACATTTACAACCTCAATCGGCCCGTAACACAGATTTCTCACGTGTACGTACGTGGTGTCTTAATGGTTGGTCACGGTATTACAGACAAACATTGATGTTTGCATCACATGAATTACCTGAATTTAGATCACTTCTTAATAGTAGATGTACAAATTATCGTGGAAAAGTGCGAATTAGTAATCCAGTTAATGGCGGTTCAATTCAACATATAGCTGTACAAATACCACAAGTAAAACATTTCTGTATATTAGAATTTCAGTATTTTAAATTTAATTAATTTTTCGTTTTCAATTTAGGTATTTCATCGTATTGATGTGACTTCAATTCAATCATCATTTGACGAAAGATTTAATCATTTTCTAAATACAATACTTCCACAATATAAAAGTTCTTCGATGGCACATTGTTTAATTTATGTGCCAAGTTATTTTGATTTTGTTCGAATACGAAATAATTTTAAGAAGGAAAGTGTAAATTTTGTGCAGATATGTGAATATACAAAGGTATGTTATTTTAATTTTATGTTCACTTGATTGTGGCGCACATTTACATTGTTTATGTATGCAGGTGAAACTAAAAAAATTTAAATTTTATTTTATTAAGGATGAAAAAATTGCTCGTGCACGTGATATGTTCTTTCATAGCGGTGCACATTTTTTACTATATTCAGAACGTGCACATTTTTTTCGGCGTACACGTATTAAAGGTATACGTCACTTGATTATGTATCAACCTCCAACTTGGCCACATTTCTATTCGGAAATGGTAAATTTTATGCAAAATGCTAATCAAAATCCACGTGATGGCCTTGGTGATAGTTCAATGACAGTTACTATTTTATATAGTAAATATGATATGTTACAAGTAGGTTCAATTGTTGGTTCTGATCGGGCTGCAAAAATGATGGCTACAGATAAAAATACGCATATGTTTATGACTGATGAAAATTAGTAAGGTAAGGATTTTTTGGATACAATATGTTTTTTTTCCTTTCCTTTTATAAATGTTTTATGTTTTAAATATATTTCTACTATTTTAAATTTTAATCATCTTTACCTTTTCGTTGCATAATCTTAATATTGCCGGGCGATGTTTAGGTTTATGTCACATCAAATTTTAATTATGATTGTAATTTTTTTAAATATCTATAACAATATCATAATACTTATCACAACATATTAAAAAAACTGTATTTCAATGAAATGATTTACGTTGAACGTTCAATGTGCCGATATTTTCACTACTTTTTTTTTTAACTCTTTTCAGCTCTTAAGTCGAAAGTCAAGAATAACTTGAGGAATATTCAGAATAATAATAACTTCTTTCTGTATTTCATAACTATTTGTCTATTTATTAAGTAAATATTTTTGTAGACTATATTGTCGAAATCTTCCATAACAGTGTTTTATCACTTTAGCTGTGACATAGTATTAGTACACCTGTTACGAGGAGCTTGTGTTCACGTACTTCATTTTGTTATCGCTACCAAACCACACTTTATTCAAAAACATTATATAATTAAAAAAAAAAAGATCTTATTTTTGCACCTAACGTCCTGTCTAGGAGAGTGTTGCCGTGCCATACTTGCTTCAATTATTCAATAAGACGCTTATAATATGACTTCTTTGATCATTTTATGTATGGTAAGCTATTACAGGTTTTTAATAGGAGGTTCATGTTCGGTGTTTTTTTTCAGATCATGAATTGATCTTTTTCGAACTTATACAAATAATTAAATTGAGTTTTAAAAATAAAAGTACAGTCGATTACTCTAAAAGCTATAAGCAAGAATATTGTGTGTGTTTTTTTTTAATTAATATGAAAATTTACTCTTCTATAAACAAATTTATAATTTTTGATATATTATATAAAAACTTCAAGTGTTTTTCAGTGATGTCGTCTACAATTTTTACATTCTACCCGGAACTGGTAATTTCATCATATCTTAACCAATTTTAATGAAATTGTGGATTTCTATGAACAGTATCTAAGAAAATTCTGAGCAATTCATATCCAGGTCAGTTATCTTGACCAGTTTCATGGAATCTAGTGAATATGACAATTTTTCATTAAATTTGAATGAAATTTTGTTTGTATTGTTTACAGATACAGTAACATTTTAAGAACAACTAAAAAATTTCTGGGAAATCGATACTTAGGTCAGTTATCCTGACCAATTTCTTGCAACCCGGTTAATTCGGTTTATTTCTCAATTAAATTTCACAAAACGTTGTAAGTAGATTTATAGTAGGATTCTAAGAATGGTTCGTAAAGAAATTCTGGGAATCAATTACCCAAGCCAATTATAAGGACCAGTTTTCTGCAACCAGGTGAATTTGGTCATTTTTCAATCAAGTTTTTTGAATAATAGTTTCATAGTAGGATTATAAGAACAATGTAAATGCTATCTAATAGTTATCTTGACTAGTGAACCTGGTGAATTTGACCTTTTCTCAATCAAATTTCATGAAATTTTGTATGCATAGGTTTATGGTAGAATTACAAGAACAATTCCTATAGAATTCTGGTAAATCGTTACTCAGGTCAGTTATCATGGTCAGTTGCGTAGAATTTGTTGAATTGGACTATTTCTTAATCAAATTTCAGGAAACTCTGTGTGTGTAGGTTAATAGTAGTATTTTACAAACAGCCCCTAACAAAATTCTTGGAAATCGATACTCAGATCAGTTATCATGGTCAGTTTCCTGCACTCCGATGAATTTGAATTTTTCTCAATCAAATTTTATGAAATTTTGTATGCATAGGTTTATAGTAGGATTATTTTTTTTTTTTTTTAACTCATATTTTGCCCTTAGTGGAGCTTTTATGTCATCTAATAAACCTTTCATTACAACCAAGTTGGTAAATTACTCCGCATGGGAGTATATAACAATTTACCAATTATGTACTGTACTGTACTGTAATTATCGAAAGATAGATGTTTTCATAATACTATTATTTTTATATGGGTGATTAGCCCATAGTTATGTGTGTGCAGACATTGTTAATTTTTAAATATCGTCCAACACCATATTTTCAAAGATATCCGTTTTTCTTTTTATTCCATCAACGAACATAAATGGTCACCCAGTAGAAAAATTTTAGTATTAAAATAAATACCGAAAAATTTCCTATGAAAAATATCGGATTTCATTAATATATATAATATATATATATATATATACATATAAATATCGGCGCTTATACAACTGCGCTACCGAGTGTAGTTGCATAAGCAAGGTTTATAAGAACAGTTCTTATGGAAACTCTGGGAAATCGATACTCAGGTCAGTTACGTGACGATAGTTTCCTGTAACCAGGTGGATTTCACCATTTCTCATACAAACTTTTGTATGCAGGTTCATAGTATTAGGCAGAACATTTCCAAAATATAACTGAAAAACCTAAACCGAATCTAATATATTTTCATTTTGGTAACCTACTATAGAAAGATAATTATTTATTAATATTTTTTAAATAATATAAGTAAAATAAAATAAGTTAAATATTTTTTATTTTAAAGAATTATTTTTATTTTTATAAGATAATTTTTATAAATTTATTTTCATATTATAACATAAATATAATTTTAATTTATATTGAATAACATATAATATTTAAAAAAGCAAATAAAATATAATAATATAATTGTAAATTTGCTGTGAAATGTTGATGTTGAGGGAAAATTAAAATAAAATAATAATAATAAAAATGTACTTAATTGCTATTTGATTCGTTATAGGACGATGACTCAATTGAATTAACTAATTTTTTGTTATTTTTATTATGAATAATAATATATACTCTATCTATGTATATATATAAAAAGTGGTAAAGTTTCATAGAATTTTTCTATATTATGTGTGTAATCTCTATAATATTATATTGATATATATATATATATATGTTATAATAATAATATATATATTTATATTAACTATAGGTGTATATGTATTGTAGAATTTAAATGAAATTATTGTGAAATCATATAAGTTATTATGATATCATTATATATAATATATTATGTGCTAAATTAAATAGATTTTTAATATTATAATTCTTATTTTCAAGTTGACATAAATTGCATATGCATATGCTTCATTCTATAAATGTATATAACATTCAATAACCTGAATTAAAATATCAATATATGGTTACAAAAAATTAAAACTAAATTATTAATTTAAATACAATTTTTTATCATTTACGAATTATACATTCTTTTCTTTATAATAAAATATTTTATTTTTCATAATTTAATTTAATTTTCTAAGACATGCATGTGAAAATTTATTATACAATATTTAGTGTGAAAAACAATATTTTTAATAATTAAATTGTATCTTCGTATTTTTTTTTTTTTAAACCCATATCCTCTATATTGTTGAATACGATAAATAATAGAATATAATAGATATTTAGCTCATATATATATAGAAATGTCTTAATTATTAAAATTTAACTAAAAACAGATTATTACACGTGCTTACACGCGTTTTATAAATCAATTTTGAGATATAATATTTTTAGTTTTATTTTTTAAATACTTTTAAAATTAATTAAATATTTATCAAATTAATATTTTTTTTTTTTTTTTTAAATTACATTGTGAGATCAAATTTAATTAATATGATATTATATAATTAATATATATAATATTTATTATATGTATTTATAATTCTTTTGTAATTGACAAATGGTGGAGTGTAAATATTTCTTATAAATTGTTATTATAACTATTTTTATTATTATTTTTTTTTTTTTTTAAATTCTATATAACAGAAATAAGAAATAAATGAAATAAAAACTGTTTATGCATTTAATTAACAATTAAAGAATAATGAATAATGAAAGCTCTTTTGCATATGTCTAATATGTGTAACATAAAACTATAAATCAAAAAAAAAAAACAAATTATCTTGAAATAATATCATCATCTAAAAAAATTGTAGTATCATTTATAAAATTTTTAATTTGCATTATTCTGCCACTACCTTCTCCTTCGTCATCGTCATTATTTATATCTTCATCATCATTATTATCGAATGTTACATTTGTATCATCTTCATTATCATCACCATCATCATCTTTTTCTTCGTCAATATTTGTGTTATCATTATTATTACTATTAGTACTAGTAGTTCTACTGCTACTACTACTACTACTACTACTACTACTACTACTACTATTGCTATCAATAATATTTACATGTTGACGATAATTATTAAAATTTTTAATTAAACGTTTACGTTTATTATTATATATTTTAATTATTTTATTATTAAAATTATCTCGTGATGATGATGATGATGGATCATGATCATGAATCGTTGATTTATAATCATTAAGTTTAACATTCATTTCAAGTAATTTAATTAATTTTGGATCATTTTTTATAGATTTATATGCATTAAATATTCGTTTAAAAAATTTTTCAGCTGATATTTCGGTGGCATTTGCTAAACGTATCGCTAATGATTCAGGAACTACAACTTTTTTATCTGTAAAAATAAATATATAGAAAAATTAGAAAATAAAAATACACTATTACCTTATCTATATATGTATTATTTAAATTTAGAAATGAATAAAAATTTATTTTGGTTGGTCATATAAGTTTGTTTTTTAAAAAAATTATATATTTGAAAATAATTATATGTTTTTTTTTATTTTTTTTGGTTACGTTAAGTTTTATTTAATTTTGTAATAGATTCAATTTTAAAAAGTTTATATTAAATTTATATGTAGATATGGTAAACCACCGTGTTGAATATATTCTCATAAACTCATACACTATTTACTGCATTTACTCCTGGGAAACAGTAACTATTTTGTAAAACAATGGCATTTATTGAAAAAGTAAGTAAAATTAACATGTATGACACCATTATTATTATCTTTTTCAACTAGATGCTGTACTCTAGCCCATATATAGCAAATATATAGTTCAATTTATCTTTAACAACGAATGATGATTGCATGGGATTTTTAATATACTTGTATGTCAGGATTGCTTTTCGTTTGATAATTTATTTAGGCTAACAATGAATGGGAATGAAAAGAACGATTACATGTTTTATTAATGGCTATGTATCATCAAGGTATAGTAGTGGTTTTTCTTAAATTCTATAAAATATCCTCCATCGCGGACATTTGATTAACTTATTTCATTTTTGTTAGACTCACAGTCTACATTGATGAAAGGGAAAAGAAACCAAATAATAAAACTATCCAACCATTACCAATATGAAAAGATAATATTAATATTTATTTATTTAATATAACTATATTTGTTAAGACCACAAAATTATCAATCCTTCCTTGTACGTAAATATATATAGTAATGTAATAATACCTATTTTAGTGGAAGTAAATTAAAATCTTACTGACGTTAAACAATAATTAAATAAAATATATAATATTTATATTACGTTAGTAAAATATGGAATTTATTTTATTCTCAAAATATAATATTTATAAATAAGTTTTGAAATGTGACAAAATTAATGAACGAAATAAATTGTAAATTTCCCATCAATAAAATTATTTAATTGTTATTGTCCTCCTTACAGAATGATGTGTATATATTTTTTATACATATTCTTTATAAACATTTTGTTATTTATTAACAAATTGTCTCACAATCAGTATATAAAATAAATATATATAATATTTAATCAAACTATATTTGACATTATATAAATATAATCAGTGTTTTTATTATCCTAATATATAATATTGATAATAATGTACGTGTTTGTCACACACACATACAGAGTGTTTTAAAAAAGATTCCAAACAAAACAATTTTACCAACACAGTCTTTGATGCATTTTAAGTTGACGATATATTATACTTATAGATATAATACACAAGTAATGTATTACTCCAATAGTGAAGCGTTTATGGCATCTATCAAATATTGATTAAATATACAGTCAAGTTGGTAAATTACTTCGCATTGTATAAAAGAACGTACCAATTGATCTGCAATTAACGAAAGATAGATGTTTCTTTAATTATTTTATTTTAATGTGAACATTAATCGCCGAGTAAAACTGCATAGAAAAGCTTTGACGGTTATACTCTACTGTTTGCACGAACAATTCATCGAGATAACCGATTTACTCAACGGTTTTACTCTATAATGTGTGGAAGAATATTAATCAAATAATTATTTCTACAGAAAATTCATCATAAAATTAACATTGCTCATCGCATCACTGATACACCATGTACATTTATGTATATATTATTATTGAAACTTGCTTGACATAGGAAATTTATTAAGATACATTTTATAAATATTATGTGTACAACACTATAACTATATATATATATATAAATACAATACACCTACAAATATATTTACGAAATTCAATGTTATCGGTTTTTATAGTCAATCATAATATTCGAGGAATTTTATATTTATTATAAACAAATAATATATATATAATATTAATATGGTTTTTGTATTTAACTTTTTGGTTTGTGATTTTTGGCATCACATACGCTATCGTTTCATTTACGTATATACAATTATATATGCATTAATAATAATTATTTGAATTAATAATTACGTATATCAATTATCAATGTATGTAATTTAATGTGCAATATAAATCTCATAAAAATGTATTTTATTACATATTTATGAAAATATTATATATTAATTTACCATTACATTGATATACATGTAATAAGTCGAAAAATATAGGCAAATTAAATTAATGTTTGCATTTATAAAAGATTAAAAAAATTTAAGAATGCTTATTATAATTGGATTATGTATAAACATATTTTCTATAAGGAGCTGCGGTGATTATATGATGTCCTGTATTTACAAGAGCAACAATTTTTCAACTGCGAATTATCGTTAGTTAATTTATATAAAATAAAAAAGTGATTATCTTCGAAAATATGGTGATGGATTCACATATACAAGAATAATTGAATAAATATATATATAGAATGAATAGCAATATATTTAGAATTACAGATCGAAATGTGAATGTTAATATATACTCACATATGGAGTAATTTACCAATAGCAATGTTATATTTTGTAATATTTTGTAAGATACCCTAAAAACTAGCTTTTTCTATTGTTTCGAGTTGACTTATTTCCATATGTCTGTTATACTATACAACCTAGTTCACTCGGTAAGAACGGAGCGTTTCAGGATAAATTTAATGGATCCATATATGACCAAATTCTGCTATTAAGTTTTTCAAAACAATCGCATAGTATAAGTCTTCAAACAAAATTTTATTGAAATTGGAAAAGAGTTATAACTAAATTGCCAGGTTTCAGAAAACAAAGGACAAGATGAACTATTCTATAGGTAAGAATTTTCCATAAATAGCAAAATGACAAAATACAATATAGGAATATCCATGAAGTTCAAAGCGGACGTCTCAGTGCAAATACATGCGTAGGTTGTATATTGTAACTTTAATGGAACTTTTTATACATAAGCAAACTTTCGTTAACTTACACATTTGATCAATAAATTGCTACCGTGTCGATCGCACTGTGCATATTCATGCACATATGAAAAACTTATATTTTGGAATAAATAATTATGTCATTTGAAATATTATAGATGTGTTTATATAATATTGTTAAAGTTCACGCCTTGCAAATAACGAAGAATATTACAGATAATAGAATATCATAAATATTCAGTTCGTTTTTTTATACTTATAAAAAGGAAATAGAAAATTTCAGGAAAGCTAAACATTGTTGTAGTAAACTGTAAACAGTAAAATTAGTCGGTGTGCACAGCCGAAATATAATCAAGAAAAACAACGTAACATAAATACAATAAATAATTTGTTCATTCACTACCTGCCTAGTGCCATATAGGCCTAATTGTAAATGATGTTGAATCATATGTTCGACGATGTAAATAGTACGTGTTATGTTTATACCTTTTAAAATATACTAACAAAATCATTTGGTTGGCGCTCAACAATACACAATATACTCATTAAATAATTTCCTAAAAACTATTTGAATTTTTTGAACACACGATTTTGTAAATGCCTTTTAATCTCTAATAGAAAAAACTAACATTTTTAAATCCCTTAGTTATTTCTCACGAAATTCAAAATATTTCAAAAATCATAAAAGTTGATTTGCCAAAAAAAAAATTAGTTCGTCTTGTCTCTGCTAATATATTAACATATCCTTAGTAATTATACCAATATACATATTATTAAATCTATCCTCTTTTAATTTAATCATTCCGTAGGTAAAATAAAAATTGGTTACTATACCATCGATTTTTTTCTCCTCTATATATTGTATTAATATTAGTTCTCTCTTGTATTATAATTCTTATAATTTTATATATGCAAAAAAACTAACCACATATAATATTTGCACGATATGCTGTTGAACCACGGGTTGGTGGTGCCGTTGGATCCCATATAAATACATAATAAAATGATAATGTTATAGCTGCGGCTGATACAAATAAAATGTAAAATACAACTGTAACAACTTTTATAGCCTTTTTTTCATTACGTCTTTCATATATTGATGATGTTGTGGTTGGCGGTTGAATGCGAGCCAATGTAACAGATTCTTCAAAACTGGTTAATTTTGGTTGTTTTGGTTTTTTACGTTTTGTTTCCAATTGAAGTCTAGCCGAACGAATTTTATTCATTGCATTCATATTGAAAATTTAATTTAATTTAATTTAAATTTAACACAATAATATATTACAAATTATTTTATAAATTATTCACAACTCAAGAAAATAGTTTTTCTATATATATATATATTTTCATTTATTTATTTATTTATTTATACACTTGGATTTATTAAAAATAAAAAATTTCGTTGTTCGTTGTTTTATTGTTATATAATATTCTAAAACATCTAAATTATATAAAGTATGTATTTTAATATGTAATACTACTATAATATCGCCGCGCATATACGGAAAGTAATAGTTCGAATTATATATTGTAGTATACTATTTAATATAATATATAATTTATTTATATATAATTTTAATAAAAAGTGAATTACTTTATATAAAAATTAATTGTTTATTTATAATTTACTTGAATAAGTATGGTATATTAATATATATGTTCTAATGCACTATATATAATAATTTTCCTATGCCATATAAAATTTTCTCAAATCAGTCAATAATACTGTAGTATATTCTGTACAGTGTGTACTAATAATATAAATATGGTATAAAATATTATATTTATATTGCCAAATAATTGATTTTTTTGCAGGTAAATAACCTATAAACAGGTTACTAGTTCAATTCAAACCTTCCCTTTCCACTTAATATAGGTAAAATATACTTAATAATAATATATACTTTTTTTTATATATATATAACTTATATCTGAGAATCATAAGTAGATGGACAATTTGTTTTTTTTTGTAATAATAGTAAGTTTTTCAATTTTCAACCAATACGTTGAAATACAGTCTTTATAAAACAACGAATGAAAACGGGCTACGATTGATTGATTACGCCATGTTTAAAAACATATTCATTAGTGGTACACACTTTCCACATAAAGAAATTCATAAGTTGACGTGGAGATCGCCAGATAGTAGAACAAATAATCAAATTGATCATCTACTAATTGATGGACGTCAAATATAATGGATGTTCGAACTTGTCGTGGTTTAAATATTGACTATGATCAATAGCTAGTTAAGAAAGTGCTACGAGCCAGAATTATTATTTAACGAAAACGTTCAAAATATACTATTGATAGGAGAGCAACGTAAAAATTTCGTCATAAAGCAATTTGTAAATATGATGCGGTTACTGCAGTCGTCGAATCATTTATTTAATAATTCCAAAGATTTAATAACCAAAATTGGTGCCATGAAAATGAAAAGAAAAACTGTAAGCAAAATCAATATTAAACACAACTATATATATAAATAAACTGTATTTGTAAATCAAAGATGAATGTTAAGAAATGAAGTTAGAGTTAGTATACTCACAAACTATCAAGAAAAATTATATAGTTTCACAATTACCAATCGATCGGATTTTGCGATAAATTTTTTTTTAGTGGGTGACACACAGTGTACGATAAATATTTATATAATCTAAAAAAAATTGATTACTTTTTAAGTTAAAGTTTTCATTTTTGTATTGTTCCGATTATATTATTGATTATATTTTATTAATTCCAATTTTCTATAACAAATTTTTTTTAATTATATATATATTTTAAAGTATGTCCAGCTACTTGTGACTCGTATTTAAAAATAAATACTTATAATATATATGTGTACGAGAACGACGATCAATATTGAAGGTATAACGTTAAAACAAGGAATTTCTTTTTTGAATAAAAATTAATAATATTTTTCAATATAATTTCCCTTTCGATTCGATACACTTTTTACAATCTCTTATTGTAACTCTTCTGAATAATATAAGATTCTTTGAAATCTGCAAAACAAACGTTTGTTATTACGTCGCTATTACTTCGGAAATTGATACATATCCCGCTATAATATAGATACATTTTTATGTTCTCGGAAATAGAAAATAGTCGCTGTGTTGTCAAATCTGAAGAATACTGAATACTGAAGAATAATGATTTTGGGATTCAAATTGCTGATGTATGAACTAGTAGAATTATCTTGATAAAATGTTATATACACATCCATACGGGAAGTTTACCGGTGCCAGTTATATGTAAAACTAAAAATCGATATTATCTTTTCGTTGTCATAACGATTTTTAAATTTGAAAAGTAAAAACTTATACATGTTAGGTTCGCATTTACCGAAGGATAAAGTAAATTATTACATTTATTACATAATTTAAATAATAGTTTTACATAGATCGAATGTAGTATATGCAGAATCGATTATATATTTCACCCAAATATTACAGCGATCTATATGCGAGCAAAAAAGTAAATTTTCAGGAGAACTTAAAAAAAACTGCATCAATGATATTAAAAATATAATATTTTTGTATTTAAATACGGTTTTTTTATAGAAAGACATTTGAAATTAATTAATTTATGCATATTTACTTATTTAATTTAGATATATTTTAAATTTATATATTATTTAGGTTTAGGCCATTATTTATTTAGGCAAGTTTAGACCATTATTATGTATAAATTATGGTTGCAGAATCGAATTCGACGTCGGTTTTTTTTTTTTTTAATGTGGATGGATATTGATAAAAATATTGTGCATAGACCGCTATAATATTAATAGTGTGACGATATATTTAGTGAGTTCGTTTTCTCTGATCAGATCAATTGACGAATTGATGAAAATGATTATTTTGTGTTCGTTATCTACATTTACAATTAAATAAATTGATTTTCTCGTATTCTTTTTCTAAATACACAGATCAATTTATTTAAAGGACAAATATTGTGAAATCATTTAGATCAATTATTGTAGATGTTAAAATGTGAAAAAATTTATGATATGTATACTAGAAATAGAAAGAAATGGTCATTTTAGTATAATATTCATTTGACATAGAGGAAAAAGGAAAATTGTGATGAGAGATTGCTAAATGTTTTAAACAAGATAACGAACTCACTTATTAAGGATCTGAAAAATTAAGAAATGTTCGCAAACAAATACGCGCACTATATAATTTTTAATTATCTCTATCATGGTTTTTATTTTTTGTCTGCTATTCAGAGTTTATAATATAATATTATTATTTAAAAAACAAAATAACACAAATATTATATTTGTTGCTTAGAGCGAAAAAAAAAGAAAAGATTATTTATTTATTTTAACAATAGTTCACTAAATTATGCTAAAATAAAAGAGGCTATATGTTGCTTGTCTTATAAATATATATACACTAAGATATTGTTTACATTAATCAACTATTTGGTAGAATTATTTCGTATAAACAATATACGAAAAAAATGAAAGAAAAAAATATGTGAAAAGTGCTAAAAAATTATTAACACTTTTTGTATTAAGTGAACGCAAGAGGATCGGCGGCTATTGGTTGGGTCTATTTTGATGAACTTTTAAGTGTTTTTGATTATGAAAAATATTTTTATTTTTTTTTTTTTTTTTTTTTTAATATTTATATCGACAATTAATATTTGAAAATTATGGTTTTTAGTTATATATACGACGTATGTACATACATTACACATTCATATATATATATATTTTAAATTGAATACACACGCACGCACTTGACTCTTAAAAATAACTATAATAATTTTAAAGTAAAAGCAACATAATTTTGTGTAAACTATAAAGAGATAAACAAATTTTTTTATTATTATTTATTGCTTTTAAATATTACAACCAGATGCAAATGTCGTAAGATTATAGACAAGAAAAAAAATTTTATGTTTATTATTATTTTTTATTATTTATTATTTTTTAAGATTTTTCTTTTCACTAAAATAAATTATTCAATTTGCAATTTATAATAAATGCAATTTTAAATTATATAAAATATATAGAAAAACAACATTCGCTTGTGATGTGAAAAACACTCAACAACGGTTTTATTGTACCATAGACGGGAACAAAAACAACACACAAAAAAAAAAAGAAACGAAACGAAAGCAAGGCACGTCGATTATAACCTTTAAAAGGCACTCTAGAGACTGAAAATTATTGTGTTCGTTTTTAAATGTGGATGAGAATTTTCTGTTAGGAAAGAAAATTGAGCGAAATTTTCTTCTATTTTTTTTTCTATTTTCATTTTCATTTTATTTTATTACATATTTATTTTTTCTTCAAATATGAGAGATTTTGTATTTTATATATTTTTTTGTATTATTTCACGTGATTTTTAAAATTTAGTTAGTTCTTTACAAGTAATATTAATTAAATTTATTTAGAAATTATTTACATTTAATTTACATATAATATTTATTTATTTATATATCGCATACATAACATAATATAGATGATATTAATATTATATTGTATATGATTGTTTATTTGTATATGGAATAGAGAAATTAATTTTAGAATTTACAACAATTGATATTTTCTTTGAAATAATGATGAATATACACCTTCTGTCACATAATAAACCGGAATGGATATGTAAACCATAGTACATGTAGCTCTATTTCTTAGTTTTTGTGTTATTATGTTCTGTGCATTTCAAGTGACATTACATTGCGTAGAAACTAAAATCAACACATTAAGTTTTCAGTTGTTTTTGTGTGTTGGTCGAAAAATGTATCTATACAGATTAAATACTAAATTTTGTCGTATAAGAATGGTAAAATCGCTTAAGTGGTGATAATTATTTATCCAAAACACAAGTTTTTATCTCTATAAAACACAGATGATCAAAAATTACACCGAATTGAACATTGCAAATACATCATTGAATTCGCCCGACGTGATAAAAACTTCTTGAAATCGATTGTTATTGGTGATGAGACATGTTGTGTGCTTTCAATATGAGGCATAAAACAACCGTCAATGTGCTGAGAATGGCGGTCACCAGACGAACAAAATTCAATAAAATCTCGTTTAATGAAATCATAAATCAAAACAATACTCTCATTTCTTTTTATACGAATCCAAAAGAATTATTCATAACGAGTTTCTTTCAACTGGTTTAACGGTTAATTCTAAATATTACCTTGGTGTATTGAAGCGTTTACTAAGACGAATTCGCCGTGTATATTGAGAACCAGGCAGTTGGAGCTAACTGTATGATAATGCACCAGCACATCGTTCAACAATAATCACTGATTTTTATAACTATAAAAATCAAATTTTTTTTGATGCTTCAACTATTTTCTATTACCAAAAATCTTCATTTGACTATGAAATGCAGCCGTCATGCATCGGTTTTCAACAGCATTCCAATATCACGGGCATAAAAAAGTCATTTGATTCACTTGCAAATTAATGTATATCAATTGATGGAGATTATTTCAAATAAATAAAATGGTTTTTGTGAAAATTTAATATATATTTTTAGGTTTTTTAATCCATTCCCGTTTATTATGAGACAGAGGGGTGTATGTAATAGTACCTATTATTAGATAAATAAATGGTTTTACGGATATGTATATTAATAAATTAGAAATAATAATAATCAAATAAAATAATATGTGTTTTTTGTGTGTGTGATAAATAAAAATTCTTGTTTTCGTATTTAATTTTTCAAAAGGTTTTATAAAATACCGCAGGAAAGTACAATTTAAATAAAATAAAAATAAAACGGTTATTTAAAGGGAATTCAATTCAAATTATTTTATTTAAAATAATTGCCATCGCTATATCTACGCATTTATACCATCTCTCTGCCAATTTGTGGATTTTACACCAAAAAAACTTTTTCTCTTTTTTATGAAAACCATTTATACTATATCAATTTTCAGTTCTTCAGATATTTTAAAGTGCTATACTCTTTGAGTGTGTGCCCCTCTGAAAATGGTAATCGGAGTCAAGGCTAGTGATTAAATGACGGGTGCGGTAATAAAGCACAGCCAAGCATTTCTTTTCTTTCCAAATCGATTTGGTTTAGCAGTCGATGTAGCCGGTTGAACTGGGCTAAACTATGATTATTTTATATAATATTTTATCTTTATATATAATTAAGTCCACTTTTCATGCCAGTTACAATTCGATGCCAAAATGACTTCATACATTTCTTTGGCCCTTTTTCGGTTTACCATTTAACTTTCATTCAGTTCATGTGGCACCCATTTTACACACTTTTGGATCTTTTCCACAACTTTTAAACACGTCTAGAAATCGTTATTGTTTGATCAACATTTAAGGCCTCTACCATTTGTTTTTGAGTTTATGAGTCTTATTCATGCAATAATATTTGCAATTCGGTGTCTTGAAACTTTTTCGGTGGTCTTTCAAGTTAATCATTTTCCACATCAAAATCAACGTTTTTTCGATAAACTTATAACAAATGTTATTAAAATACGCTTCTTGTTTCCACAGAATATAACATCAAATAGTTTGTTAATTTCTTTTCGTGAGACTTATTGATGTATATTTAAATGGCATATAACATAGACATATAAATCAAAACGGATATTATAATATATAAATATATAAAGATAAAGCGAATCATCTGTCTGTAAATACTTTTCATAATTTCTAATGCGATGTGTATGCAAATTAATAATATATAGAAATCGATTTTCATCAGTTGAAGAAACATAAACAATCAAAAATACCAAAACATTCAGTATGAATGATTTTATTTTATCGCAAACACAAATAATATATGAAATATTTAGATTTTTATGGTGCAGAAAAATATAAAATATAAAATATCACACCATGGATTACGCAGTCATATGCTAAAAAGATTAAAATCAATATAGTTTTATGGTTATTATATATTCGTTTCATATACAAATAATGACACTAACTGCATCACATATATGCAAAATTGAGATAACGTCCCAAATATAATTAATATGTAGTATTATAATGCAATATGGTATGGGATAAACATGCTGCGAATGCAATTTTGTATGTGACTTTATTTACAATTTACAATCTGCAAAACAAGTCTCATGGTAGGTCGAATGAAAATATCGGAAATAGAAATAAATGTGTTTTCATTCGGAATCGCATTCGCATTCGGTGCCGCTTTTCTATTTCATTTGATTTTGTATTCGGATTCGCATTCGATCTGCATGTTTTGAGAGTAAATATTTTTAATTTAAACTTATATCGACGAGAATACCGCTCTATAGTTTTATAACCCATTGTTTGTATCATCCCTTTTCATTTATAACATATTTAACAAAAATTACATAAATTAATATAAGATGAATTATTATATATATTATATGAAAAATACAATTATGATGTATCTCAACTTTGTTCCTATCAAATCATCAAAATTATTATAAATAATTTTTTATTATTATAATTTGGAATCATATAATATCAATTCTACAATTCAAATTTTAAATTATATGTGGGATACTTTTTTTTTACTATGAATACATCATCACATTTCAAATGATAAATTCATCAAATATCATAATTATATACAAAATATATATATTTACAGAAAATTTATATTTGAAAATAACATGAAAAAATTACTTCCCATTGATTTCTGAAATCAACATGTGTTAAACAACTAAAATGTAATAAATATTATATATATCATACGTCAGCTGTTTGATAAGTTGATGAAACATTTAATAGCTATGTCTCTAATAATACAAAAACCTATAACAAAATTTTTACAATTTGATTAATATTATATGGATATGTGCAGATTTGCAGCGTGTCGATTGGAATGTATATATAAATATACGCTCTATTTGAGTTGAATGATTATTATATTATAGTATAATTTGTACAAAAATGGTAATACATTTAATTGGAACAACTATAGTATATTGATAGATAGGTAAAACATGATTAAACATTGCCTATGAGATATTTACAAATATATAAATTCTAAATACCATATACTAATGAAATTATCGGATTTGATCATATAGTTAATATAGTATAATAGTATAGTTGTGATTTATAGTTCAATAAAATTCGTGATTAAATGACGTTTGATGTGGATATGTCCGATTGCTGAAGTTTAAAGCCACACCTGGATTTTAATGTCACACATAGTATAGGTTATCTGAAAAATGATCATAAATTTTGATTAACAATGTGATTTTATCTCAGTTGGTATATTTTATATTGGTTATAACCCAGCCATAACTATTCATTATACCATAGATCACTAATAAACGGGCACAATAAAATAAATTATGAAATAAATATAGTTGTAGGTATATACCACTTACAGTCGCCATGATTAAGAGTCTTGTGATTTATTTACGTTTCCCCAAATATACACACAATTAATTTTGTTTTGGGATTTAATGAAATAAATAAATATGATGTGTGCGCTTAATCAATTAAATTGGTAGAATGTATTTATAATTATAAATATATAGTAATATAAATCAGCAATTTATTGTTATATATAACACTAATTAACTATTGTTATATATACCTAATTAACTAATTAAAAAATATGATGATTTGTCGAAATATTTAGTTCGCCGAACGCCCACATTTTTATAACATTAATTAATCTAATATCACTCAAGTTATAAGAAAAATATAGTGATATTAGCAACTGAAGTCTATTTCTCTGGCTTGGCCACTGCATTAAGTGAAAAAAGTCTAATTGTTTTTACAATATAATAATTAAAATAATATTACATCAATATACATAAAGAGTACTATATTGTATGTTAAATAAATACTTATATTAATTTAATTAATTAAAAATGCATTAGTAACTTATATGTATTCAATCAAAAAATTTCTATTTAAATTTTTACACTGACTTGTCAACCAGCCCACGTATTACATAATAACATATATATATATAATAATGTGATTATCATTATATGTAAGGATTATGTTATTATAATTATAATATAATTATGCATCATTAAATTAAATTACTACCTAAACCCTACACAAAGTTTCATATATTCAATCTCTAGTATATTTTTGATAAATTACGCATTCGTCTCATCCCCTGCCCTCTTAAATTTGTTTAAATATTATATTACTATTATATATTTACAATATATGTATATTTTAATATAGGTACAAAGTTAATACCCTTTTTTATTTACATAATATTAAAAAAAAAAGTATCTTATTTCAAATGGGTTGTAAAAATATTTATTTTGATGCTAATTTTTCGTTTACTTATCCATTTTAATTATAAAAATAAAAGCATAAAACGGAAAAAATATAATATAAATACTGATAATATTATATTCGATGGTTTTTTTTTTGACATTAATGATAATGAAATTGTAAAATTTTATATATATTGTAAATAAAATAGATAATAAATGTATTAAACGTAAAAATGTCATCATTAAATTACTATACTTTTAACTTATTAATAAAGATTAATTATATTTAAATAGGACACCTATTCTGCTATTCCGTATAAATTTCATGACATAAATACTTTTTGAATTTTTTTTTATATAATTTTGATATTCCGTTAATATTAGAAAAACAGCAATGACGTAGTAGTACAGTCAGTTTGACCATAGGTTTCAACAAATTATAGTACATACTTAATATATATTACTACTGATTCCCACACCAAATACACAACAAAAAATTTTCTTTTTTGCTTTTTCTAATCGATTTTATCGGTTATCCCCAAAAATATTATATCAGTAGTCTTACATTTAGATCATTTGGACTAAATAAATACATTTTTTATCAGTGACAACACTATGCGAAAATCTATATGATTTATGTATATGGTCTAACCTAATAACATTTTAAGATTTTCATCATGTAAATTGTTTTCATGCTGCTGTTTATTATTTCATCAACGTATTTAAAATAACGACAGATTTTTGGATGATCGCAGTGTATTTATTATAAATATTAAATTGTTGTTATTTGAATTAAAAGCCATAAAGAGAAAAGAATCACCTATTATATATAATGTGAAAATGTTTCTATATATTTTGTTAAATAAATAAGGTGGCCAGATTTTCAATTCACAAAGTTTGAACCCATAGACGTATTATTTGAGTAGAGTAGCGTAATAATACATAGTGTAATTTATAGACTCTTTATCTATTATTTTATTATACGTTTTTTATTTTTTCTATATGAAATGGTCAATAATAAATTTATCCAAAGACACAATAAATATAGAAAATATAAACCACCTAAAATTCCCGATGAGTATCACCGGTAGTACTCATAGCCGTACGGTAAAATTCATGTCAATAAATACATTATATTTAGTCTATAATTAATATATGCTAATGAAGAATTTGCTCGGGCAACCGTCAATCGATTCTTTTGAAATATTAATTTTACCAAATTTTAACTAATTATTTAATAATAATTTCAGTTAACTTTTTAAATTTGAAGCGTTTTGAGTTTTTTTGTAATTATAATTGGCTTTTTTTACGGGTGTTAAGAATTAACCATTAAACAAAAACCGCTTTAGTCAATACTTTGCATAAGAATCTTCACAAAAAAATACTGTTAACACAAAACCATTATTACCAACTGATCATATGGATTACATTGTACATTTGTAAATTGGTCACTTGCAGCGAAAAAAGAAAATTATGTTTTTTTTTTAACCAAATCATCTGTATTGATGAAACTCATTTTGTAATTGGTGGATATGTAAACAAACAAAATTGTCGTATCTGGGATGAAGATCCACGAGTAATATTGCAACAACCAATGCACAAAAAGTAACTGTGTTTGGTTTTTGGTCTGATAGATAGATTAGTACATACTTCTTCGAAAATGTAACAACATGTTGTGCAACATGTAACATATATGCATAATAACATTCAAATTGAACCACATTTATGTGAACACTTGATAGACAATTTTCCTAAAAAATGGGAATATTGTAGATTTGCAAGAGATGATCACTTACAACATTCCTTTTCATTATTAACCGCAACATTTCTACTTTAGTATTAAATGTCGCAGTTTATTTCAAATAAATTATGTGTTTTATAAAATAATTAAAGAGTTAACTCAAATTTGAATTTACATTATAATATTTCCATTTTAAATTTTACTACATGCATTTTTAATAGCGCCATTTCGGGAACAAAATATAATTTTCTAATGATTTTCAAAAAGCTGAGAATTAATTTGATGAAAGAATTATTAATAAACAAGTCATTTTTTCTTTACTTTATTATGACTATTATGAGACTCTTATCGGTAATAAAAGGGATTAGGTTATAGAAAAAAGTCAACACATTTAGTTTGAAAAAGTTAAATCGTAAAGTGGGTATATTATATAACGACTTACTTTGCCTGGTCACCTTATACCATATATATATAAAATAAATATAATATTAGGTACAATAAAATACAATAAATTTGTTATTCAATATATAATATCGATATATAATATTTATAACAACAATGATGATATATTATTATTATTATTAATATAATTATTATTATTATTATTATTATAACTATTAATATAAATTTATATGATTGATTGATATTTTGTACTAGTATGTATTATAAAACAAGAATACATATTTGGTTTTTCCTTTTTAGTATATATTATATAAATAATATATTATAAATGTAAACATGATATTTTATTTATCATTATTAAATATATTCATATTTCGTGTATGCACTATAATAAATTTTAAAGAAAATACCATATTATTTATTTTTAAAAGTTAACATATGCGTAATTGTCTATAATAAAATAATACATAATAATATATTTTTATAATATTCAAAATAAAAAAAAATTCCAAATAATAACAATAATAATTTAAATTTTATAATTTATATAATTCAAATATGTAATAAGATCATCCTCTTCAATATAATGCGGAATTAATACAATAAACATTCATATAAATGTTTATCAAACATTCTTATTTGTTAACAATGTTTGTATTTATGTTTGTGAAACTAAAATTATTTATAAGTTTAATGGAAAATGCTGTAAAATATGCGGGGTTATATATATCTTTTGTTTTGCGAACTTCCAAGACAACGTTATACCCGCTTTCAATTTTTCAGATCCAGAGATTGTATATGTCAATTTCATCATATCCACTATAACAATATAACATATACAATAAAGATTTTTCAAATTCCAGCATCAACATAGGTAACATATAGAGTTGTGGAGTTGTCCGTTAAAGTAAAAATCAATGTAATATACGCAATATTGATGATATTTGTATAGATAATTTTTAATTATCAATAAATATATATAAACTGACACTAATTTTTGCAATATTAAGCTCAGTATGAATTTTTAATTGATATTTTTATGGAAAATAAAACGCACAGTTGGACGCTTCTTCTTAAGAAAATATATATTATCCAACCTACACATAAATACATATATTGTATAATATATGCGCGATAAATAAATAATGTTCGAGTGTAAAAGAAAAATATTAACTTTTCAACACTTTTTTATGTAAACAAACTTAAATTTTATATGAAAATCAATCATTTGTTTTCGATAAATGATGATATTTTGTAATTTATATTAAAAAATAATTAATAAAAAATAATAGAAAATAAATAAATAAAATTTCAATTATTATAAATATATATATTAGGCTCGCGGTACAAGCATGACTTTATGGTTTTTTGGAAAAATTATAGATTCTATAATGAAAAAAATGTAATTTTTTGATGCTTTAAATCTGTCATGTGCCATCAATCTGAAGAACAAGTGTGGTAACCTGCTAGAATAACGACTGTGGTGAATACAACGGATTGGTTAATGCGCATCTCAAGCGATGCAACAAAATCACTTTACCGTGTCTACTAGCCACATTATATGGTAGTTTTGCTTTCAATTCACGGTTTAATTAATTAAATTTCGGTAGCGATCAGCAGTGAGATTTTGATTAGGTTTCAACTAATACATACTGATTCCAGTAAATATGCTGTAAAATAGTCTTTCTTTAATGTTTTGGGGCGATTTTATTGGTGTTGACCGTAGGCACTTCGATGTTTAGTTAAATCGTATAGAATTCTCGTGTCACTAGTATGATGCAAAATCGACTACCTTTGACCGAACTAACGTTCAATTAAATTTCAATCAAACTTTAACAAGTTCATATGGACGAACCATTTTTCCTTCCTCGTAAACCATTATAAACTGCTTTTGTTGGCGTACATTTAATTAATTTGCTAGTTACTATGCGTTAAGTTTGTGAAATCGTTTTCAATCAAATTTGTATATATATTCGAAAATTTTTTTAAGTATTTTTCCATATGCAATCCAAAGTATACACAACTAAATTATTCTTATCGAACCGTGTTGGCATGCTTTTTTCTGTTAAATAGTGTTCTCCATATCCTTTCGATACAAGCATTCATTTTTTCGGCACAATACTTATTGAAAATCAAATAATTACATTTTCATCTCTTCTCTCAACACACATGTTGAATGATAAAGATTTTTGAGAATATACCTTCGCATAATTTATATTTGCCATCTGTTAACACCGCATCATCGGAGGAATATACAATATTTAAATTGTTGATTCGCAAACTCATACTTGTACACTTAACAAGCATTAAATTATAGAAAAATTGAAAATTATCTTATTTTGTCTAAAATCAATGTAGGTATAAATGTTTATTTTTTAATCTGTAAAAATTTACATAATCAATTATTATTTTATTCTATGTATACTAATTTAACATACTCTTATTTACAATATATTATTGCATAATAATAGTTTAATTTAAAATGCGGACTATAGTTAAGTTATATGGTATATAATAAAAATAATTGTTTCAGAAGAATTTTGAGAGTATATTAAAATTGAAATAATAATATAATAATATGATGGAATATACAATATACTTTTAATGTTATTCTGCTGAATTATTTACTTAATATTTATTTATAATATTTGTATTTGTTTTTCAATTTTATTTTCAGGAAACTCAATAAATTTCTGTGTATATCTTTCATCATAACTCTATTTTTTTGAAGTGATTTCTATAAAATATTTTCACATAATTTTCAATCCGTTTAGTTTTCATATGCGCAAGTAAAGAACAACATATAAATGCAATATAAAAGTCGAACTATAAAATGCATCAATGATATATAAGTGGTGCTAGACTCCGCCAATTTTAATATTTATATGATACAAAATGTTTAGTGATAAAATTATATTAAAATAATTAATCGCAGTAAAACCGTTGATGTTAATATATTGATAATCACATAGCATCATATAATTTTGTGTTATAGTATCTATGCCTTCGGTCAATATTTCTATATAAATACATAAGTTTATGTTATATATTCAAGTATCTGCGTATATATGTTCATCTGTGTCTTTATATAGATCCGCATTTAACCACACTCAACACTCAACATAGCATTAATATATAAATTCATTTTAATTTGTCTGTATAATATATAATTATTTATATGTTTCGATTGATCTTTTATTATAATTACATTTTTATTATATTGGAATATAATTATAAGATTATAGGCCACAATAAAGTGTGTGTGATGGGTTCTTTGATTAATCTCTGAATGTATTTTTCCGATAGCGACATGTAAACAACATTTTGATTTTATTTCTTAAAACGAATAAATGATAATATTCAATTGAATATATAAAAGGACGGCTACGTCCATGCAACGTGTAATAATATGAATTTATAATATAATATGCTTTGAAAGTCGTATATAGAATTGTAGTTTCCAATTTATTAATTTACCATGAAAAATGTATAATACAATATAAAATTCATATATATGAAAATGTAAGCAACAATAAATAATGAATGTATATACAATAAATTTTTGCATTTACTTAAAATTAATATACCGGAACACATCATTTTCAAAACATAAATCTCACAGAATTTAAATATAAATTTTACACACGTGTACATTGTACATTTTCCAATACACCTTTTGAGAAAAATTTTATTCACGTATCATTAAAAATTTTATGAGCCATATAAATTTTCTATTATACATCCATAAATACAATAATGTTCAACCAAATATACATGTGAGAAATACAAAGTTTAATTTTACTGATTTCAATAAAATGTTTATGTAACGTGTATATCCATGGATCCGTCCTTTTTGAAAGATGTCTTTCGTACACTCTACTACTTTCATCCAATATTGAGTATTGTACCTATATAAAGGATTGTCAGCATGCTTAACAATTTAGTATTTGTTGAAAACGTAAACATCGTCAAAATGGGGCAATTATCTTTATTTGAAAATATTTCATTCCAAAATAATCGCATTTGCATTCCAAATTTTACTTCATTATTTTATTGTAAAATAAAATGTAGAAAATTACGGTCTATCCATATGATCCATCGAATACAACTTGAAAAGGGTAGAGTTTGTTTTAGATAGTTTAAAAATATTGATTTCGATACAATGGACAAAGAATAACATGGAAAAACACTAAAATTTGAAGACAGAAGCATAGGTATAACACCTAATATACTTATAAAATGTGTAAAATTATTACAATCTTAATTTTGTGTGCTAAACCATTTGATAATTGTATGCGTATACAGTTTATGTAGGAATAAACTAAATTTTAATAGGAAATCTGAATGATATCATTACATTAAAAATATCTCAGGTTATTTGTTTTGCATAAATATATAAGGACGGGTTGCTATAAAACCAAAAAAATATCAGTTGGAATAAATCAGTAATGGTAACATGTTTTTTATGGAAAATATCGGTCGTCATTACTATTTTTATGTCATAAAACTCTCGCAAATAGTATATCGCATTGACATATTATTATTATAATTATTACTTATATTAATTTAGTTTTATTTTATATTGCTCTTTATGTCAATCAGAGCACAGATGTATTTTTATTTATTATTTTAATATTTAACATTGTTAAAATCGAATTTTGGTCTTATGTGACGTCGTATACATTTAACATTAAAGTATCTGCTAACACACATTACATGGAATATATTTATTAATAAATAGTATTGATTATTTAAATGATTAATACATTGCCATAATAAACTCTTATAGCACATGATGAGATAAATACCATAAAATTTATATTTATTTTTAATATACTTTCTTTTTAATGTCTGTAAAGTTAGCTCTGACATAGCGAAATTTTATTATTAATTGAAAAATATTTTTATAAAAATTATAAACATTATTGGGTCGACAACTAAGTGATTGCAATTTTTTATAAACGTAATAACTTTAACCTTTTGCAATGCTTTTGACAATTTCATGATTGCTTCATGATCATAAAACTTGTAACCCTTACCGGGATAGAACTGAATCAAATGCATTGTGACATTATCATGTCATTATATTGAAACTCTTACTTAACTTTGTTCAAGTTTTAGTGCAATATCACCAGAATGATATTTAAACAAAACCAAGTTTTAAGATTTTGACACCAAATATACAGGACATTACTTTTCCTGTGAACTTATTATATAATAATAATAATATAATGTGAAAAAATTAATGATTTTCCCTACTGCAATCGACGCTACAACAAAAAATACACTAGCGATCGATATACATTTTTTACTGAATGATAAATTTTAAAGTTACACCTATTAACAAACAGCAATATTCGGTTTTTACATGCCGGATGCATAAACATGCGGTCTATCTATCAGTAAAATTTGCAATTATTACATTCAATAAGTTTTTGCCAACTCATAATATATTTTCAAATAAAATATAAAAATTATAAATATATTTTGTAAAATAATAAAAATTTTATTAAATAATAAAAATTTTATATAAATAAAAATCAATTATTTTATATATAATATATTACTCTACTTAAGAATAAAATGTAAATAATTTAAGATATAAATATATTAAAAAAAAATAAATATATATATTAATTTAAGGATACGAATATTTTAGAAAATTTATGTTTATTTTATATAGATTATTTAATGGGCCTATCTGATTGTGACGCATAAAATATTTACATACATATACTGCGAAAGATATTTTTCAATTAATTATATAAATACGTAGAAGAATAATAAATCATATAATATATAATCTGCGAATGCCTGTTGCTTGTTATATATAAATAATGTACATAACAACGTAAATAGCAATACGGTGGTGTGCCAAAATTGCCAGGACTTTTATCAAATCAAAAATCACTTTAATGTATACTTATAATAAACATGAATTTATTCATAAAGTCGCCAAAGTTGTTGACGCATTTTGTAAATTATTTATGAAAAGTATATAAAAAAGTTTAAAATATAAATTTTGTATGAGCTATCAAGCATTCTTATATCTTATCTCACCTAATCAGCTAATCTATAACATAATTCACTAAATTTTCCGGTAAATCAACCATTTTTAATTTTGAAATATTTGATTTTCATGCCAAATTATTGATGGATTTCGAAATTTTGTAAAAATATATAATCATTTGCCAACAATTCACAAAAATAGAGATTTTTAAAAGTTAAATTTAAATTCAACAAATATAATCGATTTTCCAAATAATTTACTTTCAACTTCTTTTATTTTATGCATAACACAATTTCAATAACATCAAATGAACAATATGGGCCATAGTTTTTGAATGCAAAAAATTAAAATTAAAATTTCTTATATGAAAAATTGGAAATTGATCATATTTTAAAATTCTGGAAAAAAAATTGGAAAATTGTTGAAACCATAAACTTTTTCCACCAATTTTAATTCTAACGATAATTAACTAATTTACCGCCTAGTCAACACCTATAAATTAATGTCATTGTTGGTAGTGTCGTAGCGTTTTCTGTGTGTGTTTTTTTTTTATTTTAATTTATTTATTTCTTTATTTACGATCCAATAAATACTAGTTTTTAATACTGACAAAAATACCAGTCGTAATTAGACCTAGGCCGTTGCAGAGTTGTTATGTTGTAAAGTAGAAGCTTATCTTCATAAGACGGAAGCATATTCAGTTATAAACCTAACAAGAGAATTCAATTTAGCAAAAGAAGCAGATACATTATAATCATTAAAACAACAAAAAATATGCATGAGCAACATTGAAATGGCAGAAGCAGAAATGATTGCATATTTAAGATTTTGATTGTATTATGTAATGAATATTGTTAGATATATGTTAAAAATTAACAGTATGAAATCCAATTGATTTTACAATCAAATCAAAGTTTATACTTCTTATTTATATTTAATGTGTTAGATATAGCCACAGGAAAGCTTCCAAGATAGTTTCTAAGAATATATTCAAAGCGGATAATTTGCCAATCATTTGTCAATTGATCTAATAAAAATGAAAAGTGATAAGCTGTTTTTCCGATGTGTACTTTTAAACTATTTCTATTTTAAAAATAGTGAAACCATACTAGAACTTATCGATTGTTTGCGAAAACATAAAGTGAATCTGTGTTCCATCGGAAACAGTATGAAGAGACTAGCGGATTGGTTTCAACCATCCAGAAGCGATGATATTACTTTGTTTTTAACAGATAAATAATGGCAATATTTATTCGGTGTTAGATATACATATATATGGATGATGTTGTTTCCTCTGATCTGTTGAATGGGAACGAAACATCTATTCCACCTAACGTAATTTGACTGCTCAGCAATTGACTCGTTTGACAGTTAATATTTAACGCAAAAATTACCATCAATTGCATCACATCGCCATTATTGAAATAAATATTCTATATATAAAATATTTTGAAGTTTATGGAAATTTTTATAAAGTTTATAGTTCGCAGAGTTAATGAACAACATATGATATAAACCCGGTAAAATTTATAACAATAAAACCACTTTTTTAGAGCATATTTTTGGTTGTCCTATAATAATCTCACTAAACATACATTCTTATAATTTTTGATACCGTGCGATGGTATATACCATACATTTACATAGCCACATGTCAAATAAACTATCATATATCCAAAAATATTACTATAATAAATCTATAAATTGGTATAAATTATAAGTTTATGTGCGTTTTTTTTATGAAAACAAAATTTAGTGTATATTGAATGAAGAAAATTATTATTTATTATTTCAATAAATATGTAGTTTTAAGAAAAATATTTTCGTAATCGTATATTAAGAAAAAATTTCTTGTTTTTTTTTTTTTGTTGTACACGACTGTGGAATAATATTTCCCACAAAGTGATGAATATTTTTGTAACATTTTAGTATAAAAAAAAAAAATATAAAATAAATAATTATTGCATAAGTTTTTATCTAGAGAGTTTTTATATTATTTTATTGATTTACATCGCATAGTTTAAAATAAATTTTAATAGCATTGCACCACCATTTTATTAGTATAAATTTACAACACAAAAATAGGATATTTAAAATTTTAAAAATTAATTTACTTACCTCTCTTTATATAAGATACAAAATGCATGGTAAAAAAAAAAAAATGGAAAATAAATAAACATATAAAAGTAAGAAGTTGAAATGAAAATAATTAATGTTTTTTGAAACGAGGTTGACGTGGTTGTGGCATTTTTGGATCCCATAAAAATATATAATAGGCAGATAACATTATTGCTGCCAATGATACCGAAAACAAATATGCACTAACAGTTAAAATACGAACAATTTTTGATGTTTTATTAGCCTCATGTGCTTCAACCGCTTTAATAGCTTCTGCATTTTCTGGATTATTTTCATTAATTGATGAATCCGACATATTTTTAAAATTTTCTTTTAATTATTTATTATATTATTATTTCACTTTTATATGCGTATTTTTATAATCTAATTTAACTATTTATTAATTAACAAGAGTATATATATTATGTTTTAAATTATGATGTTGTAATATAAATATATACGTCTATACCAAATATATTTAGTATATATACTAATTTATTATAAATATATTTTAATATTTTTGTGTATAGATGAATGTTTAAAAGAAAATCGCACTTTTCGCGTACAACTTTTATGTACAACTGATGCGTATAATTTTCTTTGAAAACTATGAAAGTACCAAACCGTATGTGAATGTGTATGCGTTTAATTTCTATTATATATGTAAATATTTACAGGGTGGTTCACGGATATCTTGGTATACGTGTGTCATTCCATATATAAGTATAATATTATAGTAACATATATCATATATACGAATATTTGTAAATAAATGTTGATTGTTGTATGAGTTTTTATAAAAGAAAAACTCAATGACGAAATGGATAGAGTTCATGCTAATCAATCATGAAATACCGCAGATTCTATGTGAAATTTTTCTGTAATTATTTTAATTCTGAAATTTACACAAACCATTATACTACTATTCACTATTAATAAAGGAATTAAGGAAACATCTATTTTTCGATAATTATAGTTCAATTGATGATTTGTTATATATACTACCATGTCGAATAATCTACCAACTTCAGTATAATGAGTGTTTGATAGAGATGCCACATAAAATCTCCATTTGGAGTTATATGACTAGCATATAAGGAATTAGTTTCAAACGCTATCTGTATATAGTATTTATGTGTAGCGTTATGTTTCTCAACTTCAATAACAATATATAACAGTGTGAGTGAGTAAATATTTCAATTTAATAACATAATAATAATAATAATAATAATAATATATTGTATATTATAATTATAATAAAACCTTATTAAATTAAATTGGAAATTTGTAACGTTTCTCTATTGTATAATGTTTTAACATTCGAACAGTCAAATTGGTCATTTACAATTGTGTATATATTATGATGACTGTATATTACGACCAAAAACATTATATATAGATCAAACAACATTCATGAAAATCAACACTATATAATAGCGCAAATCTTTTGCACATTGAAAATGTTTCGTTTATCATTTATTTAAGTAAAAAGTCTTCTAATTATTCTCAAATAATAACATATATTTTTATTGTGAAAAGTTGCTATGTTTATTGATTAGCTATATATTTTTAACTATATATGTCTTTTAAATGAATTAATTTTTGTGTGATGTGAAAAAGAGGAGTAGTAACGCTTCAAAGTCCTATTTTAATTTCAAAATTCTATTTATATAATTATATCCGATATATAGATTTCTGTTTCTGCGCCTTCATTGCGTAATTGTAAATATAGGAATGGTGCCGAAACTGGTTGTTATTCAGTAAATTTAAAAATAATCACTTAAAAATACAATAACTGCCTAACTGATTTTATTTTAGAATTGTAATTGTGGGGTTGGTAAGAATTACTGGAAAATACCAGTTTGAAGTTTTTACCATAACACATCCGTTATTGTCAACGCCAATACAACGTTTCAAAGAAGATTCACACAAATAATAATTTACCATCTCTTTATCAATATAGTATTATTATTTATTGCTATATATAGTCTAAAACCACAACTTCAGATAGTGTATCTGTCACCATGAAATCCCCTGTATATGTTGTATGTATATATCAGCATATATGTTCTATTTTTTCACCATTTCACATTTTCACAATGTATTATTATGTACGTGTATATGTAAGTAAATATTATTATTATTATTATTATTATTGTATGGCGATGATAATGATGGTAATGATATGACATCATATAATAATGTTATTCAAAAAAATGTGGTCAGTATGATGGAAAGAAGACCGGTATATTGAGCGATTTTCTTAATACTTATTTACAATATATACGAGTATATATTTACCTAATGCTTTTACAGTTTTATTGTATATAATATAATAATGCGAAACTAATAATTTTATTTTATTATATAATAAAAAATTTAATACATACACACATACCATACATTAAATATATGGCATTCATGTAATTATTTTTAAGAATTAAGGGTAAATAAGGATTAAAGAAAGAAAAAAATTTGCAATAGGTATAGGCCATTTGGAAATTCATGTACAAAATATACTGTAATAGAAATGTGGAAAGGATTAATAGTATTTTATGATTCCATGACAGTATATAGAATACTGTTCTTGTGTACATCGACAAATTATGTTTACTATTAATAATTAGTGGATTGATGTAATTTGTGTAATGTAACATTATATATCTTTGTTTTCCATTTTTAAAACTATATATTAACTTATTCTTATACGATATGGATAATTGTTATGAATTTCTATAATATATAATAATATATATAATACTAATTTATTATCAATATGCTAACATTTAATATTTATTAGTATTTACACAGTTCCTTATAATTTGAAATTATCTTAACATAATCAGAAAAGTACATTACATTACATACACTGCAGTAATCCATATTTTTCTTGACCAATAATAATGGAATTAATTTAGCTACAAGGCAACAACAATATGCCAATTTGATTAAATTTTATAGTAATCCAATTAAAATTATTCACATAGTTTTTTTTCCCATTGCTCTATATCTTTGGATTCCAACAAGGGTCCATTCGATACTCTGCTGCTATTCCCAATTTGCCAGTTTTACCAAAAACAATTGAATAAATACAAAAGATGTAATATTTGATATTAATATTTTAATTATGGTAGAAATGTTTTTTGATATTAGACTAAGGTTTAACACAGTATATAGACTATGAAAAGAGTCAAATAAGATGACGCAAAAATGGCGGAAGTGTGAAGCAGTAGTATAATTTCTCTGCGGTTATATCCCTGTACATTTTTTGTTGTTTTTCAACTTGTAATTATAACATAAATATGATGAAATATCGACTTTTATGGGCAATGTTTTCTTTTCCATATGTAACAACATATTTTTGACCGACGGACTTTGTAATATTTCTGACCAATATTTTCCATATATTCAATTCAATCCATTTTTTGTTAAATACAATTTTTTCAGCCGTACAAAGAATATAGTCTTCGTTCGAAAATCCAATGTAATTTTTCGTGGTTCTGTGCCTTGCAGTCATGCACTATGCATCCGATTCATAAGTCAATGTTTCTAATTGTTGCCCTACAACGAATTTCCTCTTCAATACCATATTTCACATTTACCATAAATTCATCACAAGTATTCGAAACTATTAACAATTTCAATATTATATTTTCCAATAGTAACAGCTGCAAAACGCATATATTTTGTTTTCTCTGCATCCTTGACATAGTTACAATATTTCGACCCATCATATCAATACCATCATAATATGTCAATAGTTGATCGGATTTTGTGAAAATCTTTCCATTTTTTAATTTACCTATATTTACTTTTTAAAAATTGCTTGGCCTGTCGTTTTCCATCAAATTTCTCAAAATAATCATATAATTTATTCTGGATTCGTACACGGGACTTAACGTTATGCAAAACTATCAGTTTTTTTGGAATACTAAATTCTTCCATAATTTTCCATAATTTAACTAATAACAAATGGTGTGCATTAACATTGAACTCCTTTCACTTTTCCAAAATCTGCCAACAGTTATTCCTCTATAGTTATTACAATCTCTTTTTTTGTACAATGGACAGATACCATCGTTCCATTCGTCTGGGACCTGTTCATTATTTAAAACTATTTAACAATTAGCTGGTGCAGATGATACCATGATAATGCATTTCCACCAAGTTTAAAGAGTTCGTATCTGGTAAGTTATCTGATGTTCAGCTTTTTATAGAATAACGTTCTTTGCTTCGTGTATTTATTTGTTTAGCTAAAAATAGTCGAGCATCAATTTGACATTGCATCTACCACTGTATTTACTGGAGTGTTTACATTTAATAAATTTTGAAAATACTCAGCCCATCTCTCGAGACAGCTTTCCTCTTGTATCAGAACTTGTACTGCTAAAAAAAAATTAAATCGCAGCCGCATAGTCATAATTAAACCAAATAGAATCCCCCCGCCGAACACAACGTTATTCATATTCTACGAAATTTTTACATAATAGTGATTCACACGATTTTTTCGTTTGCAAATATAATACCGTTCGAGGTGTTGGCCGCAATTTGCACAATTAAATCAAATGCTGCTAGTTTGGATGATTTGCCAATATCTTTAAGTTGTTGTACCAATTGACGCTTCCGTTTATTACACATATATTTAATTACTGTCTAACAACTTCATATTTTTCCACCCTATGGCATCGGACTATTTTTATTATCCTATTCGCACGTGTTAATAAATTTCGTTCTATATCGATTTTGACATCAAGATATTTGAAATGCTATAGTTGTTTTTTTGAACCGCTGGGGACTCCTTTGTGAATTATGAGTAAAGTTTTTACACTGTCTAATGTAGACGAATTTTCAAGTTATGCTATGGACGATTAATTGGAAAATTTAGTTTTCTTTGTTTATGGTATGGAAATAAAATTTGAAATTTTTTACCAGTGGAGATACGTTTAATATCGACATGAGATTGATATTATTATATAAATGCGGTGATTGATGTTCTACAACATTTTATTTAGTATTGATAAATAAATGATATCAGATATTTACATTGGCACTTCAATGAATTTTTATGGATATAATTTAACTTTATATAGGATTTATTTAACTATCATTTATTCTCAAAAAATGTAATATTGTATTGCCATGATTGCATAGAGACGTAAAAGCGATACGAAAACACTATCTTCCAATGTGTTTTTATCGCTTTCATTCCGTCTTATATTCATGTTAGATTGTAATATATATACATGAGGGCATCAATTACATGTTTTCTTCAATAAGTGATAATGATAATAACAACATAATACACTGTTCTCAAAAAATAGTATTAATTATTAATACATGTATCAGAATTTATTAATATTATTCTATATTTCTTAATGATTATACCTTTGTATAGTATACATATATTTTCCATTTTCATCATCGTTTTATATTAATAATATTATAACAATATATTTTTCGGTATAAGGATATATTGTATATAAATAAAATACTTACATAAAAATAATTAAAATTTATTGGGTATTTGGTTGTGGTGAGTTCCATAAAAATAAATAATATGCAGATAATATTGTTGCTGGACCACATATGAAACCAACGTATAATACAACAGTGAGTAAACGTTTAGCCTTCGAATCTTCTTCTTCTGCTGGTTTTTCTTCGGTCTGTTTTTCTGCTGGTTCCGTCATAATATATTTTTTTATTTTTTATCTTAAAAAACACTTAAACAATAATACACTTTTTATCTACCCATATATAAATTTTATAAAAAGAATTCTATATAAATATAATTATGGAGATACGTTTAAAACAAAGAGTAAAAATAAACTGATTATTTCTTTTTATTGATATTATATTGAAAATACTAAATATAGTAACATACAAAAACAAATCGTGTATAACCACATATAACTATTTTATAAATTTATAAGGGTATATATTTACTCTGTTATAATTTTTATTATTAACATAATAAATTGTATTATATCATCTTATAATGTGTTATAATATATTATTATATTTACATGCATGTATGTAAATTCTTTACTAAAGGATTATATTTTATTTTATTAAACAACATGTATGTATAAATGCTTGTAAAAAAATATACATTAGCGAACCCAAGAAAGTGTACCATTTTAAATTTTTCATTTAAATAAATAATAATATAAAAAAATAATACACATTTTGTGTCCTTTCTCCTCTCCATACGCCAAGTGGTTGACTATATATGGGTTGATTGTAAATTCATATGCCTGTAAACCAACCCATTCACAATATTTAATTGTGGTTAATTAATTCAAGATATTCATTTTTTTAATTCAATACACGAACAAATGTTAATTTATTTGAGTAATTTTAAGTACATAAGAAAAATACCGATTTTCTTGCCAATAACGGGAATCGCACACGAAACCGAAATGAATGATAATGGCCACATTGAATATTTATGGTCAATAAATTATTTTCATATCATATATTTTTTACTGACACTGTATATTATATATGTTTAAAATGGATTTTGTTTTCTATTATATTGCAGGTATTTGTATATGTATGTACTTATTTTTACAATTTTATTAATATATACTTTTCTAACCGTATGTGTAAAACTATTATCATTATAGAGGAGGCTTATAAAATCGAAAGAAATGTTGTATTATATAGTTCATTGTTGGTTGAACAAATTTTGAATAATGTAATATAAATTATACTCAATTATTTTATTATTTACTTTTGCCATATGTATTTATTGTTTATAAATTGTTCCAGATTTATTTGAATTGATTATTACATATATTTTTGTTTTTGTTTTTCTTTTACATACAAATTGAAAGAAAAAATAATTGTAATTGTTTCATTATGGACAATTAACACAAATTATATATCTAAATTGGGTATAGGAACGAATTTGATAATTTTACTATGTTATGATTATATTTATTTAAGTTTTTTTTTGAATAACAAACCTATTTACCAAAATATTTGATTGATTTTTATTTTATTTATTAAACATTTTTAAAAATAAAAAGATTTAATTCAAATTCAACTTCCGTTTAGCGATTTGGCTAAGTTGGTAGTTTCACTATTAAATAATAGATGGAAAATGTGTATGAAACCTTTGAAAGATTGAAAGAATTGAATTGTAAATATCCTTTCGCGATGATATATGTGTATCGCATTAATATTTCAACAAAGTTATCAACCATGTTTGCATTTGTAAGTATGTGCCGTGTTTGATCTTTGAAATATATGACTTTAGTTTGTGACAATGAGAGTGACAGATGTATTGTCATTGCCACTTGTCATCATTTGCGTTGTTTTGTTATCATCGTCAGTCTCAGTATTGTTTGGTGTTTTTGTAGATTAATAAATTTTTATTGCTTTTTTTCATGCATAATTTATCGCTAAACTTCATTATCAGTATCAAGAATTCACGACGTATGACCAACAATACATATCAAATTATCAACAATCGACAATAATTTCGCAAATAGCAAATAAATTTGCTAATTATTACAAATGTTAAAAATTGATTACGAATTATTGTGTTGCAAAAATTTTCCAATATATTAATAAAATATAATAACATGAAAAGTATAATTCACAAAACATTATTCAATCATCGACAATTGTTTCCAATTTTATCAAAAAAATGGGATATTTGTTATATGACAACAAATTCTAATGATGGTAACAACATAAAGAATAATTCAACAAAAGAATATGATGTTATTATCGTTGGCGGAGCAGCTACTGGATTGTCAATGGCTAGTGCTATGGGTATGTTATAAATTTTATTATTTTAAATCATAACATTATAACATATTGTTTTTATTTTTTTTTAAATAAACCAGCAAAAAATTCAATGTTAACTGATAAAAAAATATTATTACTCGATGGTTCACCAAAATTTAAAGGATATCAAAAAGATGGTTTCAGTAATCGTGTATTCGCACTGAGCAAAGGTACTGTAGAACTATTAAAATCAATTGATGCTTGGGATACAATTACATCAATTAGATATAAACCAGTTAAACAAATGCAGGTATTTGATAGTATTTTTTATTATAGAAATAATAATCACAAAATGGTAAACAATAAGAATGTAAGCCCTTCGATATTGGCGTCCAGTGCACGCAGTGAAAAATGTTATTTGTACTGATATTCCAACGAATCCCATTCAAATGTAGAAATTTATCTAGGTTCAATAGAATTAATTGAAGACACTTCAGTTTTTGTTGTGAATAGTAAAAAAATTACAAATTTAAGAAAATGTAATTTAAAAGTAGAATCACAAAGTTTTTTTCTATCCATCAATAACAACTATAATAAATTCTTTTTTAATATAAATCAATTGCAATTATTTCAACTTGAAATGTTTCTGTAATATCGAATCTCTATATATGTTCGAATCAAGAAGCAGGTTACAATTGTTCTGGAAACACAATTTTTAGAACTTATGGAATTTTGGTTCATGTCATTTGGTTAATTTTTCTTTGTAATAGCTATATTTCTGTTAATCAATTCTCTGGGATTGATGCAAGAAAATTTCCATAGCCATAGCCATACACATAAAATGATTGTAATAATTTATTAAATTTCTAATATTTTACATTATTATTACATTATTTTCCTATTTTAGGTATGGGATGCATGTTCCGATGCATCAATTACATTTAATCATGATAATTTTTCTGAAGATATGGCATATATAGTAGAAAATGATGTTCTAACATATTCAATATTAGAAGAAATTAAAAAAACTGGGAATGTAACAATGTTTAATGACATAAAAATTGATAAAATACAATTACCAAAAGATAATAATAATTCTGGTCAAAGTAGTGTTACTTTATCTAATGGTGACATATACAACTGTAATTTATTGGTAAGTACCTATTTTTATTATTTTTCAAACAGATCACGTTCATTTATAATTAATATTACAACAATAAATAACATATTTTTACAAAATAATTCATAAATATAATTTAATATCTAAATGAAAAAAAAAACAAACAACAATATACGTAACATTGCTATAATTTATTATCAAATCTCATTTTAATAACACCAAGCTCTTTTGATATATCTTCAAGTTTTTTCGAATATACATCTTGTATTTCATTTAATTTATTTAATTTACAACATATATCTACTAATTTAATGTTTAATTGTTCAAAATTTCGATTAAATTCACTGAAATTTTGTATTGTCGTTGGTATTGCGGTTGGCGGTGTTGCTAAACGTTGATTGACACTTAATCCATATAGATTATCTGAATGTCTTATTCCTGTAACATATGTTGAATGATTACGTATTTTTACACCATCCATATTATTGCCATCATGATCAACTGATCGTGAAAAATAACTTAAATTTTGTTCACGTTTCTTTCGTTTCATACTTTGATTACGGTCCCGACGTTCGGCAACTAATTTATATATGCTTACAATTAAATCTTTTGGTAGTCTTGTGTCACGCGGATCATTTGGACGTATACAAAATTGTAAATGATATCTAGATGTTCTTAATAATGCACTTCGTTGACACATTAATATTATACTGGGTGGTGCTTTACGTAACAATCGTGAAAAAAATAAACTTTCTAAACGTGATACTAATTCGGCTTGACGTGATAAACGATCTAAACCGGCTGATGCTTGTAATCCTTGTATATCACTGACCGCCAAACCAACTAATAAATTTGTTAAAATTACCGTAACAAGTAATACAAATGCAAAAAACATTCCATGTGCTGTTACTGGATATTCTATTGGTGCATCATTATTATAAAAAATATCTTCAAATTCGAGTTCACCAGCCATCATAGTTACTGTTTTCAATAAACTCCTGTATATTAATATAACAATAATAATATGAATATTTATAAAAATAATACATACATAATGTTACACGTATGTATTTGAAAACTTAAAACTTATTGCTTAAAAAAGACATACCATGGTACACTTTGAAATGCCGGATAATTTGCAAATAGAACACCAAAACTTAAACCAAAGGCCACTAAAAGACAACAATATGCTAATAGAAATTTTGCAAAATTTACAGCCACTAAAAACAAATTGTTATTATTTTTTTTTTTAATATCAAATATCTCAATTAATTACATTTTTTATATAATGTACTACTAAAAAAGTTGGTACATTTCACTTAAGATACATAATAATCATTATAGTATACCTTTTGTAAACATTTGAACATATAAACCAAAGATTGGGAAACGGCCAACTAACATCATTAATTCTAACCATACCAAAAATATAACAATAGCAGCTACATGATATTGCCAATCTGGTACAGATGCTAAATCACCAGATATTAAACCACTTGGGGTCTACAAAATTAACATAAATATAGAAATTATTATTTAACCGAATGTTTATTGGCATAATATGTGAAAATAGCTGATGACATTACAGCGCATAAAAATACTCCAATCATAATAGTCCACTGTACCCAATTTTCCCAATATTTCATATAACCAGCAAATGAATGACCCATCTTAAAATAGAAACAAAAAATAAGATTATATTTTATATTCAACGAATTTTTTTTTTTATTATTCACCGACAATTTTGTTTAGTTCTATTTTATTATTAATAATAATAATTAGTAATTTTAATAAAATATTCAGATTTTTACATAGCAAAATTTTTTTCGATCATGTAGAATATTAATACAAAACAAACAAAATAAGAAAACAGTTATGATTCAATAAAATTACCTGAAAAAATTCTTTGGCCATTAAAAGTAAATTTAAAAATACAACAATATATCCAACTGGTGGTACATACGCGGGAACTTGACATTTTAGTTTATGTAAATCATCTGCTGGACAATCTTTGTCGTAAACACCCAATATATATAATGTAAACATTAATACATAGACAGCATGATAGAATAAACTAAATAGAAAAAATTTACGAATACGACGCCACTTTAAAAATAAAAATGTTTCACATAATGGATGTTTTAAAATACGTTTTTGTCCAACTTCTATAAATGCTAATAATAATTCAGTTTCACCGCGCTCAGTACTTGGTACTAATAATTTAAAATCTAATTTTATCTCACAATCAACATCACCAATTTCATGTTCATTAACTTTTATTGATGAATCAAATTTTTGCAAAAATTTTGGTATGACTTCTGGTGTACGACGAACAATAAATGATAATGCCGACACTCCACCAAATGTTCTAGCTGTTATATCTGCACCATATTCTATAACATGATAAATGCAATTATATACTAAATAATTAATTATATGTAATTTCGTGGTATTTTTAAAAGAATTTGTTCAAAAAATTATAAAATTGCCATTTAAATTGTATTAAAATTTGCAGGCCACTTAATTACAATATTAATTTTAAAATTGATTGAATAATGCTCCTAAATATTGGTTATTATTTTGAGGCACTTTATAATAACTGTTAATACTATACCATCCTCAACTTACATTTAAAATTTAATCAAGATTTATTGAGAAGTAACCAAATTGTAAAGGTTTCCAGAGGCTCAACTTTAAATCTGTCCTTGGTATCATTTTCTATGAAAATCAATTTAACTAAACTGTTTATCATTTAATAGTTTTGTGAAGATTTAAATCGAAATATTTACAATACACTAAATTATGTTAAATTTAATAAAGTGAAAAAATATTTACAATTGAATTATGAAAATATGCAGAGGATTTACAAACACTACAACGGAGTTAGTACTAAAATTAAAGAATCTTTCAACGTAAATAAGAAGAAACCCAATGAATAAAAGTTTTCAATTTCTTCAGCAATTGTATTTTAAACATACTCGTATATAAGTTAATATATAAATTGCCTTATTAAATTCCTTAATACTTCAGAAATAAGCATATTGATATTAAATTAATATTTATAAATTTAACACAAACCTATTAGCATATATGCACATGTACTAAATTCATTAAGTGCTGCTATATGAAGCGGTGTATATCCATAATTATCTGGTTTATTAACATCAACGCCAGCATCCAATAATAATCGGGCACATTCAAAACATTTTGATTCTTTAACAATAGCTGCATGCAAAGCTGTACGACCATCTTTATATATTGAATTGACATCAGCATTATATTGTAATAATATTTCTACGGTTTCAACACATTGTGATAGACATGCTAAATGTAACGGTGTTTGATTATCAACATTTCGAGAGTCAACTTTTGCGCCATTTTCTAATAGTAATGTAACACATTCAACATAATCATCCTCAGCGGCTGTGTAATTAGGTAGACAGTAAATATATTAGATAATAATAAATATACAAAATAATTTCACAAATTTATTTTGACACCACATGCCACACACACACACACATACATACACATCACTACATACCTAAATGTAATGCAGTTAATCTTCTTTTACCAAATTGTGACCTAACATCGGCACCATACTGCAATAATAATTCTATACATTCTTTATTGCCTAAACCGGCCGCTGTATGTAATGGAGTTTCTGTATAAACCTTATATGAAATATATTAATTGTAAATATTATAATCAAATGAGAACTTAAATAAATAGTATTTTTTAAAATTTTACTTGTGGTGTATTTGGATTTGCACCATTTTTTAATAATATCTCAACACAATTTACAAAATTTTTTTCAATAGCTAAATGTAAAGCCGAACGTTTTTCGATACCGGCATTTATTTGTACACCTCTTTTTATTAATAATTCAATACATTGAATACTACCGACACTAGCCGCACAATGTAATGGCGTAAATTTTTTTGCATTATCCCATTGATTTATATCGGCTCCATAGTTTAATAGTATTTTAGTTGCATACTGATTACTAAATGTGCATGTCCAATGTAATGCCGTTCGTCCTTTATTATCTGATGTATTAACGTCAGCATAAAAATTACTAGTTAATTTATAAATATAATCATTACGTCCAAGAAATATTGATAATAATAATGCGGTGTTAACATCCTCTGAACCAATAATTATAACTGAAATGAAAACAAAAAGGTATGTCATGTTACAAGTGGAATCAAACAATCAAACAGGTCAATTTGACTATTGCCAGTTATAATAAAATAATTATTAATTATTAATTATTAAGTTAAAACTAATTATATAGTTAGTAAAAATATGATTCCGAACGATCAATTCGTTTTTCATGAAAAATATGGTCGACAATTGATCAGTTACACATAATTATGGTATATTCTGATATTTTGATAAGGTTTGGCATGTTGATTTAATAAATACGACAACAAATAAAACACCTATTAGAAAATATGACAATTACAACAATTGCGGATGGCGGCAGTACGATATCAAAAGTTTGAAGAGTCACCTAGTAAATTACAAACGACTATTTCCAAAATATACGATTGGACGGCGAAATCAATATCAACTTTACAAATAGAAAAAATAACATATATACCAGTATTTATAAATAATTAATATCATATTCAAACAAGTCGAAATTTATTAATATGACATCAAATCCAAGGCTTCACTGGGAAGTTTAGATATACAAATGAAACAAAATGGGAAATTTGCTATAATTTGCTACTCTACGGGTAAATATTATAACCGATCTGAGGTTGTATTAAATCATATCAATTAACGTATAGAAATCATCCAACGATTGCAGAATAAACTATTACGGAATATTGTAAAAGTTTCTTCAGGTCCATTCAGCTTCTATACACCATACAAACATCTTAAGAAGACCGAATAGGACATAGTACACATTGTTATATTCAAACAAATTTTTGTATAAACTACCTAACAGTACGTGTGCAGTTAACTATATATTTATATTCTTACCACTTAAATCACCAGAATTTAATATATTTAAAATTTGTTCAGCATTTGGTAATTCTTTTAAAATTTCATCCATTCCATGAGTATGACACATTTCTTCTTGTTGATCACTATAGATTGTAAAATGTTTATTACTATTATTGTTTGGTGATGACGCCGGTAAACCTTCTATGCTACTTTCACTTGATATACTTTTATTATCATCGTCGTCATCGTCATTATCACCATTATTATTATTATTAATTATATTATTATCATCATCAATGTGAAGTAATTTTTCTTTTTGTTTCCAATGTAAATTGTTTTCCTAAAAATAAATTATATTGTTTTTAATCGCATATAATAAACAAAATAACAAAATAATAATTATATTCGCGGTGTCATAATATACTTACAATCATTGAAAATCGTACAGAATCCATAATTTTAATATTTATTATTTAAAAACTCTATATTATTTATTTTAATATATTTTATTATAAACAATTTTATAAAATTCATTTTATTTTCTCATTAGATTATTATTACAGCAATTCTGTAATATGAAAAAAAATTGTCCTATTGTAATAACAGAAAATGATACTAAAACTATTGACACCATTTATCATATGAATTGCTTATTATTGTTTGTGCAAATTTATATGGTTTTCGATAAAAGTAGGAGTAATCAGTATAGGAGAAGTTGAGGCCGTCAAAACAAACATTGAATCTTTAAATTTTAATAAATATATTTAATTTTACTATTGAAAAAGTCTTATTTATGTCATTATTATGTGTAAAAGTGTATAAAATCGTTAAATTACATATAGTTAAATTATAATGGCAATTTAAATTTTCGATTCTCTCAATTAAACTATATACAATATAGCCAATCAATTAAAACAATAAAGTTATGAATTGATCTTGATATTTTTTAAAATTATACTTGGAAACAGAAATGAAAGAAATAATTATATAATCCACAAAACTATCTATAACACGCATTTCCTTATAAAATCTATCTATAAAAATTATCTATATATAATTCTAATATATATCCGCTCATATATATTGAGTGGTATTGCAGGACTATGGGTTTTCAAATAAATAATGTATTTATTGATTTCTATTAAAATTAATTGATTATATAATTTTCATGCAGAATAATAGTCTGGTCAAAATCACAAAGAAAAGCAATTAATTAAATATTATATTAGCTATAAATCTCAATTTTTATGCGTTGTATGTTAGTACTTTATTTATAATATTTGATAATTATGATAATGTCTGTATAAAGCGGCGCCATAATTTTCATTATTATGTAGTATTATAGTAATACTTGTATTGCATATATAAAGTTATAGTATATTAAATTTTTGGAAATCCTATTTTCATATAAATTTATATGATATATTTTATATCTTATATTAATTTAATTATTGTTTTATTCTTAAGTAAATTATAAATTAATAGTTGTACTTTAATATGATTAATAATGCTAAGTGGATGATGATTGTCTTTGATTCAACTTTATACAATTATGTATTGCCCATTATGTTCGATGAGCTTTTGTAATAGTTTTAATGACTGCATGATTACGTGCTATTCAGAAAAAAAAAAGTTGCTCATTGACATCATTATGATCTTATTGAAAGCCACACCATTGAAGAAGTTTTGCAACAAACGAAATAAATATTAATCTGTTGGTGGTGCAAAGTCAGAACTATGTGACAGTTATGGTAACACATACCATTATTATTTCGAAAGAAATACCGCCAGTTTATAATTTTACTTCGTTCCATCTTTTTTTTTATGAATGTAATATGGATTCTTATTAAATAGTATGAGGATTATTTTCGCTACATGTACGGCAATTTTGTTTATCCAGGTTTAACCAGATATGATTCTAGTCAATGAATAATTAAATATCTGAAATGTGACAGTTATCACAATTGAAAAGTGTATCACTCCACATAAAAACACAATATATTTTAAAATCATGTAATTATGTATATTTTTATATATTATATTTATTTTTCAACATTAATTTTTGTTGGAAAATAGTATAAATATTAAAAATAATTTAATATTAAACATTTTATATAAATAGATTTAAATATAAGGTTGTCAAATATCTCCCTTCCGCCTTTTTGTCTTTTTAATTTCGCGGCTATGTACAAAGCGCTACAGAGCTCGTATCTGGCAACACTGTACATAATTTGAAAGCTCTTGTCATAACAAACAAAACGACGCTATGTATGATTAGTTTGGATATTGCGTTCAACAGTTATAGACGTGTAAACATGGAGTTCACTAACGCCGAAATTCGCGCTATTTTAAAGTTTTCCTTCGTTAAAGGCAAATCCGCTAGAGAAACGTTCCGTGAGATTAATGGTGTTTTGGGGGATGGTACTCTATCACTTCGAACCGCGGAGGAATGGTTTCGACGATTCAGAGCCGGTGAAAACGACACCATGGATAAGCCAGCCGGCGGAAGACCTGTGACGACAAATACCGATCAAATCATGGAATACATCGAGTTAGACCGGCATGTGGCATCTCGTGACATCGCTCAGGAGATGGGAGTTAGTCACCAAACCATTTTAAACCATCTGCAGAAGGCTGGATACAAAAAAAAGCTTGATGTTTGGGTGCCACATGAATTAACAGTGAAAAATCTAATGCACCGATTTTCCATTTGCGAAATGCTGCTGAAACGGAACGAACTCGACCCATTCTTGAAGCGGATGGTGACTGGCGACGAAAAATGGATCACATACGACAATATCAAGCGAAAACGGTCGTGGTCGCAGGCGGGTGAATCGTCCCAAACAGTGGCCAAGCCGGGATTGACGGCCAGGAAGGTTTTGCTGTGTGTTTGGTGGGATTGGAAGGGAATCATCCACTATGAGCTGCTCCCATATGGCCAGACGCTTAATTCTACCATCTACTGCGAACAATTGGACCGCTTGAAGCAGGCGATCGACCAGAAGCGTCCAGAATTGGCCAAAAGGAAGGGTGTAGTGTTCCACCAGGACAACGCCAGACCACACACTTCGTTGATGACTCGTCAGAAGCTACGGGAGCTCGGATGGAAGGTTTTATCGCATCCACCATATAGCCCGGACATAGCGCCAAGTGATTACCACCTGTTCCTGTCCATGGCGAACGCCCTTGGTGGTGTAAAGTTGATCTCAAAAGAGGCTTGTGAAAAGTGGCTGTCCGAGTTCTTCGCAAATAAGGAGGGGGGCTTCTACGAGGGAGGTATTATGAAGTTGCAGTCTAGATGGAAACAGATTATCGAACAAAACGGCGCATATTTGAACTAAATCCGATTACTGTAACACTTTTTATAAAGCATTGAATAAAGAGCAAAAAGGCGGAAGGGAGATAGTTGACAACCTAATATTAATTAAATATGTATAATAATATTTACTTAATGAAAGTTTAACACGTTGGCGTATGGATAACATCTACAAACGTGTCACCGCGTCATAAATCACAAATCACATATATGATATTCTTGTGTCATGGAAATAAAAAGTGATTTATTTTATGAATTAAAAATAAAGATAAATAATTATGAGGAATTTTTTTTACTCCACGAATACGTAACATGATAGCGTAGTAAACATAAGTTTGAAACGTTTTCTTTAGTTTTTAATATTTTTTTAAAACAATAATTGTTTGGGCATTACTATGGACAACAACTAGTTTCATTTTAGGCGCTGTATTTTTAATGGATTTTAATGCGAAAAAAACAATTTTATTCATGGCATGTAATTCTATATATTTAATCAGAATTTGTTGAAAATATTGTAAAATGTATAAGTTTCATTCAATATGAAAATTCATAAATAGCATATTTTTACTAAATTTTTCAAAATATTACATTTAAAAAATGTAATTTATTGTGATGATGAATTACTTACTTTTTTTTGTATTAATACGGAAAAAGTCTTTTTTTATAATTTATGTTACTGAAAGTTATTGCTAGCATTTTATATATAAGGTTGTCAAATATCTCCCTTCCGCCTTTTTGTCTTTTTAATTTCGCGGCTATGTACAAAGCGCTACAGAGCTCGTATCTGGCAACACTGTACATAATTTGAAAGCTCTTGACATAACAAACAAAACGATGCTATGTATGATTAGTTTGGATATTGCGTTCAACAGTTATAGACGTGTAAACATGGAGTTCACTAACGCCGAAATTCGCGCTATTTTAAAGTTTTCCTTCGTTAAAGGCAAATCCGCTAGAGAAACGTTCCGTGAGATTAATGGTGTTTTGGGGGATGGTACTCTATCACTTCGAACCGCGGAGGAATGGTTTCGACGATTCAGAGCCGGTGAAAACGACACCATGGATAAGCCAGCCGGCGGAAGACCTGTGACGACAAATACCGATCAAATCATGGAATACATCGAGTTAGACCGGCATGTGGCATCTCGTGACATCGCCCAGGAGATGGGAGTTAGTCACCAAACCATTTTAAACCATCTGCAGAAGGCTGGATACAAAAAAAAGCTTGATGTTTGGGTGCCACATGAATTAACAGTGAAAAATCTAATGGACCGAATTTCCATTTGCGAAATGCTGCTGAAACGGAACGAACTCGACCCATTCTTGAAGCGGATGGTGATTGGCGACGAAAAATGGATCACATACGACAATATCAAGCGAAAACGGTCGTGGTCGCAGGCCGGTGAATCGTCCCAAACAGTGGCCAAGCCGGGATTGACGGCCAGGAAGGTTTTGCTGTGTGTTTGGTGGGATTGGAAGGGAATCATCCACTATGAGCTGCTCCCATATGGCCAGACGCTTAATTCTACCATCTACTGCGAACAACTGGACCGCTTGAAGCAGGCGATCGACCAGAAGCGTCCAGAATTGGCCAAAAGGAAGGGTGTAGTGTTCCACCAGGACAACGCCAGACCACACACTTCGTTGATGACTCGTCAGAAGCTACGGGAGCTCGGATGGGAGGTTTTATCGCATCCACCATATAGCCCGGACATAGCGCCAAGTGATTACCACCTGTTCCTGTCCATGGCGAACGCCCTTGGTGGTGTAAAGTTGATCTCAAAAGAGGCTTGTGAAAAGTGGCTGTCCGAGTTCTTCGCAAATAAGGAGGGGGGCTTCTACGAGGGAGGTATTATGAAGTTGCAGTCTAGATGGAAACAGATTATCGAACAAAACGGCGCATATTTGAACTAAATCCGATTACTGTAACACTTTTTATAAAGCATTGAATAAAGAGCAAAAAGGCGGAAGGGAGATAGTTGACAACCTAATATATCAAATTATATTTGAAAATATTATATAATATATGTAATATATATAAAACAAAATTAAAAACAAGAAACAAGTGGTGTGTGTTTCGAAAACGTTTCTATGATAAAATAAAGACTATCCGCCAACATGTTAATAATGATCTAATTTAATAACATTTATGTAATGTGTATATATTATATATATATTACATAGACACAGTTTAATATGTTGTACATATGTGGTACGCAAGGTAATACATTTAATATGTTAAACATTTTCTAATTGAGTGAAAAATAAATTAAATTAAAGTTTACAATATATTATCGTCGTGTATGGCATATATATATGCAACATGTGCGGCGACAATATAAAATAAATGACAATGACAGACAAGATTGTACAATATTATTATCACATTCATATGATTGTATTGATATGTTTATTAAATTATAAATTTTGCTTAATAAACATTAACTTAGACTTACACAGAACCGAATAGAAAAATGTTTTTCTTATTTTTAGATTAATAACATTTTTGCTTTACTAATTTTGTATAATAATTATCAAGTCATATTACTCCAAGTGCAGATTATATGACATCTACTAAACATTCATTACAGCCAAGTTGGTAAATTACTCCGCACGGGGATACATAATAATTCACCAATTGTGCTGCAATTAACAAAATTACGCCTAATACATTATAAAATATTTTAATTTTAAAACATCTGTTTCAGTAACACCTATATAGCTCATCTCCGCAAGTTCTATGTATCTTGAGTAACTGTCTGTTTGAACTTAGTTTTCGTCCAATATTGTTTGCAATACTTTGTCGTTGATCTTTTTCATTGACATTGACGCAAATCGAAATCACCTAACTTGAATCTTCAAAATTACTATTTAAATCTTGTCTATGTTCGAACTTTATCATCATAACATTTTTCAAGCAATCGATGAGCTTCTATTTACTACACTTTTTCAAATAATCAATGTATATAGTGCAAAAGGACAATCCGAAATAACACTTAATTTATCAAGTTCCATTTTTCATCATAGAATAAAAAATTTTGATGTTTACATAAATAATGACGATTGCTGACTGAATGATATTGAGAAATGTCAATATTAAAAAAGAAATTGATGCAATAGCATATAATGACTTTTATAAATCGCTAAGTTTAAACTTAGTTAAGGTCCTATAATATCTTTTATTTTTATGTAAACAACATATAATTTGATAAATTTAAATAAAATTAAAATTATGTATACATTTACATTTCCGATTCGCGTTCTATGCACAATATATATTTCTTGGATGATATTGCGTTGTCTTGTAATAGATTTTATATTTGTAAACATTTCGCGTATAAAACATGAACGTAATTGGTATAAAAACACTTATTTGAATTGTTGAAATTTTTAACTTAAACATTTTGTGAAATAGTTTAAAGATCTGATATAAGATCCATATCAAAAAATTTTCATGTAATGAATATGTAATATCTGGGGGTTGTCCCCAAATTAATTAATTTATTAATTCCAAATTGCGAATTTTTTACTTAAACGTTAAAAGTGTCTAGTTATACACATGCAAAACCGGGTCACGGCAGTAAGTATCAGAATTAAATGATGGATTATGATGATAGGGGTTAGGTACAAGGTATTATTATAAATAGCACATACATCATTACATTTTCCATTTACCTGTGCCATATTTTTCAACTCCACAATATTCTTAGGATCGTTAAATTGTATATATAAGGTATATATTACAATATATAGCATATGCAAATGCAACTGATTAATAATATAGATAATCAATTCGAAAAATTATATAGTACCATTTGTTTCTATAAAATAAACATTTGTCAGTATGATAAATAAATTGTTAAAATTTTGCACTGTTGGTATTATTTTCGCAGGTAAATAAGTCTGCGTATTTTGTATAAAATTAAATAATGTGTGCGCTGCGCTCTATTTATATAACATTATAAATATATTTTAATTTTTTACTAACTAATTTACTTTGAGTGAATTTTTTTTTTCCAATTTTTTTCAATGAAAGTTCAACACATTATCATATTAAAGTTGTTAAAAAATTGATAGGATATGTTCTTTTATTTTCGGCGTATATATATACGTACTACATTTTTAAATAGTTTATGTTGCTGTTGATGTTTTTGTAATTATGTAGTATTGAAATGCTAAATTATTAATATTAATTTCGTTTTAATTTTTAATGTTTTTGTATAAAAATACACATATTTAAAATTTAGAATTTAAATAAATTTTAGTTGGTTTTATTTACCAGAAATGAAGTTTCTATGCTTTTATAGAAACTAGAATTCGTAATAGCACTTAATTATTCATATTAATTGGATATAATAGTTTAAATTTCATATTGTGTTCAATGTACACAAAAGAACCAGATATTATGGGTAATCCATCGAGAATAAACTCTTCTAAGTTGTACCATAATATTTGGGTATTTTATTTGAGATATACTTGAAAAAACGCAAAATACGGCGCGTCGATAAATTACATATGCGAGGTAACGGGGTGTTGAAAATACGAGTAGTATAACAGATCCTTTCATCAAATCAGTACTACTAGAAATTAGCTCTAAAATTATACATTTATTTGAGTTTAAACAAAATTAATAATAATTTTTTTAGTGTTTGTAAATTATAATATCATAATTTCAATTTCTACTTTGTATTAAATTAAAAAACCAAATCATACGTTTTCTTTAAATATTTTTATGCGGGTATAGTAAAAATAAAAACTTATAAATTATTTGTGGTTTATTAACTACGTATTTTTTTTAATACATATTTTTATTATAATTCAGCCTTTGATGTGTAAACTTTTACACTCCAGATTAAAATGTTATAGTTATTTTTTGTTTATAATATTTATATTAGTGATAATTCAAAAAAAATCTGTAGTAGTTGGTATAATTAAATATGCGTGAAACCATCAACAATATTTTTTAAGTGGAAATTAAATTTTAATGGTTTTTTTGTTAATTGAAAATAGTAATATATTCGAGTAACTTTGTAAATTTCAGGAAATACAAAAAATATTATTATATATATAAGCGGGAACAGTTTACCAAATAATCTCCTCTAAAAAATATTCTTCTTTATGTTAATATTCACTTTTTCATATACGAGAAAAATTAATTTGCATTTTATTTTTCTAACAATTTTTCTGCATAATCCTTCTATAATCTCTAAATAAGATCAATATATATATGGTGATGATGAGCAACTAATTGAAAATAAGATGCTAGATCAAGTGAATGAGAATCAATTTAATGTACACTAAGAATTAGCCAGATTGTAATATTAATCTACAACATTTTTGTAATTTTTCTTAATAATCCCCTGATTTCTGTAAAAATAAATAAATAATTGCTTATAAATTTTAACAGATATTAATTTTATATTCTATTTTTATGACATTAAATATTTCGTATATATATTATTTGTAATAATTTCATATATACCGCACCAGGTTATAGATTTATAAAAAAAAAATGCATTTAAATACACTGAAGAATGTTGTTCCAATGTTTAAACACGCATATGTTATATGAGCAAAAATTTCTTAATAAAATATGTGATTCAGAAAAAATTCTTTATATATTATTTTTAAATATATGGTAATAGTGTAAAATTTATAAAAACATATCGCCTCTTTGTATAAAATTTTGATGTATGAGAAGAGTTTTATAATTAATTGTTATACTATGGAAAGAATTCAAATTAATTATTAATGTTTTGTTATTTTTGTTTCATGTATTTTTTTTTTTTTTTTGAGTATGTTACTAATGTTTTCTTCTTAAATAAATATATTGTTTAAAAGTCAATAAATTAGACATATTGGCTGGAAACCTAGAACAGTAATTGCGTGTTTTTTTATGAAAACAAAAAGTAATTTTTTCATATAGCATTAAATGGCTTTATTTTGTAAATTTATTGTTCATTTTGTTCGATAACATTTTGTGCAATCGTTTCATGTGTCCTTATTCATATATAGAATATAGAAAAATTTGATTCAAGAAGTTTTGCAAAGAACTAAATAAATGGTAATATGATGGTATAAAAGGTATAGATGTGGCAACACATACCAATCAACCTCCAATAGATTTGTGTGAACTGATCGCACACAACACCTTTTCGGTTTATTAACTCTCGTCGCAGTTTGATTATTTGGTTAATTTTAAATTTATTGATTGATTGATTTCGTGCGGTAACAATTCAATATAGACAATTCCTACTAACAATCCCACTAAATTGAAAACATAACTTTCTTCTGATTCATATCACCGTTGAATATTGTTTCTCCATGATTTTCTTCGATTTACATTATTGTTATAACAAGTAAAACCAATTTTTCATCCTCAGTTATTTTAATCATTTCAAAAACGGATTAGTTTTGTTATGTTTACTATAAGCAAGTGCGGCAATGCATTGTGTTTTAGTAATTTTCTTTAAGTTTATTTATTAATTAATTTAAGAATTATTAGGTACTAATACAGCTAAAATTACTTTTGAACATTAAATAGAAAATGTAATTTAAAGTCGTGACTTGTTACATCATTGAATTTTAATTTTTTTACTGAATTCAGTTTATAGAAAAATCAGCAATCAATTTTTCAAGCAAATCAGGACAATAAATTTTGCCATTTAACAAATTCACCACAAATGATAGTCGTTCATAAAAGGAATACTGATGTTTTTTTCGAACTTTGTCACCAAAAATGCGTTTTCCTTTTTGAAAAAATGACGAAAATGTTTTATTTGACACAACAGTATCGGTTTGACATTTCGTAATAATATCTATTAGTAAAATGTTAAATCACTGCGTTTTCAGCCTGTTATTATAGGAATATTCTTTAGATATCTTTTTTTATAAATATTGTATATATTTTCGTTGTAAATTAGTAAATTACTTGTTTAAATAGTAACTTTATTTATTATATTGTAAACAATTATGATAAGTTAAATATGTATATACAAAATTTTTTTTTCAAAAGTTATTCTTATTAATTAACATCAAATCGTACACTCATGCAAAATACGAATTATAGAAATGTGTATTGTAATACGCGTAAAGCCGTAAACAAATTGATTTTCTACTATATAATGTTAATTTCATTTGTGATATTGTAAAATAAATTCGTGTATAATAAAATTAATATAGTGATTTACATATATCTAAAGTATTATATTTATTGACACATTGTTAATTGTAAGTAATTAATATCTGCGTATTGTATATACAGAATGAAATTTTTCATATAAACTTTATATAGACATGGAAATTTGTAATCGAACCACAAATAATTGAAATATTTATTATGATTCATAATTTGAATATCTATGGTCTATATATGATTAACAATAAATGATTAATTAATTCAGTGATGCAATGGCTGGACCACATATTCCACAATCCTTTCATTACGTGTACTGATATGAGAAAATTATTTTGCAACGAATATTCCTGATAATTTATTCATTTATGAAATCCGAAAAAGAATATGTATCTTGAAATTATCAGATATTAACCATATCTTTCTATACAACACTGTGGATAATATACTATATGACTGCAGATAATCAATGCAGATATACGTACTCGGTAGTATTATGGGGGATCGAAAAAGAATGTTGAAATATTGAAATATTGTACCTAATTGAACGGCAAACATTTATAAACTTTTATCTTAGATATTTTTACGCTATATATTAATTGTATCTCCACAGGTGCGGAGAAGTGTTTGCGAGAGCTTAGCACACAATTATTCTTTTCCTAATATATGTGCTTACAATATTTCCATTCAATATCATTTGGTAAAATTGTATCAATACGATTTCTCTTTTTGCACAATAATTTATGCTCCTCCGACTTATACTTCACTTGAACATACATTAATTGTGATTGTCAAAGTCTCTATTCAGATTTAAATCATCTATACATATCGATGCGGTGTATGTATGAAACTATAATAATAATTTAAATATAAACAAAATTTCTCATATAAAATGAATGGTTGTGGTGGTTGCATTGAAATACCGTGTAAATGTAAATAATATAAAGAGATATACATTAGCATTAGAGTTATATATTATTAAAACTTAATTAATTATATAAAAAATTTCATATTATTATAAAATAAACACAAAAAAATTTTTATAAAATTATTTCAAAGAAAATTTTTAAATTTATAAAGATGTAAATCATTTTTAGTTTTCTAAAATAAAATGTTAATCTAAATGTGCGTAACATTTGATAAATTGTTAATTTTTTTAACCCATCATTTGTATCATAAAAAATGGGCAATACGAAAAATACAAATATTATGTAAAATGATGTCGCCCTTTATAATTTATCAAATTATATTTTTTACTAAATGTAATTGTTCGTAAAAATGTGAATATTAAATTTAAAAAAGTGTTAGCAAACACTATAAATATTTTAATGATTTATACAAGGCGCTCACAAGTCAGAAAATAATGGCATGAAAAATTCTATTCATTGCTATTACGCTGCATAAGAAACACGGGTTAAGTATTAAAAAATGGAGAACATAAAATGTGATTTTAAAAATAAAAATGTATTGTTAGTTTATTTTTTACTATTGTTGATGGAATGAGTTTTTCGTACGTGTAGGCGCTGTATAACGATAAGTGATAACAAACATTTATATTATAAATATAAAAATAAAAAAAGATTGTATAGGTTAACTCAACTGTATAATTGTATGTATGTTTATTTTTAAATTGTCAACATTATAAGAACTTTAAATTCCATTCTTTTGTCTATATACGTTTTTGAATAATCAAATCAAATGTTCTATAGATGATGATTTTTGGCAACAAACCTAAAACGTAAAGCGATCAAATGGTGGAATTATCCTAGACAATATTAATATAATTACTCTGAATATAATACTTATATGGTATAAAATCGCTATCCCTATATGAAAAATATGTACGCATATGTGAATATTAAATATATTGTATTATATTCTATTAAGATATTGTCCTACATTTAATGCAAATGAACCAATTTTTCATAGATACACCTTCCAATATGTGCAAAATTTGCTAAAATTAACAAAAAATTAACTGATTTTATTTTAATGAATTTATATTTATTGACGTTCTTTTGTTATGAACATGTGGGGCGTCTCGTATGAAAGGGAATAGCATAATGATTCGAATGATATAAATACAGAGAGTATGGACAAACTTGTTTCACTATTTAAGTGTTGTAATAGATATATTTTTATAGGTTGAGAAGTTATATGATCTAAGATTTGGAGAAGATTATTGCAAAATATACATTCTTTTGGTTGTAGCTTTAATAACTTTTATAAATTACAGATTTTTGCTATTTCTTTATAGATGCCATATTCTTGTAATTTGTGCTATATTGTGACATATCCTGGAAAGGTCCTAACCAGAATCATACTAATTTTCTTTAAAATCTCTTTCATATCACCTACGCTACTGCACTGAAATGAATGGGGTTTGTTTCATAATGAAACTATAATATATCCAACCACTTATTCATCAGAATTTGTATCGGTTCCAAGTATACTTCAAATCATGGTTAAATATAATGTTCGCAAAAGACAATTAATTTGTCCATTACATTCACATGACATGAATTCATGTTTTACTATAATTATTACTGTTAGATGAGAAAAAGTTGTTGGAAAATATTTTGATTAATATAAAATATATTTTATATACCATTTTTTTAAACATTTTCTAATATAGGAAAAAAAATTTATTAAAAACTACACTATAGTTTCGAACACACGGCAGCATCATCTAAAATATGAAATATAGTTTTCCTTTTCAATTTTTTTGTGGTTTTTTTTTTTATTATTTTCACTTCAATAATAATTGAACATTAAACATTTTACGGGGTATATTTCATCTTTCTTAATTGTAATATAAACAATTATAAATTTTTGTAAATTTTTTTTTCTATTTTTATATTATTTAAAAAAAATAAACAAATAATATTTTATATTTTAAATATACACACGATATTTCATTATCTTTATGGATGGATAAATGCATAATGGCAAAAGTAAAAACGATTTATATTTATAAATTTATATATTTTCGATATTAATAAATGTTTTTTAATTTACAACTGATTTTTTATATTTTTATGATTCATTATTTATTGCAAAATCGCGCAGATTAAGAAGTAATAAAATTAAAGTGCTGTGTGTAAAAAATACAGATTTTATGTTAAATATATTAAATTATTTATTTGGTACACCTCCTCTATATATATAGACGTTTTACTGAATATATATTGTATATTTTTACTGATTATTAATAATAATATTATATAATTATAATTAAAAATTAATTTTATTATTATTTACACAATTTATTTATTTTTTTTTTAATTCACTTTATTTTATATAAAAAAAACAATTTAATATACAATTTATTTACTATTTATTTCGTAATTTTATATTGTTACATGTATTTTTTTTAAAAGAATTTTAACATATATAAAATATATACACAATTTCATATATAAAAGCATACACCACGGAATATGATCGCAAACTAATTATATTCTTAGTTAATAATATATGCAATAATTAAAATAAGATCTGTATATAAGAGAAAACCTAAAAAAAAAACAAATAATATAAGAGTAGGTATAAAATGATCGTTGGAAACTCATATAATCCAAATACTTTATTATCTATTAATATATACATATGTAAGTATAAATATAGTATATATACTAAAGTACCTATATGTAAAATATATATTATAGTATATGTTTTTCTTATGGAAATTTAAACGATTTTATGATCGCGTTTTCTACACCACTTCGTATATTTTCTATTTATTTTTTCTTTTTCTCATTAATACCATACTTTTTCTTATGCGCGATGATCAACTTTTAGTTTTTAACGATCTTATATATTTTTAAATATATAATATGATTTTTATTTTATTTTTTTATATATACACCATCCTTTGATATATACATAATAAAATAAATAAGAAGATCAAGTGATTCCAACCAAAGTGGTGCGTGCTCTATATATATATATATATATTCACCCTCTGGCCCATAAGAAACTGGGATGGATAAAAAAAAGACATAACAATTGATATTAAATTTTCGCAAAAACATTTTATTTATTTTGAAATAATCTGCATCAACTGAAATACAACGATTTGCACGTTCAACAGGTGAATCAAATGACTTTTTTTTATGGTTTCTGGTGTCAGTGACAATCGATTTCAAAAAGTATTTATCACGCTGAGCGAGTTCAATGATCAATGTCGAGTCTTTGCAATGCTCAATTCGGTGCAATTTTTGATTATCTGTTAATCGACGGTGGAACAAACTTCTACCATTAGCTTCCGTAGACCAATTTTTTCAATTAAAATACGATGAATTTTTTTTTTTTTTTATGTATACCTATTTCCATTTCTATGAATCTGAATATTTCTTGTAAACTTTTACGAAATCACATACTTTTTCAATGTTTTCTTCAGTAATCACTTCACATGGAACTTCAACCATAATGTTCATCATCACATTAACAACTTCTCCCTACCATCTTTGAATATTTTAAACCACCCAAAAACTTGTGTTTTGGATAAACAATTATCACCATAAGGAATTTTAAGCATTTGAAGCGTTTTTGTATAGCTGTTTTATCATTCTTATACGACAAAATTTAGTATTTAATCATTATTCTTTATAGATACATTTTTCGACCGACATACAAAAACAACTGTAACTTAATGTGTTGATTTTTGTTTCTACTGAATGTAATGTAATGAAATTTTGAGACAGTTTGTTGAACTATGTTCACAGAACATATGTTGAAAAAAAAATAAGAGCGCTACATGTTCTATGGTTTACATAGCCATTTAGGTTTATTATGGGACAGAGGGTGTATATATACTAGATGTATATATACAATATCTATTTGTATGGTTTAAATATACAAATATTTAAGTGGATAATTGAAAATAATTGTGTGTTGAGTAAAAAAAACACTCGCATTTCTAATCGACAGGTAAAAACATTTACTAAGTAAATAGAAATATGTTATTTTTAGATAATTTATTTATTATTTTATATATATATATAATAATTAAATTTTCATATACAAAAAATGAGTGTATTAGCTACGCTGATCAAAAATCGTTGGCATCATAAAACATCCGTGCTATAGCTGTCTGATTAGTTTTATGTTTAGTGCTAGTCGTAATATACATATACAGTATACACACATTTGATATTGGTATTGATGGTCACAGTTCACTGTATTCTTACGACTAATCACAAATGTTTAGTTTAAAAATTGAAAAAATTGAATATTTTGTGTTTACACTTGTAAAAATACGTGAAAAAATAAATACTTTCAAAATACAAAAGAACTATTTTTTTATAGAATTAGTATTATTATTGTTTATGTTATTATTGTGATGGGGTCCATGAAAATAACATATAAAGAAAAAATTGTATTTCAAATACAAAATAATTTTTTGAATTGCTGTTGAAATAAGATTCGATCATATCATTTTGGTCGGTGACTATAATATTGACTTGCTTTCCAAACCATATATACTCGTATTCGAATATCATTGATGATATGTTTTCACAATTTTGGCGAAAATGTTTTTTAATACATCTGTACGTGTATTCATTAAAAATTAAGAAAGTTATGGTGCCAAACACAATAATAGTTTAATGCCGAAATTACAATGGCTAAGGTTCATCATGATTTGGGAGACGATGAATGAACACGTTGCCGTATTATCTCTATACTTGTAAAATTTTTGTGTCCTTAAGAAATCGTACATAATATATATAAATAAGATCGGCGTGATCATGAATTGAGTATATAAATTCCATTTTGGATGTCTTTGCTTCAACTTTTTCTTCTTATGTTCCAACTCCTCCATAAAATTGCTCTATCAATACATTTATTTTTCAAAATGTTTCATTATCGCCGCTGTACATTTTGTATGTCAGCTCCTTATTTTAATTCTTCTATTACAACTTCAATTTTCTAAGGGGAAAATTGCTAAATTATTTCCACATGCTTTAGGTGACCTTCTCCTACTTCTTTTTTATCTACTTTTCGAATGCTTTGCAAATGCTTTGCAATATGTTAGAAAAATGGTTAAAATATTCTCTTGATAATACAATTTGGTTTTATATGCGGATACGCAGTACAGCTACTATTCCATTAAGATTTTCAAAGGATATTCGTTTGGCTATGGGTGGCGGTGTCATTTGTATTTTGATACTATTGGATTTTTCAAAAGTTTTTGATACAATTGATCATGATTTATTGTGTTTTAAACTTGCCTCGTTATTTGGTTTTAGTTCCAGCGCTAGCGGTTTAATTAGAAACTATGTTTTACAAATCGCCTAGAGATAGTTGGTTACAATGGGAATATCAAAGTTGTTTATCATCATGCAATTTTTTTTTTATATAATAATCAATTTTTTATTTCAGTAATTCGGGTTATTTTTGATCACAGCAGTTTATTACAGAATAATCTCTAGCATATTAAATATTATAATAATATAATACCATTACTCAGAGTATTTAAATAATTTTAATATTTGAACTCATAATAAACACATGTGTACTTATGTTGTTCTTAAAATTAACTTTGAAATATAGTACGTAATAATACTTGAAATAACGAACTTCTATATATTATTTATATATTACAGAAAATTAGTTAATAGCTGCAGTCATTCTCAAAGTCTACGATAATCGTAGTAATATTATAGATATGAAAGCATTATAGTATACTATATTAAATACAATATAATTACTTTAATTGGCCAATTATCGTATTTTAAAATATTGCATTATTTTTATATGCGTGCGTTTATGGCCCGTATAATATAATATTATGTTTTATATTTTGTGCGGAATGTGAAATTGTGATTTTGTCTCAAATATTTCTCGGTCAAATGATCAAATTATTGTTTTATTATCTTAATACAAAAATTAATTTATTATATTCCTCGTAATATAAAAACAAAATATTTTTAAATTTCTTATTAATATTGTGAAATGAGTCAATAATTTTTCTGATTTCATGAAATTATTATTTTATTGTTTGGCCTTAATTTTGTTTTTATAATGATACACTATATATACGTACCGATGTATTACCGTGTATTTACACTTTTTTTTTTTAGTAATAAAATTTTAAATGACCCAGAAATATAAAATGTATGTGTAGTGCATGTAAGTATGTAAGGAGGGTATGATATATTTTGTTTCTCACGATGTTTTTCTGAAAATACAAACGTTCTTTTCATATAGTCAATTAAATATCGATAAACAAAATTTATGTATTGTATTTTTTACTACTACTACTACTTCATGGCATCTGCAGATAACGTCTTCCAAACCCGAATTTTTAGGATCTTAAAATAATACTTCATTGCATCGAGCCATCTAACATTCGGTCGTCCGGCTCTTTTTCTTCTTTCTGGGTTACCATTCAACCGTTTTTTTTTGTTTTGGCAAACGCTCATCTTCCATACGTGACACGTGCCCAAGCCATCTTGGTCTATTGATATTGATTGTTTTGATATTATTTAGTTCACCGTACAATTTATCTAATTTGAAATTGTATCTTCGGCTCCAACCATTGTGTTCTTTGACGGCACCAAATATGCCACGGAGTATCCGTCGTTCAAAAATTCAAACTAACTGGTTCTGTGTCTTGCACCATACCTCCGATTCGTACGTTTTTTATATTGTTCACATTTGTTTGTTCAATGCTGTATTATACAAAAAAAATATATAACAAATATTATTGAAATTCTAACAATTTTTAATAATAATGTTAATTTGTTTACTTAAAAAATCATTCAATCAAAATTCATGATGTTTTTGTTATTTGTGTTAATTGTGTATGAAACAAAAAAAAATGTTTAGGTTATCGTTTTATTTATTTATTTTTTTTAATGATTATTTTCAGATAGGAGCTGATGGAGCCAATTCTATGGTACGAAAACAAATGGGATATGATAATGTTCAAATTGCATATAATCAAATGGGTGTAATTGCTACAGTAGAATTAAATAATGTATAATAATTTTTTTGTGAAATTATTATAAATGTGATTGAAATAATTCTGTATTTTTTATTTCTAATATTAAATAAATAGATAGATGATAATTCTGTTGCATGGCAAAGATTCCTACCAAATGGTGTTATAGCTTTATTACCATTATCCGATAATTTAAGTTCTATTGTTTGGTCTACTAATATAAATCATGCTAAAGAATTGTTAAAACTACCACAAAAAGAATTTGTTGATGCTGTAAATGAAGCGTTTGTAAGTGTATAAAATTTGATGAAATTTATTTAATTAAAAAAAAATATTCACGATATTGGCAATAATTTAATTAAATTATTATATAATTTTAGTGGAAAAACTATCCAAAAACTGATTTCGTTAAAAATGCAATGAAATCAATTGAATCATTTTTAGGAAGTTATTCACAAACAGTAAAACAATTGCCACCAAATATAAAAGATGTATATGAAAATTCCAGAGCTGCATTTCCACTTAATTTTGGACACACATCAACATATGTAACTGATGGGGTTGCATTAATTGGGTAATATTATATATATATTATATTTCGGTAGTTATAAAAATACAATTTAATTTTAATTATTTTTTTTTTTTGCAGAGATGCTGCCCACAGAGTTCATCCATTAGCAGGTCAAGGGCTTAATTTAGGATTTGGTGATGTTAAATGTTTAACAAATGTATTAGCGAACGCATCTTATAGTGGGTTTTCATTAGGTAATTTATGACATACACAATTAAGTATATCAATAATATAATAACTTCAATTCTATATATAGGAAATATAAATCATTTATGTACATATGAAAAGCAACGGCTTCAGCATAATGGACCAATTATGATAGGTATACACGGTTTACAACGATTATATAATACAGATTTTAGTCCGATTGTACTTTTGAGAAGTATTGGTTTACAAGCTGTACAATCTATTCATCCATTAAAGGTACACATTGATTTCTTTTTTCAAATTAACTTTTTTTTTATATATTCATTTATACGGTTAATTATATTGTTTACTGCCTCATGTAAACGTCTATCCACTTATAGACGTCAGCTATGGCGGTGGTTGGGTTTTCCATATTTATTTCCCCCACGTGGAAGTCATATTGTAGTAGTGTGGTAGCTTTGCTCACCCAACGAGCCATACTAATAGGTTTTCTTGTTAGTAAGCAACATACAAAGAATCTATCAATTTAGTGTGTAACGCGTATGCGTGTCATTAGTTGAGTTTGCAGCCTAGGGTAACCTTGACAGCAGACGTTCGCAAAGACTAATTAACCTTACCATAGTATTTAGAGGTCTCTGTCATGGTGAACTTTCCTGTTACATTGTGGATACCAGTCTAAACATTCCCTTGTAACTGTATCTTCCATATTCTTCCCAATTTTCGCCGTTTGATTTGTATATTAATTATTGTTTATTTGCACAGCGTCCAAAGATCTTCGCAACAACACAAACTTGTAGCTGAAATGTAATCACTGATTGTACCCTCCAAGTTTCACATGTATATAATAAATAAGACAATTATGACATTTAAATCAAAAAATTCGCAATTTAGTGTTAATGAATATTCTATTTCTTATGTAGTCTTCCGCACCATCATATATTGTTATTGTACAAAATCAAGATCCTCAAGCGGATTGAATGGTTCCCACAGCTAACACCACGAGAAGTTGAACGATGAACGATGAATGCGTATGGGCAAATGAAATATTCTAAATTATGGGAAACGGACCACTATTAATCGTGCAAGACGGTTGGATACAACATGTCTTTCATTTTTTATGTGCAGATTAAATAGTTATACACATTTGTAGGCTAACGATTCATCATCAAGTCATGTTATTTCAAGTAGAGTATATGGCAGACTAATTAATATAAGTTAGTAAGTGTCTCCGCATGCGAGTGTATAACCCCAACAACTGGTCTGCCAACATATAAACATTTCCAAATAATTGCATTATTTTTTTATGACTTATATGATCAGTTCATAATGGTGTATGCAGCAGACAATTTGTTAATCTTTGAATAGCGACGACCACTACCATATGTTTAAAGATATTCATTTTTTTTTATTCAGTAAACGTTGGAATGGTAACTCTGAAAAATTTCATAAATGCCATACGTAATTGACATTCACGATCGATTAGAATGAATGTCCAGTACTGCACCACTGTAAATGTTCTACTATTGTTTATGTTAATTAAAAACATAAAGGCGTAATTCAGATGAAATGAATTGTATACATGAAATTATAACAATATTAAACCTTTATAGTGACAATTAAGATGTGTATAATATTTATTTTTATGAATTTTTCACTAAAGTTTTAACCATTATATATTTGTTTTACTTCTATTAATAATCTATATTATTTATATATCTTTTTTGTATTATTACAGAAATTTTTTATGGAAAAAGCGATGTCTTAGCTATACATTTCACGCAAATTTGAAATATGAACTTGTATATAATTTCAGATAAAATATGTAAAATGAGCAATAAATGAAATGAAATAAGTCTAAAAAAAAGTAGATTTCGGTTAGAAGTTTTTTTTAAGAATAAATGCTTATTATAATAAATATGTGTATTATTCATAAAACTTTAAACTGTAAATCTTTTCTTCAGGATAAACTTTGTTGTGTATTTAATGTGATATGTTTTAGCATATGTTAAATAAGGAAATTAATTATTGTGTTCACCATAAATTTATATAGAAATAAATACTATTTATTTTGAACACATGTAAAATTGATGTTGACCATGCTTAGAACATATAAAATAACCATAACAACTATATTATATAATAATTATGTAATTATCATTAAAATAAATAATATTAATGTTATGCTGTTATAAGTTTATATACTTTACATTTCGCAACCTTGTGATTGCATAGATAATGTTTTACAACTTATTTTAGTTCAATTTAAAAAAAAACAAAATTATTTATTTACAATAAAATATACAAAATTACTTATTATAATACTTTTATTACACCCTGTAAAATAAAAAAATTCTATTTGATGTAGTACCGCTACCTGTACTAGAGCTACTGATGTCACGATGGCGCTGAAATCTGTCCACCTACATTCCATTATAATCATTGATTCCATATTAATTTACATTTTGCAAATTCATATACATACGCATATGTGGTAAGTGGATATGTATTCGTAGTGTATTCTTTGTGACTGTGTATGAGAGACTAATGAATATATTAAAACATAGTTGTGTGCAGGCTATTATAATATATATAAAACATTCATAGATAGAATGAGTACGCTATATCGCTATACTAGAATAAAATAGAGATAGATGATAGCACACTTGATAGATTAATGTATAAAAAGAAATATATATATGCATATCGTATTATATATAGAAAAAACGCAATGTTTGTATGTTGAAACAAGAAGATTAGGAATAACCATAGTACATTTTTGATGATGCAATCTGGATTTTAATTAATAGATTGACGTCATGCTCTACGTCAGTAGAGGCCGCATCATGATACAATGATATATAACAAAAAAACATCTGTTTTATTTTTTATACAGGTTTTTCTTTTATATATAATCACACATTAAATTTGGATACGTGAATGCTCACATACATATGCATTAATATTCTTACAAATTTTCAAATTGCTGCTATAAAATGCACGTACAGTATCTTACAAAAATTTCGTACTTGTAAAATCATTTAATAAATATTTTAATTAAAATTTACATTAAAGTTTTCAATTTTATTTTTAATTAGTTTATCTGACACATAATAATTTAATTTATAAATATTTTCTTTTACTAAATATTCTAGTATTTACTGACACTCAGAATCCTATTGGTACATTTATAACTGTTCTGAAACCCATCGTCTCACGGAGATCATCATGTAAGTTAATTAGCTAGATTGACGTCACGAAAACACTGGAATTATTACTAGATTAATTAAATGTGTAGAAATTCCAATGAAAATTTCAAGTCGTTTATTATAATTATTTGAAGGAATTTTCGTTGGAATTCCTGTTTATTATGCACACTCACTAAGCCTAGAGTATAGTATAAAATCAAGTTTAAAATATTAAAAATATGTAAGACTCAGGCTTAAGTCACCTGGTAACCGAACGAGCGCACCACGTGACTTACGACTCAAAGACTATACGCATGCAAGTTTTTTTGAGATACTGTAGAATACATACAGACATCTATCATGGTCTCCTTCATCGATTATTTTTCTTTTCACCTTGGCGTGTTTTGGTACAAACACAAACGGTTTTGGTATTCAAGCAATGATTCATCATAAATAATGAAGCGCAATATATACGTAATAGCAATAAATTCACAAAATACACATACATTTGCAAATAGAAACAGCTAGAATATACACACCACTACAATCTAAATACGAAAATTCTTTGTTTCGTCGTTTAGTGTTCGTCAATCGTCATTATTATCATCAATCATTTTTATATTATTTTTTTATTTCTTAATTTGCGCATATTTTTTAAATTTTACAATGCACGTTTTATATTTCGTATTTGGAATTTTGTGAAATGAAGCAATTCTAAGAATCCGTCATTGCATAATCTGTGCAATTCCAATTGTTAATTTTATGGTTTATATTTGTAATTACCGTTTTTTCAAGGAACTTCGTGTGCACACCCGAATTCAGTTCTGATACCGTTCAACACTAACCCCATCCTATCCTATGTATAAATTCATCAAACGTGTATTTCATAACAATCATAATCTAATTTTTACACTAAGATGTTACAAATTCTAGTTTTTTCTTCAAGAAATATCTTCTCAACTTTTATAAATTACTTTATGGTTTTAATTTTATAATTAACTGCATTTAACCATTTAACTCAACCGTTACCTTATCGTTGACTTGGGTAGGATAAGATATTGAATAATGGTGTCAATATAAAACAAATAAAGCAAATTATAAAATTAAAACGTTATTTACTTAAATGTAAAATCATAATATTGACATAGATAATTATGTCGTAGCATTCCGTCTAACTATAGCGTACAATTATAATTTTCCGAAATAAAATATAATATTGATATGTAGTACAAATTAATACAGAATATTTCCTCCCATAAAATTAAAATAAATTTAATAAAACAATGAAATTTTTTCGAGAAAAAGAAATTTATAATTTAACAAAACAAAACCAAAGCAAAGAAATAAAATATTACAATACAATTTACACATATACATTTATACAATTGCATTTTTAAAACGTCACAAAAATTCTGCGCAAATAACACATACATTTGCAAAAACAAATCATTTTTATATAAATACATACAAATTAAATGGAAAAAAACCTAAAAAAAACCAAAAGCACAAATACCACCATAAAAACAAAAAAAACTTTGCGACGATCATCATCGTCATTTCATCATTAAATAAAATAAAAAAAAAATGACTGTCAGCACCGCACAGAAATGAATTTTGTTACGCAAAAATTTTTTAGAAAAAATACCAAATAGATGCAAAATTTTGGAAAAAAATATAAAATAATTGTTTAATTATTATTCAAAATCATTAAAATTATCAATTTAAATTATAATATTACCTATTGATGATAATATTAGGATTTCCCAGAAAATTTTTTTTCATATTTGTTGCGTTTAATATCACGTAGTATGAATATTAGTCGTAAATTTGCATTGGTATTGGTGCATTTGTAAAAGACTATAAATAAAGGCGAGTTAGTGGCGTCGTTGTAATTGAAGAAAAACATTCGTTCGGTGAAGTTGTGTCGTTAAATATTATTATTTGGTAGTGTGTTTAATTTTTAAAGTGAAAATAACTAGAATAGTAAAGAAAAAAATTAATGGTGAATCATATTAAATTGAAAATTTATAAAAAGAAATAATTTCGATTGTAGTCTGCGTGTATAAGTTTTTTGTTTTTGTTTTTTTTTTTTTTTTTTTTTATTGCTGTTTTTTGATTGACGAAATAGAAAGTTGGAGAAAAAATTAAATACAGGTGTGTTTATATGTAAATTAAAAAAGTTAAAAAGCAGGAAATTTTTTTTAAATTTAGTTCAAGAAAATATAAAGGTGGCATCCATTTTGTTCACTTGTGGTTAGGCCGCCATTTTAAAAATCTTGAATTGCATATAACAATAGTGAGAAAGAAAAAAAAATTGAATTTGAAATAATACACGTACAGTATAATGAGTTTATCATCGCAATCAAAACAAATTAAGAAATCTGATAGATGTTATACATTACCAGAATGGATTAGTAAAATTCAGCAGAAAAAAAAGAGTTTTCGTCATAACAGTATGCGTTCTAACTTGCGTGTGGCAACCATTTTGAATACATCACTACTATCAGCGGAAGCTGTTTTAAAATTAAGGCACGCACAGCGTGTTTTACGTTTTTCGGAAATACAACTTGGAAGACAAATTAAAATAAAAGATATTAATGATGAAGAATCATTAAATAAAAGTCATTATTTTAATGGAAATAATAGTAGTACAATAAATAAAAAAAAGGCTGATGAAGAAAAAATTTTAAAAGATTTATGGAATACAGAATTATTAGGATTAGATCAATTTTTTAATAATTTAAGTAATTTTAAAATTAGTGCTAGGTCAAATTAAAATTATAGATTTTTTTTTTCTAATTTTTATCAAATTGAAAAAATAATTGTATTGACAAACTAAAAAAAAAAGACTGATAATTTATCGACATACAATATTCTAAATTAAGTAAAGTATTGTGATCAAATTTATTATGCAAGATTTTTCATTTTACAGTACCAAATATGTGAGGTATGATGGCACAACTTTTCCGATATGGTTGTGATGATTAGGGTTGGCAGGCTTTGTCAACTGATGCCTACACGATGTTGGCTTATTGGTTTGTAGAGTGTTATTTTTAATAGATTTAATATTAAGAAAAATATGTACTGAAATAATTTTCATTGTAGACTTGCTGCACAGCAAGACAAAACCAGTAAGAATAATTTCGTACATTTTTTCTTTTTTTTTTTTTTTTCCTATGTTTTGTAAAATAAAGTATGAGTTTTTTTTTTTATTTCATACTATAAAAAGAAATAAATACTTGAAGGTCTAATTTAAATTGATGATGTTGAAAATCTAAAAATAAATTTCTTGTGTAATAAAATTACTCATACTTTAGCTTATAGATTATTAAATTGTATGATTCACATTGAATCTTTCAAGTATATTTTTGTAAAATTCACAGAAAATTGTTATAAAAGATGGACTTCTGTTTCTCTTTTGTTTGTTTTTTCTTTTTTACTAAATAAATATTGTAAAATAATTTTAAAACTAACAATTTGTATTTTTTTTTTTACTAACAATTTTTATTTTTTTTTTTTTGTTAATATTTGTTTCCGTAGATAAGATGTGGCGTGTTTTCATTTTTTGTTTGAGTGCTACCGTCATCCATTTATTCAATCAAAAGTTTAGTTGCAATTTATTTTTACAAGTGCAAAATATTACAAATATTTAATGTTATTCAGTCATTTACGATGGCAGTGAATAGGTGATTGATGTAATGATAAATACACCTTAAAATGCAAACCACATTAAATGTCTTATCAATATCAATATCGGCTTGGGATTTCAGCGAAATACATAAGTATACGGATGCAATCGTAAGATCATTCTTATACATATATATTTTGTTTTTTTGTTTTGTTTTATTATCTGCCATGAGGCTGTTAAAATAATTGGATTGGTCCAGGAAATAATTTTAAATTTTAGAAAAATATTTAAATCAACGATGATATTGACGTGATTAACGCGGTTGCTTATGTGACATTGAAGTATATGATTTTGATGGAAAAAATGGCGTCATAATGATGAATTAAAGTATAATGTATATATAGAAGACGGAGAAGATGGTACTTTAGGGTGTGGTTCATTCTACATCACCGCAGTCTTACAATTTGATGCATAGCACAGACACAGATCTGAACTGTAGCTGGCACACATTTTGGTTTTCGTTCTTTTTTTCCCTGCTGTTTTTACTTTTTTTTTTTTTTGTTTTTGTTTTTTTCTTTAATTGAAACAGCAACCAAGAAACTCTCATCCAAAATAAGTAATCGGAAAATTTGTTGGTAAAGGTATACGCACAAATGTAATTTCATTAAGGTATGATGCGATGTATGTTAATTTTAATTTCTTTACTATCAAATGTCTTGGCGACAAGACATTCAATCAAATTTAAGTTGTTATTTATTAGATTTACACACAAGCCGTTTATTATGCTAGATCCTAGATGAGTATGTTTTGTTCCTCTGTTATAAGCAAGCACACAAATCGAAAAAAATATGGTGAAAAAAGGTAGTTTTATATATTGTAGATTGAATTTTAATGTTACATATTTATGTTTACTAATTTTCTTTTAATCATTGTGATTAAGTAAAAACTAAGGTATTATACTATTTTAAATTATATTAAATCAAGTTATTCATAGTTATTTACTATGAATGAAATTAATTTTTACAAAGACTTCTTAGTCTTACAAAAAATTTATTAACTAAAAATTACTTAAAATTTAAATAGCAATTTATTACAGTTTTTCTATAAACGCAAGAATACTCTAGGTACATATAACAAAAAAAAAATATTTATATTAATTATTTATATTTTACAAAATAATATAAAAGGCAATAGCTTTTAAATAAAAATAAAATTTAATAATTTACAAAACTAAAAGCTACTACATAAGTATATAACTTTTTTCTTGTAAAATTAAAACTATATTTTATTCTCTACAAGTTAGAGATATGCCAACTAATCACTATTTTACAGAAACAATAAAAATAAAACTAATCTAATAAGTAATGATTCGAAAAAAAAAACTTGAATTCAAGGAAAAGAAATAAATAACAAAAAACGAAAAAAAAAAAAAAAATGTATTATTAAATATAATTTTATTGCAAAAAATGTCCATAATATATTACGGACAAATTCAAGGCAAAATTATTGAAATAAAAAATTATGAAACTTAAAATAACAATAGAGATAGATTGTAAAAATTAACATATTTATGAAGGATTTTTAATATGATAATTACAATGTCAACTAAACAATTTTTTGTATAATTTATCATATAAAGGAAAACATGTTTTATATATTTATATCTTAACTAAATCTATCATATTATGCTTATTATATTATAAATATTTTTTATTAATTGTTTTTAATGATTATCATTCATTCAAAAATTGAATTATTTAAATTTTATAACAAAAATATAGCTAATTTACAGTTTACTTTATATACAGAAAATTTACCTAAAAAATATGGCATGGTGACAAAATATACAAGTAGTTTTTCTTAAAAAGGAATATATATGTATTTTACACAAAATGCTTTTCCATTACAATTAATGTATTTTTTTTGATTATAAATTTAGTGATATAATTTTTGTATGTTTACTTTTAACTAAAGTTATATATAAAAAGGGAAATAAGTTGCTTATTATAATAATTTGTATACATTCATAATTGTGTAAAATGATCACAAACAACTTCATATCAAAATCATATTATTTTCTTTTGGGAGATTATATATTATTCTACTTTACTGCACGATATAATAAAAATAAAAATTGCTTTTTGAATATAAAATGAAAATATGCACATTATAAATACATATATAAAAATGTATCTGAAATTGAAATTTAATATTTTTCACACATCTCATCATTATATGAAAAAAAAAAGACAAGTAATTTATGTAAGCCTATTTTTGTATTAATATTTATTTACCACATTTTAAACTAAAATACAATTTTTATTTTATAGGGAAATAGTTTCAATGTTAACCAAAAAATTAACTTATGTGCATGTTGAAGCTTTCATATTTATTTATATTGGTTTTTTTTTTTCTAAATCGTAAGAATAAAGGAACTGTTATGACCAAACAGCTCACACACAAGACTAGATATTATTTTCTATATTGTAATATGAGGACCGCAGTTCCTTACAAAGTAACATTAAATATTTATTTTATTTATTTTAATTTAACAAATTAGCCATTACCATTGTGGGAATTAGGAAAAAAATTTTATTTTTTATTTTATTAATTATTTTGTTTTACATATACAATAATTTTTTAATCAATCAAGTGAAAGTTGGTTCTATTTTTGTTTAGTAATTTTTTGTGCAAGTTCTTTTATAAATTATATTTCGTAATTGTTTATATATATACAAAAAATACATTTTAATTAATGCTTGTAAGAAAAACAAAATTTTTTTTATCCTAAATATCAACAAACAATATTGTAAAATTAATATTTCCTAAAGGAAAGATGTAAATGAAATGCTAAATTTTGATTATATTGTTTTTTTCTCTAAATATTTATATATATATAATATTTAACGTAGAAATATTTAGTAAAATGTGATTTAAATAATTTATAAATTATGCTTTTAAAATCTATTAATTATAAAAAAATTTATGTTTAAAAATGTATGTGAAAATAAAAAGTAGACTTAAAATCACATCCAACACAAATCGAACATTTGAAAAATTTAACAAATAATTCAATTCAATCAACAAAATTTTATCAATCAACAAATTGAAAAAGATAAAAATTTACTTCAAAATCAACTTTATTGTATTCAACGCAAATGCATTTTAATTATTTTGTTTGTTTTTTTCCTTCACATTTAAATAATTTTTTTATTTTTAATGATTTGAAAGTTTATTTTTTTAATATTTAGTGAAAGGTTTTCTTTTATTTTAATATTTAATATTTAATACTACTTATTCAATAATTATTTTAATCTTCACATACTAATGTTTTTTTTTTTATTGCAAGGTTTTTAGTTGAATAATATTTCAATATTATATAAAAAAGCAGAGCAATGTTTTGTAATACACAAAAAATAAATAATTGTGAATGTTTTTGAATTAGCATAAATAATATCTATAAAAAATATGTTTTTATAATATTTATATGTATATGTTGGAAAGTAATTATATAATTAACGTGATTTTGAAAAGTTGCTAAACATTTCTATTTAAAAATATGTGAATATTTAATTTTTACTGCATATCTATAAAATAATGTTTAAAACCTCATTATATTAAATTACAACAATCAACTTTATAATTTAGAAATTAGTTTCATCTTATATATTGTATATATTAAATGCACTAAAATAATTATATTAAATTACATAAACACCATGATTGATATAACTTTCAAAGTAAAACCTTCATTCAATTTACTTATTACAACAATTAACTATACTTTATTTTTTATAAATATTTTTTAATTTATTATTGTTTAATTTTATATTATTTACTTTCTTTATATCCGTAACGTAAATAATATTTTTATATTTATTTTTTTTTTTAAATAGTTTTTAATGCTGAATTTATATAATTCTAAAATTTGTTTACTTTATATTTTTTATTTTTTTTTTTTTATGATTAACAAATTTATTATATTGAAACACGTATTATATGTATAAAACTTGGAAAAGCAAAATTTAGTATGTTTTACAAAATAGATAAAAGGAAAAATACAAAAGAAAATGTGTCACCATCAACTAAATATGAATATCCATTTTAAGTATAATTTAATTAATTTATATTAAATTGAAAAATGTAATTTCCTGTAAAATGATTCGTTCAGTATCACTATCTATGTATTGTTTTAGATAACATTTATATATAAATGAACAAAAATACTATAAAATAACAAAAACTACTATAAAATAACAAAAAATACTATATATATTCAAATAGTTGTTGTTCCACAAGAAATTAGTAAACTAAACGTAAAAAATGTAGAAAATGAATGATTAACAACAAACAAAAACCAAAAATGTAAATTTAAGTTAATGCATTTAAAAATGTATGATAGTTTAAAATTTAATTTACTTGATGATATGTATTTTGTAAATATTTTATACTTAATTTTTGTATTGGGGATAATTGTAATGTATAATTTGGGATGATAGGAACAAGTAACATTATTTTCATTACAGAATAGATAGTAAACGGTTCTATCAACTCGTTTTAAATCGATTTGAAAACATCTTTATATAAAGGGGCGAGTGTAGACGAAAGACACACGATATATCGTATATTTTCAGTTTCATATTTAATATAATATACATAAAATTTTGCAGTAGAATTTTGTAGATTCAACCTCTGCAATTGTTAACAAAAATTATCATTACAGAAAGTTATTAGTACACAGCACATTCATCTATGCAACGAAAAAAATCGTCTCTTCCGACTGTATTGTTAAGAAATTTGATTTTATGTTTATATATGGACATATTGAAATAAGGATACATATATTCATCATCTGTAGCTACATACCAGTATAAGATTCTAACAATAAGTACAATAATTAATATTTATTTGTATACTTAAATATTTTACAATTTAACTATATAAAATCATTTAAAATTTGGGGTGATTTTGCTGCCTATCACGCCCCAGCATAAATAACATAATTTTCATTACAGCATATATATATATATAGATATAGTTATACCTCGCGCACACTTTCACACACAACTTTATGTTTTTATTGTTGATATTCGATCTTCTAAAATGAACAAAATATTAGTGGTCATGTTAATTTGAATATATTGCCAAAATCACAGTAAAAATAATATTACAGAAATTGATAACATCAGCAAATTACGGAGTTCGCGATGATTATTATTGTACACATATTAATGTTCATTAGAATTATGAAGTATTACTAAAATATAATTATAATTACATTGCTATGATTAAAATTGGGAGAAATTTTTGGGGTGGGAAAACACCTAATAAATTTCATTACAGAACTAGATAATCTACTATTGAAGTAATGCATATTTTAACATTGATATTCGTACTTGATTCACCGTACACGATGATGTCTGAATGACTACCAATATTATATTATACACTTCAATCATACGTATATATTAAAATTGAACATCTTTAACGTAGGTAGTATCTAAATTACATATTCAACTGTAAAAAAAAATACCAATTATAAGTACAATCAACAATTATTATTTATTTGTACCTGAGAATATTTACAATTTTATTTTAAATATATATATATATATATGTATAATTGGGAATTTACTGCCCGATTATAGCGTCATTAAAACATAATTTTCATTACAGCAATTTTTGATACCAAAGCAAACTGATAAATCAACAAGACAATTTCAATTTTCTAAAATGAAACACAAAGGAGTATGGTGGTGGTGGTAATGATACTTTTAATATACTGTCAAACAAAATACATTTATATTACAGACATTGATGAGTTATGCCACATTGAAGAATAATTCCGATATTGTGAAACTATTGATACTATATCTTATTCAATGTTGTTAATTGAAATATTAGTGTGATATTCTAATAGAATTGATAATTATTGTAGTTTTTGAAAGAATGTGGTATAGCATTTTCGGGTGGGGAAACATTAACAAATTTCATTACAGAAATGATCTACAGAATTAACGAATAACGCAGTGTGAATACGTTTACTGGTATCCAATGAACCACCTGCCTACCTACGATATAGCTTTCTTCACTTCAATCAATGACATTTTATTAGTTGCAGAAATCGTAATTTTATAATTTTATTACTCTTGCCAAATATTTATGAAAATATAGAATATAAGTGTTAAATCAAATAATATGAACATATTCTGGGGAAAATAAATATATTAGGGAATTGGGGACAAAATAACCAATTTCTTTACAGAATTTTCTTGATATAAAATGCCGTGAACGTGATTATATACTTAAACAATGCAAGATATTCTAATGATGTTTATAATAAATTTGCTGTACATTTTTAAATAATTATACATTACCGCCGTATACATATAATTTGGTGATAAATTGAAATTTTAAACATTCTCTGCAGACTTTAAATGTCTATAATAGGCTGTAAACTTATTTGTGGGTGTTATCTATGATTTATTTGATTTTGTTTTTAAATATATTTATGAAGCCTGATATGATGTTATAAATGTTAAATTTAAAATGGCAAGTGCCATCAACGAAAAAATAACCATTTAGTATATTCCAGAACATTGATATTTGTAATTTAAATGTAAACGTTATAGTAATACAACATAAATATAATAATTGATAGAAGCTGTTACCGTATTCCTGAAATATTATATTATATCGTTTTTACACGAATAGAAAATTTACAAAATCGTATAAAGAAAATTTACGGTGTGGAGGAAAGTACAAGTATTTTACTTAATTAATGAACAGGATTAGTACAAAATTACATATTAAATTTTTATGTTTCATATAATTGGGTTAGGGTGGCCGTTTACTAAAATTGTATTTATTATTTCAGAAGTTTACAAATTTATTAATATGATGAGGTTGACTGCAAATTTTACGTTATAAAAATTAATTAATTTTTTTTTAATTGAATGGTATAAAGATCGCACGACATTTAGATTATAATTGAATTTTTGCAAAACACTATTCACTGGGGCAAACCACCAACTAATGTGATTACAAAAAAAAAATTGTAACATGTTTAACTTTAAATATTTTTTATCTATTTTTTTTTTTTTCATTTTCTTATCAAATTTACTGTAGTAATTTGTTTATAGAAATTAGTAAGTTATAATTTTTATAATATATATATATATATGTTGAGAAACAAAATACCACTCCTCCTTAAGAGGAGTGCACTAATTATTTCTTTTAGGTTGCTTGAAATTATTATAGTTTTTGTAAAACATTAAAATTTGTGTGCTGCTTATAAATCTTTGATAAAAGTATATGTTAATAATGTAAATTCTATGGACTTACAACAAGAAATAATCGTTGAGATGGATTGTGGTATTCACAATAGAACCCACTGGACTTTTACAAGTTTTCATATATTCAAGACTTCTTCCATCATTATTTAAAAATACATCTAAGATTTGGTAACTTCATGTGTATTACGAAATTTGTCATACTTAGTATATTTCAGATTTTGATATGCACGAAGAGAAACAATGAATTGATGAAATCATAAATTCTACTATACATTTGTAAATTCTTCTGTTTTGTAATCAATTTGATGCTGTTATTGTAGCGGTTTAATGTTGAAAAGCTGATTGTTTGCTTATAATAGATTCGTGAACTTCTTTTTGCCTTGATGTTCCTGAATTTTAATTACCAATCAACGTTCAATTATATCCTGTGCATATTTTCATTGTAATTTGTTTTATACATCGTTATCAGCAATATTCAAATATAATACATCGTCATGAGTGCAGAATTAATTTATATACACGGCTGTATAAATGTTTAGACAACGAACGTTCGTGAATATACATTTTTTTTAATAATATGTACTGTCGATAGTTATTGTACTATGGAGCAACAAATATATTTTTACTGATTGTGATAATGAAGCATACAGAAAAGATTCAGCAAATAAAATCGAATGTTTTTCTTTACATATAATACGTATATACTATAGATTCAGCCAGCTGGAAGAATACAACAAATTAGAAAATAGATTACTGATTTAGAAATGTGTCTGATTTGATGTTAATGTATGTAGACGTTATAATTCAACAAGTGAGAAAAATGGAACAAGCGTGAATTGGACATCGTTTTAGATTTACTTTTGTAATTATTATTGTTTATTTTAATGTGGAAATAACATCTGTATATTCGAGAAGTGAGAAGATTGAAGCAAGCGAGGTATAGATTCATCGTATAAAATTTATAGTATAGTATTTATATAAAAAGTATTCAATATAAAATTAATGATTGGCCAAGCGAATAACGATGATAGGAGCTAATGTGAAATGTGGATCCAACGTTATGTGAATAATTTGATTTTCCATAAAAATTGTACAGGCATTGATTGTTATGAATGTTGACTTATTTTTTTTAATGTACACCTACATATTACTTCTATGTATTGTCATGTGTATTAATTTCATGTAATGATCATCTGTAATCTATTATTAAACAATTTGAACATCTTTATAATACAAAATCAATCCTCATATAGAAGTTTAAACAAATATCATAATTTCTTTTGTTACATCGTTAAATGATTGCATCAAAATTATACGAAATAGAAACTTAGAATTGAAAAAATTTTCGCCCAGAAGCAGAGTTAAGTTAATTCATCAATCAATAGTTCCTGAGTATTTTCAGCTGTATATTAATTAATTGTTAATATTGTCATATTACGTTTCTGCAATACGTGCGTTAAACAATTTTAGCAGAATCTTGATATCTTCATATATTCATTGTGCTGCTGCTGTACATACAATTATATTTTTTAAATTATATCTGCTGATTTTCATCAATTTTTTTATATCCAAGATTATATTCAATTCAAATGCGGTTTTGTTCTTATTCATCGAGAATCATATATTTTATTATAATTATAATTGTTTTTGCTATCATCAGAATTACTTCACAAATTCATCGTGAATAACAAATCGTACAAGTGATGTTCACGTCGTAACATGTTTCCATCAAAATCATATATATTATATTTAATAGACAATTACACATGTATAAATGTTATTAATTTTCGAGATTATTGGGATGGCGGTTGGCGTTTATAGAATTGCACATATTAACTTATAGCACTTCAGTATTTTTAACAACTTTCATCTAAAGAGTATTCATTTATCATCATTTGAAAAATACATTTTACAACAAATATTAATCAAAAATAAATTGCGGCTTTCCTTACACATTGGATGTATTTGTATATTGTAAATTCGTTACATTTTCCAATAAAGCAGGTGGAAATGTAATTCAGGTATGGGCTTGTATTATCTACCGTTTGTATTTCAACTTTACTTAGAGCTATTGGGAGCAGTTTGTTCGTATTTTAAATCAACTTTGTTGGTACAATTTAAATCAATTACGTCAATGTATTGTATTGTATTGTTTTATGGTATGATATTACATATAAAATGTGGGCAATGTTTTATTATATTAACTAATTGAGCGTTTTGAACAGAAACGTTATTGAAAGTGATTCCTGCCCAATTAATTTGATTATTAGCAGCAATTCCAAATGATATACCGCATTAAACAATATTTGCATAAATTGTTCCTGAACGTTACAAATGTTACTTCGTGGACACCACTCGGTTCATCGTGGGACTTCAATACAACAACGTGAACTTTTACTACTGGATCTTCGAGGATATCACTCTTAACATCGTGAGATATTGCTACAAGATCAGGATCATCGTGGAACTTCGCTTCAGGATCATCGTGGAACTTCGCTTCAAGATCATCGTGGGACTTCACTGCAGTATCATCGTGGGATTTCGCTTCAGGATCAACGTGGGACTTCACTTCAGGATCAACGTGGGACTTCACTTCGAGATCATCGCGGGATCTCCCTCCAGGATCATCGTGTTACGTCCCTGCAGGTTCATCGTGTTACTTCCCTGCAGGTTCATCGCGTTACTTCCCTGCAGGTTCCTCGTGGGACTTCTCTGCAGGTTCGTGTTACTACCCTGCAGGTTCATCGCGGAACTACCCTGCAGGTTCCTCGTGGGACTTCTCTGCAGGTTCCTGTTACTATCCTGCAAGTTCATCGCGGAACTACCCTGCAGGTTCATCGCGGCACTACCCTGCAGGTTCATCGCGGCACTACCCTGCATGTTCATCGCGGAACTACCCTCCAGGATCATCGTGGAACTTCCCTGCAGGTTTATCGTGAGACTTCCCTTCAGGATCATCGTGTTACTTCCCTGCAGATTCATCGTGGGACTTCCCTTCAGGTCAGGATCATCGTGGGACTTCCTTCAGGTCAGGATCATCGTGGACCTTCCCTCCAGGATCATCGTGGGACCTTAGGATCATCGTGGGACCTCAGGATCAACGTGGGACTTCAGGATCATTGCGCGACTTCAGGATCATCGTGGGACTGCAGGATCATCGCGGGATTTCTGGATCATCGTGGGACTTCAGGATCATCGTGGGACTTTAGGATCATCGTAGGACTGCCCTCCAGGATCATCGTAGTACTTCGCTCCAGGATCATCGTCAGAGTTCATTCCAGGATCATCGTCAGAGTTCACTCCAGGATCAGAATTTCACTTCGCTTCACTTTAGGATCATCGTGGACTTCATTTCAGAATCACCGAGGATTTCAAGATCAGAGTACATGCTTCTTGACACAGGCATATTATTATTTGGATTCTACAGATTTACATACTTCGATACCATATTGCTGCGTTTAACCATACACTGCACTTACACTATTCCGTATCATGGTATTATATTTAATTAATACTAAGAGTGCCACTCCAAATTATATGAATACACTTAATTTTTGCTTGATTGAATGTAATTCTGACAAAAATTGCAACTAAATATTTTGAGATAAACAATTATGAGCATAGTTGAGCCTAAACTTATTCATTAGTCGTCATTTAGATGTTAGGGCTCTTGTATACATTGAAAAAAATATTGTGTAATAATTGTAATTGTTTTTTTTTTAAATAAATATTATAACGTTGTTGAAAAAATACATTTTTTTTTATTTTCCTATTTTATTATACCTATTTTCCTACGAATTTTATATTATTATTTTAATACCCTTATTTATAATTTGTGAAAAAATATGGATCTGTTTGGAATTTTAGCTGGGTGCAAGTATATACGGGTTAACGATCATGACATTTTATAAACATCTGCAAATTTTGAACCCGAACCAGAAGTTGGAGTTTAATATTTCAGTAAATTTTTAAAAATATGTATAAGTAGCATAACTTCCTCTTAGTAATATTTTCTGGTATATTTATGAACGTAGCTATCGATATTTCAAACTATCTTCAGGAGAGCTCAGTATTCAGGTGGCAGTATTTTCTGGTATATTTAAGAACTTTGCATTAATTATTTCAGATCATTTTCAAGTATTTGTATCCGGAGAGCATAATTATATGGTAAGTATTTTTTGAATTTAATTATGTCAATATATCATACTATTTTCAAGACGATGTATCAGAAGAACGTAATATCCAAGCTGTAGTATTTTCCAAATTTAATTATGGTATATTTAAAACCACGAATTAATATTACATAATATTTTCAAGAGAGGAGAGGAGAGAATTATATCCAGGCAGTAGTATTTGGGCATTAGGATGACGCCCGTTCGTTTGAGGGTATTTCCAGTCACATATTTTCACGGGTTTACCCAAAATTCTGAATCAGTGGAAAATATATGTTTTTATGTTACCAAAAGTTAGGTAATGCAATTACGTATCATTTGATGCCTGTCACACCCACCCACCACTTGAAACGGTTAAGGTAAGATTTTCACCGTGTACCAACTATACCATTATTTTTCCACTCATTTACCTTCAAATTTATTTTCGATTTTCCTTAAATTTTCCTATTATCAGTTATTATATTTTCACTGCCTTTCCCAGAATATTCATTTAAAGTTTTTCATATGAAATAATTTCTTTTTATTTAACTTATTCTTTTCCAATCGAAATAATGTAAACAAAAAACTAAAACATCGTTGGTGTTTGTTATTATCTTCTACTTCTATTATTTGTAAGTTGTTTATTATTTTGTGGTATATTTTAGTTCGACCTTGAAAAGCAGTATTATTTTTCTCCTACGATAAATTTGTAAATAAATACAAATTAAACAATATTTTCTGATCGCCTGATAACTATTCTCAGAAAAGAAGAAGAAGAAGATAATAACAAACACGAACGATGTTTTAGTTTTTTGTTTACATTATTTCGAATGGAAAAGATAAATTAAAATAAATAGAAATGACTTCATATGAAAAATTTTAAATGCATATTCTGGGAAAGCACTTGAAAATATAGTGATAAAAACTGATAATAGGAAAATTTAAGGCAAATCGAATATAATTAAAGAAAAAATTTGTAGGTAAATTTGTGGAAAAATGATGGTACATTTAGTACACGGTAAACAGCCTAGCTCAGCCGTTTGAGGTGGTGGGCGGATGGGATAGGTATCAAATGATAGGTAATTAAATTACCTAACTTTTGGTACTATAAAAACACGGATGCATATGAAACCGTTATATGAAAATTCGGGGAAAACCCATTAAAATATCCGGGTCCTCTAGTGGTAAAAATTGTTTCTAATATTGTAACTAAGACATCTGGAAATTTTCAGGAAAATCCGGAAAATTTTAATTTTGATCGGAAAATTCCGGGAAAACTGTAATAGTTAGGAAAAATGTTCAGTACCACTCCCACAGAACATTTACCATCTAAATCCATTTATGGCTATAAGACATCTGTAAGTCATCAAGTTTGGGCTGGAGAAAATTTCCGGAATTTCTGAAAACGGACTTTTTGATGTTCCCGGATTAAATAAATTAGGTAGCCATTTTTTGGTCGAGCCATATTATAGAGGATCTTAATGCGCACAATAAAGCTTCTGGACTTTTTCCTTGAAAAATCTATTGGTCGACTTATGACCGATTTAAGATTTGGAAATTTTCGTGTAAGCCTAAATTTGGGTAGTCATTGTGGAAAAACCATTAGACATAGAGAGTTGTGGTGGGGCTTAAAGTACGTGGCATATAGTCTACTATCTGTGATAAATAGGGTATTGGAAAATTCCATTGGGAAAGTTGGAAAATTCCCAATTGAAAACATGCAAAAATCGATGTTTTTGGTTGTTCCTGGAAAATCCGTATTTTCCACTGGAAAATTCCAAAAGAGTTTCAAAACCTAGATTGAACATTTCTAAACATTTCTGCATTATTACATTTTGGAAAGTTGAGTTTTTGCAAATTCCCCATGTATCTTAAGATTGGTCTGCAAACGATTTTCCTAACTTTAGGCACCCCTAGTTGGAAAACCCTTATAGATAGAAAGTCACCCCCATAATATAATTTGTAACCCTTGAGTAGGACTATCGCTGGTAAGCAGTTCCTGGCAAAATGTTGTGTATTTCCGGAGTTATAAGGGTGCAAAAGTGACCCATTTGGTACTTTCGAAGCCCCATAACTCCGCCCCCTTAGGGAAATCCGGGAAAGTGGTCGACAAATATTGTTTTTTTTCCGAGCTCTACAATCTCTGAAAATCTGAAGGTCCTACGGGCAAAAAAATTTTTTCGGCAATGGATTATAACCCACAGTTTTGCAGGTCAAAAAAGGTCAAAAAAATATGTCTGGAAATAGGCTCAAACGATCGGGGGTCATCGTGAGAACAAGAATCCGTTGAGATTTTTCGAAAATTCCGCCTCTAAGTGGGTCAAAAATGAAAAACAAAAAAATTTAAAAAAAAATTTGCCTCCTGGTAATTCTGCGCGACTGTTACTTCGTCGAAAAAATGCCTGGAATTTAGTGAAAATTTTTATGAATTTCTTAAAAACGCTATAACTCAGCCGTTTGAAGTGGTAGGCGGGTGGGATAGGTATTAAACGATAGGTAATTACTTAACCTAACTTTTGGTAACATAAAAACATGGATTTTTTCCCAAAAAATTTTCAACAAAAATGTCTGAAAATAGGCTCAAACGATCGGGGGTGATCGTGCGAACAAGAATCCGTTGAGATTTTTCGAAAATTCCGCCTCTAAGTTGGTCAAAAATGAAAAACAAAAATGGAAATTCCGGAAAATTTCGTGAAAAATTGTGACTGAAAATAGGCTCAAACGATCGGGGGTGATCGTGCGAACAAGAATCCGTTGAGATTTTTCGAAAATTCCGCCTCTAAGTGGGTCAAAAATGAAAAACAAAAAAATTTAAAAAAAAATTTGCCTCCTGGTAATTCTGCGCGACTGTTACTTCGTCGAAAAAATGCCTGGTATTTTAGTGAAAATTTTTATGAATTTCTTAAAAACGCTATAAATCAGCCGTTTGAAGTGGTAAGCGGGTGGGATAGGTATCAAACGATAGGTAATTACTTAACCTAACTTTTGGTAACATAAAAACATGGCTGTTTCTCCATGTTTTTTGTTTATTAAAAAACACTATAGCTCAGCCGTTGGAAGTGGTGGGGGGGTGGGATAGGTATCAAATGATAGGTAATTAAATTACCTACCTTTTGGTATCATAAAAACCGGGATTTTTCACCATGCATATGTAACCGTTATATGAAAATTCCGGGAAAACCCGTAAATAGATTCGGGTCCTCTAGTGGTAAAAACTGTTTCTAATCTTCTATCAAATACATTCAGAAATTTTCAGGAAAATCCGGAAAATTTTAATTTTGCTCGGAAAATTCCGGGAAAACTGTAATAGTTAGGAAAAATGTTCAGTACCACTCCCACAGTTCATTTACCATCTAAATCCATTTATGGCTATAAGACATCTGTAAGTCATCAAGTTTGGGCTGGAGAAAATTTCCGGAATTTCTGAAAACGGACTTTTTGATGTTCCCGGATTAAATAAATTAGGTAGCCATTTTTTGGTCGAGCCATATTATAGAGGATCTTAATGCACACAATAAAGCTTCTGGACTTTTTCCGTGAAAAATCTATTGGTCGACTTATGACCGATTTAAGTTTTGGAAATTTTCGTGTAAGCCTAACTTTGGGTAGTCATTGTGGAAAAACCATTAGACATAGAGAGTTGTGGTGGGGCTTAAAGTACGTGGCATATAGTCTACTATCTGTGATAAATAGGGTATTGGAAAATTCCATTGGGAAAGTTGGAAAATTCCCAATTGAAAACATGCAAAAATCGATGTTTTTGGTTGTTCCTGGAAAATCCGTATTTTCCACTGGAAAATTCCAAAAGAGTTTCAAAACCTAGATTGAACATTTCTTTACATTTCTGCATTATTACATTTTGGAAAGTTGAGTTTTTGCAAATTCCCCATGTATCTTAAGATTGGTCTGCAAACGATTTTCCTAACTTTAGGCACCCCTAGTTGGAAAACCCTTATAGATAGAAAGTCACCCCCATAATATAATTTGTAGCCCTTGAGTAGGACTATCGCTGGTAAGCAGTTCCTGGCAAAATGTTGGGTATTTCCGGAGTTATAAGGGTGCAAAAGTGACCCATTTGGTACTTTCGAAGCCCCATAACTCCGCCCCCTTAGGGAAATCCGGGAAAGTGGTCGACAAATATTGTTTTTTTTCCGAGCTCTACAATCTCTGAAAATCTGAAGGTCCTACGGGCAAAAAACTTTTTTCGGCAATGGATTATAACCCACACTTTTGCAGGGCAAAAAAGGTCAAAAAAATATGCCTGGAAATAGGCTCAAACGATCGGGGGTCATCGTGAGAACAAGAATCCGTTGAGATTTTTCGAAAATTCCGCCTCTAAGTGGGTCAAAAATGAAAAACAAAAAATGGAAATTCCGGAAAATTCCGTGAAAAATTGTGGCTGAAAATAGGCTCAAACGATCGGGGGTCATCGTGAGAACAAGAATCCGTTGAGATTTTTCGAAAATTCCGCCTCTAAGTGGGTCAAAAATGAAAAACAAAAAATGGAAATTCCGGAAAATTCCGTGAAAAATTGTGGCTGAAAATAGGCTCAAACGATCGGGGGTCATCGTGAGAACAAGAATCCGTTGAGATTTTTCGAAAATTCCGCCTCTAAGTGGGTCAAAACTGAAAAACAAAAAAATTTTGAAAAAAATTTGCCTCCTGGTAATTCTGCGCGACTGTTACTTGGTCTGAAAAATGCCTGGTATTTTAGTGAAAATTTTAATGGATTTTTTAAAAACACTATAACTCAGCCGTTTGAAGTGGTAGGCGGGTGGGATAGGTATCAAATGATAGGTAATTAAATTATCTAACTGTTCATATCATAAAAACATGATTTTTTTTACCCAAATATTTTCAATAAAAATGGCTGAAAATAGGCTCAAACGATCGGGGGTGATCGTGCAAACAAGAATCCGTTGAGATTTTTCGAAAATTCCACCTCTAAGTGGGTCAAAAATGAAAAACAAAAAATGGAAATTCCGGAAAATTCCGTGAAAAATTGTGGCTGAAAATAGGCTCAAACGATCGGGGGTCATCGTGAGAACAAGAATCCGTTGAGATTTTTCGAAAATTCCGCCTCTAAGTGGGTCAAAAATGAAAAACAAAAAAATTTTAAAAAAAATTTGCCTCCTGGTAATTCTGCGCGACTGTTACTTCGTCGAAAAAATGCCTGGTATTTTAGTGAAAATTTTTATGAATTTCTTAAAAACGCTATAACTCAGCCGTTTGAAGTGGTAGGCGGGTGGGATAGGTATCAAACGATAGGTAATTACTTAACCTAACTTTTGGTAACATAAAAACATGGATTTTTTCTCAAAAAATTTTCAACAAAAATGTCTGAAAATAGGCTCAAACGATCGGGGGTGATCGTGCGAACAAGAATCCGTTGAGATTTTTCGAAAATTCCGCCTCTAAGTGGGTCAAAAATGAAAAACAAAAAATGGAAATTCCGGAAAATTCCGTGAAAAATTGTGGCTGAAAATAGGCTCAAACGATCGGGGGTCATCGTGAGAACAAGAATCCGTTGAGATTTTTCGAAAATTCCGCCTCTAAGTGGGTCAAAAATGAAAAACAAAAAAATGGAAATTCCGGAAAATTCCGTGAAAAATTGTGGCTGAAAATAGGCTCAAACGATCGGGGGTCATCGTGAGAACAAGAATCCGTTGAGATTTTTCGAAAATTCCGCCTCTAAGTGGGTCAAAAATGAAAAACAAAAAATGGAAATTCCGGAAAATTCCGTGAAAAATTGTGGCTGAAAATAGGCTCAAACGATCGGGGGTCATCGTGAGAACAAGAATCCGTTGAGATTTTTCGAAAATTCCGCCTCTAAGTGGGTCAAAAATGAAAAACAAAAAATGGAAATTCCGGAAAATTCCGTGAAAAATTGTGGCTGAAAATAGGCTCAAACGATCGGGGGTCATCGTGAGAACATGAATCCGTTGAGATTTTTCGAAAATTCCGCCTCTAAGTGGGTCAAAACTGAAAAACAAAAAAATTTTGAAAAAAATTTGCCTCCTGGTAATTCTGCGCGACTGTTACTTGGTCTGAAAAATGCCTGGTATTTTAGTGAAAATTTTAATGGATTTTTTAAAAACACTATAACTCAGCCGTTTGAAGTGGTAGGCGGGTGGGATAGGTATCAAATGATAGGTAATTAAATTATCTAACTGTTCATATCATAAAAACATGATTTTTTTTACCCAAATATTTTCAATAAAAATGGCTGAAAATAGGCTCAAACGATCGGGGGTGATCGTGCAAACAAGAATCCGTTGAGATTTTTCGAAAATTCCACCTCTAAGTGGGTCAAAAATGAAAAACAAAAAATGGAAATTCCGGAAAATTCCGTGAAAAATTGTGGCTGAAAATAGGCTCAAACGATCGGGGGTCATCGTGAGAACAAGAATCCGTTGAGATTTTTCGAAAATTCCGCCTCTAAGTGGGTCAAAACTGAAAAACAAAAAAATTTTAAAAAAAATTTGCCTCCTGGTAATTCTGCGCGACTGTTACTTGGTCTGAAAAATGCCTGGTATTTTAGTGAAAATTTTAATGGATTTTTTAAAAACACTATAACTCAGCCGTTTGAAGTGGTAGGCGGGTGGGATAGGTATCAAATGATAGGTAATTAAATTATCTAACTGTTCATATCATAAAAACATGATTTTTTTTACCCAAATATTTTCAATAAAAATGGCTGGAAATAGGCTCAAACGATCGGGGGTGATCGTGCAAACAAGAATCTGTTGAGATTTTTCGAAAATTCCGCCTCTAAGTTGGTCAAAAATGAAAAACAAAAATGGAAATTCCGGAAAATTTCGTGAAAAATTGTGACTGAAAATAGGCTCAAACGATCGGGGGTGATCGTGCGAACAAGAATCCGTTGAAATTTTTCGAAAATTCCGCCTCTAAGTGGGTCAAAAATGAAAAACAAAAAAATTTTAAAAAAAATTTGCCTCCTGGTAATTCTGCGCGACTGTTACTTCGTCGAAAAAATGCCTGGTATTTTAGTGAAAATTTTTATGGATTTTTTAAAAACACTATAACTCAGCCGTTTGAAGTGGTAGGCGGGTGGGATAGGTATCAAATGATAGGTAATTAAATTATCTAACTGTTCATATCATAAAAACATGATTTTTTTTACCCAAATATTTTCAATAAAAATGGCTGGAAATAGGCTCAAACGATCGGGGGTGATCGTGCAAACAAGAATCTGTTGAGATTTTTCGAAAATTCCGCCTCTAAGTTGGTCAAAAATGAAAAACAAAAATGGAAATTCCGGAAAATTTCGTGAAAAATTGTGACTGAAAATAGGCTCAAACGATCGGGGGTGATCGTGCGAACAAGAATCCGTTGAAATTTTTCGAAAATTCCGCCTCTAAGTGGGTCAAAAATGAAAAACAAAAAAATTTTAAAAAAAATTTGCCTCCTGGTAATTCTGCGCGACTGTTACTTCGTCGAAAAAATGCCTGGTATTTTAGTGAAAATTTTTATGAATTTCTTAAAAACGCTATAACTCAGCCGTTTGAAGTGGTAGGCGGGTGGGATAGGTATCAAACGATAGGTAATTACTTAACCTAACTTTTGGTAACATAAAAACATGGAATTTTTCCCAAAAAATTTTCAACAAAAATGTCTGAAAATAGGCTCAAACGATCGGGGGTGATCGTGCGAACAAGAATCCGTTGAGATTTTTCGAAAATTCCGCCTCTAAGTTGGTCAAAAATGAAAAACAAAAATGGAAATTCCGGAAAATTTCGTGAAAAATTGTGACTGAAAATAGGCTCAAACGATCGGGGGTGATCGTGCGAACAAGAATCCGTTGAGATTTTTCGAAAATTCCGCCTCTAAATGGGTCAAAAATAAAAAACAAAAATGGAAATTCCGGAAAATTTCGTGAAAAATTGTGGCTGAAAAATAGCTCAAACGATCGGGGGTGATCGTGCGAACAAGAATCCGTTGAGATTTTTCGAAAATTCCGCCTCTAAGTTGGTCAAAAATGAAAAACAAAAATGGAAATTCCGGAAAATTTCGTGAAAAATTGTGACTGAAAATAGGCTCAAACGATCGGGGGTGATCGTGCGAACAAGAATCCGTTGAGATTTTTCGAAAATTCCGCCTCTAAGTGGGTCAAAAATGAAAAACAAAAAAATTAAAAAAAAAATTTGCCTCCTGGTAATTCTGCGCGACTGTTACTTCGTCGAAAAAAAGCCTGGTATTTTAGTGAAAATTTTTACGAATTTCTTAAAAACGCTATAACTCAGCCGTTTGAAGTGGTAGGCGGGTGGGATAGGTATCAAACGATAGGTAATTACTTAACCTAACTTTTGGTAACATAAAAACATGGATTTTTTCCCAAAAAATTTTCAACAAAAATGTCTGAAAATAGATTCAAACGATCGGGGGTGATCGTGCGAACAAGAATCCGTTGAGATTTTTCGAAAATTCCGCCTCTAAATGGGTCAAAAATAAAAAACAAAAATGGAAATTCCGGAAAATTTCGTGAAAAATTGTGGCTGAAAATAGCTCAAACGATCGGGGGTGATCGTGCGAACAAGAATCCGTTGAGATTTTTCGAAAATTCCGCCTCTAAGTTGGTCAAAAATGAAAAACAAAAATGGAAATTCCGGAAAATTTCGTGAAAAATTGTGACTGAAAATAGGCTCAAACGATCGGGGGTGATCGTGCGAACAAGAATCCGTTGAGATTTTTCGAAAATTCCGCCTCTAAGTGGGTCAAAAATGAAAAACAAAAAAATTTAAAAAAAAATTTGCCTCCTGGTAATTCTGCGCGACTGTTACTTCGTCGAAAAAATGCCTGTTATTTTAGTGGAAATTTTTATGGATTTTTTAAAAATGCTATAATTCAGCCGTTTGAAGTGGTGGGCGGATGGGGTAGGTATCAAATAGTAGATAATTAAATTACCTAACTTTTGGTAACATTAAAACTTGAATTCTTCACCATGGTCTCACTCTTTAATGATGGTATATTTAAGAAAACAGGAGACAATTTTTCATACTATTTTCAAGACGCTGTATCAGCAGAGCAAAATATCCAGACAGTAATATTTTTCATATTTAAATCTGGTATATTTAAGAACACAGGAGTCAATATTTGATACTACATTCAAGTATGCAGGCAAGGTAGTGGTATATTTTTTGGTGATATTTAAGAAGGCAGAAATTGTTATTACAGATCATTTTTAAGAATTTATATCAGGCGAGCATAATCTCCAGGCAATAGTATTTTCTGAATTGCCAGTTTGATTTATTTGATAACTTGGAATTTAGTATTACAGATCATTTTAATGAAATTGTATCAATCAGGAGAGTATAAAATGCAAACATTAGTTTTTTTTCTAGACTGCTTAATTTCCCGTCATATGAACTTAGAAATTTTGTTTTACTCATAGCTCAGAGTAAACTATATACACTTGTTGTCAGTGATAAAGCGGTTACTTTTACCACACTCGTGGTAAATTATGTATATAACTGAATTAGCACATAATCATTCTATTCTGTGCGACTAATATTTGATTAAGCAACAAAAATATCAGGATTTTGAATTTAAATAACAATTTAATTTTTTTGTGTGTATATATAATTATTATATACTTTATTAATAGCATTTTTCTGGTAACATAACATTATGTATAATAATATATATAACATTTTTTCATTTATTTATTTATGTTTTTTATTTTTATCATTGTAATTTAACTTTTTTCATTTTTCCTTTCATTTTATGGAAAAATAAAATATATATTTATTATAAATATGCAAAAATAAAAATATATATTTTATTTTTCCATTATTATTGATAATAATTATAATAATAATAATAATAATAATAATAATAATAATAATAATAATAATATAAAATATTTATAATGTTTTAATCTTCATCGTTTATATTTAAACTTTAATAATAATAATAATAAAACCCTTTCTTCTTTATTGTTTATAATTAATTTTTAAATATTTTTTTATTATTATTTTTTTTTTTTAATTGATGTTGGAATGAAGCCATTAATAATTATTTATTATGAATAAAAAAATAACATAAAAATTAAAAGTTTTTTTTTTTTTATTAAATAATGAAAATAAATGTAAGGTTTCTAATAAGAAAAGTTTTTAAAATTAAAATTAAATCAAAAAATAAACTCACCCTATTAAAATAATATATATTTAAATAAAAAAAAAAACTTCTTTTTTTACTATATTATTTCTTGTGTGTGTTTTTTAATTGTTAATTAATTAATTAATTTTTGTTTTCTACATATTTGTGGAATACAAAAATAACTAAAGACTAGTCGTATAGCAAAACACACTCATCACTAATAATATTAATATTTTTAATAATTGATTGATTTTTTTTCTTATTTAATAAAATAATGATGTAATAATAAAAATAATTAAAATACATTTAAAAAAAAAAAAGAAGAAAGAAAAAAATAAAACAATATAATGAACAATTATTATAAAAATATATATAATATAACAAAAAACAAAATTATAAATTATAATATTTAATTATAATTAATTTAAGGAAAAAAATAACAAATTATTATTTTCAATTTATAAGTAAAAATAAAATAATATATGTTTTTTTTTTAATTATAATATGTGTTCGCAGTTTAGTGTTAGTAGTGAAATATTCTATATTTTTATCCAATGTCGAGTATACGAACGAAAAGGTAATCAAAGTTACAAGTTGCACAAGAATGCTTTTCGAAACACCTACACCGAGAACATGGCAGGCTTGCTTCTCACACAGAATGATATTTCAATTGAAGATATACAACCTCTGTTCTATAATAAACGGAAATGGTTATGTAAACTTAGCATACGTTGCACCACCTCTTACTTTTTTTGTGATAATGTTCTGTGAACGTTCCTCAACAAATTGCCAACATTTCATAACACTACATTCAGTAGGAACGAAAATACAACACATAAAGTTACGATTGTATTTGTGCATCGGTCGAAAAATGAATAGAAAAACAAAGAACCAACATTAAATTTTGGTTTAAAATTGGTATAAATGTAGGATTTGTTTAAAATCGCGTATGCGTATGGGGATAATTGTGTGTTAAAAACACAAGTTTCTAAATGGTATAAATGATTCACAGAAGACATCGAAAACTATAAGTGATGATGAACGTCTAGGTCAACCATCTGAAGCAATTTACTGATGAGAACATTGAAAAAGTGCGTGATTTCGTGAAAATTTCTAAGAAATCTTCAGCGAGTTTCATCGAAATGGAGATTAGAATACTGAAAACAATAATTCATTGAATTTTAACTATTCTGCGGTAGGCGTGAAATCAAAGATTGTTCCACATCAATTAAATGATGATCAAAAATTGAACCGAATTGAACTAATAGTCAAATTTCTTTGCATTCACCATATTCACTAAATTTGGCTTCTTGCGACTAATCTCAATTCCCTAAACTTCATTTAGCTATGAAAGTAAACATCAGTTGAAAGCATTCAAAAGGCGACGACCGCTGTTCTCAACAGCATTTCAAACACAGACATAAAAAATTCATTTGATTCTCCGGTCAAACGCGTCAAATGAGAAACTTTAAGAAACTTTTTTTTTTACTGGTTTATCAATAACAATAATTTAATTGTAACTGTTAAGTTAATCTGAAGAATTCACATGGAACTTGGAATACATCTTGGATAATTAGCTAAATTTAAGGAATTTGCATTCTTTTATATTTTTTTTTTTATTTATTTGTTAAAAAATTTAATGTTTTAATATGCGATAACAAGGTTCCACGATGAATTCGATGTTTTTGCTCACCTACTATAATTTACGGTATAGTTTTAGAAAATTTATAGAAATCAAAATGAAAAGAAATACAGAATTTTTCGGAAAATAAATTTCTGAAATATTAATACCACTTAGCATTAGAATCAGTTGTTATATTGAAGCACATCCCACACTCAATCAATTTTTATTCCACTCACGCCGTGAATTCGCTTGAATTTAAAACTAACAGTTAACGACATGAAAACCACACTATCAATCATCTATACAATTTTAATGAATCCTCTTTTTTTTCTATAATTGTCTATAATTAGATAAATTGTTACTAAAAATAAAGAACCATTTTTTAAAATTTTATTAATTTTTGTGTTTTGAACCAATATTTTTATAAATTGTAGGTATCATAAAAATCATTCTATATTTTATACTTTAGCCCTTAGAAATTGATTATTGTAAACGTATAATAATAAGGATAAAAATTAAAAATATTTTTCCAAACAAATGCGTTATAATTTAATCCATAAAATTTTAATTTTAATGTTATATTTTTTATGTGTTTTGAGTGTTATTTGTGTGTGTGTGTGTGTGTATGTGTGCTTGCTACTAACACAGGGTGATTTATAAAAATATAGCGATTGATTAAAATTTAAAAAATTGAATGTTTACTTTGGAGTTCATTATAATTACAGCAAGGTGAGGAAGTATTAAGGAATAAAAGTATATTTATTTATACATTTTAAACAATTTCTCTTTAACAAATTATTATTGTTTATTATTAGATTTATAAATATATTAAATAAAAAAAAAAACAAAAAAAAAAGAATATAAAATATTAATTTTATTATTATTTTACATATCACAATCATTTAGGTTTTTTTATTTTTTTTTTTTATTAAATCCTGTATTAATGACACGCGCGCGTTACGTGGCGTCTATTTTAAAAATCATAGTCCATTATATAAATTTAAAAATAAATTAGGAAAAATAGGAAAATCAAAAATTTTAATTGAACAACGGCCGTGATGATGTGGATGATTGAAATGAATTTTTGATTTGTTAAAACTTTAAGTTAATTGTGTGTCTGTGTGTGTGTTTATGTGTATGTGTGTGTCAGAAGTACCGACGATGATATATATAATTACATTTATATTCGCAGTTCAAATTCTTGGTTAATTTCTTGTTATAGCATAAGTGATTTTTAATTGCATAATAAATTATAAAATAATAAAACGTTAACTAGTAATTATGTATTTAAAAAACAAAATATATAAAATTATTATAAAGTCGTGAAAATGTTTATTCTAATAATGGAAAAAAAAAAAAAAACGAGTGATTGTTTGAAGTGAATTATTTAATGAATATTGAACTGAATACACTTATTTACAATATATATCGTGTCTAATGTGTCAATAGACTATATATTTATATACAAACAATGAACCACTTTATAATATTATTAGATATTGTCACGCAATTCTGGTCCTACATATGTTTTAAAATTATAACTTATTGTATAATATTATTCTGTGGTCTGTAGAGTCGAATAAGTTCGCAAATGAGCCACCTCTCTTCGCCAGCTACCAAAAATAAATAAATTTAAATAGCAATAATAAGTAGTTTTGCAGTTATATCGCGATTTGAATCCAACTAAGTTTTTGAAATGAATATCTAGAATCCGTTTTTTCGCTAACTAAAGTAGTTTCCACTTAACCATTTTTTCATACATTCTAGCACTTATAAATGATGGAAAACAAGCATTTGCTTATATTAAATGTTTGAAGTTTTTCTATACAGTACAGTTTGACCTACTTTATTCAAAATTACATTCCATATATGTGCCATCTAAATTATTTTTGTAAAAGATATTGTTTCCCGCAGAAGCGACAAAATAAGATGACTGCCTTTTTTTTTGTGTTAGTTAATATAATTGATTAGGTTATCTCTATTACTTGGTGATTTTCTCATGATCGCAGATTGAAAGTGTGCTTATGAGGTAATTGACACATGACAGGCTATCAGATGGTCTTGATCCCTTATAAAAAATGAGACCACTTCTCAACTTGGTCTGAACCGGTAATCTGTGGTGCTAAGTATAAGTAAGCAGTATTTGTCTTGTCACCGGAATGTTTTTTAAACAAAGAAATTATGAAAAACGATAGTATTTAAAAAAGAATAAATTGCTGTTTCATCATAATAAAATGCAACAACAGCTCATAAATCGGCAATTTGCATGACCAAATTTGAACGTATTACGTTATGAATTGATTCCACAGTCACAGTCACCGCTTATTCTGTAGACTTAAAACTGAAGCGATACTTTTTCCGTTTTCTGAACATGAAAAATTATCTATAGCGTGAAAAGAGATTTGAATTAACTTACGTCAATCATTGAACATCTAACAAACGCGTCTAGTTTACAAACCTAAACAAATCCCATATTTATTCGACGAGTACATTAAAAGATAATAATATCGTTGTAAAAAGTGTGAGCCGAGCAAAAACAACATTATAATTTACATTTACATCACGAGAGTAGTAGTATATAATTATAAATAAATAGTCGAACAATATAATTTAAATATTTTTTCATATCGTAAAACTTTTTCCAAACATTTGAAAATAACTCGAAATTAATACATAATTTAAATAATAAATATTGGTATTTATATGAGAATAATTGTGATATGAAAACTAATTAATACATGAATTAAAGAAAATTATATCCGTTTTTTTTTTTTAATTAAGATAATAAAAAAATCAAAATAATAATGATAATAAATAAAATAATTAAAAAAATAATGAATGAGTAATTATTATCTTATTATTTGTGATATTATTAGTATTTTTTTTTCTTTTGTGTCGAAAATGTTTAATTTATTTTTTATTGTATTATACAGCGTGATTGAGTGTGGGTGTGGGGATGTGTTTGAGTGTGTGTATTTGTTTATTTGTAATTATTATTATTATTATTTAATTTTTTATTTGGTTTTTTGTAATGTGATAAAATGTTTAAAGTGTTTTTTGTGCTGCTGCTGCTGCGTGTGTAAACAAATTAATAATTTTTAATGAAATATATAAAATTTTTTATGCAAAATATGAATGGAAATAGAAATAATAATCCAGAGAAAATTAATTATTAATTTAATAAATTAACAAAATTCACGCGCGTGTGTGAATGAATTATCACAGAACATTTTGAATTTATACCACACTTCTTTTAATTTTTTTTTATAATAATTTGTTAATGTATTGTATATTTAAAATAATTTAATAATAATTAAATTTTGGTTAATTTTAAAATTTTTAATATATTTTAATTTTGTAGCTTTATTTTTTTCTTTTTTATTTCATTTAATTTCTTTTTTTCTGTTTTATATTTATTGTATTTTATTAATTATAAATTTTTAATTATTAATTTATATAATAATTAAAATCACTTTAATATTAATTTTTTCTTTTTTCGTTTTGTATATAATTTTTGATGAATTTTTGTGAAAATGTGTGTGTGTGTATGTATTTTTTTACATTTTAAAATGGTGTTATTTTAATGTGACTAAAAAAAATGTTTTATATTTTTTTAAGCAAAACAATTATTAAAAAACAACAAAAAAAAAAAAATATAAAGGAAAAAAACAACCAATAATTCTTTCTTTTTTTTTTTTTCTTTTTAAATATTTCAAAACATTTTTATATTATTATGTTTTATTTTAAAAATATCTACTGAATATTTTTTTAAATAATGAATTAAAATAAATGTGTGTGTGTGTGTGTGGTGTTGTTAATATATTAAAATAATTATGTATTTTTCTTAATAAAATGTTATTATTTGCAGAAAAAGAATTTATTTTTCTAAGGTACACGCTTGTTGCTCGCATTTATTATTTTATTATTTTATTTTATTTATTTTGTTTTTAATTAATTAATTGTAATTTATTTTTAATTTTTTTCTTTTCATTTTATTAGAATTGGTAGAATATAATAATAATAAAATTAAAATTTTTAAATAATTACTATTTACTATTATTATAATTTGCACATTGGCTATATATTTATGTGTTTTGTATGTTTTTTCCTCTTTCTTTTAATTAATTAATTAATTGTAATTTCGTTTATTTTTATTAATAAAAATTTGAAGAATCGCTATTTATTTAATTTAATTATATATTGTATTTTTTATTTTTTTTTATTTCTTTATCTATTTTGAATGTTTTTAAAAATGATTTTACTTTTTTTTCTTTTTATAGATTTTTAACTATAATATTTTTAAAATGTAACTTTATTATATTTGACTGAGAAATAATGTTGTGTGTATTGAATTTTTTTATTTTTTATAATATATAGCTTTATTTTATTAATAAAAATTAATTAATTATTTAATCGAATTTTAAAGGCAATAAATTCATTTTTTTTTTACTTTCTTTCTGCAACTATTTATTTATTTATTTTTATTTTTGTATTATTTATTTTTTAATTTTATATAAATTAATTAAATGTACAAATTTTATTATTATTACTATTATTATTATTATTCCTATTATTATTAATATTATTATTATTATTATTATTATTATTATTGTTATTATTATTATTATTATTATTTTAAATAAATGATATCACATATTATAGGCAATGATGGCTTACACGAGCGCCACAACTCTTATCTTATTTTCTTCTTTATATTTCCCATTATACATGCAATTGCTTATTTACATCCATATATATTTTGTCACTTAGATACACACTGGCTGAACACACCAATGATTGAATGACAGCTTGTTAATTATTACTGAAATTTATGTGGATGTGTAAAAGTCTATGACAAATCTATTCGTAGTCAAAATGGGGAATGCATAATTTAAATTGGGACGAACTTACAAATTAAATTGCGCCAACATTAATCATTTCGAGCGCTTTATTTTTAAAATAAAGCAGTAGTATCGCAATGTATGCAAGAGTGCCTTAATTAATATTAAAATTTCAGTGTTTTAACGTTATAATTCTTTGAAATATGATATATACCTACGAGTATTATATACAATTTCATTAAAACAATTTCAATTGAATCAATAATAAAGATAGTGCTGTAAATTACAGAATAATCGGATGCATGTGATTCGACATTATAAAATGTATATATATTACATAAAATATATAGAAAATAAATATAATCATTACTCACTTCTTAACTGTGTCGTTGTCAGTCGTCAACCACATCATCACAAAAAATATTTAAAGACACCGAAAATAAATAATTATTTCACTCACTAATTAATTAAATACCAAGAATTGCGATGTATACGTTAACTTTTGAACTGAAAATAAGCAATTATTGTGAAAAATTGGAATATTAAAGGTATGTTTCTTCATTTTCTACAAATTGGCATGCAATTGAGTTATATTGTATCGGTTAACAATTGCATTAATTTTATTAATCTGTTTTGTATAGCCATTTTCCCCTCAATTTTAAACTTTCCGATGGCACGTAAACGGTTTGTAAACTTGGCTGCTTTAGTAATTCCTAGCTCACAAAAAATGTATTTCGATTGTCCAAAGCATGGTCATTATGACATCAAAATCATCACTATTGAATTTTTGTAAACTATACTGATAACTGATAAAGTTTGTTGACTGAATTTTATTGAGAAATTGTGAAAAAAGACTATATATCACCCACAGCGCAAACTAATATTAAATTAAATTATCGTTATTTCTTGATAGTTTTTCACACAAAAGAGTAAAGTAATTAATACAATGGATTTGTGAATAAATTTTGAACGGCGACCATTGTTATTAGTTAGATGATGGTTGATGGATAAGTTGGTGGTATGTATGTATTGTCATAAATGTATCATAAATTTCTAGGTTGTCAACAAAGCAACCTTTTTTTTGAATTAATACTCTTGCATAATAATCATCGCTTACATATAATACATTCCAAGTTACCGTCGTACAGGATATAATATAATATAATAAACTTATTCGGAGACATTGGAGATATAGTTTTTTTAATATTTATCTTATTTATGAACTCCGTACTTAATACGCTTAAGAAGAAGCGATAAAAAAAAAAAAAAATGAAATCATGTTCGGAAATTAAATGGTTGCGTGGTGTGTGCGGCGCTCTCTTAAAAATAATTAATATAACATTGACCACACCGCTACCTATGGGGCCAACTACTTTAGACGTACAGGCTACACCAAAAAATGTTTATGTATAATTAAAATTCATATGACAATTGATAAGAAAAACTTAAAATTCTAATAATAATAATAATAATAATAATAATAATAATAATAATAATAATAATAATAATAATAATAATAGTAATAATAATAATAACAATAATAATAGTAATAATAATAAAACTGTGTAAAATATTCCTAACTATTTTAATTATTATTATTTAAAAACAAAAACAAAATAATTATAGAATTTGATTAATTATTAAATTTTGATTTTTCCTTTTTTTTTTGCATTATTTATTCTATTCTATATATAATTACATCGTCATAATTATTTAATTTAATAATAATTATTTCATAACAATTTTGGTTGCATATATTGTTTAATTATTTTTAAATCTTGATTTTAGTAAATGTATATATATATATTTATTGTATATATATATATATAGTTTTAATGTAATTAATTAATTAAAAATTAATAATAATTTGTTATTAACATTTTGTTTTTTTTTCATTGTAAATTTAATTGTATATAATTACTAATTTTTATGTATTTTAATTTTCGTTTTTATATGGTTTTTAAATAACAAATAACATTTTAATTTATTTATTATATAATTCTTAATTGTTGTTTATACAATCTGTTTTTGAATAAAGAAAACAAAATGAATGTGTGTGTGTGTGTGTGTGTGTGTAGGTATAATTAATGTAAACGTGTGTGTGTTTGTGTGTATATGTGAAGACGAATTATTATTTTTAAATGTTTCTTTTTTAAATAATGATAATATTATATATTTATTTAATAGTTTTATATATTATATAATAATTAAATATTTATTTTAGTGTATAATTAATGATTGATAATAATAATTTTTGTATAATAATAAATGAAAATATTATTATAAATGAATAACAAATATTATTTGTTTTTAATTATATATAAATACAAATTATATAATTATTTACTATTTTTCATTATTTTAAAAATAATTTTATTTCTTTTTTAATTATGTAATTTATTATTTATTTATTCTATTATGTATGTGTGTGTGTGTGTGTGTGTGTGTGTGTGTGTGTGTGTGTGTGTGTGTGTGTGTGTGTGTGTGTGTGTATTCATGTATATGTAATATGTATATATAAATGAATGTATGCAATAATAAATTTAATTAAATTGTCTATAATTCTATAATTTTAATTTAATAATCTGTAATATATTATTATTATTTTAATTTTGTTATATTTCTATTATATAATTATATTAATAATAATTATTATAAATTACTCTATTTTTATTTTGTTTTTTTTTTTTTTAATTTATTTATAATAATTAAATATTTATTTTTTATATTTTTTTTTGTTAATAATTTGTAATTGTAAATTTTAGTATATAATGACGGATTTATAAAGTCAAATAAATTGAATTATTGACATTTTTAATTTTTTTTTTTTTTTTATTTTTAATATTATATTAATATATATTTTTTATTTTTTATTTTTTATCTTTTTATTAATAAAAATATATCTATATATTTTTGTTTTTAATTTTAAATAATTTTTAACTATATGTTTTTATTATGTTATATTGTTTTTATGGGTGTGTGTGTGTGTTATTGTGTGTTTTTGTATTGAAGAATATAATATGAAGATATTTTAAAATTAAAAAAATATAAAATGTAATTATAAATAAAATAAAATATAAAGAATAAAAATAATAAAAAGGAAAATAATTTTTGTTTTTAGGTTTTTCTATGTGTGTAAATTGTGAAAAATGTATTAAATTAATTATATTTTAATGGAATTATTACAATGTGTGGTGGTGGTGAATCTATTTAACTAATAAAATCTTGATAATATTTTTGACGAACGATTGAAATTATATAAAATTTAACTTTTCAATGACATCTCTACATACTCTACATGGGAGTATCACCATCAATTAGCGAAAGACAGATGTTTTTTTAAATTCCATTGTTTTTGGTTTATTAGTGTTTGGCTTATAATGATTGTAGATCTACTATTGTTGTTACAAGTTGACAGAAAAAATTCTGCTATTACAACCGAATATATGTCAAAATGTACAGCACAATATTGTTTCTGTTTATTTAAAAAAAAAATCAGAAATTTCTAAAAAGAGCCATTATAGTTCTGCTAATAAAGTCGAAAGAGTTATACATTAATATGGTAAGCTGTAGTCTATATAGGCATTATATTATACGATGAAAAAGAATTTGTTTCCAAAAAATTGTTTGTAAAAAAGTAGAAAAATTTCTTTGATTTTTATAAAGCATTTTGTATTTTGTAGATGCCGAAACTACATACTATTTTAAAATTGTCTCTCAACATTGAATGAATAAATTAAGTTACGAAAGTATTTACCTACAATATTCTAAAAATTACCATTTATAACAGATCCAATTATGATCAAATAGTAAATAATTTGAATGTTCGATAGCTTAACTACATATGATGGTTCCCATATAGGCAAGCAAACGTTACCATAAAACGTCGTTTTAAGAGTTCGACGTAAGTCATTTAAAAAGAAAACCAAAAACCAAAACCAAAAACAAATACAACACAGAGAATAAGTGTCAATATAATTTATGTTGTCGCGTATTTAAGTGCAATCATAAGGAATTGTTTAAATTTTAATTAATGGTACTGCTGGTGTATTTAAAAAAAAATAGATTAATTAATTTCAAAGAACAATAAAATATTTTCCTTACCCCACCACAACAATATACAGAAACCGGATTATCACAGAAAAACCAATTTTTGGCGTAATCCTACCAAAGAAATGTCGGCAATGTGTGTTTCTAATTTAACAAGTTAAAATTTAAAAATAATTTTTAGTTAAGTATTTTTAATAAACAATCATTTGTAATAATGTTGTAATCATGATATTATCATTTAAAAATAATTTTTATTATTTTAACTAATTAAATTCCATACATAACATAACCTTAAATCGTATATGTAAACTGTAGAATTAATCGCTATATCGGTTTTTCTGTCACACAACTTTTTTTAACAATATTTTACTTTACTTACTGAGGTAACAAATGAGTTAGTCATAGTCACTCCTCAGACATTTTCCTATATGGTCGATATAACAACATTTTTTGCCGTCAATTTGTCTGGACATGAGAAAATTTTGACTTAAGTCAAAAACTCTATTGGTTTAAATGTATAATTTTAACACGTCAATTAAAAAAACATCTTATTTTTGTATTAATACTGGCCACCACAAACAAATAATTGACCAATACATAAAAAAATAGCTGAGTGAGACTATGACTAATTCCTGTATCACTTCAGTTTTTCGAAATATTTAAAATATTGTCGATAAATTACTATTAATAATTCCATTAAATAAAATTAATTAATTTCGATTTTTCGAAAAACAAATAATAATAATAATTATAAAAAAAAAAAAACTTAAATTAATTTTAATTTGTATTAAAAAAGATTTTTTTTGCATGCATATTAAAAGTGAAAATAATAAAAAATTAAAAGAATTAAAAAAATTAAAAATTTATAGATGTATAAAAATACAAAATGAAAAAAAAAAAATTAAAAAATTAAAAAATAAAATAATGTTAATGAATTTCTTTTTTACATTTATTTTAATTTATTAAAATATTTATATTATTTATATTTTTAATGTTCATCAGGTACTCTTCACATACATATAATAAATTATATATTATATGTATAATGGTGTGACTGGTGATGGTAATTCGCTGAATGTGTGTGTATGTGTGTGTGTGTGTGTGTGTGTGTGTGATAGATAATATATTAAAATATATTTTAATTATTATATAAATAAAGATAAAATAAATAAAAAGGTTTATTTTTTTGATTTTTATGTATTTTTATACATCTGATAATATAATAAAAATAAAGAAAAAAAAACAAATAATAATAATAATTATAAAAAAATTAAAATAAAAATTAAATTTTAAAAATATATTTATAATTTTTTATTTTGTTAAACAACAAAACAAACAAAATAAATAAAAAATTATTTCGTTTTATTAATGCTATTTTTTATTTGGAAAAAACAAAATGTGATGTGTTTTTTATCGCATACATTTTTTCATTTATTGCAATATTTATTATTATTATAAAATTAATTGGAAATTATATGGAAATTAATTGTTAAAAAAAAAAAATATAATAATAAAATAAATCTTTTATTGCACATCATAATTATTTTGTTAATTTTTATTTTTCCTATTTATTTTTTAATAAAATATTTAATGACTATAAATAATTATTTTGTTTTTTATTTTTCGATAGAGATTATTAAGAGAAAAAAAATAAAATGATTATAGTTTTTTTTTTGTTTTTTTTTTATTGAATTAGAAGATGAAGAAAAAATTATTTTTATATATTTTTTTAATTTTTTTCTATTTATTATACAAAAAAATGTTTTTTTTTTTTTTTTTTTTTCATTTTAAATATATTTATAAATAAAAGAAAATTAATTTTTATCAACAATAAATGAGCAATTTTGTAAAATTTTTAAAAATTAACTTTGAGAAAAAAAAAAAATAAACATAACAAAAACATTAACAACGAAATGTTAAAAAAAAAAAAAAAAAATTAAAAATATCGAAAATTAATTAATTTTAAAAAGAAAAAGTTAAAATTAAAATTTTAAATTAAATAAAAATATAGATATTAAATATTTATATATATTTCCCTGTTATTAACTAACAAAAAAAAAATTAACACACACATAAATATTTTGCTTAACATGCGGGCACCTCTGGGCTACGCATGTCAGTGTGTGTGTGTTTGTGTGTATGTGTGTGTGTGTGTCTATGTTTTTTGTAACAGTAATTAATAACTGCTTTATTAATTAATTAATTTTACTTTTAAATATTTCATATTGGAAACCACAAGTTAATAATATTTTTCTTAATTTTAATTTTATTTTTACCTATCTACAAAATAATAAAAAAAAAACGGTTTTATAATTGTTAAAATTTAATAACAAAAAGAAGAATAAAATAAAATAAATCATAAAAAATTAAATTAAAATTAATATAAATTGATTTTCTCTTTTTCTTTCTTTTTCCTATTAAATATTAATTTATAATTTTAATTAATATAAAATAAAATATACAAATTTATATGTACAAAAATAATGGAAAAACAAAAAAAAAAAAAAAACTAACGATTATTTTGTGATAATTAAGGCATTTTTTTGTTTTTATTTATTTAATTATAATATTTATACATTGCGAATTTTTTTTTTTAAATATTAAAAATAAAAAAAAAAAAAAAAAATTAACTTTTTATTTACAATAAAATGAAAATTATTAATTTTTATAGAAAAACTAAAAGAATTTTTGCACGCGCGAATTCATACGAAACTATTTTATAGAAATTTATTTATAATTAATTTTTAATTTTTTCATTACTAATTAATTATAAATTAGGCACTTTTACAATTTTTTGTTTTTTTTGAAAAATTTTTATGTTAATTTAAAATGAAAAGAAAAAAAAAAAAATAAAAACAACAACTAAATTTTATGAAATGAAAATTAAATATAAATTAAATAATTTTTTTTTTTAATTTTGTTTATCCTGTAAACTCTCTCGCTCTCTCTCTCTCTCTCTCTCTCTCTCTCCCTTTTTTAACTGTTTATTTATTGTATGACGGTATTGTATTGGAAATAAATCGATGGAGAAGTGATTATAATATTTTATGTGAAATATAGAAGAGGAAATAATGCATAAAATTAAAAATAATGCTAATTTTAAAATTTATGAAATTCGTTTTCATAATCAATATATTTTGATTCAACAGTACCGTTACACAATGTCTCCTCGTCACAGCCATAACAAACAAATATTTACAATTTGCGTCGGTATATTTATACGAGTTTAATTTTGTGTTTTGTGATCGTCCTTTTTTATATTATTTGATAATATATTTCACCCATGTAAGAATTTTCAATGAAAATACAATGGATATCATCGATATATTTATTTCAATTAATTGAATTATGAAAATGGTCAAATTGGAAAAATTACTTTTCATATAAAAGCAATAGGATAATAAGAATTCACTAATTTGATTTACATTTATGTTTTGATTATTTATTCAATTATTTTTATATTGGACAATTATTGCGTGTGCGTTGTTGTTAATTTGCATGGAACACAAATGAAAAAAAATGATAATTCTGGTATTATATCACCCGGACAAATATTAGCGTTTGCTAGGTGTATGTTTTTGAATTCACTCAAGTTATGAGTTCAATAATTATATTATTGTAGAATTTGATTATCCTGTAGAATTTGAACGCTCTCTACATTAGGCTAATTGAACAAACTGCATGTTTGAAACACGACATAAAATAACAAATAAATTGGAACGGGAAGCTTTCAGGCAACATTTTTAATGTCTTGAATGGAGGATCTGTAGAAAAAATGTAAACAGTAGACCATGAATGCAGTCTTTTTTAAAAACATAAATTTGACGATGGTTTTAAGGTACGAATGCCTTAATGGATGTGATAGGGTGTTGTTGCGCAATTATTTATGTGGATGCAATACTTAAAATTAAATTGACAAGATATGGACGAATTCGATTGAAAACCAGAAATATGTGCTAATAGTTTGGCGAGCTATTTTTCGAATGGAAAAAGCTATACCGATGGCATTATTATAGGTAAAAGGAATTAAAATCAATGCTGAATAGTATAAAAATTAAGTTATGGAAACGATACAAAAAGGAGATCATAAATTTCAGATAGACTTGCCTGTCTATATTTCTCCCAAAAATAATATTGGATATTTACATGAATTCTTTGTGTCATCAATGCACATAAATGTGGTACCGTAACACACATTTAAAAATGCTGAATGATATTGAAAATTTACATTTGGAATTTTATTTTTTGAACTTTATAAATGTACAATATAATAAAAATTTGGATTGTATACTGGATATTTCAGTATAACAAACAACACATTGAACGAGATCAAAAGTACAACAATTCAAGCGCCCATTTAAATAAATTATGCAATATAATTAACTATTTTGTAATAATTTCGATTAAACTTAATTACTTAACATTTATTTATCGAAATAAAAATTCACGTTTAATTCATATATTAAGAAAACTATTGTTCGTTTTCATTGAAAATCTAATTATTGTAAAAATAAAAATGTTCATTTTTTAGAATTGATTTTCGTATGGAATTTTCAAAATTAATTGCATTTTCTAGTATTGTTATAATGGCGATTTTCTATAATATATTTTGAACTTTTGACAGATTGTTAATAGAACGCTTCTCTTCTGAATACATTTATCCTTTTTTTCTGGCATTCTCAATTCTCATAATGAAATTCCTAACGTAGATTTTCAAATGTACAATATGTGGCCATTACGAAATCATATTAGACTTTATTTAAAACATTATCCATTGGATTTTATATTGAAAACAACCATGAAATTGAAATTCCTAACGTAAATTTTCGTATGCACAATGTGTGTGAAATCATATTAGATTTTATTTAAAACATTATCCATTGAATTTGATATTGAAAACGAGCATTAAATTAATAGAAATTGAAAGTTTTCCAATTATTCGAATGTGGAGGGAAAGGGTGGAAATTATTATTATTTATTATTTATTTATTTTGTTTTCTTTTGCTCCCTTGTTACTATTAATATTTATCCAATTAAAAATTTAAAAAAATATAAGTTTTTGTTATTATTAAAAAAAAAAAAAAAAAATGTACTTTTCCAACATTTTTCAGTCAATCAAATTATTTTTAAAGGAGTTAATAATAAATTTAATTTGAATAATATTTAAAAATTTAGTTTTTACAGTTCAATATGTGTACAACAACAACAACAACAACAACAACAACAACAACACATTTCATTAAATTAGTTGTTATTTTTTTATTTATTTATTAATTTTTGTATCTTTAAGTTGATTTTACTTAAAAAATATATAGTTTATTAATTATTTTGCTTTCGTTTCTTTTGTGTTTCTGTTTTTAATAATTATAACAATATTATTTATATATATATATTTTTTTAATATATACATAAAATACATAAAAATTAAAAATTAAAAAAAAAAAAATTAAATAATAAAATAAAATTAAAATTTAAACATTTCCATAATAATAATATTATTATTATTATAAATAATTTTGTAGGTATATTATTTATTTTTTCTTATTTATTTTTAAACCACGATATACACAACAAAAAAAAAAAAAAAAAAAAAATAGTTTTAACTGTTACTGTTTTTTTTTTTTGTTTTTTTTTATTCTTAAAACAAAAGACAAAAAGGACAAAATAAACTATAATAAATTTTATCAATAAAATATAATATTGATAACAAATATAAAATAATATTATTATAATAAAAATAATATAAGAATTACACAACAGCAATATTCGTCTTTTATATTTAAATTTTAAAAATTATAATAATTAATTAATTAACATTACTAACTCTTGTCCTACAAAATGAGGAAAAATGAAGAAAAAAACTAAAACTTATCGACTAATTGTTGATTTTTGTTTTTGTTAAAATTAACAAACAAAAAAAAAAAATAAAATAATAATATAAAATAAAAATAAAATAAAAATAAAATATAGAGGAGAAAATATATAAACTAGATTTTCATTTAACAATTTTTAAAAATTTTCAATTATTAATTATTTTTTTGTTTTATTTTTAATGTGACACAATGTGTGGATGTTTGTGTGTGTGTGTGTGTGTGTATGTGTGTGTGTTATTTTTTTTTTCTTTTGTTACACTAATTTTTAAAATTTGTATACCAAAAACACGCACAAATCAAAAATTGTCACCTATAATTAATTATTATTATATTACTCACAGAACAAATTTAATTATAAATTTTCTATAATTTATTCTTGGTTTTTTTATTTTTATTTTTCTTAATTCGTTTATATAATTTTGTTATTATATTTTATTTTAAAATTATTTCATATTTTTTAAGTTATTAGTTTTGTGTAATTTGTGTTTGTGTTTGTGTGTGTGTGTGTGTTGTGTGTAATTATGTGAAATACGAATTTTAAATAAATTTTTAAAAATTTTGATTTAACAACTATTAATTAATTTGTTATTTTTTTTTTTAATTTTTAATTTTTAATTTTTAATTTAATCTTATGGCATAATTCCTGCAACAGGATTTTGGCGTGCTCTTTTCGATTCTTCTTCGTTAATTTTTTGTTCAATTAAAAAATGAGCCATTGTTATAGCATTTGGTGGACCTGTTATTGTAACAATACGATTTCGTGTACCCGGTGCAAACATACCTTTTTTTGAAACTTGTACTGTGGCACCTGACATATTATTTATTTCATTTATACAACGGCCATTAGGACCTAAAAATAGAAATAAAAATAGAAAACAAAAAAAACACAACAAACCAAACAAAATAAAAAATAAAAAAATAAAATTAAATAAAAAATAAGAATTAATAGCTATTACATTTGTTATTATATATTTTTAATTTTAAAATAATAATTATAAAAAAAATGAGTGTGGCTGTGTGCATGATGCGTTTGTATATTCAAAAAAAAAAAAAAATGGATTGAATTCTAAAATAATTTAAAATTATAATAATAATAAATTTCCAGTTGAATTTAGAAACATTATAATATTTTAATTCCATTTTTATTGATTGTTATAATCAAAATATAAAACAATTAAGAATTGAATACAATTTTTACTTTTTTAATTTTACAATTAATACATGGGTCAAAAGGTATCGGGCCTAACCACCAGATAGCGTTTCTAACGAAATATCCGTATGATATTTTAATAGTGACAACCTTCAAAAGACATATGTCGAAATTTCATAACAATCCTACCATTAGTTTAGAAGTAACAATGTATTAATTGACACTTGTTAATTTCAGAAAAATTCATTCAAAACAGTTTTGTGATTTATAATTGCTTTTAGTGGGAAAAAATACCGTTCAAGCAGAGCAATGGCTTCAAAAGTGTTACCCGGACTCTGCTCCAATAACAACAATCATCAAATGTTGGTTTGTTGATTTTAAACGTAACGGTAAAAAAAAAAACCATGAAAATCATTATGGGTAATCGCAATGTGAAGGTACTAGAAATAGGTGAAACGCTGACGTTATCAAAAGGCTTCTGTATTTTGGGATGCACAACGTATTATTTTTATGAACTACCTTGAACATGGAAAAATAATTAACAGTGAGTATTATATTGGGTTATTGGAAAATTTAAAGGCCGAAATCACAAAAAAGAAGCCGCACAATTTGATGAAGAAAAAATTTTGTATTACGATTTATAAAAATAAAACAAAATCAATGGAATAAAAATAAGAGGATTTATCGTTATTAATTTTTCATTTAATCCAGATCCATCGATAACTGACTGGACCCATTGAATGACAAAAATGTTTGTAAATTTAAGCAAGCATCCTATTGAGTATTGAACGGAATGAAGTGAATTAAATTTATTATTATAATCGGTAAATTTCTCAAATAACCGACTTATCTAATATTTTATAAATAGAAATCTTGAATCTGAATATTTCCTCATGAATTTGAAATTGCAATTGTAATATGAATAACATAATTTTTTCTTATATAATTTTAAAATTGAAGAGTTTGGCAAGTAACGGCTACAACTTATAATTATGTTGGCAAATCTTTTGTGGTAATATTGGTGTAACGACGAAGAACGGACGATACCAGAGTAAGTTGTAGCTGGAAGAGTAAAATGGAGGGAACATAGACAGGAATCTAGTAGTAAGAAGTGAAGACGAGTTTATAGTGGGTTGTAGGTGAGGTATAGATGGAAATTCTCCACAATCGTTAAACTTGGAAGGTATGGATGGTATTGTAAATTGGATGAAGAGACTTATTGGCCGAAAATTCGCTATAAAAGAAATTATTATTAACTCTATAATGTGAAGAATAAATACAGATATAAAAATTTTCAACCCTAAATCTTCATATATAAAATAATTTTTATGCATTTTATAATAAATAAAGATTTACGTTGTCGTGCTCTACCAATTTTTATTACATTATAAATTTGCTTAAATAATCTTATTATGATTATTTTTTTTTCTGTTCGAAGATGATCAACAATCTTAAATCGTTAAATGTTTCTTAATTCAATGATGATGATGATAACATAAAAGAAAATTAAATTAAATAAATAAATGTTTATTTTAAATGGATGAATTGTATTTGTCTTTATATGAAATTTATCAAATATTGAAATTGAAATTATCACAGGTGCAAGAATGGGATCAACACACACATATATATATATATATATAGATATATAATTAATTACACATATATATATACATATATATATTTCATTGCATTATATTTAAATATAAATTTTCCAATTGTAATAATAATAATAATAATAGAAACAACAAGTAAGAAAAAGTACAATTAATTCAATTTTCAAATTAGAATAATTCACGCACGTCGTTACTTTGTACTTTTTGTATTTTTTTTTTTTTTTTTTTCATTAAAAATTCAATAAAATAAATTACCCAAAATAGCTCCTATAATAATTTCTGGTATTTCTACATTTCTTGAATCTTTTGCACCCGTTTCACCGGGTGGTGGACTTTTATTTAAACTACCTAATGCTTGTTGGGCAGCTGCTGCTACAGCAGCCGCATTAATTGCTTGAGCTGTTGCACCGCCAGTTGCTAAACCATATGTATTATTGTTTATTGAAATTGGTGCTGTGGCTTGTGTTGCATGACGAAATGCTTCGAATGGGCCGTCAAAACGTTCCAATGATTGACGATTTGGTGGTGATGTTGGGCCCATAAATGAATCCATGTTAACTTGTCCGATGGCACCAAAGACACCGCCACCGGTTACCGATTGCTCCAATGGACTAACACCAAGAAAACCTAATGCAGCTGCATGTGCTCCATTTGTATGTTGATGTGGTACACCTAAATTAACACCTAACACACCGTATTTAGCTAAAACACCTAATGATGCACAAACTTCATTGGTTGCTGTTTCCGAAAATCCAGATGTTCTCATTGTAATCTGTGGTATTATAAAATTAATAGAATATAAATTTAAAAAAATTAAATTTTTTTTTTATATTCACATTTTTTATTTTAATTTTAAAGTTTAAATTTCTGTAAATTTATATTATAAATTACTTTAATATGTTCTAATATTTGACTTGTTACAGCTGCATTTGGTGTATTCGATTGACCTAAATTTAACGATAAATTAATACCGGCTCCATTCACTAACAAACCGGATCCGGATACGTTTGAGTTTAATGAGGCATTACTAGCTGTTATTGATTGATTTGTAGCGTATGGTGAACCGGTTGGATTAAAATTTGCTACAGGACCATTTACATCTGAATATGATACATTTAAACATGTACCCGATTGTGGATCTTCAACAATTTTTGCTAAAATCATTTTACATGCAGCTTTATTACAATCTTTATCACCAATCACCGTTATGCAACGTTCTTGTAATGTTATATCTTTTGGTTTTTGGGAAATCTGTATATATGATCCACTTTCTTCTTTAATTTGTTTAATAAAGGCACCAGCCTTACCGATAATCATACCCGCTGTTGAATTTGGAACTAAAATTTTAACTTGTTTATCACGTTCTTGCGCCTGTTTCGTCTCAATTTCTGTAGATTTTGTTGTTAAATCTGGTTTCTCACGAATTTTATCCATTATAAATTCTACTACAGTCAAAATTGCATCGATTGATCCAGTTATTAGGCATACTCGTTCGGTTGTTCCTAAAATAAAAAAAAAAAAAAATTGATATTGTAATCAAATAATAATAAATAACAACTAATCAATCAATAATTTGTTTTTAAACATAAATTTTTGTAATTTTTAAATAAAACAAAAAGTATTTAATATATATTTCGCAATACACCTAAAAAAAAAAAACCATAAAGAATTACGTAATAAAAATACCTAATAATGATGACTAGAGGTGATTGAAAAGGTTAGATGTATTTATAATTATATTATAACACGTTTATACAAAATAAATACATATTATTGAAGACTGAAGAGTGTTTTTTAATGTGTGTGCATGAGATGATTTGCGTTTGTATTTTGTATACGTATACACCGCAGGTAACATAATTGAAAAAAAAAAAAAAACAGCAAAAAAACTAGTTATGGAATTTTATTTCAATACACATACATTTTATAAAGTATTGCGATGTGTGAATTTATATATAGAAAAATCTTACTCTTACACAATCAACAAACACGAGTAAGATATGTAACCTTGACATTTTCTTAATATATAAGGCATTAGGTAAAAATGGTTCTCTATTTCTTATATAATTCTTAAATGCAATTTGATTGCAAATTTTTATGTATGGTTTTTTTTTTTTTCTTTTATTTAATTATCGTAATATTTTATTAACATCGAATTACTTAATAATCAAAACATTATTAATCACAACACATAAAAGGTTAAAGTAAATAAATGTTTAAATGTTTGTTAATTATCAATAGAATTTAATACTGTAGAATGTCGATATATGTCTTAAAATTATTTTGTTTAGTTGTTAACATTTTTAAATAAAACCAAAAAACATTGACGTGTTAACAAATTTTTGTTTCTTTAAATTGAATTTATGACAATAACGTCGTAATTCAATCGCACGATTATATACGCACACTAATATTAATCAAAAATAATTCAAACTACTGGAATATATAAGAGACAATTCCCTGCTTATATCATTTTGTGTCAGTATACATCAATGCATGGCTCTATATGTCCTTATCATTGCTCCAGTATAGTTTATCATAGTGCCTAATAAATGGCAATACTGTTTTGCACGCACGATGTGTACCTATACAAGACACATTTGCCCGGATTGTGCCTAGTTATTTTAAAGGACATATTAAGGACATTGAGTGATGCTAAATTGAGTCGCGGTTGTTTCGTTGGACACGCAGTACATTTGTGTATATTAAGTGCACCTATTTAAATTCATATGGTGTATATATTCCAAGACACTTTGCAAACACTTGTGCCCTTATTGTGTCTGATATAGAAATTCTGATTCCCAAAATAAGTGAACGTTTTAACATCGTCATTTTTAATACTGAAGTTGTTAACTTTCAAGGCGGTTATATAAAGCACGATACAAATGGTTTATTTGATAGTGCAAGATCAGGACTGTATGGAGGATTTGACAACATATCCTAACCAAGCTTTAATAATAATGTTTGACGAGTTGCCAAATATGTGTGTGAACTGACATTGTGTAATGGTGAAACACAATCTACTTTTTCGATTTGTCAATTCGTGTCGCTTTTCTTGATCAACGCATTGATCATTTTGGTTAGTTGTTTAATTTACACATCTGAATTGATTGTTTGGTTTGCGGAAGAAAATAGGTACAAATTAGACAATTTCACTGTAATCCCACCAAACTGATAATATAAACTTAGTTTGATGAATATCCGGTTTGGATGTTGTTTGTGGTGGTAAATCGTTTGTTTGCTTCACGATCTTTATCGATTGACATACAAATGGGTTATTTTTGATCATCTAGTTCTTATATATTTATAAATAAAATAGTTTGCTTTCTTTTAGTGACAAGGGCGAACATCATGAAGTGTACAATGCAATTTTTCCAGCTTGCAGTATTAGTCAAAAAATGGATAATTTTCCTAATTTTTACTTGAATGGAAAAACGGTGATGAAAGAGAAAAACGTCGATGGAGGACATTTTCATAATTAATTTGAGCAACATAATAAAATTTTATATTGAGTTCTATGTAAGTTGGGTGTTTTTAGAATTTATATATATTTTAGAAAATCAAATTTTAACTTTTATGACTGCATTTGAGATTTTTGAGCACGAGAAATATAAAAATTATGTTAGTTTTAAACGATTGATCTATCCTAACTAAATAGCAGACTTATACAAAAATACCAAAAACTTGCACAGCATGCAATTTAATGTATAAATATTATATTGGCAGATACATTCTGTGACCAAAGTCAAATAATTTAAAATAAAATTGTGTTTTATATATTGTATTAATGACACTTACAACCTGAAATCACTTAATCAGGTTCCCTTGTAAGTAATATCAGCAATATTATAATATATGACTAATTTGAATGACATATGTTAATTAGAAAAATTACAGAGAAAAAGACGTTAATAAAATAAAGAAGTTGTTAAATATCTTTTCTATATATAAAGTTAATTAATCACGTAAGTAGAGCTTACAATATAACATTTGTCACTAAAAATTAATTAATATTCAAATAATAAACAATCAAACTTTTCTGATGACATTTCCATATTGAATTAATTGTCATAATTGCTATTTTATACACATTGTTACGGTAGCAGAATAATATTATGAGTACCTGTGCACCGAAATTGTATCCGTAATAAGTCTGCTTCCGAAAGCAATGAGACAACACATTTTAGTGCAATAGTTCTTTGAATCCGGTTTCATTAATAAAGTATTTCGTCAAATGAATTCTTCTGCTTTTCCATATAGTGCTGGTTAAATGATGAGGATAGGTTCCACGGTTTCGGAATCCTATAAAAGCAGAAACGGAATTTTTCACGTATTGGCCAACCCAAATTTACTTATACAAATAAATGAAAGTTACACGGATAGGTTTCAGTGACGGCCCCTCAGAGCCTTCTTTAGTCCTCCGTATCGAGGTTCAAATAAAAAGATGATATTATTATGTCGATATAAACATGAATGAACAATTAATACACATACATAAAAGCGATAATCGGAACAACAATTGATAAAAACTTTTTAATTTATTACAGATCCGGAAAAAAGAGTAAAACTTATATTTTAATTATCAAATCAATTATAATATAATAACATTACCAACGACCATATATCTCTTTCGATTGCGTAAACAACTTTTACAATTAAATGGAATATCAATAAAAGGTTATGGATGTGGTATATTTTATAATTACTAAATAAATTTATATAGTCAATATTTATTCCATATTTAATATAATTTCATTTCTAAATAAATAAACACACACACATTATATTTTTTTCGTTTCGATATGATAAAATGTATAGGGAATTTCTAAAAAGAAAATAAAATATTTGTATAGGTTAATTTTGGGTGTGCCAAAAATATATAAAAGTTAACTACTGTTTTAAAACATAAAATTAATACAACATACACAATGTGTCAAAGAATTTTTAAGACCGGATCTAATAAATTAACAACAATAACTATTATTATTTGTTTTGGTATTTTATTCAAAATAAACCCATCTTCGTCGGATTGTTTTAGTTTACTATGCGGAATTGACTACAAACACCCTTTTAACTTCATTAAATGTTTATATGGAATACAGAGATGTTGCCGGGTACCAAAATCAGGTGAATACGGTGAATTAACACGTTATTTTTTGTCCAAAAATCTATGAACAATAAGTGAATGTGCGGAACACATTCAGCACAGACTTTTTTGTTGCCCCAATATTCATGCAGGATTGTCATAGTGCGAATAGTTTCTTTCTGTTGATGTTTACAGACTCATCCATCATTCTAATTGACACAGTTTGGGGAACGAAATCACACTTTATTTCTATATTATTAAGTCACATTGATGAACTTGTAGTATGCTTATCATCTGCACAAAACGTTTGTGCCACAGACAAACATATAAACTATGTTTCCTGGTCACATTTACCATGTTTTGCGTAAAATATAATTACAGATCTTTGTTTCTATCTTAATAATTCAAAACAAACAAAATGTTATTTCTCTCTATGGCCATATAATTTGCGTTAGTTTAACAAATGCTCAGAATGTTTATCTGTTAGCCGACATGCACCACTGTGGGAAACATCTGGTGTCAGTCTTATAAATTAATAGACAAACTGTGTACATAAAAAATATCTCTTGGATTTGTGACTTGTGACTATAACATATAAATTACAGTATTTTTAAATAGTTAATCTTGAACGTATATAATGGAATTTTTCATTCAATATAAGTGTATGACGATCTCTATGACAAAAACACTTTCTTTATCGGTAATAGTAATCCTAAATACTTCAATTTGAAATTTTCTAATTATATTAATTAAATGTGTATTGAAACCTGACGAAAGGATGCAGAATTATTATAGCCTATTTTAATATAACATTCAATTGGCCAAAACATTAGTTTAAGTTTCTGAAGCTATATATGAGATGCGCTGCTCAATAAGTGTTTTTGTTTTGAAATATTATACATAAAAGAAACTGAGAAATATAATCAAGTTATTTTATCAAATGAGGACTATATTAAATATTAACCGTCTGTTTCTACAATTTTCTACCATCTCTTTGGTAATGTGGTGATACCATAATGACAATATAAGACAATGTCGGTTTCAAGGCGATCCATTCATCTAACCATTTTCACACTTCTTCAAAATTTCGGCAGCGCGAATCAAACAGGACGTACTGTATTCGATCTGAATAAATGCTGATAATCAGAAGAGGTAATGTCTGATGTAAACGCTGTGGTGCGGAAGACTGTTTAACTCTTTCAGTATAATTCCTATTAAAACTCTTTTAGCATTTGATATGTGTTTTCGTCCAAAAATACATGGAATTCGTTTTTTTGGAACTTTTGTAGCTGTCCCGACCGTGATTTTGTTATTTTTACATTAAAATCACCACTATTACATCTTCTAAAACACTTGCTTTATATTTATATATTGTTTGCAGTGGAACATGATCACCATAATAAAAATTTCTGATAAACTTTTTCTATAAAATCAAAGTATGTAGTGCAAAATTCGAAAATAAAAATACTTCTATTGGTTACAGAATAAATAAAGTTGATGTTAACCGATAACGTTTGCTAATTGAATTTTATTGAAAAATGCCAATACTAAGCCACCGCACAAAATTTTACATACACCTTTTCCGACCTATAAACCCGTGAATTTCGTTCGATTAATTAAATTGTATATTGTAGACTTTTAAATTTACCTGGATAAAAATCATGTGTTTTTGACATTTTAACACGTGCACCTGTATCCCGTTGAATGGCTGCAATTGTTTCACCACCTTTACCAATTATAGCGCCGGCTGCCACCGAGGGCACCAATGTTTTAAAATGATAAGTTGTATCGCCACCTACACATAGTTCAAAACCAATGGAAAAATAAACGAAAAGAAAAAAACAAATAGAATAAAAAAAAAAAAATTTAAAAATAAAAATATTCAAATTTTAAAAAATAATTAGAAAATTAATTATTAAAAGAATATTATTTTACAAATTAAATAAAAATAATGAAAATAATGATAAAATAAATAAATAAATAAATAAAAAAAAAAAAATGCATTTTGAAAGAAGAACGATTAAAAAAATTGTGTCTGAAATAATGAAGGAAAATTTATGGATTTTTGTATATATAAAAAAAAAAAAAAAATGTATTATTTTTATTTTTTTTTTTTTTTTTTTATAATTGAATTAAAAAGCAAAATGTAAAATGTTTTTGAAACAATTTTTTATTTGTTTTGTTTTTTGTTTTTATTTTTTTTTTTTTTTTTATTTTTATTTAAAAAAACGATTTTATACTTAAAAAAAATATGAATTATGATTTTTATACAAAATATTTAAAAAAAAAAAAAAAAAAAAAAATAAAAATAAAACAAAAAATATTAATTCACATTTCTTTAAATTTTATATATTTTTTAAAATAATTTTTTAAATTTTATCTATTAAATTTTGTACGTCATAAACCAAAAATAAATATTTATATTTATATTTTTTATTGTTTTTAACCTGGTGTAATGGGGTATATGGTGCAACTTTTTAATATTTTTAAAAGTTGTATTTTTAAATTAATATATTTATTTATTTTTTTTCTTTTTATGCGATAAATAAATAATGACATAAATTTTTATTATAATTTAATTTAGTTTTTTTTTTTTTTTTATATATATTTGCAAAATGAAGATAATACACGGAAACGACGCACAATTAATTTTATTGTTTTAATTAAATTAAATATTATTATTTTATTATTTTATTATTTTATTATTTTATTATTATTACTATTATTATTATTATTATATTTAAAATTATTATTTTTTATGTATTTTTTATAATAATGATGATGATGATGATGGTGGTGCACTGAAAATAAACAAATAAATAATAAATAAAAAAAATTACAACATTAAATTAATTATGAAAAATGCTGTTAAAATTGTTTTTTATTTTTTTTTTTTTTTGTGTTTTATCATTTTTTATTTATTTTATTTTTGTTTTATTTTTTTTTTTTTTTTTGTTTTTCTTTCCAAATTATTGAATTGATTGCGGCATTACTAATATTATAAAAAAAACATATACAATTTTAACTAATTGGTGATATATTTGAATTCGAGTACATACATCCCATAAACCCAGAAACTATATAAGATCGATACTTTGTGTATGAATAAAGTCGACACACAATAACAATTCGATATAGTACAATAACAGAGACATACAATTACTTTGACGCACAATTACTTCGATATGCAATAACATCGACACACTAACGATATGGTTCATATAACGTTGATATACTTCAAGTTCGACACCGTACAAGACATAGACTAGCGCGAATGATTTATTGAATAGTGTGATTATAGTAAAATTGTATTATTGAATAACATCAATCCAGCATCCCACACACTCATTACAATGTAAATAACCACTGTTAAAATTATTCAAAATAGTTTACGAACTTAAAGTATGTCGACACGTTATGACCGAACATACATGGTATTTGGGCTATTTTAATTATATGTAATTGTATGTACGGATTTTTTATAAGTATATTTTAATATACATAGGAACAATTAGATTTTGAAATAATACAATTGTTGAGATTATTGTGAGTCGATGTTATTGTATGCCGAAGTAATTGTATGCCTATGTGTTATTGTATGTCGATGGTATTGTGCACCGATTTTATGGTGCTCGATCTTATAATTTTAGGGTTTATGAGGTGCTTCGTCAATTGAATTCTAAGTGTTTGATTTATTGATTAATTGTTATCAACAAAAAAAAAAAACAAAAAACAAAAAAAAAGCATGTACATTAAAATGTATTGATAATAATATTATTTATTAAATATATAATATGGAGAGATAGATAGAGAGATAGAGAAAAGGAGTGAAACATGTAAGTGTGTGAGTGTGTGTGTGTGTGATAAGTGGCGGTGAAAAATGAAAAGCAAAAAATTACAAAATTTAATTATAAAAATAATATATGTTTCTGGGGATGTGTGTGATGTAGTGATAACAAATATAGTTTGAATTGAAAAAATTTAAGACAATAACATAAATTTTTCAGATAACAAAAAATTATTATCAACATTAAAGAATTTAATTTAATATCGCATATAATTTTATTAATTTTACATATTAAACACAATGGATAAATCAATTGAGCGTATACTATTCGCGACTTCATGATGGTACAATTTTTCAAACCTAGAATTCCTCGTAAAATACTTTTTTTTTTGGTTTAATATTATAACAGTAGTTGGAAAATATCCGATCAACTTTGGTACTGATGGTGGAATTGTAGCAAAATATAATATTATTAATTATGTGATAAAATTATATTTATTTAAACAACGAATCGTTAAATCTCATGATCAAGTAAAGTTCAATTTCACGAGAATTTTTTACATTTTTATTATTAAAATTATGGTGATCAGGTTCAAATGTTATAACGTTGTAAAAAATCTATACAAAAACTATTCTTAGATCTTCTCATTCTTAACTTGCATATAAAATTTAGAAGAGAAATGACCACATTTTCCAGATTCCTAGAGTCTACTCCTGTAACCTGTGCTGTACATATAAAATTTGATCAACATTAGAAATAAGAAATACGAAATGATCCTTTATTATTTGAGTAAAATTTTCGCAAGACTTTTCCATCCTGATATCCAAAAATAAACGTTTTAAATATAAGTATAATAATTCGAAACATATTCGCCAAATATTATTGGTAAATTGATTGGAAATTTATTCAAAACATAAAATGGTATATTGACACATTGGCCCAAAACTGTTCAAATATACAAATTTTGTCTAAATTAATTAATTTAACAGGATTCAAATTAATTAAAATTAAAATATTAAAAAATAAAATCACTGCATTTTATGTAAATTGAATTTTCTAAAGTATAAGCAAAATCGATATTGATGTACATGTAAAATTTTTGTGGCTATAATATAGCAGAATTTCTACTGTACAATTTAATCAGAAATTCTTTTGTCAACAGCAGAAATAAATTGGCATGGAACACGTATTTTAGTTTTGCAGTCTTAGCAAAAAAAAAACCTTATATGTAAAAAAAATTGCACACACAGAATAAAATACAAAGAGGAGTCAAATCGTACAGGTTCTACGAGGTCAATAGATGTTATACAATTTCTTGAAATTATTCGAATTGTGTGGGTAGTAAAAAAAACCATCTTGTGTTGAATACAATCTTAAATATCATCAAAAAGATTTTTTTTTTATTAACCACTGATATTGGTGACTTATCAAAAACACGCTTTATCAGCAACCGCAACAATATTTTCAAACGTTATCGATTTATGATAATTTTTTGATGGAATTCTTTTAATAAACTTATAAAACATTTCTATTGTATATAATTTAAATATATTATTATTAAATTATTTAAATGTTATTGTTGGGAAATTTATTGTTATAATAATAACTTGAAGGATTTCAGTACATAAATATAAATATACAATATTCACATATTGACAGGTCCCCAGAGAAATTATGGATGGTCCCGCGTACAGGTGAATTTTTTTTTTTTTTATCCTTTCATTTCTATAAGAACGTGTGGCGTTGTCCCTAACAGTATTAGCAAGATAATTAATAAGAACAAATTTTTTTATATTTTACGGCCACCATATCCTCCTCTATAGTTGGATCTGCACATTATAATACAACTATAATATTATTATAATATTCTTTATATTCAATATAATTCCTTGACACTTACTGCCACCCCATTACCCCATAAAACGAATATTATCGCATTATATTCGTGTATATAAATAAATTTGATTATTATTAATGTATTATCGCATCATATTAGTGTTATTAGTATATATGGTATATAAAGCTGTTGTTTGAATACATACAATATGAAAATGGTATACAAATGAAACAAATTTAACCCCTTATCATTTATGTTACACATATGTGGGTATATATATAATATATGGTATAATCAACATTTTAGTATATTAAAACTTAAAATACCACCTATCATTTATTAATAAATTTATATATTATATAGGTATTTTTATATGTAATAACATTTACTCGTGTATACGAAATGTAAAAAATATAAAATTAATGGTTTGGTTGGTTTTTGGGTGTACTTTTTCTATATATTATTTTACATGTATAGAAAATCTATTTGTAATACGAAAGAGTAGTAGTATATTTATATAGGAATGTGTTTATAAAGAAAAAATTAAATATAATATTCATTTTCAAATCAATAAAAAAAAATAAATAATAATAATAATAATAATATAATTTTGTCCTACTTTTATTTTCAACGAAGACCTATAAAGGTGTAAATATGAACATTTATTTATTATATTATACTGAATTCTGACGCGCGTTCAACATATTTATGTAAATGTAAATATATAAGCATAATTTTATACATAAATTAAGTACGCGTACACGTATACGTTAATCTGATATATGAAAAATATACACACTAATAATAGTACCCAATTAACATTTAGTTACTTTTAACTACAAAAATTCTTCTTTATAAAAATTCAATAACCTTTAACTATATAATAAACTATATATAGACTGTTAATTCTCCATATTTTTCAAAGATATAAAATTCTGTCCAGAACCTGCCATTACGGATAAAAGCAGAAGTTTCATCTTTGTCACGTTGAGCAAAGACAAAATTAAATGTTAAATCAAAATTGGATGATAATAAATTTATGATGTAAACGAGTAACCAATTTTATTGTTATTTTGAAACATTTATTTAAATTGTAATTAAATAAATAATTTAATTAATAATAAATTTAGGCTCTTGTGTTAAATAAATACATAAATACAAATACAAAAGATATTTTCGGTATTTTGGGTACTGTTTGTATCTATAAAGAAGAATTTTTATAGTTAATTCATATCAATAAATGTGTTATTTGGGATGCATATAATAAAATTGTATGTTTTCATATTATATATATTACTAAAAAAAAAATGTATTAAGATAAACTAATTAATACAAAAACTTTATAATTGTAATAAAGAAAATCTTTATACTTTTATTATTATATTATTATTATTATTATTATTATAATGTTGTTATTATTTTAGTTAGATCTCAAGTTATACAATATTTTACATGGATAAATGTTAAAGTTCAATAGCCTATGTCAAAAATAATACAAAAAAAAACATATATACTATTTGTGCCCACGTATAGTATTACCATACCCACTATAAAACACATACAAAGTTTATGAGAATCTTATATGGGATATCGTATTTTTCCGGAATCCTTTTGAAAAATATTTTCAATATGTAAATAAGTAAACGATAGTAAATTTATCGAAAATGATATTTTCAAAATCGTAGTATCGAAACGATATTGATTTAAGAAAAAAAAAATATACAATTGTAAAGAAATAATTCAATTCCAATAAAGAAAAATCCATCTATACAACAATAAAATAAAATAAATGTTACGAAAATGTTATTAGTTTTTCACTTCACAAAAAAGTCTAATATTTATGGGTCACATACATTTAAATTCGTTTCGATTGTGGTACGTCATCGCTAATCTTTGTTAGCGTAATAGGAACATCATTTTTTTTTTTGCACAGCAAATCGATCCTTCCAATTGGTTCGTAATAATTTGAGAAAATATTTGATGACAACAAAAATAATTCTTGTATAAAGAAAATTATTTATTTTTTTTTTACATATTTATTAGTATTCTATAAAGACGCGCACCATAAAAAGAGAGTGGGTTTAGAAAAAAAAAATTCATCTATAACCCATTGAAGAGGGTCGAGTCACGTAAAATATAATATTATTATTATATTTTTTTTCCCAATATGTAGGCGGCATTATATAATTTTCCACATATTCATTATATTATTAAAACTAATAGGGCAATTGAAAATTTCAATTGTTTTCTATACGTATTAATGTATATCAATAATAATAATGATGATATACCATTGTCTGTTCGAAAACTAACCAGAATGAAAGAAGTAAACAATTAATTTACAAAACTAATTCTATATTTGTTCGGAATAGTCTTCATCATGCGAAATATACATTGCGGTTTGCATGTTTTACAAATGAATAAAATGGCTTTTTTTTCAGTCAATTGATGTGGAATATATTCACTTTTCTTGCTCAATTTCACAATATATAATATTTATTAATTAAAGAAATCAATTTTTGATGTTTTCTTCGGTAATGCTGTTGTTGATGGTCGCCCAAGACGTTCATCAGTGTCCACATCTTCTCTATGGAGTCTTTGTATCGTTCGGATAAAAAATAATCACACCATAAACATTTTAAAGCAATTTAAATCAGTTTCAGATTCTTTATATACTTTATTTATACATATTTCGAACGAAGTACAAAAACTATCGTCATACTTAATGCGTTGTATTTTGGTTTACACTAAGTCCTGACAGCTTGTTAAAATCGTTACAAAATACATATGTTATACAGTGAAGCTAAGAGAAGACCCCCCATTACTATGAATCCATATATATTCAAAAGTCATTTCGGTTATTATCCGGACAATGGGTCTCTACTTAAAGAAAAAAAAAGGTTATAAAAAATTGAAATCATGTCAAAAACAAAGAAAATATAAATATACAATCGAAGTTTTAAGTTAAACTCAAAAATTATACAAAATACATATATTTTATATTATTTACTTTTATATAAACTTTATTTTATAACTCATAATAAATTATTAACACGCAATGACTATTTCTTTTTTTAGTGATATCGAATTTTCTTTCTATTATTTTATTTATAAAAAAAAAAAAAAAATTGTATGAAAAGTAACTCCTTTAAGAAACAAGGAACTTTTATATTATTTAAATGAAATAATATTTAATATTACTTATATTTTACGCTCTATATATTTGGACACACACACACACACACACACACACAAAATATCACAATGTCGCGCGCTAAAGTTATAATCAATTGTATACGAAATGAATATAATTATTATATGGTTTTAGCCCTTTTTTTCGTTCTTCTAATATTTCTAATGAAGTTAGACAAATTTCTACATTTGAATGGGATTCGTTGGATCATAATATAACAAAAGTTATAATAAAAATTTTCCACTGAATTGGTACAATCTTATGTCCATTGCAATGGACGCCGCAAATACCGAAAGGGTTAGTATTCAAATTACAAATATTTTATTATATTTATATAAATATGGTATATTTAATTAATATGTATATAATTTTTTAATACACTTCGGGCACCAATTTTTTAAGTTATGAATTATTTGTATTCTACTCTATTTTTTTTTTTTTGCAAAGATGAACCATAACCAATAAAGTGGGATAAACTGGGTTAAATTGAATTTTGCAATCCATCAAAACAAACTGTATATATAATGTATATTCAGCACACAGTATCTTCAATAAAAAAATAATGTATATTTGTTGTATTTGTATTTCTATAATGGTACTGGAGTGGACAACCAAATAAAAGTACATTTTAAAAAAAAGGAGAAATCATAATAAAATCGAAGTTATAATATAGTTAAAATATTTTATATTGAATTTCACATAAAATTTCCATAATAAATTTTGATGACAATTTAGAACTTTCGAAGATATTGTCCAAATGATATCAATGTGGAGAAATTTCAGTTTATATTATTATTTCAAGTCTGCGTCAACATCTGCTCTATTAAATAAAGACGATTACAGTTTTTGTATTACAGACATTTTTCTGCATACTAAATATTTGGAACTATATAATCTTCGAAAGTTGTAAATTGCTGCTTTTTTGCAAATAAACTTCAATTTTTGTTAATTTAATTGCTGTTTAAAACATTATCCTTAAATAAAAATTCATATTTTTAAAGCTGTCATATTTCATTTGGCCACCACAAATATATACATTTATTTGTACATACATATAAAGTGTATATATGTGTGCGATATAAATACTATTCACTGGATAATATTAATTAAAATTAATGTATTTAGTTACTACAGGTAATTATAAAAAAGAAATTAAAAATAATTTGCATAATAAATTTCATGCTGATTTTTATTTAAAATATATTAAAATTGAATAATGTTAATGTATGCAAATAGATATAAATCGGTAAATTAAAATACTTTAAAATATTTATTTTATACGCAATTTAAGTGATTAGATCAGAACTTTTTATACAGGTAACATTTATATAATTATAGTTAAGATTATGTGCAATCGTATTAAGCAGTTGCGATGACACAATTGTAATCGTAAAAATATTTGCGATTTTGCGAATTTGCGATTCTATCGAAGATGTGAAATTTCAATTTTCAGCACAATTTCGTTGTTTGTTGCTTGCTTATGTTCGTATCGAGGATGTGGCCCATAGTCAATTTTCGAATTTTATTCAAAAGATTATCTCATTATTGTTAAATAATAAAATAAAAACCATATATGTGTGTTAATGTATTTTTTATATTACATATTATCTCTGATATTATCAATTATAAAGCGATATTTTAATTTATTAGTTTTTTTTTCAATTATCATAGATTAGAAAAAAAAAAAATGATTATTCTAATTTTTATGATTGTATTTTAATCGCATTATTATATTCAGTACAATATATATTGGAAAAATTTAACAGCTCATAACAAAGTGCTTAGACGAAAGAAACGAATATGGCACGTGTATACGTGAATTATAATCCTAATTACAATATAAGTCAGAATGGAAAATAACGCATAAAAAATGTCTATAAAAAATAATTTGTTGATTGAGAATTAATAGCGATTTTTTAATTAAGAAGAACAAAAAGATTTTATTATACCATATTATAGGACATAGGGTGCAAAAATTTACAAATAAGTTTGTTCAATTACTCGAAAATGAAGGAAGTTTTATTATTATTAAAGTTAAGACTATCCTGAAATAAATTCTTTAGGTTATATCTATAGAAAACAAGGAGTTTATATAAAAAATAAAAAAAAGGGTGAATTTAGTATTTTCGAGTTATAATTAGAAGTATTTCTCCCATCAACCCCTTTAAGGGTTGTATATCTGCACATTTGGGCACTCTGTATATATAAATGAAATGGTGAAAAGCTAAACTTTATTGTTTTATTATTATATTTTTAATTTATAGTTATTATGTTGTAAAATGGTTAATATGGTAATATTAGAATTATATAGAGATACGAAATGGATTCTATATATATTAGAATAATCATTAAATAAATTAAGTTAAGAATTCATTTAAGATAATATAATATTTATAATAAAAATATATTTACACCCTCTGTCCCTCAAAAATAATAAGGATAGTTTTATAATATAAAGATAAAATGCATTAAGTGACATAGGAATTTTTGTGCATCGGTCGAAAAATGATATGTTGACTAAACATTTTTTTCTTAATCAATCACTTGATTTACCTCCCTACTTTCTATTTTCCAAAATTTTATTTGGCTATATAAATGGAAACTGTTTTGTATCAGTAGTTGAAGACATTCAAATGGCAACGACCGTCATACTCAACAACATTCAAATACTCAACATAAAAAAAGTCATTAGATGCACTTGTTGAACGAGCAAATCGATGTATTTAAGTTGAAGAAGAATATTTCGAATAAACACAAATAATTTTTGTCAAAATAAATTTTATCTTTTATCCACTAATTATTTTTGGGACAGAGGTTAAATTAAAATTGGCTATAAATATTTTATAATATACCTAATTACCTATATAAATGAATTAAACTAATTAACTATATTATACATACAAATTTGCTTTGATATTACGCGCACATACACAAACTGTCCGAACAAATAACGGCAGAATGACTTTCTAATATATATGGATCTGATTGATTTATGTATTTGTAGATCGACCTTATAACAAACTCAATATTTTTCTGACATTTTCATCAGTGAAATTCAAAATTCAATGCATTAACTGACAGTTTAGCAAACTTAGTACATCATAAATAACAATTTAACAGAGATAAACAGAAAAAATGGACTGAGATGATCGGTTGATCATACCAAGAACATTATAAAAAACGCTTGAATTGACGCGAGAATTTCTTAAAACTTATTATAACTGGTGCGATGAAACATGGTATTTTCAATAAATGAACCAGAAACTAAGCGTTTAAGTACAGAATAACGTGGTGTCACCATGATGAAGAAAATCGAAAAAAAAAATTAAATACAAATGCAGCTGCTTCTGTCATCTGACAATAATCATTGATTTTTCTAAAATCCAATTTATTTGCTTCAGCATTCGTGACTTATTCACCTGATTTAACTCAGCGTATAATATGCCTATTTTGAATACCCGAATATTCATTTGTTGTTGAAAGGAGATGGGTTTGCAATTATATATTTACAGTCATTTGATGCAATTTTTTTAAATTTTCAAATCGTTGTATTTGCAGTTGAATGTTAATATTTTAGAATATAAAATTACTTTTGTAAAAATAAATAAATTATTCCCAATTTTTTCTAAATCCATTGAGGTTATTTTTCGGACAGATGGTATGTGGTGTAATATAATATATAAATATAATAAAAAGTAACCATAAAAATTTAAGATTTCCTGTTATATATGTGCGCGGTATAATTATATTTTATTAATAATAATGGAATTCATTCTTTATACATTTTTGTGTGTAAAAATCTAATCTATATATATTTTACCAAATTTCGTATATTCTATTATTTAGATTTTATTTTGTGAGTTACATTATAGAAAAAAATTTAAATTTCATACATAATTTCTATACAAAAATATATTTATAAATATGAAATTACGCAGTGGGACTTTTTGTAAGTATGTAGTTCCAATTTCATCAATGAATGCATACATAAATTGTAGGTACTTCCAATTTCATCAATATATTCACCAATGAAATGAAAACTCATCAATTAATTCATTAAAATATTAACCAAAGAAAAAATTATAATTTTTCTAAATTACTTATAATGGGGAAGGTATAACTGTTGAAACCCATCTGAGCGTGAGGCAATAGGGTTGATGAGCTTGGTTTTACACATTTTTTTATGGAAAATTATATATTTTCAATATTTTTATCTAATATTTTATCTTTCAATTATTACAAACGTATTTTATCCAGTTTGAACATTGCTTAAATTCAGCAAAAACTGTGTGGGTAACGTTCACTTCCTTTTTTTTTTAGAAAAATTATATATTTTCAATATTTTTATCTAATATTTTATCTTTCAGTAATTTCAAACGCATTTTATCCAGTTTGAAATATGCTTAAATTTAGTCAAAATTGTGTGGGTTAATATTCTCGTTAAGAAATATTAAAAAAAAATTGGATTTCATTCATAAATTCTTAAAAAACTGATTATTTTTAACGTTTTGTATTTATAATTCACAAATGCTATACATCAATATAATATATATAGAAAAAAATTAAATTATTATTACTTTCAGTACAAAACTATAGTTTAAGTTTACAAAAGTGTTTAAGTTTGTTTAAGTATTTACTACATCATCATATGTACGTAGTGGTGCAGTGTTTTTATAATTATATAAAAAATGAAAAAAATTATAAAAAAAAAATTCGAAAATTGATGTGTCATGTGTATTTAGTTGTCAATAAATAAAAATAAAACGTTATAAAATAGGTGTAGAAATATGAAACGATCGCTTGTTTCGATGCGGTTTCGGCTGAAAATGTTTTGTGAACGTTTTCACTAAACATTTTATCTCTTTATCATTCAGTTTGTGTTTCTTACGGCCTAAAGTTTTGGTTTTTATGAGCTCGAATTCCGCCGCAACCCAAACTGAGTAAATGCGGATGTCAAAAATGGTTATTTGTATTTTATATGTGAATGTTTTTATAGTTGCGGGCTGTGCGGCCATAAAAAATTGTCTCTTCCGCATCAAAATTTTCTCCTCAATGTAATTAAAGTGTTTCATTAATTTCTGACTGTGCGGTAGTCAAACATAACATATGTATAAAATATGACATTTCGTAGATATAAAATTATGGTGGTGCAAATTACGAAGTCCGTATAACCGTGATTTTATTAACCCGCACAGAAAGAGAAAAATTATAAATGTGGGCTCATAAAAACCAAAGCTTACAAGTTAAAAGTGTAAAAAAAATATGTTTTTCGTTAGTTGAAAATATTGAGTTTTGTACCAGTTAAAAACTGATTTGCTGAGAAAATTGTTGATAATATTTCATTTCATTGGGAGAAAAATGCTGCTGAAAGTCATCGAATGCATGTGTTGACGCTTATATAGAAAATATGCTTAAATCTGAAAGAAGGTGCAGAAGAGAGTGATTTCGATGCTTCAAAAATAGTGGATGGTAATTATAAGTCTCAGTAATTTGGTGAAACCAGCAAGTATTATTACATTATTATTGATGAAACTGAGCCAAATATTAAACTCTACAGTCAACAACGAATCAATGTAAAGTTATTATTACAAGAAAAGTAACTACGATTTGCCAGTCACTATAAGTCCTTAATATTGCAATCAATTTGATTAACTAAATGCATATCAAATTAACATCGATAATATTATTAAATAGATATAAAAATTAATAATACGAATCAGTTCTTAAAAAATAATAATTGAAATGATTAAAAACAAATCCGATTTGAATTGGATTTATTTTTTTCTTATACGTATAGTTATAAGCAATTATAAATAATAATTACATTATTCATATAATACACATACATAGTCACATTATTATTCATATTGATAATATCGTATATAACAAGATCATTATATAACATTAATAATATATTTATAAATAACTTCAATTCAATTATAATGTATTTAATATGTAATGTTATGGGACGGGCAATGGAGAAAACAGATTTTGATATATAAAATAAATGTAAATTTGCGGTAAATAATAAAAGTGTTGACCTCGACCTTAACAAGTCAATTTTATTTTATACTTATATACTTATTTAGTTCAGCAAAACTTTACACATTTATAATAATTATATTAAAACATAAAACGAAAAGAAAAATAACAATAATTTAAAAATAAACTTTTTAAGAAAACTGTATACTCTGATGACGTACTACTACTATTAATACTACTCGCCTCGTATATAAGAGAAAATTCCTATTAAATAAATAATAAAAGAAAGCATCATATCCAATTAACCAAATTTGTCTTCTGAATTCATATACTGAAATATACTTATCTAATATACATAGAATAATGGGATTATATACTTCTTCGATGGCATTTAGTTATGGATATATAAATACTTTTGTATATATGAATATGTTCGTTTTAGTATGAAATTCTTGCAGAATCTCTTATTTTAAAATGAATACATAAGATAAACATGGAGGCATCATTTCCAGGTCTCAAAATGAATGCAAACAAAACAAAATATATGGTAACAACGAATGCATTAGAAATACAAGGTCAAACTGTTAATATTGGAGAATATAATTTTGAAATTGTAAATAGTTTTGACAAATAATCAAAATCAATTAAATAAAATGATTGGGTCGCATGTATCGCACGTATGGAAAAAGAAAGTGTGCCAAACAAAATAACTGTTGAATGGTAAATGACTAGATGCAGTAAAATGTGAATAAAATCCTTAAAATTCGGTTGTGGTTGGAGAAGCCCACAACAAGGTTTTAATTCCATGTAAATGCAGTAAGTGATGTATAAAATTGTATGTTCCCTTAATTAATTTTAGAAAATTTTGAGCACAAAACACACAATCACAAAATTTAAGTCACATTCCTAGTAATGTGAAACCTATGTTTAAAATGAATTTCATATACATTTACAAATTTAACAGCATTTGTAAATTGAGTTTATTGTGCATGTATTCTGACTACATTCACTGTAAGATTTAAATTTGAGTTCGTTCGATTTCATATTATTTTATATGTAATTACCATTAAAATCTAATGATTGACACTATAAACGAAACTACATCTTAAACACATATGTCGAATCGTTTTGGTATAGCCATATACAAAAAGTAAACAACTGTTGTTTGATATTTGTTAAAACGAAAACAGGTGAATTTCGTGTGTTAATTAATGTAAAACAATCATCATAGAAGCAAAATTTCGTTATGGTCGTAAAAGGATAAAAGTAATATGCCATCAGTAGGTCGTTTTTGAAGAGGCGAACGCAACAACATGAAATGACTAACAAAATCGATGACACTGTAAATATTTCATATAAGAAAGCGTGTACTTAAATTATAACAAATACAGAGCGTTTTGACAAGTCATTTTCTACGTCTTTCGCATGCATACGACTTAAAAAAACACTCTAATAATTGTGCAATTATTATTATTTATTTAACATAATTTATATTATAGGTTGAAAACTTAATTCTTATTTTGATAGAAAAATATCTATAGCTGAAGAGTGATTTGGAATAAATTCCAAAGTAAACGATGAAACAAATGTCTACTTTCCAGCAGAATTCTATATTATTTCGAAGATATTAAAATATAGGAATATTGTTGTAAAAACTATATATAGAGCTGAAATGCTCAACTGTATCTCTATAACTTCCACATAAAACAACAAATAACATATCAAATAATAACGCTTTTAAAAATTACTATATTATTTCCATAATATTCGATTCGATTTTTAAAAAATGTCACTGAATATGGGGGCCGAGTATCAATAATGTGCACACTGCATTTAATGCACAACTTCTATATTTTATATATAGAATATATTTTATTACAGGTATTGTACTTATAATATTTGAAAATGGAAAAATGAAAATTCATTTTCTATAGCATTTTCATTTTTCAAATTATAAAAATTATGTTCGACAGTGAAATAAAAATTATTATATAAATAAATCAGTAGGTTGGTAGGTTAAGTAACGACTGATTTATGGCATATATATATACCACATACAACTTTATATAAAGAAAAAATCTTGAATAATACATTACAATTTACACGCATATAACACAGCATCATTACTACATCTCATAATTTATATATAAATTATTCATTATTACTATTATTATTTATTATTATTTATTTATTATTATTATTAGAATTACTATATATATTTATATAACAAAGTATTTACACATTTACATGCCGTATACATGTAATTGTTTTGAGGTATGTGTATTATTTTAATAATAATAAAAACTAACGTCAAAGAAAACACGTTCTAGTCCGTTAAATTACATTACATACCCACTGCTCTGTGTTGTATGTACGTCATTGAATTTTACCATTGAAATATTTCATAAAATAGACTTCATACATATATACCTATACTTAAATATATGTTGTTATTATATTATACGCTATATGTTTCTATGCAATGAACATAAAACATATCTAAATATATCTGTGTACGTACATCTCTACAAAGCCATACATATTTACACATACAAACCTACCTATTAGATCTCTCAAAAGTAAAAATAATATTATACAACAGGTGGTTGGTATTGAACTGAATTTATGTAATTATTTTCATTTTGTGCAAATAGTAAAATTTTTATAATTTTTGTTGAGATTCTTCTAACATATATATGTAAGTGTTGATGGATGATTGGTATGGTTATATAAACACGCTGTGTAGTTAGTTATGTAAGAAGATGAAAGAAAATATAACAAAAAATATGCTTTATAATTGAAAAAAAAAAAAACCTATACGAGGTAAAATACACGATATTAAGTTAAGTGAGGCGGCGGCGCAAACACAGTATAGCTTAGCTAACATACCAAACGATCCAATGTGATTAACAAATCTTTGGAATAATCACATTTTTAAAAATATCGGTTCAAATGGAAAAATAAAAAAAAACCATCAACTAAAATATCTTATGCAAATTCAAATTTTATTTTCAGTCGCAGTCAGAGGCAGCAGAAATTTAAAGGAATGCGATAAGGTGTCGTTTCTTGTTGATGGATATTATTTTCGAATAAAATTTATTAACTATATGGCCGGCCAGCATCTAAGAAATGAAATATTTTTTTATATTCTCACAAATTGGTAATAAAACAATTTGTATCATCCTATATCCACCCGGTCGCATATACATTGAAAATAATAGTAATAATAAAGCATTTATTTATTAATAACCATATGCATATATGGAATGTGTAAATATTATACCGGACATGTATGCACGTGACATGTAAAATTTTATAAAATATAATTTTTTTTTTAAATTCTGCAATGTGTATAGTATATAAAAGGTGTATGCATATGAAATGTCAATTTGTCGATTTCAAAAATGAATTGGATAAAAAATGTGAAAGAATTTTCATGATCGCATCGTTACATATACAGCTACATGAATTTATAGAGTCATCCATTTGGTAATATTATCGATAGAACTCTTCGTCTTTTGAAACCAAGGCTAAGCAATCATCGATTTAATTTTTGATTTCTTCGAAAGAATCGATATAGTGTTGTTCGGAAAGTTCATGCTGCATCGATCAAAATAAGTGATAGTCAGAAGAGATAAGATTTGGTACAGACACTAAGTATTATTGACTGCGGTTTTTTGTCCTTCGATGCGTCTTTGCGCAATCGATTTTCGTCAAACGAACGTACACTTTTATACGAAAACGAATGCCGAAAATGGTTAATATTTGATACAAAACAAAACATTTTCAATGCAATGAAAATCAATGTTTAGCTAAATGAAATCAACATTTTAAATGCTGTATACGCCGCATATATTATAAATACGCTGCATGTTTTAATGTTACATAAAAATTCATATATTTGCATTTGTTTTATTATGATGTTGATGTTGATTCATGTATTGTTATAAATAATATAGTGCACAAGCAGCATATACACAAATATACTTTATAATCATTGGCATATAATGCTATATTGGTATATATAAAGCAACAACAACAATATACATATATAAATTCAGAAATGACAACGATTACGAATAATGAATGACCTATATAAAATCTTTATAGTGTGCATCGTTGTATATTATAGTTTTTGGTGCAATGCATATATTTAGTGTTTTTTTTTCTTCTTGCATTTTATTTTATACATGAAATAATTACAAGTGCGCGAAGGTGATATTTTATATGTGCCATCATATGCACCTATTTAATTATTTATATTATTATATACGAATTAGTTTATTTTATATTATCCCATGATAAGCATATGAGATATGACTCTCATTCGAATATATAGTTTAATTCTTTTTGATTGGTCCGGTCCCGTAGTAATGCGTGCAATTTGATAATATTTCTTCCTGTCCGGTTTTTAGGTTGTCAAGGGTTTGGTTCTGGGTTCAATCTCTTTTCAATTTATATTCTAATGATTTACTGGTATCGGTTTTTAAATTTTCATTTTATCATATGTTTGTGGACACTTCCTGCAATATGGATACCATAACATAAATCCAGATTTGTAATTTATTTCTAAATGGGCAATTTTACTGGTTTATTGTGCTGATAATACTCATAGGCTATATCATCTTCTAATCTGCCACTAATTTACTAATATACTAATATATGCGGTATAATATGATTTTCAATTCTACGTTGTCTGATGTAAATCATGTTAACAATATGGATAGGTTTTCAGTTTTTTTCGTCCCCGTATACCTTATACTTCAAAGTGGCGTGTAGAATGTAACTATGGTTAGATCATTAATTATGCCGATATTTACATATGACATTGAAGTTATATGGTTCGTCTTAGGTGTGCTTCGATGCGTATAGACTGAATGTTGTCCTTAATGCTTGTATTCGATATATTATACATTCCAATTGTGACACCTTGATCATGTTTCAGAATTCTGATCGAAGATTTGGCGTTGTAATCTTTTTAATTTTATTATATAGATTTAGATTATGTATATAGACTATAGACTTAAACCTACTCGCATTTGGAGTGTTTTATTTTAGCATTTACTTGTATATTTTATAATATGCGGAAAGAAATTAAATTTTTTGTAAATGCAAGAACAACTTTATAGAAAAAGAGATTTTTTTTACATATAGTCTAATTATACAAATGTCACAGAAATTATTTAAATTTTTCAAATTTAATATAAAAAATAAAATTGGAAATCCGTTAATGCTTGCTTCCCATAATCCTAATAAATTTACACATTTTATCCTACTCAACGCCACTGTTAATATGGTACAATATAATATTTTATGTATGAAATATATGTGATATAATATGTTCTGAGTGCTAATTTCAATCAAAGTATACTAGTATATAGTCGTATATACCATATACCATATATATAAGTGGAATTATGGGGCTAATATACTGCTATAGTTAAATATATGTCAAATGCGTATATGCCTGCGTGAATTTTATCAAATTAATTTAAATTAAATTCATTACACTTTATATGTTTTTCTTTTTTTATATATTGTACAAATGCGAATTTATTCACAATTGCTTTTAATTAATATAATAACGTATAAATAAGTGAGTCAAAATGTGTGTGTGTGTGTGTAATATATAAATATAGTATCTGGCCATCGAACTTGAATCACTTGAAACTATACGTTTTTTTTTCAAATATATGTCGTAAAATAATAATAATATTTTATATAATGTTTTAAGTTGAATTCTATACATAAAATGATGATTATAGTTTTAGTGACAGACAAGTAAAATTTTTATATTTATAGTAAAATTAACCAAATTATTTTGTATTAGAGAAATTATACTGTTTTCATTGCTATTTTTTATACATTATATAACTTTGTTAAGTCTCGTTTAAAAAAAACATAGAATATAAATAATTTAATATTGAATTTATACATATTTTTTGTATACATTCTATGTCAATATAATTATTAGAGCTATTAAACTAAAAAATTAATTTTTTTCAAGTGACACAAGTTCGATGGCCACATACTGCAGTGTATAAATAATATACGCGCAAATATAAAACATTATATAATTTAAATTTAAAATGAATATATATTAATAATTTCTTACACAATTTTATTTGGGTTATAAAAATAAAACATTATATGCATTTTTTAGTTATGTAAGTTTAATATTTATGTTATTGTATAATAAACCCTTTGTCGAAAAAATAATGGCATAATGGATTAAGAAAAAAGGAAAACAATTAATTTCTTTTTACAAAAATAGAAATAAAATTATTTTACAAAAATCAATCAACAAATCGTGCCTCGATGCCACTCAAAATCTTGTGTTTTGGATAAACAATTATCAAACATTTCATGCATTAATTCTTTGTTGTTTATATGTGGATTTTTGTGACCGACACATAAAAATATTCTGTAATTTTTGTTGGTTTACACAGAAGATACACAAATCAATACATATTAGAAAGTAAATTCCGGTTACATATCGGACAAAGGGTGCGTCGTATATAATATAAATAAATAAGAATATACTACATATTTTATTTAACTAATACATAAATATATAATAAATACTAATTGCTTATTTTTTATGCAAATTTATACATTGCGGCGTACACATACACAATAATATATAATAGTTAGGAAAAATAATTTATATTATGTCACTTGAAAAATGGTGAAAAATTAATATGTACATTTATTAAGAAAATAAATTATTTAAATTTACTATTAATATAAAACAAAGAAAAATAATTCTAACCTATAAGAAATTATAAGGTTGTTTTTTTTTATGTATAGTATAGACTTATCAAATCAATATTATATTATCATCAATTAGTGTCAATTGATTGATATAATCAATAATATATTTTATTATTATTAAAGTTTTCCCATTACAGTTAGCAGTCAGAGGCATTACATGTTTATTATTTGCACAACAATAAAAGATTTACATATAAACTATGCTATGATACCATTCAACGGCATATAAAAATTATCACTATTTATTTGGAACGAATTCGATGGCATAAAATGTTAATTTAGGCATAAATTCAATGTTGCTTATGCGAACAATTCTAACACAGCAGCAGATGCTAGACCAAATTAAGTTTGAACTATACTGACTGTGGAACACCTTGTATATTCACATTTAAAATATCCTATTTCAATATTAATATTTTAATATATATTGTAATTATAAAATTCTAATTTAAATTTATATATAAATTATTAAATATTGTTTTATTCTATCTTTTCACATTATATATACGCCCATGAATTATATGATATCACCTGTTGTGAAATCTTCTTTTTCAAGGAAAAAATTGACTTTCAATTTTAGTTTAACATTTACGGAGGATTAAATTAACGAAAAACGAACAAACTTTTAAAACTAAATAATATATATAAAATATAATATTTAGTATATATATTAACATAAGACTACAACTATATAATATATATTAATTTAATACATATATTTATTATTATATAAATAAATTAAAATATATTTATGCCAACTGAGGAGAGATTAACATTAGAATATTATAATGTGTGTACGTTTTGTATTGTATGTATATATACAAAATACAAATATGAATAATAATTTTTAAATTATTAATTCTAAATATGCACGCGGTTAAGGTAAAATATAATTTATTTATAACATTTATATAATTTTTTTTATTTGTATATTAAGAAAAATCAATAAATAACAAAATACAATACAAATAAATATAGGAAAAAAAAATAATAATATTATAATTATATTATCGTCATCATCACTTGTATAGTTGTCGGTTGGTATATACACTGTCGGTCCGAAAATAAATACACACGCACAGGAACGGATTATTAAAAAATTAAACAATTAATTTATTTGATCAATTTTACCCGAAGAATTGAAATTTATGTTTATGCAAAGTGGTTTCCGTTGATCGTTAAATGAAGTTTAGGGGATTAGCAAATATAGTCACAAAGAGCAGAATTGTGTGAATGTTGAAATAAATTATTTTTGATTTTTTGTACATAAAATCAGTGTTAATTGTCGAGCATAATGAGAATGTACATTATCGTACAATAATCGCCAACTGCCAGGTTCTTAATATTCAGAACGAGTACGACGAACGTTTCAATACACCAATGTAATAAAAAACATTATATCCATTGTATCGTGCACTGGGAAGAAATTCTTTGTGTAAAATACCAAATAATTTGGAATTTTCTTCAGTTGATGACCACGTTCCATTCAGCACTTTGACGTCTATAGTTTCTAGTTCGTATTGACGCCAACACGTTGTATATAACCCAATTACAATAGTTTTAAAGAAATCATCGTCACTATATACCAGCATTTTTAGTGATGTCTTTGGAATGATCATTTGGTACAGTTTACAATACTTAAAGAACAGCAGCCGATACATGGCATACATTATAGAAAAATCATTTCGGTTATTTTCCGGACAGAGAATTTATAAATATATAAAAAAAAACTATCTAATATTTATATTTCTACAATAATGATTTTTTTTTTATATTGTATAGTATTATTTGATATACTCGTATCAAATTTAATATAATAACAATTCCATTTTCAAGGTGTCTTTTTTTATTATATTTATGCTTTTAATATATTGAGTTTGATTCTTGGCTCGAAATATGTACAAATATAGATCGAAATTTTATAATCTCATTTCAAGATGAACGTAATAATATTATATTAAGTACAGTCACTGTTCATAACGTGTAGATAAAACTAGGAATTTTTAGGTTCACTCCAACGCCAAATAAAATGTACATATAACATTGTCAAAACAGTAAACTCCTGGTACAATTTTAATAATGTAACATTTACATATTGATATTTTTGATATAAATTGATTGGTTTTTAATTTAATTTTATAATTTAATAAATAATATATTAGTTAAGATTTATTATATAAAATTAATCTTTGTTGAAATGGATATGTTTTTGATTTATGTACATTGCTAATATTTCAGAATATAAAAAATACAAATGTTTTCTATACCCGTTTTTGTGTAACGATTCTCTATCTCAAATTTTATGCCAAGAATCAACACCGTTGTATTATTATTATTATAAAGATATAATTTTCAATATAATAATATTATGATCTAACTAAACGATCGTCGTGCATTTATACAATATAACAATAATTCAAAGTCATACTATTATATATCATCTATCATAATAATGTACATATCGACACCTAGATATAAGAATTTGTAATAAATGCATAATATATTGCGTGTTTTAGTAATAATAACATGATCATATGAACAACTTTTTTTTTAATGCAATGCAATTTATGTACGTATGGGGTGATTTTACAATTTTAATCAATAAATGTATTTTATATTTAATATAAAGTTTATGAAATCATATTGATATTGTAGTAATTTATACTTTTTGTACCATATATATATAGCCTACATGTGGTAATGTATATAGATTACACATAAATATATTGTATAGTTAGTTTATCTTGTTACATTGACGTAAAAGGAACTTGAGATTAATTTAAAAAAATAATTGAATAATTTAATTTAATCTAAAATATTTAATTTTTTTTTTCTTTTATTAAAGAACCTGTATTAATAAAATATATATTAAATCATTCTGGTACACAAATACAAGTGAAAAATAATATTTTTTTTAATTTAAATTCCATATATTAATATTGATTTATTTATGTATATAGTGTGTGTGTGTGTGTAAAACAAGTACATATGATGAATATAAATTATAATCAAGAAACAATATATTGTAGCATAATTAAAATTCTTCGCATATATACTAAAATGAAGCAGCAGCGTAGATTAAAATTATATGAATTATAATGTCTTACATGTATATATGCAAACTTCATAGTAAACTGGAGACTAAATTGTATTTATTTTATACTTTACATATTATTTATAAAATGATCATATTCATATTTAAAATGAAAATATTTTAATTAACTATTGATGCGAGTAATTTTATGAAATAATATACTACTAGCGATATATAATAATTAATGATACATATATGATATTATATTCCTACACATATTATAAATGACAATGAATTCTTCACATACACACAATGTGTAAAATTGAGTTTATTTATTAAAATTATAATAGATATTTTATTTAGAAATGTATTATTTCATATTCTATTTTAGCACGTTAATCGCCATGTCAGTCATATGTGTCTGATGCTAAGAAGTTCTACATGAACCATGTCAGACATATATGTCTGACGTACGCGATTTGGTAGAAGGCCCATGGCCCATGTGAAAATTTTTCTGATATTATTGTGGCGATTAACATGTTAAAATAAAGTTAGTTTTTCTCAAATTATATTCTTAAAATTATTAAGAAATAAATTACTAAGAAGAAAATCAAATCTTTAAAGTTAATTTTTATCGTAATTTATTACAAAATCAAATAATAAATTCTTTATATTGTACAATACCGCGTATATTAAAAAGTATGACATTTTATGAAAATCTATAAATTCCGTCTGTCTGAATAAAAATAATATTTGAAGTTGGAAATAAGAGCTACTGAATTTGAATTTCATGTGGCAATATAAATACTTTCTAAAAATTAATTGGCTATGTTCACAGATTTTGTTTCAATAAAATTTGATGAAATTATTTAAATAAATATATGTAAAATTAATGAAAATAATTCATTTCCTGAAATATTTATTTGCGTATTACTTCGACACTTCATTTGGCAACGAAATCTGATAATATTTTTGCTAAAACTTTAAAAATATTGAAATTTAACAAAAATATTTTTAACCACATACACCAATACATAGACATGTTTTAAAAACAATCTTAAATCATTTGCGAATTTGCTAGTACCCAAAAAAATCGAACATTCATTTCTTAAGACACCGCCGCAGTCAATCAATTGTTATTACCACAAAACACAAATTTCAGTAGCTCATATTTCAAACAAATTATTATTCTACTTTTTGAAGTCATAAAAGTTCTAGACTTTCATAAAATGTCATGTTTTTTGTTGCATGGTGGGGAGGAGGATGTTGGATAGGGAGTGTTACAGCAAATTTTCATCCTATGAAAAATTCAATTTGCTCAAATGGATTTTAATTCAATTGATTTTAACATAATTGATTAAAGGTTTTTATTCCACGTTACTTTTAAAAACCTATTAAAAGTTTAACATGCGGAAATCTAATATACTTGTTAAAAAGATGTAGTTTTTAGAGAGACATGGGCAGCATGTAACTATTAAATGAATTACAAAACATATGTATAACAAAAGTTATTTTGGTCATATATATGAAAATGTAATGCTAACCCGTTGCATTAAAGAACACATATATTTCTCGATACGCAATAGTATAAAGCGGAATTCCGTCCTTTTATGTTTAATTCAATATATAGCAAAAATAAAATAGGCTAATCAAACCATATAAAAATAATGGATTTAAGGAAACATCTATATACCTTTTGTAAATTGAGATACAAATTATTGAATTATTATATGATCCCATGCGGTGAATTTACCACCTTGACTGTAATGAATGTTTGTTACATCTCCATTTGGAGTCACATGACTTATACTATATATAAATCTTATAGATATTGTGCCTGTTTTATCGTTCATCTCTCTATCAATATAACTTATATACTATTGATGCTTAATGTGCTTAATCATATTTTTAAAATTAAAATGTATTTTAAATATTATATATATATAAATTAAATTCACATTAATTAGCATTACCATAGTGAACGATTATACATATGTGTCATAGTATTAATTAATGATGCAGAACACCTATATATATATGATATATGCAAAACGAGACAAAAAAAATATAGATTGTTTCTATTTCAAAAGAATTGCAAATCATTATTAGCAGCCGCCCCACATACAAAATAAAAAAAAAACAAGAAAATAATATGAAAATATTGATAAAAATTTTAAAATATAAATATATTTTCTGCGCATTTGGCTGGCAATGAATAATGGAAGAAAAAAAATCCTTAAAAAACTAAAACTCGTCGTCATATATATTTATATTGTGTGCAACTATGTATTTATACGGATTATATACCAATTATGCGTATATTCTACCTATATATATATATATGTATAACAAGTATAAAAACCATATTCATCCCATATAAAACAGGGTGATCCATACATATACTTATTTTGCTGGATAAAAGCCAAAAATATATATATATTATCAAATTTATTGATTATATTATATATAAAAGATTCTACATTTTTTTTTCCATGTTTTGGTTAAACCACTACTTTACATTATAATATATAGGTGGTATTATGTGATTTTCTTCTTGAAAGAATTCAGAAATTTGTTTCATTTTTGTTGTAATATGTGCAAAGAATTGAATAAAATAAAAAAATTTAGGTTAAAAGAATTTCAATTTACAATTACATTATATGTATTTTCACTACAAAATTCTACATACGTACCGTACCGTATACGAGAGTATATATGAGAATTAATATATATTCGGATAAACAAAACATGTGCGATTAACATGTGAATAAAATTAATATATTATATTGTATATAGGAGGTATTATATAAATACATATTAAATATGTATAAGAAATGAATAATAAAATAAAGTATTATATGGTATAGAATAGATACAATTATACATTTATACTGCATATGAGTTTATCTTTATACTCATTTGAATGGAAATACTAATACGTTATAATACTAAGGTTACATAAAAACAATGATAAAATTATATAAAGGTAAGAGATGTGTAGTGGTTTGTGGTGATGATGGCGTTGGCCAAAAACATTTTTTTTAATGATCCCATTTTGCAATTATAAAATATCGACAACGTATATTGTATATAAATTAGTAGGTGTTATTGCAGTATTTTTCGGCCACCGCATCCTTTTTCAAAAACCGTATATAAATATAAAAAGTGTCCAAAAATGTTTAATAAAAATACGTGCCGTGCGTGTATTTACTCGACACAAAATTATACAACGAGGTTTTTTAAAAAATAATTTACATAATTAATTATTGTGAAATGTTATGTATATTATAATCATTCATAAATATTAATTATATTCAAATTTCAATTATACAACTCACACTCATCAATTTAATGAAATTAAAAAAAAAACGAGTAGTAGTTGATGAAATTTAAATAATATATTTCGGTAAAATTTAAATTTTAAATTATATCTTTCTGAAATATATATGTATTGTATAACAATTATTATTGTGTGATTCAAATGTGTTTTGTGTAATACAATAAAAAAAAAAAAAAAACGATCGTGAACAGTGAAGTAGATGTTGAAAAAATGAAACCCATTAATATGTGACAACTATTGCAAAATTTTTATATTATACCATTCACGGAAAGTAATTATGGCCTATCGAACTATCGTTGTGGTACGATATTTCTATAAGATTTGTTATTTGTTGTGAAATTACTTGGAAAATCTATATCCTCAAAATTTTTGTAACAATTATTGTCACATCAGTATCAAATAGATCGATACACAATTAAACGGCAAGTGTAGTAATTATAAAAAATTAACTATTATAAAAATGACAAAAATGGAATTTAAATATTGATCACAAGTTTATATTAACATTTTAAAATTACATGAATTATACAATAAAATAGAACAATGTACGAAATATGAAAAGAATATTTCATTTAATTAAGTTTAGAAAAGATGAAGAAAAAAACTTATAAGAAAAAAAAATTAAGTCAAATAATATAGAGTGCTCTGAAGTGCTTTAGAATGGTCACAAATGCATTAATGATTAAAAGCTATAAACAAAAAAATGCAGAAACGATGCGATGCACTGCTAATAGAAAAATGTCTGAATAAGTTGATCGACAAATTTTTAATATTTAAGAATAAAAATATACCATTAACATCAAAGCAAAGGACATTTTATGTAAAAATATCTCGTTAATGCATTTTCACACGTCCAGTTCGAAGAGCAACATGTGTTTGGAAAAGAGGCCAGAATAGTGACTGACTTTATTATAACCAATAGAAATATGCAAGCACGTATAAATTTTGTAAAAAAAAACATTCATGCAGAGCAAAGATATGCGACTTGTGTTAGCATTATTATAAATTAATTTGAAATTTTCAGTGAATGAGTAATTTGAAAATTTTCCGCAGTATTTTACTTTTATGAGCAATTAGAGTACCGAAATGTAATTCGTCGAAAGTAACTCGATAATACATCTATTCGCATGTAATTTTCATAAAATATGGTCATAATATATGGGCGCATAACATCACTCCAATATAGTCCTACTTTAATATCACAAACGCGCCCCTACTCTCTCTCCGCTACCTGGTATGCTAATGTTATATGTATACGACGATGGCATTTGAAAAATACAACAATAACATTAAAAAAATATATTAAATTTAAATAAATTAAAAAAGTAAAATTAATATTATGCAATAACATATACAAACAATACAGTACGTGTACACAATATACCATATATACGAGTATAGTTGTATAGAAAAATTTGAAAATATGACACCAATTATGTTAATTTTTTATGACAAATAAACAACAAATAACAAACATTCCATTGTTATTTTAACACATATTATTATTATTATTATTATTATTGTTTAATTATTTTTTTTCTTTTCTATTAATTATATGTATATGCGAATCAAATTATTTATTTATAATTATGTATTGTTATAAAACAGCTTTTATATATAGGTGAGTATAAATTTTATTATCGAAATCGAATTGAATATATATTATTTAATGAAAATTATAAATGGATATAAAATTATTCGTATCGATATTGTTTTTATTTAAAATATAAAACTAATTAAAAAATAAAACCACTCTTTTATATATTATATTGTGGTGCGTAGACATTTGTCCGAAATATAACCACAGAATGACTTAATAATATATATATATGGATATGGTAAATGATGGTAATGTCATCCATTGTGGTCAAAGTTTCATGACATATCCTTCAGTTTAAGCAAAAATACAAAGCATTAAGTGACAATATAGTATTTATGTGACGATCGGAAAAAATGTATAAAATTAACGTAACATCGCAATATTAGATTTTGTCTACGAAAGGTGAATTCAAAGTTTGTTCCACATCAAATGACTTAAGATGACCAAAAACCAAAATTTGGTGATGAAATTAAATTGTAGAAAAAGACATTGAAACACATTCCCATCATATAAAGCAGCGCGACAGGTACACACCAACAAATCTATTTGATATAATTGTTGAACGTAAAAATAGTTATGTATTTTTTTTAATCCATTCCGGTTATTCGGAGATTATATATATGCCAAACGTATGCCCATGAGGATTATTGCCTTATGATATATATTTATATACTATTTAGATACGATTGTTTTTCGGACAGAGGGTATATATAGTATATAGATTTTATTTTTATTTATATTTCTATATGTTCACCGATAAAGTTTTCAATTAACTTAGAACAAAAAAAAAAAAAATTGCAGTTTTTTTTATATGTTTTCCATTAATTAATGGCATATGTCTGAGTAATCAATAATAAATAAATAATGGTCTGCAATTCTATATATATCCGAAATTTTATTTAAAAAAATGTACTATCAATGACGAGTGCATGTATGAGGAATTGTCCATTTTTACCAAATAACGCAATTTTTTTGCGGTGAGAATAAGAAAAACAAAAAAAAAGGTTAACAACCATCATGTATTTTACTGTGGATAAAATTACATATTCTACATATTATTATACGATGGTTCTAATGATTCAATGGAGTTCTAGTGGTTAAAAAGCACATGTAATTTCAGTCAATCAGTAGAATGTTGCGAGTTCGGTATTGATAAATATATATATATGAGAAACATTTTTCAATATATTTGATACTAAAGATTACACTCAATAGAATTACCATTTGATCGTTTATGGAAACAAATAAGTGACTTGCTTTGAACACTATATATTCGTCAAAGAGTATAACAATGTCTACAAATACACAATGCTTTATTTATCGCGCATCACCCATAAGAATTAATAGAATTAATTAAAATATTTATCGAAAAATATAATTTCAATCCAATTGCGGTGAATTGTTAAGTATACTCACAGTAATTTACGATCAACTTAACTGCCTAATGTTGTATTTTATACAAAGAAAGAATGCAAGGTGCACTACTGCCACAGATGACTTGGTGTATGTCTGAGTAAATAAACCATATATAATCCATTAGGTAAGGGTACACAATAAAAATGGATTCGGTTCCGTGTGAATGCATTCTATAAAATAATATTTGCACCTCTTACAGAGAGATAGCGACGACCTCTACAGAAGCAGAACAAAAATTAAAAAAATGTCTTATTACGCGTATTATATGGTTATTAAAATTAAAATATGCATAATAATAACAATATATATATATATTAATAATACATAACCTTTATTTTAAAAATGCTCATATAAAAATAATAACAATATTTTTAACCTACATTCATTAATAATTTATAACGTTTCTATAAATATAAAATACAACTGCGCTAAAAATGCTGACACCATCATCATCATCATATAATCATCACCATAGAAATGAGTGATCATCGCTAAATGATGATGAGAGGATTTATTTTATTATGTAAAATATTATTATATTTATATTATTCATGTTTTATATATAAATATACTCTTATTTATAACGAGAATTCGTATTTGTGTACTGTGTACAGGTATTACGAATATACGCGCGCGATATATTGTACATTGCATAGATATAAGAAGCATATATAAAATACACCTTTGACTAAATTGTGTATACAAAAATAACGACATATATAATTAAAAATATTGTATACAGAAACGACCATTATAAGTGATAAAAAACATATGCAAATTTCAAATAGAATATTTTACATGTGTATTTATTGGCGCAAAAGTCTATATATAAATACGATAGAAACAAGTACTTTATAAATAATACTGCATTTATACACCAAACGTATATAAACAATATCTCACACACACAAACACATATCCAATATCTCCTCGCTATATAAAATATAGTAAAAATTTATAAAGTTATAAAAAGTTAAAATGGAAAATCTTTCGTGTATGAAAACATTAAATATTTTCCGTTTTTCTTTTATTTTTCCATTTTTTTGTTTCTTCTTATTCTGTATATAACGTCGTTTTGACACAATTTCGAAAGTGTACTCAAGAAAAAGAAGAAAATATTAGCAAATATGAAATAAAAATGTTTATATTAAACATTAGAAAAGGGGTAGAAAATAAAAACTAACATACATTTGCTAATGCTATATTATTTATTGACACAAATACATATGACAATATTTTCTTATATAATTTATGTGTATTTTATTTTAAGGTATTTCATTTTCAATCATTATTATTATTTGTCGGTAAATGGAATTTAAACTTATAATATTAAAAGAAAATATTTAGAAATCTAAATAACACTCATATTTATATTGCAATACACACACACACGCAATTCGATTATCCGGACGACAAAAGAAACGAAAAAGTTTCCATCCAAATTATCGAATTAAAATTCAATTTTTAATATAAAAAAAAATGAGGAATATGTTAGGCATCTGCCTCATCAAAATCGAAAGAAATAAACGGAATAACTTTACTTTTTGCGATTATGTATTTAAGAAGCATTTTTAGCAAATATTTACATTTAAAAAAACATAAACAATTGTTTATTTCTCTTCAAATTTTAAAACACATTTTATTCGTACGAATATAATCCGAATATGTCAGAATAAAATGTGTTTTAAAATTTGAAGAGAAATAAACAATTATACCTAACCAATTTTTATATAAAAATTGATGCTATGGCGATCTGTTGAATAGATTGAACAAAACTGATGAATTTTCCAAGGCAATTTGAAAGAAATTTGATAATATAGAATTATAAAATTCGATTATTAATTTAATTTTTTACATTGAATCAAAGATTTTGTGTAAGTGTAAGTTTCACATTTTGTCGTACAGCACTGCCTGATATAAAATTGAATTAAAACCATGAAATTGCAATTAGCGCCACTCTATATTTTTACTATTAATAGTGTATTTAAAATTTAGTATTTTTAAATATGCTACTCAATTTTAATAACTTTACTATACAGCGTGACTATAAAGTTTCGGCAATTAAGAGAATGAAATCGACAACGAAAAAGCAAAATTTTTCACTTCTTGTTTCGGAATATCCAATGAAAATGGCAATTAAAGGTTTTATTATACAGTTCTGCACTAATTGCAAATATTCATTCATTATCGCTGTCTTCAGACATTTGTGTTTTATACATTTAATTTAATTAAAGTAAATATTTGTTTGTTATAATTTTATGGAATTTTGTATTAATAATAGATAATGTTTATCTACACTTCCTGTTTATAGTAACGCATTAAATGCCATTATTAACATAGTTTTGATAGCCAAATTTTTTTGGTGTCATCAGTTTTTATATTTATTCTCATATTTACTGTAGATCTTTAAAATCAGAGATTCCACTCAAATCGCTGTTTAATTTTTGTTTCATATGAGGAGCAGCACAACTAAATGCGAAAACTATCCTTATTATGTGCACTTCATTCTCGACTAAATGACATAATTCATATGATATAGTGATGGTAAGTACTTTTAACGAATTTATACTTAACAACTGATTATATAAAGGAGTTAGAATTATCTTCCTATTAGCGAATTATCGAATTTTCACAATATATTTGATTGGAAATGTAAAATAGAGAATAAATGTGTTAGCAAAAGAATAACAGAAATTGAAGAAATATAGTTTTGAACGTTGTTGTGAAGCTGTCTCATTTATCATTCATTTCAAATTTAAATTCATTTAATATTTAAATACATATACGCAATACACATATGAATGGAATCATATTTTTAAATGAAATTTTAATCTAATTTCATTTTATTTTCTTCTCAGTCTGCATATATAAAAAACACCAACAATATGGAAAATATACAAAATACTAAATCCAACTTTTAGGTAAATTATACTTTAAAAAATATAGAATAATTATAATTAATTAAAAATAATGATATAAAAATGTGTATACAGAAAAAAAAAGAAGAAGTTATTTGGCACTTTTAACAATTTGAATAATTCAATATTATTTATATTTTCTATATAAATTAATGAAAGGTGTTAAATATCACAAGACTATATAATTATATACCCATATTTAATTAAGTTTAATTTATAAATAGTTATTCACATTAACCCATATGTTAATATACTTGCTTTGCCAGTATTTAGGTCATCATCATCGTGTATATATAAAAAGAGGTCACAACGATTGTATATTAAAATTAACGTATCATTCATTAAATTGTCGTATAGTATTTAGTACCGATAATGAAGAAAAAATTGTATATAATACAAACACGTTCATTTTTATATACCTATAATGGAATATTTTCATATTTCTGAAATTTAATATCATGAATTTCGATGAAAATATGGTTTATATTGGCGCAACCATAAAAGGGTTAAATTATGTAAATTGATAAAGTTATAAGTTATAATAACAAAGATATAATATATGTGTCAGGTAACTTTTTTAATTTATAGTTAAATTGAGAGAGATAAATACAAACCAAGTTATAAATATAATATATAATAATTATTAGACATAATTATAAGGGTTATTAATGAATTATATAACAACGTATTATATGACCGAGTATATACGTAATATACCATATATAATTAAATAGATTTTAAACTTATATACTCTTAAAACATTGCTATGAATGAAGCAAATATTATTGAATCTATATTATATAATATTGTAATTATAATATATGTTATTATGAGCTCACAGCTGACACAACATATAAATTTGGATACACCACAAAAAGCACCGGTGGTGTTGAGTTGTAGTACGTTCATAACTTTATACTCATCGGCTATATAACGCTATATACACATACAAACTACAATATATCAGAACGAAAGTATTTTAATATCGACACTATGACTAATAGTGAAACACATAATAAATATAATAATATTTGTTAAATACCTAAAATAATAAATTCGATGCATATTATATCAAAACTACGATATTCATTAACTTGTAATAAAAGTACAGAAATTAACACATACACATGTAACAATTATTCTACAATAAAAGAAACGAAAGATTTCGTTATATCGAGAAAAAAAACCCAAGGGAACAATATTGCAAATTTTCGTAAAGTATTTTACAGTACATTAATATTAATTAATTAAAAAATAAAACTACGATTTTTATGAGATTCAACATTAAAAATATAAAAGATGACAAAAACACATTTTATTTATTACTCATTAAAAGTGTAATTAACTGAAGTAGTCATTTCAATAAATATTTGTCTTTAATTCTTTAATCATTTTTCCGAAAATAATTGTAATGCCAAAATAGGGTGTTTTATTAAGAGTGCAACACACTTTTCAACAAATGATGATAACTGTTGCATTGTTCAAAGCCCATTCTAATTTATATCCCTTATTTTACATTTCTTTTCACAGTATATTTTGACAAATCATCATGGAACCCGTTTATCGCACTTCCACCACAACGCAATGCTAACAAATTGTACAATATTTTTCTTGAAAAATTTAACGATCTGTTTTTTTTTTTTTGGTTTGACGACGTTTTGAAAGAAATTTCAAAACAAATATTTATTTTGGCATACGTTAAAAAAAAAAAAAATATTGAATATATTACTATTCTTGGTGTAAATAATACATCGGTTTAGTGTACAATATTTGTTTGTTCAAACGATTTAAATAATTTGAGAAGAAGTTGATTGAAGTTGAAAAAAATAAAAACTGACTGGAAAAAATGAAAACGAGTCTTGAAACTGGACATTTTTTGTTTGTTAATTAGCATGAATAAATTTGTTGTATGTTATCGTTATCGCGAAACTACGTCAATTGATTTGTTTTGAATGAAGAAATAGATCATTTATTAGAGTGATTGATAAGAATTTGTCATATCTAAAATATCTATTATCATTTCTCTAAAATTAATTTATAAACTGTCAGCTGTAGTCAAAAAGGATAGTATACAAGGTGTGGATATAATATAACAAAATTAATGAATTTACAAAGGAACTACAACGACCGACAATGAGTAGCGTGAAGTCTTCCCTCCTTTCGATTTTCGTCCATCACGTGTCTGTACTCTGTATATAGACTGGCAGACACTGCATTGCATCTTAAGACGTTTCTACAGCAAAATATGACATCTCAGTGTAAGACTATCCACATTATTCGCCTATGAACTGGCACCATGTGACTTTCATTTATTCTCCAAGGACAAATCTGTATTAAAATTAACAAGATTTCAGACTGTTGAAAATGCGAAAGAACAACGAGTCCATGTCATAATGGATCTCACAGAAGAAGTACTGTTTTTAACAATGAAAATTTGTGGATGGATCGTTGTAGGGATAGAGGAGTGCTGTATATATTGATGGAGGGTAAATTATTTAAATAAGTATACATTTAAAATAAAATTTGTTACATCAACAATAGTTTCGTTATTTTATATAGCCACACCTTGTGCAATATTTTTAAAGTACACACTAAACAATAATCATTTGTTATATATACATTTTAATTTAAAACAATATTTCAATTATGTATAAAATAAGACAAGATTTTTAGGATTAAGTATATACGATAAAATCATTTGTAATATAACAAAATAAGATTTAATATTTAAATAGTTACTATATCTCCATTATTATAAATTCAATTACAATAATAGGATAATATACAGAGCCAGTCTTTATATACCAGTCATAGTAGTGTAACAAATATTACAAATTTATATATAATATACTTTTGTTTAATGTGTTATAAATAATGACATAATACGTTTGAATATATATATATTTAAATTACATAGTTATAAGAACAAATAAAAGAAAAAAAAATAAACAAATAAAATTTGTTGGTTAAAAGACGAAGAGAGTATATTATCCATAAATTTATGTAATATATAATATACTTAAAAATCATTCATAATTTATTTATACTACGTATAACGCAGTAAATAAAGTGTGCCACACTGCCACAACATAAAATATTCACATATGTTGTGTATTATATACTTAACAAAATTTTTAGTAACTATATTTCAATATATACTAAAATATATAAATATATACTATATTCTATAGTAATACTATATTGCATAAATAAATAACATGCACATACCGAGTATATGTAATATAATAATACCACATTGATATTAATAATAAAATTACACTTTATCCTTTTATTGTTACTTGAAAATTATAAACTGAGAGAGATCACGATAGAATCAGTACTTTTTTGATAGCCTTATAAAAGTGGAAACAATAAAATATAATTTTTATTTTATTTTCATTATTATTGATGGTTTTGTTAATGGAAACGAAAATTTTTCATATAAAATAAAGTATTTATTGTCGTTGTTTTTTTTTTAGTTCAATATTTTCTTAAACTCAAAATTTTGCTACTAAAATATGTAATATATTTTCTTATATAATTATTTTTTCAGTTATTGTTAATGTATACACTTAAAACTATATATATATAAATTGGCTATATGTACTACAATAATTATGAATTATGTCACTGATGTGAAACATATATTTTAATTTATCTATATTTCAAAATATACATTAATTCTAAAACATGAGTATATATTTTATATGTATTTATGGTAAACATTGTATACGCAGCAATTATGCGGTTTTTTATTTATACATACAATAAATATAAAAATATAGTGGGTGGTAATTGTAAAATTAAATGATAAATTTTAAATATTTTAAATATGGTAAGTTTAAATGAATTTTTGGTAAAAATTTATAATGGTACAAACCAGTTTTGGAAAATCAATTAGAATATTTTTCTTAAAATTCTTGTGAAAAGAATTATATATGTGTGCTGTTAAAATTTATTCAATGTAGTAGCCTGCAGAGTTAACACATTGTTGACCGGTGGCGTGTTAATTCGTAATTTCATGCTCAAACATTGTTGACCGGCGACGAGTTAACTCATCATTGCACTTGCATCAACTATTTCAATTTATGAAACCTCGGACGATATAAAATAGTAAAATTGCCGGTCAACAAAGATTTAAGTAATAGTAATAATAGTACGATGGTGTTCCATTCCGGCACATATGTTAATCATAATTTATTTAATCAGATGAAATTTAATTTATGTATTTATTTAAAATAAAATATGAAAATGAAAAGTTTTGTTAAATAATTATTAACCAAAGATTGCTGTTATATGTAAAAGTATCGTAAACGAACCCATCAGAATTAATTCCAAATTAAAAATTTTGCATAAAGCAATGGGGTAAAATCAGTTTATGGAGCAAATATTACACAATAAACATGCACACACATGCACACATTGTTAATTTGATGTTTTACAATATAGCGCATTGAGAACCATATTTGTTTATTATTAATAATATCTAATTAAATTATTCAAAAACAATCATACATTGATTGTATAAATTCGAATTGTTAAAAAAATACGCATTTTTTTTCGGAGCCTCACAGGCGTATCATATGTTTTGAGTTTCATATCAAAAGATGTAAATAGTAGTGCGATTTGATACGATTACTTTTGCTAAACCATAAACAAAACAAATTAGTACGATTAAGAAAATAGTTTATTCTAAATTGTTCTATACAAACATATGGTCGAAAAATAATGGGAATGGATGAAAAAAAATTATTTCTAATGAAATATATTTAATCATTGCGGCCTCTCAAAAATTTGTGTTTTGCATAAACAGTATTTATAACACCATAAGTGATTTGAGGCATTTCATGTCGAAAACTATTGTCATATATACGTAATGCATTAGGGCTAAACTGAAACAAATTTCATGAAACTTGGACAGTTTGTTAACATTGACTCACAATACATATAAATCAATAGATGATTTTACCCTTATAATATAAAATTGATACAAGCAGAGGGTGTATCTATGAATATTGTAAGTTGAAATTGATACAGTAAATTACGGCGTTGAGTAGGGTCCATACAACTATGTATTGAGTGATTTAAATTTTAAATTTAAAAATAATGAGTACAGAACACCACAAAAAAAAAATAATTTTCAGATAAACAACTAGAATTATTATTGGCTGAAAATATTTGCCTGTTGCATTAAATGTTATCTAAAAATTTGACTATGGACAACAAAGAAAAGGATTTTTGCATCCAATTCTCCATCAAAATGTCATTTTCTGTATAAGAATTCAATAGTAATTCAGCATTGTACTGAAACCAAAATAAATTATAACCAGGCTATCGTTACAACCAACCATTTATATACCAATTGAATCAAATACTAATAACAAAAAACCGGTGAACCATGTAATAGGTTAAAAACAATTTACTGACATGTGATAACCATAGCTGTATTCAATTTTTCCATAAATGATATTACCATTGATTCGGGTTCATGCGGTCAACAGACCTTTCATATCACAGCTTTTCAGTTTTTACGCAATTATTACATACATATTTTTAGTATATATTTTTTATCAATATTATTGATGAAGATTTTATCGATGATGAAAAATATTAGAAAAAAAATCGATAATATGTAAACATTGAAAAATTAAATATCATTGTTTCATATAACAAAAATAAAATATATAATTAATTTCATAATATTATTTTAGTAAAATAAATAAATAAAAACGTAAATAAATAAATTACATTTTAATTATCCAATTATTCATATATATATTGTAATATTAAAATTACACCACAAAAATCTGAAAATCAAATAAGGTTAACCTTTCCATTTAAATAATTTTTACAAATGCAATAATTATTATTATTATTATTATTATTATTATTATTTTTATAATAAAATGAAAGTTCTTCATATAATTTGTTTAGTATTTTTTTTTTTATTGTAGTAATAATAATAATTTCTTATAATTCCTCTTTGTAACTACTACTATTTATTTTTTTTGTATATAGTAAACATTGTTGTGGTGATCATCAATAAATTTAAAAAAATAAATAAATAAGCGTGTCTCAAAAATTCTCGGTCTAACAATGAAATATGTTTTATTTTTCAAATAAATTTCTATACTTCAATTGTGATTCCGGAACGTCTGCAAAATATTCATACAAGGATACAATAGCTTCGACATTTGGTTGTACAACGCTTTTCACTCAGTACCTTTTCAGATTTGAAAGCAAATAATAGTCAGACGTATAAAAAATCCAATCCTGCTGATCCAAAAGGTTATAATAATATTCAGAGTTATAAATGCATTACCGGAATGGATTGATAGAAGTTTACATGTGCTTATATTAAAAATAAAGGATAAAAGTTTCCAATATAATAATGACTTCACAACAGTTGCCGGCGACATCTATAAGTGTAAGTGTAAGGCCACGAACTATTCAGACAGTCTACTTGAAATAAATAAATAACTATATAAAATTGTTGTGTTGCAAGCAATTTCTTCGTGATAAAAACAAATTATAATTTTTTTTTTCTTTAACAAATCAATGCAAATAATAATAATAATAATATTACACATAAATTGAATTAACAACTTTAATGTTAAATACGTAAAACATCATCATATGTGTTATATAAGTGTTTACTTATTTGTGTACAAATATAATGTGATAATGTGATTGTAATGTATATGTGAATATTAATATATTGGTGGTGAATGAATATAACTGACTGCACACATAAATAAATATACCAAAAATTATAAATTTTGTAATTACGAAATTTATTGTCGTTGGGATGAAAATTTTATATTGTATATTAAATTATAATGTGTTGTGAGCGCGCGCGACTAAAGTGAAATCTTTGTTTATTTATATTAATTATATTATCGAAAAAATAAATACTATAGCATAAAAAGAAGCATTTGAATAAATTGTCATGTAATAAAATTTAGCTTATATATTCATATTATATTCATGCATTTAAGTACTGTCATTACATACACATAATACTGTAGTATTTGTATAGATGAGACGAGTATTAATTAATAGATATATATATATGTGTCAATAATGTTATTAACTTAATAATATGCAATTTATAATTATATATATTTAGATAAAATTGAAAGCTATTGCGTGTATATTACAATATTTAGGAAAAGGTCATTTTTATATGTTATTTTATTCAATATATGCAGTAGCAGCAACTGACGTAAATCTATTAATGATATCATAATTTCTTTATATATTTATTTAATGATTTCATCAGAATTAATTTTGTTTTTATCATATTATTTATTTATAATTTGGTAATATGCTAAAAAAATATATATAGTGATGCGTTAAGTTAAAATACAATTAACATTATATTTTGCCATTTAATAAACATCAAATGATTTTTGCTTAAAGAATTTTATGGTAATCAAGCAGCATCGCATACAACAACATCAATATGTTAAATGTAAAGAGTAGTTTATAAGATTCAATATTGTGATGCTTTTATTATTATGATGACAAACTATGCTTTGGCAATAGGCAAAAAAGTGCAAAGAGAACGATTTGCAAATATTGTTGGATAAAATCTAACCCCACAAACCATTAACATAACGCCAAAACATTCATTAAAAGAAGGAAAATTGCAACCCCAACGCAATTAACGGAAAATACCAATATACAAACCGGTACCACAACCTGTTAGTCTTAAGTTTGGCCACTAAAAAAAAAAGAGTTTTCTATGGTGTATCATATAGCTGAGTTGCTGAAAAGTGGAAGTTATTTTTGAACCACACGTATCACCACCTTCAGATTAACATTTGTTCAGTTCATAGCAGAATGGTCAGATGGACACAAGCTTCCGAAATATTAAAGAAATCCTAAATTGGTTAGACAAATAAATGGCATGGAAGCCGACATCGTTTTATCGAAACAGTATATCACAGTATTGGATAGATGGAAGATAAAATGATGAGTAAATAACTTGTATACCAATTTTTCACATTACATGAATACAAAATTTAGATTCACCCAAAAACGAACAGAAACTAAGTTATGGTCGTAATAAAATAAGTATAGGTAATATATAAAAATAAAAATACCATGTTCGAAAATAATACTTATTTACAAAATAATTATAATAATTTTAAGAAATTACAAAATATATTTATTTTTATATATACACGCAGTATCATCCGGTATTTATCAACTATAATTAGTTATAGGTAGTATATGTGTAAGTGTATGTATAGGTGAGTGCGATCACAATTCAGTAATAATTTATTGATCATATATAAAGATCACAATAATTTCCAATTATCATTGCACCGCGCACAGTCTTTTTTTAACCATAACAAATTGAAACAAAAACATTTCACATTTGTACATCGCTTCAAAATTATGTTAAATGATCATAGCCATCCACACCAGTTAGTTGGTGTGAATACAAACTAGCAGCAATGTTAATGCTTAACACTATTTTGTAAGTTCTGACTAAACTCCATCGTCTCCTATATCTTTCTCACTAAATAAACACTATTTAATTACATTTAAAATTTAAAATAAACACACAAAAGTATAGATATGTAAAAAAAAAAAAAAACAACAAATTTCAAAATTTATCGATTTTAAAAACGAAATTTCTAAATTATTTTCTTCTCAACATTTATTGTATGTACGTGAAAAATTTAGAAAATTTAGTATTTTTTTCTAAGCGATTTGATTGATTTAATATATTATCTTGTTATTGTTTTTGTCAGAATTGGAAACTATAATTTGTATTTCATATTGGTTTAGTTTTTTTTGTATTAGTTTTGGTTTTGGTTTTTCTTTTGACTTTCGGGTCAAAGATGTTGAATGGAGCTATTAATTTTGGACGGTGTTATAAATTATGATATTTGAGAAATCATTTTGGGAGAATATATTCTCATAAAACACTTAAGTCCATATAAAATATCAAGTAAATCAACTAAATAATTCGAAATTTAATCTATTGGAATATATTTTTTTGATTATTATTGTTTTTCGTTTTTTTTTTGTTTTGAAATGTGAATTTAGTTTTTTTAATTTTAGATATTTTATATTTTGGTTAAAATAATTTCACATTTTTCTAATTATTCGTATATAATATAACAAGAATATAATAGAAGGCATATGCAATAACGTTTATAGTGAGTATACTTAGACATTTTTAGTAAGTATTTAACCTCATCTTACATGAACCCCGTATGAGCTGCTAAAAAAATGTTTAATTTTGGGCATTTGCTAAGAATCTGTAAAAAACAACAATGGAAAATTGAGTATCAGAGAACACTTGAAACAAAATCCTTTATTGTGATATTGTTCTAGCTGCAAATAAAACCAATACAATAAATGCATTCAGTATTATACAGTACCCAAAATATGAAAAAATGAACTGACTAAATATATGTTTCATATAATAAATTGTAAAATTTGTTATAATGTGAGTGGTATTCGGTATGAGTAAAATAATTTTGTAATTTCAATTTTAAATTACTGTTTGTACGTTATGCATAGGAAGAGGTTAAAAATTGAATTATACATATTAAGATTCATCTCTGCTTTTTATTTATATGCATATATTTTTTTGATTTAAATATGTCATATACATTTTGTTCATAATTGGTGTGTATAATTATAATTTGTTATATAAAATTAATATCCAGATCGAGTATACAGATATATGTTTCACCACCCACACTGATTATACGAGTAATATGTGCTTTAAAATCGTATACAAAATTTTAATATATTACGTACGTATATAATATCACATATTATGGTAAAGTGTAATTAAAATTCATACAATTCTTGTAAATTAGTTAATGTAATACTTTTGATCAACACTGGTGTCACTATATACCCCAGTACGTACACCCATATAAATATGAATATTTTTAAAACGATAAAATTATATACGAGATGATGAATGCATGTCAATAAATATTTCAAATGTTAATTACGTAATTCTATTTAAAATCCATATTAGATAATTTTTTAAATAAAATAATATACTTTTGTTGTTTTAATTGTATATATGTGAACATTAATGACTTTCTATATTTGTATAATTATTGTGACAAAGTATTTGTAGTATATGATTGCAATTAACAATTGATAATAGTATTTTCAACTATATACCAGGGCTGATTGACAATGTACATAGGAAACAATAAAATATGAAATTATACTTTTTCAACATAAATCAATAATTTATTTGTGAACATAATCACATTTTCGAAACGATATTACAATATTTTAATATACCTGCTTCCGCAAGTGTTATTTTTGTATTCTTTTGGACTCTGGATACTGCTTAAGTTTTTGTTTCCGTGAGATAGTTTGTCTTTTACAAAACGAAATAAAATTGTTCATTAACATTAGAGATTCATTTTTTTCCATTTTCATTTGATTTGAAAAATAATATTGCTTACAGATGATATCAGCACAATCTGTTAGATTTTTATTTTCATTATGAATCCGCCCTCTTACATAACTATTTATTTTGTTTACGACTATATTGTAATTGTAATTTGTAATATATATTAATTAATACATATACAAAAGAGTATATCCGTAAAATATATATTAACTACAAAGTTAAATTCAACAAATTACAATTATATTAGGCGTTGTTTATTAGTAGTAATATATATACGAATAGATAAAACCTATATAATGTTTACAAAATTGTATAATCGACATTATCAACAAACGAAAAATAAATAAATATTGTTTTCACTTTTTAACTTTTAAACACACAATGAATGTGGTAGATCCTAGTAGATATTGAGAGTACTTTGAGAGCTCATTTTTAAATTTAAATATAATAATAAGCTGCCCAATCTATATAGTTTACATCAATCATCATCATCACCACAAATGTAATTTTATATTTACTTCAAAGCTAATTTGGTATCACAAAACCCATTTGTTGGGTGCATGAGTATAGTAAAAAACGTTGCAGGGACATTTTTTTTTATAGTCTTTTAAATTAAATTAAGTTTACAAATGAATTCCATCAAAACGTTTAACATTATTAACTTTTACAGACTAGTCGATGTTTTGTTGTATTTTACGATACTATATTTATTACAAGGTAAAATAATTTACCAAACAATTTCTTTGCATTTATTTTATAATCTATTGTAAAATATATTTCAAAGAAAAATAGTTGAAATTGTTAAAGAAATTTATTAACGAAAAAAAAACAAATATTCTTATACGGAAAAACATTGTATTTTAATGTTGTCACAACCACAAACATTTTAACAAATGAAATAGATGAGATAAAAATGGAAGGGAAAAAATTAACCGCAAAGAAAATATTGTATAGAGGGCAAATTTCTATATGGAATTTATTTTTGTTTATACATACACCGCCCAATCGATAAAAAATACATAAATAATCATTTCTACATAAAAACAAAAAATAACATATGTGTTATTATTATAATTAATAAAAATAAATTCATAAAATAAATTCAATTGACTGTTGTGCGCGATGACGTTTACTTAAAATTTTCAATAAATATCAATATATTGTAAAATTGTCGAACACAAATAACATACGGGTCTTTCCGGTTATTTTTCGCATGTCACTTCAAAGGGAAATTATTTGAATCGTTGATGCCAATCAAAAACCTTTGTGTTTTAGACATAACAAGTATTTCAAGCGTTTCGGTAGCATTTTTACCAATTTTATAATGTCATTTGTTCTTTATAAACGCACAAAAACTACTTTCACCTAATACGCTGTTTTATGGTTTTGAAAGAAATTTCTTGAAATTTTCACATGACATGGCGTTACCCATATACAATGTCATTTCGGTTATTTTTAGTACATACGGTCGGGATCATAATTTGAAGTGACCTTATCTATTGTATTTAATTATAATATTCATTAACCCGCTAAAGTAGAAAAAAATGCAATGATAATAATACCCACGGTTGTAGCCGAATCTGCACAGACAAATTATATTTCTAGTGATACAACAAATGTGTTTGTAATTGAGTAAATCTTTTTTAAATTTGGCGAAATATTATTTAGAGATGGATCAATGTTTAATTTTACAATTGACGAACCAATACATATAATTATTAGATTCAATAAATGCTTTTCTAATGATTATTCAAATTAGAGTTCTGTCTGCTTTAAACAAAATTTGATCGCAAATTCAGTTTTAATTTAACTTTATATATGTGGAATTTTTTCCCAAAGACAAATATGTGAGCCATATTTAAATAATCGAACTTATTAGATATATGTACGAAAATATATTGGAAGATATTTTTATAATTTATATTTATCCAAAATATATATAGGAATTGTTTTGAAGTATTTGACTCACAGCGACTATTTGAAAGCCTGGAACATTATCATCATAAAACATGTAAGAGCAATAGATGCAGTGTGATATTAAGATCCTTAAAATTCGGAATAGGAAAACATTAACTGCAGATAGGTCAGGTTGGAAAATCGTGTTGGAGAAGGCTAAACCCACACCAGGGTTGTAATGCCACGGAGTTAAAAAGTAAGTATCATTGAAATGCATATATGTAACAATATAATACCTGTCATCCGAGTAACATGTATCTGTATTCAATTGATGAACGCTATATTCTAAATATGATTTAAATTTAATGTTCAATTATTTAAATAACATAATGTGTGTGTGTGTGTGTGTGTATCCATAATATATTGATGCATTGAAAATTGTAAATGTTGGGCTTACATATGTTTTAAAAATTGATGATATTTTAATTAATAATATATATATAAAATACAATCATTTCGTAAACTTGAAATTGGTACATATTCTCAATTAGAAAAATTAATAAGTAATAATAATATTAAATATTAATATATAATTCAATATAATATACTTTAAATTATTATGTCCTTCCACATTTATTTTATTATATATTTATATAAAATAATAAATTATTATAATTACTATTTAATTAATAATAATTAAGTAAAGTGCATGTCATATTTTAAATTAAACTATATATTGTTTATAAAACACGTAAAAGCATATATGCATATTATTTCATATAAATATTAAATATATATATAGATTGACCTAATTAAATTTACATATATAATACATTTGATCTATTAAATGACCATGATTAGAGTTATTATAATATGTATATTATAAATAAATAATACAGAATAAAATATATAGATAATCAATAATTATTATTATTATAAATAAATACAATATAGAGTTGTAATATAAATATTATACGTATAAAATCGATAAACAACAATTACAATTTTAAATATGTAAATATTACCATTTTTAATTTAATGTCATCGTCATCGGCGGATAACTCAAATGTTATATAAATTCAAAAATAATTCTATCTATATAATTCTATATAATTACAAATAAATTAATATATCAGATATAAATTCTGATCGTTAGCAGTAAAAACAACTGAGCCAGTTTTGACAACATCAACATTATTAAAATTCTTAGCAGAAATTTTAACCTGATGGTGCAATATCAGGACTCTCACTTCCCTCTAACATTTTCACCCTGCGATATTAACTCGAGTTTCATTTTTTTTTATCATCCATCTATGACACTAAATTTTATATATCAGATACATTTTTATTAATATTTGTAATTGTAATAGAAAATATAAAGTCTACGGAAAAAAAATTGTATTACATAATAATATTATAAATATATAAATTTCGTTTCGTTAAACACATATAAATAAATAAATAAATAAATAAATAATAATAACATTGACAATTAAAACATACATTTATCATTATTATTAGTGAGAACTGAGAATTACCTATAAACATAAAAATAAAAAAAATTGACGTTTTTTTCTTTAATTTTCTCATACAAAATTTTAGTGTCACGGTCATCAGCATATTTTTAGCATTATACATATCTATTTGAAGTATACATATATAAATATATTGCAACTAAAATATAATATACAAAAATAAAACTAATTGAAGCTCAACTGAGATTACTATATAGTAATAATAATAAACTATACGCGCACACTATTTAAAATAAGTAAATTATTATATTATAAAAAACTATATGTAATGTATTACTTAATATATTATTAAAATAGTTAGTATATACGTTACGTACGTACGTACGTATATAATTTGATTGAAGATGAAATCAATGTAAAATAGTATATTCAATAAAATCTATATGTATATTTACAGGCACGAAGCGTGAGTGGTAAACATCACAAAATGTTTTTAAAACCACAAGTCCATATAGATTGAATTACATCTAATGCATTAAGGTTAATCGAGTAACTCATTGCGAATCAATACAACCACAGTATCTACCCATTGCTTTTCAATCTGAGAGTTGTAGTTATATTGATATTTCATTAATAAATTAATATGTGCGGAACTTCTTATATGAGCATCCGTTCTGTTAGGCCATTGTACGCACGAATTTATAAAATTATCTATTTGAAAAATAATTACAAAATAATAATTTTAATATTTTACTCATATCCCCGAAGTTATTTATCATAAATCGAATGAAATTTTTGATATAATATGTCTTATACGTTCACTAGGCGAACAATGAATTAAATTAAGAAAATAAAATTTGTAAAAATGCTACTTTGTTTAAAATCACTTGTGGTGATAATTTTGTGTTAAAAGTACCAGTTTTTGAATGGCATAAATAATTCACAGCAGTTAGGGCATGTATAAGTGATGATGAACGTTCAGGTCGACCGTTTGCAGCAATTGACTAAAGAAAATATTGAAAAAGTGCGTGATTTCGTTAAAATTTCTAAGACATCTTCAGCGAGATAGGTGAATTCAAAGCTGTTGGTTAAATGATAATAAAAAATTGCACTGAATTGAACTAATACCACATTCACTTAATTTAACTTCCTGCGACAAATTTCTATTCTCTAAATTTCAACTGGTTATAAAAGAAAAACGTTTTGCAGCATTTGAAGACATTCACAAGGCGACGACCATCGTTCTCAACAGCATTCCAATCACATACATAAATAAATCATTTGATTCATTTGTTGAACGTGAAAAACGATGCGATTTCAGTTGATGGAGATTATTTTGAATCAAAAAAAAAATTGTTTTTGTATTTTTTTAATCCATTTAGAATTATTATGCGACGACGTACGGAGGTTGTTTGTATTGTGAATCAATAAAATAAAATTTATTTATTTACAAGTTTGGATTGCTCGTTTGATGTGTATACAATTTTTATTTATACATACGTGTAGCTGCAAATTGTAATAATGAATTTTATTTAAATATTATAAAGAAAAATTAATACCATTATATTTTTAATTCGCATATTTATATACACTAAAAGGAATGCATTTTTCTTACGGAAGCAGCACTCATTGTGTTCAATATATGCGGAGGATTCGTGTGTGTGAGTATATTATACAAAAAAACGAAGGTATTTAGTGTATCATTAATTATTCATTTATGCACGCGCATAATAAATTTATCATAAAACAAGTGCTCTTTTAATATTTCAATTCAATATATTTTGTATAAATGTGTGAAAACTTATATTTTTTATTAAATGTTTATGTTTTATAAAATTTAAAAATTTGTTGAAGATTATTAAAAAAATAACATTATATTAAATAATTTTTATTAACTTAACCAGTCACTGGGCTGCCATATTATTTATATGTTAGCAGAAATTTGAAATATGTGCTTATGCATAATTTTATCGAAAGATGAGATGTTTCCTTAAGGCCAATAATTTTATATCGGTAATAAGCCCATAATAAAGTATAAATAAATAGTATTTGATCATAATTATAAAATTAAAAATAAATTTAACACCAAGTTAAGTTAAGACTGCGGGTGTTAGAGGGTTAAATAATAAGAAGCGATGTGATATGTTGATTTTATATATAATATATTTACACATATATATTTTCTTATTTATTTATTTATTTAAATGTGTGCTTTTCTTTTTTTAGTTATAATAATATACGTTATACTCTGTGTTTAATGGGCATTTGAATGTTAGAGGATATCTCATGCGAGTATAAATGCGATTGCGTGAATGTATATTTAATATACGTATATTAATAATATATATAACATATATCATCATCTTAGATTATAAAATATAAAATATAAATAATAGTATAGTAGTAATAAATGAGATGTGACAACGACAAATAATATTTAGATATATGTTATTTCAACATCTTTATATAATAATAAGAGTCTATTTCAAATATGTATGTGATATATTGTTTAAATATATATATTATAATATACAATACAACACTTGTATACAATATTTTGATATGTACATAATTTAAATATTTTATTATAAGATATTCTACACCGAATAAATTAAATCAAATAAGAAAAATTATATGGTGGGATAGATCTTTTATACTACAGTGATAAAAAATAATCAAAACTATATATATAATAAAGACAAAATATTCAATTTATTCATGCGGTGTCCACTTTCAAAGCCAACACATTTCGGCCAACGATCGATTCGAATCGTCAATCGATTCAATATGCTATAAAAAGTTCGTTTAGCGTAAAGTAGTATTGCGGGTGAACAAGTATTGTTGAATTTCACTTGCTTGTTGTTTTTGGAAGTAAATATTCCCATAATCTCGCGATAACTATATGCGTTGCATAAAAGTTGGAAATTTAGTACAACACAATCTTCTTTTTTAGTATTTTTAATTCCACCATTAAATCATTAATTAAAACTCTTTAATTATTACTTTAATTCACCATTTTGTATCACCGTTGATTTTTTCTATAGATTTTCATCGCTGTTTGATGTTAATGGTGGGCCGATTATCTTTAATTGATTCGCGACCAATATTAAAACAAAATCTACATGCATAAATTCGCATGCGATGTTCGATAGATTTAACATTAAAATTTTTTTAACATATCCGCATAGCATTTAATATTATTTATAATATATACCAAAATAAAATGCAAAATTTTTTAAATAAATAGTTATAAAAATAGACTAAATAAATAATAGTTGTTTATAGAAATTGCCCTTAAACACGTACTGTACACTCTAAATGTGATACAAAGCATCAAATGACATCATTTAATGTCCCAGGGTATTCATTTCGGTCACAGTTGTATATATATTTTATAAACATTAATTCATATATAAATAAACTAATAAATTATTATTAATAAAAATGATCAAAATTTAATGTTATTTTGCGGGGGTAGTAACATAGAATGGTGTATTTTTATTTTCCATTATTATAGGTCGTATATGTAAAAAATATATAAATAATTTTGCTGTGGATGAAATACTAAAATTAAATAAATTGATATATTGTCGAAATCAAAACACTTATGACATTCACATCGTTTCCAATATATATATTTTGTATCGTATACATATTCTCACACACTATTTGCATAGCATGTATTTATTCTATTGTTGCGACAAGTTGTATATTGTTTTAGTGAAAAATTTAATGTCATATGTTTGCTTACACCCCCGCTCTCTCCGGGTCGACAGTATTCATTTTGCGGCATGCCACAAATTGTAAAGCTTGTCAATTCTTTTATATATAGGCTTAATTGCTTCTGATCGTTATCGCAAATATCTGTCAAGAAGAGAACATGACAAGCGTTTCTTAATGCTTCGAGTTTTATTATGTTGGAAATAAATACACAGAGAGAGAAAAAATGAATTTGATTGGTCTATTTTTGGTATCTATAGATTTAAATTGAATCCTGTAGAGAAACAGGATTAATGAGATGCAAACACTTTATGGAAATTTATGTGTGCTTCTAAAAGGTATCCATACAAAAACCATACATTTAATTGTTTGGCACAGCCGTGGTGATAAATATATCCTCTCCGCAATTTGTGTATTGAAGCATTCATAAAATGTACAAAATAGCTGGTAATATAATCAGTTTCGTTTAAAAATGTTCCAGATAACCATATAGAAATATGTTCACGAAAGTTCAGCTTCGCTAGTAAGGAGAGGAATTTTTAACGCTACAAGCTATCGCATAATGATGATTTTTAAATATTTCCACAGCATATTGTTTTGAATTTTTTTTGTTTACTTATTGCACAATCTGACAAAAATAAACTAGTAAAGGTAGCTCTGCTAATTTGAGAGAAAATACCGATAGATATGGCAAACATTACTTATATATACAATATATTCGATTAATATTAGCTATAAATTAAACTTCAAAGTCTTATAGTTTGACAAATAAGTGTATTTGAATCTTTATATATATGGTAGTAATACAAAGTTTGTTATATATTTATATACTTTTTAAAATTGTTTTACAAAAAAAAAAATGCTATAACAAAAACTATTTAACCAAAAATATTTATATATTTATATAATAATAAAACTGATTACATACATTTATGCAACAAACACAAAATAAAATTTCAATCCTGCAATTCATTGCTAATACCCAATTTTTATATATAATCTAATCCATAAAGATAACCTTATATTAAGAAGTTATATAAAAAAAAAATCTCTATATCTAATACATGTGACGTACATTATATATACATAAATTACACATATACATATGACTAAATGTACCGCATAAACATTGCTCTAATTTTGAAAATACCTGCATCCCCTGTGATTTGGTGGAGTGCACACAAAATCGGAATAGTATAAAGTAGAAAAAAATACAAACAAATATATGCACATGCACTATGAATAAAATAGAAATTGTGTCAGTAGGTCATAGTTGTACTATATTTGAGACAGTGGTGGTAATGCATATTACTATATTTTTTCTATTGTTATATACTCTGCTTATTATGCATTTGAATATATAAAAGACTATATTACGATTTTATATATAGGATTTTATGGTTTATTTATTACATTTTAAGTAATTAAATTGTGTATAGATTTTTATTTTTAAATGTGTCAAAACTAAACAAAACAATAAAAGAGAATGTGCATTTAATTTTTTTGAACCAAACGAAATAATATATATTTATTTATTTGTAATATATATTTATATACATCATCTCTGAACAAAAATACTACAGAAATCAATCATTGAATTGATGAATTTTTATTTTATTATAAAAGATTTAGTATAGGATACATTATATATAGCCAAAAAGTTGTTGTTAATCAATTTTGACCCCATTTTATTTATATTTTTCAATTTTTTACTTATACTCATAGAATTTCTTCTTCTACGATACAATAAAAGAAAAAACTTCAAAAATATTAAAACATTTTTTTTATTCGTTCATATATTATCTAATAAATTTTGTATATATTCTTTACAACACACACACAACTAAAAAATATGTTTGGTCATATATAAAATACATACACCTATATTTATTGTATTATTTTGTATTTATAATGGTTTTTTCTTTACCATTAGCAAAAGAATCAATATTTTTATTGCATTGTGTATACAAATATTGTCGAATGTCGAATGTTGGTAGTGTATAATATTTTATATATTGTAAGTTAGTATATATGAAAAGAATGGTTAAATAAAACATTATATATTTATGTTATATACATTTATGGTATATAGAAGAGAAAAAAAAAAAAAAATGGAGGTACTTTTACAGTAGGTAAATGTTGGACACATATTTGATATAATAATATATATAGGATAGAATAGAATAACACAACACACAGCAGTTAGTTCCTATATATATTTACACAGCGTATAAATATTTTCTTATATTTATATTATATACAATTATAAATAAATGTATGAAGAATACAATAAATACAATATTCACTACTATATTTATGAACTCATATATAAATATGCAAATACAGAAAAATTCTATATTGTTCACTTAATGCGGTATATTTTATGTCGTATATATATTGTACATAACTAATATTATTTATAATAAGCTAAAATATTTTCATAAAATATAAAAATTGTGTTTAAGAATTGTGTTGTTGTTATATTTGTTTGTATGTATAAATATGCTGCATGAATACGTATACATATTTTTATATAAATGACTATGGCAATTTCATAACACTTTTTTTTTTAACGCTATTTGGTTTATTTTTTTTTATAAACTTATTGATTCCAGCTATAATTATAATTATATTAAATGTATTCCGTCAAACAAACATTGCAGCACAGCACAAAGTCATTGTATTGAGTTAGCAAGAAATTAATTTCGATTTTCAATTTAAAAATTAGTTACATTTTGTTGGTCTCAATTCAATTGCGTAAAAGAGTGTTTCATACAAGGATATATTTATAAAGTTTATGTTTAATAAAATTCGTTCTTGCTATTTCGCACTCGAAGATTAAATCGGATCGTCATACATAATTGGACTAGAGAGAATTCATCGGATAGGAGGTATAATGTATCACCAAATTGCGTATATGTCCGATTTTGATAAATTTCATCAAAATGATTTACGAAACCGACAAATTATATTTTATATTATGTATCACCAAACTTCTTTCATTGGCTAACGCACATTGTCGTTCTTTATTTGGCATTTATTTTGACATGTAATGGTTCCGATTTTTATATTTTCTCGCACTTAAGACAACGATTAAAAATTAGCGTTATATATATGAATTTCACAAGCATAATAAAGACGATGAAATTGATCAGATTTTGAAGCAAATTATCAGTGCTCATCGTGCAAAATTAATAATAATCAAATGTGATGCACCAGCACAAATGAAATGAATTACATTACATTTTTATATTTAAGATCTATTTGTGCGGTTACATATAATTAGATATATAGACAGATTTAACCCTTAACACACAAAAATTGTCATTTTAAATAAAAACACACGTAAAATGATATATAGCACCTAAATGATAAAAATAAAATGATACCATAAACAATATATAATTAACAATTCAGATTGTTAAAGGTCGATCAATAAGAAAAAACGATTGTAAACCATATTTGTTTTTAAAATTCGTCAAATAATCAAAAGAGAGATATTCAGAGATTTACAATATTGAAATAATAAAAAACATCTATAATGGAAATTTAAATTGAAGTAGAATTTGGGGTGAATTCTGATATTTACTCAAACATACAAAGAGTATTTTATTTAAGGTAATGTTAGATTCATGACTTTTGGCGTATATATATCTGGGGATATATGGTATATATAGTCAAATCGGTAAATGGAACTTGAAGCGTTCTATTTCAATATCCACTGAAATATTTAAGAAAAAAAAAAAAAACACATTTTAATTGAAATTTGTTTCATGAGAATATTCAAATAAATTTAAAAATTCAAATACCCGAATAAAATATTATGGCACCTAAAACGTTAGTATCACAAAGTAGTAAAATTATGTTTGTTAGAAAATATATGTTTATTTTTAAAATTCGTTTTATAATATCCGTGTCCGATATAAAAATATGCATAAATAAATTGAAAAAAATATTAATTTGTCGTCTCCGTATATTGTGATTTCTTTATGCTATAATTATATAATAATTAATGATAATAATAATAATAATAGAAATATAGGTATAGGTGCGTATATAATTAAAATGCATATATAAAAATTAATAAGCATTTTAAGCATATTTAATCTAATTAAGTATTATTTGTGATGATAACGTTCTTACAAATAAATAATGTATTATTATAAATATATAAAAAATTATAATGCACCAGAAACAGACACATAATAACCATTTGACATATATTTGCACACACACACAAATGTATTACAATTAATTTATTAATAACTCTTACATTTTATTTAATTTAATAATATATTATTATTTATGTAAATTATTGTAAGTATATCGATTTTATATATTTGCACTTAAGTTAAAATATCATTGAACATTAATATGTATTATTAGTTTTTAGTACTATACAGTATAGTTAATTATAATAATATTTCTAAGATTTAATGATAATAATTCAAGAATTAATTTTTATTTATTTGGTCATGAATTTCAGTGTAAATTAAGAAAAAACCTTTAATAAATAAAATAATATTAAATAAATTTAAAATAGAATGTATATAGAAATCCAGATTTAAAATAGATTTGGCCTCGGAATAATATAGTATAATTTGTTGAGGTCTGCAAAATATGAGTACGCGTTGTGCCGATGGAACTTTTCAGCTATAGGTTACCATTAAAAAAAACGGATATCTTTGAAAATATAGTGCTATGGCGACGAATATATTAATTTACGAACACATTCTAAATTAATGAAATTACGGAAACATCTATCATACCAATTGGTGAATTGTTTTAATCTCCTATGCGGGTAGTGATTTACTAACTTGAGACTGTAATGAATGTTTGGTATGGTAGATGCCAACAGCTCCGCTTGGAGTAATAATGATACGATGATTGTCGTGCTAAATACCAACACACAATATCATTGTACTATTGTATATATACTTTTAATAAACAATATTATAAACATGTCATAATTGTTATCAACATATACATATATATATTTCAAAAATCATTAAGTAAAAACATAAATATTATAAATACGTGATGTTGTAGTCACACAAATAAAATACATAAATTATAATAAATAAGAAGAAAATCATGTATATAATATAATAAAATGTTCATAAATTCAACACTATACACAGATCCATTTACTTCAGTTGCGGCGTTGTTGATATGTGTACAAGTAAATGCTATTGTATAAATATCTATATTAAAATATATATATATATATAAATAAGCTTAGCATAGAGGCATCCTCATCACCTTCAAATTACTATATATATTATCTATTATATAACATATAGAATGATTTCATATACAATATATATATATATGGTACATATAAAACAAAAGAATTCTGACGTCATGTAATTGGTACATGCGCTGAGCTGAGTGAGATGCTGCTATACACATTCATATGTAATATACAACACGTGATCATAAATATCAATCAAAATAAATATATATATGTATCAATATATGTTTACATTATCTTACAATATATATTATTATTATTATGTTGTTGTTTGTTTTAAAAAAATATGATATGCATACAAATAAAATAAATAAATAAATATTAAAATCAGCTCGTATTTCATGTTTATATGTTGTTTATTTTATTTATTTTTATTTTTTTCTTGTTTTTCTATATTAAATAGTGTAATAACCACCAATAACCATTTCAATATGAATTTAAACATTAATCTGGTTTTACATTTAATAAATATGTGTATTATATAACCATAAATGAATCCAAAAGTAGCTGCACAAATTTCAATTGCATTAAAGAAAAATGCATCTCAATAGTCGCGTGCACTGCAGTTTTTTTGTAACAATACATTTTTTGATCTGCGTTTGCTATCCATAATTGTGAAACTGACAAAATTTCATGAAATTACATAAAGTTACAGGTGTTTTTGTTTTAAAATTGGTAAAAAAAACACTATACTCAAACGTATATGAATTGCTTAACATCGCGTATGCTGATAATTGTTTGTTAAATGCTAAGAAGTCCTACATGAGCCATGTCAGACATATATGTCTGACGTACGCGATTTGGTAGAAGGCCCATGGCCCATGTGAAAATTTTTCTGATATAATCGTGGCGATTAACGTGTTAAGGATAAAGTGATAGGCAGTGATCATAATAATGCGGATGTTGAAAAATATTTTATTTTTGCAACAAAAATTGTTGTTGCATATAATTAAAGGACTACCGATAAAAATACAATTTCCATATATAAATAGAATGTAATGTAATGTAAAATTCTTTACTTTTTTCAACAAAAATCCATTTGTTTGTCAATAGAATTTGCTTTTATATATATTAACTACGTTACAAATGTATTTCAGTTTTTTTAATTACTTAGGAATAATAATCGAATCGTCAGAGTTTTGCAAAACATTGACTGTTGTTGATTAATTCGGAATTTGATGTAAATACTTTTTCATAAATATAATATATAAATATACGCAAAGATGGGAAAAAACAAGATTGGTACTAAATCTGATGAATACTACTGATATTTGATTATCGTCATATAATTTTTTGCTAAATGAGGTCATTTTCTATTTTAATGTCTTTGTTATTAAACGTATACAAATAACGATCGGAAATCATTTTTTTACCACAAAAATCAAAACAACATATTTACAAAATTTTTGTATGCACAATCTTTTTAAAATAATACCCGATGTGAAAAATAATATAGCTTTGGTGATTATATATCAGGTTTTTATACCATCAATATTCATCCGCCCTCGTATATTGTATTTTTTTTATAATTTTCGTTGAATTCTGTGTACATCCACTTCTGAATCATACGTTAGTTTTGATATCAATAAATATAAATTTATTTTATCATTATCATAAATACAATATATTGACCATTTATTTCATTTATCTTTATACGCATAATAAATATTAAATGCATTTTAATTGAACGAATGTTAAAATATTAAATATTCATATAAAATTAAATTATTATTTTATATATATACGATACGCGTATAAAATATATATACAGAGATAGAGTAAGTATAAATGGAATGTTATTTCATAATGATTGATTATGACGCAATATGGGTGTATAGAGATGCGAATAAAAAAAAGATTAAAAATGTATTTATATTATACACATTTTAAGTTTTACATAAATATGGTACACATATACCATACATAGAATAGATTATCATATAGTGCGGTAAAAGAATATATGATGGTAGGTATGCGGTATGGTGGTGATGATGATGCTCGAACTGATGATTGTGTGAAGATGAATGTGCAAAATAATAAAATATAAATAAAATAAAATATAAAATGAAAACAAAAACTGTATAATATTATATTTGCTGTTGAGAATCCATGTTCTCAATAATTTTGCCATATACACAATTCATACATAGTATACAATCTATATGATAAATAGAAACATAATATCAATATGTCATGACGTTGGTTATTTATTCCATAATATATATACCTCTATACTAATGCATATTCTGCTATAGGATATATAAATTTAACAGATGATGTACCATATTGTCAAAAAAAAAAAAAAAAAGGAAATTTTATTTGATTTATTTATTTTTATGTAAATGTTCAAAAATCTTAAAAGCAGTAGTGATCTTTTCTTGTTGTTTTGATTTATTTTTTGCATTAAAATCGAAAGGCGAAGGTTTAGCCTTTTCTAACCGCACCCATTTGCAACTAACGTCTTAATCCCAAATTTTAAGGATCTTAATATTACAGTTTAATGCATCATAATGCAGTTTCATTGCATCATTACGTCTACAATAATTATTATAAGTTTACCGTCACGCAGTTACAAAAAATTTTCAAATGTAAACTATTTCGGCACAATTTACTTTATTTTCAAACTCAACAATTTTTTGCCGCACCAAGAAATTCATTTCGATGATAATAATATTAATTTAAAAAATAATTTTAAGAATGCTACACAAAATTTGCTTTGCTGCAATAATTTTACTTGTGAAATTATGGTAAAATTTTTCACAAAAATAAATATAGAAGAGATTTCATCATCAACCATATCAACTATATAACATATACAAGAATTAAACTGTTCTCTGTCAATTCTTATAAATACATATGGATGAATCCGATTATACAGATGAGGGAATTAATTTGGCTTTGGAAAGTTAAGTACCGCACAGTGCAAAAAGAAATGTTACAATATGTTAAAGTCGTTAAAATAGGTTTTCCATTATAGACAATTTTAAATACCATTTTTTTGCAAATTTAAATATAACTACTGTTTCAACTGGTGAATATCAATATTTCGGTATGTTTAAAAATACACAATAAGTACAATTCGTATATTAGTAAAACAAATAAATTTCTTTACTTATATTTTGGAAAAATTAACTTCAAATAAGATAAGGAATGAAAAAAACGGCTTCATAATTATGTACAGTGAAAATAGTGCCACAGTGAATTTATAAACTGGAAACGGTTTATTGCGTTTACTTAAAAACCTAATAAAATATAAGATATAAACAATAGTTTCGCAAAAAACTGAAAACAGGGTGGGATGGTAGATAAATCTAATTTTACTAACATAATCCATTTTCAAACCGTTTTAAAAAATGTTTAAAAGATACGGCCGATTCTCAACTGTGATACCGTAAAGATTAACATCAGCAATTGAAAAAAATTATAAATTTCATTAACTAACACAAAATTTAACTAACAACAAGTAAATCATTTCCTTAGAAACATCGTGAAAGATCATATATTTTATAAATGTTTGGAAATTTATTGTATTTTCAAAATCTATATCTTTTATCGCGGTCGGGCATTATTTTGGATAAATTAATTAAATGTTATTGCTGTGCTTTTACGTGTGGTTTTTTTTTCTCATATCGAGTTTAATTAATATTTATAGTACAAAAATTTTATTTTGTGTGTGTGTGTGTGTGAAGGAAAGGATTGTTTAGTAAAAACCTATTTGACAAATATAGTTATGAAATCATATGAACAAAATTATATTTTAAACAAATATGCAATACACAATATATAATAATGTATTAAATAATTACATGCTAATTGTAAAAAAAGACAATAATCATAATTATTTTTGAAGTTACAAAATCAGAGTCGAAACGAAAAAAACTATGCATAAATAAAAATAATATGTTGAACAAATTTCAAATAAATAAAACTGATAACAAAAAACGAAAAAAGAAAAAAATTGTTGTTATCGCATTTTAATAGACCTTATCACATTTTTTAATGGTTTTTTTACAATATATATATTATTTTTTTTTAATATAATCATCGGAAGTGTATTCACTCAGTCAGTAAGTAAGTAAGTCGATATAAATATATAAAATATATATATTTAGTATTCATTTACTGATTATAGCATTGTATTTTTATTTGTAATGTGTATGTTATGGGCTCACATAATATTCACATGCACGAAAATTAATAATTTGTATAACAACAATAATAATAATAAAAATAATATAATTATTATTATTTTTATTTTTATTATTATTATTATTATTATTATTATTATTATTATTATTGTTCATTATTATTATTTTAATATTTTATTTTGCAGGTTCATTTTTACATTATTTCCATTTGTTGTTTTTCGTTATAATTTGCGTTTTTTGAAATTTAGGTTAATTTAACGCTACAATAATAATTAAATTTATTTTTAGTTATAAAATCATAAACAACGAAGTATAGACGAATATTTCTTTGTTATATAAATTGAATGCGAATGAAACCCATACAAAAATTGAGAATAAATAAACTTTTTAGAATATTTGCTTTGTATATTTGTTGAAAATTTTGTGAATTCTATAGTGGTAGAATTATTTTGCTGTTTGCATGTAAAAATGTTTGTTAAAAATTATTCGTCCATATTTTTTTTACATTGTTTATGGTTATATGTAATAATAATAATAAATAATAATAAATACACATAAAATAATATTCATAAAAACATTTTACTTATAAATATTAAATAATACTTATTATTAGGTAATAAATGGTAATAACTATTTTGCGATTTATATAGTTTTTATATAAGAGTTTTACAATACAACGTGTCTGTGTGGCTTATTGTTTAGAGAGGTAATAATAATGACAATAAAATAAATTTAAATAATAAAATAAGTTTTTTAACATAAAAATTTAAGGACGATAGACCGTAAATGTTAATTTTTATATTTATGAACCGTTTGTATAACGTGACATAAAAATAAAGTCACACATATTTCACTAATTTAAAAAATAATTTTGAACAAAAATTTACGATAATCAGTGGCAATAATTATCATACGATTTGTAAGAGTTACATGATAAAGATTTACTTAAATCAAATTGTAATCACCAAATTACATGTTGATTTAACATCTTCATATATAAATATTAACCAATGAAAATCATTCACTATGCCTGGATTTGTGTCTTGCCACAAGAATTTATAGCAAACTATAAATTGAAATTTAAATTCAACATTTAATTTGACTAATAATCAGGCGAGTTAATGTAAATGTTAATAGAGGCTTTATAATATTAATTAGAAAACAATTATACACACAAGAGATAATTGTTAGGACAATGAATTCATATAAATAAAATCTAATAATGGTTATACGAAATATTAATTGCGAAATGTCATATATAATACATTTTATAAAAAAATCTAATAACTTAATTTGCTAAAACATCTCAAAAATATTTTATTTTCCTTATATTTAAATATACTTATTTGATAAATATACTAATTATATTCATTATTTATATTGCAATTTATATTAATTAATTAATTTTAAATAAACATAGTATATCTTTCGAATGACAAGTTAAATGTTCAGTTTTTTCTACTATAAATATCTGTTGAGAAACTCATTATTAAGCATTTCTAAAATACACATTATGTTTAAGTATAGATTATTTATAGGTGTTTTTCTTTAGTGATATAAATTTTATTATAATTTACAAGTATATTATTTATATGGAGTAAAGTCAGTAAAGCAATCTAATTTTAGTATATAAAACTAAATAAACAAATAAAAATATAATTATCAATAAGCCATTGTTTGGTTTTCATGATAAAATATAAAAGACAATTTATAATTATATAAAATTTTAGATAAATATAAAATTTATAAATAAAGAAAATTTATATTTTTCATTTCACCTTTGGGTCCATTATACTTAAAATAATACAGTAGGGATCGTAATCGTTTGGTAAAATTAAAAAAACATGTATTTTGTTAAAAAATCTATATTTAAATAGGAAAAATTTTACAAAATTAATCATATTTATTATTTATTGGATATTTCAAAGGCTACTCTTAAAAGATGTTGATATACACCAGGAGTTTAAGAAAATGTATGAATTACAATGGTCAAACACGGTGTCGTTTCGTAAATGCATTGATCGTGTGGTTCACTTACACAGCAGTAGAGCCGGTAATTCGTATATACATGGAATAATGAAGATGGAGCAAAATTTATGTATTATAACAGTCAATGTAACACAAGTTATGATATTACAACAAGACGAGGATCCAAAAACACACGTCTTCAATAGTTCAAAAATGGTTAAAATATGCATGGCCTCCACACACTCAGAAAATTTATGGCCGATTCTTAAGAGAACTCTACGGAAATATTTAACTCAGCCCTAAAGAATTTCGCAGAAGTTTATGCGGTAACTTGGCCAAATTGAATGGATGAAAATTTCGTGAGAAATTTTAAATAATTTAATTGTCAGTATATATACCGAAAACAATATTATAGGTGAACTATTAACATGTAAATTAATTTTTAGCTATAAAAACGGTCGAAACCATTCAATAGCAAGTATTCCTTTTCTTTACAAAACACTTAAAATTTCTGGATAATTTTGTCAGATACGAAAATTTTATATTTTTTTCCATTGCCATTAATACGTAACGATTATTATCGATACTGTATATATGGTATATAATATATAATTTTAATTGATCTCAGAGGTTCACAGCACAAATAGTACATAAGAAATAATACAATATAATAAAAACAAGAAATATCAATTAATATTTTAAAAATTATATATACTAGGTATACCTAATGCTTAACACACAGTGGTGCAGTGGGTGGATAGCGTTCATATTAATTGATCGTTTAGTACCGGGTTCAATTTCCTAAATTTAAATTAAATTACATATTTATTTTAATACTAATAATTTATTCAGTTGAGTGTGAGTTATAATTTAATTCGTTGATGGAATAAAAAAATATAGGGTGTTATGGATTAACATACCATTATTATGGGTTAAGTTTTATAAAAATATTGGAATTAAGAAAACAATTCGATAATTGTAGACCACTTGTGTACCAACTTGACTGTAATGTACATATTTGTTTGATAAATTCCATTCATTTCCATTTGGAATAATCTGACTTGATGTTGTAATTTATGCAAATAATTTATATTTTATCAAAAACAATTCTGCTATATATCACATGTAAAATATAACAATGGATTTATGTAATCTATGCGTAATAATTACATTTTAAGATATATAATAATATGGTATTAATTTCGTATATTTGAAAAACCATTGTATAATTATAACAATAATTTTATTTTTCAATAACAATATTATATAAACCTCATTATTATAACTTTGGTTAAACACAATTACACAAGAAATAATATATGAACAATATCTATGTACGTATTGGAAAGAAATATATAGTATATTTTTATAATAAATAATATAATCAATCTATTATGATACAAAAATAATTATATATTAATTATTAATATATTAAAAACTTATTGTGAAATGAAATACGAGAATTTAATGTCTAGACGCTAGATATATATTATAAATATTTATCAGATTCATTTATTGATTCATATTTTTATATATACATTTAATATATTATAAATAAATTAATTCTATTTATATTTTATTTTTATAATAATTAATATATTATATATGTTTTATTTGAAGTAAAAGAATACACTAATAAAGCATTACTTTTATACAGGGTGGCGGCGTCATTCGCATTTTGTACATATCAAACATGTAAGTATTTTGACAGCCGGCATCATGGGATATGGCATCATGGGAGAATGGTCACATATCCACTAGTATAGTTGAGAAACACCTTTGCGATAATGTATCACTCCAGAATTTGATATGGTTTTAAATGCATCCATGGGATTGGTAAAATCAAATCATCTACAAAAGTTTTCAATTTTTGTTATATAACAAATTGTTGAAAAAGTAACCGACGCAATCATCAAATTGCATGCAGTAAAAACAATCTAAGAGTGGCAGAATTTTAAGGCATCCTCTCTATATAATCATCTTGTATTAATAGACGATAATAATTAGAGTGATATATTATTAACAATACCATATATAGGCCGATATTGCAAATTGTCTATATATATATATGTTATGTAAATGTATACTGTTGTAACACCACCCTGCCTGCACAATATAGACAACATTTATTTTTTTTATACAATACCTCTTTGGAAATGTGATCTTTCATGTAAATTTTATTCAAATATATGTATTATTGTAACTCTAAGAAATGATATATCCTAACATAATTTATGCGTACAACAATAAATATTATTATATTTAGAACTGTATTATTTGTTCATATATAGAGATATCTTATTTGTGCTATTTATTTGCCAAGGTTTTTTCTATTTGTTATTTTTATATTTGGATATATAAAAGAATTTTTTGAAATCTCAACACACATTAAAAATGAAAGACAAGAGACCTTTAAAATAAAAATATAATATAATTCTATATATGAAAAAAAGTGTAATAAAATACGATATATTTTTAAACAGATTTCAATTCAAAATAAATAGCAATAAGTTAAATAAATTATTTTAATTACTGTGATGAATTCATTGATTTTAAATAGATTTTATACAAAATTTAAAATTCGAAAAAACTATACATTTTTAAAATACAATAAATATAAATAAACTTGTTATTTATTCATTTGGAAATACATAGAAAATTCAATAATTCGCAAATTTTAATTTATATGTTAAATAATACGTAAAATATATAGAATGAAGACTTAGAATTAATAATAATACAGAAATTTTACGTTCAACAATAATTTTCCTATATTATTTTCTATTGTATTTTGGTATGAGTAATAATTTTAACAATATTATAAAAGGTTTTGTTTACTCTTCCTTAGCTATTTTATGATATATTGCTACTATATGCGTGATGCGTTAAATATAGGATAATCCCTGAGTATATATCATGTGACTGATGGTTGCACCAGATTGTTGCAAAAAATAAGTATTAAGATAATTCATAAGAAAATTGATGGTCAAATTTTTTATGTAACATATACGTTATTAATAAAATAATTGCATCATTCATTAAAATATATAAACGGGCTAAGAGAATACTTATACATTACTTCATCAAATTATTGTAGAATATATTAAAATTCATAATTTCTCTAAATTATATATTAATACGCATTTACTCTATACATAAAAGTGTTTGAATATATACTATGTATAGCGTCGATATGTCCGGATACTAGCGGGATACTATCGTATCCCATCCATTAGCAAATTTATTATAAATATTTATATATATTATTTATAGTACAAAATAAAATGTATGTATTAACAATTACAGAGAAAAATGTTTTTTCTAGTGAAACACGTATATCCATATATTTCTGCCAGATGTTGACGACATAGAAGAATTTTTCTTACACTTACAGCAGAAATTGTTTTCACTAGGCAACACAAATTTTGCACATTTACGCTAACAATATCGGTTTTGCTTAATTTAGTAGAAAAATTCAGATTATACTTAAGAGCTGTTATTTTTTTTCTAATATTTAAGTGGAAAAATTGTTGCTGATAAGGCATAGATATACAATAGAAAATATAATAATACAATGTTGATAATAAGCAGTAATTTCGGATGGGTTAAGTAACATTCGATAATGATTCTTGGAAAAGCCAAAAGAAGCATTCAAAAGTATAATAATATTTCTATGATTTTAAAAAGTAGAATATTTTTATATGTTAAATATTGTATGTATAAAAAAAAACGTTTGCAAAATAGAAAATTTAATTTTAAACCATTTGACAGACACATCTTCGTTTCAATATAACTTCTATACTGCTGATATCGTAAAACATATGTATTTTTGTTGTGTGCATATGACAAAAAATATGTTCTGCTGTACAAAAGTGGATGATTTATTTTACAGTGTACAGGTAAACTAATTAAATTGAAATTTGTAAAAACATTTTTTTTTTTTTATTCTATTACATTTACTTAAATCCATGTTGTTTGTCTTTTTTAATTAATTAAAACTTTTAGATAAAAATAAAAATATGTATTTAATTTCAGATAGAATTTAAAAATACACCTATTTATACGTATGCTATTTTAAATACAAATTCTTATGCTATAGATTACATATGTTGTAGGTTGTAGGTGGTATGATTGAGTAAACATGAGGTATAACAGAGAATGAAAATGTATATATGGCAATAACAAAATGATATATACAAAATATTTCATTAACATATTTAGGCAGATTGGTTTTATGCATAATTTATAAATGACTAATCAGTAAATTTTATTAATCTGATTTACAATATAATTTTAAACAAAAATATAGAAATTATAAGTTTTAATTTTCAATGTAAAATTTAAAATTATAAATTGAATTATAATATCCGTATGGTTAAAAAAAAATCGCACTTCAGAGAGGAAAACGTTCTATTATCGATAAATGTGTACTTTTCCACTTCAATATCTCAGCGCCACTTATAAATCGTGAAATTTTATTTGAAAGAACAGTATACCGTACCGCTTACCGAACTTCCTTCATTTAGTGAATTTTAAGGTGTAAATAGAAATAATCAATCATATGATCTGCGTCAATAAACAAATTTTTTGAAAATAATCCTCATACAATTTATGACACTGTATTATTACATCCACAAAAATTTACTGTCTGATGTAAATCATTTACTGGAGACAAATTAACAGTCTGTATATTTCTTTCGAAATAATAAAGGACCTGTGGTTACCATAAATGCTGATCATTATATACACAAGAGTTTTTATTACCAAATCCAACGATTTAATCATGTCGAGAATTGATCTCCAAATTCTTGTAATTTGATGTTTTTTGAAACTAGTTTATTTGTAAATATAGACGAATAACACTTCTGGAAACTGTGATAGGAAATCTACCCACACCACATAATTAATGAAATAACGTCTGCATTTTTGGAAAAATATCCTACGTAATAGCTATATATAGCCATTATAATGTTATTGTTTAATTAACATTTCATTAATTTTTCAGTGTTTTATTAAACTTTTAATTGTTCTATTGTTTGGTTCTTAAACAAAATAAAAAAAAAAATAAACATATACCTTATTTACTATTTATTAAATAAATAAATGTTTCGCAAATTTTACATTTCTAAAATTATATTCTGTAACTTTTTAAATGTGAGAGAGACATGCGATGCGAAAAATGTATAGTAATTTATAATTTCGTAAAACAAAATTATAATAATTTATTCATAAAATTTGTTTATGCGTATAATGATGAATTATATATAAATTGAAAATTGAAAATTTAAGGAATAATGTATACTCGAATGATAAAAGTTGTAGATTGTATAGTGTTTTTTTTTTTATGGTATAGGCGTAGAAAAAATTACATGCATTATATAAATATTTTTTAAATATTTTTATGGTAAAATTTCTTTAAACATTTTCATATTATAATAAAAAAATAAGAAGAAGAAACTTACCGTAGCAGCATTTTTGAAGCTGTTGCTGATGCATTTGATGTAGTTGTTGATGTTGTTGTTGATGCTGATATTGATGATGCTGATGATGTTGTTGTTGTTGTTGTTGCTGTTGTTGATTATGATGATGATGCTGATGATGATGATGATGATGATTTTGTAGTTGCTGTCGTTGTTGATGGATATTTTTTGATATTGATTGCATAGCCATCGCTACTGCGGTTGCCGTTGCGGCTGCAGATGACGTCGACGATGACGATGATATTGATGCCGAAGATAATGCATTTGAATTTGTTGTTTCATAATCATTTTGTGATCGTTCTTGTAATGCTGAAGAGATTTTATCAAATACAAAATAACCACTACCACCACCAACTCCTCCACCAACACTTCCAACAACTCCACCACCACCACTACCGACACCACCACCACCACCACTACCACTTGTTAGTGATATTGTGTTTCCGTTATCCGTTGCAATTATTGTTTCCGTTGGAATTGCTGTAGCTGTTGTTATTAAATTATTAATCTGTGAAGATTGATGGTGAAGTTGTTGCTGTTGGCTATTTAACATTTGAATTTTTTGTATTTGAATGTTTATTTTTTTAATTTATCATTAAAATATCACAATTTACTAATTAATTAATATCACATATATAGGCACTTTAAATTATTTAAATTAAATATTAATTTTAAATAAAACAAAAATAAAAAAATAATAAAATAAGAAAAATAAGGATATTTTTTTTATTTTTTTTTTTTTTAAATAATCCTTTTATCACTTTTGTTAAATTTTTATTATTGTATTATTATTTAATAATTATTACTCTTAATTATTATAATTTATATATTTAAAAATGAAGGAATTATAGGGTTTCTATATGAATTTTATCACAATATATTTTTTCCTAAAAATATTATTAATTTGTATTATTATTATTATTATTATTATGTTGAATGTTGAATATGGAACTTAAACACAATGATAAATATCACTTTTAATGTTTTTATCTTTTTTATTCTTATTTTTAAATGAATGGTTTTTTTTTTAAGGAAAAATTTAAATTATCACTTTTAATAAATCAAAAAAAAAAATAAATAATAATAAAATAAAATATATAGAGTGTAAATATTACAATGGACAATATAAAAATCATAACACGTAAAATGGTGATCAAAAATATTCATTTCTCTTTCGGTAGTATAGAATTAATTTTTATGTTTGGTGCCAGATATATAAAGTTCCAACAACAAGCAGTTACAACTCACTTAACTTAATGTTCGTAGATTTTTGGCGAAAAACTAACCTATGCGTGTTGAATAAGCACTCTGAGACTTCTATTTATTATCAAAACACAAAACGAAGTCAAAGAGGTACTATTTTGATATTGTTTTGTCCGCATACAACCAGTTTTTACAAGTGCTTTGGAGGCAATTGCACAAAATCAACTATAATATGCCTTCCAATCAGTATTAAGTCGCTGCCACAAGTTGTTGTTGAAGTCGTTTGAGGTTATTTTGGAATAAAAAACCAAAAACAATAATAATAACTACTTTCTATTGCATTTTACATATCAGTAGTCTTAAAAATTTTTTGACACTCTTTTTGTGACAGTGTCAAAATTGGTTTACTAAATTTATTGAAGTTGATGATGACCAAATTAATTACGCAATAATCGAAGTGGATCATCATAGCAGATCACGTGAGATAGCAGAGAGGCTCAATGTATCACATATACGACGATTGAAAATAACTGGCGATGAAAAATGGATCGTATACTACAATATCTATCGCAAAAGATAAAACAACGCAAACAACATCTAAAGCTGATAACGATCAAAAGAATGTTATGTTATCAATTTGGTCGGATTACAAAGGTATTGTTTATTTTGAAATTATACCACGCAACCATACTATCAATTCAGAGGTATACATTTAACAACTAACCAAACTGAATTGTGCAATTCTAGAAAAGTGCCCAAAATTGGTAAATCGAAAAGGTGTTGTGTTCCACCATAACAACACAAGGCAACACATATCTTTGGTCACTCGTCTAAACTTATTAGAGCTTGGTTTGGATGGAAGAAAATGGGCAATACATTACTGAATAAAATTTACTTCATTCTATCAAAAAATTGTATGTTTTAATTTAAAAAAAGGCGTACTAAATTAGTTGCCAATCCAATATACAATAATTGCATTGGAGTATAATATGATTTGATAATGAATATTATATTTAAATTAATATATGTTTATTTTGCTAAAGGGCACCGATGAATGAAAAATGATTTGTGTTTCTTTTATTTTTAAATCTGATGTCGTTGTTGTAATAATTAATATTTCATAGAAAATTATATGGCGAAATGTAACATAAATTAAATTTTCAAATTTACCTATGTAATATACATTAAGCAAAAAAAAAAAAATTATTAAATCTATGTTAATTATTATTATTTAATCTTGCAAGAAAAAAAAAAACAAAAATAAATAAATAACTAAAAATAATAATAATATTTATTAACACATTTTCTACTGAACTTAAACTATATATGTAAATTATTTTTGATCACCACTGTATGTGTAATATTTATTATAATTTTATATTGGTAATAATTATACACTTTATTATTTTATTAATAATTTATAATAAATTTTATTTATATTTTATGAAAAAAAAAAAAAAAAAAAAAACAAACGAAATGTTAAAATTGCACACAATTTTTTTTTTTTTTTACATAATAATTAATTTTATTATTTAAAAAATAAAAAAAAACAAATAAATTATTGTTGTGAATATTATATTCATTCATTAGTCAGTCAAGATAATAATTATTATAATTAATAATAAATAAAAGAAACAAAAAATAACTATATATATATATACACAATACATACAAACATTCGTGTGTATGCAGTACACAGAAAATAGCTTCATCATCTTCATCACATTACACCACGATAATTTTTTAAATTATATAATCAAATTAAACATTTTTTAAATAAATAAATTATTATTATATTTTTATTGTTATTCAATGACATAATTGTTTTATATTCAGAGTAAAAAAAAAGGAAAAGTTACGGACTAACAAAACATAAAACATAAATGCGAGTAACACACACACACACACGAAGATATGAAATATTGAAATTAAAATATATAATTTAAAAATTTCAAATAAAAATTAATAAAAAAAAATACAATAAGAATATTTATTAATTTTTTTTTTATAAACAAATGAATTTTTTATATTTTTTTAACAATAAAATAAAGCACAAACACAGAGTGATAGACGCACACATACACACACACACACGGCATGTTTGACGCGTACGTATATATATATTTTTTTTAATAAATTTATGGTAAAAAAAATTAATTAATTAATTAAAAATATTATTTCGACGAGATAAAAAAAAAAAATATATTGAAATTAATTTGTAACACCACATACTTTCTTCTGTATAAGATAATAATAAAAATTTATTAACAAATTTATAAAATAATTTGGATGGATGAGGTAAAATTTTAAAAACAAAATAAAATGGATATGTAAAAATAAATAAAAAAAAAAATATATAATATTTATAGAGAAAATGAAAGAAAATAATAAGAATTTGTTGACACGTCGTCGTCGTCGTTGTTGTTGTTGTTGTTGTTGTTTAATATTATATATGCAAATAATAAAATACTATAAAATGATGACTATATTTTTATTATAATAATAATATTAAATAATAATAAAATATTATTAAAAACGTTGTTGAATTGTGTTTATATTTACTTATTTTTTTTTTTGTGTTTTCAGTGTTATTAGAAAATTTTATAGAAATTTAATGTAAGCAATGTTTTTCTAAACACACAAACAACAAAACACACACTGTTAATTTTGTTTAATGATGACAAACACACATTTATTTAATGGGAACATATGTAATTACAATATTTAATTAAACATTTTTATGTGGTGTATTTTAATTTTAAAGTTAATTGATTTAAAAAATTGAAAAAATAAAAATAAAATACAGGTGTTATTTTAGTGGTGTCAAGCGAGGATAGTAGGTAGCAAACACACACTCATACATAACAAACCTAAACTATTAATACATAGATTTTTCCATTTTATTAACATACGAACATAACATACAACATGTTTTTCTCTTTTTCAAAAATGTACCGATCTCTTTCAATTACATACATTTTTTTTAAATATATTAATTCATTAAACACGCGCGCGTACGCATTTTTGCGCAAAGTTAAAAAAAAACTAAAATACCAATATGGACGATTAACGGTAATACCAAAAATTATAAATTGTCAACCGGATTTTTTTGTTATTGTGTGTATGTATAACCTACACACAAACACCACCAAAATCAATTAACTTTTGTTTTATGATCCTTTTTTTTTTTTATTTATTTTAAAAACAAATTTGAAATATTAACACGATACTGTTGGTTCATTCGTTAGTTGGTTACTATGTACGTAATACAACTACTATACCTCTATCTATATCTATTTTATAATTAATACCATTAATATAATAACAGAAAATAAATAAAAAAAAAAAAAAAACATATCTATACAGAAATCGCAAAACAAATTATAAAATAAAAAGCTAAACAATATAGGAGGTAAAGGTGCTAATTCATGGAACACTCATTTGAATTATTTTCTAATATTTATCATTTTTTTTTAAATTCACCACTTAATATTTATTAAAACTCAGTGGCGCAGTTGATAACATTCAATGCTAATCAATTGTGAAATATGGGGTTTATCGTATCGTATCAATAATAATATTTAAAAGTTCAAATTTTCTATATATGATTTTTAATTTATTAAATGAAAAAGTGTATACAAACTAGGACATGTTCAGGAATTAACACTTTTACCTTATAACCAATAAAAAAAAAAGCTATAATATTCATACACAAATACAAAATTATATGTGAAGTATATTATTATACATATAATAATAATAATATGTAATAATATGCCACAAAACACAATATAATAATTTATCACAATATATTAATAAATGTACATATAATTTGTGTAGAAATAAAATAATATTACGTGTGTGTGTATGTGTGTGTGTTGTGTATGCAATTGTATTTGTTACTTTTCTACACAGCCATACAAACAAAAAAAAAAAAAAAAAAGAGGAAAATTAAATAAACCGCGCGATATAAAAACCAATACCAAAATTGAAAAATGTCAACGTGCACACGCCATGAAATGATGATATTATCAATTTTTAATATTTTTTTTTAAAAGACTTGTTATTTATTTATTTATTTACTTATTTATTTATTTATTGTTTTTTTTTTTGTAAATTCATGTGTATATTAAACGCAATAAAATTTATAAAAAATAAAATAAAATAAAGACACATTATTAAATATTAATAATTTAATTTTATATATATATAAATTTGTACTTTGTATTGTAACACCACACAATTAACCAACAACATAGAAACACACACCACTCAGACGACGCCGCCGCACTCACTCATCAGAAAACACAGTAGAAAAATTTAATAATTTATTATATTTTATTATGAAATGAAATACACGCTCGTACTCTAATCAAAAACTGACACTGTGTTTATTTGCAGAAATGACAACTACTAACTATATTATTTATTAAACTAACTTAACTTACATTATAAAATTAATATTCAAATAAGAATAATGAAGTGAAAAAAAAAAAAAATTTGTGCTTACCGACACCGTCCGTCATCCATAAATACATACATAAATATTAATTTTTTTTTTATTTTACATTTATTAATATGTATTTTATTATTATTATTACTATTATTATTATTATTATTATTATTATTATTATTATTATTATTATTATTATTATTATTATTATTATTATTATTAATAATTATATTACAACAGTAGAAAGAAAAATAAAACCAATATGTGTGGATGTGTGTGTGTGTGTGGATGGACAACAGATTAATGGAGTTTATTATTATTACAAAAAAATTATTACTTTTTTTATTTTTAAATAAATCTTGTAATAATAAATAAATATAGAAAAATTTTATTTTTGATGATGATTATTTGTGTGCAGTTCCTTTTTTATACATATTATAATACAGTAGGAACTCGATAACGTAACCATATAAAACTTAATGTGAACAATTTTACATTGAAGCACCATAATGTGAACAATAATAATAAAAACATTACATTTGTGGCATATGCGTCTAATAATTAATGCTTTTGTATTAAAAATGTTGATGTTTATATATTTCAAATTTAAATACTCAGGAAGCTAAACTTATACACATAAACTATTTATTTGGTGTATATTTAATCGACAATTTATGTTTATATATTTAACATACAGAACACAGAGAATTTGCACATAAAAGTGTCTATTTGACATCGCACAAGTGAATGGCATTAGGGAAATAAACGGAAAATGTTTATAAAAACGGAAATAAAAACAATAGGGACGAGAATAGATAGTGCTTTTATTTTTATTTTAAGCTCTGGGGGTTTAAACTTAAAATTACAAGTGAATGGCAAAATACATATGATAAAGAAACTGCCTTTATATTTTTATATATGATTTTTGCTAATGGCGATAGCACAAATTATACCATTTGATACGTAGAATAAGTTTGGTTTTCACTAGTGCCACGTCAGCCGGCTTCTAATTGTATATAGTGTGTATGTATTCTCTGTGTGTAATTTTCCGTTTTTATTTTCTGACTACTTTCACTGTTAGTAGGTTTGTTGTAGAGTCATTTACACGACATACATTTCACACAATTTACATTTACAATTTGGCCTTCAGTGTGTGTAACAATGTGAGGAAATATGCAATGTCCTTAAGCAACATTTATGACACTGCAAAAACTGAGGTCTCTGCACAGTCGCGAACACTTAAGCTGTAAATTGATATTCCGAACTTACACAATCTCAGCTGAGATATTTCTTTAACAAAATTTGTCATTTTAGAATTTACTGTAAAATGAACGAAATAGAATCGATCAAAGTGTCACGCCAAATTTTCGTCCCAGAATCACCCAGAGAATCTACCAATGACGTGTTTAATATTTTAAAATATAGTTTTGTACATGAGGCACATCCTTTCGATGGCCAAACACAATGTGTCAATGTGTTTAACATTCAATATTTCACATATTGAAGATTATTTTACTGTGAGAGACCATTTTACACAGTCGAATACTAACGTGAGTGGCTGTGAAAACAAATAAAAGCGACAAAACATAATTATTTATTTTATGTTATGTTGGTTTTATTTTTGTTTTTATTTTCAGTAATTAAAAATTAATTAAAATAGAAAAAAAAAGAAAATTGTTATCATGAGATTTTACATAAAAAAAAAATTAATTTTTTTTTTTTTTAATTTGTAATTTAATTGCGGAAATCAATTAATAGAATTGAAATAAAAATTCAACGTTTTTTTAAAGGTTTTTGTTGTTGTCATAGGTTATTTTGTTGTTGTTGTTGTTGTTGTTGTGTGTTGATGCATTCCGTGTGTTCACAATGTTTTTACTATTATATTTGATAAAATTTCGATTATAAATTTTAAATATCCAAAAACATGTACAGAATTTGGTGGAACCTTGGAAATGTGAAGATAAATAAATCAATTAGTATGTGTATTTTTGGAAAGTTATAGCACGCCTTTTGTGCATACCATGTGGCAATCAACAGATGCACATAAATGTGTCCATCTTGTGCTGATAAATTATTAGAGATTTGTAATATGATAAAAAAAAAATAGAACATCCCACATGTTATGTCGTGTTATGTGTTGAATTTTAAGTGCACAGGTTAATTGGTTCACAATGCCAACAGCAAATTACGAACAGCACATAAACGACATGCCCTTTTGCATAAGCAAGACTCAATTCTACCATTTTACAAACGCTAATGAATTGTTAAAGAAAATACGGAATGAATCTTTGTTATACTTTTCCAATTATATTTTCTATAATGCTGGTATACCATTCTTTTAGTAGTATGATAATTGCGTACAAGTGGAACATTACTCCCATAATAATGAAACGTGTTTTTACTATTAATTTTGCAAATTTTCTCAGTATATGTGAAAAACTTTATATTTTATTATCAAGTTTAAGTTTTATTATTTTGAATTAAATTTTATACTTTTTTACATGAAAATATGTGCGATGATATTTTTTTTAATGGAAAACAGTACAAAAACAAAAGAAACATTTGTGTAAATAATTAAATATTTACTTACATTTTATCGCGTACATGTATTTCACGTTTGAAAAGGAATAGAACAAAAAATTATACATTTTCAGTTCGTTGCATCGTTCATTGTAAAATTTTATTATTAATTAAAATTTCATGTTCAATTATGGTTTTTATAAAATTAATTTTAAAAAAATGTTTCGAAATGGTTGTTGTAGCTGTGAATGTTAATCAATGTTACCCATTTTATTTTAAGTTATGATGTAATATATTAATTAACAGTAGAATTTAAATTGAAAAATTGATTTATGATAAATATTAATAGTGTGAAAAATTTTCTTCTGCGTCAAAATAACCCAAATCCAAATGGAAATAATAAAAAGAATATATGTTTTGAAATAATTTCTCAATTTTTATATTTACTATTTAAGTGCATTTAATGTTCTAAAATAATTTGTTTATGATAAATATATATGAACTTATATTAGATATACACAGTGGTGAAAGAATTCTTAAGACTGCCCTACACGGCTTCAATATATACTTGTCACAGCGTTATAATATTGATTCGAATGCATGTTTCAATTCACTATGCGATCGAAACATCATTAAAATAACAACTCTTTAAATTCATTTTAAGTTTTGGCAAACAAAGAGAGATCGCACGGTGCTACTAAATCAGGCACAAACGGTATATGTTTGATGGATAAAAAAAAAATCTACGAACAACACATAACTTGTGATACGACCAATTTTAACTAATATGCTTCAAAACTTTTAAATAATAATCACCAGTAATTGTTTTGGTCCAGTTAAAACAAATTCTTTGTGGACTGTACTAAGAGCATTTTTCTATTTCTCTAACAAATGTGCATAATTTTAGACTAAATGTTATCTGGCTGATGCTTTCGAGGTTTCTCACGTATGCATGATTACACTGACATCTAGAACCAGTCTTAAAAATTGATTTACCCACTGTGTGTATATTATATAAAAAAAAAAATAAACAAATAAATAATTAGAAGAATAAAAACATAAATACGTACCTATTATTTTTTTGGAATATCTTCATTAGTTTTACAAGATAACTCGTCCGAAGACACGTTATTATCAATTCAAACGTATTAAAATGCTGTTCATACGACATACGAACCAATTATTTTCGTATCGACTGGTATTTGTGTTTGGCCATACGGTCTATAAACAATTTTTTCTGATAGCTAGTAAAACCAAAACGAAATATGAAGGCACAAAACTGTTCAGTCGGACGACAATTATTTCTGAAAAGGATTTTTTTTCCAACTAATAATTCAATAATTAATTTGCATTTTATTTTATATTGATGCTCTAATGTGTTCTTAATAAATTTGTGGTAATTTAATATCTTATTTTTGGTTCATCATAAAGTAATTAGAAAAATTTTCAAAAATCGTTCGTTCGCGTGTCATATGAACAGCACTTATATGAGAGGTTAGACAATCAGATTGAATTACACATATTTTTGTGTTGGAATATTGTTCAGGAACTGCTTGCCATATATTTGTAAGAAGAAAAATGAAGATACATCCGATGGAGTAAAGGAATATTTGGTGTACACAAAAACATAACGTAATGTTTAAAGATTAATTGGAATATTAATATAGGTTTTTTTAATAACGTATAATGACAAATTAACTAAATCTAAAATTTTACTATTGTAAATAATCAATTCACATTCACTAACCACATCAACAGACAGGAAGCAGAAAAAAAATCTTCCCACATACACAGATCGATTTCTATAGTTGGTGTGCACAGAAGAATATCTATATAAGCGAGCAACTGAACTACAAAGAGCCATTATTTCTATGCTATTTAAACCGAAAACACTGCTAAAGGCAAACAACTGATTAAGTAGAAGAAATAATTATAGAAATCACAAGTAAATTTATGTCAATTACTCATAAATTTACTTACACATATTTTCTTTCGTTTTAGCAACAAATTCTTTTAAAATGGCCCACATAATTTTATTATCGAGCAGAAAAAGCTACTAACTATAATTTTTATATGCATCAGAATAACTTTGCAGAAATTCGCTGCTTTATTTTAAACAAATTTTTTTCTATTAAATTAACAAATTTCTGTTATTATAAACTGACAGTTTGCTATATAAGAAAGGTAAAAATGTAAAATAACTTAACTATTATTTTATTCGTTAAGGTCCGAGCACTTGCGTACGCTGAAGTTAAAAAATATACGATTCATATAGAATTGAGCACAACACATGTGCGGACGCACACCGAACAAATCAACTTTTTGCCGTTTTTCTTACGTTATTTAACACTTTGACATTTGCTTCATACACAAGATTTATCGTTTGCGATAAAAGTGAAAAAAATTATAATAAAATAATATTTAAAATATTAAATAATAAAAAAAAATATAAGTGATTTTGTAGTGAATTATTTTTCGGTTGATAATTTTAAATGTAAAATTCAGTAAACATTTTTAAATTTGAATTCAAATAACTGAAAAAAAACTACATGTATTTTGTTTTTTGATAATTAAATTTACTGTCAGTGATCAATAAAAGTTGTTTTTTGTTAATTTTTTTTAAGTGACAATTCTATCCTAACATTATAACGTTTGTCGTTTTAATACAACATCTGGTAATGACCATAAATTATTTTTCTTAATTATAATAATGTCAATTTTTTTCTAAGAAGGTTTGGACACGTATTACACATGTATCGTGTGCAGAAAAAAACTGTCAAAGGATGGAAGGAGAGCGGAAAGACTTAATGTTAAAGATGGCTTGATGCATGTGAACTGTGATATTAGGATCCCTATAATACGGGATTGCAAGACGTTACCATAGATAAGTCAGGATTCGTTTTGTGCTTGTATTTTTCTATGCCGCCGTAAAAGCAGAAAGTTATATCAAATACACGTATAACAGCCAACAGCAGAAGTTCTCCTCACATCTCAAATGATGAAATTTTAAATATTTTTTCAAAGAAATTTTTCCAACACAATTCTGTTTTTTTTTTGATTTTTTTTAATAATATAAATTTAATTTATTTTTAATACTTTTAATTAACAACAACACGTTATTACTATTTTTTTTTTCTATTCTCAATGCCAAAAACATATAATGAATAACAAAAAAATAAAAAATTAATTAATAAATTAAAATTACTAAACAAAAATTTATTAAGTGAGAATTAATCTATTTCAATATATGAAAATACACTATTTTACACTCCATTTGTACTTAAAATATAATAAATTATTTGATGAAAATAGAAAAAGTATACAAAAATAACTATAGAAAAACACATAACATTTACCAAGTGATCTTTTTTGTTTCATTTTTAATAATTACATATTCAATGCGTGTAATTTATTATAGGTGACGAAGAAAGCCATAGAGCCCCCATCTTGATGATGTTATACGCATTTTCATTGGATGTTATTACATATTTAAATAATTATTTATTGCCCCATATTTTTTGATGCTGTGCTTATTTTACATAACATATCGCAGTCGCAGCAGGATGTGTGTCGTGTATAATAGAACACAAGAAGAGTATACACATTTTTATTTAATTCCAATTTTCTCCATTATAATTTTCAGTTTTTGTTTTTTTTTTTTTGTTGAAAAATTTTCACCTGAAGACTTTTGTGGGTGAAATAAAAAAAAAAAACGAAACAAAACAAAAAATTTTTTTTTCTATTTTAGACAATTTTTAGACTATAATTATTATGTTTGAAATTCGTTATATGTTTATATAATCAAATCATGCTATGATGCACTGTGTGTTTAAATTAAATTTTTATGAGAATAAGCTGTTGACATTAAATATTAAAAACGATAACGATTTTTTTTTTTTTAAGAATAAGCTATAAGAAATGATATAAATATGCGTATATATGTTTTTGGTAAATGTATGCGGTGGTGGTGGTGGTGGTGGTGGTGGTGTGTACTGAAGATTAAATAAATGAATATATAATTATTGTGATTTTCTGTATATGACTAATATATATATATATATAGAGAGAGAGACAGAGGAGCAGAGCTGCATCGTTGAAATAATGACAGACATTGTGACAACAAAAAAACAATTATTTCACACACAAAGACATTGCAGAAAATTTGAAGGAAAAAACAATTGAATTTTAAAATTTCGAAAATTACATATAATCTCGCAATACCTCTGTTTCGTAAATGTTGTTACAAATACAGTTAATTATCGCATTTATATTACACTCACAAGTGTTAGACACGTTATTTTTAAGGCATTATGTTAATAATATTTTAAATATTTAATTTATACTTTAACATTTGCCGCCCCCTTCTTTTTAGATAAATAACATAGTGTAAATTGTTTCCAATAAAATTCCTCCATACACAATTGGATCGACTTCAATTACAATCATATCAAATTTTTTTAGACGTTATGGCGATTGTTAAAACAATTCAAATCTATAAACGACTAAGATTATTTGGGAACAAGCATCACGTATGAAAGAATAACGTGTGTCAATCAATATAGTATAGCAGAAGTAATGCAGAAAACTCACACAGCTTCAAGAAAGTTTCAAAAATAATGATGATTGATGATTACTACATTAACCAAAACTAAGAGTTCTCTAGTAATATTATTGCACATATATAGACTTGCATTTAAACAAATTTCTTAAATAAGTTGGAATTTCTTAAAAATATAAAAAATACTGGCATTGGAAAGCTGAAATCCGAATGTGGATAAGCCGAACTGTATAACAATATAGTTAATGAAACTTTTCTTATATGTTCTATATATAAATCACGTGATATATGTTACAAATTTCGAATATGTAAAACTTTCGTATCAAAATTCATACCATGCCTCGATATTATTATATCACTTTCTTTGTATAGCATTTATAAAAAAAATCCAATTGGTTTGGCTAATGCACATTCGGAATATGTATTTTGCTTACGAAATCAAATACTTTTTTAGCTCTGTATATCGAACTTTGGTACATTCCTCTGCCTGGTCGTAACATCCTACCGCCTAATATATTAATGAAACAATTTATAATTGACAAAAATATTGTATAAAATTCTGTCATGCGGGACGAACTACTGTCTATATCCTATACTATCCTAACTACATTAAGTACAAAATTCAATTATTTCTTTGTATCTATTTTCCTACACTTTCTTCAGCATCACACCATTTCTTAAAATGTATATTGAAAAATAATAAAATAAATTTTATATATCGATTTACTAACATTCAATGATTTAAAGAGATAAAAAAAAAAGGACATCAATTTATTCAAATTAAATTTTTGTTTATTGAGATTTAAATTATTATCCTTTTTAAATTTGATTATACATATATTATGGAAAATAGTATAAATATAAAAAGTTATAGAATTTATTGCTGTTTTCTTTATGATGCCGATACCTTCTTCTTAAATCCAATAACTAATTTATTTATTTTAAGCATATTGAAAAATCATTTGATTTATTATTTAAATTAATATTAAAGTTAAAATTTATAAAAGTATTTCGGGTATATACAGAGAAATTGCTATTCAATTTAATCGCAAGGAAGGGAGTGTGTGTGTTATGTGTGCGAATTATGCTGAATATTGAATAAATATTGAAGAAAAAAAAGTATACATTAAAATAGAAACAGTTGTACATGCAAAAAAAAAAAGACAATTCTAAATAACAACGGAGAAAAAATGTTTGTTCATCGAGAAGATACATTTTGCAATAAATTTTCTCATTTCTTTCCATTTATTTAATCATAAATTATAGGCTTCGTTTTCCGTCAAATTGTACATTTATAATTTTTTTTCTGTGACATTTCAGGATCCTCAATTATTGCGGCAGCATATACAAAATGTGTTTTCAACCTAGTTCAAATGATGGCATGAAAACTGTCATCAGCTTTCGTACTAAAAGACTACATACATCTAAATTATGTTTTTGCACGAACTTTATTTACACTAATTTGATTTTACACAAAATTAAAAAAATATTTCATTATCTTTTTACACAAGTCATTTTAATTTAACACGAGCGTTCCCATCCAAATATTTTTATTGCGAATAAAACCTTAAAAAAAAATTTAAATAATAAGATCAGTGAATTATTTGGTCAAACATGAGTCTAAAGAAGAACGCGCTGGGAAGTTTCAACATGAATTGAAGACAACCTCTTACAGATAATTGTGTAACGGCCAAACCAAAACACAACTGAATTCGTTGGCAAAACCGGTGATACATTAGAACCAGAGAATACTCATCTGATTTATTTTGTATACAGCAATTATTAATATACATTTGAAAAGAGTTACTTGTTTTCTATTTCATTTGGTAAACTAAATATATAGGTTACAATAAAGTCCTGCACCAGTCCAGCGGCATTGTCAATTGCCAACGTTTCTTTTCTGTTTTTATGTTGTTTTATACAAACAATTACATAATACATTTTTATTCAATAAAATAACACAAAATAAATTTTAAAATTGATAAAAAGAAGATTCGAAAATATACCAATTGAATCAATATATCGAGATGATGATCAACAAACAAACAAACAACACATAAAAAATGAATAATATAAAATATAAAATCGTTGACGTCGTCCAATACATTATATTATTTTAGTGCCGTACATGTGTATTTTTATATAAAAAAAATATGTACTATTAAATATAAATATCAATTATCTTGAATTACACAGTAACAAAAATAAATATATATACAAATACAAATGTCCTCAATTATTCATAATTACATGTATTTTTATAATATATATTTAATATTTATACATCCATTTTTTTTTCTGTAAGTTTCAATAAATAATTGAAATATGGTGTTCCAATTGATTGATAAGAATTTTTTTTCCAATATTATTAATGTGATAAAATAATATATTTTTCCATATATATATGTGCGTTAAAAGTTGTCATTTTTAAAATATGGTTCTTAGAAAAAGATAAGATTATGTTTAAGAAAAAAAAAAAATAAAACAAACAATAATTTTTAATAATTAGTAATATTTCTGTTTTAAAATTTTTTCTTTAGATATTATTGCTACTTTTTAAGATTATATTAATTAATTACATTTCGTATATATACAATAGTTTGAAAATTGTATTTTGTACTTTTATATTTTGCCGATTTTAATGGTAAATGTATGTGTTGTTTATGAAGAAATTTGTATTAACACTATTATTTTATACGTCGTTAATATTTTATATATATATAGTTTAAATTTCAATTACTCCAATTTTTGTGTATAATAAATTGATCCGTCACTGTATAATTTTCATGTTAAATGTATCTTCTTACAATTATTTACCACGCACTTCCTCCTTATATATCATAAAACCACCCACTCCACACTTCCGCTCCGTCACTTATATCATACGCTCCACTCACTCGCACAATGTTAACGAAACTTCGTCCGCACAAAAATTAACCTCAAAAAAATTGTTCCATTATAAATTAACTATTATTCACATTTAAATACAGGTTGTCCCATGGTATACAGCAAGTTTATACGAATTGAGCGTGTGTATATCTGATATTTATTTAGAGAATAAAATTATTCTATAGAATCGTATCCGAAAATGTATGGCGTTAACATTGTTTGAAAGGTAATGAATCAATTTTTAAAAAAATCCATCACTTAACAGATCTGTTTATTGTTAATTGTTAACGCAATTTAATCGTGGTCGAAATCGATATAAGCATAAGAACAAATGTTAAAATAAAATTTTAATCGTAAACTTTTACAGATTTATTTTGAATCAAATAAATCAGTGTGAAAAAATTTGAGGATAGTCGTTTGCCACAGTCCAGACATGTACAATTGAAAAACATACGTGATGTATAATTAAGCATTTGTGAAAATGCCATTAACATCAGTATCTTTGTTTTCACCAAGGAGGCGCTATTAGAACACAAACACAAACAAATACAAAACACAATTTATTGCGAACAATGTTTAAATGTAACACCAATTGGGTCCTACTTCATGCACCATAAAACACGTCCTTGGAATTTTCTTTCCAATGTCCGTCTATAAACCAACAAGAATTAATATTCGAATCGAAATTAATTCGTATAAATAATCACAGCCGTGTCTGAAAAATTAAGTATTATGGATTTTCTTGTGTATATGCAGTACATCTCATCAGTTTCCTTTTTAAAATTTTTGTAACAATTTAACTATGCGACTATGGGCGAGGTAAAATTATACGGAAACAAATATTTTTGTTATTACAAATATGTTAAAATTTGACTGATAAGAAAGCAGAAATTTCGATTTTTAAACCAGAAATGAATATGCTAATTTAGTAATTAATAGAATACCAAACTGAACGATTAAATAATGTACGCTCAATGGATGAGTCATTGAATTACGTCATCATAGGCAAGCAAAAAAAAACCGTATAGTAGCCTGTATAGTACGTCATTAAACATATATGTTAAATTTTGAAAATCACAGCAGTTTAGATATAAATTTTACAAAATTACATGTGAATTACTTAAAAAAACTTGATTATATTGAAAATTATATACGTTATTATGTACGCACACATATACATGCAAACATTATCCTGTATGTCGTCTCTATACTTTATCAGTAACACATTTTTTCAAAGTTTCCTTAGCCTTTTATAGGGTGTATGTACATTATACATGTAATTGTAGTACATATTTATAACTAATTCATAGTGATTGTCAGTTTTACAATAACATATACCATAAGTATTTATATATATTCTTATTAACGTGTACAGTATTTCTATATAAATAAAACCCATAATATATTAATTGGGTATATACCTATGCATTCGTTCTTCTTTTTTACAAAATAAAATATTAATTTATTGAAAGTAAATCTTCAAATTATCAGCAGTCATCAGGCGATTTAATTGATATGATTTCGTTAGAATTGAGGTGCTGCTCTGAAAAGGGTGACTGATGATCGACCGGTAATGCAATGGTTCTGATTTATGGTGAATATGGCGGGTCGGATAATTCATCATAGTCAAAACAGAATAATATTGGCAACCGACATATTCTATGGACGTTTTTATCTCGCATAGAGTACTTGACTCAATTGAATTGCATTGTTATTTATAATGATCAAATCTTACTACTTCCATATACCATAAATGCACAACATAATCTAATTTACGCATGAATATTCCGTTTTGGCGTTGAAGGATCTAAACTAATCTATATAATTTGTAATCAATGGAGCAAACTGACCGTCCGAAAATTTTTTACAAATCTACATCTATTGCAGGCATCAGTTGGACCCAAGAAAGTGGTAAAAACAACATTTAAAAACAATAACAAAAAAAAGGTCTGAATCATTGGTATGAATATAAAAAAAATTTTCTTTTTCTTTATCTGAGTAGTGTCGCCGTGTCGTTCGCGTGTACATTATATGCAGAATAGAAAAATTGCAAAGAAACAAATAAAATATTATAAAAGCAATACACACACACACACATATACGACGAGTATAACGAAAATGAAACTATGTTAACAAGAAGCAAATTAGCAGCAGAATATCTATAGTATGATATTATTAAAGGAAAAATAAAATAACAACAACAATATAATAAGAGGAGAAAAATTGGAAAAAAAAAATAAAACATCAAAAGAAAATATGCTCAAACACAGTCCTTTTTAGTTGTTACGATTTTATATACAACAATTAATTTTATAATTTTTTTTAATAGCATAGAAATGCAGCATAGACAGAATATACATAATTTTTAGCAAACATTTTTATTTGCTTATCCTCGAAAAACCATATCTATAGAGAAAAGAAAGGAAAAAAAAAGAAAATCTCCCCAACCCCATTCTACAACAGGAATTGGGTTATGAGATATTTTGCATTGATTTTTTTTTTTAATTTTAAATATTAAATACATTAAAAAAACACAATATAAAATAGTTCCATAAAGGAAAATATTCTATCGGACAATATTATAGCAAAAAATATTCTTTTATATTTTAGCCCACACAAAATACACAACGTCGTACGGAACTTCGTAAGTTATACCGCGACGACAATGACCGTGTGACAGAGAATTACAATATCAGTTTATAAAATGATTTTATTTATTAAATGTCAATTGTTACGTTTGGCTGAGATTGAGATACATTTCTTACGATGGCAGCTCACTAGGTGCGTAATATCCCAAAGAACATCATTTTGAGTTTGATTGTTATATACTTCGTTATTGGCTTTATAGCAGAATCACAATGATACTGTGCTCACTGTGCTGGTGACGCACACCTCAGACAATGGTGAGTTTATATATAATTGCAATAATTTCAAATTAATAGTATATTATTTAATTAGCTCAAATTTTTCGTCCTTTTTTGTTAATATTTTAATTTTGATTTAAAAATTTAATTCCATTCAATTCTCTTCTCATCACTTCTCATAGAAAATTATATAACGCATTCAGCCGTCAACATTGTGTCAACTTTGAAAATATAACCTAATTTTTGGTGAACGTAGCATTGTAGCTTGTGGAAGAACCTTATAAATTCATTGTTTCTATTTCTCAGCACAGTGAACTTTAACAGTGTGTCGTCGTTTAACTAAATTAATTTGAATTTAAAAAAAATGGAGTACGTAGTGCCATCATAAAAAAGATACATCTTTCCTTTTTCAAACGTACCCAACTTCCTGCAAATCGGTAGACCGATTAAAAAATTACACACATTTGAGTGTCAGTATGGTTTTGATGCTTGATTGGTTAAAATATAATGGAAAAAACAGCAAATTATTAAATTTTGTTTTAAAATTGGAAAAAAAGAATGTACAAATAGTTCAAAAATGATGAATAGTTCAAAAATGAAGTGATGATTGTATGTGTCAACGGTAAGTATATGATTAATCGTGAGGATTTAAATGATAAACAAAGGACGTCAACGGTTTTAAAATCCCGCTGAATTAGTGGAAAAAGTCCATGAAATCATTGCTTTCGATGTGAAAGACACTATTTGGACGATTTTAACACGAGATTAAACTTGGTGCAAGTTGAATTAACTGAAGACCATAGAAAACATATAATCGTAATCTGAAAAGAACCAACTAATCATGTTTTAAAAAGTCACAATAAAGCATGTAACCGATGTTATTTTGCAAAGTTGTTACAACGAAATGGTGTCGTTTGGTGACGTGCGTTACCACATCAATTCCTCATAAAATGACGTTTGATTGTTTGCTTAATGTAATTTCACTTTGGACCAAGTATTGTAATTAAAATAAGTGATGATATAATTATTTATTTATATAATCTAATTTTATATATATTCAATATATAGAAAACATATTCGTCTCGAAAATTTCTATTAAATAATCAAATATTCAAAATGTGGTTATTTTAAATATCATTATATTAGGCAGAGAAACAATATGTAAATTATACACTTTATTATAGATTTTGATATGGGTTAGGTGTATTAAAAATATAGTGGGTATGTATTTATAAGGGATAATTTAAATTTTTGGGTTTTCATAAAGTTACGTAATTTATATATTTTGAGTAAAATATACGAAATGAACACACAATTCGAGGTTTGTATATAAAAGAAATAATTTATGACTGTGAAAGCTACGACGACGACAATTTCTATATACATTCATTTGTTTGTATGTATATGTAATCAAAATGTATATATAGAAAAGTTTTATTTTAATTACATAAAATGGTTAAATATTTTTCGTTTATTTTTATTTCTCTAAGGACCAGTAGAGGTTATTTTATTATAATTTTTTTACTTAATTTATACTTTTGAAAAAAAAACAGAAAAAACAGAAAAAATTAAAATTAATTTTATAAAGAAGAAAACCGATTTTTAAATGATATTTAAATGAAATCAATTTACATAATACATTTATGATGAAATTATGATTATAGACGTTCTCTATTTTGGTTTAAATTGGCTTACATATACAAACTATTTATTTTTTAATGGACATTTAATGAAGGAGAAGTGAAATTTTTTCCTCAACACCATAACTTAATTTGGATCATTTGAGATTGATAGTATCCATTTTCCATTATAGCAATCACTTATGCAGCTGCGCCAACTTTGAGAAGCTCGCAGTAGATGTGGCGCCTTTTGCAAACACCACAAATCAGACATTGAAACTTTATGAGCATGAATATTCGACTTTGTAAGCGATGTTTGATTGTTAAGCTCAACTAATCCATATTTTTAATCATTTTTGTTGCTTTTGAAGCATTTTTGTTTTTTTTTATTTCTAAATGAAACAAATTCCAATGACGCATAATGTTGGATAATGTTGCTTAATGACTTTTGACGCATTGACAATTTGTGAATAACTGAACGAAACCGTATGTGCATTTAAGTATATGTATTTTTTAATGAAAACAATTATATAACTACAGAGAATACATCCACACACCTAAGCATTTAGAAATATGCCAGCATTTGTCTGCATACAAAAAAATAAATACAAAAAACAAAAAAAAATCAATAGCGCTTTTACGTTTACATAAACTTATAAATGTGTTGGAAAAATTCACAATAATTTCTATAGGAAAATTACACATATACAATAACTATGCGGGTGTGATTGTGTATGTGTGTGTGTGTGTGTGTGTGTGTGTGTGTGTTTGCATTATGTAATTAGATATTATGTGGGAAATTGTTTACAATATATTAAATATATATATATAGCAAGGAAGTATTAATTATAAACTTCTAGACCTTTGTACGGCAGTAACCCCCAAGATGTACATGCATATTTTATAAATAAGAGAAATTATATAATAAAAAAAATTTTCATGCTGTCCCTCTATAAATGTTTATTAATTTTTATAAAAGAATTTTATGGAATTTTATTATACCATGCGGGTAGAGCTTAATCTTTATCGTTTTTATTGTTTGTAAATGGCACTGCCTTTGTCGTATCATTTTTCGAGTTTTTTTTTTCCTAATTTTTGAACTGCTTCATTAAAATTGCATACAAGACATCGTTATAAACATATATCGTACTAATCTATGGTCAATGTTGATGATGAAGGAAATAATATTTTACATTTTCCAATCAAATGCTTTTACCTTATCCCTCTTATCTTATTTTGCATTATAAAATGAAGGCTATTCGCTGTTCTAGTCAAAAACACTTTTACAATTAATGGATGGATACAACAAAATGATATGAATATTATATTGAAACAAAACCGTTAAAGATTAAGTTCTACACACTGTATACAACAAGAAATATTTATTTACATAATAATATATATTATTCATTGCAATTAAAAACATTTAAATACATTCTTTTGTGTTTGTGTTTTTCGATTTAATAGCCTTTCATAAAATAATATTTTGAAATTTTATTACTAAACATATCTCAATCATAAATGTATTGTGACGAAAATTAATCCATTTTAAAATTAGTGTAGTAACTTATTGATTGGTTTGAAAAATTTGCAAAATCAATAAAATATCATTTTATTGCAAATATTACAAATTAATTAAATTTGCAAAATGTTAAAAGGAAAAAAAACATTTGTTTCTGTTTATTCCCACCATTCTGGTTCTTATATTCGTTTACCCTATACTGATTGGATAATACGGATTATGGTTACCCAAACATAGCAGAAATCAGTTGCCGGTAATATATACAATATAATTTTAGTATAGAAAGACCCCAGTTATTAAATAATAATTGAACAATTGTAATTTTAAAATAAAAAAATTAACAAAATAATTATAAAATGTATTTTGTGTGAAATGGTTAATTACCCATTAAATTTTATAATCAATCATTTGCGATAATAATATACTAAACAATTAATTTGTTCTTCTTAATTTAAAATGTTTATTAACACAAAGTTAATTGAGTATAACAATACACACACACACACACTCAACACAAACAAACACAATACCGGAAAGAATGAAATTGAAAGTCAATTTGCAAAAAAAAAAATAAAGAAAATTAAAATCAACAACATTTAATAACTGTAAAATAATAAATTTAAAATTCAAATTTGATATGGTTCAATAATAAATTTAATTTAATTATGTTTATATTCGCATATGAAAAACTTGATTAAAAACAATTTAAAATACTTAATTGTAATTGTGCCATTGTAATATTATATTGGATGCGCGCATAATTTCGTGCACGATTTTCATATATGCCAGAGGTTTATTCATATGAAACTGAAATTTGCACATACATTATCGCAAAGACAATGCCATTGCACGAGTGATTTCAACGATTCGAAAAACAATGATTTTGATGTGGAAAATGAAGGATGTGGATGGGCACCGAAAAAGCTTTGAAGACACCGAATTGCATATACACATTGTTGCATGAAGTTGACTCGCAAACCCAAAAAACAAATGGCAGAAGCCTTGAATGTTGATCAAGCAAGAATTTCTGGAAGTTTTATAAGTTGTGAGAAAGATCCAAAAGTGTGAAAAATTAAATTTTGATTGTTGATGTAAATATATATTTTGAGAATCCTAAACGCAAAAAATCATAGGTTCCACCATGTCAACCATAGCAACATTGACTTCAAAACACAACCGTTCTGTTTCCTTTTTAGTTAATGCAATGGCAATTGGTGACATTTTGAAATGTCGTTGGCTTAGCGTAAAAACGTTGTTATGATTATGATTCATTTGTTTCCAAAATATTTCAAAATAGAGAATAAAAATGATGTGGCATTATTTGCCTTATTTAAAGATTGGTTGGGTTTTTATTCAAAAAAATTATAGACGAAGGTACCAAACAAATTTAGAACAGGCATCCAATGAAGGTGTTACTATGTATCTGGTGGTATTGCATTGGAATAATGAATTGTACGTTCTTTTGGTGTGTGCTGAAACTATAACAACAGACAAATACTGTGAATAATTCACTAAAACGGATAAAGCAATTCAGAAAGAAAAAGTTCGATTTTGAATGGTAGAACGGTGGAAGACATTGAAAACAACTTCAAAAAATTCTTTTGAGAAAAACCGTTTTAATTTTCACATAGTGGCACGAAGTTATGCATTTCATCACATTTACATTTGAACTTGTGTGATTAATAAATAAATACTAAAAATATTATTACACAGTACGTCAGTACACACACACACACACAACAATTATAATATATTATCTATAACTAATAAGAATAATACATATCAATTTGGAATTTGGACAATCGTAAATATTTTACATTATAAGAAAATATAATATTTATATTTAAATTCTATATATTTATTTCATTTCAAGTATATACACAATTTTAACAATCTTACTGAAAAATTAAAAAAATAAGAAAATTAATAATATATTTCTCTTATTTATTATTTATGTACAAAATAAAAAAAAAAACAAACTTATGTTTATTAAAATACTTATTTTTATCAATAAAATAATATTTATGAAAGAGAAAAATAATACACGAAGGCAGTGATAAATAAATAAATTAAAAAAAAAATTAACCAACGACAAGAAATCGTATATTATTTGACCTGTAAAAATTCAAAAAACGAAAAAAAAAATAGATAATAATTTTTCTTATCGCTGCGCAACAGTTATTATTATCATTATTACATACTTATATTATTGTATATTCCCCATAGAAATGTTAACATTTTAAGCAATTGATAGACAATAATTTGATAAGAAATTATTAATTTTTATAATAACGTATAATTTGATGATAAGCAGTTTCAACATTTAGGAAAATTATAATTGAAATATTTAAATAAATAATTTCTGGAAATATTTTGGTAAGTTTTAGTAGTAGGAAGATATAGAAAAATAGTAGAAAATTATCAAAATATTCTTTTGTATTTTAAATGCAGAATAATGTGACGCACATATTAGATATTTTAAGGATGTAAAATCTTTAAATTTTAGATAAAAAATGATTATACATTAATCAATAAATTCACACAGTATTAAATGGAGTCAGACAACAAACGTATCTCGTAATTATTCTGTGACTGCTGCACTAATCTTCAACAAATAGCACATAATCTCAACTTTAAAACGTGGTAAAACACCGTATATTTTATAAGTGATAATTTTATTTTAAATCAATTGTTTTTATGAATAGACGAAATGTTTGTTGTCAGAATTCTTCTCTGACAGATGGCAAATCATTAAAATATTTAATAGGAATAGAATTGAACCCGAATTGGCTACTCTACAATTTCATTCGATAGGCTATCATTGAACTTCTTTATCTGGGCGGCACAGCAACAATCCAAATAAACTTCAATCCAATAACTTATCAAATGCTTTGCTAAAATCCTTATAAATGTAATCAATATATGTAACAAATTCCTCACAACATTAATAGTTGTACCCTAACTAATCCATGTTGATTTGTACAAAATTAAAAATCACAATTTCAGAAATTATTGTCTTAAAAATCACATGAACAAGTTGTTCGCATGTTACAAAAATAAAAGAGTAAACGAAAAGTTCAGTGAATATTTTGTGAACAAAATATGAAAGCATAAACAATTTGGTTTACAGAGATTTTCAAATAATGAGAGATATTATACCCCGATAAAGTAAAAACCCAATGTGATTCGTGCATTGGCTGGATTCAGTTTGCGGTATGCTTCAAATTGTAACCTGCCATTTTTATCGCGTCTTGCTTTTTCATTTAAAAATTTCTTTACAAAAAGAGTACATCCAACTATTTTTAATATTTTTGGTTAATAAATAAATAAATATACACAGACTTTTTTCTAATAATATTACATATATTCTATTAATAAAACAAGCGACTGAGTGGTAAAAGAGCATGTGACATCCTATACAAATGAAAAGTAATGGGACAAAGATTGAAATCGAATCCAGTCGAGACGGAGGCGGTACATATATATACTGTAGTCACTGACTAAAATTCCAAATAAATTTTGAAATTTCATACGTTACGCGATTACACAATATATTACGCTCATATATATTTCGGTGCGGTTAAAAAAAAGGATTATCTGCGATAAATACACCAAAAACCAAAGCCAATACATAAATAAATGTATAATTCTAAAATTATTTTTTAAACAAATACAATGTTTATTTATTCGCGCAGCAAACTCAGATTCATTTCATGTTTAATTTAATTAATGAATGATTAACTTAAGAAAAGTAAAATATATATAAAACGTTTAAATATTAACTGATAAAAACGATTTATTTTACTCTCTTATACACAAGTTAATTTTTTTCTTTTTTCGCTGTTTAAACATAATTTTTGTTTTTAATACGAAATTTTAAAAATTAAGTTAGTAAAAATAAAAATAAAAAAAAATTCTAATTTTAAAAATAGACACGATATATTTATTTATGTGCGCGCTGTTGTAAGATGACTAGGGTGACCAAGAAAGCATATTTATAGCAAACCGATTCGTTAAATGTAATTTACCAACTTGACTGCAATCAATATTGGAATGGTTAAATTGGGGTACGTCTGAGAATTTAAAGCGTATAATCCAATCGGTAGGGACACGTATTTACATATATTTAAGAAAAAAGAACCAAAGATTAATTTATCGTAAGCAGTAAAGTTATTTTCACTTATTGCACGCACGTTTCAACAAATTATAATCCGTATTAATGTTACAATAGAAATACTAAGACCATCTTTTTTTTTAATTTTTAAATCACTTTATCAAAAATATATGTATTCGTATTCAAATGTTAGTCTCGTATAAAATATAATAATGGCTTTTAAAAATTTATTCGATAATTTGGTTTTCTGAAGATGCTATTTTTTTAAATTATCAATATCACATTATTATTTTACCACCTGGTGACCCTTTTTGACTGGCTGCAGCACTACCGTCGATAGGACGATATTTAGAAAATATTGTAAACATAAATTATGAGAAACAAAAAAAAAAAAAAAAAAATAGAAAGATCGAAAAGAAAAATAAAAAAATCTAAAGATAAAATTATATTATTATTCACGTTTCATCCACGAAAATAAGCATTTAAAGGTCACATCATAATAATATGATGACATGGTTTTTATTATTTCAAAATTTTACTAATATATAATTATAATAATCTAGATAGAAATTACCAAAAAAAAAAAAAAAAATGTTTAATGTTTTCTTTTTAGTTGTTAAAGATATTGCTTCTTCCCAAGACATTAGAGAAGATTCGAGCCAGCAATTATTTAATACAAATATGCATAAAATTTAAAAACATTACGTTCACTTCACACAAACAAACATATATTTTCTTACAAGAAAAAATGGATTTGGAATAAATTAAAATATACATGAATCCATCTACAAAATTTCCAAGGACAAATGACATTTCATCACTCACACACTGACACATATTTTCTGAAATTTATGCACATACACTAATACATTTTTTTTAACCCATTCATTCAAATATTATCACACAAAAAATGTATATATACATTGGTATGTGTTATTCACGTTTTTTTTTTATATACAACACATTCATATACATATCTGAATTTCGATATATAAAAATGAAAAAAAAAAAAAAAAGAAAATGAGAAATACACATAACTATACACACACACACCGACACGCAATGGAAAAAAATGTTGTTTTTTCTTCTTTTTTTTAAACCACTTTGACACAACCAACAATTAATTATATTAACTCACAAAAAATAAAATTATTGCGGGCTATCAAAAAATTAAAAGAGAATAAAATAGAACTTTCTGTTGATTTTTTTTTTTTTTTTTTTCTTTATGTTTTGTGTGTTGTAATTTGTATATTTATTTACTAATCAAATATGTTTAAAAAAGAAAAAAAAAAAAAAAATTAAAATAAAATGAAAAAACAAAAGGTACGCTACGCAACACAAAATGTTATTTATTTTTTTCTAACAATGAATTTATAAACATAAAAATGTAGCAACAAAAAAATTAATTTTTTTTCTTTATTTTCATTTTGATTAAATTAACCCAATTTTTCATTTGTCGAAATGTCAAATTGTAAGGTTATTGTTACAAGAAAACAACTACATAATATTAAAAAAAAACAACAACAACAACAACAACGGCACTAACAGTAACAACAATATTTTCAAATTAAAAACAAAAATGGAACAAATTTTCTTTTGTTTTTCTTTTTTGCTGTGACAATGATAACAAAAAATAGAAAAAACAAAAAATTAATAGACTACCGACTGACATTGATAATAAAAAGAAAATGCGCGAAATTATATGGAACGCATTTATATGTAAAATGTTAAATTAAATAAATCGGGTTATTGAGAGAGATTAAAAAAAAAATAAAAAAAAAAAAAAAAGGTAAATAGGGAAAAGTTTGCAATGTATGGGTATGATTAATGAAAAACGAAAAATAAATCATAAGTTAAGAAAATGAATAAATGAAAATGCATTTTTTTTTCTGTTGTTTTGTAATGTGAATGAAAAGAATGACTTACCAGAACTAAAATGTGAACGTTTTGGTGTACCGTCTTCAGAATCTACGTCAAGTGGACGTTTACGTGAGTCGCCAATTTCAGGACTTGGACAAGATGTTTCCATACCAGCATCAGGATCGGCAGCCATAATATTTATTAGTTTTATTGTAGTTTTGTTTTTCCTTTTTTTTGTTTTTTTAGGTTTTTCTTATATTTTTTAGTAGTAGAATCTATAATTTATATTAAAAATATATAATACACTAAAATTTTAATGTAAATGTTCATTGAACGCGCGGCGATACACGAACGACAATACGATAATACGAGTACGAAATATATATTTTTTAATAATATTATTTTATTTATTATATGTATCTGAAAAGCGAACGAAAAAAAAAGCACAATAATAATGCGCAAGTGTAATTACAGAACAGTACACACATACACACACGATCAAAAAAAAATATACTATTTTCTTTATTTAATTATGATGAATACACTACTGTTCCCTTCACATACACTCGTATATTATTTTCATATGATAAATATATAATATTTTTTTATTTAATTTAATTTTTTTTTTGTTTTTTACTGATATGACCCGTTTTTTTTTTCTTTTTTCTGTGTGTGTTAACAACTTGAAAACAATTTTGTTGTGAATGTATATGAGCGCTGATTAACTGTTAAATATAAACATTTAACATTTATTAAACGAATTGTATGACGATGTTTTTTTTTATTGATGTGTATTGATGATGACGATGATGACCGCAACACGATTTATTATCTTTTCAAATAATTAAATTAACAAAACTAACAAAAATTTAATATATAAATAAAGTACTGACGAGCAGTACAGTACAATTGATACTACCCGTCGTTTGGTTTTTTTTTTCGTTTGCCGCTTTGCCTTGCTGTTTGTCTTCTTCGATACTATTATATATTATATTTTCTTCATAGTCGGTTTCAGGGATTGAAAACCTACTGGTAATATTGTTGCGTACTATATTTTTTACATATGTATTTTACCCACCCACAAATATTTATTTAAATTATTAAGTGTATACCAATGATTCTGTACTTTTTTTGAGTAAATATTAAGATAGATACCATATTTGTAGATAGATATTAAGAATGTTCTTGTGACGAGCAGTGCAATCGTCAATTGGATTACTAGCTGTTGGAATCAGTTGTGTTGTAAAGTATAAAGTCTATATTACATATGATTTGAAAAATTCAATTAATGTAACCATTCGACAGCTTTTAGTTGTGTCTTGTTTAAAATTTGTAATTGTTGTTGTTTACGCAATAGCGAGCAGAATCAATAATTTGAGCAGGTTTTATCGTAACTAATGAGAGGTAATGTTGGTTTACGATATGTCCGTGGCAATCCCGTTTGTCAACTATGAAGGCATGTAGAATAAATGCTTCACGAGATTGACAGGGAGTTTGTACCACAACTTCTCTATTTACCTGACAATGACCCAACTGACCACACTTATTTTGATCAATGTTACATTTGCTAAGATATAAAATACCAACAGAGTTATTAAACATATTTATTAACACGGTCTTGGAATTTTATCAAGCGATAATATTACCTCTTGTTTGTAGTTGTAATAATACTTAATGATGGAAAATATATTATTCAATAAACAAATGTATACCTAGTAATTAGTATTTATTTTAATAAAATAAAAATGAAAACAGGTGCTCCTAATACATATATGTTTAATGTAATTAATAGGTTTATTTTGTTGTTTTTCCATTACATCTTTTATAAATTCATATTGACGATTTTCAATTAAAATATGCTTGAATGCCTCAAAATTTTTATACATTCAGTAATCTGTTTAATTTTCTAAAATGAAATATTGTAAGATAAATCAAAAGTTTACTATGTGAAAGATTCATGACATATTGTATTGTAATTTTAATTACGACGTATTGCTATTATGTGAATTTGAATGTTTTTTTTTCTATTACAATTAAAACATTTGATTTGATTATATACAATTACACACATTATTATGTTATCGTCATGTTTGTATATATTAATATTATCGATTTGTAAATAAAATATATATATATATAATTATATATAGCATTTAAATTTGAATGAAATGAAATTATAAGGTTTCTTCTTTTCTATTTACTTTATTTGTTTTCATAATATACAATATTATAAATAAATTAATTATGTTTTAAAGCTCTGTCTCGGTTTCATATATGCATGCACACATAAGTAACTGCAGTATATGTGTATGCGTGTACAAATAATTAATTATTATATCAGCTGATTGCCAAAACCTAGTTTTTATTAATGTTTGTGTATATTGTATTATTTGTATAAATATGTATTTGATGATTGTGTATATATAAATAAATGTATTGTTGTATTGTATGTGGTCTAGTACCTTTTAATGTTAGAAAGAAAGAGAAATAAATCATAATCATTCTATCGTTTATAAATAACCCAATTTAAATGAATTTTATATGGGTTTTCCATTGTATTTGTTTGGTTTGTATATAACTATAGTAAAAGAATGGGTATTGTTTGGTTGTATTGTATTATTGTATATTAAATAATTGATGATGGTTACTCGAATCGTGTGCTCGTGCCGTGCCGTGCTGTAATAGAGTGTGTGAGTGAGTATTGTATTTATTTATTATGTAAAGATGAAAAGGCATTTAGGTTTTTCAATGTTTAAATGGGTTTATTGAGGATTTTGGGTTATTCTTTTTTTTCACGTAAGTATATAATAGAATTATATAATATTATATATTATTATTCATTGTCATTTCAATTCACACTTACACATAAACACGAAATGATCATATCGATCCATATAATCATATATAATCGATCGCATATTAACAGTCCCAAACAAAAGAGTATTGTTACATCTAGGAATGTACAAAAGTGAACACTTCAGAATTGTGTGAATTTTTTTTCACACCAAAAAAAAAACGGTGTTAAAGATTAAACAATTTTAGAGTAATCATTGAAGCCATTGCTTAACAATTTTTAAAAAAATCTTTTATTTTAAATAATTAAATAATGTAATTATATTTTCTTTTTTTTAATAAAATTAAAGTTGAATAATTATTTAACATTTTGTCAATGAAATTGAAAAAAAAATTCAACTTATGGAATCTGCAGATGGTTTTCAAATTCACTTTTCACAATCGGCATAAAATTGATATATTATTATATAATCACAAATGGAGGATTATCCATATTAATAGGTGGATATATTGAAAAACGTACATTTTTAAAATAGAACTTCAGTGAGTTTGGTAAGAATCATATAATATTGTATTATTTTATTATGACAAAATAAAAATTACTGCTTTAGTATTTAGGTGGCCAATATGGCCAAAATATATTTTTCAAAAATCCAATGTCCAAATAAATAAAAAATTAATTGGTCTAATAAAGCCCCCGTGTCACAATATACATACAATTATTGCTATATTTACAAAAATTATTAAAATTTAGATTAAATACTTTAAATCTATTAATAAAATGTACACGACGACCTTTCATTATTTTACGCGTAAATATAATTTTATTTGCCAAAAAATAATGCATATAAAATTATGAATTACTAGGAATATGTAATTAATAACACTTATTTATACAAATACTTTTTATTTCATTAATAAACTTCAATCTTTTTGCTTTTTAGATAATAATGTTAAAGTATTATTAAAATATAATAATAAAGTTATTAATAATATGATATTGGGATGGGATGTTTTTTAAGACCGATACATTTTTGAATTTGATTAGTTGAATTTTTTACAATTGTTTATTCAACAATTTGATTACGTTATTTCATTATGTTTACCTCCAATATTCAATGCCCATCAAGTGTTTTTGGTTTATACGGTATCCATTGTTAGTCATTGCGTAGCATCCAGTACCACAGTGGGTCACAATTTCAGTATCTGTTCAATATTTGTCTATTGATATAGGAATATTTTTACATTTTTCAGTATATTTCAGTATGCAATTATACACTATCCGGTGTGTGTCACCATTTTTCTGAAATTGTCTACGCTATCGATGTAACTCAATTTTGTATACAAAAATAGACTAATCATTGCTCTGTATAACGACTCAACGAGTGACCATCATAATTCACAGTAGCTCGTTGGTTCGAAAGAATTGCGATATAACTTCACGATTATTAAAAGTGTAATACTCTTAAAAACGCACCATTTATTTATAATCAATTTCTGTGGTCTTTTTATGTATGACTTTTTTTTTTTTTTCTTTTATAAAATATTTTTATCAACAATTTTTTTTCGAAAAAAAAAATTATAAATAATGTTTATAAAATATATAAGCAATTATTATTGATAAGAATAAAAACCAACAAATTCTTTTTTATTTGGTATATTTTATAACCAACCACAAAATTGATGAGGGCAAATCAAGAAAAAATAGAGGGACAAATTTGAAACGGTAAAAGGAGAATAATAATTACATTGTATTTGGAAAATAAAAAATACAATGTATGGGCATTGCTATATGGTACAATAATCATTATCATCATCATCATCATCATAATCATGTTTGTATATTTTGCCACATGTACAAATATAGTATTATTGGTATTATGAAATCGAAATATCACGCGATCAAATTGTTAAATTAGTACTCAAGGTAAAAACTAATTCAAACATCAATTCGTGATAATGGGAATAAATATAATACATTTTCTGAAAGTTTACACAAAAGTTACACTCAGGATTTCTGTACCACAGAAAATCTCTAAATACTTTTAATAAACATCGAGTTGTAAATGGGAATATTGTTCATAGTAGCTTTGTAGACATATCTTATTAACCAGAGTTGATTCAGTTTGATATGGGTTGGAAATAATTTAAATTCAAAATGATTGACTTTTGAGTATTTATAACCAATGCTTAGATATGGTATCAGGGCGGCAGCATAATAATTTGTTGTCTCTTCAAGTCCCAATCGCAACGTATAGCAGTTTATTATTCTAAATGATGTTTAATTGCGAATTTACAAATTCAAATTCATAACATAACTTCTGCGTATATTAATTGTAATGCGGAAATCTTCTGAACCGTCTTACATGGATCAGAATGTACACGCTGTAAACACTTGGAGCCAGCTCTACTATACATCGTTTTACATGTACTCTTTCCGATAGATATATTAACGATAAGTTTCCAGTTTTGTATAAGTACACATCGGTGAAACAACTTCTAATGGTGTATTTTCGATTCGGTATTAAAAATCATCTGTGTGATAATGCATATCTGTTCTATTATAATGACAATAATGTGGCACCAACCAATAGTATTGGGCAATGTTTGTGCAATTATGTTTCTATAATAAGAATCTTGTTTTAGTTAGATTTTTTGTGTCTATGTTGCTATAGCTAGCGCATTTATTTAGTGATTTTGGTTGGATGAGTATATGATTTTTCAACTGAGTGTATAATGCATATAAATATATGATGATACCATATAATTGATAAAATTATAGGGTTCCATTATTATATCATGTTTTTAAAGTATAAAAAACACAGTATAAAGTTTATTATATGTAAGTAAATGTTAAATGATATGTTATTTAATTTTATAAAAATAGAAAAAATTATACCCATACACATTTATTATTTTATATTTATTCAACGTAACCAACAATGATAAATATATATATTCTCTTAATAATATTATAATAATGAATGATTTGATAAAAATTTAATTGTTACAATACATTACGGAAAATATTATTAAAAATAATATTTATAAAGATTAACCCAACGTTTGTGATAAGAAGAGATGTGATGTGATTATTTATATATAGTTTACATACTCTGTTCGAAAAATAATCGAATTGGATTAAGAAACAAAGAAACAAAGTGCATACGATTAATTTATTATTACAAAATATTCTCTCTCAAAACTGAAATACGTTGATTTGGACGCATTCAACAAGTGTGCATCAAATAACTAATGAATATAAAGCATTCGGTTGATGGACACTTTCACTGTCAATAAAGTTTAGGGAATAGAAAAAATAGTCGGTAATGAAAATAATCAATCAGTTATAATTGTTACTAATTGTAACTGCCTTACTCTCGATATTCAGGACGCACACGACACTTCATTCAACACACTGCGTTGCACCACTTGGAACAAATTCTTTGTTTGGATAATATCTTTGGAATCGCAAAAACAAATGTTAAACAATTTTTGAATTAATCAAACGAGATTTTTTTTTTCGAATGCTTTCATCTAGTGACTGTTATTCAATACTTTGACGCTTAGTTGCTAGCTCGTATTGAAAATATACATCATTATCGGTTATAATTGTTTTTAAGAAATTATCATCATTTCCAGCGTATGATGTCGATGTGATTGAAAAGTTATAAGTAGTCAATTGAAGTGAAACATTGAATTCATTATGAAATATTATTAACGTTCATAACACAAATATTAATCGGCAGCCAAAATAGATGACGTTACCATATCCATATATTTTAGAAAATCATTCCTGTTATTTTTCGCTACGAGTATTGTTTGAACATACACAGGTCCAATGCGGTTGATTCGAAGCATATGTTATGTGTACATGAGGAGTGTGATATTAATTGCAACGTCATGTAGATAACATATAGAAAGCAGTAACAATAAATTGTAAAAGAAGACACAATGTTTTTTTCAATATATGGTTTTGCATAAATATTATACCCAATAAATTAGTTGTTGTTGTTAAAAATATATATCTGACTGAATTGATAAATATTCCAAATAGACAATTAATTGGTTTGAATGTTGTTTGAGCTTGTTCATCTTATTTATTGCACGATTTTTTTTTACATACAACCTAACATTTTTGTTACGTTTTATGTAACCAAATCGCAGATGAATATGGATATGCGTTGTGTTCAGTGTATTTCTTTAACAGTTTATATGAGGAAGCAATAAATTGAGTTTGTTAATTTGTTATTAAAGCACGTTTCAATACTTTTGACGATATGTCGTGCTCCTTTGTAAATTCACGTGTGCATCGACGATTGCTTTGATTTGGTTGCCATCAATTTTAACTGGACGATATGAACCGTTGTATATCTTTGAAAATCAATAGAATTTAGCAAATTAATATTTGACATTAATGCTTTTTTAAGGCATCGTCATCAAATCACCATGCACACAAATAACACATCCATTACGTATATATGAAATGAATGACAATACTTATTAATTCAATCAACAATATCATGATTTGTTATTCCGAATAAGTAAACATATATAGATTAATTGCGGTATCTATATCAGTGAAATGTCCAATTATATTTAGTTGCTAACCCATAATATTAATGGATTTTAATAATTTTCAGATTAATTTTTCGGTAAAGTGAATGTACGTATTATTTATAATGGCAAGAATCAACCTGAATGCGTATTGATATTGTAAAATAGTATGCTTTTGAAATTAGTTAATAATATTTTTATATACTTTTACTTATTCTTGTTCATCAATTTATATATGAAAAATTATTTATTTATAAATGTTTTTGTAAATGTATGTAAATTTGATGACACCATCGCATCGCATCATAGAATATATTTATTTACAGATCATGGCCATAATATAATTATATGTATGTACTCACCTGAAAATGAAAACAAAAACCTAAATGAAATGAAATATTAGTTTTTTGTTTATCAATAAAAATACATTATATCTCCTAAAAACTAATAGATTTTGTATTTGTCCTATTGCATATTAATAAAAACGAAACATTAACAAAAAAAAATATTAAACTCGCATCATCATAAAATTTATACTTTCGAAGTTATGAGTTGATCAATTTTGAAAAGTTCAATTTTTTTTTTCTATGGTCATGATCTGTGGTAATAGGTAATGCGCAATGCCATTAATGATGCTGATACGGCTATTCACTTTTTTTATTTAAATTTGTATCTAGTAATTCATAGATTTTTTTTTATTATTGTGTTATATTTAATTTATACTCGTATAAAAATTTGTCATTTAACTGGATTTATGTATTTTACCACGTGTGTTTTTATGATATTTATGTAACATAAATTATTCGAATGGATTACATGTACCGGCGAAGCGTGAAAAAATTCTTACTTGCTGAATCGATTTTTAATGGATTTCCATTTTTTTTTGTATACAGAAAATTTCTGAAAATTATTATCAATTTCCAATTTCTTTCACATCACAAATTTTGTTTGAATTTACACTGACATCCAATGGAAAATCTGGGTTTAGCTTTGTTGAAGTTGAGTTAAGTGGAACAAATTGCTTATAATTTGCAATTTGGAAATTCGTGTAATTAAAAAATATGATAATTCAGTCGATTTTCCGGAAAATTTAGTTTAGTGAATATTTTTTGTCCACAACATAGTCTATAATTTTATACAGACGAGTTTTTAAATAAGTTAAGTGATATTGTAAATTGAATGCTATTTCTCCAGGTTTCGTCACTTGTACGTATACATATAATATTACATATTTTATGCATTTTGTAAAGCGATATAACGACGAATGTAATAATAATACAGGTTTGAAAAAATAATATGTTTATATTTTGATAAATTATTTTTGATTATATGTTTTACGTATAAACGGGCACGCAGTTTACTATCTTTTGCCTGCATTCTTACGCTATACACGTAAAAATACGGTTGATTCTAGACAGTAACAAAAAATGTTTGTCTGAATAATGAATTCCTCATCCATAGAATTTTATTCGTCTTTTGAAGGAACAACTATTTATCGATTAAATGTATGGATTCTTCAAAACGATGGTCTGTGCACCATCGATTGAAATAAGTGGTAGTCAGAATGGGTCAGGTTTTCCGGTGGATACGTGAATGGCTGGGTAAACTCATTTCAATTCATACTTATGTTGACGCATATGTGAACAAAGTATAAAAAAATTTCGAATTCTATCACCGCGTATTGTGTGACGGTGGTACGTATGATTTATGAATTCATATAAATATAGTATTATTACAATATAGTATGGGAAGAATCAACCTACATTGTGAATTTGAATATGAATGCTTTTACATACAATACATTTTATATACAATATATAAATTTATGATGTAATATAAAAATAATAATATTAACTGATAAAGATAAATATTATATATATTTTAATAATGACTTTATTATAAATGTTTGGTTGAAATTTTAAATATTTGTTATTATTATATGTTGAATAATTGTTATTTGTAATATTGTATATGTTTTTGATTATTTAAAAATCATCATCATTCAACCGGGGAGCATTTATATTTATCCATATAAATATATGTACAGTGAGACTCAAACTTAGATTCCCACCCACCATTTGCATATGGTGTTTTGATAATTTTCAATAAATCACAACCAATAAACGCGTTATCAATTGTATAACTAAATAACTAAATAATTTCAATTACTTTGACTTTGGAAAAAGTGTAGTAGAAGCTCCAAAATTTTAGTTGAGGAAAGTTCTGTTGATCGCGCAGGTTCCATCGCGTACAACAAGTGGCTGGCAAATGCAGAGTGGTAATTGATTTTAATGAAATGGATCGAATTGTGGAATGTAGACATATCATTTGAGATGAATGGATATCCTATAGTCCGGTTGACTTTCAAAAAAATGCTATAGAATTGACGAGAAAAAAACTGGTTTATTTTCAACACAACCACCAAATAATTATTAGTTCAGTCGGTAGGGAAACAAAAGCGGCTCCTAATAGCGGCCGTTTTTGATATCTCCAGAACTATTTATTATATATGTAATCTGACTTGATGATGATGATAGATAAAATATTTATAATAATTTCGATGAGATTTTATCTGCTGGCGAAAAATAAGTTAATATAAATATCAGACTTTCTTATTTATATATATTATTAGATACACAATAAAATATTGACGCAATAATAAAGATGAAAATATTCAATTTCATTTCACTTTCATAATAATACTATTTTTTATTTTTTTATAGATTCAAGGATTCAATTATATGATATGTATACGCGTACAAACACGGACTCATTATGATATCTATATCTAACTAGTAACTACAATATTATAGATTTATTCTAAAATTCTAACGTACATTGATAATTTATTAATTGATTTTGAAGTATTATATGTATTTATTAATAAAAAAGTACGTTCAAGAAATAATATCAAGGATCATTCATACAAATACAATAACGAAATTATATATGTAAAAAGAGGAGCTCATTGAAATAATGATTTATAAAATATAATTTCAAAATAAAAAATGGAAAAATTCAACAAAATAAAAATTGATTTTTAAATATATATTTTATTTATAGAAATGTATTTATTTATGGAAAAAAGTTTTATATATATACTCTGTTTTTTAACTTCATCAACATTCCATATGTATTATAATTATTATAAATAATGAAATATGGAAACACAATAATAGATTTTTTTTTGTCTATGTACACTAATTTACATATAATAGTGTAATTTATAATATATATACTAAAATAGACATAGTACAATAGATATATAGATAGAACATAAACGAGTATGTATATAGTTCACCCTTATTTAAATTATTTATTGAATATTTATAGAATTTTTTAAATTGTATATTATTTCTGTTTTAAAATATTTTCCAATTTTTTTTCTTTCAGAATTTGGTGCATTGCGTATGTAAATCCAATAAATCGTAAATGTATAGATACGAGTGTGCCATCGCTTTATCGCATCAAAATATAATACAATAAATTAATTTATTTATATAAATTGAAAAGTGTATGGTATGAATGAAATGAAGTTTGAAGTAGTTTAATTAATTAATAATTAATTACGATTAAATTCGTCTCAAATGTAGTTATACAATAAAAGTGTTTTGGAATCTTATAATTTTAACATAGATTCCGTTTAAGTTTAACAATTAACAATTTGACAAATAATTTTACGTTTAATTGACGTTATATAGATTGTAATACATTGATTATAATTAATCGGGTTTGACGTCACATTGTATAATGTTAACCTATAGATAGATTGCCAAAACCACATCGCACAATATATTCTAAGTTCAAATATATTGGAATGTATATAGATAGAGGTGTGCATAATAATATGGTTATAACCGAATGGGACAGATAACATGATAACCACATTAATTTTATATGAATAGATAGTAAATGATGTTATAAGCAGCAGTGACAAAACTTCTAATTTTAGAATTTATACGATTTTGATTAAAAAATTTAAACCAAATAATCAGGCAACTATTGCATATCTGATCATTAGAACAGTTATGGGAAAAGATATTCCATAGATTTTATACGAACTATCCATATATGATACCATCGAAAACTATCGTATACTTGCACAACCAGAACGACCTTATGAAATTTCTTATGTAACAAATTAAGCAGTTTTTTAACCACCGTAACATTTGAGTATGGCTGTGGTTGGGTGAATTAGATGTACGGGACATTCGAAGTCTAACACCAAAATTCTTTCAACTACTTAGCAACATTAGATGCCTCTACCACATAACAATAACTAGTATAATGAGCATCTACTGCTTCATCGTTGTTCAGCGTCAATCTTTTTGGTACTTTGATTTATCATATAAATTTATTTTTCATCAGCTCGATGAAAAATTTGCAACAAAAACTCTTGTGTTCTGGTTTTGCCCAATAAATTCAAGGAATATGTTCAATTCATGTGCCGAATCAATTTTTCCATGTTCTGAATCTATCCCATCCCATCGCTTTTAAACAATTAATGGTATTTTATTTATAATCTTATAAAGTGATATGAGTCACAACTTAAATGTGCATTGTTCGTCGAATAAGAATTATCTTTTGTTGACTCTCCTACAGTGTGATTGAGAACATATACAAGTAAAATTCAATAGTTTAAAATCTATTAAACCATTTCTTCTTCTTCTTCTTCTTCTTCGATCATTTAGTATATTCTCTTAATACAATTCTTTTTGTATCTGCAGCAGTTTTATGCTGATTAAAATAAACTAGTATTGAACCTTTTATCGGTCTTCATATTTCATACATATATAAAATAAAGTATTTATCCTAAAATAACAGTATTTGTCTGATAGTTAATGTTTAAATATGATTTTTAATTTTGTTGGGTGGGAGGCGAAGGTACAATTTTGAAATAGACATAACAATCAAAATCAATAGACTAAGATGATTGATAGAATGACAACACAGTTTTACTTTAAAGAAGTTGATGAGGTGCGGTTTTTGGAAATTATACCAGCGATTTGCTGATGTTCTTGCCATTCTGCAGTGATAGTCTTCGGGATTGGAACGCGTTAGCTGCAGATAGAAGAAGAAGTGTGTTGCAGGAGGCTAAAATTGCACCTGTGTATTAACGCTATATGCAGTAAGTAAGTAAGTAACATACTCTCTATTATTTTAAATATATTTCGCATATACTCAACGTTCTACTATCTTTTTGATTGATTGATAATAGAATAGCAACGCGGTTTTGATTTAAAGAAGTTGATGAGGTGCGGTTTTTGACAATATACCACCATTCTGCTGATGTTCTTGTCATTCTGCAGTGATAGTCTTCGGGATTGGAAGACGTTAACTGCAGATAGAAGAAGCACTGTGTTGCAGGAGGCTAAAATTGCATCTGGATATTAACGCTATATACAGTAAGTAAGTAAGTAACATAATCTACATTGTTTTTAATATATTTCACATATACTCAACGTTCTACTATAATTTTTCTTGATTGAAAGAATGACAACGCAGTTTTACTTTAAAGAAGTTGATGATGTGGTTTTCGACATTTTACCAATGATCTGCTGATGTTTATGCCATTCCGCAGTGATAGTCAGAAAGAACAAGATCTGAAAAATTTCCCATTCCATCTCATTCAGTTTTTTTTTCGCTGTACTTGTCCGCTGTACATAAAAAATTACGATGATCCAAACATCTTGCCCCAGAACTATCAGCATAACGTTTGATGCTAAACTGACATCAATCCGTCGCCACTACTCATTACATGTAAGGATGTAACATAACAAAAAATGAAACAAAAGGTGAAATATCTACCTTATATGAAAATCGGGCACGGAAATATGCAATCCACCGATTTATGTAAATAACAAAAACGAAAAAACAAACAACGGAAAACATTAAATATACAAATTGTTTGTTTTGTATATGTAAAAAGTGATAACAACAATAATATTATGACATTATCATTAACTTCTATTTTGTATTTCAATTTATCTAATTATATTAATTAACAAATTTAATTGAAAATTTCAATCAAGCAAATTTTACATTATGAAATTATTATATTGTTTTATGATGTTCAAATTGTCTATACCATAGGTATTTCGTTATATTTTTAGGTATACACTACTTATGTAAGTTTAAGTTTACTTGTAATAATTTTCACAATACTTATACATATGTCTGTATTTTTAATTGTTTATTATATGAATAATAAGTGAACGAACATGTAGAAAATAATTAATACATTTTCTTGTCAACATTTTAAGTATTGAATAGTATACGTACACAGTTATCATAGGTGTATGTTTAGGTATAGGACAATTCTGAAATATCCTATAACTTAATGCTATATAACAATTTAATATAATTGACAGTGTTAAATGAATAGCTTTGAATAGCGTGTGTTTAATCGAATATTTGTAAATTCGAAAAAATACATTGATATCATCTGTCTCACTGCTGAAGTATAGTAAGTTCATATACATATGTGACTGGTAATTATTGGAATATAAGCAAATCGAATGAAAGGACAACCGGCCTTAGTGATTAGAGAACATAAATTAATAAACCACACATCAATATTTTATATAGAATTTCTGTCTGGTTATTAAATGAAGACTATATAGTCTTAAACCTGATCATAGATTTTGTGTTAGTTCCATAAATGGATGATTCAGCAATACATACAACAGTTATATTTTATACTGTTTAACATTTATATATGAATAATTGTCACAACTTCTTAAAATTTTATTATAAAATATTATAAGCTGTTTTTTATTCATAGATTACACAATAAAATCAGGTTTTTTTTTCTAATTTGAATGTAAATATAATTAGAAATATTTATATTTTTTTTTATATATATAAATTTAACATTCGAGATAAGAAGGATGAGAATGAAAGTAAAATTAAAAGAAAAAAATAAATATATTGTATGGTTGTATAACTTCGTTCACCACGGTTAAAGCAGATTTAATTCACTTCCAAGGTCGACACAAACATGGGCCATCACATTTATTAACTGAAAGAAATACGCTCAACAGGATCTCGGCTGTTATTTTTCTTCTAATCATGACAGATTCTATGCCACAAAGTTCAATCAAAAACAAAAACTTACAAAGAAAGTAGGCGAAAGTATATATTGAGGGATTGAATGTGTGAAATATTCACTATTGAATAACTTCCTATACTGAATAAAGCAATAAAAACGTATTTCAATTTTGGCCAGACTATAAGTGGCACAAAAGACGCTGCAAAAACTGAATAATCTTGCTCTTTAAGACTATAATCTATTCTGATCTCTGCGGAATAGTTAAAATGGCAAAAACATCAGCAGATCAGTGGAAGATACCGAAAACCACATCACCAACTGCTATCAAAAAGTTAATGTGGAACGTTGAGCATATGTAATTGAATATAGACATGGATGGAGATTATGTAATTGATTAATAAAAACAGCTTTTAAAAAAACATAATCAACTGATTTTAGTTTTAAAAGCGGCCACGAAGTTATGCAATCATCCAATATAAATATATTATACTCGTTTGGATATACTAATACCATAAGTATGTGTTTGCAATCGATTAATATTATTACGAAATATTTATAATTTTAAATAAATAAATATAAAAGTATAATTTTTTTAAATATATGGTAATTTCGGCAAAAATTCGATGCTGTTTAGTTATAACTTAACACTAATATAATTTTTAATTTATGTATATTCGTAAAGTTTTATCTCTATCATCTCTCCGATTTTATTTTTATATACACTCAGGATTGGAACAAGAAATTGAAATTATTTTATATTCATTTATTTTTTTTTGTGTGACTTATGATAATTTAATTAATTTCTTCGTATATTTGTATTTTGTTCAATCATTTCGAATTATTATAATTACAAAAAATACACACAATTGTTTGAGAATCATATATTATTTGAACAACAATTTTGTGTAATATTTAATTATATATTTTGTTATTAACTTAATATGATTAATTATTATTTAACAAAGGAGAGACGTTGAATACATTGTAATTTGAATGATTTTTAATAAAATCTGACTAAATGAGGCAAGCCATCAATGGGAAATTCCTACAAATTTTGTATTTACTTAGGGCAGTTTTATATAAACCAAATTGTATAACTATTTCTTGGTCAATTTAATATAAATGAAATTAGCTATAGGGGGATTATACAGATAGTTCACAAAAATTTCCTTCTAAGTTGATTCTCAGGACACTTCTATATAGACGAAAATGTATACTGGTTGTACTGGTGACAAATTTTTATGAAATCTTGAACAGTTATTGGTACAACAAATCGAACATAATTGCATAATTACAATTTTAACTATATACAACAAATTGAGCAATCTTAATCTCAGAGTAAATATCAAGTAATAAATGAACAAACCGTATACGCATATTCAAGAACAGAACCTACAAACACAAAAATGGTGTTAATTGCTATCATTGTTAAAATTATGAAAAACGATAGCACACCAAACCAAAAAACTGTTCAAGAACACTACTAACACATAGTAGAGACAGTTTAATCAAGTGGGTTTTGCATGACAACGTCAAACCACCACATTCCAAAGTTAAATATTGTGAATAGCTCGCTTTTAGTTTTTCCAAAATAAATTGCGATTTTAATTTAATTTTAATATTTTTTAAAGAATTTTAATTTCTTTTTCCTTTATTTTTTGTATTTGCGAGAAACAAAAATCTTTATTAATTAAAGTATTATTAGGTGTTTACCTGGAAATTCGACTTTTTTGCTGTGTTAAAAAATCTATTTTAAATACATTGTATTTTAATGCCATTATTCGTTTGCTAGAACCTTTACCTATCTTTCGGACAATAAACGAGACATAGAAGGAATGAATTTGTGTTCATTAAAGCGATCCACTTATCAACTCATTTTTGTTATTGTCGTATGAAACGCGATGGTAAGAAAGAGTTGTCTGAATCGACGCTAACAAATGGTAGTTTGATGAAGCAATGTTTGGTTTAACGTATCCATTATCGGTTTTGCAAAATGCGGTGTAACGTTGCTAAATTAATTTTGTCGTATGTCTTTTGAAATATTATGGAATTTCAATGTAAATACCCAACAAATTCACTGATGTTGGTATGTAAATTTAAAAATTTGTTGCTGGCGTTGTTGCCGATATGTATGTTTAATGAATACGTATATGAAATGATTATATATACTCGTATTATGATAAGCACTATATATGTGTATAAATATAATACGAAAGACGCATATAAATTATTCTACATTCTACAATATTTAATTTTATCTATATGTCTTTGATTTTATTGAACTCAATATCATTTAACCTTTGACAGTGCTGTGTTTCTATTTTGTATTGTAACAAATATATATGGACAAAAATATAATAAATTGCTATATTGATATGAATAGAATAAAATTTTGATTTTATGAAATATTTTTTAAGTTATTATTATTAATAGAGTACCATGACTTGTATACATAATATGATTAATATGTATTTCATTTTATATTTCTCTACCACACACAATAGTGACCATATGAAAAAGTTAACACCCATATACTAATGTCAGCCGCCGATTTTATTGGTTTCCATTAATATAATCTTATACATATTTAATATTTAGTTTTCATCAATCAATTTGATTTTAATAATGTGCACGGAATTTGTTATTTCCATAATCTATATATTTTTCTTACAGAGCTGCGGACAGATTACTTTTTAAACATTATAGCGATGTTGATCAGACAACTATTTACAAACAATCATATAGAGTTCTAGAAAGAAGACAAAATGGATGCAGTATGAATTGAATTGTGGCGATAATATGTAGATGTATTTCGACAATCCAAAGCGATGCATGGACACGGTTCAGCTATAAACGGCATAATCAGTACGAAAAGAAGACTTTATACTCCATCAGGTAAAAATTTAAATTGATTTGTTGAATTAATGATTAAAAATAGATATGGTATTTCCAGCTGTAATAGGTTTTATTTTGTATAAACTTTTAGATGCTATAAACTTCAATAAAAACATTTATGAAATTAATACGCACAAAAGTAATGTGTTTGCCAAAAAGTAATCTGGACACAAGTGTGACGATGTCTCGAATTATCGTCCAATTGCTAATTAATTTGAAAGTATGGTTACAAAAATTGTGATTTTTAATTTTAACTCACATATAAGTGTACTTAAACAACAACATATTTTTATGAATCGTAACAGCTATGTCTAAATAGTTTTGTTAGAATTTGTCACCTTTTATACGGATTTGCTGATCGATATTATAAGTGAATTGCATTTTTACTGATTTTTGAAAGACCTTCGACATATCCAATTAAATGCGATTCTTTTTAAATTAATGTGTTTGCGGGTGATGTTGGCTCTGGCATATCTTTATTTGTTAACGATTTGCCGCAGTTAATAGCATCACCACATACATATATAGCCAATGTTTAATATGAACATTTTAAAACGAATTAATAGTTTGGGTTATTGTATATTGATTTACAATCAACGATGTAAATATAATATATATTGATGTAAAATCAATAAATTATAATTTTATTAAATATTAACAATTGTTATACGTTATATGAACTTTGCTCGCAAAAATAATGAATTGGCATATTAATACCATATTTTGATGGCATATATAATTTATATGTTGCCATCATTCGCGTGTAAATTAACTTATACTTTTTACCATTAAATTAACATTCATTTCATTAAATGTGAATTGTGTTTCAATGTATAAGCCGCGGCATAAGATATCATTTTATTTATGCTATGTCGTCCAGTTATTGTATCAATTATGATCATTTTCAGTCCACTAAATGTTAATTATTTACGTTTAATTTAAATAAATAAATATTATGTAATGTAGCGTCGGTGGCTAGTAGCGAATTATTGATAAAATTATGCTAATAATAAAAAATAACCAACATGATTTTATCACTTCATATCGTTGGTACATTATATTATAATCGACATGATGATGATGATAATGATGATGACGATGATTATATACTGAGATTACGTAAATATATATTTTGTTAAATAATAAAAATTAAATGCGACGACATTTTACATCAAGAAATTTTATTTATTTATAGTTATAATTTGATTTAAATAATAAAAATAAAAATAAAATACATAAATAATAAATAAATTTCGTTTGTATATAATTTATATATATTTTTATTTACTTATTTATGTATTATTTATTATTTTATTATATTATAATATAATATATTTATAATAATAATAATAATAGTGGTATTAAATATGTTTGTATATATTAAATAAATATATAAGTTATATATTTATGTTATTCTAATCATTTCAACTAAAAACTGACCATGACCGCAATATATTATTAGGTGTACAAACTAATTCGATAACATTTTTACACTGAATCAACTATATTATTTATACTATATATTCATTACAAACAAACATAGTACAATGTGGATTGAATGTTCTCCGCTAGGCATCAACACTTCATCTATGATTCATATTACATATTGGCCAAATATTCGAAATAGCATTGACGACTTTCTCGTTTTATATATCCATTTTATCAACTTAGATATGTGAAATGGTTTGTTGTACATGTACAGGATAATCAATCCGCCTAGGCATATAGTCCACTTGATACACGGTAACGCAAAGGAAAATAATAACATTTTTACTGCATAACCTTCACCGAATTAATTTGTACACTTAATAACAAATAAATAAAACCATTTTATATTTTTCCATTAATATACATAAAATTAATTCAGGATATGATTTTTATCGGAAATATATATATTTTTATATACAAACAACAACAACATTTAATTATTTAATTTTTTATGTGTGTATAAGTATATTTTGGACGAGTCAGACTGTTTGAGAAGTCAGAAACTCATTATTAATTGGGTACATTAAAAATTTATATGTTTTCATACAACGTTAATATTGAGAAATTTTGAGTAAATTTTTATTCAATTCAAAATCATTACAATAATTTCGTATATAACTTTTTAACATCTTTCTGCCATTCGATTTTGATGCAATCCATTAATTTTTACTTTACAAAGCCAGCAAACAACAGTTAAAAGAAACAAAAGTCTAAATCAAACTCTTTACATTACATTGTCATTTTTTTAATATTTGGTAACTTTAGTATATGTCAAGTGATACCAATAATCTGACGAATATGGTTGGGTGATATGTAGAAGCAATTTATACCATAATTCTCGTCGTATTGATATTGAAATACTCCACATGATATGGATAGACATACAACCAATTCAATATTGTTACAATGAATGTTAAGTTTTTGTTTTCCTAAATACTAAAATAGACAATGAGAATTATATTAAATGACCGCATCTAATCATGTACGTGTACTCGTACATCTCGGCAAACAATCACGTTAACCATTCCAGTTTATATAACTTATTTTATGTGCACTGCAATCATGCACTTCTGTACTCTCAGATGTTACGACTGTTCTTTTCGTGTCAATGTATATTATCAAAGAATCCATGAATATGTATTATTAACATAAAAATATATCTATAGCTGAAAATTAAACAAGTTTAATACTCCTTTGATATGTTAAAATGTTTATATGAATCTATGTGTATAACATCATCCATAACGATATCAATTATTTCCAAATTCTACAGAGATGAAATTAATTTCTCTGAATCAATACATACTCAACTATCACTATAACTTATCAAACAATCCATTGCTTTTATTATGTAACATTTTCGCATTCTTTTGTATTAAACTATACGCGGTAAGCTCATGTCTATAGTTATACAATATATTTTTATTGATATTGTACAATTTAATATGAATTAATGAATAAATATATGACAAAATATTGTTTTCAGTTTCAAAATGAAAATAAACTAGTTCTTTTTGTTGGTATATTTTTAGATTGAAATTTTGATATTTTTGGTAAGAATTATGAAAAAAATTTACACTCACTTTTCAACGTTATCATTTTATGTGCTCTATATTATATTATTAAAGTTATACTTAATCTTTTATTGTGGTACAGTACCATCTAGTTTGTATGCACAACATATCATTTTAGAGTACAAATCAATAATCATATTATTATTATGATATATTTTAATGTGATCCAATACACAAATACTACCAATAAACTTGGAAAAATCTTCTGCTTGCACAGGTTATGCTCTCTTGATTCTTGGTCTAAAATATTTAATTCGAAATTGTTAAATACATCAGAATGAAGTTCAGAAAATACTATTATCTGCGTATCATCCTAGCTCCTGATCAACTTTCTTGGAAATGCTCTAAAATACTGATTTTGGAATGTGGTAAAATGCAGTATGGAAAATGCTACTACGACTACGTGCACTTTATACTTCTCTCCTACAAATTCTTGAAAATGATCTCTAAATTATATCCGGTGGAGAATTCGAAAAATTTTATTGCATGCAAATTTATGCTCTACTGAAACAACTTAATTCCAAATTCTTAAAATATCACAACAAATGAGGAAAATACAGGCAATGCTAGTAGTTTAACAACTAGTTAGCATTGGAATATTAAGGAAAAAAAAAACTTACTGTGATAATAGGATTTTGTTTCAATATGTTCTACACAGCACTGGTAATAGAAATCTTTGATGTAATGAACTGAAAATGCGAATCGAGATGTGCGACAACTTTATTTAACCATGATTTTAATAGTATCTGGTGTATAGTTGCACATGAACCTTCAAGAACCTTCAAGTAATAGAACCTTTATCAACCTCATGTTCATGGCATCGGAAAATCTGCAAAATAAAATATTGAAATATTGTTAACAAAAAGGCTAAAAAAAAAAAAAATATGAAATAAGAAATTTTCATGAAATTTGAAATATAATTTTTATTAAATCCATAATTTTCATGTTTAAAAAATTTATTTTAAATAAATTCTCTTTTATAAAATAATTTTGCGTATTATGAAATTTTAATTTAAAAAAAAAACAAAAAAATTAAGAAAGGAAATTAAAAATTTGAATTATTCGATTTTAAAATAGAAAAAAATAAGTTTATAATTTTGTAAATAAAATAATTAAATAATTAATAATATTTAAAAAGCAATATTTTGTCTTTTTTCTTAAATTAAGTAAACAATATCATTTTTTTTTCAATAATAAATAAAAATATTGAATATTTATTATTTAAAATATATTTTTTTATTGTGCTTATTTATTTTTAAATTTAATAATAATAAAATAAAAGAAAAACAGAAAAAACACTGGCACACACACTTAAAAATAAATGACTATTATTTTTTTTTTTTTGTATTTAATAATAAAATAAAGAAAAAACGAAGAAGCTTTGCTCAAATTTAGAATTGAAATCGATAATTTAATTATTTTTTTCTTCTTAAAAAACTAAAATTGCGAAAACAAAAACACTTTTAAATACATTAAAAGTCAATAATCTAGAAAATGGAATGCGCTTAAATTCATATTTTTATTTAGCAGCTTCTGGTGGACAATCCGGTTGATTCGATGGATGTGCAGCTCTAAATGCTGGATGTAATTCAAGTTCTCTATCGATACGTAATATTATTGGAAATGGTCGTAAATCAACATGAAATCTATAAATTTAAATTATGTATTTAATTATATACTCTATTTTAATAAATAAAATATATTTAAATAAATATTTCAAATTAGCATTTAAATTGCATTGATTGTGTACCTTCTTGCATTAAACACTTGCGGTATTAAACAACAATCAGCCATTGATATTTCGTCGCCAACACAATATTTACCAGCCGATGTTGACAATAATTTTTCAATAGCTCTAAATCCACGTGTTATCCAATGTTGAGCCCATTCTTTTTTCTTCTCTTCACCAACATGTATCAATACAACCAAATTTTGTAATGGTTGAATACCAGATGCAATTACCTCACAAATTTCACGTGCCTTACAACGTTTATGGACGTCAGCCGGTAATAATGGATTTTGTGGACGTGTTTCTTCTAAATAATGTATTATTGCAACCGATTCAACCAATGTATGACCATCTGAAAAGAAGACACACAGAGAGAGAGAGAGAGAATGAAATTGATTTTAAAATTATTGTTGGATTATAATAATCTATTTAAAAATTATTTAATGATTATTAATAAATCTATTATTTGCAGCAAATACATCACTTAAATTTCCCAAATCTTATCATTATTTTAAAAATAAAGCAAATTGTTATCTGTATTTTGACAAATATTATTATGCATTTTCTGTTTTTTTTTCGTTTTCTTTAAATATTTGATAAACATTATTATAAGTGCGAAAATAATTAAATATTTTGTTTTTTTAGTAGTTCAAAATAAAAATTATTGAAACAAAACGAACAAAAATGCAATTTTGGATAATTAATTTATTAATAATTTGTTGGTGTACAATCATCAATGTTCGACAAGTAAGTGAATTTTTAATATAGAAAGTCATGTAATTCCAAGCTAGGCATCTGCCAAATATTTATTAAAGCCAAGTTGGCGAATTACTCCGCATGTGAGTATATAACAATTCACCAATTGTACTGCAATTAAGGAAAGATGTTTCCTTAATTTTATAATTTTATATGGTTGAATAGTCCTTATAGCATATTTAATAGATTCATAAATTATATATTTCAAAGAAATGGAATTTAAAATACCATAAAAAAAAATAATAAATTAATAATATTATTTCCATTCCATTTGTGTAAATACATTTAATAATTAATTACAACAATTTGAGAAGATAAATATTTATTATTACCAAAACAAAAAAATTCTGTGATTTTTATTTTGCCATCATAAAATTGTATGATAATCAACATCAAACAAAATAAATTATGATGTTGTGAAAATAAATAAAATAAGATAAATATCGTTATTTTGTTATTCCATTGTATTGAGATGAAAAAAGTCGTGTGTACAATGTACAATGATAAGCGATATTATATTTAAAAGAAAATATCACTTTGGCATAACTAATTTTATAATTATTTAAAAATTTATTTTTAGATTTCTACAACCGAAAATGTAATATCGAAAGATTTTACAACAAATATAATTCAACATTGGGCAGCATTTAAAGAATTTACACAACGTGCTGATGCTGTATTAATTGAACATGACAGAATTTTTGAAAATATGTTTAATCAAAATAATGCTGCACTATTAGATTTACTTGGTTTTGATATAAATAATTTATCGGTATTAAATTCAAATACACAAAATTATGTTAATCAAATATCGAATAATATTCTGACAATGATCGGTTGTATAACGACAGCAAATCAAAATTTTCAAAAATTAGCCAATGAACGGGGCACCGCATTTAGTGCATGTGCTTCACAAGCACAATACGAACTATCCAATTTAGAATTAATAACTCAATTTCATGAGTATATGCATGGTATTCAACATCAATCAACAACAGCACAAAATGCAATATTACTTGGGATGCAAGTATTTAATCCCGTAACACAACAAGGTGTTTTAGATAATTTTCTAGCCGATTCATTAAATGCATCGAATTCACGTTGGGATGACTATGTACAAGAAGAAATTCAATATTTTATAAACGCAGTTGATATACAATCACGTAACATTATAACAGAAGCGTCAATGTGTTTAATAAATAATTGGCTTAATTTTATATTTGATTCAAATCGTTTAAGAAACGAAGTTGCTGCCTGCATTGTAATATTTAATCAATCAATAAATAATTAAATATAAATATTTTGTTGTTATTGTTGTTAACTGTGTAATACTGTTAAAATAGTGTTTATTATAACATTTATGCCGCCAGCACTATTATACTTGTTTATTGACAAATTGGCATGGGAAATTATTTGAATTATATAAATGTTGATACATATTTTTGTAAAATTCCATTGACACGCGTTCTCTGAAATAATTGCCACACCACCACAAATATACATATATAGGTTTGAGAAATAACTAAATAGATTGGTCTTAACTTAATTCTATAACTTTATGTAGTGTATTTAAATATTTGTATATTTGTCAAAGTGTGTGTATGTGTAAATAATATTAATAATCTTACCAATTTGTAATGCTGGAACTTGTTCCATTGGATTAACATCTCGATATTCATTACAATGTTGTTCGCCACCAGATTTTATTAAACTTATTGGTTTTATATCGTATGGTATTTCTTTTAGATTAAGTGCTATACGAACACGCCATGAACATGAACTTCTCCAATAGGAATACAAAACTGGCTGTAAATTAGACATTTTTAATAGAAAAAAGTATTATAAACTGGTTTTGAATTATAAGAATTAAATAATATATATATTTATGATTAGGTGTGTGTTGTGGTGTTAGCAGCAAGTTCTTGAGTTGATGCAACAAGAACAGCTTATTATAAACGACTAACGATTCAACGAAAACTGAGATACTTAAACATAAAATACAATGATTAAATTATTTCTTAATCAAACAACAATTATCGACGTTGATGTTTTAATAATTAACTAGAATAACATATGTAAATATAAAACCGGTCAAATATTCAAGGTTATGCATAAATAAATGTTGATATTTTATTATTAAATACAAAAATTATTAAAATTTTAAATTACTTAAAATTAAAATAATATTGTTTATTTTTTTGTATTTTTTTCGTAAATAAACATTGATAAAAGAATCAATATTTATTTCATATATAATAAAATTATTTATTTATTAATTTAATTTACGCGAGTTGTTTTTTAATACTATATTTGATAACAAAAAATATGAAAAAGGACGCTTGATACGTATGACAAGACAAAGGAATGAAACAAAAAGGACAGTGTGCTTAAAAATTTATAATATGCAAAATAAATGATTAAAAAAATCAATTAAAATTTCAATATTTCAATTAAAGTAATAAATATATAATAAAAATATTATATAATTATTGTAATTAAAAATGATATTAAAATAAATATTATCTAGTTTTTTCTTTAATTAATAAATAAATTTATGTAAACAAAAATTATTTAAATATACTTTTGCTATTGCCGATAACGACATAGCGTTATGATACTTTGAGTAGTTAATTGTGTAGCCGTTTAAATTATATACTTTAAATTAATGTAAAACCTTATTGAGAAGGTTTTCGTTTTTATATATTTATTAAAAATATAATTTTTATATTTTATTAACTTTGAATATTAAATATATTAAAAATTTATCACTACTTTTTATCAATTGTTTGTTTGCTATATTTTGCCGACAATGACAATCATAACAATTTAAAAATAAAAAAAAATATATACGAAATGTCAAGACTCGACATATTTCGACAGTTTTATGAAATTTATGTAATGTCAATTTTTTCGTTCAATTTTTTTTCAGGAGCAAATCCGTTCAAAAACAATTTCGATAGTATACTCTGTACAAATATGAAAAAAAATCATTATTTTGTTTACGGAATAGCAATGTTTACGGATTTTCGTGTACAATTACCAATTTGACGATGCCCATCCAATTTTTATTTGAAATTTAGTATTTAGAATATGATAAAAATCATTCAAAAACATTGAAAAAGAATTTCAATTAAAGAACTTTGGCTACATTTTCTTCTTTCGTTCATTTTTTACACAGAAATATCATTATTCATATATTTATGACATTGTGATGACAATTGAGCGCGATGTTCTTCTCCGAAAATATAAAAAAAAGCTTCATGCAACAGAAAAAAAGTGTATTTTTAAAAATGGTAATCTTATCAAAATTAATGTGATGAAAAGATAGCGTTAGCAGATAGTTTTTTAAATTGCATAGTTATTATAATAATAGTTTTAAATTAATATAAAAATACTAAATATTGCAACCAGTGAATTATTATTGGTATCTACAAATAAATATATTTATTTTGTAGTGTGGATATTATTTTTTTGTCACAAATGTGAATAGAACATTCAAGTTTCAGTAATTTTCTTTTTTTTTAAATTAAAAATATTACAATAAATAATTAATTAATTAACGATACATAAAAAATCATCAAGAACTAAGGTGAGATTCGCTGAAACTAAACTCTTTGCTACTGTACTCATATTGTTAAATATTTAAATTTTAATATAGGTACCTTTTTTAAAATAATAATAAATTGGCAATGGAAAACTGTGGATTTTTGGATAAATTAATTATAAACACATTAAATTCAATAGAATTGTACATTACATATATTTCCATATACACATAATGAGATAAAATATAGTACATTTTTAAAATTTATATAATATATATTTTTTTATTTTTATTTAATTTTAATTTTTGTATTTTTTTTACTTATTTTTTTTTTTTTCATTTTTATTTTTCTTAAAACTTTCTTCTCATTCTCATCCTCAGACACAATAATTAAATATTTTCTTATTATTTTTTTTTTGTTATTAATAATTATAATCACAGAGAAAGAAGAGTTATTTATTTATGTTTTTAATTTTTAATTTTACATAATATTGTTTTTTTTTTTTTTTTATTTTTTGGCAAGAATTTTATGTTTTGTGAAATTGTTTTTATGTACGATGACGAAGTTTTTTACAAAATAAAATAAAAAGTATATAAATATATAATAGAGACAGAGTGTCTGTGTATATGTGTCTGTAAATGTGTGTGTGTGTGTGTGTGGGTTAGTTTGGTGTTCTTTTGGTGGTAAATTATTTTGTGTATTTAAATCTGTGTCTGTAAAAGTACATTTAATTATTATTATTATTATTATGGCTTTGAATTTTTCAGGATAACATACGGCAACAAATAACTAAACATGCAAAGCGTAACGAAAGCGAATCGCAAACGAAGCCAAAAACATAGGAAGATTGTGATTTTGAATTGTTAAAAATGTAACGAAAGCAAGCCGGAACTGAATCACAGGTAAATTAGAATTTTTTGGAAGCATTTTATGATTCGTTATGAGATGTAGATAGCAAATTATATATAAATCTTTCATCCGATAATATTTATTCTTGAAAATTGTTCCAAATTGTTGGGTATTAAAAAAATATTTAAATATATATATATTTTCTAGTATTTAAAAGTGTCAAAAACACTGTTGAATGGTAATCCAGAAGGAATAAGCAGAGCCGAAATACCTAGGGCTAGATGCAGTAAACTTTGTTATTAAGTTTCAAACAATTCTGGATCGGATGACGTTAGCTGCAGATAGGTCTGGTTGGAGAAGGATAAAACCGCATCTTTGTTTTAATGCCATGCAAGTGAGTATTTAATAGTAATTAAATTTGATATTATTGTATAAATAAAAATTATTAAAAGAATCCGGTTTTTGGTCAGGTACGCTATGAACTGTCAAATACGCTAATTGCCTTCATTTCGTTTTCAAACATTTTATATTTTGAATTTCAAACATTTTATATTTAGTTTTAGAAATGTAGTAATTAAAATACAAGGGAAATTAATTAAAATTAATGTAAAATCAGGATGGAAATATCAAAATTCTGCATTCTCATAAATATTCAGGGAATATGAACACGCTGTAGTTTATGATTTTATTTTCACACAAAGAATGCTTGTGGCTTAAAATAGGCAATTTTACGTATTTAACGTAAATTGAGATATAATACAGAAAACGGTATATACTGTATTAACTTGTCGCCAATTTCGTTTGGACAACAACATAGGCAAAAGTTTCACTGAACCGCATGAAATTGTGGCGTAATGTTAAAATTGAATATGTTTGGTACGTAAAGTACTACCATACCAAAATCAGTAACTTGTAACATTAAATTGATAAATAATTTCATGATATTTCGCTTTATTTGCGTTTACGTTTAGCTGCCCAAACGTATTTTCGTATTTAATTAATATTATATTATCGTATAAAAACATTTTGACAGTGAAAAATAATTAATATAGTTTTTTAAAACTATGCAATTTTTATTACCAAGGACAACGCGGAAAGTAAGTTCCCTACCCACCGTCTATGTTTTACTAATAGCAGATGCATTTTTTTTGTTCACTAGAACCGTCCTTTATAAGACTTTTGTCAAAATTTCAGAAACATTTATTGAATATTTTCTTTGTTACACGTGATTACAATTTTTCCTTTCTTCGGAGCACTTCCACCAAGCTTCAGTCCAATTACGTTTGATTGTTTGTCATTTCATTTGTTGATGTGTTGAATTGATGTTCAAAATTCATTTGGATCACTTTCATATAGATCGAATAAAGCACTTCACAACGTGTCCAATGTTAAATTATATATTTTGTGGGAAATTCATTGTTTTTCATGTAGTTTAACAATATCAGTAAGTTCACGACGACCTTTTCTCACTTCATAGAATATGTTTTGGATAGTAGTCACTGTTTTTGGTCTTCCTGAACGATGTTCATCTTCTGTGGTTGTACATCTCTTTTTAAATTGTTTTACCCAAGAGATTTTATGGTGTAGTCTGAATGTGAATTATCACCATTAACAGAATCCAACTATTCTTTGAATTTCTGTTTTGTTCCATTTTTAAAAAAAATAATTGTTTGCTGCAATCACCGGTGACAAAGAAAATATTCAATTAATGTTTCTGAAATTTTAACAGAATTCTTATAAAATGGTGGAGGTTCTATGGTGAACAAAAATATGTATTTGCCACTAGTTTTAAACTAGGACGGTGCTAGGCGGAGTTTATTGTTGTCGTTGGCCTCGTATGTGTTAAATAACGTTAAGGTTTGTTTGAAAATTAAAATTCATAATAAAATGTGGAAAAAAAAGTGGCCAGCCATAAATATAATTAATTTGATTTTTTTTTTTAAATATACTTTTTAATAATTGAATTGTGTTTCGGTATTTTTTTTTGTTTTTTTTTGTTTTTTTAAGTATATAATTTAATTTTAATATATATTTAATAAAATAATATATTTTTTTCAGTTTTTTTTTTGTAATTCACATTTAATTTATAATATGTTTTTTACAATAATTGTTTGTTTTTACTTTTTTATATAATTATTAATAATTAATAATTAATTAATAAATAATAATTATTTTATTTTGTTTATTTTAATTATTGGTTCATTTTTTTTTTTTTATTTATTGTTTTCTTTGGTCTGCACATATTAAAATAGATTTTAAATTATTATTTTATAATATAATTAATTAATTATTGATTTTTTTTATTTTTTTCTTTATATAGAACAACTTTATATACAAAATATTTATACATAAATACATTTAATTAATATATATATATTTATTTATATTTAGTCATATATTTTTTATTTATTTTATTTAACTTTTTTTTTTAATATATACGTAATTAATTTTTTTGCACATTGTTTTTATATAATTAATTTTTGTTTTTCTTTCTTTAATTTAATATAATTAATATTTTTTATTTTGCATATAACATTCACAGTGTTGCTGGCGGCGACGTCGGTTCGTGCAAGCCCATTTTTAAATGACACGTACTTTTTTTTTAATATTATATATAGACTGTCAAAAATTGGGTATGTACTGCTTTTATTCCAATTGAATGGTAATTATATTTCTATTGCATTAAGGTAAACAATAATTTGTATACCTCAATTCAATGGGTTTGAGCGCTCTTAAAATATATAGATAGATATCGGTTTAATTGTTTGATTCCGTCGTCGATGTGTGAGAGTCTATAATATTATTGAATGTGATTTTCACTATAACATTTATTTAAATTTATACATTTTTTTTTGTTTAATTAAAATATTTTTTTTATTTTTTTTTTTTTTTGGCACAGTTAAGTAGTTATTTATTTGGTGGTAAGAATAAAATTAAAAAATTTTGATAAAAATAATAATAAATAAATTAATAAAAATTAAAATATATTTATTTATAGCTGTTTTAAACTATCAATATATTAATATTAAATTGAAAAAGTATTTAGTGTGCCGATAGTTCACATTATTATTATTATTATTATAGTTTTTTTTATTTTTATTTTTTACAATTTATTTAATAAAAAACGAAAAAAAAAATTATATTTTTATTTAGCGTAAAAACTTTTTTTTTTTTTTTTTTTTTTTTAGTAAAATGATTAGCAATATATATTTAATTTTTAATTTTAATAGTATTACAATTATATAGCATTTTTATTTTTATTTTTTATTTTTTTTAAAACAATTAGGCCACACTTGATTTGACCGTATTTTTTTTTTTTTTTAAATATTAATATAATATATATTTTTTTTTTTTTTTACAATAATACATTTATAATTATTTAATTTCCTTTTATTTTTTTTTTAATTATATTTAATATTTTTATTTTATATATTTATATAAAAAAAAAAATTCATTTATAGAAATATATGTTTTATGTTTTTGTTTTTTCTTTAAATTAGATTTTTTTTAATATTTATATAATTAATTAATTAATTAATAATAATAATAATAATAATAATAATAATAGTTTTTTTTTTCTTAAAAACAAATCGTAATTATTTTTTTTTTAGTTGTAGATATTTTTTTTAATTTTTTTATTTTTTGATTTTCATCAGAAATATATATATATAATCGTAAAAGGTACAACGTTTTTATTTATACCATTTAATTATAAAAAATAAAAAAAAAAAAAACGAAATGTAAATAAATTAGAAAAAGAAATAATATTATTTTAATAAATAAAAATAATAAAAATAATAATAATTAATTAAGAAATTTTTGTTTATTGGAAGGAAATAGAAATAATTTATTATTTGAATCATTAATTTATATTTATTAGTTACAGAAGATAAGACATAAATATATATGTTACAAATAAATCGAGATAAATAGTTAGATAGATAGATAATTAGACAGATAAATATATATAATAATAGATAAATAAATAAATTAGAGATAGACACAGACACGACGACATTCAATATTTAGTATTATAAATAAGTAAATAAATAAATAAATATATTATTGGTGGATAGGTAAACAAATAATTAATTAATTTATTAATTATAAAAAACAATATAAATAATTAAAAATTTTTATGGAACTAATACTATAATTAAATTTTTTATAGCTCGCACATTGAGATGATGGGAGCAGTTATAATTTTTTTATACAAATATATTTGAATTTGGCACACATCCGTTGCGGTATACGTTTAAAATAAGACTTAAATTTAATGAATTGTTTACCAATTTTTCAGAAACTCTTAAATTATGGCTTCACTTTCTCATCGTTGGTTTAAATTATTTATCTTCTTTCAATTAAATTAAATCGAATTTTTGCATTTTTTTTTTAAATGGTGGAAACGTTTCAAGAATTCAACTTTTAAATAATCTTTCGATACTATACGTTTTACTGTAATACAGCGAAAACATACTTGGCTAAACATGCTGCGAATTCGAATGAGAAACATGCAAATAGAATTATGTCATTATAGCAGGAAATTTTGTATGTCAATTCACATGGAATTTACGACGGAAAATATAGAAAATAAAAATTTATTTTCATTCGGAATCGCACTAACATTCGAGTAGGTATTTTATTTTATGTATAATTAAGAGAAAAATAATATGAAGGGAAATTTTTTGTTGCAAGTTTTTACTGCGTAACGGGAAAAAAATGGTTAAACCAGCACAACCAAAAACGTAATATTAATGGTGATTAGAAAATAATGCTGCATAGCATTTTTGGCATCGTATAGAAGAATGAAACCGTTACAAATGAACGCTATCGACTACAAATATTGTGTTTTCGTTTTTTTTTTCAATAGACAATTCTCCCTGTCATATTACGCCTTGTTTTTTATTTGATAACATACATTCGTTTATTTGAAAAACAATTAATTAATTTACTTGAAGAAGTTTTGAAAAATGGATAGATATCGCGTCAAATCGCATATCTTTTTTTTTATCGAAGGAATATTCACAAGTTGAATGTAAATTGGCGTTAGTGTCAATTGGGAATTATTTCATACGAAAATATTTAAACATCAAATTTGATGGTATACACCAAGTGAGCATTAAATGCATTATGAGCTCGTTTCCACACAAAAATAAATATATGTTTATTATTCGAACCAGATGCGGAGCCGATCTTACTACATCACTTGCAATATTCATCTATATCCAATGTCGATTTTCTGCAAGCGAACTTCGTGCAAAAACTTTCGATTCATATATTACATTGGTTTAATAAATGGATGCTGATTATTTGTCGAAGCGTATCAAGTCGTACTTTTAAATTGCTTTCTCAAGTTGTTTATTAATTTATTATTTAACTACTACCATCATTCTGTTCCGCGTCATCGGTTATTAAATTAATAAATTATAATAGCACTCAATTTTATCTTAATGTCAATTCTATTGCCGCAATATGCGCGTAAGCTGGCGTTTGTATATTATAATTGACAAAAATGTTAGATTGGAACATTTTCTTTGTGTATATAGGTAAATCTATATAATTGTTCCGGTGGTATTCTACTGTTTTTAGTCAAACATTCAATCGCGCGAGGTAACCTTCGAATATTTTATTGTATATAGGATATTTTGTTTTTGGGTCTTTAATATTATTTTAATATATATGAATTTTGTAAACTTTTTATAGTATACGGTTAAATTTGATACGAGCTATGGAGTCTATAAAATACAATGTGGAAGTGGTGATTGATTCCTTCTCTATATATTGGAAAAACTAGAATGAAATATGTAACAAGATATAAATTAATTCATATTACACAATATTTGATTATTGTTATAGATTTTATTAAAATATTGAACATCATATTTGATATTTATGAACGGATATTTTCATACTCCTATATGAATTCCAATAAAATTGGACCTATATGGTGATGTGGTTTTTAAATTATTTTTTTTATTTAATATAATTATTCTTATAACATTTGACCCATAAATGTTGCAATTTTTTTTCATTATATTCCTTCTCTCTCATTTCAGCAGCGGCTTAAGGATATAGAAACACAATGAAGCTTCGCACGCGGCGCAGCTTATATGAGATTATATAATAAATATGTGTTAATTGCCACAATGATGCTGCTCACGAATTTGAATGGAACAAGTCATCTGTCCAATAATTTATGTTTAACTGGATATTGCATTCGCCAACACAATGAATTTAAAAATTTGAGTAATATCTGTTGCTTGTTAAAAACTATTAATTTATACATGAAAGTAATTTTTTAAAACTATAAATTTTATATTTTCTTAGTTGGACAATTAATTAAAGTATTGAACATTTAAATACACGGAATCGTGGCATGGTATGCGAGACATCATTGTGATTATACTCTTAATTTAATAAATTAATAATCGGAAACAACTAGGTACGAGTAAGAAAATTGATAATATTTACGTTTTTTTTTTAAATAGTTAATAAGTTGTCTTCGCTACCTTTCGCTGCTTATTATTAATAAATTATTATTTATATTATATTAATTGATTTAATTTAAATATATTTTAAATTAAAAGAAAAAGGAAAAATAATAATTTGTATTTTTTTTTTTTTTCTTTAACTTTTTAAATATTATTTTAAATGTAATTAATTGGCACGGAAATTTTATATTAAGGTATTTTAATATTTTGAAAAAGGACTATGGCATCATATGACAAAGCTCACAGGAGCATATAAAAATATATTGGTATAAATTATCTTGAAAATATGAAATAGTTTGTAGTAGAAGAGAAATTAAATTTAGAATATTTAAAATTTAACTAAAAATATTTAATATTAACTAAAAAAAAAAAAAAAAACTGAATCTAAAATAAATTAAAAAATTTAATAAATAAATATATTTTTATTTTTAATATATATTAATTAATTAAATTTTTTTTTTTTTAAAATATACCTTCAATTTTTTTTTATATTATATTAAAATTTAAAAAAAAGAAATTAAAAATAAAATATAAATAATAAGAAAATCTATAAATAAATCATTATTTATTTAATAAATAACTAAAAAATATATAAAAAAAGGTACAATTAGTTGACCGAATTATTCATTTTATTTATTTTTTTTAAATATAAGATATAAATCTACAAACTACAATAAAAACTGATATGTGTCCAAAGACTATATTTAATTATTTTATATTGTTATTATTATCAAATTTTTATTATTTTTTGTAATCATTAATACGGAATTTTTATTTAATCAGGTGATAGAAGGATCTTAAATCGAATTTATAAGATAAAATAAAATTAAAAAACTATTATAATTAACTTATGAAAGGGGTTATTTTTAAAAATTTAAATTCTTTTTTTGGCATTTATTTTTTATTTTACTTTGTTTATTATTTTAATAATTATTTATAATTAACCAAAAAAATTATATTCCTTCTAAACCAACAAAAAATCAAAATATTAAAATTTATAAAATAAAAGAGTAAATGATGATTTGTAAAATCAAAAAACTTTTTAAGGGTTGTTGGTGGTGGTGGTGGTGGTGGTGGTTGCTTCTTTTTTTTTGTATACTTATAAAAATCCGGTTTAATTAAATCTCAATATAAACATATTTTATTTTGTTAATACAAATAATTTCTATTTTTTATTTATAAATACTATTATTTTTAATAGATTATTTTATTGTTTTATTTTATAGTTAATATTTAATTGGTTTTTTAAAAATCACAACACAGAGTATGACGTGTATTTTCCGTGCGAATTGCACGTAGGTACCACATTTGAGATAAGGAATTACTTACGTACGTCATGAATTTAGTGTTTTACATTATTATTATTATTGTATGTGTGAAATTGTGCAAGTGGTGGTGGTTGTGGAAAAATGTTAAAAGAAAAGGCGCGCGATTTATTCAAAATTTAAATTTTAAATAAAAATTCAATTTCATTTTGATTTTTTAAATTTTGATTGTTATTATTTTATTTTTAATTAGTACCTTTTTTTTATTTGTTTGTTTCTTTTTTCATTATAAATATTATATATTGTAATTGTTATTTTGTTGATTGATTGATAGTGTGTGTTGTGTGTGTGTGTGTGTGTGATGATGATGCTTTTAAAATGTATATTATTTATCGAAATTAAGTTACATTTTGCCAGCAACTGTTATATAAAAATTTAAAAATCATAATTAAAAATAAAAACCAATATTATTGAGTTGCTGCTTGTAATAAAATTATATTTATTTTAAGTAATATGTATTGGTAAATATTTATGGCAGCATTTTAGCGTATAATGTAAATCTGAAATAAAATTAAAAAAAAGGTTCATAATGTTCGGTAAAATCAACATCAACAAATTTATATCAATTTGAAATATGATTTGGAATCAAATTTTTAATAAAAATTAGAAACATAAGTTTTTAGTTGAGAGTAAAATACCGGCGATTAAATTATTATTCAAAGTACACCTACACTACCTTATAATTCCATTTAAAAAAAAAGCATATACAATAATAGATAATGTTTCTCCAGAACAATACTTATACGAAATATATTGAAAAAATTCATTTTTAAACGTTCATATTTAAAATTTTATCAAAATTGTATGGGTATTTATTAAATGGAAAAGTTTCCTAAGCGACTATGGATAATGATTTTGCCGAACTTCAATAACAATTATATCCATATATAATGTCATTACATTTCATCAAAATAGCATGATAAATGAGATCAAATTGATTGCTATGTCCTAAAAACCGTCACATAATGCCATCCTCAACGTATACAAGCGGCACAAGTACGAAAATATCAAATTCCCTCGTGCAAATTCAATTTCTAGCACCACCAAATGATGGATTTTCATTATTAATTTCTATTACTAACATTGTGAATTCAACGGCATGGATTTTTTTTTAGTTATATTCGCCACACACTTTCTCAAAATATATATCCGATCTGTTTCCTTTATCAATTTCTATTTATTTTCATCTCGTCCAAATATTTCTCATTCCGATGTGTTTCAGACCATCGAACTGCACGCGAATTCTTCGAAGGTATTTATTTACAAAAACTTGTAAGCAAATGATTCTTTCTTATAGTGTCATAAAAGTCATAAAAATCGAAACGAATAAACTCTAGAATCACGTTGTCAAAGAAGCACAAGTAAAGGTTAGCAAAATTAGTTATGCTAAAAGAACGAATTTGTTCAAATTGCTAGATGAATGCTGATATCCAAAAGATTTAGAAATTTTCGAGAGCGATATTAATAACGATCCGTTCCGTATGTTTTTCTAATGTTTCTAGTGGGCAACAGTGTGACCATTTTATTCATTTTTTTTTTCACATTGACTCAAATATTTTATTTGGTCTATAAAATGTGGTTACGAATGCATCGCAGAAAGTGCCTGACTCGGTAGATATTTCGGTTTTAAAATAGCTATATGGGTTTTTCTAATTGCAACTAAAAAACAATAGCTGCAGTTAAATGATTGTTTTTCATAAATGACTATTCCTTATATTCGATACGCCTATAAGGTGATTTTTTAATTGGGCATAGACGATACGAGTACATCAATGAAAAATATTGTCCCCGAAAGTGTTGGTCATAATTACAATGCACTATATATATAGATATTCTTATTCCGTATTTCCAGTTGGATTGTGGGCAAGTAAAATTTGTTGTCAGTGGGAACTTGTAATTACCTATCGATGTGTAGTATAAAACTATTTTTGAATACCGTTGTGAGCGTAGCGAGTGAACGTAATCACCATTTAACTCTCATTTAAACTATATGGTTAATTATATTATTACATTGTACACACAGTCAACGGTGAACCGCATGTATCACAGTCGACAATGCGACACACATTTCATTTTTCATAAACTTATAGAACAAACATTTTATTATAATTCGCAAATATAAAATTTTAAATAAATAAAAAATAAATTAAATAAATAAAAAAATAATTAAAACAAAATAAAATTTTATTAAGTTTTTTTTTTTTTTGCTTTTTTCTTTCTCACTTATAAATTAATATCAATAAAAATTAAATAACAAAGACAGAAAAAAAAAAAAAAAAATTTAAATAAATAAATAAAATATAATTAAATTAAAAATAATTAAAATTAAATAATTGAATTAATTTAAATTAAATAATAATAATATAGATAGATAATTAGAATTATAATTGGATTAATTTTTGCTATTATACATTTAATAAAAATTGCTGCCATAAAATTTACTTTTTTTTTTTTGTAATTAAGTAATTATTGAAATTATAAATTTTTAGTTTAAATTTTCAAAAAAAATAATTTTAATTAATTAAAATTTTTCTATAATTTTGAGAAATAACAAAAATTTAAATAAAAAATTAACAATGATTTTTAAAAATATAAATAAAATCAACAAATATATTAGAAATATTTTTAATAACCTAAAATATATGCACTTAAAATTAAAAAAAATTAATTATAATAAATTTTGTTATATTAAATATGATAAAATCGAATAAATTAAATTAAAATAATAACAAAAAAAAAAAAAAAAAAAAAGAAAACAAAAACATAAAATAAAATTTTCTTAAAAATTTTCAAAATAAATAATATTAATTGTTTTAAAAATTTATTTATAATTAAAATTAACTAGAATAATTAATTTAAATATATTTTTTATATTTATTTATTATTTGTTTGTGTGTGTGTGTGTGTGTATGTGTGTTTTTTTTTTAATTTTTTTTCCAAATATATATTAAAACATATATGTCATATAAAATATAGAAGAATAAAATTATTGCCAAAAAAATTGAACTAGAGTTTAGAGTTGATATTTATTTAGTTTTTTTTTTTTTTTTTTTTGTTAATTAAATTTATTTAATTTTTAATTTTTTTTTTTTTTTTTTTTTTCCTTTAATTAAATTATAATATCAATAAATAATTTATGTTAATTAATTAAATGTAAAAGGAGCTTTATTAATTTTTGTGTGTTGAAAGATATAGTCGCCGCGTGTGTGTGTGTGTGTGTGTGTGTTGTGTGGGTGCGTTTATGTTTTCACGCGCAATATCTGAGGCGGCGACCCATAGTTTTCTGTTTAGTAAAATGTAATTTAATTACATTTTTATTTATTTTTTTTTTTATGTTTTTTATTATTGAATTTTTTATTAATAATATATTATATTATTATATAATTGGAGATAATAATTAATAATAATAAAAAATCAAAAAAGGACATCAATCAACACTTAATTCTAAAGTACAACCATTTTGAAATTGTCTATTTTAATACTGGAAAAGTTTTTGCATGTTTTAATTTATTTTATTTTTTTTTGTATTATTTAGACCGAAATAATTGCATTTTTTTTTATTTTTATTTTATTTTTAAATATCCTTTTAATATTAAAAAAAAAAAAATAAAAAAAATAGGAAAAAATAAAAAACCGAAAATCGACCACATTTTTACAGTTTTTGTTATTGTTGGTGTTGTTGTCGCGTCTTGTTGCGGTTATTGCTGGTGTCGAATAGAATAGAATAAATATAATTATAAATAGAATTACGATATATTTTAATAATATTTATATAATTTTTTTTTTTTAAATTTAATTGTATTTTGCTCCATTTTTTTTTTTTCTTTTAATTTTTAATAATAAACTATATTTTATTAAAATTCATTTATCTAAAGTTATTATATATTTAATATATATTTATTTTTTTTTTTAAACAACATAATAATTATTTTAATTTTTTTTTATTTTTTATTTAAATATTATTTTTATTATTTTTTGTTTTCACTTTTTCGATGATCATGATCAGAACGCGATTATCTGCGGTGGTGCAAAGTGACTTTTTTTTTAGTAAGAGTAAAAGTAACTTTTTTTTAATTTTGTTTTTTTGTTGTTTTTTTTTTACAAATATATATTAGAATAGAAATTATATTAAAATTAAAAAATAATTTTTGTTAATTAATTAATTATGTATAGATTTTTTTTTTTTTTTTTATTAATTTATAAAATCGTTTTGGATGAGCTGCTGCTGCTGTTCAGTAGTAATATGCACTTTTTATTTAATTTTTAATTTTTGTGTGTTGGATTTGTGTGTGGGTGGGTGTGTGTGTGTGTTATTATTATTAATTAATATTTAATTTCTTTTTAAATAATATTTAAATAAATACAAAAAAATTATAAATTTATAGGAATTGTATTTTGTTTGTTTGTGTTTTTATAATAATTATTTTCAAATATAGTTTTTTTTTTTTATTTTCCTAAGAATTTTATAAATAAAATTATATTATTTATATTTTTAATAATAATAATAATAATAATTTAAATTGTGCAAGTAATAAAAAATAAATTTCATTTTAATGTAATGTTAAAGTTTGTAAAAAATAGTTATTAAATTATAAATACGATGACAATATATATTTTTGAAATGAAATTATATAAATTAATATGTGAGTTTTTAATTAAAAATATATTTAATTAAACTATAAATATATGTCTATTGCCTGTTTTGATTGTGTGTGTGTGTGTGTGTGTGTGTGTGTTTGAGTGTGCTTTCATTAAATCCCATTAATAAAATTTGAGTTAGGCTTTTGAAATTTATCAAATTTATTTATTTATTTTTTTTTTTTTTAATAAGAGTATTTTCCATTAATTATTATTATTTTTAATGTGTAATTTGATTTTACAAATTAGATTGTCTCTATTATTACCTTGACTAATTATTATAATTAATTTTTGTTTTTGTTTGTTTATTTGGTTTTTTTTTTATTGATTGTATTTAGGTTTTATATTTGTTTTTTAATTAATTTGTATTTTGCAATAAATTATTGCTTGATTTGTTTTGTTTTGTTTTTTTTTTAATTAAAAATTTAAGTTATGGTCATATCCGAATCCACAGGTCGATGTGATTTCATATGGGCACTTCTGCTTTTCACTTTGTTGAAAACTCTATTAATTATAATATAAAAAATAAAAAAAAAAATGGAATGGAAAAAAATTGTTTTTTAAAATAATTATAAATAATATAAATTTTGATAATAATTTTAAAAATATTATTTTATTAAAAAAAACTGGATTTAAATTTTGTTTCATTACAGGAAATACTATATTTATATGATAAATATTAACAAATTAATATTCGGTTACTATAAAACCAAATTAAAAAGACGAATTGAAAAATGAAATATGAAGCAATATATATTTCGTTACTATAATTGACTAAATTGTGGAGTTTTTGAAATACATCATACTAAATTCGGGTCACATATTATATAAACACATGCGATTGACAAGATACGCACCCAACAGGAATACAGTTTGAGAATGTTTCGATGAACAGCCAGAACAAAAACTATCTATCTATAGACAACTCAAATTTCGCATTATAAAAGCTGCATAAATACTGTTATATTCACCTAAATTTTATGATGTGCAAGATGGGTGATGGTGCATTTGCTATAAAGTGATTAAAAAGCAGTTCGAATGAAACTGCAGCATCTGAGCAATGTTTGGAACGTTTTAAAAAAAATCAATCGGATTTCGTTCATTGTATAAATCTATGGATGAAGCATGATTTCACCACGCAAATCAATGGATAGAATCCTGGTGGAAGTGTACCAAAAAAGGCTCATACGATATATTGAAAATAAACATCATTGGACCAAGTGTTAGTGTTATGGTAGACTCTATTGAAAAACTATAATATTTGTTTTCATTTCTATACTTTTATAAGGATGAACTTATTTTCAATTTCGATGTTCTATTAAATTACAAATTCAATTAAGTAATTAACATTAATTTAATATAATATTTCCATAATGAAACAAAATTTATGTCTCTATTATGTTTTTCTAAAATAAAAAATTCTTTTAATTTTAATTTTAAAATATAATAAAAGAATAATTAAAATAAATAATTAAATGTTAAAAAATAATATTAAAAAATTATTCGACTTATTAAAGTACACATACACCATAATTTTGATTAGTATGGAATTATGTTATTATAAAATAGTTTAATAAGTAATTAAAAATGCAGTAAATAAATAATTTTATATAAAATGCAGCTTCATTGTTCAGTTAGTAAAGTATACAATTGAAATATTTAGTGATACATATACTAACTGAAAATGATAAAAATATATACAACCTTTGGTCTTAAAACTTCCCGAACTTTCAGAAAATGTCATAAACCAGAGGTGACGTCAACATGTGATATTGGTTGTTAGAAAAACACATCGGTGACTGATGTTGTGTCTTTTCTGAAAGTTTCTGGAATTTTTAAGACAGAGACTGTGTAAAATTGGAGAAAAATTTATTAAGAATATTGTGGTGTGTACTTAAATATAGTTGACAAAATCAAATCGTTAGTAAGATGCTAGAGGGTATTAAAATGAATATGATATATTTATGTTGAATAAACTTATTTTAAACATGATTTTATATTTAGTTCAATACCATAATTACATGAACGCAATTAATAATCTTTTTTAAATTTTAATAAATTAAATCATGCCATAAAAAATATTTTGCCACATTACATAAATTTTAATATTATAGGATAAGATTTGAATATATTACGTATAAAGTAGAAAATTGTATAATAAAATATATCAACCGGGCAGCGATGCTTATATCCTTTTCGTATTAAATAAATAAGTAAATTATTAAAATATAAAAATTAAACTAAAGAAAATTCCCGGAAAATTATAAATAAATATATTTGTAATTGAATTTATAAATATATTTATAGTTAAATGATGTTGATGATATATATATATATAGGATTTGGGTTGATCTTACTTGCCGCACACCTTGCAGGGAAATTCGTCTTTTAATGATAATCCATTTTGTGTACTATTTACGGACGTTGTTGATCCATTATTTGTTTGCAAATTAATATTTCGACCTATACAATGAATTCTAATATGTCCATGCAATGCAGCTTTTGATGTAAAACTCTATAATAATAATTGGTATCAATCAATGTTTAATCGTATTTTATGCACTTACAATAAATGCAATAAGATTATGGAAAGAAAAAAGATTAAATCCTCTCTTATACGATTTAAAGAAATATTGTAATTTAATTGGAATTTTAAAATTTGTTGTTAATTGCTGACTTGATATATAATTTTATTATTTATTACTCAATAAGAACTATACGCAACCCGTATAGATAGTACTAAATCTTTAGTTTTTTAGTTCATATCGTAATTTCAGTGGTAATAATATTCGGAAATTTACACTCTTTAGAGTATTGACAGTACTGTTTGTATAATAACAATTCAATTTTATATAATTTCAATAAATGTATAGTTTAGATGAGACCATTAAAAAGTATTGACATGAATTCGTTAAATACGATGGTTTTTTGAACTCATTATGACAAAATTAAGTACATTTAATTTCAATGCCATGCGGCTAATCGAAAAATTCATTTATTGAAGAAATGCATTGCAGTCAATTGATCATAACGATTATGCAATTTAACGTCTTTAGCCTCTCTTTATTATAAGATTAAATTTGAAATCATCGTGCATTAACAAGCACTTAATGCATTGTAAGACAACATTGAACATATATTAACACTAAAATATATAATACAATCAAATTTATTTTATATAGATAAATTATAGAAAATTTGAGTCCAAAAAATTCATGCTGTATTATTATATTGAACTACGCGATCGTTTAAATAATATTTGGAAATTAATTTCTATATAATTATCCTGGAAGTTTCATAATAAAATAAATAAATAAAATAATTCTTGTATTTATAATTTGAATTAAGTTTAATAGTTTTTAATCGAAAACGAAATGTGATGCGATTATAATGTTATTTATAATGATGACATTTTTAATTATGTGTTCTTCGGATAGGACATTATTATAAATCAAAAAATAATGTGAATGCCATTGTTAATGAGATTAGTAGGCTCATTAATTAGTATAGTTAAACACAAACACAAACACAAAGCATACATTTTGAATTTACAACTTACCGCTGAACAATCTGGCATTTCACAAACATGTGGACGTATTTCAGATGGCGATTGTGTATGACGATTAACATTAATCCCTTCACAATATACACTTTTCGGTTGTTCATTAACATTATTATTTATATTATTATGTGTTTTTTTACAATTTATACACAATTTTTTCCAAAAATAATATAATTGTATACAATCAGCTGTACTTTTATTTGGTAGCTTAAAACATAAATAATTAAATGAATAAATATTATGAATAATATAATTAAATTATAAATGACATAACAGTGCATGGATGAGAATGTATATGAGAATTTATAAATATAATATATATAATTAATTCGAGCTTACCTCATTCGCAATTTTAAAAAAATCTTTACCACATTCTTCCAAATGTTTTAAAAACAATTCAATTTCATCTTGTGTCCAACGTTTATAAACGGCAGTTGGACTTGCTTGTAATAATGACAATATAGCTATATGTGTCTCACCCTGTGCTTCCATTAATGCTTGTAAGGCCATTTCTTCTGTATGATTACCCAATGGTACAACTGCCGATTTTGCTAAATCAATAAATCGTTGAATACGTTTTTCATTTGTTATAATATTTGGATCCCATAATAATTGATCATTCATTGTTTTTGTTGTATTAGAATAATTTGTATTGTATGAAAATAATGACGATTGTTGAGCAGATGATGGTGTTGTAATAAATGATGGAATATTTGCTTGAAAATCCGAACCAATATTTACTTTTGATTTATCAGAAAATTCTGGTACACCACCGCCAATTGATTCACTAAATTCAAAATCAATTAAATCATAAAATAGATTTTTATTTACAGATGTATATAAACCGCTAGCATTGCGATCTGGATCGAGCACGGGAAATGGTGTATAATGTGTTGACGAGAATGCTCTTCGAAGCCTTGATTTATACATTGATTTCCGTGTATTAATTTGTAAACGTTTTCGTAATAATAATGAATTTTGTGTTGATGACATTTTTGGTGATGTAAATATTGTTTGTATTTGTTGTAATGATGATGGAGTTGAAGTTATTGTTGATGATGCTGATGATGACGATGATGCAACCATTGTTGTAATTGTTGGACCAGATAATGATAACGATGCCAATGAAACTGGTACTGATGATGCTAATGCTAATGCTAATGATGATGATGGTGATAATGATGATGATGATATCGCTGCCGATGGCTGTGATGGCTGTGATGTTGATGACTGTAATGATGTTGCGGATGACGACGTTGATGAAACTATATTAATTGGATTAAGGAATATTTCATTTGGAATTTGTTGTTGCTGTTCATTTTGTACAATTTGAGTGCATATTTGTTGTGGTTTTTCAACATTTTCAGTTTTTATTTTTTTAGCATTTGGTGGACAATAAATATTAAAATCAAATGTATGTACTTGTTGTTGTTTATTGTTTACAAAATCTTTTGGCGATGATGACAATAATGGATCTTCGGAATTTAACATCATTTGTGATTGAAATGTTAATGTTGGTAAATAATATAAATCAATATCAGTATTATTTTCACATTGTATATTTTCTTCGGGCAACACTTCTTCTAATGCTTCTTTAACCTCTTCAGCACTTGACATTGTGCCGGTAAAAAATGCAGCCGATAATGGTGATGAAGTGTTACGATTATCGTCCAAAAAATTTTGTGGTTCATCAAGAAATGCTAGATTTTGATTGAATTCGACAATATTATTACCATCATTATTATTATTATTATTATTATTATTATTATTATTATTATTATTATTATTATTATTATTATTATTATTATTATTATTATTATTATTATTCGTATTATTACTATTACTATTCGTACTATTTTCAGCTAAAATTTCAGATGCTGTAGTTTCATAAACATCTTCCGGCTCCGATTTAAAATAAACACATTCTTCCATCACCGAATTTGTATCATTAAATAATTCATTTTTTAATTTTAAAATTTTTTCATCTTCAGTTAGATTTTCATCTTTTGGATCACAATAATATTGTTGGGTATTATTTTCTTCAATAAAATTGATATTTTTTTTATCGTCAAAAAATGATGTGTGATCGGTGAAATGATGTGAATCATCTAAAAATGGTGATGTTTGTGCAATAGTTTCATGGCTGGCTGGCGGTGTTGGATATGCAATTGGTGATGGTAACGGTGAACATGATGTATTTTGTGTTGTACATGTTGTAATTGTTGTACCCGTTGGACTCGTTAAACTTGTGTAACCATAAAGAACATAATCTTTGGAATGAAGTGTACTGAATTCGGCTAAACTATCGGGCAACGGTGAATTAAGAACGGCTTGTAATTGACTTGATGGTGTATATCGTGTTAAAATTGTTGAATCATTTAAAATACCATTTGACGAATTGTTTGTCGAAAGTGTGTAATCAGTGGTAATATTTGAAATTTCATCATTTTGATTTGTCGTCATTGTATTATTGGAATCATGATGTTGTAACAGTTGAATTGAATCAACGGCTTGCAATAACATTGCTGTATCTTGTACACTATACACATCATTATCATTAAAAAATGTTGCAGTCGTTGAATTATCAGTTGTATAAGATAGGGTAAATACATCTCTGGAATCAGTCGGTGCTTGTGAAATTGTTAATGATAAAGGTTGTGGCGATAAAGTACCATTTGTTAATGATATTGATAATGGTGGTGTTGTTGTCGGTGTAACTGGCGTTGAATTGATTGTTGGTAAAAGAACAGCCGTTGTTGCTGGTGTTGATGCTACTGCTACGGCTGTTGTTTGTGGTTTCATAGAATGTGAATTAAATGCTATTTGACCACCAACAATACCACCACCAGCACCAACGCCACCACCACCACCACCACCTGGATCTGAATATGTTCGTTTCACCGCAACTTTTGTGCCACGCTTTAATAATTCAATTAATGTTGCATCTTTATTATCACTTAATGTGGCCGCAAATGTTGTTAAATTATTTGTTGGACGATGTTGAAAATTTGAAATAACACAATTATTTTGACTGGTTGTTGTTGTTATTGCAGTTGGTGACATTGATAATGATGAAGCTGATGATGGTGAAGATGATGATGATGATGATGGCGATGATGATGGTGACGGTGACAATGATGACATTACTATAGGAAATGTTGATTTAGTAATTGTATTTAATTGTTGTGATGTTCTTGTATCTGTTTGTGATGATGCACAAGATGTTGTAATATAATTTGTTGAATTTTTAGGTGTTATTGGTGTTAAAAAATTTTCCGTTTCAGAAATGCGATGAGCGGCTGCCAGCAACGGTGGTGTAGGAATTACAAATGCATTCTGAAATAAATTTCAAATAAATAAATATTGTATTATAAATATAAAATTAAAATAATGATAATAATAAAAATGTATATGACGTGAACGAGTACCTTTAAATCTTTACTTCTTTTACTAATAATTTTCTCTTCTAATAATGAACGTATACCAACGCTAGCCGTTTGCAACGGTGGTCCCGATGTATCTTTTTTATCACATTTTTTTGTTTCTGTATCTTTTTTAAAATAGCCACCATGTAATCGCATATGACCATTTAATGCTGGTACATTTTTAAATTTACGATGGCATAAATTACATTCAACTGGTTTTTGTTCGATTTTTGTAATATTCTGTGTATTAGACGGTGATGATGATAATGATGATGCTGATGTTGATGACAACGATGACGACGACGACGATGATGATGTTGATGTTGACGATGATGTTGAACTATTGTTACTATTATTATTATTATTATTATTACCATCGTGATCTTGATTTATTTTGGATTGATGTTGTAATTGAGTCTATATAGAAATTTTTTAAAATTTACATTAGATATTTATATTTGTAATTATATATTTAAGTATAGTTTGAAAAGCTATATCTATCTATCTGTTTACACTATCTCCTTATAAACCTTATAAATATTTCAACTGACTGCTATAGAGATTTAATTTTTAGTGAAAACATTGTAAGCAAACATATAGGAAAGAAATCTTCATTCTATCTTGCTATCAGTCAAATACATGAGTTAACATTAGTATGTGAATATTTGCAGATCGTCATCTCTCCGGACAAAATTTATCAAATTAATTTACCGTTGTTTTTTGGAACTTTAAATACAATTAAATTTCATTACTTGTGTGTAATTCTTAAACAAATGTTCTTTCTATCCTATACGGGAGAGAAAAACAAAGTGGTTTAATACAAACGTACAAAATGATAATTAATAGATAACAATATTTCGTATTTATGAGATAATAAAGTATAATAAAGAATGTGGATAGGATAAAAGAATTTTTATGTAATATTTCATTATTTAATTATATTAACAAAATGGTTTTATTTTCTGTTCACAATATATAAATATTAATAAAATAGAAAAAAATAATAATTAAAAATGTATGTATTCTATTTATGTTACGTGCAAGAACAACAACAGGTAAGAATTTTTTTAATATAGGTGTGTATCTCTATAGAGATGTAATAAATGGTATTTTATGTTGTCATATGAATCATCTCTTTTATTCTATATATATATATATATCTATATTTTAATTAGTAAATATGAGCTATTAAATCTTAAAAATTCTTAAACTATTAACAAAAAATGTATAAAATTTTATATAATCACTCGCATTTTATAACTTTTTGTATTTCAACATTATTATTAATAATATATATCTTATTTTTATAAGAAGACAAAAACTATGTGCAGTTATTTATCTTTTCCAAAATGTGCATGTATGATATGGATAGAGAATATATTTTATTATTTTATACTTTCGTATATATATTAACTATATATATATATATTTATTAGTCTAGTATATATATTAAATTCATTCTTATATATCTGTTACATTATGATGTTGATGCGCTGTGTATACAACCAAGCAATACAACTTTTACAATATAATAAAATATTTAATTATATGTAACATCTTGAGACGATCTTATATTATTCTCTTTTTCGAAAAATAACATTAATTTATATATTAAAATATGCACTTTAGAAAATATAGAATTCGTTATGTATATACGTACTTATTTGTTTGTCTACTTTAAAATATATATTAAATATACATAAATGGTATAGTTACAAACGAAATGAATGTATATTATAATATGAATATAATCTTAAATGTATAAGACATATAAATACGCGAGTATATTTATTATATTCAAATATAAATACACGTATTTGCGTTCCATGTTCCATGAAATTAATTTGTATATAGCATTTCAAAGAATATGCATTTTATTATAATAAAAAAAGAATGAATATTTTAAAATCATAAAATTCATATTTAAATTGAAAAATTTCCATCGTCAATTTATTTATGTATTTATAATGTACGAATATCTTAATACATATACTAACAATAAGATATGGTATGTATTTCATAATGTATAATCGCCACGGATTTAAATGAATGCAGTAAAAATATATATAACTTTTGTATAAAGTAAATGTAAAGGTAAATTTTGAAATTATTTCCCTCTTTAACTTAATAATTTAATTAAAATATTTTATCATGATATCAACTATTCACGGTACGACATGAATTGATCATTGTAATGTCTCATTAGATTTATGACCGACAATATATTCATACGAATAATGTCAGATCGAGAACAATGACAATGATCTAAAATTAAGTATAATTTTTATTTATGCGAACAAATAAATAAAACTATAAATAATATAATAATTTTATTAATATATTAAATTAACGCGGTTATCACAATATATATTAATAATTGATTGTCTACTGGTATACGTGACGCCTTTAAGACAATCATATCAGAGGAAATGTTTCCAATAACTCATTTTTACTTTTGAATTTTTATATTTATTTTAAATTATGCAAATATGGTTTCCTTTTGTTCTATTAATATATTGACGCGTCATTATAGCTAAAAAAAAAATGATGAGACAAATACACATACAGCCAGTCAATACTTTTATTATTATTTTAAATTCATTCATTTCATTCAAATAAATTGCCTTTTTACAGGCGACACACATTATATACAAATTATATAGGTACTCTATAAATACGCATCAAGTCAAATTCATATAGACAATATCATCGTTTCGTATACCTCTAAATTATAAATTATTGTTTTGACAAAATAAATTCATAATAATTTTAATTCACTCTAATAAACAAAGGGCTCCGACCGCTCCGTCTAAAATTCAAATACAACAATGGGATGAAAATGAAATTTTATATATATATGAATATTAACATTACATATATATAACAACATGCAAGCTATGCGAATGACTTCAATGAACATAAATTTAAAATGAAAATTGAAAACAATAATAATAATAATAAATATTAAAAAAATAAAATACAAAACAAACAAAAGTATGTCTGAATGTATGTGGATTCATATACAAATCTCGCTACACCCGCTCCATTCATAAATATATTCAAATTATTTATATTTAGATTTACAATCAAGGGCATAAAATATGAACGCACCTATTTCCAACCCAAATGCGAAACTATATCGATTGCTAAACTTAATGCCTTTATGATATGGTATATATAAGTAATACAGGATTGCCTCCATATTTTAATAAATTACAAAAAGGCTTTCAAAAGATAATTAAGCCGATAACATCTAAATTATAGAAATATTTTTAATATTAATTGATTCCAAGCCGAGCAGCAAAAAATTACGTTGTTTAGTAAAATATTGTATTGCTAAAATATAATATTTCCTTGAAATAAATTTATTCTATGTATTACGTCAGATATGCGGAAAGAAAAATACTGAAATTATAATATAGAATTATTAAAACATGAGCTAAGTTAATGGACTTAAAAGAAGATAACCTATAAGAAATTATAATATAATTTAATAATATGATGGAATTTATTTCTTCTCAAGCAACTTTAAGTAATTGCAATCGTTGGGTTGCTCACCACTTTACAATTAAGTAATTATAATTACATTGATTCAATAGAAGCAACGCACTACACTTTGTAAAAGACATATATCAGAATGCAAGTGGAATTAATTTTTTCAACGATGTCTTTGGATTGTTTTAGCACTAGATTTGTTTTGATAACACAGGCGTATCTGATGAGGATCAACATTACCATTCTTTAATGTTATTATATTGCGTTAAAGTATAATACGGTAAGTTGTAGCTTCCATTCGATGTTATTTATATATGAATTTTCTTTAACCACTATTTTATTGAAATGAAATAATTCAAATATAATAAGTAAAATGAAATAATATTAAATCAAATATATAATTTTTAAAGGTGATCCTTTATATTATTAAGTGATTAAGAAACAAAAATCATCTCCCCTTATATAAAATAAAATATGTATAAAATTATGTGAAAAATCGTTAAAAATAAATAATAATAATAATAATTTCAATTTCAAATTCAAGGTTTTAATAGAAAAAAATTGTTCAATTGTTTTTTTTTCCAATTCATTTTCAATAAATATTACAACTGACCTCTCCAGTTAAATGTCATCTTTTATATTTTTTTTTATCGTTTCGTAATACGACAGAAAAATTAAATATTTTTAATGTTTTATATTTAAATATACTTTTCATTAGTTTTTTTAATTTTAATAAATTAAATCAATTAAATTTGTTATCCTATATTAATTAAGCAAAAACAATTGTGGTTTGTTTTTTTAAGTGTACCGCATAATTTTGCTAAAATTTATTTAATTCCTTTGTAAAGTAAATAAATTAGCAATAAGGATTTTAAAAAAAATGTGCTAAAATGCATAAAAAAAAACAAAAATTTTTCTGATATTTGACATTTAACTGGAGTGGTTAAATTATCAAAATGCTTCATTTTAATTTAGTTTTGTTTTTGCACTCGTACGTTTCGTTCTTAATAAAACTCGTGTGAAATAATTAAAAAAAAAAATTAAAATCAAGTAGTAAAATGTGTTATTAATTCATTAGTAATTAGTATTTTATAGTAATTAATTAATATTTTAAGAATATACTAGTTTTGTTGTTATATATTTTATTATTGTGTTTTTTTTTTTTTTTGTTTTTGTGATATGTGATAACAATTTCTTTTTCTCATATATTTTGTTGTTGTTACATTTCTCTTTGTGCAGTAAATTATCTATAACTTTTTAGTTTGTGTTTTTTGTATAATTAATTAATAATTAAGTGGTTTTTTTTGTAAGTGCTTATCCAACTATATAATTATAATATAATAACAATTTTAAATTTATTAGAAAGTTTAGATTTCTTGTAAATGCGGTATACTAATGAAAATAGGAAAAAAAAAAAAGAAAAATCTTTTTTAACAAAAAAGAAGGAATAAAAAATGTTGTGTGTGTGATAACAAAATTAAATCCAACATTTTAATATTAAATTATTATATATTTATAATATAATTCTTCAATTTTTTATAATATGTAATTTATATGTTTCGGGTCGGTGTGCGGTATCGGTATTTTAGTATATATGAAAAATATATCTTGGACTTGATCAAAAGAAAATATTACATTGCCATTTGGTTATGGTTATTCGCATCGATAGATATTTGTTGTGTCGGTGAGTACCTATAGTTATTATTTTTATTTCTAATTATATTTATATGCATATTTATTTTTGTGGATTGTATAACATTATTTTTAATAGTTATTTTGTCCATTCTAATTTTACCGAATTAATGTTTATCAAAAGTATATATCAAAGTTTCAGTTAATTGCATTTAATATTCAACTTATATTTGCTAGACGTTTATAATTAGAAAATAATAAAATTTATACAGAAAAAATGTAACCTAGCTGTCTTTTAAATTTAAGTATACACTTATACGCGGCTCATATACTTAATCACAATTTATACACACATTAAATTTAATTGTAATATATATAATAATTATACCTTGCATAGTGGTATTGGGTGTGTGTTGTGGATATACTAATACAATTTAGTAACAGGTTTGTCGAATATTTTAAAATGTGATACGAAAAATGTGTTAATTTGTTTCGAATAATATTAATATAAGTGGGAATTTTTTTATTTGGCTAATATTGTATAATATTAATTTATTTATGCGAAAGTAGTGAATTGATTTCGTACAATGTATCATAAATATTTATGCTCGTATATATGGGTCGCAGCTGGTATTCTAATACATTAGATATAGGGAAATATGTTACAATGCATTTTTGACATTAACCGACAGTTTGTACATTGCTCACCATGTAGAAACCGCATTTTGTAGTATTCGTCGCTTTACAAAAAGTTCAGTCAAAACTTTATGTTTCCATTTATAGGCTCTGCGGTTGACAAGGTGCGATATATAGCTATTTTAATAATATTACCATATAACTAGTGTGTGTACCGGTGCCTGTAAACATGATAGAGTTATATGGAGAGAACAGAACTTAGAATATTTTCAAAAATTTTTATCTATTTTTTACTTTTTATTTAAAAAACTATTATCACCAATTTCACAAAACATTTTGTAATCATAATTTTTTAACGCAGACGCAATGTTTAGTGGATATGATAATGTTTCAATTCTGAGTGTGTATATCCTACTCGCTGTTGTGTTCTATAATTGAATATGAATATCAGGTGTAGTCTGCGTTAATGGCAACGACATACAACTGGAGATGTAGTTGACATTAATGGGATTGAATCTATATTCAACGAAGGAGTTTCACATTTGCTTTTTAGAATCTTCCTTGGAATGACAAATTAATTTTGCCGAATTATAAACGTCGTTGTCTTTTGCCCATATACCTACTTTTGTACGACATATTGGAACAATTTAGGGATTTCATTTTATATTTGTAATATTTTTTTGTAAGGTAAATTTCATTAAAGAAAGAATAAACTATAATTAAAATTAATTATGTTTAATATTTTATTATATAGAAATAGGGTCGTAAATAGGTACATTTACGCGTTATCTATATATGAAATATATACAGTGTTTTTTGTTATGCAAATATTTCATGATACAAAAAATAAAAACGAATATATGCAGGTATAAATTTATAAAATTTTCTGTTTATTTCAATTTTAAAATCAATTGTATTCCGGCGTCACCCATATTTCAATTATGCAAATAAAGTCTTTTTTAGATATATTTTCTTCTATTTATTTTTATTTTATTGTTACGGTAAAAAAGAGAAAAGATAAAAAAAAAAATGGAAAAGTTGACAGAAAAAAAAAAATTAAATTATAATCATTCTTTATTGAATTCTTTCGAATCTTGGGGGGGCGGCTTTTTTCACGATTATTTAAAATTGGAAATTCAAATATGTATAATTTAATTGTCCCTTTTTCTTCATATACAATAGTTATATATACGTTTCTGCATATTATAATATTATAGACAGTCAGCCGAAAAATTATATCCAACATGCTGATGGATATCAGCAGCAAGTTCATGAGTTATTTTTTGCAGCTATGCGTGTAGTTAAGTCGCTCTACAAATTCCTAATTGGCGACAAATCACGCTAAAATCTCCAAATTAATATCGTTAATATGTTAATTAATCATTGTTATTGTATATATAAAGAGGTGCATTTTGTTGGAATTATCCTTAATTATGAGCTTTCAACCTTGTACTACGTTATTTTGCATAATTTGTATAGCTAATTATTTGCGTTCATATTCCCTTCAACAGTTACTGCGCTATATACAGTATCACTTTCCATGTTTGTAGCTTATCTGATGGTTCAACACAATCTTTAGCTAACTCTACATCCTTGTTTCGCCAAACATACATTTTACCATGTTGGTCGTCATTTAAATTCTGCTTTCGTCGGGCCATAATATCCTCAGATAATAGTTTACATCATCATTAAATGCATTAATTTCATAAAATTTCTTTCATTTTTTCAAATTAACTTTTTCATGAAAATGTGTTGGCTTAACTAAATTCATGCAATCTATGATTTATTGTGTATCTCTTGAAACGTTCATGTTCAGTTGATATTTTATATTATATGAAGAGATATTCTGTTGTCATTTTGATCCAAATTTCTTATAGTTTTCTATCAATTCACTCGGTTGCGGTTCTTCGTGGACAACGCTTTTAAAGATATTAACTATTGGAAGAGGATATTTTAATAAATATTATGAAAAATTATAATATATGTGGTGTTGGATATAATTTTGCGATATACTGTATCATATATAGTTTAGTAGGTTATATTAATATACGCATTTATAATACAAATGGTATAAAATCTATATTGATTTATGTATTTTCTCAACTATATATAACGTTTTTCTATATAATAAAATAATGTTATTGTGTTTAACGTTTTCTTAATTTTAAGTAAACATGTTTTATATAAATAAAATAAAGCACAAATACACATACGAAATTGCATATATTAGAAATTTTTAAGTATACACGAGCTTATGTATATTTTAATGGAAATAATTTAACTTATGTATCCTGGTTTAATATAATGTAACATATAAATATCCTGTGTAAATTATATCACTTGTGTAAATTGGGGTTTTGTAAATAAATACATTCATATCTTATTTTCAGGTATATACACCTCTGCTACCTATTCCATCCTATATGTATCCTATCTATACTTATATCTATATAAATATATTTATAGATCCACAGATGTATGTAATTTATATTTATATACATAAGCGGATTTTCCTATCCAATTATATTTTGTTAGAGGTATCTTTTAGCTCAAATAATATATTATTATATATAGATATTGACAGCAAAACAAATATATATATATATATTTACGCATATATGCATAGATCAATAGACATATATATAGAGGATTTTGTATATAATGTTATCATCAAATGAAATACAAATATATACGTATAGGCAAACATATAAACATAGAATATAGTGAATAGATTTAATACGAATTGACATTATTGGCAATCCTTATTGATTAATATCTTATTGATATGAATTGAATACATATGTAAAAAAAAATAAAATCATATTACTATATTTATATATACTCAATCGCTCGTGTATACCTACGAGAGTATAGAACCACCTACAATACAAATGATAAAATTTCTTTATAAAACATGATTATTTTATATAATATAAATTATATATGATTGTAATTTTGTTACATTTGGGTATATAATAATATATAAATTTCATATATATATAGGGTTTATTATTAAATAGCGGTGTCTGTGAGTACGAAACCCGCAGTTACATATATTTAATTTAAAATATCATTAATCTTCCATTATATACTTGATTAGCAACAATCCTTTGTATTCTATTTTTTATTTAATATATGCTCGTTTTTTTTTACCGTTGTCAAAGTTATGAACATTTTTCAAATATTAAATACAACACCCTCTGTCCCATATTAAACCGGAATGGCTATGTAAACCATAGAACACGTAGCGCTACCTCTTACTTTTTTTTTTGTAATTATGTTCTGTGAACGTTCCTCAACAAGCTGTTAAAATTTCATGACATTACATTCAGTTGAAACGAAAATACAACACATAAACTTAAAGTCGTTTTTTTGCTTCGATCGAAAAATGAATATAAAAATAAAGAGCCAACATTAAATTTTATTTTAAAATTGGTAAAAATGCTACTCAAAAGAATATAATTTGTTTAAAATCGCGTATGGTGATATTCGTGTGTTAGAAACACAAGTTTTTAAATGACATAAATGATTCACTGAAGACAGATACAAGCTATAAATGATGATGAACGTCCAGGTCGACCATCTGAAGCAATTTAATGAAGAAAACATTGAAAAAATGGTGATTTCATGGAAATTCCTAAGAAATCTGCAACAAGTTTCATCGAATTGGATATTGGAATACTGTAAAACAATAATTCATTGAATTTTAACTGATCTACGATAGGTGAATACAAAATTTGTTCCACATTAATTAAATGATGATCAAAAATTAGAGACCGAATTGAACTAATAATCAAATTTAGCTTAATCTTTCACCATATTCACTTAATTTAACTCGCTGCGACTAATTTCTATTCCCTAAATATCAATTGGCTATGAAAGGAAACCGTTTTGTATCAGTTGCAGGGCGACGATCGCCGTTCTCAATAATATTTCTATCACGGACATTAAAAAAGTAATTTGAATCACTTGTTAAATCGATGCGATTTCAGTTGATGGAGAATATTTTGAATAAATAATGTAGTTTTTTGTGAAAATTTAATATTTATTTTTTGTGTTTTTTTAATCCATTCCGAATTATTATGGGACGAAGGTTGTATATAAAAAAAAATTGCGTATTATATCAGTTTATTTCACACACACACCCTGTCTATCTGTCTGTCTGTCTGTCGGTATATATTCATTATATATTCATAAAGTAATTTTCATTAAATATGTAACATTTGCTAAACAATAAGAATGTTAATTATAATTTTATTTCTATTTTAATGCATATGATACAGTGCGCGAAATTCGTATGGACGAATTGGTTTTCTTTATCTCTGTTTTTTAATTTTAAATCACCTTTGCATTTCCATTTTTAATGATTTCAATATGTTGATAACAGATTTCAAATATTAAAATCATACAAAAATAGTAAATAATTGTGAGTAATTGGTGAGATATTATCTATAAGACTAAAGTGAAATTATATTGAAACAAATTTAAAACTAAATGCTTTAATACCATTTAGTAAAGATTGGTGATAACAGTCTTTTATTCCAACAACATAATACAGGCTATAAAGTTAGTAGTTTTCAAAGAAAAATATACAACTTAACCAGTTCGGCCAGCAGAAGTCCTAAACTGAGCTTTATCGAAAATTTGTGCCGAAGTATATCTATGAAAGACAATTTCAATTTGTCACTTCTAAAGGAGAATCAATTAAAGAGTGAGAAATATGGCAAACGAAAAATATTGAAGAAAATTAATTGAAATATTACCTAGGGTTTTCTACTACAAAAAATATTAATTACAACATCATTTAATTATTTTATTTATATTTATATTTTAATTTAATAAAATTAAGCCTTTTTTGAACCGTACAACTTTAATTCCAAAAATATTAAAAATATTGTAATTTATAGTATAATTTTCCAATTAATTTTGTTCCAAATTCGAATTTATTTTATTAAATACATTTTTGAGTATCGTCCATTCGAATTTCGCGCTGTGTACATGTACGAATATATATATGTATATGAATGCAGACGTACATAAATGTTATACCATTATACATTTTATGGCAAATATTAAAATTAGTTGATATTTGATGATATTTAAAATATTTAAATTTTTGGCATAGGCAATAAATTTAATTAAATAATAATTTTATAATCGAAATTTTTGTCTTATATTAAATTCATGAAATGAATTTTAGTTTATAGAAAATTAAATCTTGTATTTTGTGAATGATTGGATTTTGCTAGAAAAATAATAGAACTATTATGAATTCCTGAATTGGTTTATAGTTATTCCATAAACCCCGCATATGGCATAATATTTAAGGTTACTTGAACGCGTTCTTTCCGCCCCTCATTCATTTATATCTTTTGAGGTTCTTTAATGGCTGCGTATTTGCCAAAATGAGTAGTATTTTTTAGAAGATTAAATATGTAAATTTTCCAAACAATAATATTCTCTCCACATACTTCCAAAATTCGATAATATGAAAATAATGGTCATATCTTATTGTTTTATGTGTAAGTTCATCATATTGTATAAGAATGACACTTTAGTCTTGCAGGAAATGGCTGATGTACATATATGTTTAGATAATTGTTGACTTCGCCTATACAGTTTTTTTCTGAAATGTGAAGTTCGGAATTAAATATCTTTAGCAGTAATAGGCCCAGCTACTTTACTAATATTAGAATCACTTTAGGATGCATCATAACCGATGCGGATGGATAATGAATCACTTATGCTTACATTTTGTTTGTTTGCTTTTGGAAATAATTCAATTGTTCATGTTTTCTTTCGCGACGATGTACCACTTCGAATTTGATAATCGCAAAAAATGTTATATATCTTCTGATTACATTGACCATCATATATTTTAAAGGTATCTAAATATAAAATATGTTAGCGAAATATACTATAAATACATACCATAAAATAGAAAATCGAATTCGAATTGGATATCGAATATTTCATAATATTTTGTTATATTCAGTGCAGATGTGTTGTTAACCTGAAGTCAGCTTGAAATAAATTTTGTAAACACAAAATGTGTTGTATGTAATATATAGCAAATATTTTGTCATTAATTATATTATAATTAGATGATAATTTAATAACAATTATAAAATCCATAATATTATTCAAATTCTGATGTATTATTGCAAGTATGTGAGAATATCATGTTGCGCTACTAAAACATCAGTTTTTCAATTTAAAACAATCTACAATTAAATATTGTATTCCTGAGAGTATAGCTTGTGAGATTATTAAACACGGAAGTGATATCGAGAAAAATCATTTAATTATTTTTATTAATATTGTAATATTGTAATTTTCTTAATAATATTTATATTATATAATAATGAATTGAAATGTAATCAATGTGTTTATTCCAAATGAATAATGTAATTTAAAATGATATTATAAAAGATAAAATTTATTAATGTTATCCGATATTTAGAGAGAGATATGCAAAAAGTCCATTGACAGAATTGTTTATTTTCTAATATTATTAAATATTATATTATAATATGCGCGTAAATTTATATCGGTATGTATTTGTTTTAGTTGGTTTTGTTTACTATAATAAAATATACGTTTTTTTTTTCATTTAACTATACGCAAAAATAAAAGTGACAATTGATTGTTCCGCCGGAAATTGTATGGTTTTGCAAAAAAAAAAAAAATTAAATATGCGTATGATTATATTAAATTAAATTTTATACCAAAATATGTATGCTAAAAATATAATATATACTAAAAATTGATATGCGATTATTATTCGAATATATTGTTAATGATACATTCATTTGACCGTACTATAAACGAAAAATTCGCTGTTAGAAAAATTATATAATAAAATTAGTTAGTAAAGCTATATAACAACAATTAATTACACCTATTCAGTCGGAGTATATTAATTGATGTATAGATAAAACGGTGATGTAATAATTGTTTAGATGAGTCATCGTAAACGTTATTAACACCGCATAAAATAGAATATGTAACTGATTTTCAACATTCAAATTATAAAATGTGCGGCGATTAACAACTGCTGGAAACTATATATTTATTATAGCGAAAAAATTTAAAAACTCTTTTTCCCACCAATTTATACATCCATGTCATTATCATTAGACTAATAAAACTGGTGAAAATAGCATTTTAAATGTTTCTTTATAACACTAAATTAAATAATTATTATATCTCGTATTTATTGTTTTCATATAATAATTGAAACCGAACACCTCTACAATCATTTAAACTTTAAAGCGATATTATAAATTTGTTTTATTTTTTTTTAAATACGAATTTTAATTTTCACACTCACACACACACATACACTGCAATAAAATAAAAATTGATTTCTTTTTAGTCTATCTACAAATATATGAAATAAACAATTTCATAAATATTAATTATTATTATTATTTTTATTCTTCGTATTATATAATATCGAAAAAAAAAAACGCAGTTCCCCATAGAATACATAAATATTCTCGATATACCTATATATATTAAATAATAATAAGATGATCATTATTAATTCACAACTATTTCAAAATTCTATTAAAAGGCTCAATGATTTTTCCGCTTTATTGTTAGACCATTACAATATATTCTATATATAGATGTTATTATTAATATTTTAGAGAAAGAAAGAGATGTTGTTATAGTCACAGCGGCGTCTTATGAGAAATCTGGTGCGGATATCATAAAACTATTAATTAGATTTTCATTGACAGCAAATATGTTTTTATAATATTTGAATTTTGCGCCATAGACTCGTACATTTACTAACAATCCAAAGAAATTTGTGATAATGTATACCAGACTTCTAAATAGATGATCACTTGAATATAAATTAACTAACACACACAAATATTTATTCATACAAAATTAGAAGGAATTTTGGAATATTAGATATAACCAAGTTTTTGTATCTCTATAGTTTGCATAGACTGCCATACGGGTCAATTTAAAACGAACTTTTTATTAACCAAAGTTTGAATTCTAATTCTTACAATTTAATTATTCATTTTGCTTATGTAGAAATACTTTTCCAATTTTGAAATAAATTTGCATTTAAAATTTCATCCATATATATTGAACAGCAATATTATCTTATTAGTCGAACTGGCCTACGAATCGATTTTCTACAATTTTCATAATCCCGTTGATACAAAATTTCATCAATTATTAAATTCGAATTGGCTAAATTTCTTAAAAAGAAACTGCGCTCTGGTGTAACGATTTTTCCACAAATCACCTTTATACAAATTTCTATACAACATTTTTTTTTCAGATTTCTAGAAACTATAGACCAATAAATACTCTATGTTGAATCATTGTCATTGAATATCCATTTTACAAGTATTTTCTTATAAATTATTACAAGAATTTCAATTAAATTTCATCAAAATTGGGTGAGACAAATGATCAAATTTTCCGGTTTCAAGAAACTGGTGAATAATAATGTTCGGCGGGTAACGATTTTCCAGAAATTATAGGAGAATTATTCATTGAATATCATATCATTATCCTCTACACAAAAACTTCATCAAAATTGAATGAAGGAGACCAAATTTTCAGATTTATAACATTTATTAGGGTATCACGATTTTTCAAAATTTTCTTATACTGTTATAAGACATTTATACTAAATTTCATTAAATTTGAATGAAAAACCAAATTTTCAAGAAAGTGTTGAATAAAACTGCACTTGGTAATTATTGTCCAGAAATCATATATAGGAACTATATTCATATAATCGCATGGCAAAAAATTTCATCAAAATTGGATGCCACAGAATTATATACATATTTGCAGATTTCTAGAAACGTAAGGATGTAATGTAAAACATAGATATCAGATTTTCAGAATTTTTTTTTGTGAAACTAAGTATTCTATTAGAAAAACATTTTTGTATATATCATATGTCATCAAAATGGGAATGACAATAATGACCAAATTGTAACTAAGGTCTGTGGTTAACCATTTTCTAGCAATGGCTATGTATAAATCTAGGAACTATACAGTGTAAAAATATTGGGATGGAAGAAAGACAATAGGAGGAGAGTATTAACAAATTTCGAAAAATTCCCTTCTGAGAATTGATACCAAAAATCTATATAAATCAAAAATTAACAAAGCAAAAAGTATTGATATAATGCAATATTCCGAATACGTTTTTTCTATGAGACGCTCGTGCGATATATATGGTATATATAGTGTAATTATTATTATATATAGTGGGTGCAAATGATGTTGATGATATATAATGATCGCATCATCGTCGGAAACGTATTTATATATTGTATAATAGTATATATAGTCTTATTCTGCAATATATATCATTACATTTGGTATTGTATTGTATTGTTGTATAATACATATAGAAAATGAAACAAAATTTGTATTCTAAAATAGTAACCATTTAAATAAAGCATTCAATATAAAGAAATCAATATTTGAACGAAGATTAAATGTAAATAAATAAAAGCAATGATGAGCTTTATACCTCTTCTTTTATATTTTGCCATATATATATATATATATATTGTTCAGATAATGTATGCATATATAGCTAGATATAAAATGATAATGTATGTTTACTGAGAAAAATATCGATTTTATCATATATTGTACATATATTTATATTTTAAAATAAAATTATATTTAGTCGATACGTGGTGGAACTATAGAATATTGCAAGAAACAAATAAAAAAATTATTTATGTTTAAGTATAAAAAACAGACTTGTTGACGTTACTCGATGTAGGTGTATTATCCTTTTTCATATATTGTATATGAAGACATTGTTGGTCTTCTTCATTATCAAATATAAACAAAACAAATTATCGTATTTTTTAGCATTCATATATAAATGAGAACAAGTGCTCCTTATTTCATATCAAAAATAACAAAATGAGTGGAAAATATCAATTATTTTCAATTATTTTCTAACATTATAAAATCATATTATATTATGGTGAAGAACATATTTAACATGAATTTATATATGGCAGATAAGATACGGAAGACGATAAAAATAAAGAAAATAAATTGATTTGTTTGTTTTCTAACTTTTCATTGTTATCGACTTATTTTTGATTATATAATAGACTTATTTATTAATACTTAATTTTAATTTTAAGATTATCACCGTCTTTATTATTATTTTCTAGATTGATTATATAATATTACAGCTCAATCGTTCATATAATATTTAGAATTTTTTAATAAATCCAGAATTTTATTGCTGGGATGTATCAACTGTAACATATCTTATATAGACGAGTCGTTGTCATTCTGTAAAATGAACTTTTGTCATGTCATTTATTACATTCTGACCTTCTTCAGAAAAATATTTATTGCCAATTTAATAAAACTTAAATTTACCTGCATATTCCATGTTCTTGGTCGTTGTGATGGTCGTTGACCATTTGATACTAATTCTGCATTTGCTTGTTTTGTTTGTTGCATAATTTGTGTAATTAGATCGAGTTGTTGACGTGTCAGACCTTCATTACCAGCACCAGCCGGTGAACTAGGTGATGATGGTTTTGAACTATCATTACCATTAAATTGATTATATGTGGCACCATGTGGTGGACTAGCATTACCTTTAACAAAAAATATAAATAATATAAACGACGATAAATATAAACATTGAATATTTTCTATATTTAAATAAATAAATAAATAAACCATAAATAGACACAGCAGGTATTTTAATGAATACTTAAAATATACCATATACATATATATAGAATATATCTTACCACTAGCTTTTGATGGTGATAAACTAGAACCAGTCGGTGGTCCAGTTGTTGATGACAATGATTGATTTGGTGTTGTTGGGGTCATTGCTGATGAAGTATGATGATTTTCTGTATGTCGTCGTAATGATCGTGCATCACAATATGATTTACCACAACCTTCTGCCTTACATTCATATGGTTTTTTATTTCGATGGGTTAACATGTGACCATTTCTATATTTAGATATAATGAATAAAAGAACATTTTTTTGTAATATTTTTATATTGTTTGTTTTTTCCTTATAATTTTAAGGACGAAATAATTTTTTGTCATACAATAAATATTCTTTTCATTATTTAAATGTTTTTTTTAATGATACAAGGTAAAAGTATATACAATTTTCCGTTCAAAATATCATGGGATTTGACTGGTGGCTGAGAGTGATGATAATAATTTATATATATATAAGTTAAATAGTAATATACACCATCTGTCCCATAATAAATAGGAATGGCTATGTTAACCATAGAACACGTATCGTCACCTCTTAGTTTTTTTGTGATTGTGTTCTGTGAACGTTTCTCAACAAACTGTTAAAATTTAATGACACTATACATTCAGTAAAAATGAAAATCTATCACATAATGTTAAAGCTGTTTATATGCATCGGTTGAAAAATGAATAGAAGAGTCAACATTAAATTTTGTTTTAAAATTGATATAAAAATCCTACTCATAAATGATTATGATTTGTATAAAATCTTGTGTGGTGAAAATTGTGTGTTAAAAACACAAGTTTTTAAATGGCATAAATGTTTCACAGAAGGCTATAAGTGATGGTGAACGTCCAGGTCGACCATCTGAAGCAATTTACTGAAGAAAACATTGAAAAGTGCGTGATTTCGTGATAATTTCTAAGAAATGTTCAACGGGATGTATCGAAATGTAGTTTGGAATACCGAAAACCATAATCCATCAAATTTTAACTGGTCTATACGATAGGTAAATTCAAAGTTTGTTCCACATCAATTAATTGATGGTTAAAAATTGAACCGAATTGAAGTAATAATCAATTGCTTAATCATTCACTATATTCAGTTAATTTAACTCCCTGCGACTAATTTATATTCCATAAACTTCATTTGACTATGAAAGAAAATCGTTTTTTTTGCATCAGTTGAAGCCATTCCCAACAGCATTCCAATCACAGACATAAAAAAATCATTTAATTCACTTGTTGAACTTGTGGAAATCGATACGATTTCAGTTGGTGGAGATTATTTTGAAATAATAAAATAGTTTATGTGAAAATTTAATATTCTGGATTATTATGGGACAGCGGTTGTACGTTGTACATATAAAAATCTTATAAGTCTATACTAAAGATAATATTATAATTAAAAAAAACAACACTTACAAATGATCCTGTCTTTTAAATGCTTTTGAACACATTGCACAAACATATTTCCTTTCATCACTATGTGTTAATTTATGTTTAGCCAAGGCTGAAGCGTTTCCAAATATTTTGCTACACACCTGTAAGAGAAAGAAAAAATACATAATTAATATTATTTGTAGAGACTAATTATAACTATTTATATACACCTACTATTGATTATACATAATTATAAAGTTATATAGATAGATCTACGTAATTAATTGATTAATGATTATAGCCAATTCAGCTATATAGCTATATATTATACATATAAATAAATACGTATAGCATTAGTATGATAATAATTATAATACTAGGTCGCATTTATAGATCTATATGAGTATATACAATATATATATATTATATGTTAGGCAAATGTACCATAATATATTGTATTACTTATACCTATACTTATATATATATATATATTTATTTACATTTACATATTGACAGAGTCGTTACAATATACATTCTTGGGTTCTGTATACTCCAAGATAATCTAAGAGAACCCAATTTCGGAACTATTGTAAATGCTAAATGAAAAAAAATACCACATCTATCTACTTTTATATAATGTGTCAAAAACATATTCGAAATTTTTAGAGGTGTTCATTTCGAGTAGCTCACACCACAAAGTTGATATTATCAATATTCCTGCTGAAGTATGAAATTTTAATTATAGTGCTGTATTATTATAAAGTGCATAAAAATTGAATAAAATTTGTGTTTATAAATTTTTCTATAAATTTTCTATTATAAATTTTGATAATAAATTTGAATAGTTTTATATTTACATTTATAATCGAATGGCACAATCCGTCTCTGCGTATATAAATTAGTTATCGATCGATAGATAAAATGTACGTACTCTGTCCGAACATTAACCTGAATTACTTTCTAATATATCGATCTTGTAACACCATATTAATTGGCAGTTACTTTTTTCATTCTTGAAATTGTTAAATAACATTTCGTTTATGTTTAATTTCAAAATTTAGAATTATTAGATAACAAAGTGTTGTTAACATGTTAACAGGTATTTTTAATGAACAGAAATATATACTCATCTATTCGGCACTTCATGTTCGTTTGCAAAGCCTTAGACAATGGTAAAATAAATACTGTAATAGGTGTGAAATTAGCAGCAGATTCAATAGACTAGCTCTTTTGGGTATCTACAAATCAATTTAGAAGATTTTTTAAGAGGATTTAAAGATCTAAGTGATACGCCATTAAATGTATATGTAATAAAAGGTAAGACAACAGGTAATGAAAAGATTAAATAAATCACAAAGAAACCAATTTAAGACCTGAATGAATTGAAATTTATGGAACAAATGGCGGCATGAACCTCTGAATCGTTACGAAAAGAAAACAAATAATCAGCTGAGCAAATCAGTGGACAGTGGATTTTGCGGTGCAGATAAGGCAATGATTAAATAATCAGACGAAAATTAATCTGCATGAATTATAACCCCTCAAAATAATGTCAACATTCCTCAAATTTTTCCATATAATACATCAGATGGCAGTCCAGGATCAAGGCTTTGTCTGCCTTATGGCCAGACCAATTCTAATTTCTATTAACTGCGTTGTGATTTCGGAAAAGTTGTTAATAAAGAATCTTCCCAGTGAGATTTATGAATTTATCGAACATGATAAAGCAAAAATTAAATTCATATAAAATTTTAAATGAAAAAATTTTATTACGGAATTAAAAGTTGAATTCAAAATTTGTTCTATACATCAATTTACTGTGTTACATTTTTGATGATGAAACGTATATGGTGCTTTCAAACGTCAAACTACGAAATGGCAGTCATCTGACGATTGGAAAACAATAAAATGGGACAAAACCAATAGATTGTTCTTATTTGTTTGTATGACTTCAAATATATTTTCCCCATAGAATTGGAATTTGTTTCAATTGGTACGCAACGGTTAACGTGAAGAATATTTCCAGAAAATAAAACTATGTTGGCTTTTGTTTTAAACAATTTGGGGTTATTTTTCGGACAGACGTTGTAATAAAACGATATTCTTCATTTGGAATCAATACATAAATTATAGTTGGTGTTATATTTTATGGATAATAAGCAGAATCATTAATGCGATGGTGATGCTGGGTGCGTATACGCTGTTGGAGATTTCTCAACATTTAATCGATGATATAACGGAAAAACAATCCATATTTACTTATTACTACACACACACACACACACACACACACACAAACATACAAATAAAATTAGAAAAACTGGATAAATGAATGAATGAAAAATGAATTAACCAAAAATATTATATTATTCTAAATAATCTGTTTTATGTTTTGTGGTACAGGTTAAGAATTTTTTGTTTAAATGAAATAAAAAAACAAAAATCAAAGGTTGAAACAAATGATAGATCAATGTTACTACTTTGTTGATTGTATAATTTGTTCTAATTTTTCTTATTTACATGTTTTTTTTTTTCTTTTTGTGTACATTAAAACCAAATTCTTTGTTTTCATTTTAAATGTGATTCAATGAAAATTGCTAATTTATTATTTATATGTAAATTTGTGAACATTATCGAGAGGTGGCGGCGCAATGCATATTTAATTAATTTTACTTTTCTCTCTGTATATATTAATTAATATACAGACCGAATATAAAATACAAAAACACATATATTGAAAATATTTCTCTAATACAATAATATTTTAATACTGAAAAAAAATTGTGAAAGAAAAAAAGTTGTATATAATATACATTTTTATGTACAAATGTGATGAGGTGTTATAAAATCTTACGACGTTTATAGAATGTGAGTATAAATACATAATAAATTTAATTTTTAAATTAATTTTCGAAAAACAACATTTTTTATATAATTTCATACATAATTTGTTTTTCTTCGGTGGTGTTTTTTTTTGTTTTTTTTTAATGAATGAATATTATTTAATGTGTTATTATTTGTCTAATAAGAAATTATTATATTATTTTATTATTCTGCTGTATTATAAATAATAAAATGTTTTAAATGAATAAATGAATTTATTTTCGAGAAATGTTTATGTGTACGAGATTATGAATTATATATTATATTAAATTTATCGATTTATCGATATTATATTGATTAATAGTTATATTTTGCACCTTTTCGAACATTTCTTCATTTCATTGGTGTTATATACATTGACTTAAGAAATTTATTTTAAGTTTATTTTCGTACTAAAAAATTATTCAACTGAATTATTAGGTCCTGTATATATAAGACAGACGATCATTTAAGATGATTATAATCAAACCATATAGTTTTTTTTTTTTTATTTCCTAAGATGATTAATGCATTCATAATTGGTTTAATCATGTTTGAAAAATTATATTATAATTTAATCATCAAATATATATAGTATAAAAAGCTAAAGCGAGATTTAAAATATTGGAATTTCTCTGAAAGATAAAATTGTAAAATAAAAAATTCCTATATAATAACGTAATTTCTTCATTTATTACATACATACATTCGTATTAAGGGAATTGAAAGTTGCTTTGAAATTAGATAATACAGACAGATAACTCTTCAATTCCACTAGTTTTAAAATGAATGGAAAAAATAGTAAATAAATACAAAAAATTTTTGAATAAAGATTTTTTGTTTAAATAGATTTTCTTATAAATTATTTGTTATTTCTTATAATTTAATAAAATCATGGATAAACATTTTCGTAAAATGAAATTGGGATTAATCGATACTCAGGGAAGATTTCTGCACAACTTATAATTTTGTAATTTTCAATAAATTTATAGAATATGATACGCAGTAGAGGTTTATCAAACATTTTTGGTTTAGAATTAAATTATACAAAAATTGTTCATTAACGAATTAATATAAAATCATATCCAGAACGAGTACAGAACAATAACAGATTAATCACTTTACATCCGATTTCTACCAAAATTTGGTGTGCAGTTTGAACATGGGATTATATCAACAATTTTACATGAAGTTTCTATAAAATAATGGCCACAATAGGTTTTAGATTTCGTATTTAAATCTAGAACTCTATTTTTATAAAGTTCCTTTATAAAATAATATCGATAGCTCAGATTACAGAAATAAATTATTTTTAAATCTGGATTGTTATGGTATTTCTCATCTAATTTTAATAAAATTTTGTATATAATAGAGTTTCAATAGAATTTCTAATAAAATCAAATGAAGAACCACTTTAGATTTACAAAACGAAATTTTAAACACCTAATGACAATTTCATTTTCTTGATGCGTAAATTAATGTTGAGATTATAAGATGAATGGAAAATTCTTTCACCGATTGAACGATATAATTCCATTCCAAATATGTAGTTTAAATACTTTGTTTTAATTTTTGACTAGTTTCTGGTTCGTATTGACAACATCATGCTTCATCACCAGTTAAAATATTTCTTAAGAAATTATTGTCACTTCCAACGTTTTTATTTCGTAAAGTAGTCCGAGTGACTTCTACTTCCATATATTTTTTTGTTAATTAATTATTTGAATAATATTTTTAGTTTAATTAATTTTTATAATATTGTTTTATTAAAAAATGTACCTGAAACATTTGGCGAATAAATTCTCCTAAAAAATATACAAAAATATGGTGCGTATTATACTTTATTTTAAACTGGTGGGTTATATAGGTTTTTAACTTCAAATTCAGCATTTTCCAAATCAAATTCAGTATTTTAAAAATCAAATTCAGTATTTCAATAATAAACAGTTGGAAAAAATAGATAAAAAAGGTTTTATAATTAACTAATAAATTGAATTAATGAAAAATAACATAAACTTTAATATAATGCATAGGTTGTTCAGAAACAGCTGATGGCAATTGTATTGTCATATTCAGAAAATAATTGCTATAATCAAACCAGGAGTGATTATTCTCACAGATTCTTTAATTATATTAAATAAATTCTAGTTATTTAGAGAATTCGCCAACAATTCTCGAGTTTTGTTTTAGAAAAAAACCTTTTCAAATGGATTCAGCATTGGAGAATATGGCGATAGAATGACTAAGGTATGATTCGTCACATTCATAATATTCAGCATTTTTTGTGTCTTGTGAATTGCTCTGCCGTGGCCAAAACTAACCATGCTTTAGTTATATTTTCTTCTTGCAGTTTATTATAATTAATTCTTCGTGAAATCCACAAAAAATATTGCTGTTCACACGTATAGTAATTATTTTTTTATTATATAATATTCCCTGAATAGTCATAGATGCTATTTAAGACACATTAAGTCCTCGTACTATTGGCAGTTTGACGTAAGCAGATGCGTTTGCTTTGGATTGTGCTTTCGTTGGACGCATATGGTAATTAAAACCAGATTCGTCTATGAATATAATTTTTTCTCTTGTCTGAGGCATGATCCTCGAAATTGATTGCATATAAATTTCGTTTCAAAATTGTTTCAGAATAATTTAATTTCTCGATATTGATGCTCGCACATTTAAATGTAATTCGTAATTTTATCAATGCATTATTAATTGAAGTTAAACTGAAATGCACACTTTCTGATTCCATAATTTTTGTGCGAATGTTTTTAAATTTTATATATACATGGATTTTACTCCACTAATTTTCCAATTTATTCCAAAATGTTATTAAACAATTTGATTTTATTGATTTGGAAACTTCCGAATTTGATTTGGGAAATACCGAATTTGAAGTTAAAAACCTATATAATTAAACTATAAAATATCTATCAATTGCATTCTAATTTAATATGCATGAAGTTTTTTTTAAAAATATGAACATAATATAAATTATGTATAATAAAATACTCGTACTATAATTCTTAAAGTAAGTTATTTTCAAAATATCTCAATTTATATCTTGCCATCATATTTATATTTATATTATTAATATTATACGTATTGTATTATAGAGTCTATATCTATATCTATTGCTATTCTATATAGTGTATGCATAGATATAGTGTATGCATAGATATATATGAGACATAAGTGAGTATGAGATGAGCTATGTTATATACGTTAGATAGGTGAATATAATAATAATAGAATTATATTGTAAAAAAATGAAAAATAAAATTATGGAAAATATAATATAATGATGAAGAATATATATTTATTTATATACGATACGTTGAAGAAGAAGACGAAGAAGAAGTATATTTATTTATTGCGGCGGCATGGTTTGGTATATGGTTTAATATAAATATATAGCGTACATACTTAAAAAAAGAAAAACCGAGCTGTAATTTAATAAAAGTTCTTGAACTTGTAATATGAAAGCAGAGAAGAAAAAATAAGATAAAATAAAATAAAATAAAAGTGTATATAAATAAATAACTGCGGCATGGTCTTATTTATGTGCGTATACCTAATCCTAATATAGATATATATATAATTTGATGGTTGTCGTTGTATATGGAAGCAGGGCGGGCAGGATAAGCGAATGATGATGACATAATAAAGATTCAATCAATTTTAATAAAAGAAAAATCCGTAATCATATTTTGGTGTATATTGCAAATATCAACTTTAATATTTAATTTTGGTATTGGTTTTATGGAAATTACTTTCAGTTTTTCTTCATTTTTTTTTTTTTTTTTTTTTTATTTCTTAATAAATATGATAAAAAGAATAATTTAATTTCAGTCAAAGAAAATTTTTTGCACGTTACTCGAATATATATATAAAATAAATTTTTCCACAAAATGTTATATGTATACACAGTGAAACTTTACCATATAATATAGTGATGACATTTATAATGGTACAGTTTTCAAAGTATGCTCCATCAGAAGCCACAACCTTTGTCTATCAATAATAATTAATGCTATTTTCCATTTTCATGCGAATAAAAGAATATGTTTTTTGATACTTCAATCAAGTATACGATATACGTTATGTTTTGAAGTTAATTATTTAAAGAGAGTTTTGACAAGAGCATGCGGATATCAGATTCTATGCATAGACTATCCGAAAGATCTTCACCATGTAGTAGAAAAACGAAACTTATTTTTGCATATATTATTATTTAATATACACCGTTACACATTCGAAAAAATTTCTAAAATAGACAGGAAGTTTATATTATTTTAATAATTTTACTATTAATTTCGATGAAATTTACAATATATATGTGGTGAATAATGGGTTTATAATCAGGACTATATTCATTCATGAGCTGCTGATAGTATTAGAACAATTTTGATTGGAATTAGTATGTGTTTAGAATGGCACAATATTACAAATTATCATGAATTTCTCAAAAAATGATATACACACAAGAGATTTTAGGAGCAGTGATTACAAAAATCTGCATTAAATCTATATCATTTGTGCTGAACGACTTGGTTTTATTGTTGTTTATTGCTATATTTATTGTTACGATAATTTTAATTGCCAATTGTTGACTGTTGACCGTATTTATTTGCGAATGAAATTATTAAGACATCTGACATAGCTCAGGGTAATCACTTTGGTCCTAATCTATTTACTCTGTATATTATTAAACTATGTACCATCTGTCATTAAGAGAAATCGGAATGTAGAATTTATGTTGATGATGTTAACATTTATGGAGCTTTTAATATAATAATTTAATTTCGTCATTTATCATTCAATTTGGTTCTAGTTTGGTATATGCAGGCTGAGAATAGATTTATATGAAAAATGATCTCTGGTACAGATTACTCAAATTTGAACAAACCTTTTACTCATTCAATTAAATTCTAACTTTATATTTGGATTGAACAATTTTCGCATGAAGTTTCCGGCAAAAAATGTTATCCAGGAGAAGCTATTCCGCCAACCTGAACAATTTAACAATTATCATTCAATTTTTATCAAATTTCTTATGTACACGTTGACAATAGTATCAATCCAATAAAAATAATTATAAATAATAATATTAAATTTCTATGTATATGTACCAACAAATTTAGTTATAATAATGATATAAATTGATAACCATTTGAAAATATATAATAAAAAATATAATTAAATTAAAATATTGATTTTATATATCATCAATAAGTATATGTACATACTTCATTATATTAAATAATGTGTTATACAGTGCGTGAAATTCGTACGGACGATTTGGTTTTCTATGGCAAGTTTGTTTTTTATTCATTTCGCAATTTCCATTTTCATTAATTTTAATATTACATTTAGATATTATTGCATCGAACGAAAAATTTTATAAGGAATAAAATATAATCTCTGTGGCGTTAATAAGTCGCAGGGTATAGTAAAAAAATTGGTACTCCGTTGATGAAGTATTTTGAAAAAAATTTACAACAATTCCTAAGATCCAGTGTAGTTTCATTTTTGCCAATCGTCTATACGTAATTTGCACACTGTAATGGATTATACTATGGTAGTAGATAGATAGGGTGGTAACATTCAAATATAATTTAATATATTATATTATTATATTATATATACAATATATAGAAAGTATGTTATACATACACTATCAAACTATAAAATTAATTTAATAACATTTTATGGGTACTCGTGTTTATATAGCTTTTGTTTAAATAAATTTTATGACGTTACATATGATATAAGTTTTTATTATAGTTTATAGACTTAATAAACTATATATAAATACAAAAGATAATATTGAATGAAATCGTGTGTTGAATTTCTAAAATAAATCGTATATAGTATAAAGTCAATTATTTTTAAGTAGATTTTACAGTATATAGTCACATAAACACTTTATTTCACTTGTATGGGAGGGAGCACTTCAATTTTTATCAAATTTTCTACCTGTTAAATCCATCATATTATGTCAAATAAAGGAAAACCCAAATTGATCAAATTTCTGAAAGTATTAACACCTGCAAATTGTATTGTATGTGAGATGCGTTGCCTTTTTGAATAACGCCTTCAATTGATGCAAAACGGTTTCCTTTCATAGCCAAATTAAGTTCAGGTGTTAAAAAGTAGTCGCAGCGATCATTTAATTGATGTGGAATAAATTTTGAATTTACCTTTTGTAGACCGATTTTTTTAATTAAAATTCATTGAATTGTTGTATTGGGTATTCCAAGCTCCATTTCGATGAATCTCGTTGAAAATTTCTTAGAAATTTTCACTAAATCAAGCACTTTTTCAATGATTTCTTTAGTAAATTGTTTCAGATGGTCGTTCATCATCACCTATAACTTCTCTGTGAATCATTTATTCCATTTAAAAACTTATACTTTTTAACACACAATAATCACTAGCCATACGTGATTTTAAATAATTTTAAAACAAAATTAAAATATTGATATTTTGTTGTTTATAAATTTATCGCTACCAATGCACAAAAATGCCTGTCCTGTTACAGCGTTGGATTTGTCATGAAACTTTGACAGTGTGTTATGTTATGATCGGTTCACACTACTCATAAACTAATTAGTGGCTACCAAATATAATGGCTATACGAGTTTGCTATATATTTTAAAGTCATTCATATTATTTTTGGGACAGAGGGTGTACAATTGTCTGTACGATAAATCAATATAGAATTCTTGAATGAATTCATCTCAATTTCATCAATATGAACTTTACAAATTTATTTTTCACAAACTATTGTATAAATTAATAAATTATAGATTTTCCGATTTTCCTCAATAACGAGCAAATAAACTATATGTTTATATAATAACAAAATAACAAAATAATTATTTAGGGAATTTATTTTCCATATAATACAAAACAACAATTTATTTTTTGTAAATTTTTTTTCATAAATATATTAAATTGAAATTTCTATTATATAAAGTAAAATTTATTATTTGAAATCATTTTTCATATTTGTACGGTTCGTCCTATATTGTATACAACAACACGTCATATATATATATTATATACACATACAGTTATATTTTGTATGTATTTTGTATATATACTTTTGAAAGTTACCGTTATATACATAAATGTATGTATAAATACGTCTTTATGTATTATATGATATATAGAAAATACTACGATATTATTGTTGTGAAAAACAAATTTTCTATACCTCTAGAAAAATAATGAAAAATAGAAAATGCAAAATAAAACGGATGGAAAACAAAAACAAACACAAACGACCACGGGAAGACGACGTGGCTTATATTGGTTAATGGAAAATTTCTTTTTTGCCCCATCAAAATGACGAACAAAAAAAAAATGACAAAAAAAAAAAGGTAATATATTGTAAGTTTTTAATTAAGATTGATTGAAAATAAGAAAATTAATTAGAATTTTCTAATTTTGAGAAAAAACAACGATCAACAATATTTGAAATCAATTAATATTATAGAATTTTGTAAAGGTTGACAATCCTTTTTTCTATTTTTATTTTTTTTATTTTTTTGTCCAATTAAATTTAACAAAAGGTTTATTTTTTTTTCATTTACTTTGAAATTTTTTGTAAGACATAAAAGCAAAAAACATATAACAAAAATAATTAATTAATCTTTTTATAATAATTAATCTTCCATAAATATTTATATATAAAAATTGAAATTGTTTATGGTCTTTGCAGATGTTGATTGTTTGTTTATTGTCTATAAAATATACAATTATTAATGGAAATAAATAAATTGCATAAAGTATTGTAATATTTATTACCAGCTATACGCGTCTAACATACAGTCTTCAACCATTTAGTACAAATTTCACGTTTGCGACTTTACACATTTTCAAAATTATATTATTTTACGCTTTTATATCTTCATAATAACCAATAAATATTAAAAACTAAGAGTGTGTTTATAACAAAATTCATTTCAAGTAAACGGAGTGGCCGAAGGAAGATAAGCGTCACTACTCTATATTAGAAAAATGTATTTAAGAAAAGGAATTCAAAGTCATTTTTTTTTTATTCGATAACAACCAAATTTTTACGGTCTGACGATAATCTCTTCAACTCTTCATTTTAACAATAAAAAATACAAGAATTTATCCAAATACTGTTGAAATTGCAGTAGACACAACTAATTTCCATTATTTATGTACATTTCATAACATATATGTTACTTTATGCACTTATTTATAGTCATTGTTTGGTCATTTTATCTGATGTAAATATACAGGACTAACAAAAAAAACAGCTCCATGCACCCGACCATACTATCTATACCCTGATTTGATAGAAGGGTTTTAAACACTACGAAACTATTGTATGCATCAAACGGTCAAACGTAGGTGGTATAGTCAAATTACATTGATTTATAAATGTGCAGTTTAATGGGCGTTTACAAAAATCGATTACTTCGGAATTGAAGAATTTCTTTGAGATTTGATCTAAATTCTTTTCAGCCAGATACTTTTCCATGATCGCGGGCAAAGGAATAAGTGACTTCAAATCTAGTAAACATTGTATGGATGATTAAGCAATTCGCTCAATTTTAACAATGAAAATTTTTGAGCACTTTTTCTTCGTTGAATGTGGTCGAACTTAATTACTTCGTACAAACGATTTCCGATAATTAACGAATAATATGCTCTTTTATTTATTTAATATTTTTCTAATAATAGTCAATGAATATTACATCACATGTATGTCTCAAAAAACAGTTGCCATAACCTTAACAGTTTATGTGCAAGGTTTTAGATTTTTTTGTGAATTTTCACAAGGTTTAAACCACAGCTTCGACTATTTTATTGTTTCATGGTATGTAGTGAAAAATAACAATTCTTTCGGATTTCGTCTACACACGTCTAAACAAACATTGCGAAGTGACCATCCGAAGGCGGTATTTATCGATCATGTTCAAATCCGACATCCACATTTCTTATACCTTTTTACATATCCAAATGTTTGTGAAAGAAAATGTTATGCACACGCGTTCTTTGGTGATGTTTATTATATGCCAACTATCTAATGCACTTTCAATCTGCGATCATTCAACATGATACAATGAATTTTGTTGACTTCAGTATACACTTTTTTTTGGGCTACCACCTATGTTGGTGATATTGTTTTTGTGCTTTTAACGACCACAACGAAATTCTGTAAACTAGTTATAAATCTGTTTAATCAAATCTCGTAATTTACTTTTCTTCATTTTAACAAATAAAACAAATATTGATATTGACTGACAAATAATACTTTTCTGAAATTTTGTATGAAACCTTTTGAAGAATGTCCCAGTTGTTATGAAAAATAATATCACTTTAGTGGTATCTCTAAATTGCCAATATACGAATAAATGATGAAAAAAATAATCCATCTTCCTTCATTTTATGTAACTAAAGTATTTTTTGGTACACATTTCTTACCTATATCCATATAATGATAATATATTAAAACTATTACCTGAGAAAAGTTATTAGTTTTAAAAGAACATTATTTTTAATTTTATTTTTCTTTCAGTTTAGTTATTTTAACTTTGTAATATAAATAAAGTTTCTTTATTACATATTTGTAAAATTTATATAGTTTTTAAATATAATATGTTATTATATTTTATTATTACTTATTAGAATTCGTTAGGACGAGTATTTATAATGATAATAACAAGCAAAAATCAATATATGAAAAGGTTCCATATATATTTTAAAGCCGTTGTTTATGCGCATCCAGCTGACGCTATTGCTACATATTTGACAGTATGCTACTAGACAAATGTCTTTTAGGTTAATTAAAAGTAACATATATACAAAAAAATTAAAAAATCCTACTAAAATTCAATCATTATAGGTGAGTATATTCTTCTACACTAATTCCAATTTAAAAAATAAGTGTAACTAAAACTCATCAATTGTTCAAAAAAAAAAATGAAATATGATGTTATATGCTCCATCAGAAAAAGTATGTAAGGAGTGATTTCTACAACGTTTGGTCCCACGTATAGCATATATTGGTCAAACAAACGCTTACGGAGCTCAAATGATAAGTTGACTGCCCTTTCGTCGCGAAATTTATTTAACCTCTGTCATTACCGTTGGAGAGATATTGTAGTTTCCGATTGTAATATTAACGAAATTGATTATTGCGGAATAAAATGTTAAATATAGTATAAATAAAAGAAAAAGACTTTCAATGTAACCTCCCAATAACATAGACTTTATTGTATACCGTTGCAGAGTAACTACCATATTTAATTTTTCAATTTGTGGCATAAAAAAGGAATATTCGTTTCACATATAAGTTTTATGTTTTTCTTCTTCAATATGCTTTTATAAATTTATTAAAAACTTTTCACTTTTTTTTTTTTTTTTTACTTATTTTCCACAGGATTATATTTGAACTTTTCCAAAAGGATAAAATAAAAAGAAGAATTATATATATGTATTTTACTTTTTATATATTTATTTATATGGTATACGTATTTTCTTTTTTGTCCTTATTTAATTCCATTTGAAGGAATTAAATGTAAAAACTTTTCGATTTTAATACAAATGAAAATTGAATGTCGTCATTTTTTTTATGTGTTCACATTTAAATTAAAAAAATTATAATTTATATTATTTATAATTTATCATAATTACAAATACAAAATATGCAACGTAAATGCTGATTGATTATTATTAATATGTAAACTTCTTTAAATTGTAATAGTTTCTTGCTACTATTACTGACGTCGCATTTCTTCTTATCACCAGTATCGTACATCTACGTATAAAATTTGATCAAAATTGTATAAAAATTGGTCAAGTTTCAAGTAGCTGGTTTGGAAATGAGTTGTTGATTATTATCCGTGGTAATTGGTCACCTATTTTGTAATTTACTCTAAATTTAAATTAAGAAATTATGAATCTATATTTATTTAAAAATAATTTACAATATGTTAAAACCATTTTTGTGTCTAAAACTTCTGATCTATCTCTATCCCCAAAATAATTTGATCGAGAGTCTATTTATACAATATCAATAAACTGTATAAAAATAAAGATAAAACATATTTAAAAAAATTACTTGAAAAGATAACCATTTCATCTACGAAAAGATAAAAGATAAATTTAAAAGATGATTTGATAGATAAATTATGACTTCCTAATATTTTCTTCGCATTTATTTCAAATTGGTTGTATTTGTGCTTTAGATTGAAGTTTGAAGTTAGGAAATTATTTAATAGGTCAAAGATAATTCTATAGCTTATCAAAAAAGACCGAAAGCAGATCTTGGCGGGAGATATTCGAAAAGATCTTTTGCCTATCATATTAGTAGAAACTCTTAAAGTGCTATTAGTTATTCACTTTCCGGACTGTAGATTAAACAACATCACAGAAATGATAGAGGAAGAATCTCAGGTAGCAATCTAATTCTATGTCTAATGTTATGGGGAATCGTTGTTGCTGAACTCATGTATCTGGAAGCTTACAAATGACTACATGGTAATGATTTAGTGCCAGTCAAAACAAAATTAATTAACAACGATCTCAATAAGTGTGTAATGGCATGCCGTTTACAAATAGCATAGCTCTTTAATTTAACGGAACAAAAATAGCTCCAAATCCAAAGTGATTAAATTTCTATATCAGATTATAAACTCACTTCGTAGAATGGTCATAAATATATAGAAAGGACTAAAACTATAAACGAATCAATGACGATGGGAACTGCAATTTTGTAGTTCGAATTAACTTCACGATATAGATCAATGCATTCGTTAAATCATCAGAACAGAGCATATATGGAAAGAAAGCAATTTTTATTCTACCGGACAGTCAAATCGTTATAATGGCACTACGTCCGACAATCATGAGACAAAATTATTTTGTGTCTGTCTGCAGATAGTCATCCTTCTGCAATAACGGAATAACTTTTTATGTGATTGCGCAGGATGTTATAGGAATATTGAGTAATAAACATATAAACGTTCGCCATTGCGAACACCGGCTCTAAAAATGGATTTTATGTGACGTGTAATATTTTGGGAAAAATCTAGTGGTTGATTAAACCAAAATATACGTGAATGAATAGAATAAGAGCGGAGAATTCATTGGAATGGACCATATATCAGGTATGAAAATCTTCAACAATTTAATTATTTTACCATAAAACATCACATTGGAAAAATTGTTTCAGTTTCAGCAGACACGAAATCATTTTGTATTTTATATACTTTACCACCATTTATAATATGAAATAAAAGTAGCTGAAATCTATCTTGTCAAAAAGACAAAAATGTAACAGGAGAGTTACTATCTGTCAAGAGAATAACAATGCATTTTCTGGTAAAAGAAATATAGTTCTGTTGATATGATCTTGAGATTATTCAGATCATTCGTAATCTAGCTTTAGTTATATATAAGCAATAAAGAGATCCAAATTCGGATAAAGGTAGAACTTAATTATGGATAATAAACATAAAAATAGAAAACAAATAAATAAATACAGATAATATTGTAAAAAATTGCTATTGTGCTATTGAACCCGAATGCGTATGTTTAACAATTAATCAAAAAACAAAGTTTATAGTTAGAAAGAAAAAAAAAATTGTATAGGTACCAAACCAATAAATATGAATTTTATTTTTATACCCACACCTAAAAGTTGGAACTTTCCAATTATAAATGACGAAGTTTTGTTTTCTATTTATAATTGTCACTATACATTATTTTATTAGAATTTAAAGAAATCATACAGAAATATAATATGTTTGTGAAAGTGTGTTTGTGTGTGTGTGTGTCCTGTGTAGGCAGAGACATCTGACATTGTATATCCAAACAGGAAAAAAAAAGGAAATAAAAAGGAAAAAGAAATCGCTGTCAAGGTGTCACAAATTTTACTGAATCATTTTTTTTTCTTTCTTCCTTGTATATATTTCATAAGAAAATAAATAATAAGAAACTGCTTCGTTGCGAAAACATATTTTTTCCATACTTGAATGAACTTTGAAATGATAAATCTCTAAATATTATTTTTCCCTTTTCCTGTATATATGAACGTATTTCATTGCGCCCGTTGTGTTTTTACCACAGATATATTTTTTTTTATGAAATAATAATAATAATAATAATGTTAATAATCATAATATTTTTTCTTGGCACACCTTTGTCAACTTTTCTTATTTCTCTTATAATCAAGGGATGAACAAATACAATAGTATTATTAAGCAAAGAAGATTTATTTGTTATGATATATACAAATACACATAGAATAATAACAAAAATACATACAAGAAAAATACGATCTATCTTTATTTATTATTATTATTATTATTATTTTTTTTTCTTCGTCTCTTGTTTTATTATACAATTTTTATTTTGGCGTTTTTATTTTGTTTCTTTACTTTAAATTGGAGCACACAAAAAAAAAATAAAAAAATAGATATTTTTTACTTATCAGATTCTGGTTTTTTATTATTACTTTATGAAAATGCATTTTTATGTGTGTTGTTATCAAAAAATATCAAAAGCATATAAAGTACAAAAAAAATTCCATGTTAAATTTCCATATTAAAAAAAACGAAATAATAAAATAAATTATCATATGAATGTCTTGTTACTAAAATATAATATATTGTATATAAAAGAGAATTGTTATTATGTGAAATGGTTTCACGAAAAAATAACATTATAAATTCAAATTTCAAATTTATATAATAATACATAGTTATATCTATTGTATAATGGTGGTATACCTTTTACCTACGGTATATATGACATAATTTAGTGTACCTTACCGTACCTCCCCTTCCATTTTTAACAGTTTTTAGTGTGACTGCAAATGTAATACGTATTATAGGGTGATCCCATCCAATTTATAGAACAGTATAGGCAATTATTGTAGGTATACATATTTGAAAGTTTATCTAATGTTGGATTAAGCGTATCTTAACATTTGGAGTATTATCTACAGAAGTAGACAAAAATAAGGGAAATCAAAAAAAAAAAACTAAATAAATAATATCTCAATCTCACAGATACATGTATTTAAAAAGATATTTGTATCTAATTATAAATGCTTCTAAAAATATCTCAGAAAACGTATCAAATTTAACCAAATCTATATAGTTAAAATATCTTATTTTTGTATTTTAAATCAATTTATGCGATACAAGATACTTTTTACGAATACTTCTCAATAAATTTTGTATTTCCTTCAATAGTTTTGAATCTTTTTTTTATTACTTGGACAATTTGATCAAAAAATCTATCTAAACTCATGCATTGCAATGAGCAAACATATTTTGTTTTATTTGTTTTGTATGAAATTCTGTATAAAAAAACTATTACACAGAAACAAAAGTAGAGCTCGATAAATGCTATCCAAAGTAAGTTGCGTCAATTAAATACATTAGTGGTTTATACTGAATTTCGTTGTGTTTGTACAATCACAAAAAACAATACCACCCACCAACCAGGTCGTGAACATAAGATTTGATTACTACCGGATACGAACGGCAAAATCTGTGATAGCATAAAAGTTGTGGACGTAGAAAACATCTTAAAACTACGAAGCGTAACATCTTCTTGAACGAACATTTTATGTATGAAAAATATATCAGTAAAAAATGGAAACAATAAAATAGTCGATCAGTGATAGATAGAATCTGCATATTTACTAAGGCATTTAAATGAAGTAATTAAGAAAAATCAATTGCAAAATTAACAACGAAAAAGTATTTTTTTCATCATGTGATAATGCACCAGTTCACGCAAACCCACAGTTTCCATATATAGTCAAATTACATGAATTATACCTTATGTGAATTCTTTCCTCATCCGATGTATTCATCCTATTTCGCACCAAAGCGAGTGAAAAAATATCTGACTGTGTGGATAGAGATTTCGATCAAATTCTGCAGTCATTGATCAAAACAATACAAATTTTGATGATCTCAATAAATCCGTTTTATTATTCTGAATTCGATAAAATATTGAAATAGCATCGAGTAATATAAGTGCAAAGAGTTACAAATATATTCATTTAAACTGTGAACTTACTAGTTTTAGCTAAATAATTTAAAATCTATGTTTTTATATGGAAAATAAAAAGAAATAAGAATATGAGAATTGCAAGTGGCAGTTTGCATTTCCATATAATATTATTATTATATTGATTATTGACTAAAATGCACACGTTGACACTTTAACTTATTCTTCTCACAAGACAAAATGGTCTAATTACTGAAAAAATCAAAAATACATATTTATTTGTTCAGCAATTATGATATAAAAGGGGTCCATCATTTATTAAACAAATAGTCAACAATGTAGCAAATCGTTTAATATTATTAATTATCTTAACTTTTTTTTAAGAATTTTTGTACCATTTAAATTACAAGTATCTGAAAAAATATGTTTTGTTATATGATGGATGATATCTTGTATTTAAAATATATAATACATTTTGTTTGTCGAGTATCTCATATTGGTTTTATGTCTTAAATACTTAAAAAGAGAGAGTATTTTGTATTACAATCATAGTTATTATAGATATTTGGAGGCTTATAATGTATAAATGATTTGTTGGGCGTTAATTCACCCCATTTCAATAGAACTTACTGATTTAAATTTGCCTGATTTAATGAAGGGATGAATTTAAAATTATATCAAAAACTATATTGTAAATACAATAAAATCTACAGAAACTACATTTAACGCATTTTTTAGGATACAAATTTAGGATATACATTTTAAAAAAGACCATTCACACTCAAGACCGCCATCCCGATTTTTTTAATTGTAGGTCTTTTCCACTGGAAATACATAATTGAATGATGGTGACATAGCCTTTTTTGGTTAAATTGGCTGAGATGATCTTAAATAAATATGAAAGGATATTATGTGTTTTACTGTTACTATAGCAAGAAAAGAAATCGTAACCGTAACACACAGTGATTGGATCACCTTATAAATTTGCATAATATAAAACTTGAATCGTATATTATATAAATATGAGAAAAGATTATAACACATTATTTTTCTGAGATTGTCTGTATTATAATAATACAAAACATTTCGTATATTTTATATATTACATTATTTTATGATAACAGAGTTACAATACATACACAATCATACATATATGGGTATGTGTATATGTGCATGATTTTGTGAATATAAATCTTGTTAAATATATGGTGTATTAAAATAATAGTCAAAATTTAAATATTAAAGTTAGTCGTTTCAATGGGAAATAAACCAGATGTGAGTATTCAGCACATATATAGATAGATAGGTACGTGTATTATATAAATATAAATATAAGATACTTGTATATACTCGTATCTATATATGTAAAATTATTTACATTGTCATATATGTCACATATACAGCATGTTTTGTATTCATTAAATGTAATAATGTACACTGTCTGTCCGGAATGGTTTAAGTTAAAAGAAAGAAATACGAAATATTCCACCTAAACTGTAATACATATATTGAGTCATCGATGCCATCCAAAAACTTATATTTTGCGGATAAACAATTATCACCATAAGAAATTTTAAGGATTTCGCATGAGTTTAGGTCGGCATAACATTTTCACTAATTTTAAAACCAAATTTAAATTTCGTGGCGTTGTTGTTCCTTACACTGACAGAAATGCCATGAAAATTGTACACTGTACAAATGTCGGTACTCAATACATAAATCAACCAGTGGTCAATGGATGACGTTACGTTGCAGATCCGCATATATGAAAAAGTCCTTACGATGATTTTTCGAACAGAGGGTGTATAAATAAGGAATATTTTCCATATGTGGAAGACAAAAATCCTTTTTTTTTTTATCCATCTATAAATTTCATAAATATATAATATATGGATATTTTATATGCATTTAAAAATGGGAAAACTATAAGAATTATGTATGAGATATTTGTTTTTCAATATTGTTTAATGTGTCGTATGAATATGAAATGAGAAACAAATAAAATGTTAACTGTGTCTGTTGTAAATAATATAATTTAATAATTTGAAATTCATATAACAAATTGAACGTTTGAAATAATTGAAAAACTTGCTGCGATGTTAAAAAAGGAAAAATATCAACAATTTTTACACTAATTCAGTGTCAAAAATTAAGAACATGCATTTTTAAAGGAAATACGGTATCAACATAAATAATATAAAGAGAAAAACACAGATTAATGTGATTTAAACCATAATTCTTCAGAATTGCAAAGTCTTAGAAATGTCGCATACATAAATTCAACAATTATTTATGTGTAAAGTTATATTTATTGAATCATGAAAATGTCATTGATCCTTCGAATCACCAATTCTGCTAAATTCCTTGTTTGTTTCTCTTTCACATTCACATGAGGCGTCGCATGTCCACAAATTCTGTAATTATATTTAACAGACCCTCAATTTCTTGTCTAATTCTCTTTCGCATTCGGTGCAGCATACACAATTTCAAAAAGTATACTTTCCTTTAATCAGTAAATCATAAAATAATGTCAAATTCTTGTTTAATTCTCTTTCATATGAGTTGTTACATGCATATTTTCATATGCTTATAGGATCCTTGAAATGTCCTTGATCCTTCAAAAAAAACATTTCTACTCGAATCCTCATTTAATTCTCTCTCATGTTTGGTGTCGCTAGTTTAATTTTAAAAATTATTCTCGACGGTCCTTAAATCATTAATTTCACTCGCAATTGTGTTAAAAATATTCGATAAAAAAGAATTTTATTTTTCAATTATTTTTTAGAATAATAAAACACTGTTAAGCTTGTTTACAATTTTACATATACACGTGACACCACTATACCTAATAATTTTTTTTTTAAATGAAGTACACCTAATAAGAAATACTGTGTCGGTGTTGATTGTATTTGATTAGCTATGATATAGAAAATAAAATTATATTTTAAACGGTGATACAAATTTCAAATTTATACTAAATGTTTGGCGATTGGATCGAGTGTCGACAGTATACCCTCTATTTGTGATTAACATATTCTTATAGAATTATAGCTTTTCTATAAATCGAAATTATATTTAAAAGTACATGTTATAAGATCTTATAACCGCAAAATATAATACAGCCAATATTGATCTCTATAGTCTGTAACAATAATATCATATCCATAGATATACACTTATTAACCACAATACGCTACTATATGTACCCTCTTTTATATTATTTTCACACACAGTATCCTCTCAAATATAATAAATAGTATACCATTGTATATATTATATACATGTTATATTTTCGAAAGATTTATTAATGTTGGTTGTTTCGACAACTTTCTAATTTATTTTCATCCCTCAAAAAAAAAAAAAATAAAAAAATAAAATAAATAAATAAATAAACCAAAAGAAAAACAGAAATAAAATAAAAAATGTATATGAAAACAGCTTTATTATCCTTGTTACATACATAAAAATGGTGAATAATGTAAAAGAAATATAAGAAAAATATAACAAAAAATCTTACAAACATACATAAATTCATACATAAATATATGGTATATATATGATGCGTATTTCAAATGATTACATATAGGCAGTCAGTCAGGCTGGCAGGCAGCGAACACGCATAATATATACAGGGTGTCTACGAGCGGTGCGCATTCCTTCAACGGGGTGATGGGAGACATAATTCTAAGTCGAAATTACTAAATGACATTTTTCGATTTGGGGCTCTGTATTCGAGATACGGTTCGGGCTGGTATGTTGGGTATAGCATACTTGCAATGCCAGTTGCTACCGAACGCGTCCACGTGTTGCGGATAGAACAGCATGGTTGGAGGCGAAAATACATTTTTGAAGTAGACAAGTTGTACGGTCAACCAAATATTGTCAAAACAATCAAAATCAATAGATTGAGATGGCTTGGACACGTAGTACGCATGGAGGAAAAGCATGTGCCGAAAAAACTGTAAACCAGAAGGTAGAAAGAGAGCCGGAAGACCTAAGGCGAGATGGCTAGATGTAGTAAACTGTGATATAAAGATCCTTAAAATTAGGGATTGGAAGATATTGACTACGGATAGGTCAGGAAGGAAAAGCATGTTGGAGAAGGCTAAAACCGCACCTTGGTTATAACGCCATGGAGTAAATAAGTAAGCAAGTATTCGAGATACGGCCCTAAGAATTTTTCGCGGCAGTCCATCATTAAAGTACGAATACTAATAAAATGAATTTTTTTTAAAATCTAACGATGCTTCATATAATTTTTTTTTGTCGGAAAAGTAAAACTAATTTATTTCGCTACAATTTTGAAAAAAATATTTCATTTAGCTATGACTAATAGTTATAAATGTTTGAAAAAGTGGTGTAATTGTAGAAATAAATTAAATAACAAACTAAAATTATAACTATTTGGAGCAAAAGAATAGTAGGTTTCTTTAAATTCCGTTTATTCATTTAGAAAATACCGAATACACTTGTTTTGTTGTTAATGTTATTTAGTAATTTAGACTTAGAATTATGTCCCCCATCACCCGCTTGAAGGAATACTCACCGCTCGTGGACATCCTGTATATGTATACGTAAGTAATATAAAAAATACATATTATTTTTATGTGTATATGTAATAATTATTGATTTGAAATGTGATGGCAGATATACACATACATTCTTTTCTCTAGTTTTTATGTATACCATAAATAAAGTATAAATTATTTTTATTTTATTTTATTTTTTTCCAAACAAACAAAAAAACAGAAAACTAGAAAACAAAAATTGACTTATGCATATTTTCTGTTGATGACAATTTTATTTTACTTTGCCATTCCATTCTTTATTATACGTTTTTTTTTTTATCACGAATTGCATCTATAAATTTACTAAAAAATGTTTAACTATAGTTATTTCAATGGTTGTGCAAATCTACAATATATAGACCATGTAAAGAGAAAGCACATTGCATATGCATATGATAATATTGTAGGAAGGAAAAACCATACTGTCAACAAAAAGGATAAAAAAAAAAAATCCAAAAAATTGTAATAAATTTGATTATTTTTATTTATATTTCGAAAAACTTATTGTTATGGGTTCTGGGACAGCAGCATAAAATTGTTTTCATTCAACTTTTATATGAAATATTTATTTCAATGATCGTTCGTTCGGGTGTTATATACATTTTCACATATATAGTAATATTTGTAAATTTACTAATATTTTCATATTAACAACATCGGTCCGAAAAATAAATGGAATGACTTTCGAATATTATTTGGTTAGAAAAATGTATGATGAAGAACAAAGAAAATCAACATTTGTTTTAAAATTATCGTAAAAATGTTACCGAAGCGCTTATGGTGATAATAGTTTATCCAAAACACAAATTTTTGAGTAATTTGAACAATCAAAAGACAGCTTACAGTAGAAGAAGATGTGGATGATTATGAACGACGCCAGATCGATTACGGTAGAAAACATCTAAAAATTGCTGGATTTCGTGAAAGTTAGAAAGATAGGTTCAGTGAGATTCGTAGAAATAAAACTTGGTATACAAAAATCAATATTCCATGTGATTTTAATTGAATAAATTAAAATTGTGCCACATCACTTGATTGATAACCAAAAAGTGCACCGAATTTATAATTCCAAATACATCATTGAAAACACTATATGGAAGTTACTATAATGTCTTAAAAACTATTGGTGATGTAACATGAGTTTTTTCAATACCAACTATATATTGACAAAATAAATCATCGAACTATCAAAGTGACACCGCATGATTTGAAGCAAAATATGAGTTTATTTTTACGATTCCATTTTCGTTAAAATTAATTAATTGTTTGTTTTATTTTGTTAATCGCTTGTTCCGGTTATTTTTCGCCCCTATTGTGTACATAACACAAAGTTTATTTTTTCAGCGCATATTATTATATTTTTAATAATTTATAAAGTTTATTTTTATACGAAAAATATAATTTAATATAAAATAATTTAATTATAATGGATTTTAAAATAATTGTTGCTAATTAATAATTATAAATTATATTTAATAATATTTTCAGAATAGAATTAATGTATTTTCTACTGTGATGTTTTAAAAGTTAGTTATATTATATTATGCAAAAATAAATTAATATATATTAAATATTTTCATTAGTTTTCGTCGCACCTTATAGCAGCTATATGTGTGCGCTTGACACGATCTGACACATCTGATATATACTGACACGATTGCTCATGTCACGCTGGATGTCGCTGAGTTATGGATTAATAATAAAACATTTTTCTAACCATAGTCAGTGGATTAGTTGGAAGACGATGTTAATTTCATGTCATATTAATGCGGAGTTGTTTTGGAAACACACAATCAAAAGTTTCATTCTGTTTTTATGCATAAAACTATACGATTTTTTAATTTGAAAATTTACACACTTTCATTTGGGAGTACATAAATTAGTGTCTGAGTCTAAAGTCTGAAAGGCACATATGATTTCGGTTGTGTGCTCTTCTAATTAAATTATACATTACTTTGGTATTAGAATCGTTTAGTTTAGAGCATTTCTTCATTGGTTTTGAGACTTGTTCACTGCAGTTCTCAGTAATTGTATAAATCGATGCAATGCTACTGACTTAATAAATGGTGTGTATGGAGGGAGAATGTGATAACTGGATAGGTAAACAGCCAAAAAATATAGGTTGTCATCCGTATATATATTTTTCTTTTCATGGTATTTGGATCATTTATACGATCTGAAATCAGACACTATGGATACTAATCTCGTTGGGAGAAAAAAGGGACGCAAAAACCATGATATTTCAGTTCCCCCTTAAACTATTTTAAAGGATATGAATTTTATTATTATTAAAAATATTATATATCAGCGAACGTCACTTTTTATTTTGTTGGTGTTACAATGGAAATTTGTGATAAAAAATTGATTTACATGAAATAATTATAGAATTTCTAAAATTATTCCTGGAAGTAGTAAGTCGTTATTCATTTTGTATGGCATTACAAATACAATTTATCAAAAATTAAACAAAAATATAAATAAGAATTAAATACATATAAAATCGTACTCACTTGACATTGTTGTGGTCCGTGCCGTGTTGGTGATGCTACTTTTGGTCTAGCTTTTCGTATTGATGAATGATTTTGAATAGAATTAGAAATAGATAAATTTTCGTTGCTACTATTATTATTATTATTACAAATATTATTTGTATTATTCGTATTTGTATTTGAATTCACATTATTATTATTATTAGTATTATTATTATTATTATTATTATTATTATTATTATTATTATTATTATTATTATTATTAGTATTATTATTATTATTGTTATTATTATTCTTGTTATTATTATTGTTATTATTATTGTTATTATTATTATTATTTGGAGTTTTATTTTTACTATTGTTTAAATTACAAATATTTTTGGAATTCCAGTTCGTACTGTTAAAGTTATAATTATCATTTGTTGTATTATTATTTCTATTATTATTATTATTATTATTATTATTATTATTATTATTATTATTGTTATTATTATTATTATTATTATTATTATTATTATTATTAATATTGTTGTTGTTCTTGTTATTATTATTATTATTATTGTTATTATCAATATTAATATTATTATTATTATTATTATTATTAATATTATTATTATCAATATTATTATTATTATTAATATTATTATTATCAATATTATTATTATTAATATTATTATTATTAATATTATTATTATTATTATTATTATTATTATTATTATTATTATTATTATTATTAATATTATTGTTATTATTATTATTAATGTTATTATTATTATTATTATTATTGTTATTATTATTGTTGACGTTGTCACTGTTGTTGTTGTTGCTATGATTCACGTGTATTATATTATTATTATTGATTAAGTTATTATTATTATTATTATTATTATTATTACTATTATTATTATTATTATTAATATTATTATTATTATTAGTGTTATTGTTATTATTATTATTATTATTGCTATTATTATTATTATTGTTATTGTTGTTGTTATTGTTGTTGTTGTTGTTGTTGACGTTGTCACTGTTGTTGTTGATGTTGTTGTTGTTATTATTATGATTCACATGTATTATATTATTATTATTGATTAAATTATTGTTGTTATTGTTATTTAATATGGCTGGAAAATAAATTTCAAAATAGAAAGTTATTATTAAAAACTATTTAATATTTATGGTATATTTAAAATTGAATTTATTGCAATATAATAATGAATGTAATATTATTACAATAATTATTATAATAATTTATAAAAAATATATATAAATTAGTAAATAAAAGAGGAAGTATATATACGATTAATAGAATAATTACTAATTATTAATTAGGTAGATGTTACTATATAAATTATATATTTTAATATAAGTAAGTATATAGTATAGGTGTGAAAATTCGGAAAGAAATATCATTTCGATTACACAAGCTAGGCTTTTCGACAATTAGGCAAAAATATTTATATTTTAATTAAAAAAAATTATTATATGTCAATTATAAAATTAGAAAACATAATATTTAAATATTAATTTTTAACTAATATACTAAAAAGTTGATTTAATAAATAAATATAGGTGATTTTTAGGTCTTAAAAAAATATAGTGTTAAAGAAAATTCTATTGAAATATTTACAAAATTTTATTATTAATTTCAAAAAATTTCTATGAAAATTAAATAAAATTGATAGTATTACATAGAAATTAATGTATATGATAAATTGAAATCGTTAAACAAAATTTTCTACAAAGTAAATGTTCAGTCGTATAGACCTATAAGTTTGGGGTTATTTTCGATCAAAAGTAATTTTTTAAATTTTCAAAATTATTCCTCTGCTCTGTGTGTTTTCTTGATTTTGTACAGCTTATTTATTTGTTATTGAAGAATTTACCATATTGTTATTTTCATTTCAAATATGGAGCGCGTATGGTCTTAATGTAATAATTTAGAATTTTTCACTTTAATATTCTATATTATTTGAAGTGAATGTAATAAAATAATTTTATAAGATGTTCAAAAGATTTTTATTGTACAAAGATTCTTCGATTTAATGACGACTTAAGAAGTCGTAAATGAAATTAAAAAGTTATAACTTCGGAATTTTGTTCCGATTCGTGAATTATTAGACAAGTGGTTTGAATTGTTGCAAATTTAACGTAATGTAAAAATGTTTATGTTACTTTGGTATCATATATTATCGGGAACAACCCGCTAACATAATTTTTGCTGACAAAATATTAACGTGTACAGCTCAACGGTTAATAGAAGGATCGCAGCGTAAATAGTTGATTTGAGTATAAGTATAAGCTGATGTAATTATAAATATAATATATATTGTATATATAATATAAAATAAAGTTTATATTAATAACTATATGCATTATAAAAAAGCAAAAGGAAACTATAAAATAAATACTACTGTGTAACGTATAAGTTACATTTATTAATAATTACATCCTATTCCTATTTATATAAACATATACTATATAATACTATTTATTGTTGTAATGTTTTTTATGGTGTAGGAAATACAAAAATTTTGTTCGCACACAAAAAACGAAATACCATATATATACGAGAAAAATTTTATATAATCCTTCTGTCAATTCGAACATACAGCCAAGACTGAGAAATAGCATTCATTTTTCAATATCGCTAGATTGTTTGTATAACCTGGTTGAAATTAAACTAAATTATGTAATATAAAATTAAGGTGTTCACCGATTGAAATTTGCCGAAAAATCGACTTTTATGAATTATTTTCTTTTTTAATTACGGACCATATTTTTAACAGATTTCCAGTTTTGTATACAGAATTGCACATTATAACTAATTTGTAATCTTTCATGGAAGAGATTTTTAAAATCGATTAAACCGTTCAAAAGATATGACCGATTTTCCAATCGATGACACAGAAAATTGATAGAAATTTGTGGTACTACTATAAAGTGAATAGCCAAATAGTTCAAAAATATTATACAGTACCATTATTTCATACAAAATTTCACTGATTTTCAAATGGAAAATCGGTCATATCTTTTGAATGTGTGAATTGATTTTAAAAATCTCTTCTATGAACAGATTGGAAATTGATTATAATTTGAAATTCTGTATACAAAACTGGAAATCCGTTAAACCCATAACCCGTAATTCAAAAAGATGATAATTGTTAAAAGTCAATTTTCCGGAAAATTTAGTAAGTGGACATTCCAATTTTTTTTCATATTATTGTCTAAATACTTTCAACTCGTCTACCAGAAAAATATTGTGATATTGCAATCTCACGAGAGTCAATACCCTGCATATCTAGGTATGTATGAATCTTTCATTCATTATCTCAGCGAACAGACAGATATAGAAACATTAACCCATGAACAGTGACTGAAAGGTTTAAACATCTAGTTCATATTCGGATATAGAATTTAGTTTTATGATTTTATGTAAATGCTGTATTTCTTGTGTCAAGTTAAACAAATTTAGTATGTGACTAGAAAATGGAATTTTATATATAGAATTCTTCAATAAATTCTTAGATATGGCCACCACACATTACAATTTTCTTATTCGATGCCGAACAATTTATACTTAAAATCTCAGAATTTCTAAAAATATCAAGATTTTATAAATATTATATTATATCACAATATGAATTAGGGTCTTTAATTTTTCAATGACTTTTGAATTCATATGTGTCTATCTCTTCTGGTTGGCAACTGACATATTGTATGAAAAATTATGTGGTACTGGACTGATACAGTGTAAAATTCACATTGACAGAAGTGTTAATATTATATAAAATGAAAGAATACTGCATTATATTTATATACAGTATTTATATATGTATATGGTTATATACTATATCGCGTTGTTATATACTTATATACATTATTATTGTATATAGTATAAATTTAAATTTAACTTGAATTATAAAATAATATTTTCAAACTTTTTAAAGGATATGTACCGCTATATGTATTGTATAAGTCTCTCTCTCCCTATATATATATATATAGCCAACTATTACAATACTTATATAATATTAAATATAAAATATGTATATGTATATATAATAATGTTGTTATCCCTTTTGTAATATCCTTTATATATTAGGTTGTCAAATATCTCCCTTCCGCCTTTTTGTCTTTTTAATTTCGCGGCTATGTACAAAGCGCTACAGAGCTCGTATCTGGCAACACTGTACATAATTTGAAAGCTCTTGACATAACAAACAAAACGACGCTATGTATGATTAGTTTGGATATTGCGTTCAACAGTTATAGACGTGTAAACATGGAGTTCACTAACGCCGAAATTCGCGCTATTTTAAAGTTTTCCTTCGTTAAAGGCAAATCCGCTAGAGAAACGTTCCGTGAGATTAATGGTGTTTTGGGGGATGGTACTCTATCACTTCGAACCGCGGAGGAATGGTTTCGACGATTCAGAGCCGGTGAAAACGACACCATGGATAAGCCAGCCGGCGGAAGACCTGTGACGACAAATACCGATCAAATCATGGAATACATCGAGTTAGACCGGCATGTGGCATCTCGTGACATCGCCCAGGAGATGGGAGTTAGTCACCAAACCATTTTAAACCATCTGCAGAAGGCTGGATACAAAAAAAAGCTTGATGTTTGGGTGCCACATGAATTAACAGTGAAAAATCTAATGGACCGAATTTCCATTTGCGAAATGCTGCTGAAACGGAACGAACTCGACCCATTCTTGAAGCGGATGGTGACTGGCGACGAAAAATGGATCACATACGACAATATCAAGCGAAAACGGTCGTGGTCGCATGCCGGTGAATCGTCCCAAACAGTGGCCAAGCCGGGATTGACGGCCAGGAAGGTTTTGCTGTGTGTTTAGTGGGATTGGAAGGGAATCATCCACTATGAGCTGCTCCCATATGGCCAGACGCTTAATTCTACCATCTACTGCGAACAACTGGACCGCTTGAAGCAGGCGATCGACCAGAAGCGTCCAGAATTGGCCAAAAGGAAGGGTGTAGTGTTCCACCAGGACAACGCCAGACCACACACTTCGTTGATGACTCGTCAGAAGCTACGGGAGCTCGGATGGGAGGTTTTATCGCATCCACCATATAGCCCGGACATAGCGCCAAGTGATTACCACCTGTTCCTGTCCATGGCGAACGCCCTTGGTGGTGTAAAGTTGATCTCAAAAGAGGCTTGTGAAAAGTGGCTGTCCGAGTTCTTCGCAAATAAGGAGGGGGGCTTCTACGAGGGAGGTATTATGAAGTTGCAGTCTAGATGGAAACAGATTATCGAACAAAACGGCGCATATTTGAACTAAATCCGATTACTGTAACACTTTTTATAAAGCATTGAATAAAGAGCAAAAAGGCGGAAGGGAGATAGTTGACAACCTTATATATATATATATTTTCATCCAATTTTCATAACCATCATGGGAATCAAATGTATATATAAAGATATATAAATAAGTATACAATATATAGTTACATAAATATATAAAATACGATATAAGAGTAATTACAATTCAAAAAGTAAAATACCATGTAATTAAAACAAAACTCAAGCGGGCTGCAAATCATATATATATAATGTAGTATATGTACATATATCTAATGTTTTGTTATAGTACCATAATATATATAGTATATATACTAAATAGTATGGTGTATATGGTGGTGTATATACAATTTTTAGGGTAAGAAGTAGTGTAGTTATAAACAACAATACAAAAAAAATAAAAAACCCGAAGAGAAATAATTTAATTTTGTGAATTATTTTTCAACAAAAATACTATAATATAAATATATATATTTGCAGTTAAAACAAAGAATGGTAAATAAAATATATGTTACTCCTCTGTGTATAAATAACTAAAAAAAACGAAAAAACGAAAAAACGAAAAAATACAAAATAAAAAAAGACCCAACCAAAATATATTTTGAACATAAAATTTATTGGCCATAAAAAATTTCTATTTAAGCCATAAATGAATGATATATTTGAACATATAATAATAATAATAATAATAATAATAATAATAATATAATAAATATACGTTTATATATTAATACATAATGTAAAATATTGTATGCTATATATAAATAATATACCTATGAACCTAAATATATATTTGATGGCGTATAAAATGAAAGGTAGAATTGGCAAAAACCATATTGTATTATAATAGATATAATATGCATACTATAGCCTTAGCTTTGCAAATATATACCATACACATTCATTTATCTATACTCTCTCGTATATAATATCTAAATATAAGAATTTACCATTTAATTCCGAATTATTATGTTGTTCTGTATATACAGAGGAGAGCAAAACAATTTAAAGACGCATGTTGTATAGCACAGTCTTGTTCAAAAAATGATTAGTCTTACTAAATTATTGTATTTGTACATAGTTATTTCAAAAAAATTTAATCATTGTTTTATTTAGTAATCATATAATTCAAGAAAATTAAGCCAACAACTGATGTCTCTCAATTTGAAAATTTAATGGTACGGTCTGAAAATGTGTAAATCAATGTAATATCATTTACAGCCTTCACAATTTTGTGTTTAAGCAACGATCAGAGATTATGGTGTACCATCACTGAAAATAAATTTGTACATAATTTCAATGAATAGCGTTTATAAGCCCATTTTTTATTGTTTCAATGAATAATTCATTAATATTTTTCATTTTTAAAAATTATCTTAATGTACTTGTTTATTGAATGAATGAATTCGTGATCAATAATTAACTAATGCGCAGAATAATAAATTATTAAACAGAACACGTTGAAAAAATGAATAATATTCATCAAAACAATTATACAATTCTTTAAACCGAACGTAGTGATTCATTGAAAAACATTCATTTTCGGTATTATATTTTAATGAATTATTCGTTGATTTAATAAATGTTATTTCATTTTAACAATGAACCATGTTCCTTGGAGAAAAATTAATTAATATTTCATTGTTTTGACGTTACTTTTTAATTGGATCCGTGTACTTTTTGTTTTCAGGGATGAACAAGACCTTAGTCAAGTTAAAATAGTGAAAAAAGTTAAGTGTTCTAGATGTGTGCAGTGATAGAAAAACACTATTTTACGTATTAAAGGAGACTATAACAGAATTTAAATTCCATTAGATACAAAAATATAATTACTACGTTTTTTTTCTCCATTTAATAGTGGCGAAATAAACATTTAGCCGTTGCACAATCAATTTGCGTTAATTTTAATATTGCTAATGCCAATATTGTCATTTTAAATTATTTTATTTGTGGTTACTTGTTACACTGTTAGTACGTAATAATTTTAATTTTATTGATTATTAATATTTATTTTATTATTATTTCTATTCTGAATTATTTGCATCAATAATTTTAAATTGGTCAGCTAAAGTCAAATGGTATTTTTTTGGAATTTAAAAATATAGAGGTAAAATTAAGCAAACAGCTAATGAAATTTCAATTCTGAATTCTGTATAAATCATTACTGAATATAGGGGTAAGTGCAAAACAGCGCTCAGATTGAACCGAAAAATCTTTCATAGAAGAAAACCTCTGTGGAGTTAGGTGTTGAAGTGACGGACCTTTGATAACATCAAAGTATCAACTGTAACGGTTAGATGATGTTTCCCAGTAAAAAAAAACGTTACTCAGTACGGTTAACATCAGAACACAAAAATTGAACATTTACAGGTTGGTCCAAGGCAGATATTGTGGTCTGATGAAATCAATATTGAGATAACTTAATCTCCAACTTATACCTTCAAAATAACAACTTCAGATAGGTAAAACTACTACTTATACTTAGGACTGTTTGTAAAATACCCCATTTTTATGTATAATTTACAAATATTTGAGATATCTGAGGATACTTATGTGAGGCGTACACCAGGTAATACAAATATGATGGAGTGTTTTGTTTCTAAACTCCAAAATGGAGATGGCAGTGTATAAATTTGAGGTTGCATTGCCGCACCAGGTGTTGGTATAATCATAGTATGCGACGGCAAGATGAATTCCGCAAACTGGATCAAGTATTGGTAGTTTCAATTTATAAAATCTTGCATTTGGAGTCAAAATAATCTATTTGATTCTAACAGATCAGCGCACCTTGCCATGAAGCCAAAAGATGTATGGATTTTTTTAAAAATAAATTTAAGGAATGAGATTGGCCGGCTCAATCACCGGAACTAAAAAAGAATAGAAATTTTGTGGAAAAAGTTAAAGGCTAATGTGAGAATGCACAAAACAGAATCGAAAATAGAATTATTTAAAAGAATTAAGTCTCAATGGAAAAATATCAATCCTGTTTTTTGCCATAAATTAGTTAAAACTATGCCAGAAAATGGTTAACTAAAGTGTTATAAAGGCGGTATACTAAAACATAATGATTTTATTATAAATAATATAATTTTTATAAAGAAGAAAAAATAAAATGGTTTTTCTTGTCAGTAATATTAAATTATTCGGGCACCTCTATTCATTTTGGACACGGCTGTATATAGCCGCAATGAAATAAATCCGCATTCGTATAATGTATGTGCATATATATATATATACATGTTATATAATATAGTGTAATAAGAATATGGTTATATATAATACAATATACGTAGCAATGAAGCTGTTGTGTGCCGAACACAGCAGGTATTTCATCAAATAAGAAATTAAAGTCTATTTCAGAGATATGCCAAATATGTATTTTAATATAATATAATATATATGTAATCGGGAACGTATGTAATATACATGAATAACATATAAATGTACTATATAAGGTACAATAACCAGATGTGGATGGGAGTCATGCACACAGCGGTATATAAGAGTCACGCTACATCGTTATTTAATGATTGAAAAATATGTATATAAAAAGTGATATGGTGATTATTGATTAATTGTTTTCACATGCTTTCACATATCCTAATGTCGTGTATTTATACATTCAAATTTAAATTATTATTATTATTATTATTATTCATCCTTACAATGAAAATGGTTTGAAATACTGAATCCATAGTTTTTAAATATACCAGAAAGAAATTAATTCGTAAAATACTGCTGCCTGCATACTATATACTCTATAATACTGAAACAACTACGAATACTAATTGTAAGTTCTTAAAATACCAGAAACAAACGAGGAAAATACTACTGCCTATATACTCTCACACTTAGGCTATTAGTTTAAAATCCAGTTATAGCATTGAAATAGTAAAAAAATTAACAAGGAACCTTCTGCAAGGTGTACCATCCCGATTATAATGGTTGTAGTACTCAACAATTTAATAATTTATATCACCGGAATGAGAAAAAACACAACCTTCTAGTTGTCAAAGCCGGCCGCCATTGACAGACGACATGGACTGCAGTCTCCACGTCTTTCATGCATATAGTTTACAAATATCTTCCGAAAAGATTTCTATCTTTCTCAGATGATACCCGAAACCTCCATGTCCAGTAACAATTGCCACCAGTTTTCTAATGCTTCCTCGCTTCATGCTTAGAACCACGCTTGTGTTATTTATTGTAGTATATCAACGTGCTAGTTTAGATTGCCTACATCCACTCATGTTATCCCAATGTTTCCGATGTTCTTCCATGATTCATTTCTCGATTAGATTGCTCACCATACCAACGCCATTGGCAGAATATGGTTCCAGACCTTTGATAATCAAGGCCGAGACTTTTGCGAGGTTGTCTGATTCCCACGTGTCGCCTTATCCAATCCAAGGTGAAATCATTTTGAGTTGCAACGTGGTTGAACACATTTCAGAGTCAAAGATGTAGTCATCTTTGTCCGTTCCATGCTTCTGATCACCACCATGGTTATCCATTAAAATAGGGTTAACGCAGCTATAAAGTTATGCATACTTTCACATATCCATGGTGTGAATAATGTATAGTGTACCGATGAAAGTGGCTGACTTATAATTTGAAATGTATTCTGTATAGAAGAACGTTAGCAACTGCGCTGGAATTAAAGAACCTTTTGTAAAATCATTGTGCAACTGGTAGATTATTACTAAAGTGATTTTTGTAATTTAAAAAAAAAACAGTTTGGAGATGCAATATTACTGTTTTACATTAGGTATAATTAAAAAGTAACCAATCTCACCGCATGTTAAAAGTTTATTAAATCGATGGGCGAATAATTTCTAAATTTGGTCAAACTGTGTTTCACTTATACAACGGCCAAACGAAGACATTTTTAATGGCATCATATTAATAATCTGACTGAGCCATAATGGTGGCTCTGAGCTTATAATTGTTTAGGTTATATTACCTTTTTGTTACTATTATATTGTAGTATTATACAAAGGAGGATATGTACTCATGTATATAATAATGAAATGAAATTCATTTTGGTGTAAATATCAAAATCATAATTAAGATATGAAGATTTTTTTTTATATATACCATACACCATTTTGAACATATATATGAAAGCATTGTATTTTTACGCTTTATACACATATACCTACTGCAATATATTAAAGCCAGCAGTAACATGATATAACTATGCGTGCTTATAGCTGCTGTATATATGCGTGTAATCATATGTTTAAATGGTATACATAATGCATGTGAAATATGTTGCATGTAGTATAACATATAAAAATAAAATTTATGATCATTTTAATGAAAAAAAAATTGTTAAATAGCATATGAAGTTTTCTATTTTAATTAATTTTCTTTTATTTTTTCATTTTTATTTACCTGACTCACACTCTGTCAATGCGGTGCCAGTAGGTGTTGATTTGCTAATAATAGAGTTTAATATATTTTCTTGATCTCTATTATCTAAAATATCAAAGTTTGTAAATTCACCAGTTCCTATTTGTTGTTGATGGTTGGTATTTATTTTTTGTTTATTTTAGTATATATATTATACAATTTAATATTAAAATAACACAAAATAATTATATAAAATAATAATAATAATAATACAAAAAAAAAAGAAAGAAAAATGTATTAAATTATTTAATGGAAAATATAAAAATTCAGAAAGGTGTGTGTGTGTGTGTGTGCCGTCGTGTGTTTCGTGCGTATATAATAATTCTTTTTGATTTTTAATTTATTTATATAATATATTTTTGCCAATTTTATGCCAATAGTAAATCAATTGTGTGTAATTCAGTAAATTGTATTATATAGACAGAGAAATATAATCATAAAAAATAAAATAAAATAAAAAAAGGTTAATGAAAATGCCAATTATTATATTTTGTTTTGTTGTGTGTATTTTCCGCACATAAATGAATTTATACTTGTTTCAAAAATTGCTATTATAAATTCTATATATTTTTTATTAAATGGTGGACGTGGCGGCATATACCTTTTTTTTGTTTTTTTTTTAACTACAATATATTATAATTACACCCAGAGCAATTTTTATAGACACGTAAATTATATTAATATTTATTAGACAGTTATAATAAATCATTATTTGAGTAACTCATGGTCGTGTGAAATCCATATAGATTAAATAACACAAAAATTTGGTGATTTAATCTATAATAATAGTTCAGACATTTTGACTAGAAATTTCATTATTCTGATATAAATTTCGAGAAGCTTAACTTTACCTGTAGCATTTTCAATAAGTGGTTAATCTGTTTGCTCCATTATGCTAAGGTAAAAAAAAATATTCAAACAGACAATAACGAAAAACCGCGTGCTCTATGATAATTATGTTAAGTGAAATTTAATGCATTTTGTTTCAAAATTTGCGAAGTAAAGTAATGTAGTAGATGTTATGCAGAATACTTAATTTGGGAAACGGCATGTGTGCATTTCCGGTTTCTTTATATAATATATATATAAATTGACTGTATTTATCGTCTGATATACATATTTATAGTTATAGAAAGTGCGTTCTTATTTTCTCTGTGTTGTAATTGTTTATATTAAAGAGGTTAGAGATACACGGTTTTACACGATATACATTTCAGTCAATTATAAGCTGTGAAAATATATTGATATAGACGGCATTTCTAAACGAATAAAAGTATGAGTTTGTTAAGGTAAACCTTCGACAGATTCGCTATGCAAAACAGAATATTCATGCTTGTGTTAATGTGCGTCTTTCGTAAGATTGAAATTGAATCACATCTACACACCAAGTTACTTGTGGAGGAGAAAATTTTTTGAAAAACGCTATTGAAATTAAATTTTTCTTTAATTCATTCAAACAAAATCAACTTAATTTCGCTACTAAAATTTTTGTAAGCAGCTGGAACATTTTTCGGAACAGCTCAATGAAAAAAATTCTATATTTGTAAATTTCGTGCACAATTTACAGTAGATTTTCATATTTTCATAAGATTTTGTAAGTTTAATTCAAATTCAAATTTATGCAGCCTTGTTTGATTTACCAGTAGTTTTCACAAATGAAAAATGATTTGAAGGTAATCTTAATTAAAAGAGTTTTTTTTTAAATATATTATATAAAGCCAAATGCAAAACAAGTATAAATTCAATAACAATTATATAAAAACTTATAGAAAATCAATTAAATTAAAATAAAATATCGATTGACAATGGCTTGTAATAAACCGAAATGTTTGGAATATATAAAGTTTTTATAAAAAAATATTAGTCGATATTTTATTTTAATTTATGCAATTCTATTCTATGAGAATGACCACAAATTGGGTAATTTTATTGTTATAGCAATATTGTATTTACAATAAAATTATTGAATTGCTATACGGCGATATGAAAATAAATATGGAAACGTATGAATTTTCTTTAAGTGTTACTTTTAGTTTATTATTTTTTTTTTTTTTTAATGAAAGAAAAAGAAAAAATTTGTAGAAAAATAAAAATTATTACATTTACGTACCTGCCGCTTGAAGTGAACCAAGCATTTCAGCTAATGTATCTGTGTCTGGATAACCTATTGTTAGAGCACCATCTAAGATGCCATTTGATTCTGGTGCTTGTACAGCTTCACGTAATTGTAATGTTACCGAACCTTCTGCGCCCATCGATGCGCTACACATTAATACTCTGGGTACTGATAAACCGGTTAATGGAAGACGTAATCCGCCTTGTATCTGTAAATATTTATAAAAATTAAACTATTATTATACTTGTTATGGAATGCAATAAAATTTTAAATGTTTTTCATTTAAGATTTTGAAATACAAAAAATATTTAATATGCGATTTAAATGGAAATAAAAATATAAAAGTTATTATGTCGCTCAAATATATTATATGAGATATAGTATTAAAACGCATATTTAAATTTAAATATACGTATAAAAACGAACATTAAAAACACGTCCACATATGTAAAATAAGATAAAATAAAATACGATGAGATGTTACGTTTGATATTTGACTCTTAAATGTTTTGCGTCTTCTCATAGATTTGTTATATAAATACTTATGATGAATTTATTAAAAATTTAAAATGAAATGTCTAAAACAGTTTATTATTTATTTTGACTATATGATCAAAAATAAAAATAATGTACAATGTTACTTTTAACACATATGTTAAGAACAAAAAATATAAAATATAATCTATTACGTGTTTTTTTGTAATTAAATATATAAAATACATTCTCTGTTTTAACAATTCTCGAACATTCGGAAAAATGACAAAAACCAAAGATATTTTTTATATATATAGTCCATTAGTCTATAGAATACAAAACTGTTCTGGATATTGATTTAATCCACAAATTCTTTGGCTATGTTGCTGTTATAAATTTTTTTAGTGAAACGGATGTAAAATGAAAAATCAAAACAAGTCGTTATATGTTACTTTTTTACTTCCACCAAATTTTGTGCTGTATTTGGCGATAAAGCCGTAAAAAGGTTTGGTTTACTAAATTCAGTCATGCAAATGAACAACGTTCAGTTAAAGTTTACGATGGCCAAATCAAAACAATATAATCGATGCTTGTCGTTATAAAGAACAAACTCATTGACGTATTACACACTCATGTAATGAAAGTCGTTTAAAATAACTTTGGTACGTAAAAAAAACTCGGTGGATTTCTCAGGAACTTAAAGAACTTCAATTAACAATGCGTTGAAAACGTAACAAAAGTGATAATTTTTTTTTTAAAAACTGGTTTCCATGCAATAATGTAAATCGAAAAAGATTGTGCAGTAAGCAAGATGAACCAGAGCAAATAACATCTAACATTGATATTCATCAAAAGATGGTAATTTTTCTATCAGTTTGATTAGATTATAAAGGATTGTCTTTTTTCACTAGACCAAACAAACAATTCATATGTATCCATTCAACAGAAAATTTTTTGTATTTGTATGGAAAAATTATTGTAGTTTGAGTGGGAAGTGCTGCTACATCCACCGTATATAATCCCAACCTTGAACCATTAAATTACCATTTATTCTGATCTTTACAAAATATCTTGAATGGTAAAAATTTCAATAAAAATAATCTTTTTTTGGCAATCAAATTGTACTAATATTTTTATTAACAAAAATTGATATTACGGGCCGGCAACGCGCGTTGGATAACGTTGAATTGATTTTATTTAATGTTTGAAACCTGAAAAGCTTATGCTTTAACTTTTATGTATTGTGCATTGGAAAAGTATCCATAAAATATAGTAAATAAATAAAAATATAATATAATTTAAAATTTTGATTAAATTAACAAATGATTTTGATTTTTTTTTAATTTTGCACAAAACTTTACCATCAATTTACCTTTTGGTTTTCAAATTGTATACTTTAATATTTCATTTTAAATGAATTGCAATAATTACAAAATTATTTATAAAATGGGTGTATAGCCTAAGTAACCTAAAGGAAAAAAATCCAGAATTGAATTAGATGTTGTGCGCGGTTTGAGTGTGCAATACAATTTATATAGGGAATATTAAAATTTTTATTTAAGTTAGTTTAAGTTAGTTTAAAAATTGCATAAAAGATATTTTATTTTTATTTTGTTAAATTCAATTTTAAATATTCGTATTATATCAACCATAAATTGATTGAAATTTTTCTCGTAAATAAATAAATAAATAAATGAGTTTTTGAAGAAAATTACAACGTAACTAATTATTACACATTTTATTTAAATATATAATAGTTCAATTAATCATTATTATTAATAATTGTAATAATAAATTTTATATTTATTATTCTATTTGCAATAACAAAATAAAAATAGTACTTTTACCTATTTAGAAAACGTGTTATAAAACTTTGTTATTTCTTTCAAAATTGCTCTTAAATTTTAAGACAATCTGCCCCAGGTGCACTTAACAATTTAAGAGCATTGCATATGTATAATATCAAACATCCCATAATAACCTCATAATATAAATTGGGATGTTAATGCTGTGTCAGTGTACGTAAAAATATTCGATGGTAAAATTTATGTAGAATTAATTTAAAATTTGTTATTCAAAGCGATAGTAAATATCATTTAATATTATTGATGATCCCCCGACGCATTAATAATTCAATATTATGTAGTTAGATAAATTCATATCATGCAGAATATAAAATAAACTTAATTACAATAAATTATTTTCAATTTAATATATATTCTATTCTAAATATATAGTTTAGTTAGTTATACACATATATTATTTAAATAACATATATATATATATAGTACTTTCAAATTTTATTAAATTAATATATGCGTAAACGAAGAACATATCGTTCATATGTTTGTTTGTTTGTTTGTTTTAGTCAATAAAAACATTTCAGTTTAGCAAAAGATAACAAACGATTTGATTTCATCACCAATAACTAACTCATGATGAATCAATTTTTTTATTTTTATTTGCAAAACTCATTGTGGTGTTGTTGTTGTATGCGTAAAAATATCTTCAAAAAGTATAACATACAATTTATCTCTAATAAACATCTGTATACTTTATATTATCGCATTTATATATATATATAATATTTAAATTTATCTATATGCTGAACATATATGCACACATACGCCATTCATTATAAATATCATTATTAATGTAAGGGAAATAATGTATATATAACAGTCAAAAAATAGTCGAAAACATGAACATGAAAAAATAAAATAAAAACCACAAATAAAAAAAACAACCATAAACTTTTGAGATTTTCCATACGCTTTATAGTTTAGTTTTTCTAACTCATCGTACATTATATACCAATCGTTATAAATGTAGATAAACCACAAGAAATATACATATTAAATATATCCTCATTCCTATAACATACGATATACCAAATCCACATAATAATATATAATAAATCTTTAACTAATATATAATAAAATAATATATATGAAAACAGTGTGTATTTTGCTATTGTTTCAAGAAAAGCATTTATAACGCAAATAACAAAATTAAAATAAAACTCACGACTCTATTGTATTATATATAGCCATAGTATAGTTATAGATAGATAGAACATTTCATATATACAATATATTCAATGCATGTGTGTAATGTTGTTTTATATTTTTCTTTCTGTCTAATTTTTTTTTTTTTTTGTTTTTGACGTAATCAATATATTTTCTTATACAAAAATAAATAAAATATTGCGTCATTATGAAATTAGTACATGTATTAAGATCAGTGAAATAATACACATATGCACGCATATATTTATTATTTGTCAACAACAAATATTTTAATGTTATTACGTGTTTACCGTTGTCGTGTATGCGTACATATTTTCCTTGATTTTCGCACTGTTTGTTATATGGTTAAGCAGAAATGAATCAAAATACACAGAATCCAGAGGAATTGTACTCATCAAGTGTCTGTGTTCTCAAATTGCAACGGAAATGATAGCAATAAAATCAATTATGATAGATATCCAATCATATAGTTGGAGCAGGCAAAATTGTCTGGGAGTGTATGTGAATAGGCTAAAGGAATTTGACAATTTCCAAAAAATAGTATTATATACTGCACATTGTACATTGTACATTGTACGTGGAAAAGATTAAAATCACGAATGATGGAACGATGGAACAAATCAAATGAACTTTTGGGACGGTAACTTTGACACAAAAAGATCAAAAATCTTCCTAAAAATCAACCGATTATAACGTGAGAAATAAAATAGATAGTTACTATTTAATTACTTTTCTAACAGTTAATTGTGAATTATATATAGTCAAGCGTCGTGAGCATTGCCATTTTGACAAATTGTAAGAACAAATAAATAAATAAATGGCGCACTAAATTTTCCGGGAAAATGACTTCTAGATTTTTGAAATATTTCTAATTTAAATGGTGGTAAATTTCCTTATAGATATCCAAACTTTGTGACAGATACTGAAAATATATCATCAATTTCCAACCAATTTCATAAAGTACATTTTTAAAAGTACATTACGTGTTCAAAAAATATTATCGATTTTCCTTTAATTAATTATAAAAATTATTATTTCACACAAAATTGCATTAACATCGAATACAGAATAATAGCTATATATTTTCTGAACACCTAAAGTAATTTGTTAAAAATTTTTTTTTACGAAATATTAGTAATTGTTTATAATTTTCAGAATCGGGACAACAAAATGGATTTTAACATTAGTAAATTACCACTAAATTGAAATACATCGAAAATCATATAAAAAAGGTGATATTTTTCTTAAAATTATTTATTAAACTTATTGGAACAATATCAAGAATATCTTGCTAATACAAAGAATAAGAGTATTTTTCTGTGACTAGCAACTATTCAAAAATTGTGGAACACTTATATTCAATAGAAGCGAGATAATTTGGGATCCATATTTCTTACGTAACCCACTGCATCTTAAAATTCTTTAAATAATTGGTACTATATTGAGGATTCTATAAGTATGGGAAACGCAACCATTACATCGATTTAGGAGTAATTGCCGTACGTTCTATAGATCGTTTAGGTCACAGTACTTACGAAACTACCAAATTCAATCGTAGTCTTTAATCTAAATAAAAATCTTGTAAAATTACAAATTTACACATTTTTATTTTCAATTATATTTGAAAATGGTGCATGCTAAACAACTATGCGCTGCGTAAATCCCAGACTATGTGTATGTTTAAAATGAATCTTATATATGTATTTTCTTATAACATTACATAAATGCATGATGTGTGGCGTTAAATGGCGTCTTCAAAGATTTCCATATATAATTTTTTTTTCCAAAGATCTATTTATAATTTAAAACGACAGAAATTATAAATAGAAGGAGTAAACATTGTAAACATATACATTTATGTGTATTGTAGATATAATCAAGTGATATATTATATAACGACGAGTATGTACATATAGTTATAGTTTACGCAAATTCACATATGCTATAAAAATATATGGAATAATGTTCATTAGTACAAGTACTAATATAAATATGAATGTAGGCTGTTTTAAAAATTTCCGGTAATTAATCGCATATTTAAAATTTCGAGAAAAATTATACATCATAAAAAAAAAAAAACAGATAATAATTTTTTTTCCTTTCCTATTTTTGTATATATAAATTTATTATAAAAAATAATTGTTAATTTATTTGAATAATTACATAGAAAATATAAAGATTGTTTAAATTAAATTAATATATTTAATCTATACAGACACCCTCTGTCCAAAAAATAATGCGTTAGTATAAAAGGAAAACATAAACCATTAATTACTTTTGACAAAATATATTATATTTATTCGAAATATTCTCCACGTTCAACAAGTGATGACTTTTTTTACTGTTGATTATTGGACTGTTGTTGTGTATATGGATGTCGTTGCCTTTTGAATTCTTTCAACTGATGCAAAACGGTTTACTTTCATAGCCAAATGAAGTTTAGGAATTAGAAAAGTATTCGTAAGGAGCTAAATCATTATTTTTATTTATTTTTATTATTTTGTCAAAAAATCAGTGATAAAATTGTTGAATGATGTGAATGTGCATTATGTAGTAATCTCCCACTGGCGGGGTATCGATATTCAGACGAACATGATGAATACGGCATATCAAACGCTTCAATATACTAAAATAATACTTACATCATTAACCGTTGAACAAATTCTTTGTGAACAATTTTGAAGAAATGAGCATTGTTTTGATTTTTGACTTCATCAAACGAGATTTTTTTTTGCTTTCCTTCGTCTGGTGACCGCTATGCAGCATTTTGCCGCTTAGTTTCTGGTTCGTATTGAAAACACCATGTTTTCGTTACTAGCTACAATAGTTTTTAGGAAGTTTTCTTCACTTCGAACATTTTTAATAATGTCTTTACAATGTTTAATTTGGTGAAATTTTTGATTATCATTTAATTGATGTGGAACAAACTTTGTTAAAATTCCCTGAATTGTTGTTTTCGTTATGCCAAGCTCCATTTCCATGAAACACACTGTGAATTTCTTAGAAATTTTCACAAAATCACGTACTTTTTCAATGTTTTATTTAGTAAATTCCTTCAGATTGTCAACATGGACGTTTATCATCACTTATAACTTCTCTGTGCCTTCTGTGAATCATTTATTCAATTTAAAAACTTATGATTTTGACATAAAATTATTATCACCGATTTTAAGCTAATCATACGTTTGAGTAGCATTTTTACTATTTTAAAACAAAATTTAACAATTTCTATTCTATTATATTTTTATATTAATTTTTCGACCGAAGCATTACTAAAACGACTGTCACTTAATGCGTTGTATGTTGGCTTACATACTGAACGAAATAGCATCAAAATTTGACAATTTGTTATCGTTGGTTCACACTACATAAATCAATTAGTATCTAATAGATATAGATATGGGTTCTACCACATATATTTATAAAGCCATTCTCATTATTTTTGGGACAATCATTTTGTTAAATATTTAATATGTTTTAAGATAATATTTAATAATTAATTAAATAAAATGTAAATTAATAAATTCTGTAATAACTCAAAGGTTTAGTTTGTTTAGTTTTTTTAATTTAATTACTTTATTTTAAGATATCAATTTTTAATTTTAAATTTACAATTTTATCGTTCCAAAATGCTCTTAAGCTTTGAAAATAAATAAATAAAAATATCTAATTGTGAGAGATGGTCTCCCATATATACCATCCAATGATGTAGGCCTAATCTTTACAACTTATAATTAAATTATGATCTTCAAAACTTCAAGAATATCCCGAATAAATGATTCTTATGTAATTCTAATTTGGGAATTTTCAGAATGGTTTTAATGGAAATATTCGCGTTATATATTGTATGGGTAAGAATTTACGATATTTTGCAAATATACTTTCAGATATTCAGTTCAAAAGTTAAAGTTCAAATTTACTATACCCGCAAAGTTGAACTATTTTTTATTTAATAACTAAATAAATGTCAAACAGCATAGAGAAGTTGAAATGTTCATTAAAATACAAGTACATATAGTTGGGTGGTGTATATATTCAAACTTAAATCTGTCATTAGAATATAAGTGAACAATTTTATTTTGGAAATTTTGTGAAAATTATTTTTAACTTTTATGTTGTCTTTCAAATTGAATTCCCATTTGAATTTATAGTTAAAACAAAAATAAAATAAAAGGAACACATCAGAAAATTTACAGAATTCCCTCTATATATATATATTCGTATATATATGCTTAAGCTTAAATGATTAAGATAACCATCAGCAATACATAAGTATATATATAGTATATGGATTAAGTTATATGTCTGTCTCTGCATTATATTCACTCTATATATATATAGGTATATATAATTTTTACATTCGAATTAACACATCTTCCATTGTTACTTTAAAAAATAAAAAGAATTCTTCTTTCTACATTTCTTTTCAAAATAAATCTATTATATTTTCCCATGTGGTTTTACTTACTTATTTATACATTTTTTTACGTTTTGTTGTGATTGGTGGTGGTACATATATATAATATATCTATAGGTTTACTATATAGATAGACAGATAGAGGCATATAAATAAAGCAATTGTTGAGAAAAAGATAAATAAAAGTTATAAAACTTTTAAATTGTTCATTGTTGACAGAAAAATAACATATACATATACAATGTATAGCCATAAATTTAAAACCACATTAATATACATATTATATTGTAAATTTTAGAAATTTTAACATATTGCCATATAGAAAGAAGTACATGTAAACATAACAACTTTATACATTCATTCCAAACTTTCATGTAAATATATAAATATATATATTTGTTGGAGCATTGTATGATTATCTTTAATTTTTAATTTTTTTTTCATTTGCTTATGGACGAGACGCAAAGAAAATTTATTGATTATCTACCAATACATACATAACATACATATCCAAATGCGTGTATGTTTTATATTAAAAATATATAATATAAAATAAATTGTTTTCTCAACTAAATAAAAAGTGACGACTGAATGAAAAATATAAAATACGAATTTATTCTAAAATATTTATTTACATATATGCAAATTGACTTAAATGAAAAATTTACCCAACTATTCGTGTAAATGTGTCAACTAAATTGTGTACATTTATTTTTAAATATGCTCATGGTTCCTGTAAATTTAGTGGCAGAATCATAAATTTGGATGGTGTTTTGCGTATATAATAACAAAACACTAAAATGATAAATGATTTTATAGTTATAGTGCAGCGTCCTTGACTATACTGTTTTAAATTTTTTTTATTAATTTCCACATAGTGAAACTATATATACAAAAGAAATTCCATTCATGTATGCGATATTACCCCAATGTTCGTTCGATCCAACGGTTCTCTCATAAATTACTACCAAATGCAAAGTAATTATATCTCACATAGATTTCAGATTATAATACGTATATATAATATTTCGATAATATTCAAATAAAATCTATTTCTCGGTAATATCCAAATAATGATATCCCTATGATATCTACTTGAATTTATACGTCGCATCCATGATTTATCAGAAGAACATCTCAGAGATGTAGTTAGTTGTTCTTTATGGATGTATTGAAATGTTTAGTTATGGAAGCATATCCGTTTAGTGTCATATGGAGTATGTAAGTTAGATTAAGGTATATGGGTATATCATAGATTTGTAGATGTTTATTGAAAGCAAATGTATTTTAACTCGGAAGGCCTGTTGTTCGGGTTGTTCTGTATTGTGAATTTGTTGTGTAACACATCAATTTATTTGCAATAAAATATTCCGATATATGTTAGATATTTTCAATTATTTTAATAAAATATGGCTGGATTGTCCATATTTAATTACACTTATAAAAATTATTGAACGAACGTAACTTCGCTAATTATCCTTATGGAATACATCATGAGATGTAAAAAAAAAGTGAAGGTCATAAGTATAGCTTTCAAAAAATATTGTGAAACATTATCTGGATATCACACGGATATCATATTCTGAATATATAATAATATCCTATACAGATATTTACATATTGTGTTTATGATGTCCGATCAACATCTCGGTGACATATCTCTATGAAATTCATGAGACGTAAAAAAATGTAATCACAGTGATCGTCATATGGGATGCCATGGGATATTATTTTGCTATCGCAGGCATATCACATATCCTATATGTGACATTCTATACAGACGTCGCCATGTGTCGTCTTTATGTTTAAATGGGATAATAAAAAAAAAACACCATTACCTAGCAAAATAATTTATTTGGAAAATCCTTGATAAATTCTGGCAAATATTATGCGTATTCAATAATATATTTTTAACTGAATTTTTCATCATTATATTCTTCTGTTAAAAATTAAAAATACAACCTTTTTAATAGAATTTTATTATACCTTTAGTGAATGAAAATTGGCTAGAGTATTAGATTATAATATAATAATAGTAAATATTTACAATTAAAATTCGGATAAAATATGATAAATTTACTTAAATTTAGTTGTATATAGAATACTTAATTACATCATAATTATTATTAGTAAATCGCATAAAATACTTTCATTAGAGCAAAAAGTTATGCTAATGTTGTATATAGACCATGGCTTTTTATTAACACTGTTCAATGAAAACAATACCAATATGTTAATTATTCTACGCAGCTTCTTACGGAACTATACTCAGTTAATCATTTCTCACTTAAATGAAATACTATTCTTATCTTCAAAATCGGCAGTATCCTTTACCCTGATTGACTTTCAGGATCATATTCCTGGAAATTTGATCATTGTCATAGTTAAGTTAATAAATTAGTACTTCTATAACAATTCACTTATTTGTTTTCAATCACCAAAAATATATACATGTTTCCTAAATTATATTATTTTTATATCAGTATGATTAGCTAGTGAGTAGCAAACCATATGTTATAATAATGTATATAGCTTCCAAAAAACGAACAAATGTTAAATAATTGTAAGTTAAATTATTTCAACTATAAAATAAATTACCGAAATATATAAATTTCATAAATTGAATCCAATGCTTTACTTATACATCGATTAGCTGAATGAATGAACACTATATATTTCCGCTGCGCCACTGAGTATTTGATACATTTATTCGATACATTCATACGAATTTATATTTACATAGAGTAAGTAGTTATATATGCAATATCATCATCAGTAAATAGACACATCTCTATGAAAAGTAATAATTGAAAAAAAAAATAAAAAAATAAACCAAAAGCAAAATTGAATTTCAAAGAATTTTTCTTGACTATATATTTTTATTTATGTGTGTATGTGTTTTATGCTGTGGTATTATGTATATATATTTTAGAAGGTTTTCTCGTTATATGGTGCGCTGATAAAGGATATATATATATACATAACTTTTGCTTGAAAATAGCCAGTCAGGTAAAAAATTCAAAACCCTTTTATTGATTCAGACTTTGAGCTTATGTAAAAAAATAAAAAAAAATAGAAGAAAATAAATAAATAAATAAATAAAGTTAAGCTTTACTTTTACCTATACATATACAAATAAATAAATACAATATGCACGGAAAACATGTTCTATATACAATGTTCATATATATAATAATATATATAAAAATAAATAGAGATGGTATATTGAAAGGATTTTGAAGTTCTTCAAATGTTTATATTGAATATGTTGTTACTTGGTTCGGTTGTTGGTGCTAAACTTTATACGAAACTACTACGTTATTTTTGTTTTTTTTTTTTTTCAATATAATATTATTGTGTGTTTATGCATTTTATATAAAATGTAGGTGGTATATATATATTTTACATATACATATGCCATTTATTTTTATGTATATTATACAAATACATTATTCATTTATGTATATACAGTACGCAATATATAATGGTTGCAGGTATATTGTATAAATAAAAATAATATATAAAAATGTATAAGGAAGTAAATTATGGATATAATAAACTTGAGAACACGATTTTGGTGTACACCTTTCTTTATCATATATTGTATATATAGATATCATTTTTAGTTTATGTGAACCGGTGGTATTTATATTATGGGATTTGGTCTTTTGTTTTTTTTTTTTTTGCTTGCATGCTTACGTACACATTGTTCTGATAAATAGTAAAAAACGCACACAATATTCAGTTAAAAATAATGTATTAATATATCACATAATGAGAGTTTTTTTTTTTTTGGATGGTTTGTGTCGGAATTCTTCATCCAAAGATAACAGAAAATCGATACGTATGCTTATATACAACATATCTGTCCTATAATAAATCGGTATGGTTATATATAAACCATAGAACACGTAGCGCCTTATCTTAGTTTATTTGTGAATATCTTTTTTAAACGTACCTCAAAAAACGGTCAATAGTTTATGGGAAATAATGTTATTGATATAACCGTTAAACCGTAAGAGTATTTCAGCAAAGGCAATTGTTTAAATATATATGCTTATCAATATACAGGTTGTGCACGTTCGTTTTTCAATGTTGAAATATTGAGATTTAATTGAATTACTAATTGTTCGTTTTTTGAAGACTAATTTTTAGTTAACAAAATGAATATTCACATGCAAAGTGATTTACAAATGTAACTCTATAATATTTGGAAAATATCGTATGTTTTACTTATAGATCTAGAGTAACATGATCATCGGATAATGATGGTGATGATGATGAAACCATTTAAAAACATATATATATATATGTATAGTCATTATACATGTAACAATTTGTGTTGATATGAGTAAAATAGTATAATGTTTTTCTTACAATACCAGTATTTTATCCGATACGATACAATAATGAATTGGAAATCATTATCGTGTTTTTATAGTACGCGTGTAGAACTAATATATTATATATAAAATAGTATTAAATCTTAATCTACACATTTTTATATACGCATATCTGTACTATTTCATCTATATATATATGTATTTATGTAGAATTTAATACATTACATAGAAGGAAGCAAATAATAATAATGGATGTAATAAATCTATAAGAAACACAATTTTGGTGTATCTTTTAAACATCATTTATATATTATTTATAAACTACAGTTCGAAAAATAACTGGAATGATTTTCGTTAGTAATATGGATCTCTATAGTAATGTCATCGCTATATTGCCGGCGGATTGATTTGTGTGTAACCCAGTGAACTTAATATAAATTGTCAAAGTTTTATGATATTTACTTCACCATAAATGGATACAATGCAATGCATTAATTGAGAGTAGTTTTAAAATTGATAAAAATGCTACCGAAATGTTTATGGAAAAATATTTAAAATCGGTGAAAATTCTTTATCCAAAACGCCGGCATCGAATGTTCAAAGACGACACAGTAGATGTGAATGATGATGAATGCCCACGCCGATCGCTTTAACAACGTTCACCATAGAAGAATTTCATTCAATAATTTTGTGATTTCGTGATCATTGTGAGCAAGAAATCCGCATTGAGATTCATGAAAATGGAACTTTGTATACAAGAAACAACAATTCATGAGATTTAAACTGAAAAATTAGTCTAAGAAAGGTAAATTGAGAGAGTTTATTGCACATTTATTGCATATCACTGATAACTATAAAAATTGTGCCGATCAAATTTCTTACTTTATATCACTTGTGAGAAACGCATGATGTTTTCAAACAAACCAGAAAATAAGTGTCAAAGTGCTGATTGACGATGATGACCAGATTATCGAGAATAATTGAGAACTAAGCAGGTTATTATTGAACGTAATTGCATCGTGCAACAATTATCTTTTATTGATTTTTTTAACTAAAAATCAACATTCGCTTTATTCATTCACCAGATTTGATTCCATGTTATACTATTTTCTATTCCCTAAATTTCATTTGAAGATAAAAGAAAACTGGTTCGCCACAATTGAAGACATTTAGTAGTCAACGAACGTCATAGTCAACGGCATTCAAATCGGCTGCATCGATATGTCTTATTATTTCAGATTTAGTTAGAATATTATTAAATAACTAGCATTATTCTTGTAAATATAAAATAATTGTTTGATTTTTTCTTAATCTATTCCGGTTGTTTTTCGGATGTTTTGGTGTATAAACTATTACGTCACAAAAAAGAAAAAAAACGGACAGAACCTAAAACAGGAACATTTCTTTTAAAATTATTCAATAAATAACAGAAAATATCTTTTACATTATACATTTTAGTATATTTAAATATATATTCTTTCATATCAGTTTATATTTAAATTTTCACCTTGTAAATTAATATTTATCCTAAATAACAAAAGAAATGTTAAAAGCGTTTTAAGCACTATACAATTAAGGCATATATCGCATATCAAGTGATCAAGTATACTATATTTATAAACTAATTAAACTCTCTGTCTGTATATCTATATTTTTTTTTATTCACAATTTTATTATTCCTTTGAATTAAATTATATATTAACAATAATTTTAATTGATACTCAATATTGTTCTGCATCGGCACCATCAGTCATCGTGTATACCCTCTTCTTTATAAATACATTTTATATATATTCATATCACAATCTATTTATAATTATATATAATATGCATTATATTATTATGCTAGTTATCTAAATGTAATATACTTAAGTAACTTAAGTATCTATAACAATATTTTGTATGATGGAAAATGTTCTATCTTAACTATATAATCATATTATTATTATTATTATTATTATTTATATTATAAAGACATAATGTACAATATGTGCTCAAAATAATATTATAGGAAATAATTTAAATAATTAATTAAATGAAAAAGAATATATATTATGCTCTGTTACATAATATAGATAATAAATGATATATTATTACTTGTATATTATATGGAAATATAATTTACATTGATATGATAATATAATATGTAATTTAATATAATAATTTTTAACTTAATTAAAAAATTTTGAAGTCAAACAACGACCAATATTTTAATTAACATAATCGTTTTTACTCTTTTACTTTTATACATTAGTATATATATATGAATGGTATCATAATATCCATATACACACATAATATTTATATATATATAAGTGCAATTAAGAGCCTTTTCAATGAAAAATGATGTAGACTCGTTGAGATGTGTAGATTGTATGTGTAGACAGTCAAGTTCAGAAGTATAAGTACACAACTGAAATAAAATGTGCATTAATTAGGATTAATCTTTTAAAATAAAAATAAAATATATAGAATTAAAATGGATTACATTGAAAATAGAAAATTATACTATGTAATTATATTTCCGTAATCACTTTCGATGACTACTTCCGAAAATAATTGATGATAACTATATGATTCAACGTGTACATTTGGTCCATTATAAAATTAAATAACATTTTTTACAGCTAATGTATATATCAATAATTTCGAAATATGTACGATTGGACGCATATACGTGTTCCACAGCATATTTTTCCCTTTTAATATAATTTTTATTATTTAAAAATGTTGTGCATTTACTTTTGAACACCACTGTATAGGATGGATTTATAAATGGATATAATTTTACTTTGTGATGTTAACTATATAATGTAAATTATCTTTTATGTGTTCGTATATATATATATCAACATTTATATATAATAGACATATTTTTCAAGTTAAACAAAAGTTTATAATAAAATTATTATTTAATCTAATTTCTATGTAATACAATTTTTGTTTGGTTATTTTCTTTGTACGGGGGTTTTTTTTTTTTGTCTTTTTTTTCAGCTGGATTATGGAAAAAAAAATGCCATTCAAATTACAGAAAAATTTAATAGAATTAAATATACATAAATATACATAAATAAAAATGATAATATAATTATAATCATACACAGACAGAGAGTTACTTCTAAATGTGCGTATCTATACAAATAAATTTAACATTAGATGCGAAAGAAATACACGAGAAAGGTTTTTCTATTATTTTGAGTATAGTGTAAATTATGCTAATTCGATATGATTGTGTCCAGACTTTAAAGATATCACACTCCTGCGACATCAAAAAATCTCGAAATGGATGGAACCGTTCGTACTGCGGAGCAGATTGAATTTTGACCAATAAAATAATGATGGAAAACCATTCTGCATGTGTGCTGAAGTAAAACGGTTGTATATACTTTCACCACTATTATTCCTAATCGATTGTATAAAATGAGATCCGTTAATATAACTTCTATGTATTACTAGCGGGGTACCCCAATAAATAGAATTGAGAACAATTTAATCGATGATATTTGCGCTGACACAAATACGGCGGTTGGCATGCAAAATAAAGTACAACTTTTGCTCAGTTGTTGTAAGATAAACGGTGTCGCAGACTAAATTGCTACAGTTGGGAGAAAAAGAATATGCGTTGCTCTATGGGACACCAAAGCGTTAAACCTGACTATACAGATGAAGAATTTGGCTAAAAATAAAACAAGATAGCCCTTTATTAATGATGCTTTATATTTTGCCTCTTGCCGTAAGTATATAATATATATCGATATACGAGTATACTAATAATATTCACTGAGCATGGACAGAGTGCATATTATATATTATGAGTTGATCAAAGTCAAACTGAACCCATAAATGCAAAAATAATATTTCTTGTTTAGTCTGCGCCAATTGAACTTATTCATGTAACTATGACATTCAAACATATTGGAATATAAAATCAAAATAGGATATAGTCTAATCTATACATTCAAAACTTAATGAAATATACAAATACGTGTATACATTGTACTGTACATACATTTATTTTTTACACCCTCCACTTAATAACATCCATGTGTAAGTCTGAAATTGTTTATATATTTTATCTCAGGAATGAAACGTAAAATAAACATGAGCCGAACAGTAAGTGAAAGGTTGAAACATCTAGTTCATATTATGATACACGAAATTTGTATAATCTGTATATATGGAAAGTTCTGAGATTTTAAAGAAGAAACCATTGTAATATGTAGTATGTTTTGAGTCGTGTTAAACATATTTTGTATGTATATCTAGAAAATGGGATTATATAAACAGTTCTCCATATGGTATTCTTGGATTTTGCCGGCAGAACTTCCCAAATATCAAGATTATAGAAACATTCTATTTATCAGATTATGAACTAAAAACCTTACATTCATTTTTCGGTTAATGTTTCTATCTCGTTTGGTACCTCAGATAATGTATGACTTGTGAACTTGTGAAAATTCGCATGAACAGAAGTGTTTAATAAATAAATATGTTAAATATTGTGTAATTATAATATGAAATATACACCTATATACTATTCATAGCAGTTATATACTATATAATATATATTAAAAAATCAATTATATATAGATGCGTCTTATATATAAGATGCAGTAAATATTTAATATGTAATAGTATAAGTAAATTTAAAGTACTTGACCTAAATAAATAATATTTTCTTATTACGTTATTTCAAATATACATATTTCTAAAATTTTATGTATTTAGAAATTATATATAAATATATAATTAATATTAATGTTGACATTTAATTAGAAAATATATATATATTCAACATTGTATATAAATAAATTAATCTATATAATATATATGTTTGTATATATGTTACGTATACATTCACAGATATACATTTATACATCGCATATACATATTTTATATCTTAATTAAGTTAATTTCCTTAAAAAGAAAAGTATTTATTTATAATCTTTTTGTATTATATTAAATTTTCCAGAAAAATAATTCTATTTAGGAAAATAAATAAATAGAGGAAATACAAATGAATAGAATATAAGTATACGTAATTTCATATAAATATATATAGAATATGTAAAGCTATTAATATATGGAATATGAAAAGGAAAGGATTTTTAGATTATATGAAATAAAAATTAATCAATGATACAAAATTCGGGGCTGTATTGTGTAGATTATAAAAAATATATGAATTGAAGTTTAAATATTTTAAAAATTTAAATAGTCATTCATAAATTGGATTGAATAAATAAATCAATAACTTAAAAATAATAAGTATTTTTTTGGATAAGACAAATTTACTGTTTAATTATTTATTTTTAAATATTATTGCATTGAATAATACTCAACCGAGAGAGAAAGAGAGTAGCCTACATTTTTATTAAAATGTGTTATTATCAACATTGCCAATAAAAATAAAGAAGTATTTCTGCAGAAGATCTTTGGTTACGCACATAAAATAATAGTTGAGTCATCTATAGTATAGTGCTACCTACCGAATCAACATCTAATATGCATATACGGTTTGTATATACAAAAGTTAAGTTTATCGGAAAGAAGATGCTTAAATATACACGGGCTCCATTAATTGTCCTCCAATCCGGTCATTCAGTATTTTTATGAAAACTGAAAATTATCATTTGTTCGTTTATGAAATAAAAATAAAGTCAATATTTTTGAAAATATGGTATTGAACGCTATCCAAACATTTGAAAATTCATCTATAATTAAATAAATATATACGCATTTAAAATAACCATTATTATACACGGTGTCCCAATACGAAAACCCTAGGTTCTATAGGTCATTTTGCGTCGAAAATCAATTTGTCTGATTCCGATATCCCATGAAATATTTAAATAAATGTATTTGTGAGTGTATTTTGATCATATAATAAGGCTCTATAGATTTAGATCAATTTTAAAATATGTGAACTGATAACGATCAATCTTCAAATCTATCTTTCCGAACACTGAATATATGGATTAATTTATCACTATGATTGTAATATGTTTGGTATAGAAAACGGTCAATTGATATTTTCAATTTATGTCTGGACATAACCAACATACATATTGTTCAGCCTGAATAGAAACGGGTGGTGATCGGAACAACACAATGTAGTATATTGGTCGCCGAGTGTAAATAGTGTAATCTGCAACTATTCCAAAATCAAAGCATATGCTCAAATTCAATGTGTACCATCTAGTTTTCATAATAACCCCATTGTACGGTATGCTGACTTATTTATAGTGCTATAAAAAAAGTTTATTAATTTTTGTTGGTGTCAATATAGTAACGTGTACATATAGGAACGATTAACGATTATTGTACATATATGTGTGTACGACGACAATAGAAATAAATGTTTATTGTTATTATATTGATATCCACTCAAATAATATGCATTAATAAGATTATAAATATATTACCCATCTTTTACCTCAATCATATTTCCTATACTCTACATTATATTGTTAGTACCACATAAATAATTTTATATAATATTTAGGTATACATATGTGAACATATAAAATTCGCATATGTATAATAATATAATATATATTATTTGGAATACAACTGATTATTTCAAAAGGTTAAAACATATATAAATAAATATAATATTACATACGTACAGAAATGACACTGATAAGTTTGTGTACAAAATAAAGGTGACCATTCCATTTAAGTGCTAAACATTAATTTAATCCTATATATATATATTTTTTGGGTATTTGTTATGTATTTATGTCATATATCTATATATTGTATTTACATAGGTATAACCCGTACAGCCATATACGAATAATATAAATGTACACACCAATTCATATATTTTGCATTATCTGTCTCAAAAATAACCGGAATAGCTATCTAATATGATCATTTATAATTGTAAGTTTATAAGTGACATAGACAATTACATAAACGGTCCAGAAGACCATTACCAAACAAAACATCCAAAAGCTATAGGTGATTTCGTAACAGTTATCGAGAACCAGAAACAGAAAAAATTTGTCTATACGAATGGTGAATTCAAAGAGTGTTTCATGTCAATTGACTTATGATCAAAAATTGTACCGAAATTATCATTCTAAAGGTATAATTGTGAAGTGTTGAAAATTTCTTAAAAACTATTGTGATAATACTAGTGGCGAAGGCTGCGAAGTAGCATTCAGTTTTCAATATCGCTATATTATTAACGGATTTCCAGTTTTGTATACATAATTGCAAATTATATTCAATTTCCAATCTTTCATAGAAGAGATTTTTAAAATCGATTGAAGCATTCAAAAGTTATGACTGGTTTTTCCATCGATGGCAGAGAAAATTTAAAGTATTTTTGTGGTACTGTATAAAGTGAACACATGTGGTAAAAAAAATTTATACAGTATTATTATTTCATACAACATGTCAATGACATCAAATGGAAAATCGATCATATCTTTTGAATGCGTGTATTGATTTGAAAAATCTTTTCTATGAAAGATTGAAAATTAATTATAATTTGCAATTCTGTATACAAAACTGGAAATCTGTTAAAAATAATTCGTAATTCAAAAAGTTGATAATTCTTAAAAGTCGATTCAACTCTCATCTACCAAAAAAAATTTGTGATATTGCTATCTGAAAACAATTTTTCACGTTTCGCCACTGGATAAAATGTAGTGTTTTCAACTAGAAACTATAAGCATCAAAATTCTGAATAGCTGTCACTGGATCATGCAAATCTCGTTTGATGAAGTCAAAAATCAAAACAATGCTCATTTGTTTTTACGATTCCGTAAAGGTATTACCCACAGAGTATTCGTTTCAAGTCTTATAACGGTTAATGTTTTGTATTATACCTTGGTAAAGTGCATTGTTCCACATAATTACCAAAAATTAATTAACAAATTTGTTATTCCTTAACCTTTATAATACGTTTCCAATGAAACTACCGCTGTTAGTGAGCAAAACTCCATTTAGAAACATATTATTGGCTGCACTTATTGAACATTCAAATCGATGTAATTTCACTTTTAGGAAGAATATTTCGAATAAATTAATTGTAAAAGCATTTTCTTTATCCATTATGGGTTATTTTTCGGACAAATGGTACGTACATAGAATTTAACATGTATGTTTCTATAGAACATATTAATTCAATGCAATTTCATTTTCATTTTATTTTAGTTCATGTAATACATATTTGTAATAATAAATACATTATTATATAATTTATTTATAAATAATAATATTGCATCAGCGAAAATGTTATTTTGAAAAATGATTATTTGTACATATTTTCCAGTAAATATAGTAAAATAAATATACATTAAAAATAAACTAAAATTTATATGAACTTTAAAATTTTTAATGATTTGTTTTCATCATTATTATTATTATTATTACATATTATAAAAGTTATTTATAATAATATATATTTATTTATTTTTTATTTAGAAATTGCATATGCACATGTTTTTCTTTATATTTATAGATAGATATTTCGAATAATACCATCATATAGAGAAAAAATAAAAAAATATGCATAACTTATACAAAATAATATAAAAAACGGTTTTGTATTACTCACATCGAAATAACACAAAAAATTAAATAACATACAAGTTGGACAGAAAAAAAATCGATATCGAGTTGACAACTATAAAATACAGAAAAAAAAAAGATTATACTTCAAAGTTTTCATTTTATTTTTCATGTACAAAATCTCTCTGTATGACGCGTTTTCTGTATAATGATGTGAAGGTGATACTAAATAATAATAATAATAATAATAATAATAATAATAATAACAGACATTCCCAATATAAATCCTATACTTTGGTTTTTACTGTGCTGTCTGTTGTGTTATTTTACTCAATGGACGGACACATGAAAACGCATCAATCATTTGTGTAACATAAAAACAACTATTTTTTTCTATTTATTTTGTTTTGTATTTTTCATGAAAAAAATGTTTCTCTATTTTGATATTCAAGAGCATAAATATTTTAAAAATAAAGAAATATGTATTATTTTAACATTATGTTATATTATATTATTTATATATATATGAACATTCTTATAAATATAATACACACACACACACACATTATATTGCAGTTTATTATAAGAATGATGTGAATAGTTATGAATTTCAAATATAACTTTCGATGATATGCAAATGTTTAATAATATGTATTATATTTTATTTATATATATTAAAAGCTAGCGAGGCCAATATCAATATTAAACTTACAATTACATATACTTGACCGTAAATATAGTGCGATAATTTACATATTATAATACAAAAAAGTCAATACATTTTAATTTTAATATAAAAACGTAATTTTCAATGAAGTTGCAATAAATTATATGTGCCAGAGGAAGGTTTCCATTTTCATAATATAAATTTCAATATTATCTTATTTTATAAAGTAATATAAATAATTTATATTATATATTGAAAAACCATGAATTGTGTCTGCATTTTACATTCAGTAAGTTATATATGTAAAAACTATACCAATAATACTATAGAGTTTTCCTATTAAACAGAGATCAATATTAACATATATATATATAGACTAAATTTCTATTGTATTCAAAATTTAATATTATTCTATGGTAATTTAGTAGCGCGCAGTGTAAATTTGCGGACATTTGTTATTCAATTCATTTTTTTTAGCATTTCTTTTTTAAGGGAATTTATTCAACGTAAAATTATATCATTTGTCCATGTATGCGAAATCAAAAACCATAAATTGTAGACCAATCGGATGATTTTTTTTTCTAGGCACACGGAGTAATTTACCACATTTGACTGCGCAATGCTGGATACATATGAATCGTATGTAGGGATGTATACTATTTCGGAATTATGATATATGATAAGGGGATAACGTAAAGGTACTGTAACAATGAAATAAAAATATATTTAATAATGGTATGGTCTACTCATCTAATTCTACTCATCATAACCGACAAAGTTACGATGCAATATTTATTTTGTATTATTCCAGTTGTGATAATTATATAATTATTTTTAATCTCGAGATTTCATTTATTTAGTACAAATCTTTGTAACAACTTGGCCGTACTTTGAAAAATGTGGACAATTTCCGAGGAAAAAATCCACATATTTTCGATGGAGTAGATATATTCGAATTTGTCCAAAGAATGTCCATAGATTTTGCACTTAATATAATAGTATTTTATTTAGATAAATTGAAATCTTTGGATTGATAGGGTAATATGCCCAACATATATCCGCGGTAATGTATTCATAATTTATTTCACCAATTATCTAACACAGTGGTTGAAATTTTGTATATTTCGCTTATCTAATAGATATAAACCTCACTCTTTTTGGTTTATTTTCATAATTTTTAAAATAACCAGCAACTCAAACCTATATATTTTCTAGGAATTTTGTAAGACTTTTCATGGATTTTATCTGCGGTTTTTTGTTCTTGTTTATTATAATACAAATAATTTCAGCATCTTTATTCAGTGCTCATAGAACTTCTGATCTATCGGTAAAAAACTAAATCAAACCGCGATTTGACATCATCGTCATAAGAAAATTTATTCTGCTAATACGGACAATTCACGGGTATTACTTGTCAAAATACATGGACGATCCAAAGATATTTTTGTTGAAATCCGTGGATCTGCTCACAAAAAATGTGAATATAAATTCTATGGATATTCTGTGAAATGACAGCAACGAGAAATACTTCTAAGGAAAATCCGCTTGTCATTAGAATGTTTCGGGTATCTAATGTGATTTATACAATGATTGCAATTATTTCAGATTATTTTAACAAAAATAATTCCATTCGTTGAGAAATTATCAGTCCATCGCACACCAATACCAAAAACGAAAATCTCGTTTCCGGACAAATTAACAAACATTTTTTTTTTTTTTAAATGAGTTTTGTCGTTTCCGGATTTGTTAATATTATTCATTTTATATACAATATTTAGTGCGTATAAATTTATTATAGTTTTTACTATACACAATATTGACTCTCTAATGTATATATGTAATATGTTTCAGTAAACTTTATCTGTATTAAACAATTTTTTCGGTACCTTTTGTTGAAAATCCTATGTAAAATGAGCTCTGTTTGTATCAAACTCTGTATATGTTAATATTCTATTGAAATACAATATAAATAATAAGATTGTATAATAAAAAAATTATTACATTACCACAGCATTTCTTAATTCAATTTTTTAATAAAATTATTAATATAAAGTAAATTAACGGATGATTTTAAAATTAAAACATTTTGAATGCCACCACATTGTAATCATATGTGAATGACAGTAAAGTTATTCTGGGGTTCGTGACATGCACATATACAGCTACTCATATGAAACGATAAAACCATATAGTCATTCATTTTGCTTGAAGCTTCATGGAAATACGATTTTATTCTATTTACATAGCGCAACATATTAGAAGTATTTTATCAAAATTCACTTCGCACTCAATTTTGATGAAATTTAGCATATATAGGTCAAAATTTGGATTATATTATTAATTATTTTTATGAAATTCTTTTGCATTAATCATATTGCACGTACATCTGATATGCAGGTCAATTTATGCATTTCATTTTCTATATATAATATAATTGTTTCTCATTAAAACCTCTTCATTCTATACATACATTTTAGATTCGCAGAAATTTTCTTTAAATATATATATATCAGCTATAGATAATTCGAATTTTCAAAATAAATTAAATATTTTTATTGTATAATATATATAATTCAAATCACTAAAAAATTTACTCATTGTATCATTGTATCTCTTCTAAAACATACTTAACTGTGCGTGTATCGATATGTAAATATTTACTTCGTATATGCAATAAACTAATTTATTTGTGTGTAAAATTCACTATATATATTTCGTCCACACATTCGTTAATCTTTAATTTGTCAATTATTGGGTTTGTTTGAAGATGTTATTCGGACATGTGTATATTTTCAAAAGCGACATCGTTTCTATATATTTTTATGATGGGATATGGTAAAATCAATTTTAATAAAATTATAATTAAATAAACATAAATCAATTATAAATTATTATTTGTTTATAAATTAAATTTGTACAACAATATACATTTTAAGTTAATTAAAATAATTATTTAAAATACATTTCATTCAACTTTATATACGTACGGAATGTGTATTATGTGTGTTCTTGAAAATATGTATACATTGATGATTAGTTATATTATTAATAGATAGTTATTGAAAATATAGTTAGACACGGCTGGCATATGTTAATAAAATATTAATTTTTTATCTACATATTTATTGTATAATTATACAATAAAATACAAATACTATTTATTTATAGAAATAGAATAATTATTGATTTCATCGCAAATCAATCATTTTAATATAATTTAAAAATTATATATTGTTTCATTATATATATATAAATTAATTTTAATATTATACAATTTTAACGAATATTTATAAATACGTACTATGTATTTTGAACATCCATACACAATACATTATTATTTTTACACAAATATATATTGTATACGTAATTTGTAAAATATAATAATTATCGATTTCATTTATAAATTTCAATGCATTTTCGTAAAATACAAGGTTAAAGTAAACTATATAAATTTGAAATTTCAATTAAAATATAAAATCAATGTCATAATACTTAAAATTTTTACGTTTTCGATAATAAATTATTATAATTTGTATAGTGAAAAATATTCTAATCGAAAATCTATAATAATTCAAATTTGTATACAATCAAAAAGGAAATATTATTGTGTATACCATTTTTATATTATTGAATTTTATAAAATATAGGATATTCGAGTTAATATTTAATCAAACCAATATTAACATCCGTGTTTATAAATCTCATTTACATAAAAAAAAAAATGATGCATGTAAAACACAACAAACTTTCATATATACAAACAATATTATCTATACGAAAATTTTATGAAATACATTAAACTTTTAAAATAAATTATATAATTAAATCATTACATCATCACATATACATTTATATCAAATATAAACACACACCGAAAAAATGAAATAAATTATGAAATGGTTTCAATATAATATACACAAAATAAAATTATTTGTAATTTTATAGTAAATATTAATATTAGTACATATATACTATTTTATATGTTTATAAATAAATTAATATAGAATGTATTTGCATAATATAATAATAAAAAGGCTTTTGTGTGTGTGTGTGTGTGTTAACATAGATTTGAACCAGACATTTATAAATAAAACATTAAAATTATAAATACATTAACGTTTCAAAATTATTATTATTATTATTATTATTATTATTATTATTGTAAATATCTATATAATTTTATAATTTTATAATATATACGAAATTGTATATATGTTATATAGTTTAATGAAATGATGATGCAAATATCATATATGTACTATGGTATATATAAGCGAATATAGATGGTTCTATATAATATGTGAAGCAAAAGCAAGCAAATACATATAATAACAAAAAACGAATATAATTGTATATATGTTTGGATAAACGGAAATTACCATCAACGAGTAAATGTGTTTTTATAGCAAATATTTATGCAGATTTTTACATTATATACCTATATTTAAAAAAAAAACAATAATTACATTTTTCGCAAATATGATAATAATAAAAATATAATATTTATTATATAATAATAATAATAATAATAATAATAATAATAATAATAAAATTATATATATAATATAAAATTAAGATTTAAAAAAACGCCATTTTTAATTGTTAGAGTCTTGAAGTTTTTCATATATACAGAAATAATCATAAAAAATAATGATTTTAGTATATATATTATATAAACATTTACTTGCTGGAAAAAAATATGCTTAAAAATCACAGTTGAAGCTCTGCCGATAAAAATATATATAACATATGTCCTATATACAGGGTGTCCCAATTATCGACGGCAATACGAAAACACTAGATTCTATGGGTCATTTTGCGTCGAAAATATCATATAACATTTTGGCCGATTCGACTTCGGTACCAAGTTACACGCAAATAACCAAATTTTCAATCAGACCATGTTTTGCACTCTACCGTGATCAATATCTCAATAACTAATTAACCGATTTTAAATTTTTGATACACTATTAGCATTAGCATACCGAGATCTTTAATTTGACGTTAAGATAAGACAATTCGGACATGTGGTTATCGAGATACTTACAGGAATGTTGACAATTTGCTGAACGCCATTTTTCTTTTTGAAAGTTTGTTCAAGCATAAGTCGAAAAATCATGATGAAAAAAATTTTTCGGTATAAGTTTAAAAACTTGCCACATTTATAAGCTTTCATTTAAGGTATAACATTACGATAGGTCTCAACTAGTTCCAAAGATATACACAAATAACTACAACGATATAGGCATAAAATTGATTTTCGCTATGGAAAAATTTTATCTTTTTTTGGTTTTATCCAGAACCAACAATATGGACGTGACAGATAATTGATTCCATACACTCCGATGCATTCACACAAATCTTCACACACACACAAACGATCTGACACACAAAGGCGCACACACATAAACCCACAAAAGCACACGCACGCATATCACGACAGTTTTAAACAAACAAAGCCTAAAGTAATTGCTGAAAATGTGTTCCTTCAGCTCGAATACATAGACAACAATTCTTTTCAATAGGCCGAATCAATCTAAGTGTTTGCTGTTGCTTGTGGCGAAGGTCTTGAATACAGTTTTCAATAAGATGAATTAACTCTTCAAGTGAATTAATCACAGTTGCATATACTTTTTCTTTAAGGCAACTCCATAAATAGAAATACAATGGATTTAAGTCTGGAGAACTTGGCGACCATCTCATGGGCCCACCCCTGCCAATCCATCTTTGATAAAAGTTTGCGTCCAGTCAGCATCTAACATTCCCTCCATAGTGCGCTGGCCCACCATCATGTTGAAACCACATCTACACTCGTTCAAAGATGGATTGTCAGAGGTGGGCCCATAAGCTGGTCGCCACGTTCTCCAGACTTAAACCCGTTGGATTTCGATTTATGGGGTTGCCTGGAAGAAAAAGTCAATGCAACTGTGATTAATTCACGTGAAGAGTAGATTCAATGTACTGAAGACTGTATCCAAGAATTTCACCACAAGTCACAACCAACACTTAGATTGATTCGGTCTATTGAAAAGCATTGTTGTCTATGTATTCGAGCTGAAGGAGCACATTTTCAATAATAACTTTAGGCTTTGTTTGTTTAAAACTGTGGTGATATGCGTGCGTGTGCTTTTGTGGGTTTATGTGTGTGGGCCTTTGTGTGTGAGTTCGTTTTTGTGTGTGAGAAGGTTTGTGTGAATGCATACGAGTGTATGGAATCAATTATCTGTCACGTCCGTATTGTTGGTTTTGGAAAAAACAAAAAAAGATACAATTTTTCCATAGCGAAAATCAATTTTATGCCTACATCGTTGTAGTTATTTGTGTATATCTTTGGAACCAGTTGAGACCTATCGTAATGTTATAGCTTAAACGAAAGCTTATGAATGTGGCAAGTTTTTAAACTTATACCGAAAAATTTTTTTCATCATGATTTTTCGACTTATGCTTGAACAAACTTTCAAAAAGAAAAATGGCGTTCAGCAAATTGTCAACATTCCTGTAAGTATCTCGATAACCACATGTCCGAATTGTCTTATCTTAACGTCAAATTAAAGATCTCGGTATGCTAATGCTAATAGTGTATCAAAAATTTAAAATTGGTTAATTAGTTATTGAGATATTGATCACGGTAGAGTGCAAAACATGGTCTGATTGAAAATTTGGTTATTTGCGTGTAACTTGGTACCGAAGTAGAATCGGCCAAAATGTTATATGATATTTTCGACGCAAAATAACCCAGAGAATCTAGTGTTTTCGTATTGCCGTCGATAATTGGGACACCCTGTATATATATATCTTTCTGCATTTATAGCAGAATCACTTTATTATACAATATTTAATAGGAGATATATATTTTATGACTCCAGTAGAAAAAATTATACACTGAATCATAGATTGTGTATGTTCATGTGTATCAAATCTATCAATCAAACTTTCTTCTGTTGAGTTATTAAAACTCATCCAGCAACAGTTATTTATCAAACGACCGACAATTTTCAGAAATAAATTTTTGTGAAACAACCACAACCACAATTCTATAAATCTGTTAATTAGATAATATTTCTCAATTCTGACAGTAGATGCTTTGGCTGATATTTTCTATATACTATTATAGAATTTCATATAGTAATTTATTCCAAAAATATCCGCATATATAAATTAAATTAGAAATTTCAAAAAATTTTTAATTTCATGTACCTATATTCTCCGTAATAATTCTTCATTAACAGAAAAAACCTACCCTGGACTGAGTAGATTGCATTTTTTTTTTTAAATTATAAGCAAAAGTGATTTTTAGGCGAAAAATAAATAAAATCTCCTGACGCAAATAAAAAATCCTTACTTTTGATTGACAATCATTTATGCTTGTTATGTTGAAAATTAAAACTATATACACATTAAATTTTAATCTGCAACCATTTCGTTTTTATCAGAACCAATAACGGGGCTCTTTTACGTAAATTTTATTTTTCTAATGTCAGTAAAAAAGATATTGCTAATTTAATATTTTTTTTTTTGCGATATGTTGATTGGAAAAATGTATTTTTTCTTTAAATTTTCACAAATTTTGAATGGCTACAAAAATATATTAACGTTTAATCTATAATTAAAAATATTATATTCATCATGGGAAAGATGAAAGTAAGAAATAAACAGAAATGGTTTTGCGATTTTGACAAGAATACTTGCATCAGGAAATTTTTAAGGACCCATCTCTAAAATGGACATCTGAAAATAAATTATGAATGCAAAATTTATATACTCAAAAACTTTCTAGTATATTTATCTGCGAAAGAAAAGAAGCCTGGTTTACCGTGATGTGTATTCATTGAATCGACTTCATAACATGAAATACATTCAAGAAACAGGTTTATAATAGGATATACTGTAAAGATGGAAATTACCAAGGAGTAAGGATTTTGGTGAATTTTATTTTATCAAGTCTTTAATAAAGAATTGGCACAACAAAATTAAATTTCTTCCTTGGAGGAGGTTATTAATTCTCAGAAGGTGAAGGATTGTAATTTCCTTTTCGCATTAATAATAGGCATACTTAGTTGGAAAAACTTAATTCCTGTTTAAAGTTCTAATTCAAAACAGTTTCATTTAATCTGTGACTAATTGGGTTAATATAAACTTTATTTTATAATATATATAGTTTGAATTGCGGTACACAACTTTTGTGAGCTACTATCTATGGCACAAGAGTGTAGATAAATACACTATATATTTGTCCAATGCCATATAAATATAAGAAACATTGTAATATGTTTTTCACATTATTATTATTATTATTATTATTTTTAGTATGAATAAACTCGCTACTTTTTATATTTATTAATTAATTATTAATGCGTTAACAATTTACGTTATATTTTTAAGACATGAATTATAACATATTATAAGTATACAAATAAAAAATCGTATATAATTAACATTATATAAATATTTACATTGTTGTTGTATATTATCACAATATAAATTGATCGTGAGTTCAATTTTATATTATTTATTTTGTTGTTACAAAGTTATTCCTTATTATTTTCACGTCGTCATATGTATAAATTCACTTTTTTCTATTTTAACTGCTCATCGGTGATTCGACACATCATTTTGAAAATATTTCACTTTAATATATAAAAGCAATATATTTTCATAATTTTGGCAGCTGTCATTTTATACTTCATGACGTCATGACTTATGAAAGAAATGCGTGTCTATGAGAATATTTTTTGGGTCATTGCCAAAATGTGACGTCAAATCACAAATACCATAAAGCATAAACAAAAAAAAAAAAAAAAAAGGAAGATTATACAAAACGAAATTAAATCTATGAAAACGAAAATATTTAAACAACAAAAAAATATTTAAAATAAAAATAAATTATTAAAATATAAAATAAAAAAATATAGAAAAAAAAAGAAAATAGAAAAAAATTAGTTATTTAGAAAATACCACACTCATAATATATTGGATATAACGTATAAAGCGTAATGGATGCGTCTAAATAGTTAATATATGTATAGCATATGATGTCGTATTTAATAATATAGGGTGTTTTACGAAACACCCGGTATTTTTCCAGTGACCTTAATGGTATTTTTTTTTCCAATACGATAAAGAAGTTAATTTATTCTATATGGATGGCAAGACGAAAACCACTATAAGCAAATTGTAGTGGTTCAGTAGACTACCATAGATTTTTCGGAAAATCATCTTTTATATTATCCTTGTTTTGAATTACAACCCATAATTTTGTTTGAATTTTATTTTGTTTAATGAATTTCCAATCTTTCGTGGAAGAAATTTTTAAAATTACTTTAAGCATTCAAAAATATTTGCAGCGATTTTAAAGTTTCTATACGAAAGATTGGAAATAATAGATTTAAATTTACCATAATCTGCTATAAACACTAAATAAAAATCTAATAAAACTATGGTACAGAATTAAAAAAGAATAATTCATAAAAGTCGATTTTTTGGAAAATTTACTAGGTCACTTTCCCAACCATTTTTCTTCAAATTGATTAGGTTTATATACTCCTAATAAATTAACGTCCCGTCTTCTGTTTCCATCTTTGTGAGTAATTGATTCAATATACTCGTAGATTTTCATTTACTAACAACTCACTCAATTTTCCATAATATTCAAAATGTGTAAGTCCCGACATTTTCACAAGATCCTTAACAAAAGAAGCTTTATTCGCACTACTACTAAAACAATATAATTCGAAATGTGGTATACAAAATAATATAAAACATCTTTAAATGACATATTTTAATAAAGGTAAAGATACTTCTTATAGATTAGGATAAGTGCATTATTCAAAAATACAGATAAGAATGAAATGAACATGAAATAAAAGTAATTTCAATCAATTATGTTTTTCAATGATACAAAATTAATATCGCTAAACCGGACAAAAAACGGGATTATAATTTATTATTCTCATTAACACTAAAACTACCAAGAGGGGTCAAATGACCCTTTTTAAACATATGTTTATAAATTTCTTTGAAATGACATTAATAAATCAAAAAAATTTTACACCACTTTTATTAAAAAAATAGATGCTTCAAAATTGCCGTAATCGTTATTAAAAAAAGGTTTAATTCATGCACCAAACTTGCCAAAATATAGTAAAATACATAACTTTTTTTATAGGGGTCATTTGACCCCCAGTGGTAGGTATAGGTATATACGAAGTGTCGGTACGTTTAGTGTTAAGTTTTGGAGCAATTGATCTCACGCTTTGGATTCAAGTATTTTATGCATAACAGCTAATTAAAATCGTTTCACCCTTTCGTGCATCTGTCATACAAATTATGGTAAATACCAAAAACATTCGTATAACGGACAAGTTGGTAAATTACTCCTCCTGGGAGCAAATAAGAATTCTCCAATTGGTCTGCAAAATGTTTCCTTAATTGTATGAGTGTTTCATAAGTGATTAGAACCCAAGGATAAATTATATAATTATTATAGGAATAACTAGAACTATTTTAAAACTGGCATATATTTATAATTTTTTCTGTTTTCTGTTCCTTATACTTCAAGCAACTTTTTCCAAATCAAAATTATACACACAATTTTATCATTTTTCCGATACAAAATCATATACACAATTTTACCATTTTTTTTAATATTCAACGTGCTCAATATGAATTTTGTAACAGTTAATCCAATATACTCAATTGTTAGGAATAACTAATTACCAACTGTAATAACTTAACTGAATTTCTCACATGCTAATGCTATGAATTGAATTTAAATATGCCTTTCCTACTGTAATTAATAAAATGATAACATTGAAATGAATATAATATAATATTTTACAAATATAAACAAACTTAAATTTACAATTATCTGGTTTACATTTACCAATTTATCAATTTATGAATTACTAATCCCACTGCTTTTAAATACAACAAATTGTAATTCAGTTGAGTAAATTCTCATTATGTATACATTGAAAAATATATACATAATTCGCAGTTGGCCATAAACGAAACAATGGTTACATGTTTTTATACGCAAATTGCTGGAAGACCGTGAATGAAGAGTTCTAATGCTTTTCAGCATTTTTGCAGTTCAAATTTAAATGCGAGTGTCGTATAACAGAAATTATACATTTTCATTAAATTTACTTATTAAGTTAATGCTATTTGTACATACGGCGGAAACACCCTGTTCAATTTATATAGGATACATAATATCATCATATGGGAATATAAAATGTTATTACAAAATGTCAAATGATTTATATAGTTTTTCGTATTTTTTTTTTCTATAATAATCTTAGTTTTCTGTTTTTTTTTTTTTTTCGAAAATATATCTTATTAAACAAATAGCAAAAGAAAATTTCATTTATTTTCAAGGTTGAAAAAGATATGAGAACAGAACATATATAAAAACAAAAAAAAAATAACACAATTTACCAAGTGACAATGTCTGGAAGCAAAAAAAAAAAAAATATATATATATTTTTTTTTCTATTAATATAATTAAAAAGATGCTGCGGTGGGTAAATAAATATGTATTTGTCTAAAAATGTTATGTGTGTGCGCCTACAAATAATTTTGAAAAAATATATAAAAACTTTGTCAGTTGTTTTATAATTTATATTTTCTTGTGTAAAAAATTGAAAAGAAAAATCAATTGTGTATATTTTTTTTTTTTAATTTTCCTTTCAACATTGATTTCCTTAAATTAGTTTTTCAATAATGAAAATGACATTTAAATTATTATTTATATTTTATATTTGATAATAATAATATAACCATTAATTTTGAACGCGCAGAGAAAATGTTAATGTTACTATAATTAATTTTTACTTGTATGTTGTGTATATTATCATTATGTTTATATATTTCAATCTCATTATCATAATACAATATACTAAATATTATATATGCATTCATTTATTTCAAAAATATGAGCACAAGATTAAAATAGAATATTTTGAACCAAAGTTTTCACCTCTCCTCGAGCCTAGTTTTACCCTGAACTTTTACCTGAACTTTCTCATTGTCATTCCTAAAAATAACAGATATTATCAGAATTTTTTCTATTGCATACACCACATCGCAGCAGCAGGGTTGACAAATTATTTCGCATTCAGCAGACAAGAAATCAGAACAATGACATTTTGGCATTACATAAATATAAACATAAAAATGATATTATGTCTATAAAATTGGCTAAGAAACGAAAGTTATATAACTTAAATTTAGATAATTCCATTCATTTTGTTATATACCATATATATAATTGATTAAGCTGTATATAATTATAATATCGTAAACTGTTCAGACAAGGGTAATCTTAGAATATAATAGCATCCCCCATATAATACATATAAATATTATCTAATAATTTAATTCAGACCTATACCCTTTGTATATATTTATTGTACATGATTATATATAATATATGTTATATATATTATAAATTGCTAAAACTGTTCAAATAACATTCCTCTTAACGGAAAAATGTATCCCAAAATTAAAATATTTTCAATTCTAAATCAATCAATTTTCCTTCGTTTATTTTATAATAATAATAATAATAATAATAATAATAATAATAATAATAATAATAATAATAATTCCAATAAAATGTATTTAATTTGAATAAATAATGAAATATATGTTAATGGATATTGTTATATACAATATATAATTATGTAATATTATTTATGCTATACGATAATATTCAAACAATTATATGTAAATATTTTCTTTTACATGCAGTTATGTATTATATACATAAATAAATACATATATATTAGATAAACTTATGTATATCTACTATGTACTATGTATATCCGCATTATATATATATACGCACTTCGCTTCACCTATTTAAGGATACTAGAATTTCGGCCAATTCTTCTAACTGTTAGCTGAATAACTTCAAATATTCTATCTATATACGAAATCCTTAGTCTTTTTAATTTCACAAATTTTCACCCACCCGATTTTTAGAAACACCTTCATCGATAACCGTTACTAAACATTATACATCATTATTAATTAATATAATTGGACTACAGTCATCATGTTAACAGAAGACTATTCCTTAATACCAGATCACATACATAATTATAGTATAATGTTATCATATAACGTCGATTAAATTTAACAACATTTAACATTCTCTATTATGTTTATGGACAATATATGCGTTGGTTGAAACAATACATCCACCTCTTTGTTGTGCAATCAAATTTTTGACAAACTGTATAGTGTGTATAGGTGCACGTTATCATGTTGATATACAAAATCATATAGTTCCACCGGTATAGCATAAAAAGTAATTGGGTCCAAGATTAAAAATCCATAAAATATTTTTTCTTAAATCATAGAATTGTAATAGCGTAAAACCATCATGATCACTAATACTAAAAGTTCTTTCATCTGAAAAGACTAACTTTTTCAAATCTTTATTACATTACAAATTTAATCTTTGAAAAATAATAGCCATGATCTGGATTCATCGCTGGATTTTCCAACAATTTTTCATCTTTAAATTATTAGGGCTTTTTAACATCCGATAAATAATGATTTAGCTGACGCCTACATCAGTTTCTGCTTAAATTATTGCTATCGGACTCACCAGAATTTGATGGAATGCGAATCATTCCCACTGTAATTATTTTATTTTTTTTTTTAAATTTTCAGTGTACCTTTAAACGCGAAATTTATATAAAGTCCATAATCAATTGACACAATAAACATCAAATTTTATTTTGCGGAGAAATAAAAAGAATTTCTATATGTTAATAGTTAGTAACACAAAGCGTACCCAATTAATTTCGGAGACAATTATTAATAATTTTAATGATATGAAATAATTTGTTCCATTGTTAAAAAATTTTGTTGGCTAATTTTTTGGGAAAATCTTGTCATTATAGCGAAAAAGTGAAAATTTAATATTGTTAATAGTTGTGTATATAAATTTATACATTTTTTGACGCACTCTAAAAAGCGTTTCGATCAATCCACTTGTAATTGGTATAAGGATGCGGTGTCTAAATGTATTGAATTAATAAATTCTCACAAACTTACTGTCCATTATTGTATATTTGTATTAATTCAGGGTGTATACAAATTAAAAAAACAACTCACTCGCAGCAACCCAGACATAACGTCAAAATCAAAATTGCTAAACATCTATATTAAAAGTTATTTTACATCAATGGCGAACGTGGGCAACATTGACTTTATGTTCTATTGTGTTTCTTCTATACATATGATATGAAAAGTCTGCATTCATCGCTAAACCGATATTTTTTGGAGACGTTGAAGAGAAAAAAATTGCTGTTTCGCAATGGGGAGATTGAACCTATATACAGCCCAGTGACTATAGCCGGCCACCTTGCCAATTGTTCTAACCAAAAACCTCTATGGTAGTTTATTATATGCATTCCATATTATATTACTACATGGAATGTTATATATAATATGTTATATGTAATGTAATGTAACTGGAGACATTATGATCGCCACATATAAAATGTTGTTTAAGATAAATTATGTATAAAAACCATAGTTATTAGCATGTTTTAGCAATTAGTGTTTCAAATAATTTCGGTATTACTTAGCAATGAAACGAAAGAAGTTCGTGAAATCATCCCATGAACCAGTCTTATCAAGAGGATGAAATATATATGGAAAAACAAAACGTAAAGATTACTGGATAACAGGGAGAAAAATTGAGAAATTTGAAAATTGCATATGTGTGTCCCAAAACAAGTGAAACGTAGTGTTACATTATTTTATTATTGTTGATGATGAAAAATCAATATATTTTGAAAAAAAAAAACTTTATAATAATCATTCATCGTTATTTTTAAATTGTGTTACTCACCCTTTATTATTTTATTATTTTGCATTTCATTTCATGAGCTTGTGTGTGATTATGCTTAAAAAAAGAAAACCGCCCGCGCGTGCTGTATAATATATTGCAAATGTTAATAAACAGAAAAATAAAAAAAAAAATAACATAGCAAAAAAAATCAACTCTCGATAAAATGAAAAATTCTTCAAACAATGAATTCATTAAATTTTATGAAAATATTTACATAGTAATTGAAATTGAACTATTATAACAAAACATAAAATAGCATAGCACATAATTTGCGTTTTTTTTATTTTATTTTGTGTTTTCTTTGTAACTTTCTTTTATTTTATTATTTTTGTTGTTTTCATTTTATAAATATTTATGATGTGTTTAAATACATATACGACGAGGAAAATCAATATCTATCCATAAATTGTTACTATACATTTTTTTCCCCATAAGATATTATGCAAACTAATATATTCTTTTTGTTTATGTTTTTTTTCATATTAACATAATTAGTTCCGTATACATATTTCTACATTATCGTTATATGCACTCAATATGCAGGAAGTGAAGGAAAAATAGCTAATGTTAATCTATGTCCAATTACACGGCACTTAATTGATTATAAAATAAGCTGTATAGATGTAATTAAATGTGATGGATTATTTCTGCAAAGTTATTTTAAGCATTCAGTGTTTTCATTTAACAAAAACACAAAGTTGCAAAATATAACTATAAAAATTAGTTGGAAAGATTAATCGAAATGAAAATAAAATCGTTTAAACAACATATAAATATAATGTTAAAAATATACGTAAATATAAATAGGCAGCATCTTATTTGGAGTTAAGTATATATGGGAGAGAAAACAATGAATACATTTTTGTGGACGACCAGAACAAATCCTAAAATTAAACATGTAATGAAAAATTTATCATATAATAGTCATAGATGTCAAAGGTCTTTGAGCAATTAAGTAAAAGTAAAATCTCATGTACACAGTGCGAAAAATATCTTGTGACTACTGTATTTAATAATATATAGTTGCGTTAAAGTACTATATGTTAAGAGTGAAATCCATATGGTCTAAATTCATTTAAGATTTTTTTTTTATTTTATACAGAACATCTGAAATTTTTAGTATTTAATTTTTTGTTTTTTTTTTTTTTAGGTTTACTATTTATTTCAATATATTTTCCAATGCGGAATCTTGAATTCGTCGCAGCCACAGAAATTTAAGATCTATAAATATAATAAATGACAAAATGAGGAGGAAGGCATTTTAACAAAGTGTGAATGAAATGTATATGTGTAGGTATAGTAAAAAGAAGTTGTATGAATTGAAGTCTTTAATTATGACATGAGATTACGCATGTGTTTTGAAAAGATAATTTAAAATGAAAATCACCAATAGATTTACGAATTATGTAAATTATATATATACAATGAATCAGAATCACAGTGATCAAAGTGATCAAATCCATACGGCAACTTTGTTACGACTACTCTCTTTTCTATAATTCATATAGATGATATCGTATTTTTTGTGATAAGAATTTTTATAGTTGAAAGAAATTTGAAAAAAAATGGGCAGGTCAAATAATTGTTAGTAGTTCCACAGCGAATGTTTAGAGACTATGAAGTATGGGAACAGTCATAGACAAATTCCAATTTGAATATGAACTTATTCATCTGATTATACATTTTCGCATGTAAGCGGGCATCAGCAATGTTCTTATAAAATTTCAGGAAATTATATTTGCAGATTATTAAAATGGGATTACAATTATAGAATTCAAATAAACAAACTTTGTTTTTAAATTTATTATGAATAAAACCAACAACATTCCCATTATAGTATATATGTGCAATATTTTAAATGCATTATTCTTTCGATTATAAAAATTGTGTGTAGGAAAAACTTTACTATAATTTTTGGTTTTTTTTTCTAAATAATAATACGTTACTTATTATAAATATTAGGTTAGTAGGAGTGTAAGTATTTATTATCCTTGAGTAGTAGTATATATAATCGTATTTATTATAAATACATAATTATGTTCAGTGGATATTATACCATATATAGCAAGAACACTTTTTCCTGTATTGTTTTTGTTGCTGTTTTTGCTGCTTTGTTACAAAAATTAATGTTTGTATAAAGTTTCATAATGTATAGAAAAAAAAAAAAACGAAACTTTTATAATGATAGAAATACTTTATATATATAAAAAATATCTGTATTTATAAATAGAAATTAATAATTGATAAGGATATATGGGTTTAATAACTGAAATAATTATTTATTTAAAATTTTATATTTTTATTTTAATCTCCAATTCGCTATTTAATTGAAGCTCTTAGCTAACTGAAACAATCGGTGGTGCACTGTGGGTAATGTGCTTGCCAATAAACTATTGGGTTTAATTCTCAAAATTTACATGTGAAATTTTTCTATATTGTATTGATTTTACTAATGACATTTTTCATCCGAGTTACCATATTTGTTCGTTTAAGAAATAAAAAAAAGGATATCTTTGAAAATATAATATCACACCATTATGTGTTAATCACTTATATTAAAATATTAGAATTAAAGGAACATATACATTTTTGATGTTTGTAATAAAATTGGTGAACTTTGCAGAGTGCAGAGTAATTACACAACTTGACTCTAATGATCATTTTTAGAATAAGTTATAAAGATTTTTTTCTGCGATTATTATATTATTATCAATTTTAATAAATTCACGTAATTAATTATTGCATCTATCAAACTTTTGTACAGGTATAGGATTATATGTGAATTTAGCAAATACACAAAACAATGACTAATTAACAATATATATGATGGCGCTAATATATTATAATAAATATAATTATATATACATTTATATTTTCTTCTAAACCGAAGGCAGCCAAAACATTTTTGAGTATAATATAATTATGTTAAAGAAAATATTGAAATAAAAATTAGGTTGTGTATATTATTGTGGCGGGAAAACCACGTGCCCAATACAAATTTAAATATTTTATATTATTAATATTTTTTTAAAGTGTATGCAAATATAACTAAATAAAATTATAAATTTATTCGTATTTAAATAGTAATAATTTAAAAAAATTAAAACCGCATTAGACAAATTTTATTTATTGTATAATATATTTTTATGTATAAATTATGTCGTAAACAATTAATTTTATTTATGATTTTAATGCAAATAAAAAACACAATAGAAATTATTGTATTATAATATTCGCCCATTTTATCATATTTACTAAAAATTGATATTTATAAATATTTAATTAAAATGCGGTGTCTAAAAAATAATGTGTTTATTTACATTATTTTCACTTAAATGCATGTGACACCAATTATAATTTATGGTATCTGTTATAAATATAATAATATTGTGTATAGATGCAATGCTATATAGAATATATGTATGTATTGTATGTTGTGTTCTATGTTCTAAATATGTTATACAATATATATATATGTTAAATTAATGATGCATATAATTTTGCATATATTATAACTATATTATTATAACAAAACAAATTATCAAATTTTTGAAATAATAATCTAATTATATCTGTAATATATTATCATACATATTATAGTATTGTTGTTCTGCTTATATAATTTGATACGTTTCCTGTATAAAAATGAGGAAACAATATCTGTGCTGAACTGCAAACAATTTCTAAGTGATATTATATAATTAATATTTTCGTAGATGACTCTATATATACTATTTCGAAAAACCAATAATACACAATCGAGTAACGTTTTCGATACACAAAAACTCTTCCAAAAAAGTATTATAACGCTAGTCCGTAAAAACTATTTTATGGCCAAATTTCCGGTTTAATATATCCAGCTATATCTGCTTTTCAACACACTGCCACCCGCAATAGCACCACCTCCAGATCTTTTCATAGAATTATATTGTATTTCATCAACAAGTATATTTGATATATATTGGAAATATTTATTTGCAACACAATTACATATGGTAGTTTTTCATTTAAAGAATACGTTTGTGGAAAGTTATGTATGTTATGAATCATTGCATGCATTTATATTACATGCGTTTATTTGCTATTTTACATCATCCTATCAATTATTGAAATGCTTAACATTCAAGAATTTTTTGCAATTCGGATTTAGAGTGGGGAAAAGTTGTGCATGTCATTTCTTAGGTAAACATATTATATAGTTTTTTAAAATAACACGCCAAAACATTGGATCTGAATAACTATAGAGCAATATAATAATTAAATTACAATCACTTACACCCATAATCCAGGTATTTTTGCTGCTGCATAATAATTTATTTAAATATTTGTACGTTTAAAAGCAGATACCTGAATGAAAGACCATCAGAATTTAAAAATTCAATATATACACTTTGCTATAAATGTATCATGTAATTTTTGTCAAGTTAATGGCAGATTTATGAATATGACCATGATTTTCGGATCGCTTGTTTGTGTCCAAAATTTAAATTTGCTTTGTGTTACATATTGCTTTTAACAGGGCTATAATAATTATGTTTAAAAATATTTTTGAAGATGGTGTTTACTCAGTAGTCAAATATACGCGTTATACGATTATGATTTATAAGATAAACTAATCGTTTAAAACACCATATCTACCACCTGGGAAGAACTCAGTTCAAAGTATTAAAAATATAAAGGCACTGTGAATGTGAATGTTGTACATTACAAAAGATTTTACATTTCAGTCACATATTTACGTGTACAGATGTGGTTCAATCCAAGCACTTCTATACATCTAAAATTCACAACATAGATAATTTTATTCAGAAGAATCCATTTTAAATTATAATATTAAAAAAGTGCACAAGAACTAAATTTTATAACGTCGAATCTCATAATAAATAACTATTGTAGTGCAGATAGTAGCTTTGTTGTAAGATGCAACGTTATATAAAATTTTGTGCTTGTAAATTTTTCCAAATGCGTTTAATAATTTTACATAAATTGTGTATCAATGAACTTTAGTTGTTGTGTGTGCTGTGCAGTCTTTTGTAATTTGGTTTTGGTTTTTCACAAAATCGGTTGCCACTCCTGCAATATAATTTCATCTATTGTATACATCTACTATATAATATCGAAATGTATGTACCCATAACGTATTAATATATAATTTAACATTTATATATTTATATATACGCCGATATTGTATTAAAACTATAAAACTCAATAATAAAATTCAATCGATCGATAACGAACGAGAATATATATTGTATATATTCGTATATGTATATGAAAATGATAACGTTTGTGCTGTTGTGATGATATGGTTTTGGGATAAATTTTAATGCTTATGGTAAATTGTCATTCAATTATATGAATTTAGGTCACACATATACGATATTATATATAATACGCATTGAATAAATATACATATATATATATATTTTGTATAATATACACATTTTATGTATATTATATATATGTAATATATGTACATATATTGTAATATATATGTATACAAATAGATAGACAGACATATATGTGTAATAAATATATACATTTAACATTTAACATAATATTCAAATTTGAATTTATTTTCGAAATAGTTAATATCATCATCTATCTATCTATCTATCTATCTATCTATCTATCTATCTATCTATCTATCTATCTATCTATCTATATATCTATCTATCTATCTATCTATCTATCTATCTATCTATCTATCTATCTATCTATCTGTATATCTATCTATCTATTAATGTATCTATATATCTATAATATATGCAATTACATAAATAAATTTTCATAAAATATATTATTTTAATTTTAATCCAACAAAAAGAATATATGAAATTAAATAATTTTTTACTATGTGCGAATTGCAAATGTTTGGCAAAATTTTCTGAATTATGCATTGTTGTATTGTATTTTTTGTTATACAATTTTTTAGTTTACAAAGCAATATATATATATATATAATTTGGCATCGAAATGTTGTTTTACAAATGCGTCTGCTTAACTGTCTTATGAGTCATAACATAAATTTCATATTACAATATTATATACAATATATATAACATAATCCATAATACATAGTATATATTTTATATATATTTTTGATGATCGTGTTGTTATTTGTGCATTTTCTTATTTTCTATCTAAATTTTTTGTGATCTTCTCTGAAAATGCGTTGCCGTTAAGTAATGAGTTTTTTTTTTATTTGTGCATAAGATAATTTTCTTATTTATATATGCGTATAACACGCAAATATATTACATCCAAATATTACATATTATAATAATAAACTTATTGTATCGCGTTGCGTTTAATACTTTTGAAGAATTTTATATAATAAATGCAATTAGATTATGTAATTATAACATATTATTCATATATAAAATATATAACGTAGACTATACGCTAACGCATATAAATGTTGTAAGTTCAAATTTGTGTGTAAATATAATTAATGGAAATGAACAAATGCATATATTATTTGTAAAAATAGATATAATTTAAAAGATTATATTTTGTAATATTTTATATATAGATTAATATACACTTTGTCCGTCAATTAACCGTTTTGATTTCTAATATATGGATATGGTAACGCCATACCTATTGACTGTGGCTGATTTAATTTTTTGTATTGTGAATCGAACTAGACGAACTGCTGTGTAAAGCCTAAGAACGAAGAACAAACATTATTTAAAAATTGGTAAAAATAATATCAGGCCAACCAACAACAAGTATTTTAGAAGTAAACTCCCAAATAAAGCATATTCTTGTGTAAGTAAGTCAAGAAAGTGAGATTCATGGTAGTGGTATACACTTGATATACAAAAAAAAAACAACAATACATGAGATTTTAAATGAAAAAAATTATCTATGTTTGGAGAATTTATAGTATGTTTCACATTGACTGCTGACCAAAAAAATTTAATCGCATAAATCATTTCAAAAATATTATTAAAAACATATGAACTGACGATAATTACTTAGCAAACGGTAACTTGGTGATGAAACTCATTGATTTAGAAACTATATAATCGTGAAGTTGGCGATTATTACACGATAATTCACCTTATTCTCATCGTGTTACAATTATTACTGTCTATTAATAAACAAATTTCAATATTCGTCTTATTTACCCGATTTAGGTCCATGTAACTACATTTCTATTCCCTAAAACTATTTAAAAAATAATTTGTTCACAATACACCAATTGAAAAAAATCAATTAAATTATTAAAAAGCTCTGTTAAAATCCATTTGACCACAATCAATCTGTAACTTTCAAATAAAAGTGTCAACACAATATGTCATAAATTCCGAAAGGTTGGTAATTGTAGAACACGACCTCAAAACAAAATCATATGTTGATTTATACAAATGATAGATCTACGGATTTAAAAATTATAATATGCGTTATTATTGTGGCAAAAATTTCTGGTATACTCACGATATTTATTTTAAATAGCTATAATTCCAAACATCGTTTTAACCACTGATCAAATTTATATCAGATGTTTCTTCAGGATGGAATGGGCATGACGGCATAACGCTTCTTTTGTGAATGCCCAGCTTATGCGTTCAATGCAAATATAGAGTATATGTAGTACCTCGCCATTATTCATAGTTTCATAATGTGTGTATGGATTTGTAAAAACGTCCAAATGACTTTATATATATATTACATAAAATTTTTGAAAGATTTAAAAATTTTAATAAGAGATAAAATGTTACTTATACAATTGGTGTTCCAATCTATTTTATTAAAAAATTGTTAATAACTTAATGTCACGACAAAATACATTTTATTTGACTTTATTAAATTTTGGGAAAATTATAATTTCAAATACCTCTCGTTCGCCTATATATAATATATAAATTATGCAAATGCATTTAAATTAATTCAATATACACCATACGTTATATCTTTAATATAATTATTAGAAAATTTTTTATCATATATTAACGCTCTCTCCTAAAATTTATTTCTATTATATATATGTCTATCATTTTTATATGTGCGGGGTGATCTCATATATATGACATCGCATGCATTTGTGTATAACCAATTTTTCATTTATTATTATATAATTATATTTTATTAAAATATTACGAATAAAATTGCGCATCTGTTTATTTCATTTCCTTTTAATGAATTATTTCAAAATGTTACACTTTTATATTATTTCTATAATTTACATATATATATAATATATTGTATTCGTATAAAGCTTTTTATATTATAAGCGCAACATTATGCCATTTAATATATAAATATATACCAAGACTGTATAATTATTTACATATTATATTTATAAATATACAGGCGATCCGCCATACAGCGCTGTAGCGTGATTGATAATTTCTGTTATACATAATTCCGCATACATTATTCCACAATTTATGTATGAATGAACATGCGGTTTATATAAACAAGAAACGATAATCACGAAAATTATTGTATATCGCTTGAACATCGCAGATGTTAAAAAAATGTATTTATAATTACATACAGGAAACTGATTCTGCGACATACCTTAATTTACTAAATAATAATCTTAAGGTTAAATTTTGTTGTTATATCGAATCTTAATTATATACTTTTCATTTGGTTGGAAATTATTTTATTTTTCTAGTATTCATCGCGCCATTATAAGATTCCTCTGTTTGTACATTCCGGAGAAAACATGAAAGCAATACAAAAACCTGATATACGTTCTTAACATAATAAATAAATTGGGAAGATGCAACAAACAATTCAAATTTATATGTTTTTATTGTACAATGTAAGAAAAATTAAATCATTAAAAATTTCTAATTTGTTTTTTATTCGCCTGATAACAAACGCATACGTTTTTGATTCTGAGAATCTTGAATGGAAACGCTGGCTGCATTAATATCACTGCGCTGTGCATGTTGTCAATGTTTTTTGTGGTGCGTTTAAAAAATTTGTTAACAAATTGCGATTTCTTTTTTGAAAGACACTTGTGCAATTCGTCGTATCGGCACATGCATTGCTTCACGTTTGAAGCGGCTTCGCTTTATCTTCTGTTCGTTTTTCCAATATCTCCTCATAACAGAGCAAAAAAACCGAAAATTACATCATTAATCATATCATCGAAACCCGCACCACCTATACTTTATATGCCAATGCTATAACATTAGTATATTCAACTAATTGCGATGTAATAGGATTTGTAACTGAAACGTACTCAGGTCAAATTGATTTTCTTCCACAACAGATGTGCACGGCTGTTATCTTTCGTAATTCTGAGATCGCTTTTGTTTTGAGATCATCAAGAGATGCAAATGATTCCATGCATGAATCACAGCCTTCGTTTCGTCACTTCCTATAGTTTATTTAAGATAAACTGGAATAATTTTCGTATATACATATAGACGGTTTTGAAAGTAGCGTAATTATGGATGTTGTGTTTGGGGGGCAAGAATACCACTTGAACATTTGGATGTTCCAAAATTGGATTACCTATTTTCAAATAACACACGAACTTTAAATTCAAGTTTTTTGCACTCCTTTATTTTTGGTCTTTCGCAACAAAACATTTGTGGAATTATTCTGTGAAAATGGTACTGATCATCCATGCATTTTTATTTGCCATCCATTGAACGGGCAATTTCTTTAAATCATGGCCTATCAATGTTCGAATAGTGCTTTGTTTTTTAAACCCACTGACATTCTTCTGGGATAATTGGGGAAAGTGTTTGAACCGTGTTAGAGTAAAATGGTGTAAGAGAAGACTATGTAAAATAAGTATTCAGTGTATATATACTTGTATTTTGTATTGTATTATATTTGTTTATGTATACATTGTATCTCTATATATATATTTTTATGTATAATTTGAACAATCTACAAAGTTATATATATATAGATTCCATAAAATACATATATTCATGTCTTTCTTAAAGCATAATGGCAGAGGGATTACATTCATAAAATATTTAATGGGCATGGGATTTAAACATTATCTATAATTCTATATATATATATTTATATACATATATACATGCATGTATTCATATATAACATAAATATACATAATTGTATGTATATAAATATAAATACACATAAATTAAGTATAATAAGCTTTCTATCTATTTTATTAAAATACATTTATTAAAGTACTTTAATGAATATATATATGTATATATTGTGTAGTAGAGGTGTATCACATATATAATACATATATAATACATACATAGTATAAATTAAATATATAACCATTTATATTATATTATATACATTCATTACATAAAAAATACATTGATAAATAGTGAACTTAATTTATTTATATTCGAAATGAATTACATTTGACAAGTAAAAAAAAACTTTATTCTATTGTATTGTATATATTTTGTGATGTTTTATTTAATATAGTTTTAATATCCAATAGCATATAATTAGTTTAAATTGTTAAATGTTAAACTATATACTAGTTTAATATGAACAAAGTTTATCCATGTTTATGCTTTTCTTTTTCTGTTAGTCAATATATATTATTGTTAGTATGGATTAAAATTATTTAAATAGACTTTGGGAATGTGATTGTGATGTATATGAAAATAGTTATAAATCAATATTAAATGAAATGCGATAGAAGTATAGAACAAGAGATGGGCAAATCACATTATCAAATATGTATATGAAATACAAAATATACAATTGGCCGAGTTTTGAGTTGCCTGTATATAAATTTAATGTATTTCTTTGTGTGTACTAGAAAAATAAATATTGATACTAATAGAAAACAAATAACAATAATATTTTTATTAAATTTTGCAAAATACTTATAACTATTTTGTATTTCTGATTTATTTCCTTTTAAAAACACCAACATATATAAAAAATTTCTTCAGAGATTGATGCTCTTGTCGGTGAGTGTGTAACATAATATACCATCGAATGAAAATAGTCGTCGACAGTTGCCACAGGGAACATATAAGCTAATTTAACAATTTTGTAAGACCATTGCTGCAAGATATGAGAAATAAATTTTTTAAATACATAACATTGGGGATCACTTCTGTTAGAAAAGATGCGTATAATTGATTTAAAAGTTTTCTGTATTAAATTAAATTTAAATAACTATTTTTTCGTAGATTGTGTGGGACTTAAATTACCAAAATATATTAATTTTATAAACTATTATTTACTCGTGTGTAATTACCATATATGTGAATGGCACTATATATTGTAGATATAAAAAACTTCATTTTATATTTAGGTACAATCAGAACAGAACTGATTGTATATTATCATTTATATAAAACCATATTATAAACATATTACATATATTCAAATATAAACAAAATTCATTACATGTTATATGAGACATGAGGTGACACATATTATTTTGAAATTTAAATATTTTTGGAAATTCTGTACTATATTTAAAATAACTGGCCCAATATATATTCAGCCATCAAAGTCATCACATGTATACTAACCATTAAATGAAAATGAAAATTGTTTATATAATCCCCTTATGAATCAACATACCATGTTCGATAAAATTTATGAATTATAATCAAATACCACTATATTTTATTGTAATCAGTAAAATATTCCCTCAAAATCCATCTTGCTCTTTTTATTATCCTTTGGTTGGAATAATTATTAACAATGTATCATCCTATCTCTGTATACTGTTAGTAGTGCTACATAGTTTTAGTTATAATGGTTCCTGTCTGTAAACAGTTGTGCGATATAGTAGATGAAACAACATGTATATGTGTCAAATACGTAAATGTAAAAATTTTGGAATCCTTTTACATCAGTAAATTATCATTTTAAAATTAAACAAATTGCTAAAATATTAATTTCTTATTAATTTCCGATGAGATAGAAAAACAATATGCAAACGATAATAATATGTATTAAAACAAATTTTACCCATACACAAATACACAAATTCGGATTATAATTTGTATTTTGTTTTGAATTTTTTTAAATTGTATATGAAATATAAATCATAAAATACTTTTTAAGCGAATTATTAAAATTCCAATTATAAATAATAAAAAAATACATGTGTAATTGAATTACTGTGGAGAGACCTGTGGGTGATCGTATATACAAACTACAATATAGGCAAAAAATGAACTTTTATTAAAAATCTAACTATAACATAAAAAGGATTAATTAATTCTATAGAAAAATTTAATATTTTTATACAATAGAAAAAAAAAAACCAATTATACAAAGAAAAACTATTAAAATATAAAGCAATTATTTTTTTTTAAATAAATAAAATAATTTGCAATTGAGTACAATTCTTATGTGTATAAGAAGTGTTTCTATATTTTTTTTTATATTATAATATTGTACATATATAAAAATATGTATGTTCAAGATCATCTCTAAAACATAAGCATTTAAAACTACATTCTATACTCCTCTGTATTAAAATATATATATTCTTTGATAAAGGGTATACTTATGTGAAAACAAAAAAATGAAAAAAATGCTTCACATTATTATTTTTTTATTTTTTTATCGTTGAGTGAGAGAAAATATGAAACTATATTATCATAAGAAAATATTTATAGAAACGTTTATATGTTAAATAAAGCTTTTCAATTATAAAATAGATTTTTAAATTATTTATCATTTTCATAACTAATAACTATTATATATGTATTATAGTTTTATAATATTATATAATAGTACTTTATAGTACATTATCATATAATGATTATCAATTAAAAAGTATGTCGGAATGGTCTGAAACTGAACTATAACTATATAGAAATTTATACTTAAACTCTTATCATTTATTATATAATAATCAATATAGTTGTCTATTTGGTTAAATATGAATTTAATTCAAAATTTATTACATTATACAATTGAGTTATTTATTTACACAAAGTATATATGCACTCAATATAATATAATACGTTTTTCAGATATATCTGTTTCAAAGTGTATTTCAATTTTTAAGTATATATTTTGTACTATATATATATATATATAGCATCTTTTGTATCATTTAATACATTATACACGATGAGTTTTTGAGTATATATATATATATATATATATATATATATGATATATATGTATTGTATCTAAGCAAGTACTTATAGTTTATATATACAATTACATGATGTATATGTAAAATGCACTGTGTGTACATTGTAGATTTTACATCGTTTGTAAACACTACATTATATAATATGCATGAACAAACTATTAATAAATCGATATTATATATCATGTAGGAACTTAATATATCAAGAATTGAAAATTTATGTTGTTTTACAATTTAGAATACACATAATAATTGTGATAATAGAGAATGTAAATTATTACATGAATATATTTTATGTGCATATATATGAAAACATGTACATAAAATCAATTTCTATAATTAATAAATATATATTTCCATGTATATATATTATGCATGTTTATGTGTATATACATTTTATCTGTTCTCCTATAATATATTGTATAAATGTATTCTATATTTACTTTACACAATGTATTTGATACATTTATGTATTTTGTGTAGTGATACACAAAAATTAATATACGGTATATTGCGGATACTCGTAATTATCCTAATTCGGTATAAATATGTCATCCATGTACAGTACAGTTGCGTTTAAGTCGACAAAATGTCTATATAAATTCCATAAAAAGTGACAGTGTATAACCGTACAGTAAATTTGAAATGCAGAAAATTAAAAGACTTCAGCACATTTGTCCACAAGAATGTTCGAATGCCTAAATTGATGTTTTTTTTCATAATATATAGTTCTCAATACGGACCGATTTCTCATTTCTTTTGTTCAATTACCCACATCAATTCACAATTAATGTCATTTGAAATTTTATTCTATCCAAACATGCGTGATTTGGATAAAAGTAGAATAAATTATGAACAAAGAATTATTGGTGTTCAACAAACAAATCGAATTCTCTGACTTTTATGAATTATTGTCATATTTTTCGGTTTATAGAATTACAAAAATTAATCATTATTTCTAATAATTTTTAAGTATAAAAGCATTGAGAAAATATACAGACGATTTTTCATTTGATTGAAATTTATATTTCGTATATAATTATACTATTTTCATCATGGAAAATAAATCGTCTATAAATTTTCTGAACGAGTGAAAAAATATTTTTTTTTTAAAATCATTTCTATGTAAAAGGTTTGGAATCAATTATGTATATTAAAATGAAAAAATTAATTCATAAAATTAAATTATCTGAAAATCTAATGTGGTTGACACGAAAACTTTTCTTTCATAATGGATTTTTCAAATTCACTTTATGTAAAATATATTGATATTTTAATCTGTAAAAATTTTTCACGCTACCTATTACAAGCGAGCGAGTAACAGAGTGTCTTATTGGCACTTGCATATCGTCATCCGGAATGTGTATGGACATAAAAATTATTACAAACTAATATATGGATTGCATAATGCTCATATGGTATATCAAAAAACATGTTTACATAAGCACAATTTGTTTTCTATCCATATTAATTTAAAGAAAATGAAAGTTGAAGACTTAACTGTGTTCGGCGTTATTTGGAAATATTTATTAAATGATTTTTCTTATATTTTATTCATATGATTAAATAAAACTCTGGTGTTCTGCTCTTCGGTTTGAAATAAGTTAATATTAAATTGTTATGTAAGTTTAAAAAATTTTGTGACAATCGGCCGCTCCTACATAGATAAAAAAGAATTAAAAACAGACAATTGATTTGAATTAAGATTTCAACGATTAAGTACATTTCCGAGACCTTAAAAGGATAATTTTCAACAACTAGTCGTTCGACATCTGATATGAAAGAGAATTAAGCAGGGTAAATGAGTAATAATTATTATTAAAGTTAAAGTGCATATAATTTCGATTGCCGCTATTGATATAAGAGAAAAATTTCAGTATTTTTCATACTAAAATTTACTCAACTGAATTATCATTTGTTCGTTTACAAAATCAAGGATTTATTTAAAAAATTTTGTTTGCACGATATTCAGATATTAACAAACTTTCCACACACAACATTATATGGGCGATTCACTCATACGAATAAATGTATTAATAAATTATCTGTCGCAACATAATTGCAAAACCGTAATAATATTATGTATTGATAAGCGAATTTTTAACTAAATTGACAAATTTCTTGTATATATTGGCAAAAAGGCAAGGTCTGTAAACTGATCAAAATATCTGACCAGAGTAAAGGCATATAATCTCATTTTAAAATCTTATATCGGATCTTATCCAAATTGATCTGACAATCCTATCCTAGCCCATCCTAGTTCTACAATATGGTCAACGGATTTGTCTAGATTATCAGTTTTTATAGCGTCTTGTTAGGTTAGCCAGCAATGTTTTATCCAAAACGTACACTCGTATACATGATTTTATCGAAATTGTTGGTAATAACATCCACAACAGACCTTATTACTTGTACTAACAATTAAATTCCTCGATTTTTATATTGTATTATTTCATTTTTCTTGCCGTCCACATTAACGAGTTATTATTGCATTGCTATAATTAATATGTTACTTTTATTAAGATTTTGTCTTTCCATAACATGCAACAACGACAATGATAATGTTAAATTTTGTTGTAAATTTATTATAACATTTTTATAAGCATAATTTTTATTAAAATCGTAAATATGTTAAAATAACTATTATAATATTATATAATAAAACATGGTTATTTCTTGATTGTGTGTATATATAAAAAATTTATGTGATATGCGACACAAAAATACCTATTTAACAATAATTTAAATTCTGAAATTCTCTTTGTCGATGTCCTTTAAAAATATTTCTATAATATTTTATTCGGATAAAGGTATTTTATATGTTCTGAATATTTATTACATAATTTTCCCAAATAATATATACGTTCTTTCTCATTTTTATAAAAGTATTGTAATATATATGTGTTTAGGTAAATGTATATTACACCAATGTACATGTACATATTATCAAATAGTCACAATGTAAATATACAGAAAATAAAGTAGGTTAAGGATCGGTTCAATACATAATTGAACCCAATACATTTTCTTAAATTACTGCGGACATAGTTTCAACGAATTTCCGTATTTGTACAATATATACAGAAACAGAATTTCAGATTATAATCTATTTCCAGTATTGCATAGAAGAGATTTTTAAAATCGGTTTATGCGTTTAAAAGATATAGCCGCGTTTTTTTTTCATTTGATGTCAATGAAATTTTTTATAAAATAATCAAAGTTTTTTTGAATTTTCAATGTCATCGCTGTTTAAATATTTCTTCTATAAAAGATTTCGGTAATTATAATTGAATTTGTTAATTCTGTAAATGGAATTCCATTAAAACTATATATAGTATTTAATTAAAAAAGATAATTTATAATTATATTAAAAATTAATGTAATATTATTAATTATTATTATTATTATTATTACTATTATTAATTATATGAAAATCGATAAGGAAATACAATTATATGTTTTATGTTTCTTGTGCCGCCGATCAAGCCATTACATCCTTTGTGTCTATTTGTGAAAGGACCGGTCCTGCTTTGCGTATATTGATACTTTAAATGCTTTTAACATACAAATAATATATCTATAATAGTTATATGTTATTTATATAAAATACATTTATTTTCATAAGAAAATTTATGATTTTCAATAATTTTCATGAAAATGTTGACCTTATAAGTCTTATTTCCACAAAATTTATTTATGTGCTGAACAGGTGCTGATATCAAAAGATTTATATATACAATTATATCGGTATATGTATATTATATTATATATTTGAAATACCATTTCAACAATTTTGGCATAGAGAGACTATTCAAGTTTCGCATAACAATTTTTTCCTCTCGAAATATATTATATATATATATTTTCTATGTTTACACTATAAGTATAACATACAAATATACAATATAATAAAACATAAATAACTAACATAAAACATATAAATACAAAATATATATGATATAGAAAATGTTTTTTGTTGAAATAAATTTTGTGTGTATATTTGTTATGGGTTTTTGTTGTTGTATTTGTTTATTATTGTTATATAGGAAAATATGTAGTAGTTCACATATATAATAGTCGAATTTTGTTATTCAAATAATTTTCATTTTTATTGTTTTATAAATTTTCATGTCAGTAAATATATTATAGTATTATTATAGTATTGTATAACTTGTTTCTACAATATATGTAGTCTTTGTGTATATGGTTTAGTAACGGTTTGTAATGTTACTGGGACTGCGACTATTTTATGATACGAATAGACTATATTTATGTAAATTTATGTAACATATATTATTATAAAATACAACAGACAATTGCATATAAAACTTTTGTATTGTGTACTATTTAATTTTTATTATAATTTATGAAATGTTATAATTTTATTTAAAGATACGACCACAAAAAATATATTATATATATACCGTGAAATGGGGTATTATTGCGACACCCAAAAATATTAAAAATATTATTATGTTTTCCTTCACGAATTTAAGTTTCGTACGTTCGATACGATTTATTATTTAGGAGAGTTTTAAAATATTTTTGGTTTTTCATTTACTTTCTAAAAAATATTCGTACATAATTTGTATATTTTTGACTGGGTTTTCTCGTGAAAAGTCAATTCGGGTTAAAATGTCATGTACATATACAATAAAAGATTAACGTATGCTTTATAATACCCCATTTAACGATATACAATATTTTTTCAATTATTCTAATATTACAAATAAATTTTTACAAAATAAATTTATTTTATCATTATTCATAATATTACAAATTACATATATTAGCTATAATTACTTATAAAATATATTACAATTAATTCATAGTTTTTCATATGAAAATATACGTAAATAATTTAATCCTGTTAGTCGGTTAGCATTGTGGATAATTCAGCTAAAATGCATGGAATCATTGAGGCATACATATACTTTAGAAAATACAGACAAACAAAGTATTGCAGCAAGTTGTAAGTTATTGGTATTCATTCAAATAGTGATATACACGTGCTATCTTTGCGTTTCGACGTTGTAAATCTCATTTAATAATTTACGAAATATAACTAACTAAAATAAGAAAATAAGCAAAAAATAATAAAAATAACTACAGCCAAAATACGAGTGTGTATATGTGAAATTATAACAGAATAATATAAATTTTTAATAAACAAATATGAATTATTGACTGCGTATATATTAAAATTGAATTAGTTCCATCATATTATTTAAATATTAGCGCAGGATATATCGAAACATATACGATTAATTTTTCTAATCTTATATTGAATTGAAATTGCCTGAAAATTTAGACAATTTAATTATATTTTTTTTATGCCTATTTATAGGTTTAGAATGATATTATATGAACGCAATTTTTATGAAGTTCCAATAGAAAACGATGGTTTAGCAGGAATATTTTCTGGAAAACTGAAATATTTTTATCATATTCTTTTTTCAATTTTGATCAAATTTCATATTTAATTTTAGAATGCGAACATGAGCAGTTTTTTTTTAGACGTTCATACATTTAGGACAAATGTTTTCGGAATATAATTTTGACAATTTGATTTGATCGCATATTCTTATAAAATTTAATCATTAAATCATAGTAAAAGAAAATTCTATTGACCTCAACTTTAATATATAGGAAATTTAAAAATATAATCTTGTTTTTAAAATCTCTTTTTTCGCAGTCCGTTCTTTTAGTGGTTCCGCAATTTTATTAGAAATTTCTTAATAAAATTTCATGGTAAAACGCATCGTATTTATACGAAACTGGATCAGATAAATTTTCTAGATTTTCTAGAAATTACATGTAAATTGTACAAATGATTTTGTAATGCATTGATATACAAAATTTTATCAAAATTGTAATTTATAAAATTGAATAATGTTTTAAAGTTTCAAATTTCCTAAGTGAAGAATATAAGGTTTTTAAGTCATTATGTTATAGGAGTATCAATAACTAATAAAATAATTATTTCGATTAGTTTTATTATGACCGAAATGGATGAGTTCAATGATCTCGAGTATGCGTTGAATGGGATTCGAAATTAATTTGATATTACTGTGATTTTTTATTGTAACATTTTAGTATCAATATTAATTATTAAATTTGTAAATTTATTGCATTCTCATTTATTAAAAAGTAATTTATTTTTAATTTAATTTTCAAAAAAGTATCATGTTACAATAAAAATTATATATCCAAATATTGTGCAACATTTCGTTTTATTAAATTTTTTATTTAATATTTTATCCTATATGCAATACATTTACAAATAAAAAAAGAGATTAACCGTGTTTCTTGTTTGTGGTTTTTTTTTGTTTTTTTTAAGAAATAAAAATTTAAAAATATAAAATTAAAATTATTATCATTTGTCTTCAGAGTCTTATATCGTATGTAAATATATAATAAAATAAAATATTAAATAATTAAATATATGCGTGCGTATGTGTGTGTGTGTATGTGTGTTTGTTGGTGTATATATGCATATTTTCTAAACACAAAAATAAATAAACATCACATGAAATAATAAAAATAAATATTTTCTTTTATAATAATAAATATAAGAATTATATATTAAATTGTATATATATTTTCGCATATCACTTACCGAATTCACGGCAGCCATTGGTGAAAAGGAATTTTGGAAGCGCCTGAAATATATATAAAAGAAAAAAAGAAATCAACAATTTTTTTTTTTTATAATTTATTTATTTATTTTTTTATTTTTTTTTTTTATTTTTAATGAAAATGAATATTTTCGCAATTTTTTATAATTTTCTATATAACAAAACTATATATATATATAAATTATTTTGTATAATATTATGCAGATAGATGGATAGAGGTGACCAGAGTTATATGAATCAAATTTTTACCGAAACAACTATATATATTTCCTAAAATACTATAACTTAACATATTATTGGTCTTTTACAGCAAATTTTGTAAGCTTAAATTCATTCATTACCATCGCATAATCATCAGAAATTGAATCGTTAATCACAATTAAGACGATGGCCCACCATGTGGGAAAATTAACCTCTCATAATTTCTTTAGTATAATTATATGATTTTTTAAACATTATATTTGAAGCTATTTTTGGCATTGATTAAGTTATTGATTGCCAAATATAATTGTATAGGATTCATCAAATGGTATTTTAATTTTATTTTTTTAATAGCATTTAAATTTTGCAATTTTTCACATAGATATAACGTTCAGATTTATGTTTATAAACTCTGTGAATTTTATCGTGGACATTTTGGAATTTAATTAATGTTCTACTATTTTATTTTAACATCATTTTTATTCAATTTGACTAAAAATACATATTTTTACAAATAAAAACGAAACACGAATAAAATATGTTTTATATTACCATACATAATTAATATATGATAGTTATGATGTGGTGGGAACCCAATAGATTCAAACAATTTTGATATATTGCAGTCATATAGTTAGCCATTAATTAATCACTGTATAACCCAAAATATGGACAAAAAAACATTAAATATATATACACAATCAAATAACTGCAAACTTTTATAAAAATTTAAATATATTCACACAATACAAAACAATAATATATATTTTAAAATATTTTATCGCATGTCTTGAAAAATTTTTTGTAAAGAATATATTAAAAATAAAAACTCATATTGAAATTAAAGATGGTAAAACCACCGATCACAATGAAATTTTGTTCAAAAATTGAAATGCGACATTGCTATAAGTGACCATGTTGTGATGACACTTAAACTGGGCTCCTCAACATTTTTTGTTTACCGCAGATTTTACTAATGATTTATATATTTAACCCCTGTGGTTCATATAGCCCCAGTCATCCCTATTATATATTATGTTTATAAAAACGTATTATATATGTTATGTATTATATATATAGAATATATTAAATATATTACATATATATTTTAATGCTATATAATTAAACATGTTTTGATGTTGTTGTATATATATGTATTTTATTTTGTATATAATATACATTTATATATAATATATAATGGAAAAAATAAGCAAGTAGACGTAGGCGTTGGGATGATTAAATAGCAACTGGACATTCATTCGGAGAACTATATATATATATATATATATGTGGTATGTGTTTGTGTGTGCGTGCTTGTATGTACAAACATAAAAAGAAAAAAAAAAAATTTTTTGATCGTGTAAATAATTGTGAAAAACAAAAATAAAATAAAATTCTCATACATAAAATTGTAGGTTGGTAAATAAATAGGGCTATAAAAGTGAAAATACAGACATATACGCATATTTATATATATAATACGTTTAATTACATATTGTATATACACACACACAACATATAACTTATAATATATATTATATAATATATATAATATAAATATGCATGTGGTATACAAGAATCAGAAGCGGTTAAAATAACATCATATTCTATATAGGATGTATGAAGGAAAATATATAAGTTATATATAAAAATGTGAAATGAATGAAAATTTTGCGATGAACGCACAGAGAAAGAAAAACCATATATAGAAAAAAGAAATCCTCTTTTAATGAAAATCATATAACATAAAACAGCAGAGTTATTCCATATAGTTACCGCACCGCGTGCGTATATGTATCATGAAAATACTGGGTAACTATCTCTATATACAATACAGACATGGAAACACATTATATTTTAATTTCTATATAATATCATCAACATAAATGCGGTTATACTTTTATTACATTCATTATATTTCTTATTAAATGTATTTAATTTCTTCATTTTAATTTTTTTTTTTTATATGCAAAAAAATAAAAGAGGTTCTTTTCGCAGTTTAGCGCGCGATAAGATAATGCGAAAATATACATTTTATAATATATAATAAAAGTATTATTTTTATAATGTCTTTTTATAAACTACCATAATATCAAAAGTGTTTTGCCTGCAGTTAATTTTTTGTAAGAAATTAAATATTTCTTTGCATAGACGAGTGAAGAATTCGAAGAGCAGAGGCGACGCTTTGAATTTTATAATAACATTATAAAAACAAAAACAAAAAATTATCCATTCAAATTTAAATAGACCAATTACAAAAATTAACAATAATATTTTATACATCGCGTTTTACATCTAGTATTTACTTAAAAATATAATAAAATAAAAATTACCCGCACCCACTCCCAAACTCTGTTAAATCAAAAATTATTCATTTGCATTGCATTTTAGGAAAATAAAATTTTTCGGTATACGCACAAAACATTTGCTAAATTTATTATAATACATTTTCCGTTTTAGACATAAAATTCTGCTATTCTAAGCTGCAAAAATTAATTTCCATAACTTTAAGTATATACAATATATTCTAAGGATTTCTTTATCCTGCCGAAACCTTCATTTTGAATATGCTTTTTTCTTATTATATACTTTATTAGTATTTACTTATATAATTTTAATGCAATTTTAAAAATAGCATTATGGTATTTCGTAATATAAACAATAATTAATAATTATGGAAAATTTTATAATATTTTGATTTTGCAGATACCAATTGTGTGTAAAGGGATTGGATTATATATTAATAGTTATAATAAATTGATTGTCAGTGTAGTTTTCTAGGCCAACTGGAAAAAAAAATTTGGAACTTCATCATTTCTATTCAATTTTGATAAAATTTTAAATGCGGATGTATTGTTTAAAATTTTTAATATAATGGCATGCACAGTTCTTATGATGAAGTTCTAGGAAAACAATACCCTTTACAGATTTTTAGATCAGCTACTGGACAATTTTGAATATTATCCAATTTTAAGCAATTTTTATATGCAGATACAGTCACTTTTTTGAAGCACCTACTAGAAAATGGTGTATTTGGTAATTGCTTTTCCAATTTCATTGTACACAGATTGAGTTTAATGTAGCGAAATATCATATTTTATATGCAGTAAACTGTAAGATTAAGATACTTAAAATTTGGCATTGGAAGACGTTAACTGCAGATATAAATCCGGTTGGAAAAATGTGTTAAAGAAATCGCACCTTAATTAATGCCGGGCAATAAGTATTAATTAAATATAAGTCATATTCTATTTCTTATGTTCATAATCTCTTGATTTGACGATATATTCCAACCGAATGATTTAATTTTTTTTATATAATAACTTTATTCGACATGTTTAGGAATCACCCTATAGAAGTTAGATAAAATTACATTTTTGTTTATAAAATCATTCAAAAATTTATAATATTATACAAATATTATTTATAATATCATATATATTTAATTTTAATTACATTTACGTATATATATATATAGTGTCTATAATACGTATATATAAACTGCGATACACACTTGTTCATATTCATATTCGTAATGCAAAATGTTTAAATTAATATATATATATTTCATTACATTAAAAACACTTGAATAAACTTAAGAAATTGCAATTAAGAAAAAATATATGTAGTATAAATTATAATAAATACATGAAAACGTTAAATTTAAGTTGCGGTACGAGAGGGTAAGTCAACAAGTTTCCATTTTAGCAAAATGTTGATTGTATAATATCCTGCATTAAGTGTTAATATTTATTATTCTTTCAGAAAATTATAAAAATTTTCTCAAGAACTTCAAAATTATAATAATGCATATTTTTATTGAACTCATTCTAAATATCATTTATTATTTATTTTATGAAATAAATGGCAGGGAGCCAAATCTGGAGAATTCATTATAACTATATATAGTTACATAACCAATTTCTATACCATAATTCGTACAATTTTTTTAAAATATTTTATATGAGTCTATACCAAAATATATAGTTGTTTTTATTGTAAGGATAACTTTGAATCATATATAGGGAAAAGTAATTTGGTTTGCATTAACATTCCAGTTAACTATATAATGAACCCCATATTCATAGGTTTCATCAAAAAATTACTAATAAATCACTTTACATTAAACAAATCATAGTTACGGTTAAAGAGGCCAACAAAATGTTTTCACCTTTTCTTTCTAATATAATATTTAACAAAAGTTACGTACTTTTAATCCTTTTCAAACTACTTATTAAAATAGATAATATCCTTTTATTAATACTGCAATACATTTTACACATACTTCTTGACTTGTCCTCGTAATTATTAATTATTTTATGTACTGTTAGTATATATAGTTAAGTATACTAAATTTATTATATACGTAGAACTTATATAAAAATATAAAATTAATACCATCATTTTAAGTTCTATAGTATGATAAAGTATGTAACGTATATAAATATGATATACAGTGTGTCCACGAGCGGTGCGCATTTCTTCAAGGGGGTGATGGGGGACATAATTCTAAGTCGAAATTACAAAATAACATTTTTCTATTTGGAGCTCTGTTTTCGAGATACGGCCCTCAGAATTTTTCTCGGCAGTCCATCATTAAAGTACCAATAACCTAAAAACTATGGTAAATACAGAAAATTTATGGTAGACCTAATTTGTAGAGAATTAAATTCTGAATTAAAATGTGTTATAAATTTTTTTATAACTTGCTTCATTTTCAAGTTATTGAAAAATATAATTGGAAAATAAATATGTTTTCTCAAAAATTTTATACTAAAATGAATTTTTTTAATAATCTAACGGCGCAACATATTAATTTTTTGCCAAAAAAGTAAAACTAATTTATTTCGCTACAATTTTCTTAAATTTTCCATTTAGCTATGACTAACAATTTAAAAGTTATAAATGTTTGAAAAAGTGGTGTAATTGTAGAAATAAAAAAATAACAAACTAAAGTTAGAGCGAGAAGAGTATTCGGTATTTGCTTATGAATAAACGAAATTTAAACAAGCCTACTATTCTTCTGTTCCAATGTTGTTGTTTATTTGGTGCTGAGACGATAACAAGAAGTGATAAAGTATAAAAGGTGCTGCTGTCAGTTCTTGTTTAATTAAAATAAATTGATTTTTTTACACAAAAAAGACACTTACAAAATTTTATTTTATTTTTAATCATTATCATTCACTGTTTCTAAACTTACTATAAATATAATACTTAATGTTACACGTTTATGTAAACAATAACATATATTCAATACAATAATCAATCAATTTCATTTCATTGAAATAATAAGACGATTATATGTTTTGTCTGTTCAATAATTATGTTTAAAGTTTTAAAAATTTTTAATATAACTAATATAAAATAACGATATATCAATTGAGATTCGAAATATATAACGACGATGAATGAACAAAATAATGAGAGAGCAAAAAAAAAAAAACACGTACACTAATGTTGAAAATAAGCCAAGTCTGTCATCAGCAATTTTGATTTGAAAGAAGAAACAAAATAAAAAAAAAACTAGCATTGTCAACAAAAAATGTTCATCATTAAAAAGTTTTGAAAATCTATTTTCATATATAGTAAACTTATATTTATATATATTATATTTGGAAAAGCTTTCCAATTTCACAAATGTATATTGCGTATTCCATATCTATTCCGTACACATTACATTTACATTTACATATGCCATATATAAATATATCGTTATATAAATACACAGGCACATACCGTCACATTAAAATTTAAATATATCCAACCCTTCAGTTATTTTTACTGTGCAAATGTATAGTTTATAATGAACTTAAAAAAAAAAAAAAGTGGCAAAAATAGAAAATAAAATTGTACATAAGCGCATGAAGTAAATTTTTATGTGAGCTGAAAGGAAAAATAAAATAATTGTATTTGAAGTATATGCAACGATGCATTTGAAGTACATTTGTAATTCTGGATGAGAATGTAAGTGCTTTTTGGGTGTAACAATAGAAAAAATGTGTATATATTTTTTATTTTTTTTAATAATAATGGATTTGTATGTGACGTATATGATGTTTGTAATTGTCATATGTAGTCATTATAACAATATATACACGCATACGAACTTTCGCAGATACTGGATTACTGACTTTATTTTATCCTACTCAAATAGTATTACAATTATATTTGTATAAATATAATAATATCATTATCATTTACTTATTAATACTTATAATTTCGTAGTTGATTTCAAATGTGATAATTTTCTCTTATTTTTGACAATAAGTGGCATCCAATTACATTATTTTAACTATATATCATTTTTATATAATGGATTAATATAATTATTTTTTCAAATTTTTAAAAACAACTTGTTAAAAAGAATATATAGCTTATAGTGCTCGAGCCCATATCAACATATGGGCAATATGAGATTCCACTAAAATAATCAATTTTGCAACTAATAATATAGCTATGAATTTCGCCAAAGACCCATAGCAAAATTAATATTATTTAGAATATGCATTTTTAGAAATCCGCAATCTTCGTATTTAATGACATTCGTTCGTACCACTGCGTCACTGAACCATTTATTAGTATCTAAATATTAGTACTAGCCTTTAAAAATCCTAAACAGAAAAGTCAGATAAGTGTTGTTATAATAAATGCGAGTTGTATAAACGTAAATCCTTATTTTATTATTAGTACATTTCCATAAATTATCAGGAGTCCGAGTAAAGTTCAATTCAACCATTGGTTGGTATACGAATTATATAAATTTGCAAAATATAGTCATTAAATATTATATTTAATTCATTATCGGTAAATAAATCCACAATAGAATTAGATTTATCGAATAAAAAATATATGTTATATTATAATGTAAAATTATTTGAACAATCAACGCTAAATTTTAATGATGTAGTAAAAATTAAAATTCAACAATCATGAGTTGTGTGTTAATCTGGTGAAATTCAGTTGTAGTAATATAAAATCAATCGAAATCATTTATTTCTCACTTTTGTAACAAGCTTTAGATGCTACCAATAATCGTTTTTTTTCAGATGTTAACAAATCTATATGCACCTGAATTTATGTAGCAACACATGTCAAATACTATACTATACTATACTGTCAATCAATATCTGGTTTAGTAACAACATATAGTAAATAATATAAGATTTAATTGCGATTAAAATACCACCATCGTATTTTAATAGTACCAGAATTACCATATCTGTCGCGTATAAAAATTTGATAAAATATTAAAACTCGGATAACTCTGATTGAATTCAATATTGCGGAACAAAACCATATAGGTTTTGTTAATATTTAGTAATTATCTGGAATATCAAATTCAGAGTGTAAGATCAGAATGTATAAAAATCTAATAAAAATTTAACGTTCACTTTTGACGATTTTTAAATTTTATCAATTTTCCAATAATTACTGTTTACAATTAAATCAAAAAATTAACAGGAACAAGATCTTTGAAGGAAGTATAACTTCCAGCATATACCGACGGTTTTTTGTCAGTTCTACTATTAAAAATTTATAATTACTGTAGTTGTTGCCGCCGATGATGTTTGTGCTATTGATGTTATTAATGTCAATTTTGTCGTTATTGTAATTTTCTGTATAATTTGGAATCGAAATATCAACTTCTGTCATCTCATCAAAACTAAAAAGCAAATATTTTTTGGTCTGAATTTTATTAAAATATGTTATTACAATTTTTTTTTTCTAATTTTTAATTTATTTATATACATTTTTTTTCTATCAATTATTATTTTCCATGGAAGTGTATTTGTGTTTTTCAAAAATAAATGATAGAATAATGTAAATTCGAGTTTGCATTTATATAAAACTTAAATATAAATTAAATCAATATAAGTATAAGTACTTTCGTTTTTTGTTGATTTGCATACATTTAACCATTGCATGTACTTTTCACTATAATATTATATATATATATGTTTCAAAGGAATTATTGTATATTATAAACAGAAAATATAAAATGAAATTTACCATATGACTCTGTAATATCTAAAATACATTATAATATCTATGTGTATACGTACATTCTTTCATCTTTCTTCGATGATTCTAATATAGTGTATTTAATTTTTGTTTTTCATTTCTTGTGTGGCTCTAATTATATAATATTTTAATAAAATATTTAAACACCATCAACATTATTCGAGCATATATTACTAAATAATATACACATATGCAAGCACATATATATATTATTATAGGTATAATATCCATTATAGATAAAATACCGATTCAAAACATTACTTTTAAAATGACAACGACAGGTGTCTGTTATATACTAATACAAGGCAAGGTTTATGAACCATTACGCATATAGTATTATTTGTATTTTGTTTCTTATATATGAATTATATATTTATATACGAGTTTATGTATTATTTTTTTTACTTACTTACAGCCTAATATTGTATAGAGAATGTTTAAATTTATAAATGATGAGACTAAATATATATTTTTGATAAAATATTATAAGATAAATTTATTCATTATATATAATATAATATAGTTAGTACATGAAAGATCTCATATAATATACTATAAATATATACGAAATAATAAATGAGATTATGTTTATATTGGTACAAAAATATATACGAGTTTATGCATACATATAATTACTCTGTATCAAATTGGTATATGTATACAAATTATATTGAAAATTCTTCTATTTTTAATAGAATAACTTAAATTTTTTAATTCATTGTGAACACTATATTTATATATGATCATGCGATGATGCCAAGAAAAACGACAGGATAGATCTGTATTGTTTTGTAAATGGAATATGTGTAGTAATATGTACTAACCAAAATTATGTACACCTTTTATTTTATTATACAATACATTTACTTACAGAATAATAATTTGTGTATGTACAATATTCCAAAAACTTTATTGTGAATGGATTATACATTGCAATGAATGAGAATGGAAGTGTAACGCTGTGACATATGCTAAATGTAATCATTTCAATGAATGAATTGTAAATAATATTATTTGCTAGTAGTCTAACATATAATGTTCGCGGATTGAAATACGGTAAAATACGGGAGTTTGTCTTAAATGTATTTGGTTCCGGAATTTGTGGTCATTGCACAAATACGTAAACGTGGCTATGGTGGCATCAGTTTTCGAAACATAAATGCTGCTCGCTCACCACATAACATTTAGTTATGAAAAATTACTAGTACGGTTTTTAGTTTTTCCAGTCGAACGCATGAATTTAGCTGATACTAAATTATAAATTAGTTTTTGGGCGATCTTAACTTGTCACAAACATTCTTTGTATGTCAGATTGTTTGTATTGATGGTGGTGATCCATTAGTTTTTTCTTAAATGAAAAATTAAACTTTTGTATATTTCATTCCTATGTATTTGAAGATGGCCTGCAGCAGCTGTAAATGGTATATACTGCGGTAGACAATTGGCATTTATATACGAATGATTTGAAGTCGGTTACTGTTGTTAAATGCGTTTATTGTCATTATATATTTTTCGTTTTGATGTGTGGACTATTAAAATTGTTGAGTTTCGTATAATAATCTTCTTCTTCATCGATTTGCATAACGTTGCTATTAACGTTTTGGTTGTTTATTTAATATACAATATATAATTGGTTATGAGACTATATGTTAGTCGGTTCAATATAATATATATTGTTTTGACTTGTTTATAGTATGCATGTTCTTATTAAGATTTCTTATAATAATGGTAAATTGGTATACACGGGAGATGTTACGCAATTGCTCGAGAGAAATGCGATCTTTACTTATTTGAATTGCTTTATTTAGATATGGGATCCTAATTTGCATGTCTTATACGATCAAATTTTAAATGGGCTTAACCAAATAAGTATTATTGTTTATCCTGTTAACATTTCTCCATTACTTTTGTGTACTGATGTAGATACATTAGCTACTCGCCATTATTACAAACATATATTAATATATCTCTGCGATATTTATCACGTATTTACCCCAGTTATATTAAAACCAACCACTGATTAGAATTTAACATTGAAAAATTGAATAACTAAAGAGGAATTCCATTTTCGCTTCACATCAATTGACTGAAGACCAAAAATTGCCACGAGTTGATATCATTTCAAAACCCTTGAAGTGACCATAATATTTAAAAATTATTGCAACTGGTGATGAAACAATTAAAATTTCCAATACGAACCAGAACTTAAGAATTAAAATGATGAATTGGGGGCACCGCAGAGATGAAGGAAATCCGTGAAAATCTCATTTAATAAAGTCTAAAATAAAAATATATCTTATTTATTTTTAGTTACGATTGTAACGTTTAATGCTTTATGTTAACTTGATGTATTGAAACGTTTTCTCAGCCATAGTCATCATGTTCGTTCTGCATATCGAGAGTCTATATTATACGATTATGTATTTTGTCATCGCTCACAACAATTATCTGATATTTTTTACTATAAATTTGCATATACATTTTTTTTTTTCATTTGAGGCTGTTTTCAATTTACCAAACTTCATTTGGCGATAAAAGGGAACCGATTTGCATCATACTCAACAACATTTCAATCAGCAACTTAAAAAAGTCATTGGATACCACTTGTTGAACGTGTGCAAATCGATGTATTTCAGTTGGATGAGAATATTTCGAATAAATAAAATTATTTTTGTAACAATAAATTATTTGTTTGCTTTTTTTATTATTCCATATTACTTATTATTTTTTGGACAGATTGTATATACACAATATTTTTATATAAACGTAACTGAATCATGTATTTAGATTGAAAAATATATACATAAAACTAAGGATAAGAATAAACTCTGAAACAGACGTATATATACCTATATTTTATCGAATGAACAAATTTTCACAGACAATTTGTTATTTTATCTTATATGAAAATTGCTTATATAAGTAATATATATATAAAAGAAAAACAATTACCTAGGCAAACACACACACACACACACACAAGTGACACGTACGAGTATTATTTATATATAAGAAATACATTTGTTCTATGCGTGCTATATATTTATTTAGATATTCTCAAAATTTATATATTGTACGTAGGATACACTTTTTTTGCTTTTGCATAAATGGTTTATTTTCGATGAAAAAAGGGATAAATCGAAAAAATGTCAAAATATATGATATAGAACAAAATATATTATATAAATTTTTAAATTATTGACAAGAAATAATGTTATGTTGTTATTTTTCTGAAAGCATATATATATACCATATATATACATACGTAGATAGATATATATATAGATAGGTTTAAGTTGTCTGGTTAGATATCTTTATATATAAATATAGCCTATATTATATTATTTATTCAATATATGTATTATAGATGGTGTTATATATTACATATTTGTTATATATTGTATATGTTATATGTTTATACACATGTAATATATAGGTAATTTTAAATTCCAGAAAATATTATATAGGGTAAAATACAATATCTATCTTGTATTATATACCAACAATATATATATTATATATGTATATTATGTATGAAGGTATAGTAGGAAAAGATGAAATTGTTAACCTAGTTTTTATTTTTTTTTATTTAAAAGTCTATGCATAAAACACACACACACACACACACACACACATAGTTTACATAAATATATTATAAATTTGTAAATAATATTTATTTTATAAAATTTAACTTTTGTAGTCACGAAGACAAAAATTTTTTGACTTAAAAGTTACTTTAAATACAAAACAGTTAATGTCTGAAACCAGAGGCGCTTCGAGGATTACCTCAAAGGGCGAGCACAATGGATCTTTCTTGTTCTAAGCGCCGGAAATAATTCCTCCTTTTATAAAATTAATCAAGTTAATGGATGGATATTGAATTCCATTTGAAGCACCTTATATATTTATTTGCACGTAATATACTATACTTTTTAATATTTTACAAAATATTGCTATTTAAAAGTGTAATTATATTATTATTGGTTCTCTATACAACATCGTTTAATTGGTGTTACGGCTATAACGGCCATACATAATTTGCTGGAAATTGTATCTTTTTATATCTTTATCATATGTACTGACAATTTTCTCGATCGGAATCAAGTGAATTGCATTTTCACTGAATACTTTCGACAGGTTAACTTGTATAGGATTTTTGCAAAATTGTACAAGTATGCTTTTTATTTTTATCGGATGTTTGTCTAATATTTCCGATATCGTATCTGTGAGATGCCTCAAAGGTAGTTCTTAGGATGTATCTCATTTAGTTTATTTATAATATATTAACGATTTATACCGATTGAATGCATCAATGAAATATTTTAATGCCATGTAAAACTGTTTAAATTAATTAATTGATGCATTGTAATTATGTGCAATCTGATTTATTGTCTAATAATACTATGATGTTATGGTGCAAAAATCATCAGATTATCTTAATTTAGTTGTTGTATTGCTTGAAAGTATGGCAACGTGTTTTATTAATAAAAATGCAATAGATTTTTAATTTTAAGCACGTGCATTCGGCCAACAGATTAATTTTTTGAATATATTGGTAACTAGAAGTGATATGTAAACTTTATACGTTGCTTTTTCATATTTTTAACATATTGTTGATATTAATCTTATTTAATTAAAGACCCATATTGGCATTTACTTTGACAGAAAAACTTACTGCTGTCAATCATATTGATATTTTGATTAATATACATATTTAGGATCAATGTGGTTTTACATTTGTGAAATTCATGGAATATTGGAACCGTAAAAATATTATTTATTTCTCTAAAACAATACCTGTATAATGTTATAATGGTTCAGTAGCTCAATGATTAAATCGCGCATGTTATTCAATCTCACGACTGTGTGTTCGATCCACTTTATTTAGATGCAAAATATTTTCTGTATTTTTCATATACTAAAAATTAATCAACTGATTTATATCATTTATTCGTTTACAAAATCAAAAAGCGAAAATCTGTAAAAATAAATATTTTTGTACGTTATTCAGAGTATTTATGGTGATATAACTTAACATACGTGCCCATAATGGTTTGATTTTCACTTTGTACCATACATATTGTCAGATTTATTGAATCAATACAGAAGAACTTTGAGATTTGTGTTAAAAATTTCCTCCTTTCACAGATCTTTTATAACTAATTGTTTTTCGAAAATAGGCTACGTCTATTCAATATGCCAGGCCTGTGCCTCTACATTATAGATTAATTAAGATTATTATTTGTATGTATATGTGAATTTATAAAAATGGCTAAATTGATTGCTCTTCTGGTTTGCGGTTTAGGTTAACATTAATTATAACAATTATCATATATAATTTTTCATTTTCCCAATAAGCAATGCAAATATTTCTATACGTACATATATAAAATATATAAAAGAAACAGATAGAATTAAAGATGTTAAAATATACAATCTTTTAGATGAAAAAAATCTACAAAAAAAGAAAATACTTTCCAATCAAAAATCGTTTTTTGCAGCATAAACGAAAGTACTTCTATAAAGCGCATAATATATAAGTCAAATTTTTATATTGCTATATATGTACCATCAAACAGGAATAATCTTCTTATGGTATGTATGCGATGCGATGTAACTTGTATATACAATTTATATATATAGTGTGCGGTGTACATATATTCCAATTTAGAGTTAACATTCAAAGGAAAATATTGCATTCATAAAATTTCTACATGTGTGCATTTTTATGTGAATATTAAAAAAAATATTGTAAAATACAAATTACTCAACAGCAAAAATTTAACATTTTATATAGGAGAACACGGTGACTATAAAATGTATTTTTTTTATTGCATTACATTTTCGTAGATACGACCATTTAATTTGATAAGATACATATTCATATTCAATTTCATTTTGTTTAAAGCTTTTAATTAAGTGTGTTAAATTAATACACAAATTGATTGAGCCATTTTCTAAGATAGTTCATAGTTAATCTTTATCCATCTATTCCATTCACATAAATATAGTAATTCGTCCTATATATTTTATCATCGTCTAATAATACCGAATACATTTTATAAATACACAATGAAATTATATGTTACTTTACACGCGTTGCCTGTTTTATTTTTAAATGTAAAAACTGTATTTTTTTTGTTGTTTTGTTATTAAAAAGTTTTTACAGAACGTTATTGTTTCCCGAGTGAAAAAAAAAACTGTAATTAATTAAAAATACTAAAACATAAGAAAAACAAGTAGAAAAACAAAAATATCACAAAATAAAGGAAAAATAAAAAGAATAAATATATATGGAGTCTCTAAAAAGAAAAGAAAATTGATAAAAGAAACTTTGTTTTAAGAAGTAATTTAAATGGAATTAACAACATTGTTTCTCTTTTTAAAGAGTTTGCCGTTTTTTTTATTCCTTTTTTGTTCCTTTATTTCTATAATTTTTTTTTTTCCTCGTGTTGTGTTTTCTTTTCGTTTCCACAATTTTTTTTTTTTTCTTACAATTTAAAATTGTGCGGTTCATTTCTTTTTATTGGAAAGTTCCATACAATACACATACAATATGTATACAGAAATATTGTACACGTGCACACCTTCTGTCCGAAAAATAACCAAAATGACATTTTAAAATATGGATCTGGTAGCTCCATTTATTGACTAATACTAATTGACGTATGTATTGTGAACCACGGCAAACTATTACAGTTTCATCATAACGTTTCCTTTAGTGTAAGCCAAAAAACAGAGCTTTAGGCAAAGCATCGACCAAAAATATGTATACAGAACAAAGAATCAGAATTTTTTATTCAAAAAACAAATATTATTGATGGTTTAGAGATCCTAGGGAAGTTTTACATGATGATGAACGTGCAGCAAAACGATCATCAACAACGATTATCGACGAAAATATTCAAAATGTGTTTAAGGTCGTCAAAGTTAGTAAGAAATGCTCAATTAAATTTATGAACCCAGTAGGCGGTACACCAAAAACAACAATTCATAACATTTTAACTGAAAAAATTGGTTTATCAAAGGTGAATTTGTTAAAATTTATCCCAAACTCCAAATGATTGTGAAAAACAAAAATCGCATCGATTTGATCATTTCAAAGAGATCCGAAAAAACACTGGAAGTGACCATAATTTCTCGAAACTATTGTAATACGTGCGGCGGTGTTTTTAATACGATCTTAAGCTTTAAAGTGCTGAATGACGGTTGTCACATAAAGGAAATCCGAAAAATGCTTTGTTTCATGAATGAAAAACTATATTCATTTGTTTTTACGATTCTAATTGTATTTTATTTGCAATAGTTAATGCTTTTTGTATTACATTGTTTTATTGAAACATTTGCTAAACTGTATTCATCGTGTTCGTCCTGAATATCATCTGATTTAGCTCTGTGTGATGTGACTAAACTATTCTCTAAACTTCAATTGAGCATTAATTGAAAAAATGCAAAATTTAACGATCGTACATAAAAAACAACATTCCAATCAGCTACCGAACCATTTAATACGCTTTAGTTGAACGTATATAAATCAATGTATTTTCAGTTGACGGAAAAATTTTTGATAAAATAAAATTATTTTCATTAAAAATTAATTAATTATTTTCTATTTTCTTAATTCGGTTTTTTTTTTTCGGACAATGGGTGTGCATATATAATATATTAAACAACCGCTATATACTAAACGCAAATGAATGAAGTTTAAAGTTTTATTATTTTCAAAATAAGAATTATAGGTAGAGTTTCTTTTGTATTTACTTGAATATTATATGCACCATAGAGCTCAGGCCAAGGTACGTACTCGTACGTATATTCTTTTACATAACAGAATAACAGAAGAAAAAAATTATATGATTATAAACAAACTCTAAAACGACAGCATATGATGGAGAGCTTTTACCACTTCTTAAATTTCTTTTTTTTTTTTTGTTTTAGCAACAGAAATGGCAAAGTGTTAGAAAACAAAAAACAATAACAAATATAAAATGAAAATAGTAAAATAAAAAATAAATAATTTATTATAAAAGAAACTTTTAATACTTTTTTTTTTTTTTTAAGTTATTAATGATTTTTCGTGAAATAAAAAGAAAACACATAAAAATAAATATAAAACTATATTACGTGTTGTTTTTTTTTCTAGCTATGTCTATTTTATAGCTTTACATTCTATATGTACAATGGAATAGCACCTGCGATGTGTTTTAAAAGCTAAATTTCTTAATAAAAATTCATTACATTTATGTGTTTTGCTTTTAACGAGAAAATATTTTTGTTACTAATTGTTGTGTTGTTGTTTTTTTGGTTGTTTTCTTTAACATTCTATCTATACTATATAGGCAACTTTTACTTAACCTCATCTATAACATCACATTTAAACATTAAATTATATTGTAAATCAAAATCTCATTGATGGGTTTTTCGGTTCTCCATTACCAAATTTTCTTCCTTATATTATACTAAGTTATTGCTATTTTTTTATTATTCAAATTTTAATTGCAGAATCGACAAGAAAAATCTTTTAAACACTTATTGAACATTAATTGTAAAATGATATTTCGCATATCTCATCATATATCACTCTAATTATTAATGGGTGATTTTGTGTCACCATAATTTGATATTATTTTAAAAATCAACTAATAAAATATAATATTACAAAATTATTTAAAATACAGAAATACAAATATACTCCTAGATTTCAAATTGATGACACAATTATATTCTGGTAAAGTTACCATTATAGCAAGAACTCAAAATGAAAACATCATCTAATTTGAATTTCAATAAATATGACAGTCTTACCACATACCTTTGCGCATAAAAATGGCAATTGATTTAATTAACCATTTGGTTGTTATTGATTTCAATTAACCTATACGTAATTAGAAGATGATTAAATATTTAATAAAATCATTTTCAATTTATGACGCATTTATGACTCTATCCGCGGTGTCCAGATCGTAAGTATTGACCATGTATTTTAATACTATGTTCAGTTATATGACATTGTTATAATCTATGAATCACATCTAACATAGTATTTTTCAAGATATTATATTATTCTATAAATGAATATTGTTTGATGTTGCCAGATACTTTTCATGTCAACTGTGAAAATGGGTAAATATAAATGTTATATCAGTGGCGACTCCTGAGAAATATAGGCTTTCTCCAAATAAAATTTTCTTAACATCACGCTACTAATACATAATAAATTGTATAAAAAATATTATTTATTTACCGGAAAATTTTCCATTAACCTTTGGACTAATATTTTACAAGTATTAAGTATTAGTTTAGTAGTGACTTCAAGAAAAGTATGTTTTTACAAGTAAACCTCAATATATTTTCAGTAACCTCTCCTTTGATATATTGTATTATGCATATAATATTCGATCGAATTTCTTAAGCATTCCAACTAACTGCTGTTTGTGAGACACTGATCGGTTTTATGGTAATAAAATACAATTTCAAAAAATTTATTTATTGTTTTTTTGTTTTATCTTATATTCAGCGAACTTGAAAAATTTTTTCACACATATTTTAACAAAAAATATTGACAAAGAAAGACCGATAAAATTTTTTGTTTAATTCTTATTCTATAAACATTAAATCTATACACATGTTTACCTACTGGATAAATATTTCATCAGAGGTCAGAATAAATATACACACACGCAGTTCAAACATACAAAGATTCAGTGTTATGAACATTTATTTTTACTATCATTTACAGTTCCATCACAAATTATTATGAACTTGTACGTCCAGTGGATAGATCAGTGTTCTGGCTAATCAAATGCAAAATTTTTTGCTATTTGCATTAATACTTTATTTGTCTTCATTTATGGAATAAAATAAACGCATTTCATTGAAAATATAGTGTTTGACGCTACACAAATATTGACAATATCTATACATACCATACACTATTAAGTGCTCATATAAAAATAATTGAATTAAGGAAACACTTGTCTTTCGATAATTGCGGATCAATTGTTGAATTGTTATATACTCCCATGCAAAGTAATTTACCAAATTAACTGTAATTAATTTTTGGTAAATGCTACATAAGCTCCACCATAAAATTTTGATTATTAATCATTTTTTATATAATTGTTTATATAAATATAATATTTGTGACATACAATCTTTCTAATAGTGTTCAGAAAGTCACAAGACCTAAAATTTACCAGAATAATTATGACAATAAAATGTATATAGTAATTTTTTGTGGATCAGTAATTATCATTATATAGAAGTTATTTATTAACATTCACAAAATATTAATTACAATAATTTCAGTTATATTTTTTACACATTAACTTCGAAAATTAACTATAAATTTATTAAAAAAAAAAATAAAAATATACAACCACCGGTTAGTTTAAATAAATTTTCGTATTCTTCTTATTTTTCAATTAAAACAAAATATTTACTTTATATATAATTTAATTATAATTACATTCAATGATTCAATAAACATTATGCAAAAATAATAAATAAATAATTTTCGTATACAACTCTGATCAATAATAACCGAAACTAGTCAAATAATTATCGATAAATAATTGATTTTCTTCATAGTATGTATCTATTTGATGAAAATACAACCCATTTTTACTTTTCAAATCCATTTTTTTTAACATTGTCATCATATAGCTGGTGTTTCGGATTTTCTTTATACGATTTAGTGCATCGATTTGGGTCAGAATCAACTAAAGAAAGCATTTCAATTTCAAAAATTTTGATGACACAGACATTATAAAACGCCAAAATGCTTTGTATTTATCCAAATGTTTTATGTCTCTAATTGGTAATAACAGTTTGATTTTTTATCATTTTGATGTAATTTTTCGCAAATTTTCATCGAATATAATATTGAATTGCATATAAATAGTTCCTAATGTAAATTCTGGATTATAAATAACCACTTGACATGTAATTTGATGAATTCTCATTCAATTTTGATAGAATTTTATATGAAGATTTCTAAATGGGAATTATAAGAATAGTTCCTATGGAAGGTCTGGAAAATCGTACATTGGCTTGTTGGAAAGCCTGATCTGGATTTAACTATATTATATAATTTTTAATTTTCATATTTATTTGCTCCAATTGATTTGAATAATTGTTATTGTTTTGCTTTCAAGATTTGCAAAATCTGAATTCGTTATACGTATATAGACACTGATGTTTCTTCGAATCCTGTCAGAATCCAACCCTAAAACCCTTAAAACTTATTTTGATTACATTATAAACCTGGATAATTATTCCATATTTTAGGTTTAGGTTTGTGCTTTCTGCCTTTTTCGCATACTAAATTTTTCTATTTTACAAAAAAGTTGCGACTGAACTCTTTCTTGCTTCATCGTTTCGCAGGACACCAGTAAAATGTTACTTCAATGTCAAGTTCGTTTAATTTATTTACATAGTTCCATACTATTGATATGTAATAATTGTAATAATGACAATGAGTTTTTTATTACGATATAATTCCTGTTGAGGTTAAATTTAGTTCATCTTTCAAAGACATATCTCTTTGTTTAACATTAATGTTATTGTCCATTTTTATTAATTAATTAATTTAATTATTATATTAATGTAAAATGATTTGATTTCCATGGGTTATTTTGATCACAGTAGTATAAATAATATATGTAGTAAAACATATAGGCTATACGATGTAATTGTTTGTTATTTTATGAAACGCAGTTGTGTATAAATATGAGCAGGAGAAAGAAATATATACCTAAACATTTTTTTTTCAATAATAACTGAAATATAATTATTATATAATAAATAAATAAATTTTATTTTCTGATTTTAATAATATTATTTTACATATAAATCAATGTTATTTTTTTAATTGCTGTATGTGTTTACAATAGAGAGCGTAACAAAATACCCGGAAACTTTTAAAATTAATCAATAAATAATAAAACAGATGTTATTCCATACAATATTTATTAGACTATGGTTAAATTATACAATAGAAAAAAAATTTTCATTAACATCTATAAAAAATTGTATTATATATTGTTTTTTTCAATAAAATTAATTTAAAATAAGCATTATCCCACTCTTTTTTTAATTTTTTTTTTTTCAAATACAAATAGGATGCAAACAAAAATATTATGCGATTTCACTCAGGCACACACACAGGCACGCATATATAAAAAATAAAGAAAATGAGGAAAAACAATATACAGTTTTGTTTTGAAAGAAAATTATATATTTTTTATTTGTGGTAAATTTTTATTATATGTTTGTTGAATATTTTAAACAAATTTATATAACTTTTGTGAATGAATGCGGCGAAGACTATATAATTAATAAAATTTAATAATAATAACAATTTTAATATTAATAATACTAATAGTAATAATTATAATTATTATAATTATTATTATTATTATTATTAGAATAAAACTAATAAAAACAACAAAATAAAATTAAATTTGTTTAAATGATGCGTATTTTAGATGTATACAAAGTATTCAATATATATTGACTATAGCACACACAGCAATCAATTGATAAATTTGAATAAATATAGAATTTAGAGTTAGATAGATGATGCGGATTTTATTTTACAAATAAATGTGTATATTATAATTAAAAATATATTACAAAAATTGAATATTTATAGTGCGATATATTTTTATAATAATATACAGAAGAAATAATATATGTTTTTTTTTTATTTACGTTACAATATAAAATTTAAATGTGTAAATTAAATTTTTGTGATGGATTGCACACACACAAAAGCAATATACATTTTTGTGCTATATAAATATAAGATATTCATTTTCGGATAAATATTTATAGTATATATGTAGATACCAGTTAAAAAAACAAAAACATATCATTCAATTACGTAAGATGATGGAAAATTGATTGGAAAAGTATTTAGCTTCTAATTAGTACGCGTTTTGCATTGTAAATTTTAACAATAATAATATACAATCTCTGTCCGAAAAATAATCAAAATCACTATAATAACATGTAACACATGGGCTGCAGATTGATGATATATGTAGTGTGAATCGATTTCCCATTTCCCGGAAAATTACTATTCGAGTAAATGACCATCGATGAAAAACTTATATAATCTTCTCATGTTATTTTAACACAACCGAATATTTACTATATAGAAAATTTGAATTAAATGGAATTCTTATATAATATAATATAAACTGATAAAATGAACGAAAATCAATTTGTCTCATTGTTTTTGTTAATACATTTTTGATACTAAAGAATACATTTTTCAAGCATTAAAAAGACAACTATCAATGGTAAACATATCGCAGTGTCATGCCAAGAAACATATTATACTGGAATGAGATAAATGCACCAGATATACAAAATATTCTCGCTTTAGGATAACATTAATTCATGTGTAATTTTTCATCGACCCAGACAGGAACTATATGTATATTCCAATATATTAATAAATGGCTATCTTGTAAAACGAAACACAATCGAGCTTTTGAACTCTTTTAAATATACATCTGTAAACATCAAATCCGATCACATATTTGTTTTGATATATATATCAAGTGAACTATGCAGGTTGAGTATCATGATATAAATCAAGGTCACCTTATAAGGCATTTTACCTATTAATATACGTTATTCTAGTTCTTGGCGTTAGGGAATTTTATCGACTATAATCATTTTAATATGTAAAAAAAAAAACCACGTAAACGGAAAGGAAAGCTTCCATTATTATCTAAAAAGTATGTGTATTATTGTAGTCCAATATATTTAAAAATAATATGAAGTTAAAATATATATATAGAGAATTGAAAAACTGATAGGAAGTCTGCATCACCTTATGTTAGCAATTTTATGTATACATGACTATACTAAATGTCCATATACATAAGTGTATTTCATGCATACATACCAATCTTATAATAGAATTAGGTTGATTTCAGAAAATTAAAAAAATTGTTTCCATTATAACTGATTAAAACCAATTTTTTTTTTTATTTTTCGGAAAACTTTTGTCAAAACATCGGAAAATTCAATTTTGCAGATAAATTTTAATTCGAGTATTAAACTATAGTTATCTAATAAAATCATAAAATCATATAGAAAAATTATAGGCGAATCCTCCATGCAGACAGAAATAGAACTGCTCGATTTGCCGCATTAATTAAAAATAAATAAAGAGTCAACATTAAATTTTGTAAAAGATTTTTGAGACGAATCAATGCAAAGACGATAATGATTGCAGAAGAAACCGTTTAGTGCATCATTTAGTGAAAGTTTGCTAACTAAAAATTATTCTTCTGTGCGATTCATGTAAACGGAAATTGTTAAACCATAGATAATAATTTTAATGAGTAAAGAAATTGGATTACGAAATTCAAATTCAAATTTTCTCGAAAATTGTGTTAATTGGGGCTAAAACATATGGTGATGTCCTCAAAAATTAAAACATAACGTCTATAAAAAGATATTATCAACAAAGAATTTGTTGAAACGGAGTGGAACCGTTAATGTTTTGTATTTTCTTGGTGTATTGAAGCATTTGCTAAGCCGTATTCCCTTTTCATCTGATTCAGCTTCATGTGACTGTTTTCTATTTCCTAAACTGCTTTTTTTTTGTAATTTTATTTATTTGTCGGACATAGAGTGTAAAAACACTAACTATTGTATACTAACTAAAAGGAGAGTAAAATCATTATATTTATATTATATTTTATTTATGTATTTTATTATAAAATAGGTGATGTTTATAACAATTATTAACATATTTTAATTCATTTATAATCGATATACGATATACTCGATATATATGTATATATTTGGATAATTAATATAGAAAATGTACGAGTATAATGTTATTATAGTTGAAAAAATTAATATCTATTTTGTATAAGTTTATAAATTTTAAATTACTGTAATAATAATTTTATAAAATAAATAAACATGTTTTTACTAAATATTGTATTTTAAATGTAGGTTGTTTTTTTATTTTAATTTTTTTAAATTTTTTAAGCATAACAATAAATTAATTTTTAATTGATTTTTATCAAAACAACATGCGTTTAATAGAAAAATTTTGTTGAAAATAAATTTTTTATGGAAATTATTATAATATGTTTATAGTTTTATGTATTTATTTGCTATATGGGTTATGTTTTTGTAGTGGGTGTCATATATAATTCTTAACATTTTTTTTTTTGTTGTTAATGAAAGTCTATATATATTTTTTATTTTATTATGAGATGAAAATGAGATTAATGATAATTACGTTGATTAATATTATGTGCACGATTTTATATTTATATATAATTTAAATTTCGTTGTATATATTAAGTGCGTGGTTTTATATATTTCATGTTAATGTTATAATTTAAACTTTGTTTAACAAATTTCATTATTTGATTTTGGATTAAATGGTGTTAAAATATATAATATGTATTTTTTCGTTATGTATTTTAATTTGTAACAATTTTTTTTTTTTACCACCCATAGAAGTTTAAAATCAAAATCAAAGTTATTAAATTAGGTTCATGGAGATAAATATTGTAGGATATTCATCATACGTAACATAGTCCTTGTTCGTGGTAATAAATATTGCTACAAAAATGTTGATTTGAAGGAATTATTATATTATTTAATGTTATAATAATAACCATTAAACTTTGTTTTTCAATAACAAAACCAATGGTGCTGTTATCAATGAACCATATTCTCAGAATAAGCAGCAGCAATATTATTATATTTGGTCGAATTTTTACATATATTGACGTATTCTGAATGTCAAACCGATATTATTGTTTGTTAGTAGACACTTCAATTAGGATTCATAGTAAAACGTAATGTTATCGATTGGTTGTGTATTTTTTGTGTATAGCTCCCGTTTAAAAATGGATATTTTCATTTTACTCAATTAGGTTGAAATTATTGAGTAAATTACATAAAGTTCTACTAACATTTCGATAACTATACAATATTTAAAATTATTTAATTAAGATCTATAGAACGTAAATGAACATTAAGAGAATTTACTAAATCTAAACCACTATACGGATACGCATGAATAATGATTTAAATGGAAGAAATAATTAAATTGATCGTCAATAAAATTTTAAATTGATTATATGTTATTTGTTTGATACTCACGCTGCATTCGTGCGTTTTTTTTTACATTGGTTCGATCTATCTTTTAATATCTTTTAATGCGTTACTGTTTTGGTCGCCAATATTGCCGAAACGATAATGGTATATGTTGAAATCGGTTCAAAGAAGATTGAAACCGTAAAAATATGTTTTGTAAAATTGTAATATCACTATATTTTTCGGGTAGCCGAGTTGAGAGTAGACTATATAATGAAAAAATTGTAATGTCCACTAACAAAATTTTCTGCAAAATCGATCTTAATGAATTATCATCTATCTAAATTACGGGCCATAGTTTTACCAGATTTTCATTTTTGTGTACAGAATTTAATATTATAATCAATTTCCAATTTGTCATAGCAGATATTTTTAAAATCGATTCACGCATACAAAAGATATGATCGATTTTCCGTTTTATGTCAATGAAATATTGTATGAAATAATGGTATTCTATAAATTTTTTATACCATTCGGTTATCAACTTTATGCAATAGCACAAATTTTGTTAAATTTTCTCTGCCATCGATTGGAAAATCGTTCATATCTTTTGAACGCGTCGCAATCGATTTTAAAAATCTCTTCTATGAAAGATTGGAAATTGATTATAATTTGAATTTCTGTACATAAAAATTGAAATCCTTTAAAATTATGGCTCTTAATACAAGAAGATTAGCATTGTTAAATGTCAATTTGTCGGAAAATTTATTTCGTTAGTTAGTTCCAAATTATTTTTTCATAAGTTAGTCTAATTTTACCCAGCCAATAAGAAAAATATAGTGATATTGAAAACTGAAAACTTAACGTCTTAAAGTATAATACAATTAAAAATCAATAATATTATATTATTCAATAATTATTTTTCCAATTTTATGCAACTTTTTTTTTACTTTATACATACTTAAAATATAAAGAAAAATATATAACTTTTATAAATTCGATAAATTTACATATATCTTTAAGGTTTACTTTAAATAATAATCTCTATCTACATATATTTATATACTATAAATAAGAGTATGAATAATTTATGATCATATTATAATATATAACTTTGAAAATTAATTATATTGATTCTACAATATATAATTTATATAACTATTTAAAGGAAGTTTCATCAAAGTATATGTGTAAATATGTGTACAAATAAAAGATTGATTAACTTTAAATAATATTATAATATTATAAAATTCAGATAATTAATGTAATAGAAATATCATATGCATATAAGAATATGTGTTTCTATAAACAAATAATGATATTATAAATATTACATAATGGGTACAATACAAGGGTATATAAAGCGGAAATATATTTTCATTTACAACAAATAAAATAAAATAAATATACAAGTACTAACTAATACACATACGCTATATAGATAATGTGTGCGAATGGAAACTGGATGAATTGATTTCCTTAAATGATTTTATACTCATATACATATAAATATGCAATCAATTGTGTTAATTATATATTATAGTATTACTTAAAATGATGGAGGATATAAATATTATATCGTTGTTGAGATTATTAAGGCAATCATTATAATTGTTTTCCACTAATTACATTAATGACCCACTTATAAAAATTTAATGGAGCATTACGTACATAATATACATAAGCTTAATAAGAAATCCGATTTGTTTGTTTTTGTGTGAGATATTATATATAATTGTATTTTTCCTGAAAACCGATTTATTAAACTTTTCGTGTATATAGCGAATTACATGTTAAAAAAAAAAAAATAGTGGTTGGGTTATTATAAAATTTTGATGAATATTTAAAAATCGAAAATATTACATTAAGTTTACAAAATTAATTTCATAGAAAAACATAAAATTCACGAAAAATTAGTTACTACATCAGCAAAAACAATATAATTATGTCAATTCAATTGCTAAATACTCATCAATTACCATGGGTTTAAGTCAATATATATAGGAAAATTATACAAGTAAATACCATGTGCAAATCATCAGAAGGCATGCGGTAGACGCAAATATCTAACCATATACTTATAAAATCCTTACCAATACAATGATCTAACCTAAAATAGTAGTCTACGTAATAATAATAAACGTAGTCATTAATAATTTTTAACTATTTTAGATTTATGAAAGCAGTATTTTCATGACACGTCATTGTTTGTAAGGATTTCGTCCATGCATATCCTACTAACAAATCGGTAAACGGTTAATTAAAACAATTTATATATGAATTTGTGCTGTGCTAAAGTATATAATTTGATTAAGAGAAATGAAAATTATTTAAAAATTATCTACAACTGTTTCTTTCTAAATAATTTATTAAAATTTTAGAATTTGATTTTCGTGGTTCAGAGAGAAATTTACTATTTGAATTACTCGAGTAGTTTTATGAAAGCTATTTTGTTGATAATTTGATCTAAATCTTTCGAAATGAATAAATATAGAAATTTGAATCCGATTATCTTGAAAATGTAAATCAAAATGTTGATTAAAGAGATTATAACGATTTTTGTAATTATATACTACACTTAGAGTTTTGTAATGACAGATGATAAGTTTTAAAATTTTAGGTACATAAATATACAACAATAACTCTCGTCAATAATATTCACATTAGAATTGTTATTGAGTATCCTTTATACGATTGACATTTTGGAGTTTTTACGTTTAACATTTTATATGACATATATGATTTAAAGTATAGTGGAAGTATCGGTGACTTGATTTTATCTCTAATGCTACCGGTTGTTCCCATATTGTACCCATAATAGAATTGTTTTGAGTATCATTTGTATTTGTATTGTATTGTGTACGAATTATTGCTTTATTTATAATCCTTTTTATATAGAGACCAAATAATTTATATGGAGGCGTAACATAAGAACAATTCTTTGAATTCATTGAATTGAATAAATTTAATTATATCTAATTTCATAAAGCTAAAGATATTATTTGTATACATAAATACGCACAAGCACACAAACGTAAATACATCAATAATAAATAATTAATAACAGAAAGATGGTATTAAGAATATAATTACTAATTAAAAGAAAATTTAAATAATAATTTAATGATATTTTTCATTATTTTAATGTATATTTATATATTTTAAGTTTTTCTGTGTATATTTCTATAAATATTTATTATTATATAATACAATATTATTTGTATATGTAAAAGTAAATAGAATGGGTACACTGAAAAAAATGTTTAATTTCAATTAATTTGTTTTGTATGTATTTGGAAGGATTCATAGGAAGATTCATCTCAAAATAATTTCATCTATGCATGAAACTGTATACGAATAAAAATATAACCAATATATTGTTTACAGTGTGTAATATATAAAGATGACTTATTTGACAAAGAGTTATACTCTATCTAGGTGTATTGTATATAGTCTAGGTATACAATTAATATATATGACTGCGAGTGAGTATTTATAAACTTATTCAAATATTCAACTTTTAAGTATAATTTCTTTGAAAATTCACCCCAAAAATTTTATTGTACAGTCATAATTATAAACTTATGTCTTACACAGTGCATACATATACAAAACATACATTGCTATATATATATATATTATATATTATTTAATCATCATCATTATCATCATCATTGTTATTATCATTTATTATTATTTATGTATTATTATCATCATTATATCATTACATATTTATGCTTTATTTATAAACACCATAATACCGACAGTACAATATATAAAACGTTTTACAACCGCTGTTTCTATATAATTTGATTTTATTAAACTTTTAACGAAGCGAACATTTCATTCAATAAATTTTTAGTACATATATATATGTTAATGGTACATATATATAATACATTATATATATACATAATTTTCTCATTTTCTTAATTTTTCATTATAATATGTTGTTGTTGTTGTTGTTGTTGGTATTCTTGATGTTGTTTTCGTTGCAAAAGAATGAATAAATTAATTATTAACATCTTGAGAAAACTTATATTTCAATATTAACGTTTGAACGTATAAAATATAATGTATATTTAACTACATCATATATGAACATTATATTATATATACGCAATATATACATATGTTTAATTAAAATGTATGTATATGTATGTGTGTATGTATATAATCTTATATATATATATATATTAGATTTAGTTTAAAATGTATGTTATTAATATTTTATATCAATATTGAAAATATTTCATAATAAATTTAACGATTTTCTTTTTTTACTTCCTTTGTATGAAATATGAAAAGAAAATCTCGTGTGTGGTGTGTGTGTGTGTGTGTATGCGGTTGTGCTTGGTTTGATTATTTTTAATTAACAAGTTCAATATGCATATATAATTATTCGTATATATAATTTTATATGTATTACATATTAAACGTAATTTAACATATAATGATTTTTTTTACCCTATATATAAATTGAAAATAAATAGACACACACAGAGTGATTCCGTTCTTTGATATTAAAAAAGCAATTACTTTGGTCAAATTAGATTTACATATAAATGAAAGGCCAAAAATAAATTCGAATAAAGCTAATTTTTTTTTGAGTTTTGTTCTTTTGATAATTACACATTACATACTAAAGTTCAAAGGAAAATAACATATAGGTGGAAAACCTTAATTTTCAAAAAAAGCTTTACATTATTTTGAATTTTGCGTACCTTTATTAAAATACGTGTAACTTTTTTCATTTTTAACATTTTACCATCAACTAAACGACATTCGACACATAATTAATCACACTTTTACAAATAAATTTTCTTTTTGGGAGACATGCATATATTAGTTAAACAAATACAAGACAATATATATTGCATAAATTCTCAATAAATGTTAAGTCTAGTTGGTATGAATGATTAAAACTATATATAGTTGTGGTATACAGTTATAATTAGTGTATTGTGCAAATAGTTTTTCATATATAATTTGTAAGAAATATTATAAAAGGAGCCCACTCTGTAATTATTATATGGTTCTGAACAACAACATAGCCATAATATATTGAAATATAATTTTATCATGTACTCATTGACTTAGTATGGATATAATACACAATATATATATTTATAGGTAATATTAAATTTCTAATGTACATTTTTTTCGGGACAGGAACTCAATTCGTGCAATTAATCATAATACAGCAATTAAATAAAACATATTAAATTATTAAATGATTTTTATAAATTTTAAATGTTATTTAATACCATTTAATTGTTATAGAGATTTGTACGTGTGTAGATCTAAATTGACTATATTTTTATTAGTAGGGTGTATTATCTATTTAATTTCGTACGAATGCTTTATTGATTTATTATTATTCTGAATTTAATCAAAAATGTGTAATCAAATTATATAAGAAAAAAATGGTCCAGAAACGTATACGAAAAATAAAACATATATAAAATCACAACTGTTGAGATTGTTAATGATCGGTAAAAACGATCGCATTATTGTTGCTGATGAAATTAATAGAAAATGTATATAATATTGTCCTATGAGCACTTTACCTTAATCTCAGTTTTATAATATCGTTCTTACTATATGGAGGCGTACTTGATGATTTACATTTATTACTATTGATGCGAACAACAATCCAAAGAATGTCTCATAAGGGACTATTTTGTTTTAATCGAATTTGAACACTTAACCAAAATAATCTTTGTAAAATTACTTGAAGAAAACAATGGTGATATTGCTTAAAAATTGTTGAACCACTAACACACTCTGAATATGCATCATATATGATCTTGTCCAAAAACTGATTCAAGAAGTTTAAAATATCGTTTACCATAATACATTAGAACAAATTTCAAACTTATAATTAAACATACACCCTCTGTTCGACAATTAACCGGAATGAATTAAGAAAGATGCAAATAAATATAAATAAAGTTTTTTAATAAATAGTGACACTTATACTGGATCATGGTATTGAAATTCATTCATAAATTTTCGTTGGTAAACCAATGCGAATTAAATTTTCTACAAGGCAATTGAGTAAAATTATTAAAAATAATAAAAAACTAGAGAATGAAATAAGGATTCGATTGGAATTGGAATATTTTCAAGGATCAAGGATGTTTCAAGGATCTTACAATACGAGGACATTTTTTTTAAATTGCAATTCAATTATATGTATAATTCTCTTTCTGGAATCGCATGCATAAATTAAAAAAAAAAGATTAAATGCACTTGAAATGTCGCCTTAATCCTTGAATTATAACTTACAATAAGTTTATGCGGAAATGTTTTCCATCCATTGCTAACAATAACTTTTCCTAAAAGATACTTCATATATTTAAATAATATGGATTTTTAAAAATAGATATTTATTCTGATCTTGGAAATAATTTGTGACACTTATATCCAATTTTTACCGATGGAAACCCTTTATTTTTTTATTAATTTTTAAACACTTACCTAAAAAATTAATGTTCAATGTGCTCTGCTCTGATGCGATGCTTTGATATCCACAAAATGAAAAATTGTGTTGTATAAAATTAATGAATGCGAGTGTTGGTAATCGATTTAGGCCGATTTTATATTAAAATTATTGTAATCCACACACGCATTGTCTTTTTTATTTATTTATTTGTTTATTTATTTCTAATTTCTTAATTAAAGAAATTATGTAATTTTTTATTTTATTAATAGATAATAAATACAAAATAAATTATCTATACTGAAATTAATAGAAATTTTAAAATTGATGAAGACAATGATGATAATAAATTATTTTGTACATTTATAGTTTTGGATAAAAAATAATTTTTGATTAAAATTTTATTTTGGCACATTTTCACTCAAAATTGTTATTCTGTTCTTGTGTATATAATTTTATTTTATTTATTTTTTTATTATAATAAATAATTTCACTCATAAAATTTCACTCATAATATTTTTTTTTTGTTCATTATAATTACTATATTATAAATTTGAAATTATTTTAATATTTATTATTTACAAGTGGCTGCTGTATATGCATTAATTTTTATATTTAATATATTTATAATTACATTTATTTTCAGACATAAATATAAATATCGATAAAATTGCACATTCAATGTTATAATTATATTTATATAAACTTAAAAATACATTTAGATTATATTTTTAATTTAATAATAAACTATGTAATTATTATTGTAATTATTATATATTTAATTATATAATATTAATATTAATTAGAATTATTATAATTTTTTACAGAGCATTATAGATTTATACAACATTTATATTTAAAATATATTTATAAAGAGGACGGTCAATTTTTAATTTATTATTTTATATTCATCTTTTTAAATTATTTACCTTTTTATTTATTTATTTATTTATTTATTTATTATTTATTGATTTATTTATTTATTTATTATTTATTGATTTATTTATTAAAATTAATTATTATAGTTTGCCCTTATGTGTGTCACAACCACTCGAGAAAATCTGGAGAAATTTACAGTATATGAAGAAATAATACATAAATTCTACATTAATTTTAAATTTATAATAATAATAATAATTATTATTATTGATATTATTATTATTATTATTATTTAATTATTTTTATTATTATTATTATTATTATTGGTATTATTATTATTATTATTATTATTATTATTATTATAAAGAGATACAGTTTTTTTGATTAAAAGTTATTTATCGTTTAGTTGAAAAAATATATTTTTATATGATTATTGATAGAAATTATGATTATTCATATTTAAATATTTATTATTTTATTTTACGCCTATTATATTTATGTAAGTTTTACTAAATATAAGCACTTAATTTAATATTTCACATTTATATTTAAATTTTTACACAACCATAAATGTTATTAAAAAAAAAAAAAAAAGAATGAAAGTATATTTTGTATTCTTTTCTTATTCACAATTATAAATACAAACGTTAATAAATTATTGTATTTTCATTTTTAATTTATAGTAATATTTTATTTTATAATTTTGAGCAAATTTTACTTAAACATATATGCTTTTCATTTTCATTTTAATTCTCACTCATTTATTATTTATTTAAATTATTTTAAATTATTCAGTAAAATTTTATTGCTTAAAATTGTTCACATATGCTGCCCATTCACGTGTGCATATTGTATTGATATTATTCTTGTAATTTTTAAATATTTCAAAAGTAAAATATTTCGAAATAAAAATATTTAGTGATGACACGAAAAGTTGGCTCGATCTGAAATTAGAAAATAAAATAAATGAATTATTATAGGTATAATATAAATTGAAATTATAATATATATCTTAAAACTAATTAAATGAAAAATTATAATGTTATTAAATTTATTATGGCGCATTAATTCACTATGTTAAAAAGAATGAAATCATTGATAGATATCTGTAAATATCAACATTCCAAAAAATGTTAATAATATGTTTCATTAATGATTAAATAAATTATTACTTATTAGAAAAAAAAATTGATAAAATAGCTATACAATTTTCTTGTACTGATTTGCTATCTATACCTATTGTTTAATAATATAATAGCCATAAGGAAAACTTCAATAATCATAAATTCAAATAAATCATTTAATGAAGGCAAAAATAAAAAAAGGAGCTGGCTTGTTTGGAAATAAATCGGTTAATTTTTCAAACATAAATGTTATAATATTATCAGCTAATTGAACTGTTTTTATACTTTCTTTTTGAGTACTGCCATCAAGTTCCACACTTAATCGATTATTTATTTGTTTCTTAAGACTATATATATAGTGCTATCATATAATGCCATAATATTAGTATGTAAATACAGAAATTGTTCTTTTGAGATGTTTCTCTAATGTTATCAGAAATCTCACTTAATGTATGTTATCATTTCTGAATTTACTGCTGCATTTATGAGGAACAGTGTTTATTATTTGTGCATATGTACGACCGTATCATAAATCAATAAACCACTCAAACATTATAATCAATGGAAAGTACTTGTTGTTACAATGATTTATAAATACTGTATGTCATTTCATTAGGTTGGAATGACAGCATCTCATATCTATATGGGATAATGATTTGTCCACTAACTCCTCTAAATATAGAGTTCTGGAAAATGTTTCAGATTATTTTTCTGGAATTTGGTAATTTGATCGCATATTTTTCTAAACCTAGAATTTTGATGAAATTTTGAAAAATAATTTTTTTTTAAATATTGTTATTAGATAATGATAAAAATGGATTAAAAAATTTATGTATTTATAAATTTTACATTAATATTTATTAGTTTAAAATGGAAATTATAAAAAAAATTAATTGAAAAGTTAAACATATAATTATGTATTCTTTAAATTTTTCATAGTTTCGAAACATGCTTATATTAATTTATTGTAAGTTTTAAATGTTTACTGTAAGAGTTTGAAAATTGTTAGCAGTGTCAATTTTTCAGAATTGACTTAAGAACCTTTTATATAATATTGTTTTTAACATTAACAAAAGCTATGTGTTAAATAAAACTGACCAGGCTATCAATTTTCCAGAGCTGCGAGATAGGAAATGTTCATATATTATCAATCATAACATGCATGCAAAATTCGCATCGGAATCGTTGAAGGATTAACCAAACTGCACGTTGGATATTAATGTTACAGAAATCTACAATATTTACAGAAGCTAGTGTGTTAAATTTCATTGATATAATTCCATAGTATAACTTTATTGAATTTATTTTAAGACTATTAAAAGAGCTGTGTACCAAAAGATATGAAGATAAGTAATTTATACTTTATCAAGTAGTCTGATACATTTTTTTTTCATGGTTCAACTATGTTTTAAAATCAAAAAATTATATGGATATTTATTATATAATATTTCCGTGTTATAATCTGAACTCAAAAACCGACAACAAAAGTATCGTTCGGATTTACATACGGTTTTGTTTTTATAAATTCATCGCACAAGTGCTGCAAAAAACATAAAATCCCCAAAAAAAAGGATATGCCCAAAAAGTATATATTCCATTTAGTAAATTAATATATTAATATATAAATCAATATTTTAAACATGTTGTATGTACTGTATTATTCACATAGGACACTTTATTGTAAATAATATCATAATTCCAATTTATTCTTATATCCTTTTATAATAACATACATAAATCATAAAAGTATTTATTATCTATAATGGAAATCCATTTCATTTCTTTGTTCTACAATGTACGCGTCGGAGTATGTCGGTATAAAAATATATATTTCAAAAAATAAAATTACAGAAAAAAAAAAGTGAATAAAAATATATTATAGAAATTTCCAACGTGATAATAAAAAATAAAAACTTTTTTTTTTTTTTAAAATTAATTGCCTAATCGTGTTTTAGCTTTTGAAAGAATAAAATTTTATTGATTTATTTGAAAACAAACTTTCTCTACAAAGTATAATTTATACTTGAAATATTACCTATGGGGAATAATCAAGTATAACATTGGGAATATATACGTATAGCAGATAGCATAAATATAATGTATAAAAGATAAAATATCTTTTAAAAGTAAACTCATCAGTTTTTATGTATGTATTTGTATTATAATAGCATAAACGTATACGAGTATTATAGCGAGAGAAAAACGTACGCATCATATTGTATTTTATGGCAAAATATTTTAAATTTTATATTTAGATACTAAATAATGAATAGATCATACCAAATTATGTATAAAATTAATCATATGTGTTGAAACTGTTAATGCACTAAAGTTGTTACTTTGATAAATGTATACATGTATTCAAGATGATTTTTATAAAATTAATTATGCATTTAGTAATACATGGTATGGTTTCTGATGGTATATTATATTAATAATATGCATTAGTAACAATTAGTACATAATTATTTATACGCTTAAATGGAGATCACTTAAAATTTTCCTTTAATATATATGTATTATACAAAAATCTACTATTATACAGTAAATGCCCATATATATAAGCAAAACCACAATGTAAGAATATCAAATTAATTTTTGACAATTTTTATAAATAGCGATTTACAAAAAAACTTTTTAATGAATTTTTCGGATATCGAAACAGCAGATCGTCTTCGAGGAACTGGTTATATACTATTAAGATTTTCCAGTTTATTTTTATCAGATTCTATACTTACATAGGTCTTTAGCGGAATTTTTATTTATGAACAGTTCGTAAATTCTTGTAAATCGATAACCAGAAAAACGCATAAGAAACACCAGAAAATATTTTTCATTTAAAATCCCTACACAGGTGGATTACAAATATTTACAATTCACCAATTGGTTACGCTGCAGTGAAGGAACTGCATACGCAAAAGTCAGTATCAAGACAAATAATATATCGGATGACCAAAACTTACGCAATCTCTTGCAGTTAAATTTTATATTGTAGAAAATACAAAATTCACCACACAATACCTAATGAATTCGATCAGTAATGCAAATCCATTTAATTAAAACAAATGGTAGAGGTAGAGAATATATTCAGTATTCAAACAATCCAACCGGCATGACACGTATATCTCTTCCTAAAAATTCAAATTCATGAATTTTCTTGGAAAATTTATAGTAATATACGATAAAACAAATTCTCTCACATCACATTTAAATGAAATTTTAATAATTGATCCATATATGTATTATAATTTTAAAATTCAAATTATTTACATTGTTATATTGAACAAAAAATCTGCACAAGAATAATAAATCATAATCAATATAAGATTTAAAATATAGTTTACGTCGATCAATGTAAATTCTCAGATAAAGTGTTCTGTTGGTATTATCCAAAACACAATAATTTAAATGGTAAAATTATGTTAAAGTTATATTTTAAGGTGTAAAGAAATATTGCTGTGAATTTTTGATTCATTCACTCAACAGTACAGTGGGTATAGCGTTAATGTTAATAAATCGTAAAATATAAATAGCAGGTTAATTCCCGCAAAATTTTTCGATATATTACTACTAAAATATTATTAATAAAATTATAATATTAAAATGTTATATTGTGTGGAGATATGTATAACAATTAATATTACTCCAAGATGGAGCTTATATGGTATCTACCACAACATACTACTCCGCATCGAAGTATATAACAATTTACGAATTGTACTGTAATCATTAATTAAATATTATTTATCTATTTTTGCAGTTGCTAAAGTGGCTGATAATCAATGCGATGAGGTGACGATTCTATTCCCAGTATAAATTTGCGGAAAACATTTGCATGCAGTATCTTTTAACCTAATAAGATTAAAAATAGAGATATTTGGTATATGGTGGCCTATTTACATATTTAAGAATAATTGAAAAAATAAACAAATCTATAGTATCAAAACATAATTACTTAAATGGAGAATTTTTATAATTTATAATAACTTGACTGTGTAATATGTGGCTAGATATGTAATTATAAGTCCAATGAGTAGCACTATTGTAGGTGGCTAACTTGATGCATATCTGATCAATAATTTCAAATAGTGAACCGTGCAACGAATTGAGTTCGGTGCAAACAGAATGGTATTCCTCGCTACCAAATCATGCGGTATATTATGATATGAAATTACTAAAATTAATTTTCAGCAGGGTCACCATAAAGTAATAGATTTTTATATAAAATTTTGTTACCCAAATATAGCTTATAAAATGTTATTCTAATAAATCTATGTTTAAAATTTGGTCAAAATTTATAATAAAAAACCCCTGTAAACTTGTTTTTTTTCTACACCGAAATCCATACTCTGTATATTATATACAATATATATTATTCATATGATGGATCATATACTTAAAATTAAAATAATATTTGAATATCAAAAAAATATTTAATTCTGAATAAGGATAACATATTTATGCTAAAAATATACAATACACGTGCAAGTGAAAATAACCATATGTTTTTAGTTAGATAATTGAAAAATATATAGGTTCATATTTTTTCAATCTATATATACTCGATCGTATACATACAATCTACAAAATTACATAATATAACATTTATATTTCTATATACAATATATGTAGGTGTGCGTATATACCACAATGCAAATACATTATATACAGATCAATATTCATCATATTTTCACTATTCCCACATTTCTATCTATATAGGTCTGTAATACTGTATTCATCATATATACATTAATTCTGTTTTCCAAATATATAACTATAGGATGGTGTAGGTATATGAATGCATTAATATTATATAATACATTATAATAATGTACTTAAAAATTAAAAAAAAAGCTGTCATATAAAATGACATGCTATTGAATTTTGTTTGAATGTAATATACGTTTTCATTTTATATGTGTGTAGTTGCTTTTATTTTTTCGTTTTACTATCGTTTCGTTGTAATTTTAAATCATCAAATGATTTGTGATTGGTGAAACTAGTATAGGGAGTTGTATATGGCGTTATGTATATATTCACTCAATGTATACTATTATTTCATATATAGATACAATACACATGGTATTGAACAACAGAAAATATAGAGTGACTATATGGATACTGTACCTATATACGTACGTCGTATACATACCACCTATATATTGTATTATATAATATTATATAAAATAAAAATACTGTTGGAAAATATTTGATAAATGAAAATTTTTTACTCAGAATTTTAACCGGGATATATTGTAAAAAAAAAAAAAAAAAGAAAAAAACCGAAAAGAACCAAATCAATTATTCATATTATGATGGATTAACAAAAAAACAGAAAATAAAATCGTAAAACACAAAAAATTTACATGTACGATGAAGCTTGCTTGTAATATTTTGTGGATTACAAACTCATACATAAATATATATATATATAAATATAAAAAATGAACATTTGTTCAACATTTCGTTAAATAATTTATTATGGGTATATAAATACACCAACTAACATATACTAATGCACACACAGAGGCGCCTAGTGGTTTGTGAAAAATTTTAGGCATTCAACAAATTAATAAAAAAATGCGCAATAGAATTGAAGAAATTTAACCAAATTGAAATAGCACTGTGTCATTCTAAATTGTTAAAACCACAGAACAAATAACACCTGTCTTCTATTTATTAAACGCGATCTTCTTTTTGGCCTCGTTAATTTTTAGTTGGACGTCATACATGTGATAAGGAAAACTGGCATGGAACGAAACCGCTCATTATGTATAATCAAATTTTATACCCATATATACTAAAATTCTTTAAAATGTAAAAGAAATTTCAAAATTAATTCGTGTTAAGCAAAAACGATGAGATGTGTTAGAAGAAAGGATCGCATCAATAGTTTCATATTCCTTAAATCCTTAGAATACCATTTTCATTTTAATCACCGCTTATCCTATTCCTTTCCATTTGCGAGTTACCACATGTCAATAAATATAAAATAAATTCGTTTATTTTTTGCCCATCTTGGTAAAATTTGGTCTGTTTATTATTAATGAAAATTTCTCAATAGCATGTTATACGCGACCTACCACCATCACCACCTGTAATAAAATCGATGACAAAAAAAATTAGACACTACAATTTAAAAGCATATTTTAATTTTGCAGCTCAGATGGCACAAAAAACAGATATAAATACGCACATAATCTTATTTATATTCAATTTATAGTTAATACAATTAATAATTTAATAATATAATTAATTAATTAGCGTTTTTTTTTTCCAGTTTTTATTCAAATTAATTTGTTACAAAGTGTTTTGTTATCCGAATGTAAAAATGATAATTTTATTTTTAGTTCAATAATATATTCGGAAATCAAAAACTTGTACAACTATTTCTATTGTGTTTTTTATTGTTGTGGTTCCAACCAATAGGAAAACGGAGGAATGTACAACCAAACGCTTTGATTTCTTGTGAACATTTTAAATTAGCACCAACCGATGAATATTCTATTTATATAATCTAATTTTGTTGCAGACTACTAGTTCTACCATTTATTATTTATTTTTTCATAAAAATTAATCATAAAATACTGATGTTCAAAATAAGTTTGAGTAAAATAACTAATATATAGGAGTTCCAGAGTTATTCTCTTGAGAATATTATCACTTATTTCCACAAAATCGTTGCGTTAGTTGCAGATTTTAAATAAAAATCTAATAAATGGTTATTCAATTATTCTATATTGGGTATATATTTATACGTTCTATATATGGGAGCACATAGAAGCAATGCGAAAGTAAATGGTTAAAGTTCAAAAATTGAAAATAAAGCGAATAAATGATGTTGAAGTAATTCTATTCGGAATATTAACACTTTCTATATACACGGGAGAGTGTAAACCACTTTCAAAACAATTCTATAGTAAATTATAACTAAAAATGCTTAACTTTTAAGTAAACCAAATAAATAGTACTTTATGTAGAGTAATTTCAATTTTTTGGTCCGATGAACTGATTACAAAAATTACCTATAAAATAAAGTTAAATTTTAAATTGCTTTTTTATTGTATAATATTTATATATATAAATTGTGTTGAGAGATTGATGTGCAGTGTAATATTGTTTATTATACTTCCAACATATACACACAGAATGAATGATTTCATATAGCGTTCCATATGCTGTTGTCCTGCTGCATAATACAAATTTCAATACATCATATATTATACGCGACATATCGACGAAACAAAAACCAATTATTTAAACTGCTTATTTTCATTTATAATATTTGTTTGAATTTTTTTCGCCACATAAAAATCAAATTATGATTCTTTTAGAGTATGATATTTGTAAATTTATTATATATTTTGTGTTATACTATGACAAAACATCTGGTTTTACTCGTTGCTTGTTCTTTTTATAATTATTATGTGTTAAATATGATATATTTGACGTGTAACTTATAAATGGGCATTAAAATAAAACATTGCGTTATTATAGTATACATGAGATGTTTGCAAACTACTAACACAAAATAGGTATTTTATTTAGACATATGGAATGCGTGCTTTGTATTCATGGAAGAGCCGTCACTGCGATACATATTTTATTTTCACATTTTTGTACATAATGATAACAAATATATATAATAATGAAATTTGTTCTGTGCAATTAGACATAATTTTAACCTTCGTCATTACTAAAATTTAAGGTCGGTCACATACGATTACTTCAACAAAAAATAATTCTTATTTTTTATCAATAGAATTTTATTTCTGAACATTTTTGATTTAAAAATAATATTTTTCGGTAATTTCATCTAATATTCCATATAAACATGTATGATAAAGTGCTTTCCAATAGGGACGTGTTCGATGTTTGACATTCTACTGTGACAACTCTAAAAATTTATCATCAAAACCTTTGTGACAAATTATTAAAATTCAGAATAATTAAACATGTATCTATGCGAGAAACGTTCCGTGCTCTAAATTGCATCGCAACCAGTGAAAAAACACATTTCTGGTTGAATGGCTTTTGTTAACAAACAAAATTGCAAAATTTAGGGTGACAATTATATTCACAACAAATTCAGTCATAGCAAATTAGTCAATGAATCCAGAAAAATTAACTGTTTTTGTCATCATTTTTCTTTAATTTGTGTCAAACTAGACTGTACCACTTGCCATACAGCTATTGAAAGAATTAATTTACTGAAGAAATGGTTTGGTGTACCTATAATTTCGAGAAATGGACCAGTCAAACTTATGAAAATTCAATGTGCTATGCCAACAAACCACAAACACTTGGTGCATTGAAAAACATCATTGAACTTGTGATACCTGAAATACATACTGATTTATATGAGAGAATCACCCCAAATTGGGTATAAAGGATTCATGCTATAAAACAGAGCTGTGATGATAATCTGAATGATATTATATTCCATACTTAATGGTATCAGGCATACTTTACACTGACAATGAATGAAAAAAAATCTTTCAAATTCTATATAAATGTTGTTTTATTTCAATTCATAGTTCGAGCAGTCTTAATGGAAAACCCTTTATTTACATTAAATCTTTCTATTATTATGTACATGGATTAACTGAAAATTAATCTTTTTACATTGCATATTTTGATTCTGAAAAATGTTGTTCAATAGATTAATTAGGCGAGGGTGCGTCCTGGTGGCTAATGGCTTTTTTATTTTAAAAATGATTTTAAATGCTGTTTTATATTATGGTATGGTATACATACCAATTATAAATTATTGTAATATGCTTATTAGTGGCGTACTTTAAGTTTTACAGTAAAATCGGTTCTATTTACTATTGAAAAATTCAATTTACGTAAAAGCTGTAATTTTTTCTAATAAAGTCGAGATAACTGCTGCCTATAGGCATAGATAATAAATATAATAATAAGCGAATTTTCATTTTCCTGATTCCGTAGCGCAGTGGTAAGAGCGACGAATGTCATTCAATCCATAGGTTGTGAGTTCAATTCTGGAACTAATATGTGAAAAAAATTTCAACAATTTTCAATTTAATTATGATTTATTCGTTTATAGAGTCTACAAACAAATTTCTTTGAAAATATGATTTTGGACGTTACTGCAATGATTAACAATATGTGTCCCCACAAAAAAAGTATATTTTGTGATAAGATTAATAATGAATCATCTAAAAATTTGATCTTGAATTTTTGGTTCATAGGTATATAGTTTCTTTATCCGCATATATATAATTTATAATGATTGTGTTAATTAATTATTTAATTTTTAATTACATGGTCTGCTAAAGTATTGTATATTATACAATATATAATTATTTATGCATATGATTTGAGAGATACAAAACACGGAATAATAATAAATAACCAAAAAAAAAATACACACACACACATACACACACACCCACCCACTCAAACAAATAATATATTTATATAGCCTTAAGGTTAATAATCTATTTACTAAATTACAGGAAATGTATAAGAATAATTTTAAGAATTTTAAAAGAATTTTAAATGTGCCTGATTAATTATTTAAAAAAATATTATGTATCTAAAAATACTTTGTCTATATAAATTTATAATTATAGAAAAAAACATTGAAAATGTATAATAAATTATTTACGAAACCAATGCGGTTTTCCCATAATGAATAGTTAATTTATCTAACAATTATTTCATATTGTATGCTTTAAAATGACGTATTTGATCCTTCCAGCCGCTTCAATTAATCTTCAATTATTGTATTATATTTTGTTATTTGCAAAAATTTTGTTGATCAATGTATTGATTTTAATTATGTCGTTTGCTAGATATGTATTGTATTAATAATATAAGATTCTTCCAGATATTAAAAATAAATTCTTCATTAAATAGCTACCGTGTTGATGGGAACATGAAATGGTTTACTGGTACAACAATGTGCATTTTTTTTACTTACCAAGTGAAAAATATAAAGTATTCTGTAGCGTATTGTAATTGGTGATGTAAAGTGAATCTACATTGACTATCCCAATAGGAAAAAGTGATGGGTAAATTCAGCATAAACTGATGGATCTGGAATGGGAAATTAATTCGTACCCAATACACTCAACAGTAGCGGTAGTATTAGATAATGTATTGATCATCTATAAAATAACTTTTAAATTTGTTTATCTAATAGAAAAGATAAAGATAACCATATTTTTTAAAATATCATCTTCGATTAAGATAACATGACATACAATTTATCCATAGATAAAATAAAAAATAATCATAGTTTTTTTTGCGGTTTTAGTAACTGAAAAGACCTGTAAAAAGACCATACAAATTTTGTATTATATTTTATTTATATATTTCTAGCACATATTTTGTGCATTGTTGTGCATTTGACAAACATAAATTCTTAACTATTTCATAGAGGAATCCAATTTAGTTTAAATTTTGGTGGGAGGAACAAATGCCAAAATGTAGCTTGTGCTACAGGTATTTCCCAAATTATATATAAAATCATATAGTGTTCCTATATGCTAATTGAAATTAAGTCTTTAATGCATTTGAAGCTATATGTGTAGTATGTTTGGTTTAATGATATTATTGTTGGTAAAAGTAATCCTTATATATTTGTCCATTTTGTCCTTTTAGGATATTTAATGTTTGAGCTACCGGTATCATTAACCGGTATGCTATTAATCTACGTATACCCATTCATCAGGTTTTAATTTTGCTAATTGTATTTCATCAAATAAATTCTTATGAAAGAAACAAGTTGAATTAAACACTTAGAAACAAATATAGTATTTTTAATATAGTTTGAGTTCTATATATTATCTGATTATATTTAGCAAAACTATGAGAAATGATAAATTACTTCAATTGTCTTTATGTCTAGATGATCAACTCAGATAATTTCATCCAGATGAACGGAAACACTGGTCACTAGACCAATCGCAAGAAAATGGCAAGATGAATGCATAGGCTCAAAGCCATTATCGTTTTATCAATACCGGGTATCATGACATTGGCAGAGCTCTTAGGGAGAAAGATGTAGAAAATGAAGAAAAATACTTTGATTAAACTAACTTGTACTAATTTTTCACATTAATTGCATCTTTTTAATTTAAAAATTTTGTAACTGTATAACTGCGTCCTTGCAATAGTGAAACATTTTCTATGTTTATGAATAGAAATTTCTAACAAATAATAAAAAAAATACATACAATTCTATTAAGATACTTATTCAATATTATAAATAAGCATTGTGGACAAATAAAAATTAATAAATTCATTACATTTAATTAAAAAAAAGAAGGTATAGAGTTTATATTGCATATGTGTTGATGAATGATCATCCATTACCATTATAATATATAATTTTATATTCTCATCTCATCTTATATAATATATATAATATAAAACAATGTTGTGTTTATGTACTTTTTTTATTTATATAAGACTATTTACAATGTATTTTTTGTATAACTATATTATAAATAGTACTATGTATAGACAAATATGTGACCATATTTATATTTATTAAATGTAAGTAAAAAGTTAGATTAAAAATTTTCATTTCGTAAAATAGACACAAAAGATGAAAAAATAAGAATAAAAGTAAATAAAAAATTAAAGGATTAAGTATTATAGACATTATCCTCCCTCAAATATAAAATGAAAATGTATATTCTTCATTTATATAAAAATTTGTATGAAATCTTTTAATCTCAATGATTTTACAAAATATAATCCTATATTAAATGTTATGGTGTAGAAGAATAATAATAATAATAATAATTATTATTATTATTATTATTATAATAATATTAGTATAAAAGGAAAGATATAAAAAAGCCACAAAATAAAAAAATGTGTGGCTAATAATATTAAATATATTATTATAACGTGCCGATGTAGCATTTGCCACATTCACACATAAATAAAAGGTGACTAAAAATATATTAAAAAAGATTTTCAAATAATAACATTATTATATTTTTATTTTAATAATATATAACACCAAATCGTCTTTATATTTTTATAAATTTATTTTGTACAATTTTGTCAATGCGATATAATATTGTTTTGCTTTTGGCGTTTGGATAATATATACGCTAATTATAACCATGACAATTAATATGATCGAGTCTTATGCCGTTTAAAATCTTAATGAATATATAAATAATTATTACACATAAGTTTTAAAAATATGTTTTTTTGAATGTTGTGACTCAAATATATGTGTGACAGTACGTGTGATGCGTGTACAATGACTGTTATGAAAAATTATTACATTTATATTATACATTAAATATTTGGTTATTGTTTTATTGTATCATCATCCATATATAGTTGTGCTGTAAAATACCCTGCATTTTGTCATCGATCAGAAGACGTAATAATTATTAGTAATACATATAGTCTAATGATATTATGTGCATAAACTAGGTGGAAAAAGCATTATTATATCTATAAATAATATAGCCACCAAATCATTATAAAAAGTGAAGATGTACCTAATGAACTCCAAAACTATACATTTACAATCTTTAAAATATAACTCAAGGCAGTATATGTTTATAAATAAATCTAAGCCTAGGCGGTTTTCTATAAAATTCTTTTCGCTGTAGCATCAAATATTTTAACATTAATGACAGTTTGCAACTATTAATTAAGAAGCACAATGGAGTATACGATATTATGTGAGACTATAACAAACGCTGCCGGCAGATAAACATTGCAATGCTAATTAATATTGTGTTTTTTTATAGAAATCACCATTGTAATTACAGAAAATACTATAGTGCGATGCTGATGAATTAATTTTACGTTATAGTATTCTTTATTTTTACATATAAATAGACGCTGGTAGATCGTGGATCTAAAAATCATGCAGCTGAATTCTGCATCATAATTGTCATTTGTTTTAAAATTGCGCTTTCTACACTATATCTTTTGTAGATAATATAATTACGTATATTCTTGGAGTTGCTTCAATTTATTATTCGTAAAACACTAAACGCCCTCGCACAATATATTTTTTTGCTCGTAATAACCATAAATTAAAAATGCAAAGTACTGCGTTCTTAAAAGTGTGATTCCGAATATGATTTCATCATGTAGTGTTTTTATGTGTTATGCAGCGCATGGTCTACTGCAAAATAAAATGAATAGTTTTGAATTTAATTCTTAGATTTTGAAAGTGGTTGTGAATATCTGGAATATTCATATCAATTATACCAATTTTATATCGATTACAGAATTAGCAAATATCAACCATATCCTCCAATATTCACACATGAGTGCATCTATTGAATGAATGAATTTTGTTATTATTAAAAATTATTTTAAATTTGGTAAAAGAAGTTAATTTCTTTTACCAAAAATCATCTTTAGTGAAAATACTCATTTTTTGAAATTGGTGCGGATATGTAAACAAACAAAATTATATAGCAAACGGGAGATGAAGAAAATCCATGAGTAATATTGCAACAACCACCCAGATCCACAAAAAATAACTGTTGTTATTGTGAATGGTGCTCTACCATATATTGAACGATGATTAATAACTTTTTATGGTATACATATTAATGTGCAGAATCGCGGTTACATTTCAACAGAACGGTACAACATGTAATACAACAACGGAAACAATATGTCGATCATTTGAATCTAATAATTTCTATAGAAAGGTAATGTTAATTGACCCACCAAGATTACTTTTTATTGGATTTTTTGAAGAGCGAACAATTCACAAAGCATTCTCATATCTGAAAGAAAATATAATTGAGTAATTTATCATTCAAAAAGTGAACCACAATTATGTAAATATGCTAAGGAAAACTTTCCAAAAATATATTGAAGACTTGTAATATAACATAATTTTCCATTATATTAATTGCAACTTGTCCAACTTTACTATTCAATAAACGTATGGCGCAGGTTATTTCGAATAAATTATAATTAAAAAGTTAACGCAATTTTGAAAATGCAAAACCGAAACTGAATGAAATATAATATTTGTATATTATTTCTTATATGGCAGCTGTTGTTAGATAAATTGAAATGTCAAAAACCGAAATGGAGAATAATTTGTAATTTCTATTTTTATGTATTGATTTTTGACAACAGTAACACCATTTTGTATAGTCAAATTATGGATATAAATTGGTATTTGGTATTGAAAAAATATTTGTTTAAATTAAAATAATTTTTAAATATATTTGTTAAATAAATCATGAGCAAAAATTCAAGTAAAGAAAATTTACGTAAGTTTAGAACATAAACAACAGGTCTTTTGCTTTATCTAACATCAATTCAGTTTCGGGTTTCGTTTTAGTTTTCGTAGCATTAGTCTATATTTTATTAGGCATTTATATAGTTATTTCATTAAATTATTGTAATGGAATTATACATTTGGAACGACACTTTATGGATTTATATGTTGGACAAAAAGTAAATAACTATTTTTTCATTTTGGAAACGCAGTCTAATTAGTTTTTGTTTTATTATATTCTCTTAAATATAATAGTGTTAATATATTTAAGGCATAAAAGTCACATTACCATATTACCGAACGAACGAAAAGAATAAAATTGTGTTTTTCTTATATTTTTTCCGATTAATATCATTTTTGTATTACTTATTTTGCTGATAATAAAATAATTTTAAATAATATTTTTTTAAAGGATTTATTAACAATAAATTTGATGAAAATTGAGTTTTCGGTTCATTCAAAAGTTTTTGTTAACAAACGGATTTTCGTATAAACTAATTGTAAATTGTTTTATCAAAAATTAGTAATAGAAAAATGTTATTAACCGGAAAAACACATTTTTATTCAGTTTGTTAGTTCTGTTTATCATGCGTGACATATACTCCTATAATAAAATTGTAGAATAAAAAACACTATACAAATCGAAAGTTTTTAAACCATAATGTTAACAATAACGTAAATAAATAAATAAACAATAGTAAATTTTCTATAAGAATAAAAATATTGTATTATTAATAACAAAAACTAAATCGTATAGAAAAATTAATCATTATAATATATTTTGAAAATATATATATCAATAGTTAAAGGAAAAATTATTATATTTGCCGTCGGTGAAGCTGATGTGATGACACATATTTTTTTATATTTATATTTATGATTATTATATATTTTATTTATTTATTTTTAATGTTTTTTTTTATTTTTTAAATATATTTTCCAAAAACGATTTTTTTTTTTCTTATTTATTTATTTATTTATTTATTTATTTATTTATTTATTTATTTATTTATTTTTTTTTGCTATACCATTATTTACTTTCGTTCGTATATTAATTACATATGACGGTCATTATTTTTGTTATGCTATTTTTAAACGACATTAATGAGATTTTAAGGATTTTTCGAAAAATTATATATATATAAATATATACAGATTATAATATGGTATACACACACACCGCATCTCATGCATATATATAAATGTTATGTAATTATATATATATATATTTTAATATAATATTTTTATGTATTTTTTAATGTTTTATTTATATTTTGCATCACATTTTAAATAAAATTAATGGAGTATGAAATATTTAAAATTTTTATTATTTTAACATATTATTTATATTATATTTATAATATATGTTAAATATATTTTCAAACAAATATGTATTATTATAGAAATACAAATAAATATACATTTGGAGAAGAAGTGAAGATCGCAAGAGATCGTATACAAACAAATAACAAAAAAAAAGAAGGAATTATCAAAAGATAACACAAATATTTTAAAACAAATGAAGAAAAAAAAAAATGGTAAAATGAAAATGAAAATGAAAATGAAAATGAAAAAGAAAAATGAAAATGAAAATAAAAATGTTAGAGAAATATATATATTCGTTTTTCATTTATCTTTTGATTAATTGATTTAATGTAATTGTTGTTAAATATAAGATGGGAAATTTATTTGATAATATACAGCTGTTTTTTCTTTTTGGTTTGGTTATATTATTTTATATTGTACTACAAAAATACCAATAATTGTATAATTAATTTTTGGTAATTATAAAAGAAACTCACTTTTCATCCTTGAATTTTTGTTTTTGTTTTTTTTTTTTTTTTATTATATACACCGCATAAATTTGTGCCGCGACCAATCAAATTCACTATATAATTATTTTTTGGTATTTATAATATTGCATTTTTGTATAACACAACAACAACAACAACATATTATGATTGACACTCACAATTGGAAATAATTTAAATGTTATTTCCACATATATTTTATTAATTATTAAAATATTATCTTGATATTGGTTAAGTAAAAATTATAGTAGATGGTGATGGGATCACAGATCACACCACGCACGCTGCTGCAAACGACAAAACGAATATATTTATCTATTTAAGTCGATTTCATTTTTTGGTGTTGTTGTTGTTGTTAATTTTAGAAAATTTATTTTCACATTTTCCTTATATAAACATAATATACTCTCGTCTCGTATTTATTTATTTATTTATTTATTTATTTATTTATTTATTTATTTATTTATTTATATATATTTAAATTTCAGTGTAAATGTTTTATATATATATATATATATTTTTATGTGCACGCTTATAACACTTTTGTATATTATTATTTTTCTTCATATAATATATACAAAACAAATTTCATATAGAAAAATAAAATAAAAAACACACACACAACAATTTTAAAATTATATATATATATACTTTTCTATGCACATTCGATCTTCGGCAACAGCATCTTTGTAATTATAGACGCACAGCAAAGAAAATACAAAATAAAATAATTAAATAAAAATAATAAAAACAGAAAATACAAAATTAAACACATATAATACGCACGCACACGTTAATTATATGCTTATGCAGCAATAGCATCAACAGCAGCAGCAGCAGCAGCAGCTGTATCAGAAATCACTATATCGTATATTTATATATATATATATATGAATTTACTAACGGTGCGATCGGTGTATACTAAATTTATTATGCATTTATTTATTATTTTATATTTAAAATGTTTACTTGTTTAATTAGATATTTTATTTTTTATTAATTATTTATTTAAAAAAAAAAAAAAAAAATTTAGTATGAATTAATTAACAACACTATGAGTTTTGATTTTTTATTTCTTTCAACAAATTTTAATTATTTATTTTAGTAAATTTTAGTATTTAAATATTATACATTTTGTGTTATTATGTATTGTATATGTGGGGTGTTGTGTTGTTGCTGCGCGCGTATTCTATTATATATATATATATTTTTTATAATCGCATATCGATTCACTTTGAAATTATTGTCACCCGTCGTCGCGACGCACATCACTTAATTAAATTTTAATTCAATTCCACACGCAAAATTTTTTTTTTTTTTTTAATTATAAATATGTTGTGTGTGGCTGGGTGGGTGTGTGTGTGTGTGTCTGGTTGAGTGTGTGATTACGTATTGTGTGTGTGTGTGTGTTTGTGTTGTGGGTGCATCACATCACGGAAATAACAATGTATGTACATATATAATATAGAAAAATAAAATAATTTCAAATAAATTTTATTTAGAAAATTAAAATCAAAAATAATAATAATTGTCGTCTATTGTTGTGCGATGTATATGGAGAGGTTGATGTGATGTGTGTGTGTGTGTGGTGATGTGATGTGATGCTGCGGCGATATATAAAAATTTTTTTTTATTCGTGTTTTGATTTGTATATAATTTTTTTTGAAAACATAAAAACTTGTGTTATTTTTTTGTTATAAATTATAATATATTCAATTTCGTTTTATTATACATTACATTTTTTGCAACAAAACGGGGAAAACAAAAAAAAAAACAAAACAATGGAAAAACAATTTACAAAAAAAAAAAAAAACAAAAAAAAATTATATATAAACGAAAAAAACAAACTATTGATTAAAAAAATTTATAAAAAAAAAAAAAAAAATTATTTTTTTATCTAAAAAACCGCTGTGCAATGTGTGTGCATGCGAGCCAACTATAATCAAACACTATGAGAGCAAATGAAAATTTTTGATCAACATACATCCATCCATCGTGTACATTAAAATTCTTTGTATATACATATATAGGTTATATATATATATATATTGTGTGCTATGTTCACAGAGATATCGTCATCGTCATCTCTCTGCGTTTATATATTATATAAATATAAGAATTATATCATTCATTTATTAAATATATATATATATACATCTGTATGTGTATGTATAGGTGCAGTGTATATATATATATATATATAGTATAGCCACATAAAAAAACACATACCAAAATGTTGGAAAATCGGAAAATCGAATTCGCAAAATAAGAAAACAAAAAACACATACACACACACACACGAGAGAATGAGTGGAAATTTTCGTATTTTCATTATATACATGCGATTACTTTATATACTCTTTTTGTATATATTAATATATATATATATATAGTTGGTATATAATAGGTATAAGTAGTAGGGAGGATTTATATACATTTATATACATATAACACATAATATATGTATATAAATTTACATATATATATAATATTTATATATACTTACCATATATAAAACAACATTTAGTCAACATAAGATGAATATGGTGTAGAGTATATACTCGGTAATAGTAATAGTATTCGTTTTTATTATAATTATTTATTATTATAATAATTATAATTATTATAATGGCATATATAGTAATAGTGTAGTAAATAGTTTTTGTGGTATTAGTATATAATATTATATATATATTCGTTGTATATAATAGTAGTAGTAGTAGTAGTAGTAGTAGTAGTAGTAGTAGTAGTAGTAGTAGGGATTGCATTTTCCTCTTTATATACATAAAATACCATAGCAACAACATCATTTCTTGTTTTTGTATTATATACAATATATACCATATATCTGTACATAAGTATTTGTATATATATATATATAGATGGATGGATGAAAAACTATATACAATAATTTAAACTGTATATAAGAATAATAATAATAATAATAATAATATAATTTTCTCACTCAAAAATTTGTTTAGAGTAAAATTTGTTATCATCATGTTCATTGTAAATGGTCTATTGAGAAGAAAGAGAATGAATGTTTACATATAGAATATGATGCGCTAAATTTCTTTGCGCACATATTATAATATAATTTTATTTTTCAAAAAAAATTTTCTTTTTTATTTTTCCTTTTTCTTTTTTTTTTTTCTTTTTACACATGGTTGTAATTTTCATTTATATATTATCAATATTATCATCACATTCAATTTATAATATACATACACCTAAATTAATTATATATATATTACAAATTATATGGAATATATAGGTGTGTGTGTGTGTGTGTATATAAAAACTGATAAACTAACAAAAACTAAAATATAAGTTTACAATCATTATAATTAATTAATTATTTAATTGAAAATAAAATTATAAAAAGAATCTTTTTTTTTGTATTTTATCATTTATAGAAGAATATTTATAATTATAGTATATTTTATACACAAACTAAATTTATGTACATTTGCTCACCACACAATTTAAATAATAAATTATTTAAATTTTGAATTGTATATAATGATGTTACATGAAAATTCTATATAAGAAGAGAGATATATATTGATAGTACAGATATCCCGTGAATTTTGCAATAGTTACGTATAACCACACTATAATCCAAACAAACACATAATTCGAGGGCGAAATTTAAAAAAATTTTTATTTAGATATTTTATTTTTTATAAATATCTATATCGAACCAAATCAGATGTAGAACAATGAAATAAAGTCTGTATCAAACGGTTAAGTCCCATTCATTTTTTTTTGTAAGTGAAGCAATGTGTAGGTTTCATATATATAGTATATTATGATAAAATCAGTATATATTGTAGATTGATAATTTCTTCATATTAGTTTTTTTTGTGATATTGTTTTGTGAACGTTACTCAACAAACTGTCAAAATTTCATTACATTACATTCTGTAGAAACGAAAGACATACATAGTTGCAGCTGTTTTTGTGGGTCGGTCGAAAAATGAATATAAAAACAAAGAACCAATATTAAATTATGTTTTAAATTTGATAAAAATGATACTCATACGCTTAAAATCGCATTTGGTGATGATTATATGTGTTAAAAGCACAAGTTTTTATACAGCATAAATGATTTACAGAAGGTAAAGAAGCTATAAACGATGGTGAATGTCCAGGACGACCATCTGAAGCAATTTCTGAAGAAAACATTGAAAAAGTCTGTTGTTTCGCGAGGAAATATCATAAATGTGTTTAGGATGTTCGCTGGAATTTTATATGATGAGTGCAATCCTGTCCATAGATTTTTATATAAAATGTCCTTGGATTATCCGTATATTTCCGATGATAATTTATACGAATTCTCCTTAGAACTATTTCTCATTGCTATTATTCCACACAATATTCATAGAATTTATATTCAAATTTTTTGTTAGCAGATCCACTGATTTTGACAAAAATATCATTGGATTTGTATATGTATTTTAGCAAGTAATATCCGTGAATTGTCCGTATTGGCAGAATTTTCTAATGACGATGATGCCAAGTCGTGGTTTGATTCAGTTTATTACAACAAAAAAAAAAATCGGCGGATAAAATGCATGAAAAGTCTTATAAAATTCCTCGGAAATATATTGATTTGAGTTGCTGGTTATTTTAAAAAATTATGAAAATAAATTAAAAAGAGTGAGGATTATATCTATAGATAAGCGAAATATACAAAAATTTGAACCATTGTCTTGGATAATTGGTGAAATAAATTATGAATACCATACCGTGGATATATGTTAGATATATTACCCTGACAAACCAAAGATTTCGATTGATCTAAATTAAATACTATTATATAAAGTGGAAAATCTATAGACATTTTTCAGTAGGAACTATTTCCATATAATCCTGTACACCAAATTTTACAAAAATTGGGCAACAAGATATTTTTCCACAGACACCTTTATATCAGTTAATATTATCAAATTCTAAAGTTGTTTTCAAATTTGCATTATTGTGTAAATGATACGATAAGAGTTTTAATTTAATTTATTATATTTTACCTGTATATAGCTTCACTTATGGGTCCATAACTTCCAAGATGTCAAAAATTCTTTAGAATTTTGTTATCGGTGTTTCAACTACTGAAGGTACAAACCTTTCAAATGGCGTTTATTTCATGATTATCTTTTGATCTTGCAAAGACATTCACTGTTATAGAGAGATCGCATAAGTCCAATACGCGTGGCGCATAATTCAAGGTATAGTGTCGCAAATATATAATGGCACTAATCAAAAAACCCACAATTCAAGTACCGCATAAATCAAGGAATACCTGTATATAGTATATAGTTGAGTATAAACCTATAGTTAAGTTTTAGCTACCATCATCGTATAGATATTCTAAGAAATCATTTTAATAATGTGGTCGGTGTAATATATGTAATGTAAAATGTTCATATGTAGATATATATATAATAATAGTAAATTATACACGTTTTGTCTAGACATAAATATATGTATATTGTATATATTTTGCATTATTTGGATATTTTTAGAATATCGCAGTTATATATGTTTGTATTAGGTACGAAGCGTAAGAATTCTCTAAATACGGAAGCATCATAAATTGTTTTTAGAATTACAAATGCATAGACTGAGTTACATCTAATGCATTGAAGTTAATTGTGTAACTCATTGTCAGTGTGAATCAATATAACAACAGCACCTACCTTTACATTTTATTCTGAAAATTTAAGGTATTGATAATTTATTAATAAAGTGCTTCATTGCTCATCCGTAATGTTAACCTCTTGCACGCACGAATTTATGAAAATATCCATTGAAAAATAATTGCAGAATATTTTTTGAATTATTTTAATCACATCCGATTTATCAAGTAATAATAATACAAATAGCAACAAGTTTCATATAGGATAATTGTGATTTTTTCAGAACAAATAAACAAATAATAATTATATAATGTAAAATTCAAAAATTTACTTTTCACAGATTTCAAACAAATTTCCCAATGGATACTAATTTCTGTGTTATCGTGCGGTGAACACCTAAAAACTATAAACGTTTTTATTTCATGTCGTTTATCCGCATACATATGAGCGTCGATATTTTTAATTCATATTTTACGTAAATTGATGTGATTATTTATGTATAAATTAAATTTGTTTCTAATTTCTACAAGTTTTAAAATTTCATGTATTTATATATTGAATGATTTATTTCTTATATTATTATATTATAATTAATGTCTGATTTTGAATTTCGATGTTTGTTCTTTATAGTTTTTAGAATCTATATGCAAATATCTATCATATTATATATATATAGATTGTGTACAATAATTATAACCAAGCACGACATAAATAAACACATTTTTATCATTTTCTTTTTTGGTGGTACATATGTGTACGACTAGTACTCTATAGGTATTATTTGTGTATGTAAAATTTGTGAATATAATATATAATTGCCATCCTTAAATTGTGTATAGATATGGCAAAGTCTTGTTAGCCGAGACGAAATTCAAATGATGATGGATGACGCACTGACAGCCTTGAAGATGTAAGTAACAGTAAGTGTTGAAGTTTACGCGACGAGTCGTGCTAGTATATCTGATACCTAACATCTAACGGCTGGTACTATTTTGTAACATCACCACCCGAGTGCATCCAACTCTGCAAATTATATTTTTCCACTCCAGATATGTTTAATATGATATGACATATTCCCTACATATTCACTTTATTTTATCTTTGCTATTCCCCGGTTCGAAAAAGTTAACTATAGAAATTTATTGCATGAAATACGATTTTTTAATTTAAAATTAAAATCCTATAATCAGCGGTTAAATATGATGTTTTCAATTAGAAACTATTTTAATTTGAATTGAATCTGTTAATATATTAATATTTACAAATGATGATGACATTTTATTATATTAATTATAAACGCATTCACTTCAATGGTCGCTTCATCTACAATAAATTATCTGAGATTATCAGTTATATAAAGATAATTATAGTGATTATCTTATTTAATTGTATGATAATGAAGAGAAATATCATCTTTATCTTTTCGTGAAAGTGTTATCTTTTTGATAAATACAATCAGATAAAAATTAATAATAATTTTATATTGTATTATGTTTAATTTTATGTTTGTTTGTCTCACAGAAAACGGAACTTATTATTGTTTGCATAACGTTAGCAGGGGGCCAAATCAGGTGAATATGGTGAATGATTGAGCAAAAAAATGTGATTATTAGTTAAATTCGATCCAATTTTTTGATCATGAGGAACAAACTACGAAGTCACGTATCGTTGATCAGTTAAAATTCGATGAATTATTGTTTTCGGTAATCCAAGCTCCATTTCGATGAATCTCGTTGAATATTTCTTAGAACATTTCTCGAAATCACGCACTTTTTTAGTATTTTCCTCAATAATTGGTTTCCGATCCGTCGACATGGATGTTTATCATCACTTATATAGCTTCTCTGCCTTCGGTTAATCATTTATGCCAATTAATACACAATGTTTCTAACACACAATTATCACCATATGCGATTTTAAGCAAAACGTTTGAATAACATTTTTACTACTTTTAAAACAGAATTTAATGTTTGGTTCATTATTATCAGAATTTAATGTTTGGTTCGCTTCTAATATTGCAAGCGTCTTGAAATTTTGGCATAACCTTAGTAAAAGATCTATCTTTGCGACACTGATTTTTTGATAACAGATCACGGTAGTGAGACAAACTGTGTATATACAGTTAATTAGTTATTTTTTAAATTATTTTTATTTTACTAATAAAGACTAATTGTAAGTTAAATAAATAAACACTAAAAATTACTTTCCCAAATACTTTTCGAAATATTCGTATATGTTTTAAAAAACAAACATTGAAATATTACACATTGGACATAGATTTTTGTTATTTTAGACTATATACATAATTTTATTTATATAATATACAATACTTTTAATATAATTTTATTTTATTTTTGTAATCCTACAAAAACAAAAATGCTATTTAGTAAAAAGAAAAAAAGAAAATCCATTAACACAGATAAAAAAAAAAAAAAACAGTTTTCCCATAAATATACGTCTATATTGGAATTAGTATATTATATATGAGTATGTATTCTAAAACTACGTTGTAACTTGTAATATTATGATGCCCCATCGCCATGCCATCATAAAATTTATACATACATATATGACTTGTATGTTTAGTTAGTACCACAAAAAATAATAGAATCAAAAGGCTCTGACCTAAATCTCTGATAATTATTCATATTTTGTTGTATTAATAAATATCATATTCTATATAACATCCAAGTCTTTTCAAATAATAATAATAATAATAATAATAATAATAATAATAATAATAAACAAAACATATAGCAACAACAAAAACAACAACACTAAAAACATTAATATAACAAATGAAAATTGTTCAGAAATAAAATAATAAAAAAAATATATATATATAAAAGAAAAGTTTATAAATAAGAGTAAATAAAATTAACAAAAGGCACCGTTTGTTTATGTTAATCTCTTCAATAATTCTTTTTTATATATTTCACTATACATACTAAATACTATCGTATATATATCCTATATATAAATATACATAACAAATATGTACGTCGTATCTATTATCCACCAAACAATATTCGACTATAAAACACAATATTTGTTTATCGTTGGCGTACATTTAGATAAAAACCTCTTGCTCTCTGTACCTTTTTCATTTTTTATTATATATACACAAAGTACAATACACACACACACACACATATATGAATATATCATATATAAAGTATTCAGTATATATAATAGGAATAGTATATAGAAAAAATAGTATATAGAAATAATATATAGACAAAAAGTTCATTCAATGGCAGAGGGTAATAACGACAAAAAATTTATACAATAGCAGTGACAGCAAAAACATTGCTTTTTTATTTAAAGAAAAATAATCCAATTTTATAGATATATTTATGCGCTTGGTGGTGGTGGTGTTGGTGTATTATATCAGTGCTGAATTTAATGAAATTGATAAGTCTTCACAAACACACACACACACAGTTTTCAATTTATGGTAAACATTATCGCACAAATAAACATTTCAATGGCAAAATCTTTACTGCGATAACTTAAGTTTTTCTGTTTATTTTTTTCATTAAAGCTATATATCACCTTGAAATTGTACATAAATAAAAGTTTAAAATTTGAAATGATTTGCGAGAAACCGCACAATTTTAGTGAACTTAACTTTACATTCTTTAGAATGCATACGTTGTATTTGTGTATAAATTGAAAATACCCATATATAGATATACGTTTATTCATTAACTATATACAATATTAATACTTCAATCAAAGTATAATCCATTGAAAGCTATCACCTTGGCTAATATCCTTCAGGTAATTGTTGAATTCATTGTCTAAAGAATTGCTCTTCCTTTGAGGCATCAAGGCAATTTCTGATGCTTTCATAAGAAATGAATAGTTCGTGTTGAAGGGTTAACTACATCAACCGGAATAAGTGATAGTTTGAAAGAACTCTATGTCTGGTGAATACGTCTTCCCAGCTGTTGTTATTATAATTGTATATAGTTTTTAACGGCATTTACAGTATGCCAATTGGCATTGTAATGTTGAAAAATGAATTTGTTGTGTCTCTTCTGATCATTTTTTCAACAGTGCTATATAGCTTTAAAAGCAGCAGTTGTCGTCGGTAGACATAACCAGTGATAATTTCAGAAGGTTTCAGCAATTCATAGTACACAACACCTTTTTGATCCCAACAAATACAAAGCATAACCTTATCATAGCATTGACTGTGATTGACCAGCTTCACCAGAATGTACCTATACACATAGGATTCTCATAATAAATCCATTTTTCATCATCAGTCACATTTCGATGAAGGAAACTCTGTCTTTGCAGAAGCAACAATTCACAAGTTATTTTTTTTGGAAATTTCATGCTGTCTTTTTGTCAATTCATGTGGTATTCATTTTGTAAGTTTTTTTTAACAAATACCCATCCTATAATTAAACAGTGTGAAGCACATTGTCGAGAGACATTGTGATTGTATTTGTCAATATTATCTTTGTTAATTAATTGTTATAATTCTAAATCATCTTCAGTATATACTGTCCAATATAGAGATCATGTTCGCCATATATAAATTCTAAAAACAGAGAAATTAATGTAGCGATTTTACAAATATAATAATTTTACACTTTTCGCATTAGAATAAAATTTACTATAGTTTTAATATAGTAAAAAAATGATTATTTTGATATCAAACTTATGAAAATTACCCACATGATAAGTAAAATTGTGTTTCTATTGTGTTTTATAAAACATCGCTGTCGTCAATTATCATTATATTGCTTGCATCGCAGTCAATTTCAAAAGTGTTCTCTTTGCAACTCGTTTTTTTTTGGATAAATAAATTCAATTTTTTTCCCATATACAAAATTCCCAATTTAAATTTAATTAATTTTTTTTCAGTTTGTAACGTCTTTGAAATGATTTGATAAACTAACTCTATAGTTAATTCTCCGTGGGTGACTTTTGTTAGTAAATAATTTGATTAAATCAAACTATAATATTATAAAGTATATAAACTTATCTAATCCAACATCAACTTAAGTTGATATTTAGAATAGATAGTTTTAATTCATTATTATGAAGCATGTTTTTAGAGTTGATTTAAAATACCAAAAATGCAATTTCAGGTTGACGACAATACAACAGCATAACATACATATTTATTGGAATAATTATAGTGAATAAATATATATATTCGCATATGTGTAAACAAGAAATATATTCATATTTAATATCTACCTTGAAACATCATAAAATAAATATAAAGACATAAATGTTATGTGTGTGTGTGTGTGTGTGGTAGGAGTAAATTTATAAAAATCTACTTAAGATGAGTTATATACTCATCAACATCATATAATAATATAAACATAAATAGAATGGCATAATATAAGTATTAAAAAAGGAAACGTATATTTAAGTACATATAAATAATGTAAAATCTTAATAATATTGTGAATACATATTTAATTAGAATAAACTTCAAATGAAAATTATACGCAAAAAATAAAAAATAATACAAATTGTTTATTCATTTATTTCGTGTTATTTTCCATATAATTTATAATTCTATATAAAAATTATAAAATTTATTTATTTCAATGAATTTGGTAAATATTGTGTTATAATTAATAAGAGAAAGAAGAAAGAAAACTTAGCAACCCACATTTTCTTTTGAATATTTACTGAAAATCTGGTCTAATTATCTATAATAATTGCCTTGCTTGTTATTACATGTGACAATTTATATATAAAATGTTGAAAATTAGTACAATTACTATTTTAATTATTGTTCACAGTGTATTTTTGGTAATATTTATGTTAAAATATATTACATAATATATAATTAATTGTATATGCACATGCACATAAACGTTTATGCAAATTGAATATGGCAATCATACCATTGTAAATAATAACAAACACATAATATTAACAATAATTTTTTTTTGAAAAAAAAAACGACAGGCATTTCAATATTTAAAATTTATTTAAAAAGCAGATATAATATTAATATATATAGAGAAAATGTTTTTTGCTTGTGTAAAATAAAATTTTTTATTGTAAATGACATATTTTAAATTTATTTGTTTACTATTTTTGTGGCACTGCGCTTTATGTTATTTCAAATGTTTAAATGTTATAAGAAAAAATAAATAAATTATTTATTTCATGTGACTCATGTGACTATAATAATAGGTCGAAAATTAGAAAATTATTTTTAAATATATTGTATATAAAATTATATAGTTTAAGTCTTAATGCGCGCAGGGTGGCTCGCAACTATTATTTTATTACAAAAAAAAATGAAACTGCAAAGATAAACTCATATAAAATTCTGATTGATGAAATTTTTAGAAATCTAATCTAATTTAAGTTTCTTTATCGAGTGACCTATATTATATTGATTACAAAGACATATATCATCATTTCTACAAATTGTACTTCACGCGTGTTTTCATCATCAGACAAATTAAATTACTCCCTTTTATGACTTAAAAAGTCTATGCAATTAAGTTTTTTTTAGTATAAAAAATATTGAAAACTAAGTAGTTTTTACCGGAAATCAAAACTCATTCAATCTCGGGATTTAATTAAATTTAATTTTGCTGCGGCTTATAGATAGCCTCGTTTCACTTTAAAATAATATCATATAGGAATTTCAGTTATTAAATAGAGATGTGATTTATCATTAGTGTCTTGGTTGGTTATTTTTAAATTTCGTTTAAAAATGAAACGTGACAATTTGTTTTTTTTAGCGGCCACTTCTACACTAGTTTGATTTGCAATACAGTTTATGCAGTCCGATCTATGCAACATTCACGATTTTCAAGAACAATACAAAAGTCGAAAATTGCATTACTGAGTGTATTGGGACTAAAAATAGATCAATCTCTTGTCATGAAATTTAACTTATGACAGAAAAGAATAAAATATGGTAGCATCTGAAGCAAAAACTAATTATAACTGTAATAAAAATAAATCTTAAATAAATAAAAAGAATTAGTTAATTTCATTATAATCACCTCATAATAAATATAAACATTTAAGCTAAAACAAATTTAATTCTAATAAGGAATTTATCAACTGCCACCGAATTGGATGGTGGCGGTTGCGAAAAGTTCAATAATGAGACCCAAGAATAACTTTTACAGTTAGTAGCTACTTGAAATTTATACCAAACTGAGGTGATTAGGTAAAAATATTTATTCATAATATACGTAACGTGAAGTTGTGTTAAGTTTATAAAAGAAAATGATATAGCTCCTACCGTCATTGCGTATTTATAAAACATAAACGACACATATAATGAAGAACGAAATTAATAAATTAATAAATAAATAAATATGAAATTAATATTATAATAAAGTTATTAGTAAATATTTATTTACACAAATAATAATATAACAACAATTTCCAAAACTTTTAAGTCACAAGAAGTTGAACCTCTGTTGTGATCGAGTTGTTTTATATAATGTCAATGCAATACGTTTGATAGACAATAGAATATATACTTATATTACGGTTACATATAGTAAAAATCATCAGATCCATGTTGGTAAATATAAAGAATCCGACCCATAGATTCATCCCATGTCGGATTCAAATATTATTTGAAATACGTAAAAAATGATAGTATAATCCTGGTACAATAAAACCAATATTCTTCAAGGTTAATCGACTATATCATATTAGTAGGTATTTTTTGGTAAATTATAGAGTTTTATCGTATTAGAAATATTGGTTATTTTTGACATAATTTTTAAGGCAAACACGACTCACGATTCATAGCGCTCGCGTATAGGTTTAGCGGAGCCTGCATTTTCTCTAAATGTAAATAAATAAAGTTATGTATGTAATAGTTATTAAACTTTATTTTCAATTTATTTCGTGGTAATAAAAATCAATTTACCTTTCTTATGCGATTTTGGAATTTTATTGTTTGGATTTTATAGGTTCTGTTTATATAATTATATATTTTATTGTATACGTATGTTATATCGTTATATATCGTATATATTTCATTATATTGCTTTTTTTTTATGGTATGTTATAGAGGTGATGCTGATGAAAAAAAAAAAAATTTAATTTGTTGTTTTGAAATATTTATATGGTCATAAATTTTCGGTTTTACATTATAATACATTATATTTATGTTTGTATTATTTTTCCAAATATGTGCATTGCATATATTTCATGTATAATCAAAATATACATTTATTGATTTAAATATTGTAAAATTATATATATCCATGATTTACAATGAATGTGTATATTTGCGAATATAAAATTAAATGTTTAAAAAAAACGTATGTTATGAATTTCTTCAGTTTTTGGTTTTTTTTTTGTTTTGTTAAATTTTGTTTACTCTATGGCAATATACAACATTTTGAAATAATATAAAGTAAATTCAAATATTATAAATTTTTAATAGTTTTGAAAAGTTTTTAAATAAATATTATTTATATAACCGCAAGAGTCTAATGATGTTTTTATTCTATATATACATTTTATATATTGAAACGTAAAATTGCTGACACATAATATAAATGTATATATGAAAAAATGAAATTTGTTTTCCACTTTTCAAAATATTTTTATATATTTTATTTATGTAAATAAAAAGTTTTCTTTTCAAATTTGTGTATCGTATATTTTTTTAATGCATACGTAATTATATGGATATATATATACGAATAAACATATACAATATACATGTATAGATTTACACTTGCAAATAAAAAGTATCATATTGCTTGATTGGCGGCAGATTGACATGATTGAAGTAAATATTTTTTTTTAAGAAATAATAAAATATAATATAGAAAATTAAAAAGTTTTTTTTTTAAGTTATTTTTATTACTAAGCATATGTATGCTGTATGTGTACACACTTGTGCCGTTTGTATTAGTGCATGTTTATTTATTTTGAAATAAAGATTTAAAATTTTTTTTCAATGATGGCCCACCTTTTCACTATATGAGAATAACATTTTTATTTGAAAAGAATTTCACGTATTTCTTTTTTCTGTACACTAAAAACTTTTCTAATTACGTGACAATATTTTGTTATACAGTCAGTTTTATATTGTATAATAATGTAACGTGTTCAGAATAATTATATATATATAAATAAAATACTCCATTAAGTATTAAAAACATTTATGTGACCATATCACATTCATTTTTTGTATTTGTACAGCTTTTTTTTATAATTACACATTGAATGGAAATACAATAGAAATAAATTGTCAATAAAAGGAATTATCAAATGGATATTGTTATATGAATTATTAGAATGGACAATAGAATAAAAAATGATGTAATAAATAAATTTAATAGTAGATATTTTCCATTTTATTTAAAAATCTAATTTTGAATTATATTATTTATTTACCAGATAGGGCACATTCAAAATATACAAGCCGCATATGTAGTTTCCATTCGAACATTCAAAATGTTGTATACATAATAATACATTTATAAAATATAATTATTTTCAAATAAAGTTAGTTTACCGAAATATGTTGATAAAATATGAGAGTTTTATGTTACATTCAACTAATGAATAGAAGTTAAGAAAACAAATTCTAAAGATGTGTTCGTTTTTTATTCTGCTCAAATCTACTTTTTTTATGTTATTATATAAGCGAAAAGCTTCTACTCTAACATTAACCAATAATTTTTCGCTAAACTCTTAAACTTAAATCTTCAAATTTATGGTAGATCCACAACATTTGATATTCTGCACACTACTTGCATTTACGGACATGTGTTTTTGCTCATTGTTTTATAACAATTCAAATCTGCCTCTTTAATCTTTTGACGTGATCCTGTCTCTGATTTTTCATCCTTATACAATAGATTTAAACAATGTTTTATTAAGGATGTATCGCAATATTCGACTGTGTTTTAAAATTTTTGAATTTTTTTGAAAATTTAAATTATATTAAATATTAGAAATTGAACATAATTTAAAATTCTGTAAATAAAAATTGCAAACTGTTAAAACTGCGGAACTTAAAAAGAAAATATTCATAAATGTCATTCATTTGCCGGAAAATTTAGTGTGTGTCTAACTAATTTTTTTTCCAATGTTTACATATTGTTACACTTGCCTATCACAAAATTATATTAAATTCACACATTTTCTCAAGCGACATTATTGGCTATATTGAAATTTTAGATTTTCGTTACAATATCAAAAATAAAAATTACTTGTATCTGAAATCAAATTCTATTCTTTTTATTTTTACATGTTTAACATTTCCGACATGAAATATTCATTATATTGATACTAAATTATATAATAACTTTACATTTCTCTGTTTTTCGTTATAATCTCTGAATGAATTTGCAGTTTTTTTTTTTTACATTAACATAATGTAGCAGCAACATTAACCACCACATTGCAATTGCTATACGACTATAAGGCTATAGGTTAATCGCAATTTATTTTAAATTCATAGCTACTAATCTATTTCAGTTTGGTGAAATTTAATTTTCGGATTCGATAGTTCTTTAAATTTTCATTTTAGTATCCAATGTCACGCCGAGGTATTTTGTTGTCAGTATTTTCATATAACAAAACTTTATTTAATTTATATGTAGTTTTGTAACCGATTCACTATATATATTTCAATTTGTGAAATTGATGTGAACAGATTTAAACTCATCTAAATTTATTTGCCACCTTATTTGATCACTCACCGCGCACTTGTAAATTATTGCATGTCTATTCAGACATATTTAATTCCTATACGGTCAATAATACTGTGTATCGTCACCGAATGCGTGGTCAATTTGTAACTTATTACAAAAATTAGAATAAAACTAATCGAATTAAAAAGATGTGAATTTGTTTTCCATTTGTATGAGAGGAAAAATTTATCTGTTTTCCAATTTTTTTTTAATACTTATGTAAACAATATAAATTCTTGTATCAAAAATTATAGCAGATACCTTACCATAATTATATCTGTAGAAATACAGAGATATTAAAATGAAAACGTATATAGATTCTAAACAACACTGCGCGATATATTAAATATATTTTAGTGCGTTGAATAAATAACATATTTTGTATAAATAATTGATATATAAAAAAAGTGATGATTTAAATTAAGTACTTAACTATATATAATTCGTAAATGTACAGCAATATATTGTAATATTTACGATTAATAATTATATTATTAATATTTTGTTGCCTATTTGTTGTATGTTGATATATACGAGCGAGTATGTAATGTTCAAACAAAATTAAGTATATGAAATTATAATTTATGTATATATAGAAGACGTATTAAAAGGTATCGTAAATATGTACATAAAGTAAAAGTAAATAAATATGATGAAACTAAAGTAAAATTTTATATATTGTACGCATTTAGTACGAGTATATCATTTTACCAAAATTTAATTATTTATTACACTAATAGAGGTAATAGAAAGTTTATGTTTATATATATGTAGTAGTAGTTGTATGTAGATTATATGTATATATATATAGATAAATTGTATACATCCATACGAATATATATATAATTATTTTTCCCTTGTTTGTATTTAAGAGGCATATACATACAATTTAATAATATATATATATATAAATATATATATATATGGAAACTTAAGGAGATAAACACAGATGCTTTAAATATACTTTTGTTTAAGAATTATATAAATAGAATAAACATATACATTTTATATAAGTACATATTTACTTATACATAACTATATGTATATATATATATATAGTTATATATAGTTATTATATATTTATTTAACAATAACTATAACCATTACATTCACGTAATACGTGTATAATTATATATACCTATATTTATATATAATGTTATATTATATATACAATAGGTTAGTATATAATATATATATATATATAGTTAAGGGTATGAGATAAAATGATATTGTTCTATTCTAATTCATATATATTATATATATATATACAATATATAGGATGATGTAATTTAATGATATGTATTAAATTATATACATTTATTTATATTATCATATATGGTACTATATTATATTTACTACAGTACAGCACTATACTTTATATATGTATTATATACCAAAGCTTGAATGTACTATATATAAATAAAATGAGATAATACTGTTATCATAAATTAAATTATTATGTTATTAAATAATTCAATATATAATGCATTCCTTTTATACAATATATAGTATATTTGTAATGTACTTATTTTATCACCTATACATAAACATTACTGTGTATATATTGTACATAATATTGTATATGGAGATAAATAAATAAAAAATACATATAACGTTTATAGCAGAAAAATTAAAAAAGATAATAATTATTTATAGTTATATACACACACACACACACACACACAATCACATATATGTGTATGTATATTATATAAAAATAAATAAATAATAAATATAAAATATATTTTATTATTTACAATCAATTACTTAACATTTATTTAAGATTAAAATACAATATATGGATATTATTTTTTGGGTTAGAATAAATAACAAACGATTTTGTACATAATTAATACATTTGAAAAGCAAATGAACAGTTGATCATATTCAAATCATTAAAATTATACGAATTATTTGTGGTTTCTATTCAAACATATATGTGTAGTATTGATAGATACACACAAATATTAATTTAATTGTATCAATCGAATGAATAGACATAATGTTGAATTATATGTATATTATAATAATAAAAATATAATGTCATCTAAAGTACAAATTACTGTAACATTATGGAAAGTAGACAAGTTGAAAGTAGAGACTACATTATGATAACAAATTTGAATGTCCTACGAATGTGAAAATTATAAAAGATATTTACTTTTTGCTGGCATAAACGATCTAACGGTCTAATTCAGTGCCAATAATTTTAAGTAGGATTGAATTACTCTATAGAAAATCAATTTTTTTAAATACGGCCCATAGTTTTAACGGATTTCCATTATTTTATATATACGAAGATTTGTAAATTATACAATCTATTTCTGTAGAAATCTTTCATAGAAGAACCATTTTCAGTTTGATATCAGTAAAATTTTGTTTATGTCGCATATCCACAATTTGTGCAAAAATAATAAATAATAAATTGGTCTGTTTTACTCGTAAAAATATCGAAATTATTAAAAAAAAATGACTAAATTCATGTTCAAGCACAATTTTTATATATAATAATATCGGACCCCGAAGATTTTCACTTCAACTGCCAGAGGAATACGTTTATACGATATAATTTTATGTGTTATCTTTTCTAGAATCACAAAAGCCGAGTAACTTATGTGCACAACAACGACAAGTTATTGTGCTGCTATCAATTGGCACATCGTGTGAGTACAAGTTGTGATATTAGCACATAAACAACCTATCATTAATGTCGCGATATCGGAGTATCAAATGGCAGTAGTAGTCTCGGCGTGCGTACATTGAACACACACAAGTCTATAGTATTAAACAAATTGTGAAAATGTTTCAAAGCAATTGTAAAATATAATCTTGATGCTGCAAGAAAAAAAAAATCAAAAAATTACATAATAAAAACACAACTTTTAGTTTCATTTAAAAAGTCAAATATTATGACATCAGAAAATGTTATGCATAAATAATCTATGACACCATACTTCAGACGATAGTATTATCCCTATTAATGTCCAGACAAAAAATTAATGTTTTTGTATATGCAAACTATCTTTGAGATAAATTGCTACAAAAATATCTAGCAATGCTCTCCCTCGTATAAATGTAGCAAGGTTTTTTTCTGGTTATTGCGCTATTATAATACAAAAGTTATATAATATAATATCAATATTAGGTTAGTAATAGATACAGAAAAACCTAAGGTATATGAAATCGTTCTTAATTAATTACTACAATATATTGGTATATATACAAAAGTAGAATATATTTAATATAGATTGCCATCAATGAAGAAAAACTTTAAAAACGTTCTAAATATATAAATGTACTATGTATGAGTAAAGTTACACATATATATATAATTATGTTAAACGAAAACTATTTAACTAACTTGCATATATAGAAAAAGAAACTTTAGAGATATCTATACATTTTTCCATTTCATTTGTATGCGTATACATACAATATATATTTGAAGAATTAGAAAATTTCTAAACACATTTAGGAAACACGTCCACATTTAAGTTTATATATGTGGAGCGATAACATTTTCTATATAATATATATATATTTCATTATATATTATAATTATATAGTTATATGTATATTGAATGTACGTGACTAATTCAAGAAAATCTCAATTATAATCAGTTGTATTTTATTCATGTTACACCCCATCGTATATATACGAGTATAAATTACTTAAATAAAAAAAAACAAGAAAAGAAAAAATTTCCACATTCATAGGACGGACGGACGGACACCGTTGTAGTCTAATTAAAAAACTTTTTCGTAATTTTTTTTATTATTTATTCTCTTTTTGTTGTACATATAAAATTCAACATTATAGAATCTCACCGCTATAGACATAACATAAACATAAATACATATAATTTTATATAGAAAAATAGAACGACAGAGAATTTCCATTTCATTCCCATGAATAATAATATATTACAAATTATGTGTTAAATAACTGACACACGCACAATTTTTGATTAAATGGAAAAAATTGCATAAAAATTTAAACAGAAATAAAATGATTATTATGAAAATTAGAATTATATACTTATAATACTTACATAATTACTGCATGGGATTATAACGCAGATCCGGTTTAATTCTTCGCCAATACGCTACTCCAACCTGAGCTATCTGCAGTTAACGTCTTCCAATCCCGAAGTTTAAGGATCTTACTATCTCAGTTTATTGCATCTAGTTCTAGTTTCATGATACAAGTTTTAAATTGTTGTCCTTTTTTCGTAGCTTGAGTTGTTGCCGTTTATCCTAGCCGATCTGAGGTCATATTGTAGAGACTATATTTATTATGAAACGAAATAATTGCTTGTCTACCTATTAGATTTTTTTTTTTTATTAAGGGTCATTTCCATTTTTAAACCTATCTCCTAAATTCAATATATGTTATATCTTTCGCAGAAAATATTTTTAAATTATGATTTTTTATTCGATATCAGTGACATTTTGTATAAAACATTGATATTACAAACATTTTTTGTTCACTTCTTTTAGTATTTCACTAATTTTTTAGAATTTTGACATTTTTGACATTGAATAGAATATGGACTTGTAGTAGAAAGTTAGTGCTTAAGTCGAAAGATTAAAAATCTCATCTATTATAAAACATTTTTGATTATTTATTGAATTTATAAAATCTATTTAATAAATCCGCATTAGTGATATGGCGAAAAAATTTAAATATTTACAAAATTTCATAAAATTTTATTTTCCAGCACACCCTCGATTGTTTTTTCATAAAATATTTATGAAATCATGTGCGACTGATTCTCCGGATGCGTTACCATTGGTGTACACATTATAATTTTTTAAAATTTAAATTACTCAAGATGTGTTTGGATTTGTGAAGAATTTTAATATTTCAAAATTTTTGGTTTATATTCCAATAAATCTTAATAAATTCTTAAAATTACAATTCCAATTGTAGATATAAACATATAATTCTTAAATGTAATAATTTAACTTAAATTATTTTAATATTTTATTATTATTGTTTCAGGTGTTTGGTGGATTTTTATCTCTGAATTATTATTTTGTCCCAACGATCGGGCACTATCGTTGGATTCAACACTGTTTTGTTTATTTATACACTTATACAGGTAATTACTTAAAATAAAAATGATACTTATCTAAATAATTTGTATTTAATAAGAGAAACAAATCGTCTTATACCATGATATTTTGACTATTGAAATCATTTTATAATGAAATATTTTTAATCTATTTTTTTATTGTCGGATAATGTTTATATATACCTTAAATTATATTAAACAATTTTATGTATATATATTTATATTATATATTATAACCATACATTTAACAAACATATACATAATATAATTAAATTATTCTAATGATAATCCATCATAATTTTAATTATATTTGTTGATACAATATATAAAATTATTCAACATTATTACGTCGTATTATAATTTCATCAAATGGATATTATTTTAATATAGAATATATTTTTAATTTCAAATATTACTCTGTTTATGTATCTGAAACTTTATTATGTATTTGAAATTTAAATGTTAATTATTTTATATTGATTAGAAGCCTCAAGAATTAGAAAATGGGATAATCTATGTATATTTTATATAATGGAAGATATTTACATATAATATTATAATATAGGTATATAGCATAAATAGATAGATTATATACATTTACTTACATATATATACGTGAAATTCTAAATTAAGGAAATTATATTACTTTGTTTGATTTTACGTTGATTAGTAAAGGTATTTTGTAAATTTAAATTTTAAATTAATTGTTTATTTTGTACATATACAAATAAGAGAGGATGGGGGGGTGTTTGTAGTACAAAATTATGAACATATTCAGGTAAATAACTCTTAATATTGGAGAAACACCATATGGAACAAATTCGTATAGATAATGATGAACATTGCTTTTTTCTTAGCTAAATGATTCGGTTATGGTGTCTTCTTTTCGATTGATGAAACCTATGAAAAAGTCAATGGTGTTAACAGTTAACTTCATTATCAATCCGTAACACATTATCTATCAAACTCAAATGCCGCACAATAACTTTAATATGGAAAATGTAATAGAACTAATAAATTTAACTCTGTGTTAAAAATATAGTTTTATCATCATCCCCTATAATATACAATATAAGATATTTAATACACACATATATTATAAATATATATGCATAACATCTACGTTATAATGATATATTGCCGCATATACTAGAAATTATTTCTTACTTTTGATTAAGCTGATGTATATGTATATTAATTATAGAATCAATCATCTACCTATGCCTTTTATCATTTGCATCAGTTTTTTTTCAATAAATTTACGAATAGGTTTCATCAAAAAGAGAGTTTGTTATAAAAATGGCTATGTAATTATAGGAACATTGATTGCAATATGTATTAAAGTATGTTCATTAAGATTTAAACAAATGCACTACAAAAATTTATATTTAATATAATATATTACCATACTCCGAATACCATACCATTCAAAAGTCGTAAAATTTAATAAAAAATCTAAACATCAATAAAATGGTTATGGCCCAAATACATTTGTAAATTTATAAATTTGAAATATTGAAATTAAATGAATTAAATACTGTGTAAATTGAAGATTATTGTGAAACTGATCAATATTATTTTAACGTTTACTAACATTTTTATCCTTTTATTCTTATTCATCATCTAATGCATGATTATTTACTTATTAAAATGACCGTATAATTGTTTGAAATGGTTTTACCATAAATTTTCATATACACAATTTCACAACACCAATCAATTACATAAAATATCGGAATTCCTGATACTCGTCCTGATTATCATTAAAATTGTTTAGAGTCCTATTCTCGATCACCATACAAAATTTTCTCAAATTAATAAAGACCTAATGTATTGTACATAGTTTTTAAATTCTATATTCTTGAAACAGCAGTATCTATCATTTTCAATTGGAACTTCAAAAAACTGTTCTAAATGTAACTATTATAAATTTACATACAAAGTTTTATTAAAATTTTGATAAGAATTGACAAATAATTGTGTTTCCACAGGCGCTGATCAAGAAAACAGCTCTATGTGTATACATATAAATTTCTTTAAAGTTCATTAAGAAAATAATATAATCCCATTATAATTTTGTTTCAAAATTGCATTATAACTAAAGTTTCCAGAAGTTGCCAAAGAAAATATTCTTAGCTAATCAAGGTTATTTTCGTATAATATATAAAAACATGTGGTTATTAAGGATTGTTACACTATATGATTACCTAAATGGCTGTTACTATAATGGTTTTCAAGACAATCCATATTATCCATTGTTATTTACATTATTATTGTTTGTTTGGATGTTACTACGTTATAATAAGTGGCCGGTTCTCTCTCTTTCTATATTCTTTAAGCTTACAGTTTTGAAAACTGTTGTAGTTTATTAAATGTAAATTTGAATTAATGTGGTTCTCCAGTTACCAATTTTGGTATAGATACCATTTCTTTCTTCTTAAGAAAAATCTCAATGAAACTCACATTACGCAGCCATTATTGTCTGTAATTAATTTGATTGCGTGTACAAATCTTTTATATACACAAACATGATTATTAAAATTTAAAGATCTATCTATAATGAACGTTTGTATCATAGAATGAAAACTTGATTATGTTGTCTATTTAAACCCCGAAGTTTGACATATAATAAATTTAATATTATATTTTGATGATTTGACCAATTTCCATATATATATAAAATGTATATAGAAGTGTTGATGTAATTTATATGTATATTTTAATACAATATGAAATTATCTAAATATTTCAGTTCAGATTTTTAGATGATAGTTTTTAGTTACTTACGATGGTTCTCACTTTCTTACTGGTAACCTATGAGAAAATATTTTATAATACAATTAAAGTCCAAATTATCATATAAATTACTGATTTATAAGTGTCTGCTTAAAATGCATATTTATAATGTAAATTAATTGATTTAATTATACCAAATTCCCCAAATTTACGATATCAAAGAATGAATTAATTTGAAAATAGGTTATTTTATATTGCATACTATTATATTCAAAAATATGTACATCTACACAAAATATACAATACGCCGACAAATCCTTATCCATATAGAAAAATAATTGAAATATAATGAAATATCTATGGATGCATAATTGTATTTAGACACAGATTGTTATAATAGTAAGGTGTGGAGTATAAATTATCCATTATTATTTAAAATTTTTGGAGTAACATAATTTTATGATGAATGAGATAGCCCCCATATAATGGTGCTCACAATTGTATATACTCCTAATATACTTTTATGAACTTATATTATACTATACTCCTGTTCGAGCCGGTACATTTATTACAAAAAAGGAAAAAGTAAACTACTCTAGGAAATGCTCAATTTACAATTTTTTTTTTTTTTATTTCAACCCCATCTAGAAAATATAATTTATATACAGTATTTTACATATTTCCATGTATATTTATGTAATGTATATACAACATTTATGTTCATCATTTGTATATATTGTAATGTGTACGACGTATACGTACATCTTTATTATAACTAAAATATAGTGAAGTAATTAATTTTCGGATAATATCTCAGTATCTCAATTTATTTTCATGTATACATATATATTTCTATTACATATTATATTATATAATTCCCAATGGGGTTTTTGGTATATAAATGTGAATGTTTTTACCAATTAGTCTTTTTCTTTTGCATAATTAAAAAAAAAAAAAAAAAAATGAATAAAATTCAGTTGTTATCTCATTTAACATACATCAACAAAACTGAATTGGTAATGGGTTTTTGACCTGATGGTCTTTCATTTTCACTGTATGTTTTGCGTGTGTTTTATATTATATTCAAATATATGTATATTTATATTACATATACCTAACGCATATCTATACGTTATTGTGTGTATATAAACTCTTTAGAAATGGTTGAATATTATTATAATACAATGAAAAATATATATAAAATCTGCATTTAGATAACATAAAATTTCCATGATTTCTACATAAAATGTGTATGTAATATATGTTGGTGGTGTGTATATTTTTATGTAAATTTCATGTTTGTATATGTAAAATAGTACATATAAACATTTTAAATTTATGGACAACAATACGTTAACGAATTGTACACAAAAACGATTTTTTTCTAACTATACCATACATATCCTATAGCTATCTATAGTTATATATTATATATTGTATATTACGCGTAACTCAATAACTGTATAAGTAAATAAATATACATACTCCGAAAAACCATAAATTTATCGAAAATAACATATTTTTGTATTTTTGAAAAAATATATTGGATGTTTAAATTGAAAAGTGGTTATTTTCCGGTAATAAATAAACGTATACTGTCCGAAAGAAGAAAAACTATTTTTGTTATATCTTTATACTGCTTATCGAGAGTGCTATAATTACATTGACCGAAACAATTGTTATTCTGATGGAGCAATGTTTGGTTTATATGTAGCAGGTGGTGTAATACACGTTGCTGCCAAACAAGTAATGTTCCTAAGTTTATGTGGCACTAGCAAAACAAATTTTTCAGAATTGTCGTGTTGAAAAAACAATTTATCGTACTTTTGTCATAATTTGGTAATTTTTATTGTACCAATGAACACTTTAAAATTGATTTATTGTAGATATTAGTATATAGTTTGTTTTGATTTCATCGGTAACAATACAACATTCTTCCTTCTTATCCCACGGCCACATGCATATCATTAGCTTCGATGGTCATGAATTGTTCATTTTGTTTTTGATAGACCGATATATATATATATATTGTATATAGCACTCCTCTCTGTAATTACACATTAAACTTAAGCTTCCTGCAAATGTTATCTTATTTATACACAAAATATTCTATATTATAAAAATGTTAACAATTCAAACAAATGTCATAAATACAAATTTATTTAGTTTATGACCATTATAATTATAATTTACATTTAGTGATGGTTTGCCAAATATGTTGAAAGAAACGCGTGTACACACATTAATTGTCGGTTTTCAGTTTAAACACGCAATACATTATATAAAATATGTGTATAGTTCGGTGGGTCCATAAACCTTCAATATAATAAATATTTTATTAAAAGAAAATCACTTTGTACAATTGTTCGTGAATATTACATTATGTATACAATTTATATGTATTTATCATTATTATTTTTATTGTGTTATACTTGTTTGTATATAGGCAGATAACCTAAGAATTTATATGTATATACAATATATAATATATATATATATCAACTATACGTTTCGAATGAGAATATATAATATATATATAAAAGTATATGTATAGTATAGGCAAAAAAGCTTAAAGGCTTTACAGTCCAGTTAAAAGAAATCAATCTTTGTGTGTATACCATAAAAATCCTATTTTATCCTTTCTACTGCCTCCAACTCTGAATGCTCTATATTTCTATATTCTACTATGTATAATATTATAGTATATGTAGATGTATTTCTTTTTCTATATGCAATAATATAAGGTTGCACATCCTGTCATTAACCAATTTATTAGCTTTTAAGAAATTTTAAGAGAAAATAAAGGAAAAACAATGGTAAAATGTATCCAAAATATTAAAAAAGGTGCCAACAAAATTATACATTAATATCATTATTTCATATAATGTTTCAATGCCATCGATTGGAAAATCCACGATATTTTCTAAACGCTTTAAACAATTTTAAAGCATCACTTCAACAGAACTAAAATTTGAAATATACTTCAATCAAGACGATTCTTAAACTGAACAACATTTGGTTTTTGCATAGTATTGTCACCAAAAATGTATACAGTATCATTAATTCATATAAAATTTCACTGACATAAAACTGAAAACACTGAAAATCGTTCATTTCTTTTGAAATCGTGTATCGATTTTAAAAATCTCTTCTATGAAATATTGGAAATTGTTAAATAATTTTAAATTCTGTACACAAAATTGGAGATCTGTTAAAACTATGGCCCAAAGTTTAGTAAGATGATAATTCTTTAAGTTCGATTTTCCAGAAAATTTAGTAAGTAGACATTTAAATTTTTAAACCAAAATCAATCAATGCCATAATTAACAACAAAAACTCATATACAACTTTTTTTTTTCAGTAGTTGTATCAAAATTTAAAATCCATTAGTAATTTGGCGCTTTATTGATTTTTATTATCAAATATTTCAAAAATCATAAAAGGCATTATTTCGTTGCACATCCAGAATTATTTATAGAACTATTTATGCCTTCGGGAATATCATTTGCTCATATAAATACTAGGAATATTTATTTTTTCAGGACAAATAAGCTTCTGCAGAGCAAATATAAATTAAAAATAGGACATACCACCTTAAATAAATATTGTATACAAAAAATTCGTTTTACATTTACAATGAACAATAAAACCATATACATTTTGGCAAATTTATTTCTAACTTAATTCACAAAAGCATAATATTTCGTATATCTACATATAAAATTACGTATACATATACTCTATGTATTGATTTTGATATTATTCGTAGAATTTTCAATGGCTATTATATGTATAACATATATTGTTAACATAAACATGATTTTGACCATATTAAAAGATTTTCGTAAAGAAAAAAGTGGTTGAAAAATGAGGAAAAAATTGAATTTATAAAAGGAAAATTATTATTTGCATTTGAAGAAAAATTATTTTAAATTGAATTTAGTTTGAAATTTTCAAATATAATAGAAAAAAGTTAAATACAATTTTTTATCATTTTATTGTCCAATTTAATTTACATATTATCGAATAATATTGAATACCAATATAATATTATTGAAATTGTTGCATAATAAATTTATATATAATATTTAAAATATATAGAAAATTATATGGTACCTAGAAAATGCTTAACATTTAAACTTACTATAAATAGTAAAGTATTTATCATTAAATTAATTCAATGTTACTTCAAGTGAAACATATTTTATGTACAAAAACATTCATTTTATTCAAAATTGGTTTCAACGTGATAATTTTTGGATAGTTCACTATATTGTGGGATTGCAAAGGAGTAGTGCACTATACGATGTGTGGAAAACTGTCAAATTCTGTCAAACAAATAATCAATTTAAAGCGATGAAGCATCGTGTAGAATATTGCTATATGAACCGTAAGATTTATATAGCAGTTGTTTATAAAGTGAACGATTGTAAAATTTCACAAAATTAAAAACGTTACATTTTTCTTAAGAAGTAAAAAGTAAATATTCGATGGGAATCTAAAATCGTTTCAAAATAGTGAATGAACTGTTACTTTATGTGAATGGTAGCATTAATAGAATGTTTTTAAATGCCGTGAAAAGGTGGATCATTAAATATTAGCATTAGTGTTATATTATAGTTAATAAATATATATTTGTCCATAATAAAATATATATTTACAATTTTACATCATTAAATTTACAATTATAATCAATTTTCGTGGGCGTAAAAAGAATGTGTTTTATTTGCGTTAATCCAATTTTAAATTAATAACGTAAGTATGCCTATTATTGACATATTTTGAAAAAATGCAACATATTGTGATTAATTGCCAGTTTTGTTTAGGCGCAATGTTAATGATTTGGTTTTGTATGTATAACGCTTATACGGTTAAGTAAAAACGATTTCTTGAATTCTTTAAAAATTAAAATCAAATTTTAAGAGACCTTGCGTTATTAATATTAAAATATTTATAATTTTTACTAAAATAATTTAAATTAATGACTAATTTAAATATAAATGAAGTAAATAAATAATAAAAAAAATAACATAAACCAATGGATTTATTATTAATTCGTATTGAAGGACACGGTCTGTTTTGCTTTTGATAGGATGTATGTCAATAAATGGTGTACTTACGTTATTATTATATATAGAATTTAAAACTATTTCGAAATATTGTATTTTAATTAAATTAAATTATATTCTATATAATATATATATTATGGATGTTTCGTATAAATTCCAATATTAATTGTATAAAACTCGTTAATAATGATGTAAAAATAAATAATATATTAAATAACGTATATTATAGGGTATTGGTGGTAGTAGTAGTTGGTCGTATCTACTAATGTCGACAAGTCTGTTAAAAAAAATTCGATTTATACTTGACCTACAGAAACGATGAAAATCATTTTTCTTATTTGTGAACTCATTTAGATGGAAAGTTATAATAGTTTTGGCATATCATCAACATATTTAAACATAATGAGATTAAAGATACAGAAATAAATTAAGAACATTTCTAGAATCTTATCAAGATAATTTTTAAATGTATAGCCAAACAATGTATTATGTACAAGGGAATTAAATATGAAATTGTGTAGAACTAATGCGATATTTCAAGGATCAAATAAAAGGATATTTTTAGTATAATCGAAGTATAATCTTTGATTGGGAATTAATTAGTGAAACATAATTACACAGTAAAGTGTTAGAACTTACGTTACAAGTATCGGGGATATTTTAATGACTTTAAACTTATGAAAAATTGTTGGTAAATAAAAACGAAATCGAATAACGCTGATTTAAAATGTTCAAAGACGGTTTTTAGTTTTGAGAAACACTTGGACACTTCCATTCATAGAAACTATGATGTTGAATTCTTGTTAAATGTATTTTCATTTGGTGTTATAATATGGTTTTTATGAATTGTCAAAATTGCTCAGAAAAATTATTGTTAAATTCTCGTCCATATTCAACTATACAACAATTAAATTAGTAAACAAAAAAACTGCTCTCCGATCTCAATTCACAGAAAAAACGCAAAAAATTCCATCAGAAAATCGCATTCTCTACTTTTTCCAAAGTTGATCAGATTTTACAATCTATTCAATAAAATTGTCCTAACTAAGAGTAAAAATTTTAAAGAAACTTTTTTTTGAGAAAATACCTATCCCTATTCTACAGTCTACAGTTACAAATTAAATTTAAATTTTTCTAGAAGCGTTTCAGTCTTGAGTAGTATGTTTCATTCAAATATCAAAAATATAAATTAATAAATTAATTTTTATGCAATAAAAACAACAAAATTACACATATTTATTGTAATTCTTGATGGTATTCCAGAATTTGCAAGATATACATTTTGTGATACATATTTCCGTTTGTAAGTGAAAAAAGGGACGAGTAAAACTAAATTCCATCATTATATTTTATCTCAACTACATAGATGTTCATAAATGTACACAGATAACAGCAAATGGTGTGTGTCCACACGAAATAAGATCCGAATCGATTAAAACATCGTTGATCATTAATTTAATTTATGTGTGAGTAAAACTGTTCCTACTACTGCTACTAGTCCCAGTACCCTATATTAGATTTATTTATATTATAATAATATAAATTTCATTGAATTTGTTTTTACATTTATTTTCATTACATGTTTTGTTTTGGTTTTGGTATATTTTTTTTTTTTTGTTTTTACTCTTTTATAAATTAATGTTTGCGAAACAATGAATAACTGCGTATGTATTTTCAAATACGTGTACAGATTCTGGTCTATAGATATAAATCATTTACTTTACTATATTTAATTGATGAAATTTTATTTTCGTTGCTACAATATTACTAATACCCATCGCAATATATAATTTAACAAAACAACTATCAAAATAGAAACTAAATTCATAATATAATAGTTACATTATCTCTTGTACTAAAAATAAAAATCTAACTAAAATAACAAATTTACATTTAAATCGTAGTGGATATATCTAATAATATAATTTGATGGCTATATTATACATATAAAATAAATACAATTGTTGAGTTAAAGAATTTATTTCGATCATCATATAATCAGATATTATAATAAGAATAATGAATAACACATAGTAGAATGCAGGGGTGGTATGAATGAATCATATATAAATAGTTAAATTTGTATAAAAGTATAAAACACCTGTTTATATTTATTTATATATTTTTGTTTTATTATGATAATAAGTTATAAAATTGTGTCGAAAAACAACATTTTTATGTAATAGTAAAAAAAAGAAACAGATGTTTTTTTTATTAAATAAAATTACTTCTAAAATTTCAATCCTAACATAAAATAAGTTAGAGGTATGGCAAATCGGTAATATTTACTGAATGCATTAAGGAATTTGTAATATTTGTATTTTAAATGATTATGGAAATTTATCCGTAAATTTTTAAAATCTGTTTAATAGATAATTTAATAATATTCAAAATCAATGACAATCTATTATAATATTTCAAGCGAAGCATCAAAAAATGTTTTTTAGATTACAATATCACTATATTTTTTTGGTAGCCCAGTTGAAAGTAGTCTACATTATGAAAAAAAAAATGGAATGTCCATTTACTAAATTTTCCGGAAAAATAACATTTAAGAATTGTCATCTTTTTGATTTGCGGGCCATATATATATTTTTTGTAACATTTGGGTGTTCACTGTATACAGTACCACAAAATTTTCTTTGCTATCGATTGAAAAATCTGTCATATCTTTTGAGCATGTGAATCAAATTTAAAAAACTCTTTTATGAAAGATTGGAAATTCATTATAATTTGTGAAATCCGTTAAAACTATGGCCCGTAATTAAAAAAAAAATGATAATTCCTAAAAACAGATTTTCCGGAAAATTTAGTAAACTGCCAAATTTTGTTTTAATAGTTTCACCCAGGTTATTAGAAAAACGTAGTCATATTCAAAACTGAATACTATAAATGCATCATGAGAAAAATATTAAATTTGAATCGGCTTGTTAAATTATTTTTAATTATTAACACCATAATTCGAAAGAGAACAAATGTATAATCGCATTGACTGCACATTTAAAGTATTTAGGATTCTTAATTTCGTATTAAAACGTTTTTAGATATAATTACTCCTTTTTTAATTTTATTAATTTCATAATTTATAATGTATAATATTTTTTATTATTTCTATAGCAAATTTTTTCAAGATTTACATCAAAAACTGTTCTCCTTTCCGTGCGCTTAACACATTAATTGCTAGTTTCAATTTCATCCAATTGCTTCGGAGAATCCAACAATAAGAAATGTCGTTTGAAAAAGTAACAATTGATTTTTACACCATCCAAAGCCAAAAATAATTACAGATTCGTTTTTAATGACTGCCTCCACAAAAGTTATTTTCTATATTCTGTGTTATTTGTTACGGACTGTAGTTGGTGTTTTGATCTTTAGTTTATGGCAAATAATACTTGTGTACTTTTAAAAGACAATATACGTAAGGTATAGTAGTCTTTCTCAGGATCCTGCAATAATTTTAGCACTTCAGGTGTTGTCGGTTACCGCATGCATCATGCACAAATTTCTAAAAAACACAAATTTTTTATTTCTATGATTGAAATTGAAGTTGTTTGGGGGTTACGATAAATCTGCTAAAATGAGATCATTTTGTTTTTAGACTAAAACTAAATTAATTTTTATTATCATGAAACAAAATTTCAGAAATTCTCCTTCGCGGCAAGTGGAGAGAAGGCGGTGTGATAGTTTATTACACCACTTCAAATATATTTACTGTGTAATAAACAATTCGGGTTTTGCCTTTTGATAAGTAGTACAAATTGTTAAAATTTCTATAAAACTTCACGTTTTCAAATAATACATTATTAGTAGAATTAGTGAAATATTTCAAAGTATTGATTGAGACTATGACCGATCTATAGAAACTTGGGTTGACAAACCAGCACATATATCAATATAAAATTATAATGATAAATAATTCAGCTAAAATTTACAAATTTTATTTATAAAAATTGTGTTAATTTGGTATTCTGTTAATTTGTTTAATTGATAAAAATAATATAGTTGTTTTGATTATACTTATCGTTGTTATGTTATAACTCCGTTTTTTGTTTTCTTATTTCGCATGTGAACTAATGAGCTGCACAACAGAAATGCATGAATGCGTGCATTATTACTATAATAACTATACGCAATATTGTTAACTATAGGTACTGGTAGGCATATTATTTAAATGCGTTAAATTTCCAAAATATGCCGAGTATATTTTAACTTAACTGAATCGCCCCTATCCATGTATAATGTTAACATGCTTAATTTGTTTATTTATACATTATATACGCATTTATATGCGTGTATATTTATTTAATTAATTACTATACGAGTATATACATATTACATATAAACGACATTACATTTATAACATTATAAAATGTATTATAAATTGGATTCATATACTTAAAATATATGTGTGCCTTGTGCACACATGTTATGTAATATATATATAGTCAACGTACAATATAATATTTGTAATCTTGTGATATTATTATATGTATACAGATTTTGTTGAACAATGTTAATAAATTAAATACAGTGACCATATGTGTTGTGTTGTTAACTAAATTAAATTTACTTCAATTGATATTATGGTTGGTTGAATATATAGTTTAAAGATGAAAAACTATATGATGATGTAGACAGACATGTTATATATACAACCAACATAATGTATACAATTTTGTCCATGTACATATTATATATACGTACTTGCAAATGGATATAGGTGTAGAATATATAAATATATATACGTAATATATTATATTATCAATATATAGAGTAATGCATGTATATTGTAAATATATCGTATATTTTAAACTTTCAAGCTTTTAACGTTTATACTAGTTCTATATATATATAAAAGTAATATTTTTGAACTTAAATCTATATAGAACGTACAGTATGTCACGTTCTTGCGATTCTATACTAAAGAAACTGATGCGGAACAACAATGAAAACACAAAGCTGAAATGTGGCAATATTTGCAGGTAATATAATTTAAAAAGATGTGAAATAAATCAGCAAAATACAGAATGAAAGAAGAAGAAGAAATTCGAAAAAATTGACCAAAAACACCAATTGTCAAAAACCAAGCGATATGAAATAAAAAACCAATACTATAGATGAAGGCATAACAAACAATTTGGAAGGAGGAAAGAATTGAAAGGAGAGAAAGTTCTCTTTGATTGATAAGCTTGTAAATAACTTAATGTTGTTCCTTAAAAGATGCTGAAATAACAACTTTATCAAATTAAAATTTATGTTTTTTTTCCATGAAGTACTTTGTTTGTAACTTGTGATTTGTGAGGATTATTTATCGGTGGAAGCTTTAAAATAAATAATAAATTAAAATTAAAAATATTTTAAATAAAACTATTCAACATATAATTGCGAAGAGAAATCATTCGAAAATGTATGATTCAAAGTGTATGAACACCTTCTCAACATCGATTAAATGAATTTTCTTTGAATCAAAAATAGAAATTTCCGATACCATATAACCTACTTCATTATATTTCTTTCAACTTCCGTTAAATTCTTCTCATAATTCCGTTTGCTGAAATGGAACTTTGGATAACATATATAAAAAAAATATTTAATTTATTTATATCTCCTTAAACTTTAAAATACACATATTCTGATTATATTCGTACGAATTTGATAAAAAAAAAACTTCTTTATGTTTTTTATTCCTTGTTTGTAACAAAATATTTTAAATTAGTGTTTAATTGCAAAAAGTAAATTTATTCAGATCGATTTTGATGGGACTTGAAGTGTGTTACGGCTGTTTACCATTTAGACATTTAGCATATACGATGTTGAATCTGTGTTCCATTGTTGGAATCTGTCATAATATAATCTTTATGATATAGGATTGTTTTCAAAAATTTAATATGCTTTCCATAAATTTGACCGTACCTATAGGCATTAAAATACATGAAGAATTACTTTACAAAAATGACATAATAAAAATTAATTTTAAAAAACTTGGAATCCAGTATTAATTATAGGCAAAAGGCAAGGCATTGTATATATGTACTAATGACGAATACAAATCATATACCCCATACAAGTAAATCGAAAACAAATCAGTATAGACAAGATTATAGAATAAAACAAATGCCTATTGATTTTTGCATGATTCAAAAGTGATTGCTTTAGTCAGTCAATCGATGGATAAATATTTAACAAATAAATTGGTTTTTCTATGCAATGTTATATTATTTGTCAGATACTGTATAAATAAATGTGCTTATACATAATATGGATTTTATAAAATTAATGTATTAAAAGGGTATTTATATTTAATATAAGAAAATATTTCGTATCTATGTTATAATACAGCATATAATCACTTTTTCATGTATGTATCTATCTATATTTATAATGCATATGTTAAATATTAGAAATTTACTTTTACCGCTCCAAACTAATATTATCGTATAGATAAAGATATAGAATATAGATGTTTTGTGTATATACGAACATCATATACCTATCCAGATATACTTTTACTTTACATATACAATATTAGTATATATGTAATAATGTACATCTAAAATGATAGTGTCTACTATATCAAGATAACAAACTAAATGTAAAATATAATGTTGAGGAAAATAAAATTTTATTGCTATTTAAAAGCCTTAAAGAAACATTATCCCAGTACGATATAACCATTATGGGTAATTTATTTTAAAATTGCAAATGCATACGACGTACATATATAAAATACATATATATATACAATAGCGATACTTTATATAAATTGACTGTGTGTATCTTTTAATGTATACAATAAGTATATATGTACACAATTTATAATAGGGTGGATTAATTTAAGGGTAGTATATATATCTATATAGTTTTTCTATTTAATTTATTTGACCTGAGAAGAAATCATTCAATTTGAAATTTCAGTGTAAAACGAAAAAGAAAAAGAATGTCTTTCTGTATTTTCTATTAAAATTAAATCTATTTTAATTAAATTAAAAATGTATAAATATATAATTAAAGGAATCAATAAAAATAAAACACAAATTAACAATAATTAAGATTATACTGTACGCAATAAATGTTGAATGCCTGGATACTTTTGCATAAGTTGGGTATATAAATGTAGATTTAATTAATTTGATTTACATATAATATTATAAATGTTTCTTATCTGTTGTTTTGAGAAATTTAAGAAATTACAAAATAGATGAATTGTATTTTTTTGCATTCATATGTCAATAAAACAATATCATGTAACCTATTTAAAAATCCAATGTGGTCATGTATATAATCAGGCACTGTGTTCATAAATAACTATTGCCCGGCAACCCCGTACAAAACAATCACATGTGAAAGCCAGATCAAAGTCCTGTTGAAAACCACTACTCCATAATATATAGTTTCTTTAAGTACATTTTTCCATTCCTATATATATTTAGATTCTTTCCTACAATGTATTTCTACCTGTGTATAGGAACAGTTTCATAACGACCTAGACGTTATTTAACGATAGACCATATATACATTTGCTGTATAGGATTAAGATCTGCCCTTTGAGTTGGTCATTTTAAATTTATGTTTTTGTATCGAAGTTTGCACAGTATGCTTCGGATCACCATTCGGTTAAAACATTATCTGATCCATATTAAAATAGAAAATATTTGTCATTTTTTTTGTAATATGTTTAAGTATTGCTTTTTGTGCATGATACCGTCAATTTGAACCCTTCGTTCAACTACAAAACGACTTAAAAATTCTGATACCGATTATTGGATACCACCACCATGCTTCAACGTTTGCCTAAAATATTAAATTGTCACTAAACTTCTCATCTGAATATTTCCAATACCATTTTTGTGTCCAAAAACTTTTCTCTTCGCAATGGATTTATTGCTGAGTGCTGGCTTTTTTTTAGGAATTACACCTATACTTTTTAAATTTTTTCCTACTGTCTTAATGCACTAACAGTTTTCCTTGTTATTTTAATATTCTATGCTGCTGAATTTTTAGTTTTTACTGTACGAACATCAATTTCTATTTCACCGAACGCATCTTGAGCAGATAACAACGCTTTCTTTGTGTGATGGAAAATGATAAATTGACTACATTTTTGTAAATCTTCGTAAAATAAAAAACCCATAAAACTATAGATAATTCTTGAAAGCGGATTTTCCTTAAAAATGTTCTTAATAAATAAATTGCTCGAATTTCAATTTAACGAAGAAAAAGAATTTTATTACATCAATTAAAAAGTAAGTATGGTGTCAGCGATAGTGCACGTAAATGAGAGGGATTGTCTTTCATTTTTATCAATTTAAGACGTGACAGCAACTGTAAGAGTGGAGTTGCTTATATGAAAATTTTCCATAATCTGTTCATAAAGATGTGATAAATTAATGTTGATCATTGTTAGATCATAAGTGCATTGTTGTTGACGACTTTTATATTATGTTATGAAGATGAAACTTTAAATAAAATCAAATGGCTCACAGAAAACTTTGTCAGCGACTGTATAGCCCGATTATTTACACAACTTCAAATTCATTTCTATTTTAATAAGAAAAAACAGTGCAATTTCATTTTGAAAAATAAATAATCAAAAGCCACGTGAAAATATGCCCCGCTCTACTTTATTTATATTTATACATTTTGCCAAATATATTCTTTGGTTAGCTTTTATTTATGTATTAAGCATTTCCGTTCTGTTTTTTTTTTATTATTATTCTGTTATTTCACTTATTTATTCCCTTTTGTTGGAGACTCAGGTGAAACATTATTGTGCGCGAATAAGAATTTCATAAAATATAAACCATTTTCATTTCTAACTCTATATCTACATTCTATACTCGTTTGTAATACACAACATAAATATACATACAACTTTTTCGGTATAGACCATAGCTATATGTGTTTTTTTTTTTGATAGGTGTTTCTCGAGAATATATATAAAAATGTCTCATATTTCAAAGAATTTGTGAGTGTGAGAATACAATTTAATATGTGACTAAAATAAAAAAAAAAAAAAAACAAAATTTAACACCGAAAAAAATGACATTTTTAATATTTTTCGTTTAATCTTTTATAAACAATATTATAAGGTTATATATGTAATTGGGTAGACCCGACAACCTTACCACATTTTTAATATTTTCGGTTATATCTCACTATCTCATTGACAGTGATCGTATATGTAAATTTTTTTAGATATTTCATCAAAATTATTATAATAATGCTAAAGATATAAATGTAATTGTGAATACCAAATATAAATGAAACGATTATCGTTGTCTTTTGTGTTGTTATCATCAATTTTTCAGTTGTCACATATAATTGTTTTAATTTTACCATCTTTGAAATTGAATCCCTCATTATACATAGTAATTCTTAATAATTTTATACATCGAACCACACAATAAAAATATAATAATAATAAAGGTTTAGCAAGTGTATGCAACCGAAACGTGCTGATGTATTACCACTTCTTCAGGAAATTAACATTTTTTTAACAAATTTATTATTGTTCTTGAAAAATCATAATAACAAATTACATCAAATTTTTCAATAATAAAAATACATTTTGTTTAATTTTATTATTATAACAATAAAACATATTCGATTTAAAAACGCACAATAAATAATTACTTCTTCATTGATTCAAAAATACGAATTTGCCATATTTGAGCAGCCTGCAAGGTATAGCCGCTGCCAGGTGCGACAGGTTGGATGGCAATCGGATCTACCCTATATTTTACTTCTTATATTGTATTTCGTATATTCAGACATATAAAATATATATATGTTTATAGGGAAACATACACACACGGTGTGGTATTATATGAAATTGAAAATATGAAACATTATACAATAAAATGAATTTTATAATATGAATTTTCTTATTGTCCTTTTTCTAACTTTACGTCCATTTGAGTGTTTGATAAAAATCTACCGCCAACAAAAAGAAAAATCATATAACTAAAATATGTATTAAAATATAAAATATTGTTGTGCAAATACATATTTTCGTTCAAATAATAAGTATGTATAGAGAGCAGGGTGAGTTTATGCGGATCGAATTTCGTCTTGTTTTGGGTAACCGGTTGTTCATTTCTCTAAAGCAATTATTTAGTTATTGCTGTTATTTATAAATATATACAAATATTCTGTGGTGTTTTGGTAATACAACGGAAAATAAACAATTGGCAGTGCATAGTTTTTACATTTAATTGTCGAAATTTCATTTCCAACACTACAAAAAAAATAAGTTATACTCTTCAAACAGAAACAAAAAGGGGATGAATAGATCACACCTGTTACCAATATTCTGGTGGATATAGATATAGTAAGGAATTCCTTTGAGTTTAATAATCCGCATAGCATAATGACGACCCATCATCCAACATTGGTTGACATGAAATAAAATTGTAATTATTGAAGCCAAACAATATCAAGGGTTGAACTTGACGAGTAGTGAAAAGTTAAAATAAAATAGAACACATTGCGGTGTTATTGGAATGTTGGAAAATATTGTGTTTGCACTTCTACACGTATTTAGTAAACTTCTTAATGGAATTTTCTGTAGGCATGCACATCTGTCATAATCATTATTATACTCTAGAGATATATATTTAATTCAATATATTTAAATAACTGAGGGATGTGTATTGCTGTATTGTTACATGAACATGCGACTTTTCAAGTAAATAACTAATAGACAGGTGGTTTATGATAGATTTATTCAATAATTTTAAATACATTTTTGTATACGTTGATGCCTCATCAAATAAATCGTTGTCTTATGTAAAATTTCCACATATTTTTGTGAGTATTTAAAAGGAAAATATGCATTCTTCTCAATTGATTACGATGTCATCTATTATATAACTGCATTATTCAAATAAATTTTAATTGTACAATTTTCATCTTAACTTTATAATATAATGTGTATATTTCATTATATCTCAAACTTCTTAGTTAAATATTATTAATAGGACAGGCAATTAAAAATGTCAAAAAATGTTTGTAATTATGAAAATTTACATTTAACATTTATGCGATTATATCCATCGTGCACATATTTTATATAATTAATACAACATTATAGCCATATATATTATTGCATAATAATATGAAAATGTAAAATGTCTAATATGTGTGATGCTAATGACAAAGTTTATTAATGAATTTTTTATTTCTTACGATTTTTCCGCTTTTTTTTTTAATTAAAAATAAATTATATAAATTTAAATATAATTTTAACGATTCTCTTGTTTCCCTCCGTCTGTCTGCAAACGTTTTCAGTTAACTTTATAATATGTAAATTAAATAGAAATACATATACATCTATAATATCTATACAATAACAATACAATATTATCACACCTATGCATATAAGCGGTGTACACGTAGTAGGTGTATGCATATGAAATGTAATTGTGGTTAACAGAAAACCCAACTGCATAACTATGTGTAAATACTAAAACGTATGTTAATTTGGAGGGTAAACAACCATATATCATTAGAATTCTGTTTGTCAATAAATGAGAAAAAAGTATACACATAAAGCATAGATTCGAACATGTTCAGTTTAGTACCATAGATTTATGTGATTAGCTCTGTTAGTGTTCTTTCATTAGAACACGTACTACATCAAAAAATTTGTGAAGGCAAAAATTGGATATTAATGGTTGGCCGCCTCAAAACATGTGATATAATTGGCATTTCATATGCATACACTTTGTCTATCTAAATGTCTAATACTCTTATATGTATTTGTATATATAAAATAATATCATTTATAATATAAGAAGCCAATAAATAAGTTGTTTCATTTTCAACATATAATAATATATTAAGTTTTTTATGTGTTTTTTGTACATGTACGAAAATATATGAATTTTAAAATTAATTATAATTTTAATATTATGTTTGTAACATTATATCGGTCTGACATTTTAAGTAGCTGCGTATAAATTGATATTCATACATTGCTTACTTAAATTATTTCATTGGTAGCTTAATTAAATTTTTGTTAAATTTAATATTATTTAATTTTTCATTCAAATTTATGCAATATCTTTATACCACACAAATTTTGCCATTTTAAATATATTGTGGTATAGAAACTGTATAAATATATGTGTGGACAGTTTGATAAAGCCGGTACAAATAAAACAAGAAATTACTTCAGAAACAGAAATTATTTCATTGTTTTAATATAAATCTGCTAAAATCTGGAGAATACAGAGTGGATGAGTAAGAAAAAAATAACAAAACTTGTAAGCTAATTTTTCTTTGCTGAATTGGTTGGATGGAATCATAATTCATGTCGGTAGATATTTTACTACTTTTTGGATTTGTACCATTACATTTGAAAACGATGCACATATTCTTATTCAATGTGTAACACTTCCGCCAATTGTTTTTACATATAATTTTCAGTCAATACTTACAATTCAACGATCTCCAATTTTTCGTGTGCAACGTGCAAACAATGTATGGCAACAGTACTGGGTGTAATATGCATTGCCGATATTATACTCACAAACAAGAAATTTGCTACAATGATTGAGAATATAAATACAATTTTTTGAGTAGCTCCAAATCTCATTTATGTTGTAATTTATTATACCTTTAAGTAATACCTAAAAATTACTGGATTTTCAGTTAAATTCACTAAAGTTCTTTTCTTCGTAAAATTAATTAAAAATTACTTTCTTAAAATCCGATTCAAATGTTTCTTGAATTTACCTTGCAAATTGTGCGATATATTTCAAGTAAGGTTCACAGTAAAAACGGCTTTGGTGATATAATAAAAGCTATAAATGCTATATATATTTATTTATTTAATTAACGTGTTTCAAATGTAACATGTAAATACGTATGTATTGTATAGTATTATATTATTAAAATTTGTACACAAACACAATTACTATATTTACGATTTATTAATTTTATTAACATTACACATAGAAAAATTATAATTCAAATAAAAATTAAGGCAAATCCATGTTTTGCGTAGATAAATTTTTAATATATTTTCCAAATAAATTATGTTTTGATATCGATGGTTAATTTCGTTGGTTTCGATAATTGTTGTACCAATTCTGTTACATTATTACCACCAATATATAATTGGATAAGGTTCGGTAATGCTACTGATGAAAATATATTTTCATCAAATGAAATAATATCATTATTTCTTATATACAAATATTTTATGTTGGGCGTAGTTTTAAATAAATCAGCATTAATTGTTTTTAATTCATTATTATCAATTTTTAATTCAAATAAATTAAGAAGATCATTAAATATTCCCAATGGTAAATTTGTAAGATGATTTTTACTTAAATCTAAAGTAATTAAATTGTTTAATCCATAAAATACTTCTGAATTTAAATTTGAAATATTATTGCAAGATATGTTCAAATAGGTTAATTCATTTAAACCGGAAAATGATCTTGGAAAAATATTAAATATAACGTTATTATTTAAATCAAGACCATTTAAGTTCTGCGATCCATAAAAATTTTTTTCAAATAAAATTCTTATTAAATTATGTTGTAATTGTAAAAATTCTAAATTGTTTGGCAGTACAACAAAAAAGTCAACCTGTTGGGTTATAAAGAAAATAATTAATTACGAAATGATCAAAGCAATTATACTTTTGTCTTTTACTTACAAATGAATTATTTGATAAATTTAAATAGGTAATATTCGTAATATTAAACTTAAATGTGTAATCATCAATAGACTCTAAAATATTATCAGAAATATCAAAATTCATTGGATTTTTATAAGTAACTTCATCAAATATTTTTTTATTTAATCTTTGTATTTTGTTTAGTTTGACATTCAAGTATTTTAAACTGTGTAAATTGTTAAATACACCATCATTTAATTCGGAAATGTTATTCACACTAATATCCAAAAATGTTAAATTTATCAATTCATTAAATGTTTTAAAGTGTATTTCATTAATTGCATTATGTGATAAATTTAATCGTATGAGAGAAGTAAAACCGATAAATGCATTTCTATCAATTTCACTGATTTGATTATAGTCGAAATACAAATGTTTAATTGTATTTTTATCCGCCCCTTTACACCAATCGGCTGTTAAATTAGTAATAAAATTATTACTTAACAGTAACGTTTCCAAATAAGTTGGTAATTTCATATTTATGTCATTCTGAAAAAATAATTAATGTTTTGTTTAATGAAAATAAATTTAATGTTAGACAACCAAACAACGTCGAAATATTATGATTAATTTATAATAAAATTATTCGTTCAATTTAATTCATATAATAATCTCGAATAATTAAAACTTAATGGTTGTCTAACATTAAATTGATTCTAAAATAAAGAAAAAAACCAAAACAATTAAATTACAATTTGATTATGCGATGCTCCTAAATAATTAACATTCGGTGTATTTTTAAATGTGTCCAATGGAATTTCAACAATTCTATTATAACTGAATGTAAAATAATTCAGCGATTTATAGATAATGGTATCATCGAAAATCGTTTCACTCACAGTTACAATTTTATTTTTATGTAACTTTAATGTTTCAATATTATGAATATTTTTAAAAATATTTGATTCCAATTTTTCAATATTATTTTCACTTAAATCCAATGTTTGTAATTTTGTTAAATCATCAAATGTATTCGCATTTAAATTTGTGATATTATTTTGTGATAAATTTAATATTAAAAGTTCATGTAAACCATAAAAAGACATCGTTTCAATTTCATCAATGTCATTCCGATTCAAATGTAAAATTTGTAAAAAAGATTGTGATGAATTATTTTTTATAAAAAAAAAATAATTTGTTAATTTTATTATTGCATTCTGATTTAAATATAATTTTTCAATATATTCTGGTAGATTAAATGATAAAATAGTTTCCTAGAAAGTTTTTAAAATATGTTAAAATTAATTTAAAATAAAATATAATTTAAACTTACAATATAATTTTTATTTAAATTCAATTCGGTGATATTTGGTGTATTAGAAAACGTATTTGGATCAATCGCCAATAATTCATTATTGTTTAATGATAAATAATTTAAATTAAAATTTTGATTATTTTCACCAAAAATATTACTATTTAATTGAATTAATTTATTTTCATATAATTCTAATTTTTCCAACTTATTTAATTCACCAAATATATTTGGCAATAATTGCTTAATACAATTGTTACCGATATTTAAATTTTTTAAATTTTTTAAATTAACAAACATATTCTCATGTAAAACTTTTATTTTATTATTTGCCAAATTTAAATCTTCCAATTCTGTAAAAGGATCAAAAGTTCCTAATTCTATTTCTTTTATTCGATTTGATTCTATACCAAGAACGTGAAGATCGGAACTATTTTCATTAAGCATAAATGTATCGACAGCAAGATATTCTAAATAATTATTGTTTAAATATAAATTTGCTAAATTTTTTGTAATATTTAAATGTATTACATCCTGAAAAAAAAAGTCAATTAACAATTTCTATTTTTTTTAATTAATTCAAATTTGTTATATAAATTACTTACAATTTTATTATGTGCTAACACCAAATTCATTAATGATGTAGGTAATGTGTTCGTTTCACCAAATGTATTTATTGGAAATCTTTTTAATCGATTACCATAAAGTACAAGTGTTTGAAGTTCTTCGAATTTACTGAAGACATTGGGCGTTAATGTATTCAAATAATTATTACTTAAATCTAAAAATCTTAAATTTTTCAAATCTATGAACATTTCATATTTTAAATCTTTTATTCTGTTGTTAGATAAATTTAATTCTTCCAATTGAAATAAATAAGAAAATGCATTATCGTGAATTGTTTTTATGTGATTATTATTTAAGCTAAGCGATACAAGTTTAGTAGATGTTTGTAATGGTAACGATGCAAAGCCGTCTTTAACCAATTCAGCAATTGAATTATTATTTAACACCAATAATTGTAATTTATGGAGCCTATGAAATGTATCACTTTGAATCTGCGTATAATATTAAATAAAATTATTAATTAATTCATGTTAACTATCTTTAATTCTATAAACTAAATACACCTACGTTCTTTAATTGAGTATTAATTATAAATAATGCTTTTAAATTATCTAATCCATTTAAAAATTCAAAATTCTCAATATCAGCTGCATTATTAATGTTAAGAGTAGTTAAATTTGATTTATTTTCACAAAAACATAGGCTATAATTATAAAAATTAATTTATTTATAGCTGGATAAATTTTAATTACTTTTGAGTATTATTATTAATAACTAATTTATATTACTTCAACATTTCATTGATTTTTTCCGATGATAATGATTCATTAAAACCCATTGAAAATTCATCGTCATCATTACATTTTCCACTTAACTCTGTTTTATTTATTGATGATGTTGTTACATTTTGGAAATCTGAAAATGAATTCTATTTACATATGCTTGGACTTATTACACGATCACTTGTTATACTTTCGTTTATATTTTTTGGAGTAAAATTTATTTTGTTCTCATTTTCTAATTATTGTTATTTTAATATATATATAAATTGATCTGAACAAGTGGCAAGGTGATGGAGCAATATCTTGTGAATAAGACAAACACATTCCACTTTATCTGGTTTTTAGAATAATTTGGTTGTTTTTGTTGCAATAATCAAATTGATTATAGTTTGTTGCCAATCGAATTCAATAATTTCAGTTATAGTTTCAATTGCAATAGACATGAAAACACCACTTTTTTTTGTACCACCATATATTGACAATTATTAAAATCGCCACTTTCAAATATAGGCACTTACATTTTGTAAACATAACTTCTATTTAAGGTTATATGTGGTATTATTAATTTCATAAGAATCACAAATCACACACAAATACACAACACAAACGTATTCATTTCAAATATTTCATATTAGCTACATATAAATATAGAAGTATAGTTACACTTATCTAAATATATATAATTAAACAAATAGAATTATAATATATTTTAAAAATTAAATAATTTCCCAGAATATGATAATAATATTACTTGATTACTTATTATTACGTAACCGTGATTATTAACATTGATGTGTTTTATTATTTCTTGGGAACACGCTCATATATTTATGTATATACGATTAAGTTATAATTAAATGAAATACATATAGATAATTTGTTTAATTTAATTTATTTTCATATATGTATATTGTATTGTCGAGCGCCTTCGATATCAAGATCTGCTTCAGGACGCTGTTGGTTATGTTATAGTTATAAGATCGTATATATCTATATGTATTTCATTTAATTATAACATACTCATACATATAATTATGACTGCATTACCCAAGAAATATTAAAATACATCATCACAGAATATATATTGTTATATCCTGCCTGACAATATATAATGTAGATATCATATACTAAATATAATTACCTTGACATTCATTTAAATAAACATTTTGAAATTTCAGTATTAATATTAGTAACATTGAATAAATTAATAATATTTTTCCCATTGTAGGTGTATGTTTGATTACTGAATGTTTGCAATTTATACAATATATTGTATTATTCAATTGCTATATATATTCACTTACTAAACCAGTTGCTGTTCTACACTGAAGAAATAATTTTATTTAAAACACAAGTTTATTTAGTCTTTTAAAAATAAAACATAATTGTGATAAGTACGAACAATAAATAATAGCGTATTTAACAGATAAATGGCTTTACTTGAAATTTTACGTATATGTAAATATATATTCGCAATGCCAAACACATATTGTTTATTGACATATCGTAGTATCAAATTGTCGTGCATATTTAAATATTCATTAGGTGCTGGATTAGCAGCTGCACTTCATTTTTCAAAGCAAACACGGTTTTTCGTTATGATCTCAATGATTTTTTTTTTACTTTAGCCTAATATAGCAGCTCGATTTATTGCAATTGCTATGGCTGGCTAGAGATTTAGGTTTGTCGAAATTGATATCAAAATGATAATTGAAGAATGCATTTTTTCTATTGCACGCTCATTCCCGAAAAAACTTATATCGTCTGCATGAGTATTTTTTATTTGCGGTTACGTAAATTCAAAATGTGATCATTTTCTAGGCATGTTATTCAAAAATGAAATTACGTAACACAAGGTCACAGAGAGAGTTTGGTAAAGTGGTACAGTTTAAGTAGTCATGACAAAAAGTAATAATTAATTTGAATTGTCATTGCACAACAAGTAAGATTGCAAAGAAGCTCGATGTATCACTGATAAAATTGCATTATTGTAAGGCGTGCTAGATTTACTATTTTCAATACGGTTTTAGCAAAATTTCCTGAAAGGCAAGAATTTTAATGTCGATAATAATGTTGAATCGTATAGTTGCTGATAAAAACTCAAATGTGTTATGATGAATGAGGAATTATAATACTGTTGCCGAAAGATTACCAAAAGTTATTTGGCAATCAGACGTTACTGAATAAATTTGTTTCGTTCCAACAAAAAAAAATTTACTTTATTTGCTTAAAAAATGTATGCAATTACTTATTTCTCGTTTTATAATATTATTTTGAATAAATATAATAATAATTTAGTGATAACATTTAACACGAAATACACGAATTACATCATATTAAGTTTAAACCTACTCTCAGTCGTTCTTTTTTTAATCTTAAATTTTTTGTAGCAAAAAAAAAATTAAAAAAATACTTAATTAAAACGATGACAATAAATGACCACCAAGGGGCTTAATTTGGTCTTCAATTCGGATTCAATTCATTACATTTACATGTGAAATATTGCAGTATTTAATTTAATATTGCGGGTTTCCATTTGTTCGTTTATGCAATAAAAAATCAAAACGGATATCTTTGAAAATATGTTATTGGATGCTACTAAAAGATGGAAAGTATATGTATTCTGCCCACAACATTATCGTCTAATCAATCATTTGAAGAAAATGGAATTAAGGAAACATCTATACCTAGTGAAAACAACAACATATGTGTGAAATAGACAAAGTATAAAAGATGGTTACATAAATAACATAATTATTTAATTTAAACAAAATCATTTTTATATTAGTAAACAACCATTCAATAAGAAACAATGTCATTTATATTATATAGAAATTAATTGAATTATGTCGACCATGTCAATTGAATATAATAAAATGGAAAACCTATCGAATAAAAAACATGTAAATGATTGTAAGTATAAGCAATTCTGCAATCCTAAAAACTGTTGACCTATTTAAATTATAACATAACAAGAGCAATGTCTGGTGAATACGCGTGATGGAGTAAGAATTCACAACCAAGTGAAAATAACATATGTATAACTGCTTTCGCTACTGTCGTTTATTTTTGGTCATTGTTTATTTAATGCACCGTTTAAATCGATATTTTGGATTATCGAAATAAATCCACTTTGCATCACCATTCATAAGGCTTCATTTTTAACATGTTAATACAAAATAAATAAATCACATAACTTAATTAACATATACCAAATTATGTGTAAAATAGTTTAAAAAATGTTAGTTTTTATATATATTTGTAGCTATACAGTCATCAATAGACCAACGCAGCGAATTAATTGGTATACCTAATATATTTAGTGTGCATATTTATGTACAAGAAGTGTATATATAAATTCGAGATAAATATTATATATATTATATAAGAAAAGTCATATATACATAACATAATAAGATATAGAAAATAGAAATGTGTATATATAAGAGTTCAAATGCATATGTATAAAGTTATGTATTACAATAATATATAGATTTGTATAATAACTGTTATATATTGGATAGCTTAAATTTTAGGCACGATTATACTTGGATTAGATAAGCAGTATGTTACAAATGTATATAATACGTGTATCTTCTTTATAATATACATTTGTTAATATATAACCCAAATAATATTTTTATTTATATTACATTATCTCTCGTGTGTATTGTATTGTATTGTATATGTATCTATTTATATAACATTTATATGAATTGTATCTTATATCTACAATCTATACATAAATGAAATGGAATGTATATTATATTGGAAATTCTGTTAATACAATACAGAATATACACTATGATACTATGTATATATATATTCTGCATAAATACGATAAAGACTAATAATACTCTGGTAATATATATATATATATATTATAATATAAGTTTTCGGAATTTTCATTTCAAAATATTGCATATTTTAATATTCTTTAAATATTTTCATTTGTTGTAAAATCAAGAATATATATGCATAGCTTATCGTATTATATATTAAATTATACAACCCATTCTTCTTATACAATATTATGACTAACATTATATTATATTAAATTGTTGATTCAGAGATAAATATTGCAAAAGTTAATCATAATATAAAAAGTTAAAGAATATACATGAATATTGGAAAAATTGAGTTGTTTACAGTAAATATATGTACAAATATATCCCTTTACGACTTAATGTTATAGTTTAGGCGATTCTGTACATAAAAACGTCCAATTTTCAATATACAAACTGTTTTTTTTTAAATTAATTATGACTCAAGTAGCACTATTGTTTTAGATCTTTTTTGTCAGAACACTTATTGAGTGTTAGTAAATAATTGAGCATATATAAGACTATCAATTAAACAACTATTAATAATTATTTACATATTTCATAATTATATAGTAGTTTACAATGATTAAACCATTTAAGTAAAATCATCGCAATAAATCGTTACCAGTTGAATATTTAATTTTAATTTGTTGTTATCAATATATAGAGGAGCCTTAAATAAATTGTAAAATATTAGCTCAGAGGCCGCAATGAAAACACATTTTACATACTACACCAATATTCACTGTGTGTAGGTGAATACAATAAAAAACCTATTATAATGAAATAAATATTTTTGAATTTCCATAACAAATACCGAATATTATGTAATAAAATAAGTAATAACAATAAAATTTTATAGTATTTTATAAAATCCATTTTAAAAAATGAATATTTATTTTTTTGATATGGCTGACGTTATACAGTTAACAAAATGAATATATTTGTCATAATGGTATGTACCATTATACATTACCGCATTTAATTAGGGAATGTACTCACAGAAATGAGCACAGTTAATATATCCATATTAATATTACACCCACACCTAATTCCTATTTTTTTTTAAATAATATATGAATTTTAAAAATTTATTTTTAAAAATATGGTAACTAAATTATGAATGTTAGTGTATATATATTGTTTTCATTTGTATATATGCATTATTATTTGCAATCTATATATATGGTAACTTAAAATATAGAATAACATATTACAATTTGAAATCTATATGTAGATACAATTATACATGAATGTATCTCGTATAAAACATATACGCCAGATAAAAAAGTATAGAATTCAAAACTTTATAAACGATAACCATATTCACAAAATGTTCAATTTTGGATGTTGGCAGTTCAAATATCGATTGAATTTGGTAAACGTTTAAGTAAAATCCTTATGCATATAAATATTTATTGTATATATATCTACTGTTATCCAAACGTATATAAATATATATATATAGCTAAAGTTTAATATTGATGTGGTAACTGTTATAGATATATATCTCTCTATAAACATACATATGTATAGGTTTTCCAATTTATGTGCAGCCAATATGTGTATGTGAAATTGAAGTGGTTTTTTGAAAACATTGAGAATATTCACGTTACACGTAAATATCAACATAAATAAAATAGTATAAACTTTACGTATAGGTATATGTGGTTTGTTTATTAGTGTATAATATGTAAAGGGTTTTCCATTAAGAGCGCTCGAACTTTGAATTAAAAGAAAACAACATTTTTTATATAATTTGAATGATTTCTATTCTATTCAATGTAAAGTCGGCTTGATATACCGCATTAAGTATGGACTGTATAACATGATTCAGATGACCACTATACGGCTCCGAATCGTAGTATGGATTCTTTGAACCAAATTTTCGATGAGTCTCTTATATAAATTAAGTTCTATTTCAGCGATAACACGTACAATTGCAATGCAATAATTGTAAGTGTTTGTTGTTTGTTGGTATAACACATTGAGTTTACATAAAAAGTTCAGTGGTATTAAGCGACATGATCTTAGGGTCCAATTAACTGTTCTATTTATCGAAATAATGGATACACCTAAACTTTTCTTTCAGAAAATTGATTGTTTCATTAGCTGTATGGCATGTGGTACTATATAAATTGAAAATTACATATTGTCTGTATCGATATTATCAATTTTTGTAAACAAAAATTTGAATGAATGAATTTCATTGACCGTAACTATGTGACGTGTCTATCATTTTTGACAACAAAATAGATCAGACCATATAAACCACACCAAACAGTAGTTTTTGTATGGATGCATTGGCAATTGTTGATTAAATTAATTAAATGATTTCTTGTGCGGATTGAACAAATTCTGCAATTTTGTTTATTAACAAAACAGTAACTGAAGCGATGATATAGTGCACGGAATGTTGCTATGCAGCAGAATGTCAAAGATCGAACATCCCAAATTGGTAAACACTTAATTTGTTTTAGAAAAGCATATAAATTATATAAACAATGTCACTAAATGATGTTTTTTATTGCTATTTGCGATTTTGTTCACTGTAAATATATATGTTTATTTAAAACGAAATATAAATTATATTCACGTTCACCACAAGAAGTATTTATAATTTTAAATTAAATAAAATATAGATTAGAGAGCTCTATATAATTATATAAATGTTTTGTCGAATTGTCATTAGAGAAAATTTAAACAATTTGAAATTATTACCTATTGTGTATCACCATTTTTAACCGAATGCTTGTAATTTACATTAATAATCCGCATCAAATAGTAAAAAAGGAACCTAAAACAAAATCTAAATTCGGAGAAAGGCACTAGTTCGCATTGGTTTATGTTTGTTTGTAGAAAGAAGACGCAAAAAAATAGAAAATTCTAACCGAGGAGGTGCTTTGCAAACAAAATAATTAATATAAATTTTGTGCAATTGCTAATATAAGGTATGAACGAATCAGTTTTTGTTGTTATAGCCAAACTTGATTATAACCGACTTATAACCATTAACATTTTCGTTATTGAATTCTATAATTCTCGTGATTAGGAACATCTTGATTATTAACTTCTTGGTTATAGCTCGGATATTTTTTAAGTTAATTTATATTATATCTTTACAGTTTATACATTTATGTATTATATGAACAAACACAAACATTCGTCCGTATTCAGAGTTTTTTATATTAGTTATTTTCTGCACGAGTATTAAATTTACACCACCAACTAGCTGAGGCATAATGTTATTCCATGTTTCCACTGGGTATGACAAGCACATTCATACGCGAATGATTAGTTAAAAATATGTATTTTAGATATAGAAACATCTAACATCCGTGTGGCTACTCGACGCATATGACTTTGACTATGGACGTGTGTTAGAGGTTTCCATATCTTGAATACGTATTTTAAACTATAATCATACGCGTATGAATGTGCTTGTCATAACCAGTAGAAACATATAGCATTAAATTTACACAAGTATTAATTATGAAACTTATATTGGAACAAGCAAATTATTAAGTTTTATATTTTTAATGGGAGTTTTAAAATTGCTGTGAATACGGTTGATTATTTATAGATAGATTAAAAAATGTGTGCAAAAGTATAATAATAATAATTATACAAAAAACAAAATATAATATAAAAAGTTATTTTATTAAAATATCGCGTTCACTTAAATTTTTTGTAGCAGTTTCTAAAATTAAATATATACAAAAATGAAATCATTCTTGACAATAAGGTCAAAACAACATAATTTTTTTTTTGTATTTTTTTTCCCGAATTAATTATCATACATTTTGCACTTTAAATTTTCCAACGTCTTCGTTTGTGATTTAATTTTTTTGTTTTTAAAAATGGTTCACTATAATCTATTATTTTATATTTTACACTAAATTAAATCTATACAATACTTGTGTATGCGATTGCTTTAAGATTCAACCTACACGCAGTTATTATTTTATTATAATTCTTAGATAAATTAAGTTAATCGATGAAATGATAAATATTTTGGATTATTCAAAATTTAATAGAGGTTATTTTTGCCCATATGAAACAGTCAATCAGAAAATTACATTTTGACATTTTCGTATTTTCTGTTTGTACTAGCAACTGCAAAATATTCATTTCTAATAGAATGTTAATAAATACCCCGCAGCCCATTACTGAAGACTGTTCAAATATTATTAATTGCAATTAACAAGTTAATTTGAAAATTTCTTGACGATTGCTACGTTGCCTTGCAGTAAATTCGTCGTGGTGTTAAAAAATGTATTTTTATAAATTTTTTTTTTATTTATATTTAAATATTTGATTTTTTTTTTTTGTTTCTTTTTCTATTTTTTTTTTTTTTTTTTATAAATTCAATTCAAATATGTGGAAAATTCTTCGCGTAACAAGTTGATAAACTCATTATCACCTACACGTTGCAATCATTAAGATATATTATTTTTATTTTGTACAGACAGCACAATTTAATCACTCTCATTTATTGAATTTTTAACATAAATTGAAAATATTAAAATTGAACGGCAAATAATTAATGCCATTGAAATATTTGAATTTGTTGAAATCTTCTTTTGACTGCATGTTTAGAAAGAAGAAAAAGTATAGTTTAGTGCCTGCGGTGATGATGTAGTTGTAAAGAATATAATTCATTAAGAAGTAATTCATAACGTGTAATCATATATCATTATATGAATTCTAATCCATATAATAAAATATTAGGTTGTCAACTATCTCCCTTCCGCCTTTTTGCTCTTTATTCAATGCTTTATAAAAAGTGTTACAGTAATCGAATTTAGTTCAAATATGCGCCGTTTTGTTCGATAATCTGTTTCCATCTAGACTGCAACTTCATAATACCTCCCTCGTAGAAGCCCCCCTCCTTATTTGCGAAGAACTCGGACAGCCACTTTTCACAAGCCTCTTTTGAGATCAACTTTACACCACCAAGGGCGTTCGCCATGGACAGGAACAAGTGGTAATCACTTGGCGCTATGTCCGGGCTATATGGTGGATGCGATAAAACCTCCCATCCGAGCTCCCGTAGCTTCTGACGAGTCATCAACGAAGTGTGTGGTCTGGCGTTGTCCTGGTGGAACACTACACCCTTCCTTTTGGCCAATTCTGGACGCTTCTGGTCGATCGCCTGCTTCAAGCGGTCCAGTTGTTCGCAGTAGATGGTAGAATTAAGCGTCTGGCCATATGGGAGCAGCTCATAGTGGATGATTCCCTTCCAATCCCACCAAACACACAGCAAAACCTTCCTGGCCGTCAATCCCGGCTTGGCCACTGTTTGGGACGATTCACCGGCCTGCGACCACGACCGTTTTCGCTTGATATTGTCGTATGTGATCCATTTTTCGTCGCCAGTCACCATCCGCTTCAAGAATGGGTCGAGTTCGTTCCGTTTCAGCAGCATTTCGCAAATGGAAATTCGGTCCATTAGATTTTCACTGTTAATTCATGTGGCACCCAAACATCAAGCTTTTTTTTGTATCCAGCCTTCTGCAGATGGTTTAAAATGGTTTGGTGACTAACTCCCATCTCCTGGGCGATGTCACGAGATGCCACATGCCGGTCTAACTCGATGTATTCCATGATTTGATCGGTATTTGTCGTCACAGGTCTTCCGCCGGCTGGCTTATCCATGGTGTCGTTTTCACCGGCTCTGAATCGTCGAAACCATTCCTCCGCGGTTCGAAGTGATAGAGTACCATCCCCCAAAACACCATTAATCTCACGGAACGTTTCTCTAGCGGATTTGCCTTTAACGAAGGAAAACTTTAAAATAGCGCGAATTTCGGCGTTAGTGAACTCCATGTTTACACGTCTATAACTGTTGAACGCAATATCCAAACTAATCATACATAGCGTCGTTTTGTTTGTTATGTCAAGAGCTTTCAAATTATGTACAGTGTTGCCAGATACGAGCTCTGTAGCGCTTTGTACATAGCCGCGAAATTAAAAAGACAAAAAGGCGGAAGGGAGATATTTGACAACCTTATATAGTATCAAAATCATAAAATAAATAGGGATGGTTTATGCGATTCACGGTAATGAGTAGGAGGATCGAAAATTTCTGTATTTTTCATAATGAAAATTTGTCTATCAGAAATCGAATATGTTTGAAAATATGGTTATATGGTTGGACGTCATGCACAAAAATTAACAATGTGTCAACAAATCTGTGTACACACAACACAATCGACTATTCTATTCATCCATATAAGAATAATTGAATAATAATAATGAAGTCTCTTTAAAAATATAATTAAATATACTGTTTACGACAACACAATAATGAACTATCAGGCCGCCGAGTATAGATACTGTAATCTCCGTTATAGGCCCTTATAACATAGCGATAAGTTTAATGTTCGAAAAAGAATGTCTCATTTTTAGTTTATAAATAATGTGGAAAATTCTATAAACGATATTAATTAAATTACCCTTGGTGTATTTTAATACTTATTACTTATAAATTTAAATGTAAACGTATATCGTTTTCCAATATAATATATAAATTGTTACTAAAATTAGAAATGTTTTAAAAATTTTTATATTATTATAATATATATTTAGTTTTGTCTCCTTCAAATGGTGGAGCAATATATATGAAAGGAAAGAAACATACAAAAATTTCAATTTGTAAAAAAAAGAAGAAAGTCCGAAAGTCCGTCATGTGAATTTCATAATGACTGACTGTTTTTGTGATATACACCACTCCCAGCAATGTCACGACACCTTTACCAGAGAATTTAGACGTAAATTGTATCTGAAAAGTATTTTATGTTTGTTCTTCGACTATACTTTTATTAATAGAATAACACTTTTTGAATATGTATAATTTGAAAATTAATTACACGAGATATTGCAAAATTAATAATTTTAGAAGAAAAAAATCCTCATGCCGGATTTAACGTTAAAAATGAAATGATTTATGCCGGGTTCTACCCTATAATAATAATAATAATGTTATAATCGATTTAGTTTATGGTTTATGGGTATTTTTACTCGAACCACTTTTCACCAATTAAATAATGTTAATTAAAAATTGTTCACATTGTTCGGATTAGTATGTTGGGTATAGCATACTTGCAATGCCAGTTGCGACCGAACGCGTCCACGGGTTGCGGATAGTGGAACGGCCTATGATACTTATGGGTTAGCTACGAATAAAGAATAAGTAGTCGCGGACAATCTGGCTGCTGTGTATGAGAATTACTTTGGGGTGTTGTGTGAAAGCAGCACTCGATTAAAACTGAGTTAATGATTCAGTGATTACACAGTAAAGGCGAATCAGCGGCGCCAATGTAACCGCTTTCGGCAGAGGTGATATACCCCTGTAAATGAGCCTACGAATTTGCAGAATGATTAGTAGGTTGAACGTATGGTTAACTACCAACTTCGGAAAACCAGATAGTTATGAATTCGACAACACGGCCTCGGATCGGACAGAATAAACGGCAACGACCCCAGCAAAGAAAATTTAAGGACAATGATTTGAAGCTTGCGTCTTGGAACGTTAGAACTCTGTTGCGACAAGGTGCGTTAAGAGCACTTACTGATACGCTACGAACAGCCAAATTGGATATAACAGCTATCCAAGAAACTAGGTGGCCCGGAAAAAATTTATTGAAAGGTAGAGGATACACATTTTATTACAGCGGCAATGATTGCAGTAAAAGAAGAGAGTTCGGAACCGGTTTCGTAGTTTTTGGAAAAGCAAGGAATTCAGTAATTGCTTTTAATCCGATTGATGAACGCATTTGTACACTACGTGTAAGAACAAAATTTTTCAATTTGACCCTCATCAATGTACATGCGCCCACTGAAGAGAAAACTGATGAGGTTAAGGATGAGTTTTATGAAAAGCTGATGACAACATATAGAGCTGCACCCGGCCACGACATTAAGATTGTCCTAGGCGATTTTAATGCCAAGGTGGGACAGGAAACAATATATCACCCAACTATAGGTAAGCACAGTCTTCATAAAACAACGAATGAAAACGGGCTAAGATTGATTGATTTTGCCATGTCAAAAAACATGGTCATTAGTGGTACATATTTTCCACATAAAGATATTCATAAGATGACGTGGAGGTCTCCAGATGGTAGAACAAGTAATCAAATTGATCATGTACTAATTGATGGACGTCACTGTTCAAATATAATGGATGTACGAACTTGTCGTGGTCTAAATATTGACTCAGATCATTATCTAGTTCGGATAGTGCTACGAGCCAGAATTTCGGCCAGTAATAACACACAACCCGTAGGGTTGAAATGGGCAGTCGAGAGACTTGAACAGGCGGCGGTAAAACAATTGTACATAGATGCAATGGAACAACGAATTATTACAGATTTGGAGGCTTACCAGCAGGAAACCAATATAAATAGTATGTGGATAAAATTAAAGTCATGCGTTGAAGGGGTCGCAACAGAGGTGATTGGAAAAGGGATGGTAGTAAGAAATGAGTGGTTCGATGATGAATGTAGAAATGCTCGGGATGCAAAAAATGCGTCCAGGCTGAAAATGCTAACGCGGGCTACACGGACCACTGTGGAAGACTATCGCGAGAAGAGGGATTTCGAGCGTAAATTGATTCGTAAGAAAAAACGAGATTTGGAACGAAAGATTTACGTCGAAATGGAAAAATTTAACAGGAACAACGATAATAGAAGATTGTACCGGAATGTCAATCGTTTTCGCAACGGATACAATCAACAACCTTTTTTGTGCAAAAACAGACATGGTCAGGTTATGGCGCAAGAGGAAAGGTGCCTCGAAAGATGGGCCGAGTACTTTAAAGATATATTAAATGTGAATACGCCAGTGAATACTATGGAAGATGTGAGATTTCAAACCGCCCAACCATTTATAGCTGAACCATCGATACACGAAGTAAAGAGTGTTATTCAGAAGCTCAAGAATAATAAATCACCTGGATCTGATAGCTTACCAGGTGAACTCTTTAAATATGGTGGAAATGCATTATGGTATCAACTGCACGAGCTAATTGTAAAGATTTGGAATAATGAACAGGTGCCAGAGGAGTGGAAGGATGGTATTATCTGTCCATTGTACAAAAAGGGTGACAAATTGGATTGTAACAACTACAGAGGAATAACTTTATTAAACATTAGCTATAAGGTATTTGCTAATATACTATACCATAGACTTATTCCATACGCCAATGAAATTATCGGAGAATACCAGTGTGGTTTCTGCGCAGATCGATCTACATCTGATCAAATATTTAGTATACGGCAGATCTTGGAAAAGTGTATGGAATTCAATGTTGATACACACCATTTGTTTGTTGATTTTAAAGCGGCATATGATAGCGTCAATAGGTCAAAATTATGGAATATTATGGAAGAGTTTGGTTTTCCAAAAAAACTGATAGATTTGGTGGCTATGACGTTGGAAAATGTGAGGTCACAGGTACGAATCCGAGGTAAATTATCTGATCACTTTGAGACGGTTGATGGACTACGACAAGGCGATCCATTATCAACACTGCTATTTAATATTACGCTGGAAAAGGCAGTGAGGGGCGTAAATATTGATAAACAAGGCACGATTTTCACAAAATCGGGTCAATTGTTAGCGTATGCTGATGATATAGACATAATGGGTCGGAATATGATAATTGTCAAGGATGCTTTCGAATCGTTACAAGAGGAGGCATCAGGTCTGGGTCTCAAAGTGAATGCAGAAAAAACGAAATATTTGGTGGCAACGAATACATCACGAATTCGAGATCAAACGGTTAATATTGGAGAACACAATTTTGAAATAGTCAATAGTTTTGTATACTTAGGATCGTTGATAAATGTTGAAAATGATATTGAAGAGGAAATACGCCGCAGAATAGCAACTGGCAACAGATGTTATTACGGGTTAAAAAAACAATTCCGATCGAAAACATTACAACGAGATCTTAAGTGCAAGCTATATACAACTTTAATACGTCCAATATTAACGTATGGGTCGGAGGCTTGGTGCATGACACAAAACCAGGAACAACTACTTCGGATTTTCGAACGAAAGGTACTCCGTGGCATATTTGGTCCCGTCAAAGAACAGAATGGTTGGAGGCGACGATACAATATTGAATTAGACAAGTTGTACGGTCAACCAAATATTGTCAAAACAATCAAGATCAATAGATTGAGATGGCTTGGACACGTAGAACGCATGGAGGAGGAGCGTGTGCCAAAAAAACTGTTAAATGGTAAACCGGAGGGTAGAAGGAGAGCCGGAAGACCTAAGGCGAGATGGCTAGATGCAGTAAACTGTGATATAAAGATCCTAAAAATTCGGGATTGGAAGACGTTAACTGCGGATAGGTCAGGTTGGAGAAGCGTGTTGGAGAAGGCTAAAACCGCACCCGGGTTGTAACGCCATGGAGTAAGTAAGTAAGTAATTAAAAATTGAATGCAAATATAATTTTTCATATGAATAATTATATTTATTTCACAGAAAAGTAATTACTTAATTACAATATTTTATTTTGCAAAATTTTGTAATTTTAAATATTGCTTATTTGTACTATTATTATTTTGTAATCATTATTGCAACTCATTCTATTTACATATTGACTGTGTAAACACAAATTTAATCATTTTCATTCCCATATATTGAACAAACATAATAACAAAATTACTAAATATTAAATTAAAATGATATATTATGCATTGAAAATTTTCGATTCGGTACTTTTTAATTAAAATATTCAATATGCTGAAGGAAAATAAATGTTAAAATGAAATTTGTTTTTGTAATTCAAGTGGTCTGCACCTCTTTTTAGTTTGCGTGTAATATTATTGCCATTCAGTAGGTGAGATTTACCGTAAGGATGTTTGGTTGGATGATTAATTGTACAACATGCTACAATTCTTAATTCCTTGTATAGGAAGATTTGTATTATTTTAATATTCGTAATCGTAATTAATAAAAAAAAAACAGCGTATACCTAAATTGCATACCAAAGGTCCATATAGATTTTGAGTATTCATTTGTAGATTAACAGTTTGCTTTGCACTGATGTATTGTGGGATAACTTCCGTTTACCTGTTAGTACATCCTGAGCAGTTTAAGATTTAACTGTTTTCTATTTTAATATCGATGTACTAACACCAATTTGGCTTTCTGTCAGGATGCATTTACCCAACCAGTTAGTCTCTTCAACTTGTGATACGATATGATTGCTAAACGTTAAGTAGGACATGTAGTACTTTTTAATGTAATTGTGACATATGATGATTTTTCAATTAGTAATACTTTTTCTTGTGATATTATGTGTTGGCATTGCATTTTCGTAATAATTTGTTGTTACATTAATACAACACCCAAGTTTATAGGTATATTAGGAAAAAGCTAAACAATCTCAAATTGTATTCTGATTACAAAAATAGGTGTGTTGTCAGTTTAGAACAGTTTATTGGATAAAGTTTATCCTGTACATATTTTAATGCAGTCTGTAAAATTGTAATAATTAAATGTTATGTATATATTAAAAATAATATTAATAATAATAATAAACCGAAAATTACAAAATTAAATAATACATAAATATAAATGAATATAATACTCGTATATATATATATATTTAGTGAAGATGAAATGTGCAACTTAACCTAAATACGTATATATATTACGTATATATTTAAAAAGGGTGTCCCAAAATTCACACAAGAAGTAATTTTGATAGAAACTTCAAAAAACCACAAAGATCTAAGATCTAACCGCGTTAAATCTGATGATCTGGTTGGCCAATTCAAATTATAAAAACGAGAAATTACATAACAATCACAATCACTATCACTCGTGTATTTTATGAACCCCGCAAATGCGACAATTTTGACAATTAACGAAGATGAAAATTAGTCTCATGGCTGACAATGATTTTGTTCGAAAAATCAGAATCCAAACCTTCATTATTTTTAAAATCATTCTCAGCAATGTAAACGCGTTGTTCTTTTGTGTATCTCTTCATTTTCAATAACCTTTCGTTGGCAGTACACACAACAAATGTCGTAAAATTAAAATCTTGCTTGAATTTCGGGACTCCCTTTATAAAATATAATGTAACAAATACACATTTAATTATTAAGTTTTACTAAAACACAATACTTCAAAACCAAAATATTTAATAAACTTTAAACTTTATTTTACATAATTATATAATATCACTCATACCTTCAATTATAAAATGTATTTTAAGTTTTTGAAACATTTTCAAGGATTTACATTAAATAAATACTAGTTTAGGTATATGCATACACAGATGGATATACACCTTTATGTATACATATATATAGGTACCATAAGGAGCTTTACATATATGAAATAATTGTAGTCGTGGTCAACTATTTTATTATGCATTGCACAATATTATTATATTATATGAAGGATCCGGGTGGTATATATCGGTGGTGGCTAAAGTACTAACAATAAGAGTATTAGAAATAATAATCCATTTTAACATTTGGGTTTGCATTTGCATTATATTTTATTGCATAAATATTATGGTTCATATTCATTTATTAAATATGCATAATCTAAATATAAGGTATTTACGTTATGTACACTAATGCAAACCACATATTTTTATAATATAATTTTGGGGTTATATGAAATAATTTGTTATATATTGTGAAGTTTATAAATATTATCAAACACAATTTAATCTCGTATTCAAAATCAGTCGCATGAAAGGTATACGATTTAAAATTGTTAATAAACTGTAATTGTAAAGGTAAACTCAAAAACAATGCTTTTGAGCACATAGCCGGTTATTTCATAACAAATATATTTTACATATAAAAACCTATTGCGAAAAAGATAATTTTGTCAAAGAGTTTTCAATCGATTTTACCAATTATTCTAAAAAGGTTTCTTTATGCTAAATTCGTTCAGCTCGCTGTAATGAAGACGGTGTTTTATTTTTGCACAATTTCGAAGATCTGTTACTAAAACATAAATCAATTAACAGCCAATCTATATCAGAAAGTAATTTCGGTTATTTGACTAACACATGATGTCTTACATTTGTGCTTATATTGATTGAGTCGATGTTCATGTACAACTCTACTTTATTCGTACATGTGCTTTTTAAAATCGAATAATAATTGAATGTGCACGATAAATTGTTGTATTTTGATTTGGAGAAAAGAAGCAGCTGAAATTCGTCGATTATTTCCCTAAAACGTGTATATAGTGAATATGCACCAACTGAAACAATATATATATATATATACATATATAGAGATTGGTTTACAGGGTTCAGAAGCAACATAACGATTACAACATTATCCGATCGATGCAAAATCCTTTGTAAAGACACACATTTCAACAACTAAACAAAATTCGACTATAACGAATTCGGATATTGAAATTAATGTTAAATAAATATTTTACAAAAACAGCGAGGCTATCAATGGAAAACATATAATATTTTTATAACTTTGTATTCATTTTACTGTTGGTATTTCTATATATGTCATATATTAAATATTAACTAAAACAAGCATATCATTTATCCTTTTCATATATACTATAATATATAATATATGTACTAAATATGGTAATATACATATTATTTTTATTAGTATATACACAAATACAATACACCTTTATAGAAATATTTTATTTATAATATGTTTATTTCAAAATAATCATAAAATTTAATATTGATTTGTTTATAAATGTTGTATGTTTTAAAATGCCTTCGAGCATTCTGTTCAATTATTAGTATATTGAAAATAAAGTTATTTTTGAAGAGGAAAATTTTATTTTATAAAAAAACTACATACATTCACATATGTTATTATTTATTTTAATATAATAAATAATTGCATGTTTGTATGTATTATCTATTATATACCGGTATATGGATATTTAGTTTACGTATACATAAATTCAACATTGAAATGTCAACATAATTTTAATGCAACGCATATTTATTTATAGTATGTATACAGAATTTATATTTATTTGTATTTACATATGGTGTGCACATACATACTAATATGTACATACACTTTCTGTCCCGTAATTAACCGGTTGAACTGCAGTTGGAAAAAACTCTTTCATGAATAATTCATTTGGTATCGTAAAAATATACGAGCATTGTTTTGGTTATTGACTTCATTAAACGACATTTTTTTTGAATGTCCTACGTTTGGTTTCTGACTCATATTGAAGGCAATATGTCTCATCACCAGTAATAATCGATTTCAAGATTAAACATATATTGCAAAATTTTACGAAATCACGTACTTTTCCAATGTTTTCTGCAGTAATCACTTTACATGGTCGACCTGAATGTGTATCATCATTAACATCTTTTCTACCATCTTTGAATATTCGAAACCACTCAATAACTTGTATTTTGGATAAACAAATTATCACCGCATAAACGATTTTAAGCATTTGAAGCGTTTCTGCAGTTGTTTTACCATTTTTACAACATTTCTCTTGCATTTAAATACGTTTTGTGCTCATAATTAAGTACTGTGACTATATGAAGTATGGATACATATTATAATTTTCGAATTAATTAAAATTTGCGAACATTTTTTCTGGCCTGGGAACTCCACCTAAGGTATATGGTAATCCGATTTCAATGAAATTTTGCCAGTATATATTACTCATCAAAATAGAAAACATGTATTATCCATTTTGATGGGTTTAACAAGCCATCTTAAGGAATAAAAAACATAACATTTTATGAAAATCTATAAGTTTTCAACCCGATGTGCTGCACAGTTTGAAGTTTTTTTTTAAAAAAATGTAAATTTATGCAAATAACTATGTAAGGAACAGGTTTTTTTTAAAAATTTACTATTAATAAGATCAATGGAGACAGTTTTGTTTGCCTATAAATTGAAATACAATAACTAAAAATATATAGAGTGCATTGATGTTATTTTCGGTACAAGTAATATGAAAATAATATAATAACCAAAATTTGTTATTTTTGCTTATGTTTGGTGTTTTCTATACAAATAAAAGGACGAATAACAAAACGATCGTGAATATAATTATAATGTTTCGTATTTCAAACGGTTAATTCTATAACATATGACAACCCTATCCATTTTTCAGTAGTCCTCTTTGTTTTGTATAACTCGGAACATTACACTGTATAGTTAATACGACATTGAGGGTTTCACCTGTGATTGCATTAATAAAAAAACTCAAAACGAAATAGTTTTAACCTAATTATACAATATATAACACATATTATAATCTATACTACGATAAAGTTTAACTTTTTCATATTTTGTATTTGTTATATATATTTAATAACCAGCTGTGTATAAGTAGCTATTGAGTGCCTAATATTTTACAAAGCCTTAACATAATGAAGTAATAAATTCGATTAGTTTTTGATTTTTTTTGCATTTTTGTTTTCTTCCAAATGTGCACAAATGCTGCAAAAAGAACATTAACGATATATGAAAAAAAATAATAAATAAATGGTATGTGATTACAAAATAATATTTAATATACTAATGCAAGTAAAAAAAAAAGAAGATTGTTTATAACATTACCAAAAACAATGTATCATAGAGACGAATGTTTTCTATTAAATATTTTATATTTATATAAAAACACTGGTTGAAAAAATACACTCGTTTTCACACGGTTTTTAAGATAGATAGTAACACGAACTATAAGCTCAAAAATATTTTTATCCTAATTTCTATAATTTCACTATGACGTATGTGCTATATGGTGGCTAGTTTTTGAACATAGATTTTGTTATTTAGTATTTTATCATCAAAATGTCCTACTTTCTATACTTTCCCATCAAAGAAATATACGTCTATACTTATATAAATATGGTATATTCTGATGATACATATTACACTGCGGCAAGTATGTTAAGAAGTACGTGAATTACGATATCATACATAATAAAAACTTTTGTTAATTATTATAATATATTATAATATTCGAGTTATAAATAAATAAATACAATTTTTATAACGAAACATTACATTTACATACAATAAAATATGTGTGTGTGCATGTACCAAATATATATATTAAATAAATGAAAATGTAATACATATTTATAAATTTAATTTATAAAATGAAAATATTATTTTAACATTATAAAATTTTTGATATATGTATATTCTCGTAAATATTACATATGTATATATGCTTAAACAGCTATCGTTTGCAAATATACTAGATAGACGTTACGTATTCATTCATATAATATATATTACCAACGTGTAGTATATATATTTGTAATGTATATACCTAAATCACATACGTATTTATATCGCATATTTATTCTGAATATTATACGTTTCGTACGTACATCGTATACAAGGAAAACTTAAAGCTTTGCTTTGAATACTTAAAATTTTTAAATGTTTAGTCTAAACTTTATATATATTGTGTATATAAAATTACATCCCCCACATGTATATATGCGTGTATATGTGTATATGCATTAATATTATATTCCAATTATCCCATATATTTTCTATATTATTATACATATTAGATATTATACCGAACAGAAATGATTAAACCACTTTTAAAAGACTTTATGGAATATTAAAATATGAAAAAGTATATAAAATATACCATATAATATTAATTTCATATATGATGTTGTTAATATGTAATTTAAAGTGAGCACGTAACTTTAAATAATTACATTTATATATAATAGATATGAGCTGCGTTATATAAAAACCGCCTGTCCGAAAAAATTACGGAAATGACCTCCATCTATAATTTATTGATTTGATAACACTGCATCTATATTGACTGCTTTGTTTGATTTATGTATTGTGAACCGACTATAACAAATTGTCAATTGTTTAATAACAGTTCTCGCAGTGTACGAGGCATTGTTAAGTGGTAGTAGTTGAAAACTATATATATATATATAGAGAAAAAAAGAACCGACATTAAATTTAATTTTCTAAACTCGTAAAAGATGGAAATGCTTAAAATCGCTTATGGTAATAATTGCTTATCAAAAACATATGATTTTTGTATGGAATTGTCGATTCAACGACCACAGAGAAAATGTGGATGATGATGAATGTCAAAGCCGACTACCGAAGAACATATAAAAAATATGCTTGAATTTGTGAAAGTTAGAAAAAATGTTGTACCAAAAACGACAATTCAAGTAATTTTAACTGAAATAATTTGGTGAAATCAAAATTTCCACCGGAATGATAATTCTATAAAGCCATAATTAAAAACACTACAAAACACGATTTTTTCTGATGATGCAACATAGTGTTATCAATACACTAACCAGAAATAAGTTTCACAATGCTGAATGGAACCAGATGAAGGAAACATTTTATTTGATGAAATCAACAATCAAATAAATGCTGATTTGTTTTTACCGAAAAAGGTAATATCCACAAAGAATTTAGTAATAAATGGTTTGTATCAATTGAATGTGAACGAAGTCATACCCATTCAGTCAATGTAGTGAATGCATTCGTTGAACTTGAGAATCGTTGGATACCAGTTGAGTGAGCATATGTGTATTTCGATTAAGTAAAATTATTATATTTGTAAAAATTATGCTTCTGAATCATTAATCTATTTCGGTTATTTTTCGGATAGACTATGATAATGTTGAAAATCTTTATAACAATTTAATCAAATATGAAAATATATATAATTGTGATACTATATTTTCAAAATACAATTAATAAACTATTATGATGATTGATTTTCTGTATATATGCAGATATGTAATCTATATATTATGTCATAAGTCATAAGTAACCTATCTACATCAAATCTGAGAATCCTCTATATTTGATAAGTAAAAATGATTGGTGTTTTCGTTTTTTCATAGCAAAAAATCTCTAGTGTTGAAATTCTATCAGTAAATATGAAGTATTAAATTTCAGTTTTATGTAATCAATTTTATATATTAATTCATATTACGAATACATTCGATAATCGTCGAACTAAAATATTTTCTTTATAAAAAAACTTTAGGAAACTGTTGAATTGTTACAATAAAATCAAAAAAGTTATTATTGGGAAATAAACAGGAACAGTATAGGAATAAAACTCTTTTACGATCCGTCAAAAACTTTGTACTGTATACTGTTTCATTATCAACAATCCTGATTAAATTTGGTAAGTTTGATTGAAACACGATGATGGAAGATTTCCGTAACAATTTGCTTCAAAAAATTAACTGTAAGTAAAAAGTTATGCAAATTTCAATTTTGTAATAGAATTGTTATTATACCTATAAAACCTAAGAACTTCTTTCTACATTGATATTTTGAACAGATCTGTTGATTAGGTCAATTTTGATGAGACTTTATGTGTGAGTTTATAATGGGAGTATATATATCCTAATTCAAAATTTCTAAGCAGAACAAATTTGTTTACCAGATTGCAAAACTTAATTTTCTCTTGACCAATTTGTAACAAATTTGTAATAATGCGAATATACAACAGGCATTATTAATTTTTCCGAGGATCAATGACCTTTCAAGAACCTTATATATTTTCAAATTTTGTTGTACAGCTGTGCCTCTCATATTACAAATGAACGGGAATTGAACTGGAAATTTCAATGTCTTCAGCTTATGCAAATGTTATCATTTTAATTGATGGAACTCATTCTGGATAGTATTTATATGTGACTATTTTTGTTTCTTTGATATGATTTTTTTTTTTAAACAAAAATGAAAAAGTTTTTTAACTCTCGTCGAAATTCCCTTTTACCACTGTACCAAATAAAACAAAAGTTGTTTGCTTTCAATGGCCAAAGTCAAAACTATAATTGAATTGAAATATTTGTCCGAGAATTTGAATTTACTTTTCTTATCTAACCGCCACACTATATAATTTGTTTTAAAATAAACTCATAGATTTATTGCAGTTTATTTTTACAGCACAGCTGTAATCAATTTATTTTAAATTTTGAAACTATAAATTTATCCTTTTGAAGGAAAGCTAATATTTTAATCATTTATTATATTTTATTTATTTAATAATCTACCGATAAAATCTTTTTGTATAATGTAAAACTAAAGAATAACATTTTAATTAAAAATAAATTTATAAAAATTTATTATATTCAAATTTCTTAAATCAAAGCTGTCTGTATGATACATATTTGCATGTATACAAGCAAATAAATAAATAAATAAACACACAGCCTCATAATTAATTATAACGAAAAATAAATCTCATTAATAAATTAATGAAATAATCATACTGCGCAGTATTTAAGATATACTACACATGAAATTGTATACCTTTCACAATTTATAATTATATATAATATTATTATATATATTATATAATAAAAATATAATTTCATGTAAATAAGATAAAATAAGAAAATTTATACACACACACACACAAACAAAATACATAAACGCACATGTGTTCAAAAAAAAAAAAAAATAAAAAATTGCCGAAAAAAAAAAATATTATGAAAAATGGTTTTCAAAAATAAAATAGAAACGAGAGTCAAACATAAAAAATATATATGTAATAAAATAAATAAATAACTAAAGAAAAACAAATATTAAAGTAATAGAAATGTTTATTTTAGTAACAATATTCTCATATATCATAAAAATCAAATGTCAGTTTTTAGTATAATATAATTTCTCATCAGCTATAAAAAGGCTAAATCTTCTCAATCAATTTTCTATAGGAAACAATGTTGCAGCATACTGCTGCCTATATATTCTATATATAATGTGATCATATTTATTGAAATACAATTATCTGTATTCTACATGATATATATCTATACGCGCCCACGTTCATTGCTAACTAAGGAAACAAACTCTACGCATCACTAAATATTGTATACGTATTTTTTGTTAATAACATATATAGAAGAAATATATTATATCGTTAAGATAAGTAAGTTATCAACTGTTCACACATTTCTTGCTTAAGTTCTATGAAATGAATTATTACATCAATAAAATTTCAACAACCCTTAATTTTCAGTATATAATTTTAATTATACTATAACTAAACTTTAATAAGATTTTCTAAAAAAAATTTGAACTAAACCATATTTTAATAAATAAATAATGTCTATTGATTTGTCAGGAGTAGAGAGACGACAATTATCATTTTAAGTGCTCCAGCAGAACACTCATATTTCCATTAAAATTTCTTCAACCATTTTGCGTATATTTTCACGAAAAATTATTTTTCCAATTTTCTTGAAATTTATTGATGGAAAATGTCTTTACATCGATCCCTCGTATGAGGACTTCCATAGTACCTAAATATTGACAATGGAATATGCGAAAAATATCATTATTCGACATTCTGGAAATGATAATGATTATATGAAATGACACAAAAATATGTTCAATTTTGCCCGAGTTTTTAATTTTTGATGAACAATCTATATTTAAGATAAATATAAATGTCGTCCTTAAAATTTTTAAGGCAGTACATTTTCGATAATATATTTAATGAAAACATCTGTTCCTAAGTATTTTATAAGTTTTAAGTTCTATATAGGAAGGAATGATATTTCATCCATATCAATTATAGTACGAGTAAAATCAAAAATGAAGTGTAAGTATATGTACGTACATAGTTCTGAAACTATGTAAATTATATAAGAAAAAAGTGTCAGTGTTAGATATAGTTTTTATATCAATTTCATTGAAACTAATTTATGAATATTATTTCTGAATTATAATAAAATGTATAATCGATTGCACTACATAACAGTGAGCGAAGGGATAATGTATTATCGTCCGGTTTATAAGCATTCATGAATTTATAAATTATTTAAGTGTACTTCGATATTTAATATGAAGTCACTTATTTGTTCTTAACAACATGAATTTATGAATTGAATGGACGGTCATCATGTACTAATTTGATAGAATTTGTAATTTTTGTACGGAGAAATTTGTTGATCGATTCGCAGTGAAATGCATTTTTACTGATTTTAGTAAGATTTATTAAAATGTCAATATATTTTGGATACAGTATTATATTTACGACATCGTACACATACATCGGGTTATTTTTATTGGGTGTGTATTTGTTTATTGCGGATGCGGATGACGTAACAATTTTTAAATCATATAATTAATTTGGTGATCTTACTTGCGTTTCAGGATATTCACTTATGCCGAGGTTTGCGATACGAAAATATAACTTATGTATAAAATTATGTCTTCCCATTTTCTTACTTTCATATATTCTTCGGGAATTTGGCCCCCAGGTTTGCTTATTTCTTTCAGTCAATTTTTAGTTTTTACCATGTCATTTTAATTTAAATTGTATAATTTACCCATATATAGATAAAACTATTATCGCACATACCCAAGAAATAAAACATTAACAACAACTATATACCATAAACGCACATAAAAATTAATTATTGTTAACAAAATTGTGCTCATATACCACCACTATATAGGTAGGGAAGTGGAATAATTCTCAAAGATGTGTCACATGTTAGAAGATAATTAATAAATAGGTATTGTTTTGAAAATATTAAACTTATAAACTTGATTATGTATAAATTATAGATACAAATTTTTTTTTATCTATATTTGTATCTAAATACTTTCATTTTTATCTGTATCTTTGTATAGATAACTTAATTAGTTTAAAGTAATTGTATCTGTATTTTAACACAAAAGAAATATTTATCTTTTACAACACACACACGATGATACAAATATGTTAATAAAAATAATTAAGAAATGTAAAAATTAATTAATAATTATGCATTTCATAATAGTAAATCTAAATAAATATATGTGATATGTGTGCGTGGAGTTATATTAATAATTTTCCGATATATGTGTGGATATGTATTGCTGTTGTGTCTGTGGCTGTGTGTATATGTTGATATTTTCTTTAATATGGAAAATATAATATACGCATAAAAACAACAAATACAATACATATTTATATCATAACAAATAGTTATACGTGCGCTTATATTTATTTAACATACATATGATATTCCAGAAAAAGAATTTAAGTATTAAGTTAAATTAATTGATGATCCAATGGTGGCTGTCAGTACAAAATGATACTTATTAATGGTATTTATTTATAGTTTATATGTGAAAGAAATATTTTTCATGTTTTTTACTGTTTGAGCATACGGTAGGTAGGTGGTATATGCTGGATGTTGTGCTGTGCTCTATCTATATATATATATTTAATACAAATTATCATATGATTATGATTATAAGTAGTAATACTTTATTATTTGTTTATTTGTTTGTTCGATATATACGCGAGTATGTGATGTGTTCTTTATTTTGTATATTACAAATTCAACAATTCGTCTCTCGTGCGTACATATTATTCATGTTTATCTCTAAGAATTATTATTAAAAATAACTATAAAAATTATATTTATTATTTTTTGATGAAAATTAAATAATTAGTTTTTAATATCATACACCACATCATATTATATATGTATTACACTGATATTTGAGTAAAATATGATATATATCACATATGTAAGGTTGTGTATATTTAATATTATATTATATTTATATTTTGTTTCTCGTTAAATATTTGTAATATTAATTTAATAATAATTTAACAATAATTATAATATAAGAATTTATATACAAAAATATAATGAAATAAAAATAGACTCAATCACAAAATATCATCAACGTAGATATAAAAATGGAATAAAATAGGAAAAAAAAAAAAAACTATAAGTCTTTCGTGTCAGATGTATGTTTTTATTTTTGCCAAAGTTTATATATGGACATAAACTACACAATATATAATAAATATATACGTACACTTTGCACTCGTAACATATATTTATAGAACATATAGGAGCTGTATACACAACAAAATTGTATATATGCGTATAAATGATTCGCATTCCACCCATAATTAGTAACACCCACAGAGACATTAGGACCATCATTATCATTTCTTTCTTCTTTATGGATACACCTATATACTTTCTATATATACAATATATATTTCCCTATTGTATGTATGTTACTATATAGCGTAAACCTGCCAAGAATGTTGTATTTGTGATAATTTGAAATCATATTTTAGTAACCGCGTTAAATTTATCAACCTTGGAATGGTGTATGTGAAAAGTGTGTTCTTGGGCTAAATTTTTTAGACGATTACTTTTCTATAATTGCTGTTTTAGGTATATTAGAAAAATAATTAACCATAGTTATTTTCATGTACATTGCAAATTACGAAAAATTATGGAGTACTAAACTGATGTTTTTTTTTTTTGTTAACATTTGAATCTGAAATTTTCATAATTTGTGCAGTTTAGATTTTTTTAATATGATTAACTTAAACTTCTATAAGTGATTGTAAATGTTGTGCTGAAGGGGCAAATTATAATAGCCGCTGGGGCAGGGATGACGGGCCTACACCCTATACCATATATATATTATGTATAAATATATAACATAAACCATATACATTTATAATACGGACCCTATGCTGTCAGGAATTATTTGTGTTTCCATTGAATTCTTTATGAATCTTTATGGTATATTCTCTCTTTTAGACGTTTAACGTCATTAATTATATGTATACCTATATAACTATATATATACAAAGATCGTATCATATATAGAATACAAAAATGTTTTGATATATTTTCCATGTTCTCAATGTGAATCTTTTAGTTATTAATGATTATACTTTTATTTTTGTTTGTAATAGATTTTCTCATTTGGTATGTATATGCATTCTATATATATATATGGTACATATCGGTTCGGCGGGTATAAAGAACGATATAATATAAATATACTCGTATATATCTATAAATTTATAGACAGAATCACGTGCAAATATCTTTAATTATCTTAGTATAAATATTGTGTATAATATATATAGATTTTTTACCTATATATATATATAGAACGCATAAATTCAGTGGCGTATCGTGATGAATGAAGTATAGTTATATTGCAACATGCATTATTATCATTAAAATTTGTGAGAAAATCTATCTGCAGATAGATCTCTTGATGGTGGTTTGAAATACTGATTGTTAAATTCTTAAAAATAACAGAAAATACTACCGCCTGCTGATTATGCTCTGCCAAAACAAACTCTTGACACGGTAATTTATTTATAGGTTAATTGTTCTTGCCTAAGAATGCGAAAAAAATTGTTTCACATAAAATACAATTTTACCGGAGGTCAACTAATTTAAGATCTTAACATAAAATATACCATAAATGTATGAAATATTATTATTAATAATGGCTAATTTATTATATTGTATATTGTATACAAAAAATAAGCAATTATTACACATAATTTCTTTCTATTTTTTTATTTTTATCAATTAAATATTAATGAGAAAATATTTTAACAGGTAATAAAAAAATAAAATCATCATATAAATTGTCAATTTTCATAGCTATATATAATACAACAATTTGTATTTTTTTCTGCTGCATAACCTAACCGGTGGCAACTAAAAAATGATACATCAATTTTAGCCTTCTCCAACACACTTCTCCAACCAGACCTATCTGCACCTATAACGTCTTCCAATCCCGAATTTTAAGGATCTTAATATAACAGTTCACTGCATCAAGCCTTCTATCCTTAGGTCTTCCAGCTCTTCTTCATCTTGCTGCAGGATAACCATTCAACAGTGTCTAAGACATCTTAATCTATTAATTTTGATTGTTTTGACAATATTTGGTTCACCGTACAACTTGTCTATTTCAAAATTGTATCTTCGGCTCCAACCATTAAGTTCTTTGACCATATGCATTCGATTCATACGTTAATATTAGACGTATTGATGTCTTACACAGTTTGCACTTAAGATCTGTAGTAATATCTGTTTCCAATTGCAACCATATGCGTCGAATTTCCTCTTCAATATCATTTTCCACATTTATCAACGATCCTAAGTATACGAAAGTATTTCAAAATTATCAGAGTTTTATTAGGTAATTTATTTATAAAGATTTAGTTTATTCTTATAGTAATTTATTGTCATTATAGTAAATAGTATTGTAAAATATTATCCTGTTCTGATAGAAGAACATTCGAAATAAATACTTAATGAGAATTAACTTGATGTAAAATTGTTTGCGTTATTTAGAAATTTTAACATAATGGTGGGTTCACAAAATAAAAGATAGATTCATTGTTCTGAAACATGTGATACACATAACTTCGTTTAATTTTATTTTAGTTGTAAAAATTTGTTTCAAAATTTAGTTGTTTCCCTTTACACAAAACAAAAAAAAAATGATTGTTTGTTTTTCTATTAAATTTTATAATAAGTTAAAATTTTCTTTCATTTTTATTTTTAGTACTTTTTTTTTGTTTTTTCGTTTTTCCTTCAAAACTTCTTTAGAAAGCAATTTTCTTTCAATTATGTCTCCAATTTAAACTGTAGTGTCTATATGTACTGAACATATATATATATATACATTATATGCTACAATAAGAAAATAAAAAGTAGAATTTATATATTGTACATAATATATTACGTAAACATATAAACATATAATCTTTCTTATACATAAAAACATAAATGGTAGATGGCGGATAGTTGAGCGTTGAGGAGAAATGAGTTACTTTTGAGATACACTTTGTAGAAATACATTAGAAATCTATATATACTAATGATCCGATAAGTGTGACCCCTCGAAATCAATTTTGTAGAAAACGTTGACACTTATCAGATTTTGTGATATTTATCGGATCATGATATAGAAATTTAGAATTTCCGTTTTAAAACAAATTTGAAATTATGCTGAGGTATCACAGGCATCCTTAATCCTTGAAAAACGCATTCTATTCGAATCTTCTTCTTTATATTTTTTTTCATATATGTTACCGCATGCATAATTTTAAAAAATATCCTTGTAAGGACTTTGAAATGTCGTTAAACTTATAAAATTATAAAATTGTAATTACAATAAATCACTTCTGTAAATTATTGAGATGTGATGCGTAATTAGAAAAAAGAAATATAAATTTATTAAGTTATCATGCATAAATTTATAAATTATCTATAAAACAGTTTCTGTACGAAAAAGTTTCGTCTGGTGAATGTTAACTGAAATGTTTTTAAAAAGGCCATCCATCATATAACCAGTATACCTTACATTATAAATACAATATAAATATTAATAGTATGTATACATGGAGATTGGAGACATTCATCTCACAAATATATATTGTATATGTATATATAGTACCTTGTTGACTCTGCATTACATATTTATTTCTATTTAAAGACCTATTAAATTTGTTTTTTTTTTATATAATTGTTATTATTTTTATGATTTTATTTTATTTCTTATGTTGATGTCAAAAAAAAATAAATACTAACAATAAACGATGTAAATGAAATTTATAAGATTCGACAAACACATTGTATTTATATGATACTAAAAATATTTAATTTTAATGTTTCTTATGGTGTTGATGATTTATTTTACAAAATATTGGAGTAATTCCATTGTTGTCCTAATGGAACAAAACCATTTCTGTTTTGTCTACTCCGAACGCCTTAATATTATAAATTGATGATAGTACAGATTACCATTTATGGAGCTTTATAGCATGTTTTAATTACGTTATTTTTCGTACATTGTTGTAGCTTGCACTCTATTTTTGGTTTAATCCAATGCAGTAATATAAGTCGATAACAACACGTTTCAGTAATGATTTACAAACAGAAATTCGGTTCATTACATTTTTTATACAGTTAAGTCGCATGTGGTACCCAAATATTTAGCTTCTTTTTGTATCCAACCTTGTGAAAATAATCATTTTGTGTTTTCCATTAATTTTAATTTCACAACAACTATATGCAACCAATTCTTTCACTCCACCACTGAAAAATTAATTATAAAATTTTAAAAATACGTTTTATTTTTCTCCATCCATGATTATATTAATATTATCTTATCAGTAATGTGAAAATGCATACCTTATGAAATGAAAAATATTAAAACTTATTACCAACGACATGGTTTATACAGAATGAAATGGCTTCAAAAGATAAAAAAATAGGATATTCTGTCTTTTTAAAAACAATCCAACACAAGTTAATAAAAATAATTTCATTATTCAGCTCGTAATTCCATAATTACGATAACGAATAATACTTGTTCCATAAAAAGATCAAAAACAAAAAAAAATGCTTGTACTAACTAGAAGAAGGTATTCCAATAAATATTTGTGGTCACTAATCAATTCCATATATATGAAATCTAATTTCTGTAAAACTTTGCTTCTATATACCGCCAATTATATTTTAACGAAAATAGAATTATATTAAAATTACATTAACGAAGAAATTGTTGAGTAAATGAGGTGGATTCGACATGTCAGTCCATATGAACATGTTAATGTTAATGATGATTTAAAGCTATTCTAAATCTACCAACAAACTATAATACTAAAAATATTGGACTTATTGATTTTGATATCACTGTTATCAATCAATCTACCGACGACTTAATCACTCAATTTATATAGTTATGTCATGGAATTTAATATAGCACGAATATAATATATATATTATATATGAAACATAGAAATAATTTTCCAATTAATATTCAAATATACTGATTAAACTATACGAGTATATTATATAATAATAGTATATATAAATGGTGATATTAGCTGTATGCAACATATAGATCGTATACATTCTATAATATTACATATTGTAAAAACTGTTTTAAATATTTTAATAGACAATTACGTTGACATTATATAAAAAAATTAAGTCTTATATGTTATATATGTTGTTGATGTGTCTGTATATATATGCAATATATTCCAGATCAAATTTAGATTGAGATAGATTTTTGTATATAATATAATAATAATATAACAATGTTTGGGCTATATTAAATTCTTAATATTCGTATGCACTCCATAAAATTATCTTATTTATAAAAGTATAAACAAATCTTTTATTGGTATTATTTTTACTAAAACTTTTTTTACTCACTGAATACATATTATAAAGTTCTTATACTTAATCAGACATAACATTGTTTTATATATGCGAGTATACTAATATCTACATTTTATTATATATGTATTGTCTATAATCGTAAACCTATTTGAAATAGATCAGTGTACCAGAAATAATTTAATTTTGAAATTTATTTTATACAAAGTATTTTGTAATAAAATTTTTGTTATCCATTTTGAAAAAAATAAGAAAAAACAAGAAAATTCAAAAAGAAAAACGAGAGAAAAATTTTCAATTTTTTTTTACATTTTTTAATACATATGTTTTTATGTGTATTTTTTTTCTTATACTACATCTATTACGGATAATATATATATTTATTTAGTATAACTACTATCGTATATATACTATCTAATATATAATGGTATAGGAAAAATTTTGAAATGAAAAATTTTTAGAAAGTTTTCCTCTTATCATCTTAAACTTTAAAATTTATTTATGAGTTAAGCACAAGGACAAAAAAATATACTCTCATAAATAATATTTTATAGTTTTCATTTTCAATTTAATATTAAATTAACTGCAAAATCGTTATTTATATATATATACGTTTTCATATGAGTATATATCTGGGGCCTAAACGTAGTTTTACGCTGAACAGCGATACTGCAAGTTATTTTAGTTTATTTCTTTTTCCATCTCTCTGACACTGTGTATGACGGTACCAGTGTCGATAAAATAATTTCGACTTAATTTTTCAATATTTCGTACTTGTCCACCAGACAGGTCGTGCTGCATCGATCTTAATAAATGATAATCATGAGACAATTATTTTAAAATCAATCGAAAAAGCAATTCGTAAAACACTTTATCGATATGCCCTAGAAAATTCAAGGAACAGATACATTTGGTGAGTGCAATACTAATAATAAAAGTAATATAAAATGAATTCCATGCTTAGAATAATAAGATGAAGAAAATTATCTTTCAACTGAAATATTCTTAAGCGATTTTTAAATAGTTCAAAACCGTTGGATGTCCAGATTACGAATAGACAAAAAGAGACCAATAAATTAGTTTACAAAAATAATTCGTACAAATTGTTTTTATCTATGGTGTAACGGCACGGTGAATTTATAAAATTTGGTAAATGATATACAGGTTAAGTTCCAAAAAGAACAACAATAAAATTATGTATGAATGTATATTTAATTACTCAAATAAAATGGCAAATGATTGTAATACATACAAACCTAATCATAATATAATTTAGTTGTGCAGTTAATGACCTGAAAAAAACTGATAACTTCCAAGTAGCTAAGAATAGAATTCAATTTGCGAGAAGTGTTTATAATGAATAAGCCATTTTTTACTTGGCCACAATAAATTGTTTGAATGTTTCATTCTTAAAAATAATAAACTATACTATTTTGGATTCATATAATGATTTCTTAACATTTAGTAAATTTAATCGGCACGCATTAGCTTTAGTGGTTTCATGTCCACTTTTATGTTTGTTTTTATAAAATCACTTTTCACTTTTACTGCTGTATAATATTTTCTCAAATCGTTGTAGCAATATATTGTTGTTGGTTAATTATTTTGGCACAAGCTAAAGTAAAAAACGAAAACAATTTATAAAGAGTTTATTTATAAGAAAATACAATTTGGTTCATTTAATTTTTCTTTTGTATGATATGGCTGTGGTATTACCTAAATATCATCATTGATGTGTCAGCGTATGACCCGATCCTGCCTATACTACCATGACTCAGAACTACGAAACAGAGCTCGAGCGTAATTATTTAAGAAATTATATTCATGGAGACAATTGTTCGCTCAGAACCTTCTTTTTTTGGTAATTTATTCAGCATAATGAAAATTTCCAGGTATCATCTATTTCAAAGTAAATACCAATGTTATATTATGAATATTTAAATGAATTATGTAAATACTATTAAATAACATAACAACATAATTGCTCTATTAATTATGTACTCGTAATAATATTAAATATACGTTGTATTGTATACTATACTACATTTATAATATATACGCACCTAATTATAATACGATTTAATATATCGAATATCATAGCCTTTAAATAGGAAACAAAAGGTAATATAATATACCTTATATATTTCGATATTATAGTAATTGGGTTACAAATACATTTACTTAAATCTCGTTCACATACACGTATATATAAGATATAGTATATTAATAGAAAAATACAAGTTTTTCGAAAACTTTAATAACAAAACTAATAAAAAGAAATGTCTTCTTTATAAAACAATGACTGGGAAAGAAAACTTTTTTTGAATAATATTGCCGACAGTCATATGTGTTTTTTTTTTTATAATAACTATTATCTTACAAAAATATAATGTATCTAATTTGTTAAATAAATATATATTTTTTGTTATATATGGAACAAATTTTAAATGAACAGGATATAGTTTTAAAAGCGCCCTAAGGATTCAACATAAAATGATTATTCAATTTATAAATATTAGTTAAGAAGAAAAAAACATTTGCTTTTAAATTCAGGAAAAATGCAATACTGTTTGTTTGTAATCAATAGCGGTAAACATTTGATCCCTTCCTACAACATAAAAATAATTTTGTTCTTATATTATGTGTAACTAAATTCTGAACTACAATATATATATATCGGTTTCTTCTTGCTTCTATATAGAGAAGAGTAAATCAGGACTTGTATTATACGCACTCAGTCATAATTTTTTTTTCATATATTCTATATGGGCGATATATACGTAGGTGTATCTGCGTATTTATATAAAATTATAGAATATATTGTAAAATTTTCTAAATATATGAAAATAATGATATAATATATCAAATTTTTAAAAAGGATATATATTAATTTGAATAATGGGAATAAGTGGAAAATCAATCTTTGAAAAAAAAACTGTATTTATTATCTTCAAAAGGCTAAAAGGGTATTCTAAAATATACATACACTACAAAAATCAGTCATATCACTGGTATGTATTAATTGAATCAAATGTACATTGCTATAACTAATATATTTTTCGGTTTTAATTATATTTAGCGATAGATACCCAAAATCGAAAGTATTTAGGAAAGTTAAATTGCAAAAAGTAATTTTATTATAATTTTGATGATAATTTAATTACATTCTTTTTTTTATTTAAAAATTATACTCCATCAATTTTTGCCAATAAATGTTTAGTTCCTTTAATAATTTTCTTAATGTAATTAAAAAATATTTAAAAAAACATTAAATACTGTTTTTCTTTTAAAATTAATATCAATCAAATGTTATTAATGTCAATAGATAAGAACCATTGACTTAACACTGGAGATGTGTGGCCAAACACTGGAAATTATGGTCGAATATGGATTATACATTTATTTATTTAATATTTAATTACGCTTTTAGTTAAATAAACGGTCGATAATTTGGTGATTTAAATATTATTTTTAGAAATTAATTTCTGAAATATTTCATTTCATTATTTTCTTTTAATTAAAGAAATTGGAAAAATATAATTATGTAAAATATCGACTGTCAATAACTTTCGTCAATCTTTCCGACCTTATTGATGCCGTTCCTAAAAAAACTGTGACTACTTCGACGCAATATTAATGCATTCAGTCATTTATTGCATTACCCAAAATCACTATAAGCTGCTATCCGTAAAGGTGATTTTGCATATATCTAAACAAGTGGTACGACGATAGAGGTAAGGTGTTCCAAGAGCACGTTTCCAAAATGTTTTTTGTATTTATGCTACATGTGACCTTCCCTTACCATATTGAAATATTACTTTATTGACATATTCTGACCCATTTTTCTTCAATTACCGGTAAATATTGATCAATTACTTTTGGTAGTGTTCAACATTAATGATTTTACTCGTTTTTAACAGCACAGAGTGCCTTCAAATGAGGAAATGTGTTTATTAGTTCAATTCCGTATAATCTTTGATAATCACTTAATTGATGTGGAACAAACTTCAAATTTGCCTATCGTTAAAATTCAATGAATTATTGTTTGCGATATTTCAAGCTGCATTTCGATGAAGGTAAGGAAGTTCATCATCACTTATAGCTTCTCGCTGTCTTCTGTGAATCGTTTATGCCATTTACAAAACTTGTGCTTTTAACACACAATTTTCACCATACATAATTTTTACAAATTTTAAAACAAAATTTAATGTTGGTGCTTCTGTTCATTTTTTGACCGACGCACAAAAACAACTGTAACTTTATGAGTTGCATTTTCGTTTCTACTGAAAGTAATTTCATAAAATTTTGGCTGTTTGCTGAGGAACGTTCACAGAACATAATCACAAAAAAAAAAAAATATGAAGTGGGGTTAAATGTTCTAAGGTTTACATAGCCATTCCGGTTTATCATGGGATAGAGATTGTATAAGATTTTTCAAGATTTATTTGAAGTTTTGACTTTGTTACTTTTTTGAATCGATAAAAAAATCGAAATGTCTCCTCTATTATAATCAATTCTCTATATATGCAAAGTTTGACATGGTCATTCTTTATCAATCAAATGAAAATCACCGTACACAAGCATGTGAAAACCATTTTTAACATTGTGTTTTTAATAGTTTATTTTCGTCATCATAAATTGCCGTAACCAAACTTGAAATTTATACTAAATGGTCGACGACTGATGGCTATACCCTATACATACATTGGAATATATTATAAAAAATAGAAAGAATCGAAAAATCAAAATTTACATACAATTTTCGTTCACATTTTCACATCTATATAATATTAAATATTATCAAAATAATAAAACTTTTGATTTTCGAATATATTATTAAGATTAACATAATATATTGTATTATATATATATATATAATATACCATATCCTACATCTACCTGTGAAAATATACACATGCAAATAAATGGTATTTTCTTTGTTATTTTAGTCAATAAAAAAATAAAAAAAATGTATATAATTCAAAAACCCTATGTATGTAAATTTTAATGTTGACCTTTTCAATGAATATATAACAATGGATTGTTTTTTCTTATCCTGCTATAATATTATTATAACATGGAGTAAATATATTTGATAGATCTTTGATTTCACAAAAAACCAAATACTAGTAGCTGCAGATTTGTAATGTTTCAAAAAAGTAATCATGGATTTTTAATTACGTTTTTTATTTATTTTTGTGTTTCTGATGGATAGGTAAAATGTAATAGATAATAGATAATAATAGATAATATATGGATTTTAAAAGTTTTGTCTGTCTGTATTGGTATTATTTTTATTTTTTTTATAAAAGCACATATTAACACTGTCTGCCTTTCTATATGTACTTTAATTTCTGAAATTAAATGTCACTTCGTAATATAGGCTAAAAAGTAAAACGTAAAACTCTCGGCATACAGATCAACTCTCTATGATAATACTATAATAAAAATAACAACAACAAAAACAACAATATTTTCATGATGTCACTTTGTGAAAGAAAATGAAAACGCAAAAAAAAGAATGTTAAAACGACCTTGTTTTTTTGTGTTTTTTTATTTTATTTTTTTTTTGTAGTCGTTGGCAAAAAGTTACATATATCGTTTACTACTTTTAGTGTTTATGATCTGGAAAAGAAAATGTATACCATATATATATATATAGCTATGTCTATAGCTATATAATAGAATATCACTAATATATAATGTTTATGTACGTGTATATGTTCAAGAGGGTTGTTTTTGTCTATAAGGCAAATTATATAGGAGTTTTTATGATGTTTTCAAGACTTGTATTTTTATAAAAAAAATATGTATATTTATACATATTATATATTATATATATAACTATACTATTTTGTTTAGATACGCATATACATATAGAAGAAATATATATTATAATGAAAATGTGTACATGATACCACATACGAATCCTCCATTTATATTGAACAGAATGAGTGCTTCCGTATAAGAAAAATTCATTGTTTTTTAATGTATATAAACATGAATTAACAATAAAAAAATACGAAATATCTAATATTTCTACTTAATCTTTTAATAAAATTCATTATATTACCATTTATTTACATTTGCATTACACATACAAATATGCTACAATTACAACGTATTGAATTAAAAATTGTAAACAACAAACGATTAATTTAAAAAAGCTTTTAAAAAGCTCTTAAAATTAAACTCATATATATATATACAAAAAATACGGTGAAAAGTTATATTGCAGAGAGAGTCATATAAAAATTTTGTTCGGTAATGTAATTTTTTTTCTATCTCTTTTGCATGAAGCTATATTTTATATATAATTCTTATATGTGGTTTGGTTGGTGGTTCTTTTTTATTTGTAATTATTTTAGTAAAATATTAATACACCTTCGAACCAATTAAATAATAATAAAGTATTAAATTATTATAAAATTCATACTGCCGAGCGGACGTACATAAGACATACAATACTAAAAATTACAGGTGACTTTATAAATAGTGTACAAGGAAGCATAATTAATTCATATATGACTATATGGTCTCGTCGCACTCATAAATTATTATATATTCATTTATTGGTGAAATATCATTAACTCTCCGAATAATATTGCGCTGTTGTTGTTCGTTGATTGGGAGTTACCCTATTAACCTTAATGTATTATTTATAAACAATATGTAGATGTACAGTCTATGCACTTGTAATTAAATTGGTACTTCTCACGCTTCGTGTCGGGTATATGTGTACGTAAAATTATATAGGACTTTATAAATATATATCATAGGGTAAATGTGCTAATTTGTGGACAATTTTTCATTTATTTTTATTTTTTAAATTGATTTTGTCAAATAATTAAAATTTAACACTCTTCAAATACTATTCATGCACAATACAAAACACCCATAGTTATATAGAACTTAATATATAACTTTATAGTTGTACAGTTGGAACATATAAACAAATTCCTATAATGAAAAGGTTATATGTACATAATTTACAACGATTAATTACTACAATTATATATTGTGTATTTAATGATTAAATATAAATTGATTAGCGAATGAAATTACATCACTGCCTAAAAAATATGAAAAATGTTTGACTTTATATTTTTAGAACTATTAATGGACAAAGTGTAAATGCTTTTTAATTGGGAACTCTCCAATTTTTAACATTTTTAAATGTTAAAATTGTATTTCAAAATATCAAATTTTCATCAATCTTAAGAACACAGTGAATGTGAAAGTAGTTCATAACGTAATTCATATAACAATGACTGTAAATATGGTAACAATTGATGGCGTGTCCATTATCGTGTGTGAAAAAGCATCCCTTTCCTTTTTAAGTGACCTTTTTAACGGTCACATTTTCTTAATTTCTTCCATTAAATGATCTAATTGTGACGAATAATATGCATCGGATATATTGTTTCAACTTTTTAAAAAAAAAAAAAAATCTATAAAAATTATGCCCCAAAAAACAGTAACCGTTTAACCTTACCATTTAATGGAATTGTTTACGCCTTATTTGATGCACATTCACACTAAATTCTCCTCATTGCTTCGGCTGATGTTTTGATTCTGAATTCAAGTTTCACATGAAACAACCTAAAAATTCTATCTGATAATATGTAAATATTGTTCGCAAACAACTTTGCGGAATGATCGCGAGAATGGGTTTTTGATGGATTGTGCTATGCAAATTATATTATCAAATATTTCACACGTTTTCAATCTTTGATTTTTCAATTGATTTTGTTGATCATTTCCGATGTTTGTTTACCTCTTTTGGACGACCTGTTGATGGTATTGTTTTTATGTTTGTACGCAAACACTACACAATTCAATAAACTACTTACTATTACATATTTGAATTGACGGAGTGACCATTTCCTTTTTATTTTGTTTGTGTGATGGTTTTTATTTTACACAAAACATTCTATAATGTTTTATTCTAAGCTTTCAATTAACTTTTTTATTTTTCATTTTAATCATTAAAACAAAATTTGTTTCAGTTCAAAACAAAACTAATTGACATAGTTGTCCGCAATTATATATATTCAATTTTTTAAAGAGTTCCCGCCGTGGAAGATAAATACTGCTTTGGTGATATAAATCCACCCAGGTATATTTTTTAAAAAATAATTAAAGTAAATTATAGTTATAGTTTGTTATTGCAATAATATATAATTTAAGTGTAAACATTATGACTAATTTTATAAAAGTTCATTAACTATCACTTTTACCTTATAATATACATATATGTTTGTTATGTACTTATGGTTATCTATAACAAAAATAACATAAAGATAGATAATATATACATATTTATGTCAAATATTTCTATAACAATAAATATATAGTAAATAACTTAAATTCTTTAATATGTTGTGTGGTATATATGTTACATAAATATTGTATATATATATATAATTATGCTTGTATAAGATGGTATCTATTACATAATATAAAATGGTAAAATGTTAAAATATATCATACAATAATTTTACTGTGTACAATATTTATTTTATTCATATGTACTGCTGCCATATTATCACAGATATATAATATATTAAATGAAAGTGTTAACATTATTTTTTATCATTATGTGTATTTCATTTTTTTTTTCATAACATATATACATATAAGTAAGTATATAATATATAATATTAATATATATATATATATATATATAGTTTCTACTTCTTATATATATAGCTACATAAATTATATATAAACCATATTACATCTATAAATATAAATTTTCTGAATGTTTTTAAGCTTGAAATTACTCTGGAAAACTATTTTCTAAATTTGACTTTTGTTTTTATGCATACTTTTAGCAAATGATAAATAGGTAAAGTTTTCCAAAAAAAAGAGAAACTAAATTACTTATATAACACATACAAATACATTTATATATAATAATTTTTATTATATACTTACATACCATATATAGAAAATAGTAAAAGCTGTAAATGAACCATAATATTTCATATAAAATAGTATTATTAAAGATAAAGCCACAGATGAATTTATTATTTTATTTATGTAACTATACATTATTAGTATGAGAATAATATGAATAAATATGGTTTAAAAGTTTTCTTTTATAATATAGGAATAACATAATAACGTGTAATGTATAAAATAATGTATTTTATTATTTATAATTATTTATAATTATGTTTATAAAGTGAATATAATATAAATATATATATATAAACTATCGTTTGGATACATATACCATATATATACGAGTAACCGCACGTATTCAATTAACTGTTCTATTTTATTATTATAGTATATACGAAAAAAAACTAATAATATACTCATAAAATAGTAAAAGTTTTGTATATATATTTATACGATAAATTACAATAGTTGTCCTCGTTTTATAACGCAGCATAATGTAACGCGTTATGCGAAACAATTTTATATAACGTAAAAACTAAATGAACACTGTAAACTGTCATCATAAATTCAACAACAATTTCCATCAAAGTTCGTATACAGTTCATAACCATTAGCATATGAAAATTTAAAAAGTTTCAGTATATATTTATCAAATTATCAACGAAATTTAGTAGGTATCAAGCGCTGTTCTTACGAAACACGAACGAACGATTTTTTGAGAATTATTTATTATTGTAATTACTTTATGATGAACCAAACATTCGGTATTAAATTATTACAAATTTATTACTAACACATAAGTGCATCGTGCACCAATATAACAAAAAAAAAACATATAAATTATTGATTTTTTAATTGTAAAAAATCATTTTGAAATATTAGTTGTCACAAAATCCTGCAGTCGTACGACAATTATTTTAAAATGATTGTTTTCAATTAAAAATCCAATAATTTATTTACGATTTTTTGTGTATTGATGCACTTATGTGTTCTTAATAAATTTGTGGTGATAATTTAATATCGAATTGTTGGTTCATCATAAAGTAATTACAATAAATAATTTTCAAAAATCGTTCGTTCGTGTTTCGTATGAACAGCGCTTAATAACGAGTAGAAGAAAATATTGAGATAATAATAACAGTTTCTATAATAAAGTTCTAGAAAATCGATACAGTACTATTCTTGACAAACCAATCAAAATTTGAATTATTAGGATTGTTGAAGTTCTAATGAATTTTACTCATAACCTTCTAAGTTGAATTTCATCTGGTTTATGCCAAGCAAGTATTATTATATTTTCCACTTACAAATTAAATTTCATCAAAAAATTGGTTGACAAACCTTCAAGTTTTTTGGAAACGAAATTGTGGAACATTGTCATATAGTTTTCAAATTTTCCAGAACTTTATCAGAAACTGTACTTATAATCACATTGTACCAGTAGCGACTCCTGAGAAATATTTGAATAAGCTTATTTTTGAAATATATTATTCTTAAAATCAATGATAAGTTAATAAATAGTAAAATATTAGTAATCAATTTCAAATCTTTCATGGAAGATATTTTTAAAATTGTTTAAAGCTTTTGGAAAGTAAAACTCGATTTTCTATCCGATGTAACAGATATTAAAACAAAAATAATGGTACTGTATTCCAACTTTTCTTATTCATATAATTCTATTATTAATGTAAATACTATAAATATCAAAGAAAATTTCAATAAAATTCGTAAAGGAATATTTAACGATATTCAGATAAGTCTGGGTATTTATAGCCAAAACAAACTAAAATCCATTTCAATAAAATAATTTTTTATGCAAAATAGTCGGTCTTCCAGTATATCTTTTGTAAAAACCAAAAAATCCTATTCGTATTGTTGAGTACATATTTCAAACCGTGTAGAAACAATTATGGGTGGAAGTAATTGCATATCGAGATTATTATGTGGTGTCGATGTTATACAATGTTGAATTAATTAATAAATATAAATAATAAAATTAAATAAATATATATATTTAAATGTTTAAATGTAAACAATTATATTTTCTATTATGTTAGATATTTCATATTTATATACACAAAACCAGGACGTTTTCATATATGATTAGTGTTTACGGATATATATATATATATATATTAATAAGATACCCACATACACAATTGTTTTAAATGTCCTTATATTTACAGATTCACATATATACACATAAATTTTATGTGATTATAAATTTGATGTTAAATAATAGAAAATGTTGGTTGTGTTCATTTGACCGCAATTAATAATGATAATTAAATATTTACTTGAAAGTTACATATATTATATATTGTGTAAAATGTATGATGAGGTATACGTGTGGTGGAAATATCCCAAAGTAAATATTTAATGATTGGGCTACGTAGACAAAACAAAGGTTTTCAGTTATGTACATATATGGAAAAGTTAAATTATAAATGACACAAAATTTTTCATTTTATTACATATTACATGTATTATATACATACACCCACATATATATGCAAAATATGTATATGCATACGAGCGTATATATGCAAATATATATAGAGACTTTTATGTATAGTATGTGAAGGAATGAAATGAAAATTAACAAAATGAAATATAAACGAATATTTATGCAAATTTAATAACTTAATAAAACATGTCTTACGACGAGTATATTATGTGTATACTCGTACATTCCATATTTATACAAATATTTTAACTATATAGTTTCATAAAACAGTGTGTTTGTATATATACTTTAAATAAACATACAATTACTAAATATAATAAACTTACCATATTTAATAAATATTTTTGTTAAATAGTATATAATTTAAATAAATTAATTAAAATTGAAACACAAGCAAAATATTAAACTTGTATACGAGGTTGGATTGATAAATACCATATAAGTTGATGTACAATATATGCACGGTGCGGTACATTTTCATTGTGTTCTTTCATCACACCTTTCCGAATGTGTATTTTGAATATATACTAATGCAAAAATTTCAATTTTAACCGTACGCAAACTTGTTCAGATGCAGAATTTTATATACAGCTCTTCAAGAAAATGTTATACGGCGTATAGTCGTTTACGCAAATTTTCACAATAAAAAATGTTGTTAAATTTGTTAAAAATTATGATAAAAAAAATCAATGAACTAAACCAAAAAGGAATGAATTTGGAATTACACATAAAATAGCACATTATACAATGTCTGTTTTATAATTTCGACTCCTTGAAACTTAAACTGTTGTCTGCTATAAGGCCGGCGAATAACACTTCATTATATTAAACCGAGAAATTGATCGTAATACAAGCTTAGGATTGAGTATACAGTTGGGTCGAATGCATGGAAAATTTCAATTACACTTGCCAACTATTCGGTGATTAGAATCATATGAAACCGGCAAAAATGAGTAAATTTTTGACTTTAAAATATGTGTAAAGTATAAATAGCATAAGCTCACAAAGGACTACTGGAACTTTCACGTTGGTTCGGAAACATACAGGGATAGAGAGATCAAATCGAGAAATCGGTCATGGAGAAACATTGCGAAACGTTGAGAAAACATAATAAAATTTAAACAGAGACCAATCGGATTTAAGCATGGATTGAAGAATCTGAGTTTGAAGTAGTTACGGGAGAAGGTGGTTTCGGAATATTTGTCCTTTGAACCATATGCACTGGAAGTCAACCGTTCAGCAGACATATTCTCCATCTATTTCACTATCACCGCTATCTGAAAATTTATCTATAGTATAGATAATTTCTTCCACCAGACAAAAACCAATTTAATCGATGAATTTAATCATTTGTGTTCAATTCAAAAGATGCATATGGAAAAAGTATAGTGAAATTTAAGTGAATTTTAAAACCTACATATATTTTAATAATAAAATAAGAGTGACGACACTTTAAAATAGAATTTCGGAAAATCCACTTTCATTTCTGTTTAAAATTTTTAATCTTAAATCTAATTTTCTTATGTATGCACAAACGATGTTGCAGAATTTCTTTTGTTATTAAAAAAAAAACACACACAGCTGACAAAATAAAAAACTATATTTGCAATTAAAGTTAGACTAAAATTTCTACATATGAATGGAATTCGTTCGATCAAAATACAAAATAATATGAAAATTTTTCCACTGAGGTGGTGAAATTTCAAGTTCACATCATATGGATGCCAATCCAGAAAAGAGTTGAGTAACAATAAAAATCAAACTGCTCATCAAAGTATATATTTGACACGTCATTGTGTTCCTCTGTATGTTGTTTGTACATAATACTTTGAAAGTCAACATTTTTATAGAAAACAATGTGAAAGTCTTTCACTTCGAATGTCTTTCTTTTAATTTTGGGTATTACCATTCAATTTCACAGTATAATAAAATGTGAGCCTTTTTTTTTATCCATAACAATATTTCAATTACCTGCGAATAGATATCCGCATATATCAATTTTTCAATATATATATATGGTAACGCGTATATTTTTATATACACATTCAATATATGAACAACTCATAATATTATTATTATTATTATTATTATTATAATAACAATAATGGAGGTATTTTCATCTCAAGAAAATCAATATTGAAAATTCTCTTAAATAAAATAAATATTGTTATTTGTAAATAACTTTATTTTCCATCTTCGTAAATATTTTCCATGAAAATTTTCATATATTTATCTATCCATTATTTTGTTTTTTTATTTTTTCTTTTTTATGTTACCAAAAAACAAACACGAAACGTTCAACTTCTCAGTCACAATTTTTTATTTCTATACATCTACCTATAACAACATACACACCACACGTACATAAATAATACTCGTCGTCGTAGTATACTCGTATATATGTATGGCTATAAAAAATATATAATAGATATGCACAGATATTGGCAGATATTCCATAATATACATACCAAAATAATAATAATAAAAAAAAAAAAAAGAAGAAGAAAAGAAATACATTAAATCGATAAACATTTTCACAGGCAGGTTTTTATTTTTCGGAAAAAAAACTCAGGTGTAATAAAAACAATTTTATATGCAAAATATGTATATTATAATATATACGAACGCCTATATACGAGAATTCACATTATATATCAATACCATATATACCAAATGGTGACAATAATAATAATAATAATACCAACAACTACAACAATTCAACTTTAAATAGCACACACACACCACACAGCATCCCCCCACATACATATACCCAGCCAACAAGAAGATTTAAGAAAAATATACACTTATATATAAAATTATATAAAGGATAATATAAAAAATGGTAAAATAAAAAAAAAATAAAAGGAAGAAAAGAAAGGAAGAATAATATAAAAGAGCCAATTTTTTATTTAAATATGTAAAGAAATTTCAACATGCAAAGATAGTCGAAGTACATTTTTAGAATTGTAATAAGGTGAAAATGGGTTCTTTGATTATGTTTTTGTTTAGCTTAAATTTTATTATTATTATTATTTGTTTACATTTTATATTATTAATTCATTTTATTTATTGTTGTTTGGTTTTATGTTTAAATATTTTTGAAAATCAATTTATATATAGATGTTTTTTTGTATCAAATACACAAATGTAATAAATGATAAGTATATCATAAGTATTGCCTAAATTATAATGACAAAATTTACCCATTTTGTATATGGTATATGAGTAGATGGGTTATGCCATCCACGTACTGCAAATAGTTGCATATTTCATATTTTTTAATAAATAATTTACATCGATATTCGATATTTACTTCAACTGTTGATTGAGTAAAATATATAGTAAAATCGATAAATAACCTGTTTTAACAATTTCAATGTGAGTCTTTGCAAAACTTTTCCATTTCACAGTAATACACCTCGTTGTCAATGCTGAAGTTGCAAAATACAAAATACTTAATTCTTAATTCATTTCAAAAATATAATTATCGTCGAGGTAAAGAAATTCCCCAAAATACTTATGTTTACCACCAGCAACTATTCGCTTTGCCAATTGATAAAAAATATTTTCCACAAAGAATTTTTTTTAGATTTGGGAACATTTGGAAGGCGACGTCAAATCCAGTGAATAGACTGTATGATCAAACCTCGTAATTATCGAATCAATAGTTTGTCTCTTCTGTGCCGGTCTTATTGGAATAATTCTCGACCTGCTGTCAAAAAGTGAAACCATAATTGTACTTTGGATAGTTCCAACCTTTATATTAATAAAAAACATATAAAATTTTATTTCGATTTGTCAATTTATTCCAAATTATAGCAGTCGCTAAATATAAATGTATCATTAATTTTTATAAAAAAGAAAAAAATTGCAGAGCAGTAATTCTTTGCTTTTGGATACGGTATAACAACAACAGCAGAAGTTAAACAGAAATTGTTAAAAGTGCGTACTTACCTTTAAGCTGTGAAAAAATTCATTACTCTTTTTAAATCTGGTCGTATTCAAACATTGCAGATGATCCAGAAATTGATAGGACACAACAAATATCGTTCAACAAGTCCCTGATATATTATATATATATAGAAGTTTTCTCGATGTGCTCAGGTACTCTATTTATATGAAAAATTTTTTGTAACAACTGGGGTATTACAGGTTAGTCACAGTTCTATTTTGACTTCTATTATAAGAAATTCTGATTTTAAAATTTATATTGAGTAGATAAGACGTTCAATTATTGCAAAATGATCTACCTACGGGCATTTTGTTATTGATCTATTGTGAACAATTTGTTTTAAAAATATTAAAATTGTTAATTTTACTAGAAAAACACTTATAATATCCGGATTATTTTAATGAATATGTCTGTTAAAAATTGCTCGTCCTCTTTTGTGGTGGATATATTTTGGATTCAGCGTATATACAAAGGCGATTCATCTTAGAAATTTGCCATGATCTGATCAATACTTATACTTTCACAATATGGATACAGGCTTAAAGTATTTAAAATACCTGCACACTTAATTGTCATGAAAACTCAATGTCACATTAATTCTATTGGTAACATGTTGATAAAAATAACGCTAATAAAATGGTTTTTAGGTCAAATTTAGGTAATGGTAATGATAAATAAATAATTTTTTCAGACATCCCTCGTCATATATTGTATAATAAATAACTTATTGCGTCATACCATCAAATTATGCGGGCTATAATAATTTTGATTTATTAAATGAATAAGAAATTTCATTTAATGTTAGAAATGTTGTACTGTACTACACCAACACCAACACCACTGACACTGTACTTTATACATAAAAAAAATTATTATTGATTATGTTATACTCATTATAAAACTGTCGTACACAAAATGATATTTAGAATTAATGCTAATTTTGCATATATATAAAGTTAATTTATTCTATTAAGAAATATCATGTTGATCTTTATATAATTTATATTCATGATGTTGCGTGTACAGAGGTGCGTATATATTTATGTTATATGTATATTCGTACATCGAAAAATTTCATAATTATATTAATTTCCTGTAAATAGATTTATAAAATGAATTTAATGAAATAATAAATTATCATTAAATAAAATAAAATCATAAAAATGGCATAATATAAATGTTGAACAACATCATTTTTTTTTTCATTTATTATAAAGGATTATAAGATTTGTGTGTGAATAATATTATGGTTGAATTAAATGAATATATACCATATATATATGAATATGAATTGTTTTAGTTTATTTACGACGAATTTTATATGAATAATAATTGTAGGAACTAATATATTATAAAAGAAAATCCATAGACATATAAAATTACAATTTATTTAAATTAAATTTATTTACTATTGTATACAAAAATATATATTAACAATTAAAGTTCATCATGTTTACCCGCTTTCCAATCTTCTTTTATAAAAGCAACACCTTTTTCACCAATCATAATACATGCGGCATTTGTATTACCACTGACAACTTTTGGCATTATACTACCGTCTACAACGCGTAATCCTTTAACACCACGCACTCTTAAACGTGAATCAACAACAGCTCCTTTATCGGTGTCTGGACCCATTTTAGCCGTACCCACCGGATGATATAATGTTGTAACTAAATGTCTAACAAAACATTCCCAATATGCATCGCTACCATAATTTTTACAATTCGGTAATGTAACACGTACCTCTTCCATTTCGTGTTGTTTAAACGCTTTAGTTTGTAAAAACTGCTGTGTTAATTTAATGCCTCTGACAAATGTACGAACATCTTCAATATCACCAAAATAATTTGCATCAATAATTGGATAATCTAATGGGTCACTACTTTTTAAGCGGATTTCACCAACTGATTTTGGATTTAATAAAATCAATAAAATAAAAATAACATCAGCTTCTTGATTTGCATCAATTATTGATTTTGCTAAATCATCATCATAGCCTAATAATTCTTCTAAATATTTTGGCAACAATACATTTTCACCCCGTTTAAAGTAATTATAATGTGTTTGTAAATCGGGAAAACGATCGGTAGCATTAACGGTATTGAAAAATCCTAAAACATCAAAGACACCATGACCAGCAGTACCAAATTCATTTTTAATATATTTATATAGGGTATCAATAAATGCAGTATCGGATACTTTTTCAGCTTTTGATTTATTATATATTACTGGAAATGGTACAACTAAATGATCTTGTAAATTCTTGCCGACAGGTAAATTACTAATGGTTTTTATATTAAATTTATTCAATTCTTTTTCTGGTCCGATACCGGATAACATTAAAATTTGTGGGGTACCTATTGAACCGGACGATAAAACTACTTCTTTTCGACTGCGTGCCTTCAATGTTTTACCATTTACAATAAAGTCAACACCTTCAACATGTCCTTTTGCATTTACATTGACTTTTGTAACTTGAGCATTTTTAATAACATGTAAATTTGGACGATCTTTTGCCGGCACTAAAAATGCTTTTGCTGTACTACAACGTTTAAAACCATCTAAGGTACCCTGTGGTACTGTCATACCAATATATTCTTCAGCATTTATATCAATCAATGTTTTAAATCCCAATTCTTCTCCTGCATCCAATACAACTTTTCTAATTGGTTCATTATTATGAAATGAATCGATTTTTAATGGACCCTTTGTATTATGAAATTTACCACCGTTTGCATTTGCCACCTCTGGTACACGCATATTTTCGGATTTTTTAAAATATTTTAATACATTTTTCCAACCCCAGGTTGGATTACCCATTGATTCCCAATCATCAAAATCACGACTATTACCACGTACATATACCATTGCATTATTACCACCAGAACCACCTAACATTTTGCCACGCGGCCAATAACTACCACGTTTCAAACTTTTACTTGCAATATCGGATTTTTGAGCATGATAACCCCAAACAGCACTACTATTTGGATTTTGTAATGCAAAAAATAAAGTTGGTATCTAAATATATATCAAAATTAAAAAAATTTATAGTCAGTATTTACAATTTGAGGTGTTATATAAGGTTGTCAAATATCTCCCTTCCGCCTTTTTGTCTTTTTAATTTCGCGGCTATGTACAAAGCGCTACAGAGCTCGTATCTGGCAACACTGTACATAATTTGAAAGCTCTTGACATAACAAACAAAACGACGCTATGTATGATTAGTTTGGATATTGCGTTCAACAGTTATAGACGTGTAAACATGGAGTTCACTAACGCCGAAATTCGCGCTATTTTAAAGTTTTCCTTCGTTAAAGGCAAATCCGCTAGAGAAACGTTCCGTGAGATTAATGGTGTTTTGGGGGATGGTACTCTATCACTTCGAACCGCGGAGGAATGGTTTCGACGATTCAGAGCCGGTGAAAACGACACCATGGATAAGCCAGCCGGCGGAAGACCTGTGACGACAAATACCGATCAAATCATGGAATACATCGAGTTAGACCGGCATGTGGCATCTCGTGACATCGCCCAGGAGATGGGAGTTAGTCACCAAACCATTTTAAACCATCTGCAGAAGGCTGGATACAAAAAAAAGCTTGATGTTTGGGTGCCACATGAATTAACAGTGAAAAATCTAATGGACCGAATTTCCATTTGCGAAATGCTGCTGAAACGGAACGAACTCGACCCATTCTTGAAGCGGATGGTGACTGGCGACGAAAAATGGATCACATACGACAATATCAAGCGAAAACGGTCGTGGTCGCATGCCGGTGAATCGTCCCAAACAGTGGCCAAGCCGGGATTGACGGCCAGGAAGGTTTTGCTGTGTGTTTGGTGGGATTGGAAGGGAATCATCCACTATGAGCTGCTCCCATATGGCCAGACGCTTAATTCTACCATCTACTGCGAACAACTGGACCGCTTGAAGCAGGCGATCGACCAGAAGCGTCCAGAATTGGCCAAAAGGAAGGGTGTAGTGTTCCACCAGGACAACGCCAGACCACACACTTCGTTGATGACTCGTCAGAAGCTACGGGAGCTCGGATGGGAGGTTTTATCGCATCCACCATATAGCTCGGACATAGCGCCAAGTGATTACCACCTGTTCCTGTCCATGGCGAACGCCCTTGGTGGTGTAAAGTTGATCTCAAAAGAGGCTTGTGAAAAGTGGCTGTCCGAGTTCTTCGCAAATAAGGAGGGGGGCTTCTACGAGGGAGGTATTATGAAGTTGCAGTCTAGATGGAAACAGATTATCGAACAAAACGGCGCATATTTGAACTAAATCCGATTACTGTAACACTTTTTATAAAGCATTGAATAAAGAGCAAAAAGGCGGAAGGGAGATAGTTGACAACCTAATATATAATAATATTATAATAATGAAAACTTCCTATATATATACATACTTCAGATTCAATTGGAGGATTATCACCGGCTTCAATTAATAACACTTTCCAATCTTTAATTTCACTTAAACGGCTAGCAACAACAGAACCAGCTGAACCGGCTCCAACAACAATAAAATCATATTCATCTAAACCTATATTATTAGAGGACAATAACAGGAATACATTTATTATATTTAGTTAATTTTGATCTTAAATATTATACAAATCATATTATTTAATTATACTCTATATCAATGGACATGTTTGCGTTGCTTTATTATATTGAGCAACATTGACAACCTTATCCATTATTTTTGTAATTTAAATATGTTATTGTAAAAATGTATGCTTTTGACTGTGTGACACATGTTGTATGTTTCTGTTTGGCTTTGACAACCAATTCTCCGATCTAATTATACGTAAATATTTATTGCTATAGTTTGCGGGAACCTTGAAATTTTGGCAAATTTTCATTTAATTTTGATGAAACAAAATTAATCGAAATTTTCTGACTGAAAAATAACGAAAAATTGCAAGGTTTCTGGAAGTTGTAAGTTAAATAAAGTTCGAAACAATTTTCTATTAGTTCATTATGAACCGTTTTTAATTACCCTCTTTGTGTATACATTTATGCACATAACAAATTTCATCAACATTAAATCAGAAATAACCACAAATAATTAACATAAATTTTACATAATATTCTGTATTCAACATAGTATAATCAAAAAATTTCAATTCAAATTGTATGAGAAATGACATTTTTTACAAATTTTTTGATTTCCAGGCATACCCCTACTAATATGTGACGGAGCATTGTTCATAGTTTACTTTGCTGTAATCATTTACTAAATAATAATATCTATTCCCAAGTAACAATACAAATTGTTTCAGGTATTGGTTAGACACTGCGGTATTTTGTTCACATCTAAAGTGATATAACAATTTGGTGTAAATTTAGTCGAAAACCCGTAAAATAAACCAGAAATGACCATGGTTTCTCTCTCACAAGTTATACTGTAAAAAGGGGTTTTTACTAATTTAAAAATTATACCACTTTATTATAAATTATACGGTTGTTATTCAATTATGTAACCTTTTGTGATAAATTGTTACTTGGTGCGTTTCGTAGTATTGTGTAAAATAATGTACACGATAAGAATAATTCTAGTTCATGGCGTTAGAAATAAAAACATTATAAAAAATAATAATTCCATCAGTAAAATGAAGTAATGTGCTGCGGTGCGTTAAGCTATATGTCAATCAATGATAATAAATAACAATAATATGCGTAGTACTAGTTTTATATTAAATAGTGTTGTTATCAAATATATATATAATACCAATATATGTAGAATGTACAATAATAGATTATAGAGATACTTCAATTTAATAATCTTTCTTAAATTACATCAAAGCGATATTTAATTATTAAAAATAGGTATGTACTAATTGTAAGTGTATGTATAACTATAATTGTAAACATAACCCATAATATACATATTTATGTAATTATTTAGTATTTTCTATTATGTAATAATGTAATGTAGTTAGTTATTTATATAATAATAACAATATATATAATCACAATATAAACTATATTTGATTATTTAATATTTCAATTTTAACATTGTCATTCATTATATATATTGTTATCATTATACAAACAATTCAAAATATTATCTATATTATTATTACATTCATTCAATGTTATGTACTTATATATGTATTACTTCTGAATATTATTTTAATTGATGATAAGGACAACACACAATTTAATAAATTAAAATTTCTATTAATATCACTATTATAAACGATTATAATCATACAACATCTGTCCCATAATAAACCGAAATGGTTTATGAACATTCCTCAAGTCAAAATTTTATAATTGTGTGTTATAAGCACAAGTTTTTAAGTGACATAAATGATTCACAGAAGACACAGAGAAGCTACATTTAAGTGATGATGAACGTCCACCATATGAAGCAATTTACTGAACAAAATATTGAAAAACTGTTTGATTTCGTGAAAAGTTCTAAGAAATCTTCCGTGAGATTCATCGAAATGGAGATTTGAATACCGAAATCAATAATTCATCGAATTTATACTGAATTGGTTTACGATAAGTAAATTTAAAGTTTGTTCTACATCAAAAATTGCACTAATAATCAAATTTTTTTACGTAATCACAACATTTCCTTAATTTAACTCCCTGCGACTAATTTCTCTTCCCTAAACTTCATTTGGCTATGAAAGGATATCATTATGTATCAATTGAAGACATTCAAAGGCGACGATCACAGTTCTAAACAGCATGCCAACAACAAACATAAAAAAATAATTTGATTCACTTGTTGAATGTGAAAATTTAATATTTATTTTTGCGACTTTTTAATCCATTTCGGATTATTATGGGACAGACAGACGTTGTATAATTCAAATTAAATACATATATAATTATAATAATAATAATTGAAGACTGTAAAATTATATAGAAATTATATAATTATATTTGATAATAATTTGAAATATATTGTGGATAATATTATAAAAATTGAATGTTATGTAAAACAGTTATTATATTTAAATAAAAATTATAAAATCTGTGCCGAATACTTTTTTTTTAAAATATTTTAAATAAATATTATAATATATTTTACCTTTTTCTAAAGCAATTTGGGCATAATCTTTTGGCCACAATTCAGGTGGTGATATGGCACATTGTGCTGTCAATATTGTTTGTATTAATAAACCAAAAAGTTCATTGCCCGGTCCAATACTTTGTGCTGCACATTGTGGTGAAATAAATTCCATGGCTTCTTTTATTGTTTATTTATATTATTATTATATCAAAAACTAAACATTTAATTTAATTCAGTAGATAAATATTTCAAATTTTATTGAAATATTTCTAATATTTAAAAAATAAATATATTTGACTTGTTTCGCACCAATTTTTTATTATAAATACTGTACCATATATAAAACGCGACAGTCTTAACGTTTTAACAATTTATTAACAAATGTGAACAGATTTATGATTATTTATACTTTTTTACTCGAATATGTTTAAGAAGACATACAGCGAGATATGTTATCATATCATATGTGTATTAGACAGTATTAAATCGTTAAATCGTATATGTAAAAGTATGAAATGCAAAATAAAAATTACATGATAAAAAAACAATAATAATAATAATACGGGCCTTGATTCTAATCTGTTACGATATTTGTAGAAACACTATTCACCTAATTTAACAACTCACATTTTTATATGTACATGAACTTATACACATATGATAAACATATGCGTAAGTTCTTCAACAGATCTCAGTTTGCACTGATTATCAAAAGTGGAAAATTGCCTGGTGAGGATGGCATACCATGCGACTCTTCGAATCATGCATAAAGTAGTTATACACAGTAAATATATTGCTATTTATAATACAAAAAATTGTTTTGATTAGTTGCATAAAAAGGATGACAGGCATATTTGCATGTACACTGGAGATGTATCACGCTCCTGAACACAATTCGTTAAAACAAAAATCCGTAATGATGAAAATTCATAAAAGTTGATTTTCAAGCAAATTTAGTAATTTAATAATTTATAGATTTTCAAAGTTTTGTTCACAATTTATTTTGCGTTCGACTCGGCTAATCAGCAAAATATAGTGATTTCTGAAAACATTTTTTTTTTACATTTCGCCCCTAGTTCAAGCTCACGCATTTTACACCAAATAAACTCAAACTGTACCAAACGATAAAAAAATATATATATACTGATTTCGGCAGAGGATTTTCACATAGTAGTAAGTAGTTCATATTTAACATTGGAAAATTTCTAAGATTATTTCAATTCGATAATATAATAAAATTGCCACTGCTCCGCTTGTGCCTCTATATTAAGTCAATTTACATTTTGCCCAACTATGTTTGCAAATAACCTAACTTAATTAATGAACATACTTGCAAGAATAATCTTCTCTAAAAAAATTCCAATGGGTATTCCGTTGTGGACATCGTTTCTTACAGCTGCATTATTCATAATTACTATACCAACATTTGTGCCTCTATATTGTTTGAAATATCTGATACTTGACTTTTGTATATAGTCTTTGACTCTGTGCATCATGAATCACAGTCGCACTTTCATTATCATCTTTCAGTAAATTTCTACTTGAGTTTTTAAGTGTCAATTACACTTTAAAAAACTTGTTATAATTAACATTTTGTAAATATTATATTTTACAAACTTATAGTCCCAGACAAACATACCAATTTAAATTTCATTAGTAAAATATAATAAATTATATTTGTTTGGCACGGCATGGATTCACTAAAATCTTACAGTAAGTTTACAATAAATACAATAAACATCAGTTATCAACTATATAAGAAGATTATAATTATAAAATTGCGATAAGAACGATTTAAAATATTGTATTTATGTAATTGAAAACTACTACTGTTTTATTAGAATTTTTTATTTTATATTAATTATAAGTTTATCAAATAAAACAAGTGTCGTAAAAGACCTAAATTTTGCTGTATCTAAATAATTTATGACCATTTCATATTAGGTGATTAATGATTTGAGGTCTACTATATTTTAACTCTACAAATACATATATTAGCTATGTATTTCAATGTGTATAGAAAACTAAATAACAAAGTATTTATAATTTTTTATAATTAACTAAAAACACATTATAAACTATAGCGGGGTAAACCTAGCAATCCAAAAACGCATGTTAAATTTTTCAAAATTTGCCATGTGTATCTGAAAAATGTTTTCGTGGGTTACATTTTATAGAAGAATAATTTTCTAATTGATATTTTCAAAAATAATTATCAAATTATTGTCATTTACCATTTGGAACTGACATTTTCATGGGTTATTATGTAGTTTTAAATGATTAACTTATATTTCAATAATATGATGCATTTAATGAATTTCATATGTCCATACACCGGTAGTCGGTGTATGGTAGGAATGTCGGATCAACGCTACAATTATAGTTTAGACATTTTATATTTAATGAAAAAAATATAAGTTAGTTAGAATGTTAAAAAATGTATTATAAAAACTATCGATCTAAATTAAATATATTATTTTTAATGAATTGAAATTTTATGAAATAGATAGGGTATGTTATAGTTAATTAAAAGTTACGCTACTATTTAACATCGTAATTCACAACATAAGTATCACAAATATTTAAGTATACAAAGTATATTTTTTCTTACATTTTAGATGTGTTTAAGAAAATGATAACCTTTTATCATTAAATTATTTTAATTATTTTTAATGATGTGATTGTATATTGTACGAATATGAATGAATATACGAAAATGAGAAAAAAAAATTCTTTCAGTCGATTTGAAAAATTAATTGATGAAATAAAATTTAATTTTACCCGACTAACAATAAGTGTTTTGCTTTATCTTTTGGATGATATTATATATTTATTAGTACATAATTTCGCCAAATATTTTCCCAGGTTCTTCTTTAATATATTTTGTATAAGGAAAGTGCCACAAGCCAGATTCTATCGCTGACGAACAACATGTTATGGGCGGAGGGAAACCTTAGGGTAATGTTGAAAGGCTAAACAATTTATTGCCCCAAGCCAGTGATTATATTTAATTTTAGAATTGAACTTCGTTTACGAATATACACAATGTAAATAGTTAACAAATGATGCCTAGAAATGAGACTCACAAGCGACTCAGAAATTGAAATTTCACTATGGGGTGATGAATCGATCTTCAAGTTAAAGACTATACGTTGCCAAATTCGGTGACGAAGATATATAAGCAAGAAAAGTAATAAAAACATGTATTGTACATTAAAAATATGTGTCTGTGAAGGCCGTAAATGGTAATAATTTTTCATTCTAAACTAATTCTCAAGTGCAATGGAATCTTAGATGAATTGGTTACGGATAACGAGCTTCAGAGGTAATGACTGGACACTAACCGAGCAACACCGAGTAAACTTGCGTTAGCTATCATACGAAAGAATGCAGACTCTGCGATGAAGATACCGAAACCATGAAATATATTCTCTCACAATTTATTCAACACAATAGAAATCAGTACGTATAGGAAATTATTAATGAAATCAGGTTCAAAGCACTTACCAGTAAAAGATCGTCTGCCCTAATTCCGTGGGAAAGGAAACATCTTTCAGAAACAATTGTGTGATGTTTTGGATAGTAGTGCAAAGGGAACCGATACGGTTTCTCAGACACTAAGTTATCTTACTAATAATAATAATTAATAGATAATTATATTATATATTATATATTATATTGTCACAGTTTCAAATTGATTGGAATACAGTATAGATAGGTTGAACGAAAGTTATAATTTATAAAGAAACGTATTAAAACTCGCCTAATACAAATCTAATATTGTTTATATTATTATTCAATTTAGCATAGATAATCAAATTTATAAATATATAACAATATTATGTGAATTATTCGTCTTAAAATTGTGAAACATATAAAATAAAAAGATTAAAATGTACGTATTTAAAACATTTATACACACACAAAACACATATAATTATAGAAATAATAAAATAGCAAGATTAAACATACAATTTTTACAGATTATAAAATGCAATTATAAATATATAAAAATAAAACGTAATCTAAATTTGATAACCTTTTATTACATGTATTTTTTATTAATTATAATTTTATAACAACATTATTAAATGTATATAAAATAGACAGAATGTTAATGTCACATGAATTAAATGAATAAAAAGCTACTTCTACAGCTTAGGTGTTGAAAAAGGTTTTGTAAAGTTGAAGTTTTTTTTTTTGTAGAATCAATTTTGAACGAGCCACTTTAGGATGTTAAAATGTACACACACCGACACCTCTCATTTTTTGAAGATAATATTTTTGCGATCTATAAATTTATCACAACCCCATCTGTTCCATTAATTATGTAAGCTTTTTTTTAACGGGGAAATTATTATAACGATGTAATAAAAGGTGATAATTACAGTTTCTTAAAATTCGGGATTGAAAGGCTTGAGCTAGGGATAGGTACGGTTGGAGAGAAGCACAACATGTCACACAGTAAGTTTAAGTAGTACTATATAACAATTTCATAGAAAAGTTATTACTCGATATGTATTCAACAAATTTGGTTAGTCTACAATTTCATGTCTAAAAAAAAATCTTCAACAGAAATTTCCGACAAAGATTTATTCATTTTTGAAGTAGCTACTTCGCAACGATACATCGAAAACATTGCTATGGCAGGTATGAACGACATTGCAATTTGACTTAAATTCGATTATATGAGGCATACTGTTGTAATGAAGGGACCGATAAGTAATTCGTTTGTGAATGATATACCGCAGAAGGTTGAAAAGTTTCTTGTAAATTTTTCTAATATTATTTTAATTTGATGATTTTCTGTAGATTATAAATAACGATGATAACGGTGATGATGATGAAATCGAAACTGTGACATCGAGATACTGGATTATTGACAATATGTAATTATTACAAATCTTTCAAGTATATACATAAGCAGTGAATTTTTATCAATATAATTTTGATTCATGCGTGTGTATATTAGAAATATAATAAATTTTCAAAATTTGTTGGAAAAATAAAAATCATAGAAGAAATGAATTTTAAAAAAAAACACTAAGTATTTAATGAAAAACTAGTTTATAAAAATTGCTTTCAGAAAATTGATTTATTTTATTAATATCTTTAATAATAACATTAACCATACCTAAGTTGTCTACCTTCTAATAGTGCCTAAAGACTAATATTAACATATTTTATTTAGTGCATAGATTCTCCGGTATTTACGGGTAATAGATAAATAACGTATATAAATTGAAAATATATAAAATACATTATTATCGTAAATGTTACCGCATTATTAAACCACATATAGTTCGTTAACCTTTAATATGGATAAGTAAGAAGAATTATATAATGTAGTAGTATAAATAATATAGTTCGATATACAAAATATTATATATAATACAATCCAATACAATAATTCTATAAATCATATGGAACATTAAACAAATATAATGATATGAAATGTATTAAATTTATAATAAAGATATATACAAAAAATAAATATACATTCACTGCAATATTAAACAAAATTGTATAATAATTTCCAAGAAAATAAATAAAATATATATAAATTCTATGAACATTTATTTGTTTTATGCCTATACAGACAAGCTATACACAAATATATGATTGTGGTGCTGGTGCTGGTGCTTTATATATACCATAAAAAATATATTACCTCTTATTTGTTAAATGTTCAAATATACAGGTGTAGGTATTGTAAAGTAAATAAATATGATGACTTGACGTTTAAATTATATGATGATAACAGCAAAAATAAAAGGAATATATATGAAATATTAGAATATTTACTTGTGATCTTTTGTTAAGACGCGGTTCAAAAGGGCGGCAGTGAAAAATAAATTCAAATAACAAGAGATAAATAACAAAATGCGTATTATTGCATGGTATATTTTTTTAATAACAAATTTGCGTGTATTTATAGATATAGCGACTTATTTATTGTGGTATATATATAATTATTTTATCGCTTTCATATTTACAATATAACTATGGTGAAACAACCGATTACAGTGAATTTTGTACACAAAATAAGTTCTTATATATGTGTATGTGTCCATGATGACATTTGTTCTATATGGTGTTTAGCTTATTTATCGATGTTTTTCTTAAGCAGAAATTGCTTATTATTCATGTAGTCCCCAGTCACCCCCATAGAATAAATAATAAATATAACTTGTAATTATATTTCTATTTGGCAGATTGAATATAGTTATTTTTCTGAGTTTATAAATATTTAAGGTCAAAATTTTTTTCAGTTCACTGAAATTTAAATAAAATATGAAAATAATATAACATTAAAGTAATACATATAATTAAATCCGAGAGCATTATTATCATAGTCGAAAAGTTAAAGTTTCCTTAACATGGCATTAATTGAGCTTACTACCTTACTTGCACTTTACGGGGTTTATAATTTGTTTACAAAAAAAAAAAAAAAACATTTAAAAATAAACTAAATTAAACGTCTATTTTCTTGTCCTAATTTTTATACTTTATCCAAATGGTAGAAATTGATTCATTAAGGAATCTTACCTGTGTCCGATACGGTACGTTGCAAATATTACCACTGCTTACCACTGCTCGTGTTAGTGTCTCCCTCCGTCATTGTACTCTGAAATTAAAAGAGAGTTTATTTGATTTTTAATCCTTTCCATACTTTCCATTACTTGTCAGGGACTCTTGAATAAGCTCGATCTACCAGTTGTCTATTTGAAGTATTCTATTGAATACGCAGCTGAAGTGGCTATCGGGTAAACCAGATGGAGACACACCAATTTTATTAATTATACTGTGATGTGATAAATATGTGCCAACAAACAAATTTTTGGAACTTATGTCTTTATGCGGGATATAACTTTGTTTACTTAAAATTTCAGATTTAAAACAACAATATTTTTTTTGTATTTTTATTCAAATTTATTGAAAATTAATTAAAACAGATGGTATAAAAAAAATTATACTCCCCATCATAAAGTATACTGCAATAAATATTGTACAACATTCTAAAAATAATTTTAAATTTTTATCATAAAGGAAGTATTATAGTTTTAAAATCTGACAACACACATTCATATACTATACAACTTGTTTTACGAAATATATTATAATGATAATCTCAACAAATATGTATATATGAAAATTACGATTTTAATATGTGTATAAATAGTATTATAAAACAAGAAACAATAGCTGATAATACGCATAAATTCGAGTATATGTACAAGCCGCAAAATCTATTCACTTGCCAATAACCGCACAACGTTTAATTTAATGTATATTATAATACTTTCTATATAATATAATATATATACAACATGAAATGAATTTAAGCCTTTTGTAAATCTCATAAAATGTGGTGTTATACTATATTTTGTATTATATTATATTTTATTATGAAATATATTATAACAAAAACATATATTAGTTTAATATAATTAGTATGAACGGATGGTGTCTGAAAAATTCTCGTTCTATAACAATATATGAATGATACTTTTTTTGCTGATGTGAAATATGTTTTAGTTTTCAATAAAATTTCTTCACACTTTAATTTATTCCAACGTTTTTCTAATTATTCAATATACCATATCGTTAAAGCTTCTTCATTTGATGTAAAACCGCTTTCCAGCTATTGAATTTTTGCAGATTTAGAAACAGATAATAGTCTGAGTGTGTCAAAGCTGGTGAATACGCTGGATATTCTTAGTCAATATAATTATAAAATATAGTATAAAATATTTTGTTAGAAGTATATTTCTTTATACTCATCAATTCACAATTATATCAATATAATTTTGTTGTACCTATGAAGAATCTGTCATAGAATATTTATGATTATGGGTTTTTTCACAATTATTATATTTCTGTGAAAAATCCTAAAATCGCATATAAATATTTATTCACAAATATTCAATTATGTACTTATGTTGTACGACTAATATGATACTTGGGTACTTTTTTTGTTAGTTGTTACAATTCAAAGTTAATTGTTTTAACTTTCTGAATATAATCGATTTACAAAACACCTTTATAATCCTAATAAGCTGTTGTCACATAACATCACTTGCTAATGGAATCTCTTTTCCTTCTTTTGGACACTGTCACCTTATGTTTTGACTGTTTATTTACCTCTGAGATATTGTATTATGGATCCTAAGTTCATCAGCACTTACTAAAAAAGGTTTGAAATACATCTCATTTTACTTAAAACAATCCAAAGACGCTGAAGAAATACGCAATCGAATGTACTTTCACTCTGCGATCATCCAACACCATATCATATGAACTTGTTAAATGTTTTGTGGTGTTATATCGGTTTTTTGAACGAACTTTGCGTGGATTATAATATATAATTCTACGACCAAATTTAAAGTGAGCTTTTTACAATGGAAAATTAATTTGATGCATCTTTATATACTTTTTATCAATTTTTTTTATAAATTTCCGTTCGTGTTAAATTATTCAAAACAAAGAATTTAATCACTGTTCGATCTTCAATTTTTCTTATTTATTGTAACAAAAAATCAATAATGCACGACAAAATATTAAGCGATTGCTACTGCCACAACTGAATAATAAAAAAAAAATGTTAAATATGTTAATTTACAGAGGAATGAAACTGTCGATTACAATAATAGTTTGACAGTTTGTAACACCCAGTATATGTGTCAGGCCGAGAACTATTCAGACTGCATACATTTCTAATATTATATACTTCCGCATGGATTAAACAAGGAAAATCCAAATTTTCTAATAATGCATTATCGCATTATAAATATTATAACGTTCGTAGGTGGATAGTTATTATAGTTATTATATGTTATATATAAAATAAAAAACTATAACTTTTTGGGAGGATAATTTAATATTGTAAACATACGTTTTGTGACCATACATTTATTTTTAATTTAATTTAATTTAATTTTTTTTTTTTTTACAAAACTTAAAGTTATAAAAATAATAATTTCATTTTTTAATTAATCAAAAAATTACTGTTTTTAAAAAAAAACCAATTCTATATAATTATAATTATATTATTTAATGCTTTATATATAATTAAGAGCTAAATAATAATCAAGCACTATGCGCTGCATGCACAGGTTTGTTGTTGATATACTATAGTTTAGTATAACATATAATTAAATTATAATGAATAATTAAATGTTGTTAATATCTTTTCCTATCCTTATATACGTTAGCATTAAAACTATGGGTGTCATTTAATTTTCAAGTATTGTATATTTGATTTAACGATGATTAAACGTGCGTTGGGAGTTGCTTTGTTGTATAGTATAACGGTGTGAATTAAAAGCCGTGGGAATTATTTCCATATACGCCTATAAATATGTGGAGCGTATACTATTTTATATTTTTACATAATACTAAATATTCCTGTTTATGTAAAGTAAAACATAATAAAATTGAATAAGATGGATATATATTTATTAGGTACAGAAAACATATGTATTGTGTAATATATTTAAGTAAATGCGTGTATGTTCATGTAATGTATTTCCATATTAGATCGTATTTTGACGTATACAACATAGAGAAAAGAACAGTATATAATATTTTTATATTATTTGGAATGTTTTACCCTTTCATAACCCTTGTTTTCTAGTCGTTTTTTTTTTCTCGTAGTTGTTTACGTACAAAACAATATTGTTTTCAATTTATATTTATTTTATTAACATATTGAACTGACACGACAGGAATAGCACAGTTTATTTATTATTTATATAATAATTTGTATATATGGTTTTGCCTTTTTTCAAATATAATATATTGTAGTTGTGAAAAATTATAAGATTTAATTAAAATATATGTGTACGTAAGTCCTTTCATTCATTGACTATATATAGATACGAAATTTTATTCAAACAATGGCTATAATTGAATTAAATTATTTTGGTTTATGAGTTTTTATAGTGTTAATCCATGAACTGCTCCGTCCGGCTTGTGCCTTGTGTTGTTTGTTGTATGTACCGATTTTAGTTAATTTGGTTTAGTTAAATATTGCATTGACATTGATAATATTTAATGTAAAAATACTGCGGGACCAAAATAAACTGAGTTAAGGTCAAACGTTACGTTGCACCGTGAATATACAAATTAACAAATATCGTTGCATGTAATTATATGAATTTATAAACAAAAACAAATACATATGTGAACATTAATAAATATTTATAATTTGATAATAATTACTCTTATCTTTAATTTAATTAAATATTTTATTTACTCGTAGTCGTACGATTGTGTAAATACCATAATATAATTTTATCACTTGCACTTTTATAAATAAATGTTTATAATACAACAATATATACAATACAATAAAAATAGAACATATTTATCTTTTACTGGTATATTAACAGCATAAAATGTGGATCAAATTTCATATATTTTTTTGTTATTTGGTACATATTGGGTTGGTAAATAATTAATTGCAATTTTTTTAATGAAAACATAATTTCTTATTGTAACGATTTCGTGTTTGTGATCTGATAAATCTAACTTATCTGAAATCTCACGTGCTATGCTATAGCGCAATTTTGCATCGATTATTGCTTTGACTGGGTAGTCATTAACTTCAACCTGGACATCTTTGTCACATTAGTTTTTGATTGTCCATTTTTCAATAAAAAATAAAAGTCATCTATATGTAAAAAGTGCAATTAATTGTTTACCAACGCGGCATCGATACCTATATTGTGATCATTTAAATACTGATATGCCGATAATAAAAATAAATGTATAAATAATTATTATTATTTTATTGTGATTACTATGAATGTTATTATAATTTATTATTATTATTATTATTGTTATTATTATTATTATTAAATTATTTTTATATGTACCTGTCAAGACGTTTTCCGGGCATTTTTACCTTTTATATATACAATATATGTTACATATATAAGTATTTAATTTTGAATTGAAATACTTCAGTGAGGATAATCTGATTTCGAGATAAAATAATTTTATACATATGCAAAAACTATATGCCATTTAGATGAACGGCTGATATCTAGGATTTTATATGTTCCCTCTGCCCGAAAAATAACCCGAATAACTTTCTAATTAACGATAGGATACCGCCTCGGATCGTACATGATATATATTCTGTAAAAAACATTCGTTTTTGTTTTGATAGTTTTTGGTGTTATAAGGTGTAAAAGTTTTATGACATTTCTTTTAGTGGAAACCAAAATACAATGTACTAATAAGTGAATCGCTTGAAAAATGTATAAAGAACAAAGTATCATTTATTTATTTGGTCTTACAATTTGTGAAGTTGCGCCGGTTATTGTTCGGACAGAGGATGTATATGGTATATGAATTTTGTATGCTATATACGCTCACACAATCACATAACAATATGAAGCTGTTATATATAGAGAATGTCAATGACAGAACCACTCAATATTTTATGGATTTTATGTATATTACAATATATATATTTTAATTTACAATATATACATAGAACACTAAACTTATATATTCTATTTTTCTTGTGGAATGTCTATCTATCTTCATATACATACATTACATGCACATATATATTAAAATGAAAAAGCTTCAAAAGCTAGTAATTGAAATTCTATTGTTCACGAATGTTTATTTATTCTATACAATATAAATAATAAGCACTTAAAATATATTTTTTCTTTTCATAAGCACATATACGTTGGCCGCGTTGATTCTATTTCAAATTATCACATTACATACACGTATAGATAAATAAATGCGATATTTAGAAACGCATAGATAAGCATTGTATTTATTTTAAACACAAATCGACCTTCAGTAGTTACATAGTACGATAGTGCCTGCGAATCATATGCTTAGAACTTCATGGGTAATGTGGATTATATCCAATTCTCAATCTACAATATTTTATAACACTACTTCTAGAACAGCGGCGATATATTTAGCAAAAAAAAACTGAGATCATGTGCTAGAGTGCACAAATACATTTATACCTCATCGTGAATAATAACACAATCGTTTTTGCCCGTTAAGTTTTAATCATAAAACTTTCTTTGACAATTATTATGATTTCATATTTAAACTTTCGAACCGTTTTGACACTTTTTAATTTTTATTTATTTTCATTCTATTATTTTTTTTAGAATATATAGTTTCAATGTGTATTCTCACCTTCTTCACTATACATCACATATGGATGCTCCATACAACTTTTGGTAAGTCTGTATAAGATTTTCAATACATTTACTTTCCTTATATTGTGACTCGACGAATAAGTGTGGTTAAAAACTCATGCTGTTTAAAAGTGAATAATGGACAATAGCAAGAATTGATGACGAGACCTGAATTTAAGTCATTTTATACACAAAAACAACACACTTATTATAAGAAGTTTAAACGTATTGCTTTACATGTTCAATTCTTATATATTTTGTATTTGAAACAACATAGGCAATTTTAGGACTTATTGCATAAAATTAGAAAAGTATTTTGTATTATTAATTGTTAGAAATCGATATTATATAATTATTGTATAATTGAGTCATCTAAAGTATAATAAAATTAAATTGCGAATATTTTTTGCAAACGTTAAACATTTCTTTATGCATGCGATACTTGAAAGATCACGATCACATTTCGCTCACAAGTTTTTGAAAATAAGTGTCTTCGAAGAATAATTTGTGTGCGATCGCCTGATACAATTGATGAGAGGAGATTAATGGATGCGAAGTGCAAACAAACAAGAATTGAAATTAAAATTAAACGATCCTTTTTGGTGGAGGATATTACAAGAAAACTCTTGAAGTAGAATTCATATAGGATAAAAGGAAGTTGAGCCAACTAAGGTGTACATTGTGCAGAACTGTAACTACCGAAATCGAAGCCCATGGTAAAACCTGACGACGGATGAATACTTTTTCCTAAAAGAGAACAATATGATGTTTTGTGTATTATTGCTCCCTGCATATGTTAGGTGACGGAGTAAAACAAAATGAATGATGTTTCCGTAGCATATAAAAGTTAGTATATACATATGGTATTAAGAGCTTTATTAAATTATTTTATTATAATAATATTATTATTATATATCAATTCAATTTATTTTCATATTATATTAAATATAATATACTATAAAAGAAAAGGACTATAATTATTATTATCATTGAAAATGCAATTATTAATTTTATAAAATATATATAATGTAATTATATAAAATACATATATATTTTAAACAATAAAGAATAAATATAATGTTGTATATAAAGTGAATACAATATGAACATTTTAAATGTTAAATAAATCTCTTAATTATACTACGAGTATATAGCGTTTCTTTTCGTAATTAATCAATTGAACAAAAGCCTTTCATTCTGAATACAAGTACATCGATAAATAATTACCCATAATGTTAATGGATTTTCCTTTAAGCTTTTCTACAAATAAATTATAATTGGTATTGTATCTCTGTCTATCTGTATATATTGTGTGTACATATATTTTAATATAAATGTATTGTACATTTCCATTTCTACTATATTATTCTATGATGAAATTATTATTTATGCAAGTGAAATGAAATAATAATAATAATTATAATAATAATAATAATAATAATAATAATAATAATAATAATTATTATTATAATAATAGTTATTATTATTTATTATGAAATGTATTATACATGCGTACATATAACAAACATACTATAAATTAAGGCTAGTGTATAAATCAACAATTTTGCGTTCAATTTTCAAATAAGAATTAGAAAAAAATTATTAAGCGCCGACAAAATATATTCAATATAACTATTATCTACATACTAAAAGCTATATACAAACCGAAACCGCATTGCGTCGACGTTCAACTATACATTATAATTGAATATTATTGGAATAGTTGAAAGAAACAGTCAGTATACATATATTAAACGTCGTCAACTTTGTGTATCTCATATTAGTTTCATTATATAGACTTTATGTTAGTGCACATGAGGCTTAATCTATACCTATATTATATTCTCTATATATAATATATATTATATATTTATTGAATTATTTTCTCGCATTTTCTATTGTGTATAATAATCTATCTGTAATTTTAAATGAATATAATATACATAATAATGAGTTTCTATGTGTACATGTACATCGTATATATATATATATATATATAGTCTTTTTAATACAATATGATAATATTAAATAGAACTTGTTGAAAATAATTAAGTATATATGCAAATAAAATCTTCTTAATGATTTCTATACAATTCAAATTTTGTATATACTGAATTAATTGAACTTTATAGATTTTTAATGAAAAATTTACAATATTTAATTTTCAAATTAAATTACGACAATATACAATTTAAATGAATTTATATACATCAATAAATAACATAAAAAATTATGTCGTACTTACGGGTTGCTCAGATAGATCGCGGCGCAACATCTATATTCATCAAGTAATGCGAATGAAACTGTTTGTAAGCAATGTGTTTAACCATTTTCCGGAAGAATCAAACTGATTAATCGTTCAAATAAAACAATGCATATAGTATACCTGGCGGAACTGAAACAAAGAAGGTTAAAGTATATAGTTAATTAAGCACAGAAGACAATAGTATTTTATTTATTGGTTATTTTGAAAAACAAATTTTTGAGTAGAAAAATTAATTTGAAATTTTCAGTTTGAATATGAAAATTATTTATTATTTAATAATACGCGTATAATAATAATAATGTTATTTACAAAAGCTAAAATTTGTTATTAATTTATTTCATTTAAAATATAATAATATTTACACGTTCAGGTTTCCATTAAATGGACGAGTAATTGTATACATTAAAATATATTATTTCTTTGTTCAACATTGTGCAATTATATACATTAGATACATATAAAATATATATATATAACATGGAATAGCAAAATAATACAGATAAATCTTTATTCAACGAGCTCACTATCATATATGGATTGCTTTTCTCCCTATAGATTTAGTTTTTTTCCTGCCAATTTACCATATTAAATATTCTCTAATAAATTTGATTGATATTTTATTTTCTACATTTCATGTTTCATGTTTTATTGACTACGTGATTTCTATGAATTAATTTCTCTATATTCTAAAATTTCTATCAAATTTGGAATGCAAATTTAAATAATGTAATTATTTTATATTAATTTTAATTAATTTAATATAAACTGGTACCGGAGAATTTCTTTTTAGAAAGAATTGTTAAAACCATAGAAATCCGAATATCTTTAATTCAATATATATTATAATTGTAGATTAAAATTTAATATGCAGGTTAATAATGGTATTAACAAGTTTTATGTACTGCTAGCAATATAATATCAAAATATAAGGATGAAACTCTAAATATGAACGATTTCACCGCGCTGCACAAACTATTTCGATCCAAATATATGGTTTGTATGGTTTTAATATGAGCAATTTTTATGAAGTTCTAAAAAAACTAAGGACGCAGTAGGTTTCAGTGTATAATTCGAGTTATATAAATAATTTTCATGAGTTTCCTTCGAAAAAATACTCAAAGTAGGTTTCAGAAACCCATTCTTGAAACTTCAACAATTTGCTCGAATTTTGTTCAAATTTGGTAAGTTGAAGATTGTGGTTTGACTAATTTTTAGGAAGTACGTTACATATTCACAAAACCGATTTTACCATTCTAATTCTTAAATTATGAAATTAATTGTTGTAAGAACTTCATATATATACAAATAAATCTATTAAACTCATTCTCAATTAGCTTACAAAATTCGGTCATTATATGGAAAAGAATATTGTAAATTCATGAAAATAGTTCTTTACATGTCCTGGATAACATTTTTTATAGTAATTTAATAAAATTTGTTTGTACAATCACATTCTCAATTTGAACAATAAAACTGCATTTTGAATTGTTTAAGTTTATTAAAACTGTTGCTCAAACCTCCTGTTGCATGATATTCTAGGGTCTTTATAAAGAAAAAAAACTGATCATTTTATGCCATTAAATACCAAATTTCAGCAAAATTAGATCAAAAATGACAAAATTGGTTTTTGACAGTTGTTCAGGAAACTTTTCTTTACAAGAATTTAATGAAATTTTCATAAACCATGAAAATCAAATTTATAAAGAAAAAACCTCTAATCAAACTATTTTTTCTGTAGATGCATTGATTTTCTTTTCCATTCCGCTGAAAACTCGTTGGATAAAGAGCTATCTCTGTATTTATAATAATAACATAACTCAACTAAAATTGCTCACTCATTCTGGATTAAAATTTCAATTTTATATAAAGATACACACAGACACATGTACTTAAATGTATATATATGAAAAGTTTCAACAATTTTATAAAAAAATATAATAATAACATATTTCTGAACAAAAAACTATATTATACTTATGTATTTTTGTATAATATATACTCTCTAACTATATATATATTGTATATTTATTTGTATATATACTACTCGTATATATTCATTTATTTCCATATATGCAGTCAACAGCAAATTGTTGCTGAATATACAAACAAGTGTACATAAATACGAATACATATTATAATTTGTATAATGCTATATATTATATATATATAGAAAAATGTACGACTCAGCAAAATAATTTCAAATTAAATAAATGAAATAGAAATATATATATATATAATATTTATAATTGTATATAGACTGTATGGAATAGACAAATAACAGTCAAGTTCTTTATCAAATTAAAAAGTTTTTATTCTGAATTTTCTGTAGTTTTTATTATAAAATGTTATATATGAAATGTTTTATACAGTCGTATCAGTGGATACGTAATTGTTTACAATATTAAAAATTTATAAGGACCGTATTTAACATATTGCCATTGTAGTATAATACGCCCTCTATAACTTTCTATATATATAAATATATAATAACTATAGATCCGATACGCCTGGAAATATTGCTACTCATCCAACATTGCAGTTAAGTGAGGATATAAAAATTTACTAATTGATTGCAATTATGTTTCAATAGATGCTTTATTTATTAAAATATTCTTATTGTTTGTGTTGTGTGTGGAGACTTGTTATTCTCTGAATAGCGTCCGAAAGCTTATTTTCAAGGATACTCGCTTTTTCTTTCCATAAACAAGTAATTTTCAGTATATTGGATGCTGTAACTCACTGAAATAATTATCTAATCTTGCATGGGCGCATAATCACGACATGTCTTCGCTTAATTGCAACATTTCTATATTGATGAAATATCGAGAATCCCACACAGAAATCATATGCTATTTTAACAAATATTTTATATAAAATTTTATGCAATCTATATCAATTACAAATCTGTAAATCATCTTCTAATTTGAATCATATATATATATATATATATATAAGAGTAAAAAATTGCTCTGTACTATAGGAACTTCACAAAAATAATCTCAATTCTTTATATGCAAAATGTAATATTATTGTCTATGCGGTAATACCATCAAATTCAAATCATCTTTGAAATATGGTCCTAGAAATGTCGTTGATCCTTTTAAGGAAAAAAATTAAATCAATAATATTAGTAAAATTAAATTTTAAAATCCCTTAATTTCTTAAACTATGTATACCCAATTTCGTTACTAATGGATTAATAAATATTTAATGACACATGTTTGTGAGAAAAAATATTATTGATAAATTATTTAATTATTTTTTATCATATTTTAAGAAAGCTGGCTATAGGATTTCTTGATTCCAAATTTAAAAACAAAACATGAACATAAATCGATATATTTTTCAATTTAATCTCCTTGAAACAATCTTTTACAACGATTTTTAAACCTTTTAATACTTGGCAATTCTTTCATAAATCTCTGATGAATATTCACGTAAAACCTTAATGCAGAGAATTGGGCGGTAAACGCAAGCCATGTTATTCCAAATTGAACTTATGGCTTGTATCAAACATTCATTACGGTCATATTGATAAATATACTCTGCATGAGATTATATAAACATACATTGTACAATTTTTTTTAAATTTTCCTGTTTTTTGGTTTTGGCTAATTAGTTAGTTCTTTAATCGACAAAAAATTATGTTATCTCCTTTATTATAGCCAATCAAGTTTTATTGGTGAATAGAAAAACACACACAGAAAATTTAGCAAAAAGGGCCCTTAAGCTCAGAATAAGACAATGCAAAAACTATGTATAGTACGTACTATATATCTATAAATGTATGCACTTCGACATATATACTAATATCTTGAAATTTTTTTGTGCAATTATACATAGAGTGAACTCATATTACATTCTATATTGTGAAAATACTATATGATATAAATGCACATACTATACCATATTATTTTGAAAAAAGCAAGCATATTTTAATATAAAAACCAAAAGCTTTATGTACTATATTTTTATACATCAATTTTTTTTTGTGTTATATACAAATGTATTTATGTATCAAAAATAAATAAATAAATAAATAAATAAATAAATAACAAATAAAATAATTTTAAGAAGTAACAAAAAATAAAAATTATAAAATCCAAACAATGCGCAAACCATTATTCAAATAGTATTTTTCCATAAAAGCTTATTTTCATAAAATGCATCAATATATGTTTATGTATTTATAATATTTGCCACTACCCCATCTTCAAATGGTTTTATTATTATCGCATATGTTCATTCCCATATTTTGCACTATAAATTCATATTATATACAACTCTATATATTCATATTGATTCATATATAGAATATTATATTTATACAGCAAGTACATATGCACATAGAATGCATTTTACATATATATCTGTACACATGCACAGTGTATGTACAGTGCATATTTATCATACTAGCACATATATATGGTATATATATATATATAGTAAACAAATAATATAATAATATTCTTCAGATTACTAAATTATTTTAACACATATAATGGCATATTGCCATATTTCGATATTTAACATTAAAATAAATATGAAATATTTCAATTTTCAAAAAAAAAAGGAAAAGGAAAAAAATGTTTTCCATTTATTTTTGATATTCAATTTATATCAAATTTTAATAAAAATATAAATCGTTTACATATTAATGGAAAAATACAGTGATTACATTTTATAAATTTAAAAAATATTACGTACATTTTTAATAAATATGATAAGGTTTTCAAATGAAAAATAAATTTCTATTTTTACACATGCCTAACTAACATTAACCTTATTATCTTATTTTTTTTTTTGATCACAAGCATGGCTAAAATGCATTTATTATATTATATGTGAAATTTCCAGCTGTTTATAAAATTCTGATTATCTTGAATTTAAAATTATAATCAATAGTTTTTATTTTAAAGGACATTTGAACAAACGATTTTTATTCATTGTTAGCAGAACAAGTATAGCTTAAATAAATTAAACTTAAACATATGGGAGTCGTCCAAACTAATGCTGAATAACAAAATTATCAATATTGTTTTATAATATATGGTTGCAAAACTTTATTGGCTACGTTTGTGTATTACATTACGGCTATGCAAGTTTTTGTAAATATAAATACCACAGATTATTACAATATTGACATAATAAATAATTCCAGAAAAAGATGATACTCTGAGGAGATTCTAAGAAATTTGGTAATGTATTTTAGAATGGCATCCATCATACACAGGGATAATTTGTTTTGTTTTTTCAACGATCAAAGTCATTTTAAGTGTAATTTGCTTAGATTATCGTACTGCACGTAAAATGTAAAACAATTAAACAAGGAATTGAATGACGAGACTGTATCTATATTTTAAATATTGAAGTAATTTCAAATACTATATGTAAAATATAAGTGATGCTATACTCAATTACCACAACATTTCAAAATGATAATTAATTATTATTCTTGATTTGTTCTTGATTTTAACAAGCATTAATCCCACTCAAATCCCTGTTCAGTTTTAATTCATATGAGTTACAGAACAAATAAATATGAAAATTATCCATATAAGGTCCTTAGAATTCTCAGTTAATGTCACTTTCATTCGAGATATGCTTTAATGTGTGAAATTATACTTATACCATGAGTGGTTCTTTATCCTTGAAATAAGATTATTATACTCAATTGCTTGTTTAATTCTCTTTCATTTATAAGCTACAACACAACTAATACGGAATTCTGAGCGGCAAATAATGTCCACCTCACGATCTCGAAAAAGTATACGCAAAAATGTGTGGAAGCCAGAATATTATATTATTGAAAAGAATTTGCATTGTAAGGAATTAGCACAAACCAAACAAATTTTTTGATACATAACATAGTACTGATCGTATGATATTCGTATGACATTTAAATAGAATATTGTGATACGAATTACACTTACAGCTACATTTGCTGCGTTTATCGAAATTTACGTCCTGGATTAAAAAAAATAATCAAAATAAAAACTTATTCAAGTACCCAATCTATATTTTTATAGATAGATTTACGCGATATATATCGTATTTTAATAAAGTTTTTATTTTTCGACAATACAATAAATAATTTTTATTTTCGTATTTCAAACAGAGATATTTTGATGATATATATATATATAATAACATATATGTGTATATGGTACATTAAATATAAAATATCAAATTTCCTAAAAAAATATATCGTGTATCGAATTAAAGGGTTATAACTAAAAAATGGTCCGACGTAACGATAAATTATAAAAGTATCTATTAATAACATATGTAAAATTGGTTTGTTCGGTTTTAAGACACTTTGTACGTCGTCACCTGTTATCATATACATTTTTTATATTGTAAGCAATATAGTTATAACTCGTCTGTATAATTGTTTAACAAGTACACAGTATATAACACCATCCATAGTATGTTTTACGTCGTCTTCATAATAATCTTTCTACCACATACTTTACTTTCGAACCGATATAATTTATTAAATTTTTGTACAATTCTTTAGTTATAACCCGTCATAATTATTACAGATAGAGATGTGTGTATGCACATAAAAAATAGTTATGATATATACAAAGGGAACAAACGAAATATCATTTCTATTTAATTATACATATATTGGGTGTTTCCCATAAAATCCGACTTATAGTATTTTAAAGTAAATTGTTTCGTTTTAAACAAATTTCAAGAATGAAAATACTTTGAAATGATTCAGTCATCAAGCAATTTTCATTGTATGAACTGAAACACTACTCAGAAAGGGTCGACTGCATCATCGACCAGTTGTACTAATATACTTTTAACGTATGCTTGATTGGTTTTGCTACATGAGGTTTAAAGTTGTCAAGTCTGCTGCTGCAGAACAATTTTGTGTTGTCATTTAACATATTCCCAAAGTATTTAACGTAATTTTATTTTTTTTGTTTTAAAGTCATATATTGCTCCAAGTGGAGCTATATGTAATAAAATAAACCTTTCATTACAGCCAAGTTGTTAAATTACTCCGCGCATGGGACTATATATAAAAATTTACCAATTGTACTGCAATTAACGAAAGATAGATGTTTTCAAAATTCTATTATTTTTATATGAGTGATGACCCCATAGTTTTTAACGTAATGCTTGCTTCAAATTGTTTAATTGTTGTTTGTTATGAAGTAAAACTTCGCGCGATTGATGGTTTTTTTTAGCAATTTTTAGTGCTGATGTAAATTGATGGTATTACATTCTAAATGTATTACTACTACTTTATCAGCCAATTATTTCACTGTTGTCCCATATTCACAAGAAAAAAAAGCAAGTAAAGAGACGAATTTCAACGTAAATACCCATTATATACAATTATACATACATTACTACATACAACAATATATTCACACACATATTATATATGAAAAGAATTGTATAGTCAACAATTTTCTATAAAATTGTATTTCATATTTATTTTTTGTCAAAGTCATGTGAACTAAATATCACGTCTTGACTCAAGTTTCTTAAACTACGTGACAAAGTTTATAAAAACCAACATAAACGTGTATCGAATGATATATTATTGTATATATATACGTATGTACACACATACAAAACATATAACTATACATTAGATTACACACCAAATAATAATACAAGAATTGGATATGTATATCTAAAAAAATAGACGCACACACACACGCACCTAAACATACAAAAACAAACTAAAAAAAAAAAACAGTTTATCTAAAATTCTAAAAGTATAGGATATAAAAATATAAATATATTTATATTTTATAGTTGTTATACCTTACCACCATATATTTTTGATTAATAAGTAATTTTTATGTTATAATTTTTCTAGGGTAAGTATAAATAAAAATGGCAAAATATAAAAATATAATAATTTAAAAAAGTTAGTTTGACACACAAACCCATTTTCTCTGCCAGAAATATACAAAATATAAATGGTATTGTAATATTACAAATATTAGCGTCGTCATTTACACAAAAGTTTAATAAAAAATAATATAAGGATAAGAAGCTAACAGCTAAAAGGAAAAAAAACCGTTCGTATAAAAATAAATGAATAAAAATATATTGTGGAATATATTTCAAAACATTGTTTAAAAAAGAGTATGTGTTCTATAATAAGTCGAGAGTAAATCGTTGGTGTAGTGAAGGTGCTATTATATGGAAATGAAGAAAAAAAAAACTCATATCGAAATAAAAACAGAGTCTTTTTTTCTTTTTTTGGCTTTTATATGATGTTTGAAAGATGTGCTTCGGTTAAGATCATAAAAAGTAGATAATATATCACAAATTGATCGAAAAAGTTTTATAAAGTTTCTCATTCTTTTTTTTTTTTTTACTTTTGGTTTATTGAGTAATGCGTGACTAAACTCTAAATGGTTCGATTTAAAAATTTTTTTTTTTTTATTTTGTATATAAAGTTCACCAAGAGGTGAATAAATTTTAGTAAATTTATCTGTGTATATTTTATATGCGTTTTAGTATATATATTATACTTTTTTTTTACTATGTCTATCTATTATACTGAAAACATATTCTAGTATATAATAGTATAATAACACACCAGTGGCGAACGGTGTACATTCGTATTGGGTAAGCGGTGCAAGATTTAAATTACAGAAAGTCCAGTAAACAATAAATAAATCCATTCACATTTTATAAAATTTTGATTTTTTTGCGTTTATGTATCATATGGCTAAAACTGTAAATCTTTGGTTTTAAAGGCAATGCAATGTTAAGGATCGATTGTACCGAATGTTCTTACTCTAATGGTTATTGCAATCTTTACAGTATATAAGAGCTGTTCTTTGAATGTATTTCATGATATAAAGTCGATTCAATGAATTCACTTTACGGTCAACAAGGCAGAACTTCTTTTCTTTCGCAGATAAATACCAAACAGTTTTTGCGTATTTGTTCTGGCGTTTCTTGCCCAATTTTGCATTCATAATTTTTCTTCAGATCACCATATTGGATATGTGTCCTTAACTATTCCTTCAGTCAGCTGTGTAAATATTCCTGTCAAAATCGTAAGTCATGTTGGTTTTTACTTTCATCTTTTTGATGATGAATCCTACTAACACTTCATTTGTTTGTTTTCAGCCTAGCTGATAGAGTAAGAGCTTGTATTTCTTCAATGACTGCTTTAATATGTGCCACAATAGCAATCAGTAAGTTTTTATGTTTTAATTTTATAAAATTTAAACATTCTACACTATTTTGTTTTCTATATTCTCATAAAATAATATTGTGAAAAATAATAAGTAATATAATAGCCAGAATACTGGACAAAATATAGAATTTAAAATTATAAACAAATAATTAAATAATAGATTGAAGCAAATTTTGTGTTTTATTTTACAATATACTTTTTAAAGTCATATATTGCGCCAATTGGGGCTTTATGTCATCTAATAAACCTTTCATTACAGCCAAGTTGGTATATTACTCCGCGCATTGGAGTATATAACAATTTACCAATTGTACTGTAATTAACGAAAGATGGGTGATTAGCCCATAGTTTTATAATATACGCAAAATACATAATTGTTGAATTTGTTACATATAAATTAGAAAACTGTTTATGGGCAGCAGTAGTTACCCGCTGCTGTCGTGACACCGCTCGCCACTGATGTACACATTCATATTGTATCCGCATATATTTGGAATTTTTTGTACATAAAACGAAAAAGGTTTTCCTTCTTTTTTTATTTTTTAATAATTTGTATTATAATATAATATTTTTGAGCATAACATTATTATATATATTATATATTCATATATACATATAATATGCTACAAAATATAGCATACAAACAGTTCAAAGTTAAAATTTATTATACTAACAATAAGAAATTAACATTATTTTAACTTATTTATACAACCCTTGTCGGAAAAATTACTAGATTGACTGTTTAATATAAAGATCTGGCAAACGGGATCAATTAGTTTCTGATTGGTTTACGTATTTTGAAAGGACCCTAATAAACTGCTAAATTTTCATGATATTTTCAAAGATATATGGGCTTCTTGAAATCAAAATTAGTTATTAAGAAATAGTTTCCTGATGATAGTTGTCAGTGCTATAAAAATATATAGTATTATTTATAATAACGGGCCATATTGTTAACGGATTTTTTTTGAAACATATTTTCTAAATTCAATAAATTTCTCTAATCTTTGGTAGAAGAAATTTTGAAAATTGTTTTATCCTTTTAAAAGATAAGACAGATTTTCCGGTTGATGTCAGTAAAATTTTTTAGAAAATTTTTTATTAATTTTCTATACTATTATTTGGGTGTTCAGAAATCTTTTTAAATTTTGATTGACATCAATTGGAAAATCGGTTATATATATTTTGAACGCACTGTATGCGGTTTTTGAAAATCTGTGAATATGAAAGATTGAAAATTTATTGAATTTATAAAATTTAAAGTAATGAATCATTATTCAAAAAATTTAAAAATTATTTATAACACACACAAAGATCTTTCACTATAAACTAATTACAAAATCATTTCAAAGTTGTTGATATTAAAAACGCTGACAATGATGATATAACTGCGGTAACTGGTAACTGGTGATAAAAGGTATGGTGTTTTCAATACGAACCAGAAACTCTGTCATCAAATTAAGGAAATTCAAAAAAAATCTCGTTTGCTGAAGTCAAAATTCAAAAACATTGCTCCATTGTTTTTACGATTCCAAAAGTATTTTTCAATAAAGAATTTGTTCAAAGGTTAATGGTAATAATTAACTTGGCATATTTAAGCGTTTGATAAGTCGTATTCATCGTGTTGGTCCAGAAATATCGAGAGCCTGGCATTTGGCAATTATTCTCATTGTGCGATAATTTGTCTATGGTTTTTTTTCTTTACTTAATCGCTGCATTTCAGTTGATGGAGAATATTTCAACTATAACTAATTAAAATTAATTTTGTAAAAATAAATTAATTTCTTACTTTTTTTCTTAATCCATTTTGGTTATTTTTTCGGACAGACCGTGGTATATTGTATTTAACAAACGGAATATAAAAGCTGAGAAATAAATAATTTATTTTTTTAACTTTTCAAATTCATATATAAATTTGAATTTTACATTAATTGTAATAATATAGTGTTATGCATCAAGGTGGGGCTGCTGATCAGGACGGAGAAGGGGATGTATATTTTATACTATTTTTATATTTCTTTTTTATGTCCTATATTCTAAATCCTTTTTTTCTGTTCAGGTGTCATCTAACTATAACTAATTCTATATGGGAAACATCAAAACAATATTGCATCCGATATACTTTATAAACATCAATTCTTATCATAGGAAACAGCATATATGTTATCTTTGCATTTTGCATATATATAGCATCACGTAATTTTCCTCCTATATACAGATTTACCTTCAATCATTTTAAGTGGTTGCGGCATTATATAATTACTATATTTTTGGGATTACAAATAACATTTTTAATGATACTTTGAAGAGAGAAAAAAAACATAGCAGTATTTGCATTAATTCAGTAATTGCTCATAAATCTTAAAAACCCATTATCGTTATATGAGTATACCTATACATAAATATATATTGTATAGTTTCAGTATAATGTAATATTATATTTATGTCATAAATAAACGAAAAACTAAAATAAAATCCTATCATCCTCTTATATTTGTTGTGTTGTTATATACGAATGATATATACAAAATTTATCCTGAAAATATAAATATTTTTTCATCAATATTTCAGAAAAAAAAAAAAAAATAAAAAAAGACGACAAATATGAAAAGAAAATTTGACCTCATATTTTTATCACAATAAACCAGATTTTCGTAAACTTAAAATTTATTATCTTTTTGTCATCAACATTGCTGCTGTTGCCTTTTCTATTTATTGCATTATTTTTCTTATATATATTTTAGTATTTTATATATGTTATTTTATATAACTCATATCGTAGTTCTTCTGCAAACGAAAAAAAAGGGGGCCAATCGTTACACAAAATCCTCTTCTAGCTTAAGAGGTATTTGTTTTGAATTAAGTATACTTATTTTTCACTGATATTTTATTATATGAAAAAAAAAACCAAAAACCAACAACAAAAATAAAAACAGTGAAGAAATAAAAATAGACAACAAAATATTAGAAGGATTTTAGCTATAAATTATATTGATGGGCATATATACGTATACATTCAGACCAAAGAGTATCAAATACAAATATTATATACATATGAATACGCATATAATACATCCTTTAATATACATAGTACAATATATAAGCACGTAGTCATAGTAGTCTGCATATACTGTGTTCACGACTGCAGTGAAAACTTTCAAGGGGTTCATAGTAAAACGTAATTCTAAGTCGAAAATACTAAATTACACTTTTTGATTTAAGGCTCTTTTTACGAGATACGGTAATAAGAAGAATTTATTTCGGTAGTCTTATCTTTAAAGTACCATTAAAGTGGAATGGTAACTTGCTTCAATTTAAATTTAATGGAATACATTTGAAAAATAAACATATTTTTTCAAAAATTTTGTACTAAAATCAATCAATTTTTTTTTTCTAAATGTAAAGGAGCAAGTCGAAACCTATTATTTTTTGGTAAAATTTATCGCTACGATTAAGTAAAATATTTCATTTAGCTATATGAACAAACAGTTTCCGACTTACATAATCTTTTAAAAAGCGGTACAAAGATAGATAAATTGGCAAATAAAAAAATGAATTCAAATTTATTTAAAAGAAAGAATTAAAACAATCCATTTAGTAGCTTCGATTATACATGCAAGCACAGCACATCTACTTTGTTTTCAACAATTTTAAATTTTATTGTTAATAATTTTTATTAATTTAATTTATTGTCTCCAATTTTAGAAAGGTAGGAAGATTTCCTCAAATTCATTATTTTTAAATGAGTGATTATAGCTCATATAATATTGAGAACATACATTGTACAGCATCTAAATACATTTTTTCAAAGACATTTTTTTTAATTCCATAAATAAATAAATTGTAACTCATCTGGAAAATATCACATCTTGAATTAAACCCGGTAGTATATACAGTCATGAATGCTATCATTGCGTCAGTATAAATGTTTTTGCAATATACTTAATATTATAATATATAAAAAAATCCGTTGAAATAGCAGAATTTAAAAAAAAAAGCTTAAAAAAAGAATAAAAAGTATAAAATTTAATTAAAGTTAAAACCAAAAAATTAAACAAAACAAATTTAGAAAAGTTGTCGATATTTGAAAAGATAAAAATGCGATATGCCTATAAAAAGTGTCTATATATGTCTAAAAATGAATCATAATACGTTGTAGAACTTCAAATTATTTGTTTTTCAGAATGTGTAAAGTTAAAGTCAAATTTAAAATCGTTTCAAAAATTTCTTCTATGAAACATTGAACATTGATCAAATTTCATAATTCTTAATTTTAATTTAAAAAAAAGTATACATAAACAATTTAAAATCAATCAAACAATGGATCAATGAAATGGATCATCTACCAACGGTTAGATGATAAGTCGTTATTTAATGATGGAAAATAACTGTTACAATGTACCATTTCATAATTTCTATAATTTAAAAATATATTAATAAGGTTCAGTTTAAATATTAACAGTAACAGAATATTAAAATATAAAAGCACGTTTAATATTAATAATATAATAACAATAATAATAATAATAATACGAATAATAATAATAATAATAATAATAATATTTTTAATAACAACAATCTATTTGCGCATTTCACCTTATATACCTTTTGTTTTGCATTGTTTTTTTATTCTGATAAAATTATGATTGAAGTTATATGTTAAGTTTTACGCTCTATATAATGCATTATACATATAATAATAATGTACATACATATATTATTCCATTCATTCAAACCAGGTGTTCTGTATGAAATGAATGTATTGTTAGCTGAATTGTAAAGAGGAAATAACATTAAAGATTTATGATTTACGGATGTTAGGATATGAGTACAGTGTAGAGGGTGTACCAGTGTATATTTATAGGAACTCAGTCTATGTGATTTTCATGCATATGGCGTTTTAGAAAGTATTGTATATATAAAATACATTATTTTTTAAATGTACCATAATATTTATATGAAATATAATATTAGTTATAATTTTATGTATTTTCATAATATGAAAATTGGTATATATACGAGGTCGTAATATATGTACCACGCAGCATATATTAAATATAAATAAAGCAAACACATATATACAAATAGAAATACATAATAATATTACCAATATACAATATGCATATGTAGATAGAGATGGAAAACCATTCAAATGTATGAACAAAACTTTTAATCCTTTATATATTTATTATTAAGATTTTTCTTAAACCATCAGTAACAGAAAATTAAAATAAATTGAGAAAAAATGTTGACACTGCTAAAACAAATGCGTACTTCTTTTTTCGGGATTCAAGTAGATTTGTAACTTACTTAGCGATTTCTTGTGCAAGAATTTTAATTAGTGACAAATTCAGTTAAGTAAGTTAATTCCTATAGTTTCAGCAATCGCACGAATAGTTGGGATGTATACGTAACGATACATAAAATATAGCCATATATAAGTAATTTACTCATGTGAAAAATATGTGTTGCTAATATAAAAATGATGACAATTATTATAAATATAAATTTTTTTATTAAAAATTGTAATACAAATTTACAAATCAATTCACATAATAAATTTTTTCATAAGATATTGCAGAAAATGTGTTAGTCATTCGATATATATCGCTGGCTATATGTGCATCAGTGCTACGTCATGTAAAAGTTCATTTAAAAGTAAATTATTATGTTTTTATGTATCTCATCATATTCAACTATAAGAAATTATTTATATATTCAAATATGGTATATGGATTTTATAACATGAATTTATTATGTTTTGAAAAAAGATATAGAGCTACGTATAAGTAAAAATAAAATATAGTTATATATTTATATATTTTGAAATTAATAATAATAATTATAATACTTGTCATGAATGAAATAAAAAAACAATTACATATTATTTACTATACCAACATATGTTTATTTATACATATATTCATAATATATATACTATATTAATATGTTTTGCATATATTATATGAATATATTTTAATATTTATTATTATATTATTCTATGCAAACATATATTTATATATATATATATATATATAGTTGAAATATATGTACGTAGACGTATGTAGTATACGTAGGATTTGCATATAGGAGTATTTATAATATATATATATGGTATATATACTCGTATTATAAGTAATCTTCTTTTTATTATATATGTTGCATGAGATTTTATGCAAACCACGTACGAGGATGTTGTATTTATGACGGCAGCACCTGCAAGTTATAGCTATTTAAGCACATAACATTTATAAATTATATTATAAATATAAAAAAATAGGTATAATATGTGTGTCACACACTTCTACATACATTATATAAATACACATAAAATAGTTACATATATATATTTATAGATAGAGTAAAGTTGGGTGCTATGACAAGAAGTCGACATATCGGGTTTCACAACTAAGTCGCCAAAAATCATTTTATTTTTTAACAAATTAATTGTTTCTTATAAAGATAACCTCCATATCAATTGTATCATATTTCATTTTCAGTGCGATTTTTGTGATTTCGGGTTGACGACATTATAAACACAACATTTCCGCCAGTGTAATTGAAAATTAGTAGTACCGCTGAACAAACTATATGCTGTAACCCAAACAATAACAAAATTTTAAAAATTATGAGACTTGAAATAACGAAAAACTATTTTTGAAAAAACTTTCATTCTTCCACATAACATTTTTTGATTATGTTATGTAACTGGCAAACATAACATAATCAAAAATAAAAAAATATGTTGGCATTTGTCGAAGTCGCTTTTACAGAAATAATTCCATTTGTTATAACACCGCATACCGCAGTCGCAGCACCCAACCTTACCCTATAGCATATAACCATATAAGGTATATTTGTGTTGATAGAGGTATATAGTCATAACGCCATAACCATAATCATCTACATAATAACCCATTCCATAACCATTCATATACACTTTATTTATCATGTGTGTGTGTGTTTATGTACACCTATATATGGAATTTACGTACATTACTTTTATTCAATTATATGCTATACACAGAATACATACACTATACATCTATAATAATATGTATACGATCATATATATATATATATATAGCAGTAAACCGCACCAATATTATTTGCAATATACATAAAAATAAATAATTTTCTTAATATCCTTTGGAATTATTGCTAATAAAATATATTTATATAGTACAATAGTTAAAATATTATTATTATTAATTTTATAATTTTATATTGAATACATAATTCAATTATATTGTATTTTGAATATGCATTTAATAAATAAATACAGCAAAACACAAAGTGATAAACTCTTAATGACAAATTATATTGATGATGATATATTTTACATCACGCTGAATTTAGATCATATACCATATTTCGAAAGAATAAATACGGAAATATGCAAAAGCTTTATCGAGCAACTGTTCTGAAATATTTGAAGAAGTCAATAAAAAATACATGTAATTTTAAAAGTAATATCTAATAATAAGTATATTGTAAAATTTTAGCCCGCATGCTATTGGAAAGTTTTCCAGAAAAACGCCAATTGTAAATTATCAATTTTAGCAATCTTGCGAAAGGCCATTTAGTTTTAACTGATTTCCAATTTTTATTATAAACTTTACAAAATTTCTTTAAAATTATAAATAATATCAGCAACATACAAAATGCATAACCCATAACCTCTGATCAATTCTGAGCTTGTAAATTTGGAGAAATTTGTAGAGAATAAGACAGAATTGTAGTTAAACAGAAAATTAATTTACCATATACAGAATAAAATAAGGAGTTAAAAAAATATTCGTATAAAAGACAATGTCAAGATATACAATAATCGAATTTTATAGAATCCACTGTTATTTCGAACTCATTCCAATGAAGTTTACTATTTCTTATAAGTTCACATTAAAAATGTTAATTTTTATTGGAAAATAATAAATTTGCAGATATATAATAAAATATTTTAGAAAAATATCACAGAAACAAAAGAGTTGATAATGCTTTAAGAAATTTATTTAATACTATATAGACAGGGTGGACAAAACATTTCTCCCTAACGGCGGAAAAAATCGTTTATTAAAATAATACAATACAAAATTGTTTTGAAACATTAATTTTCAGATTAACACAAATGATGTGTAATCCTTAAACAGTAAATAAAAAATTATGTGAAGGTACTTTAATGTATTAACCGTGAATTAAATGTTGATCTTAAGACTGTGAAATTATGGAACATGCAAAAACAAAACGAATAAGCAACGCATAGTATAACCACCGCTGCATGTGAAAGAAAATTTAAAAAATTATATTATTGATAAATCTGGAATTGGTATAAGAGCTGCAAATGCAAATTGACCAGTATAGGTGAATAGCAAGAAATTTCGTAAAAATACTGAATGCGACAAGCATGTGCACACATTAGACCAGTAAAATGTATATTAACGATATAAAATAGTAATGATAAAATCATATTCTGCACAATATGGTAAAACTTTGATGATACAAGGACTAAACCGGTAATTCACCATACAACAAATCAAATCAAACACCTTATGGACTACGCAAACAAGATTTTCTTAACCAAAATCGAAAAATCATTTAATCAAAAGAATTTAGAAATTTATGCCATAATGGGACAGAAGTATCTATATGAAGAAACTCCTTTGAAAGTTTTTATTTATTTATTTATTCTCTAATTGTTTTGTTACTACATATTTATGTAATTAATAAAAAAATATAATAATAATAATAATAAAACAAGAAAGCGAATTATGACTAACAAAAGATTGAAGGCAGAAACTTTCTGTCCACTCTGTGAATGCATTTATATATTGTATTGTATTATATGTATAGTTACAAAAAAAAATTGATATTATACAATGAAATATTGAAATATATTGAATTAATTTATATTATAGAGAATTTGAAATATTTCATCAAATTGAAAAGGAATTTAATATAATTTTATTATAAATTTAATCAATTTTATATTATTATTATTATTATTATTATTATACATATACTTTAAAATATATATCGTACAAATTAAAATTATTATGTTAAGAAATATTTGTATTATAAAATTTATAAGGCTTTTATAAATATATTAACTAGCTATATATGAATTTTACACAAATAGACACAAATATATTCGGTTGCACACTAATAAATTGCGTTTTTTTTTTTAATGAAAACAAAAGACAAAATTTCCATTAAATTTAAATAACTTTATTTAGTAATAATTGTATTATCAGTTACATTTTTCATCACTGGAGTTATCACTAGTTTCTAAAATCGATCACATGTGTTATGCTATGAGAATCCGCATCGATTATTGCTTTGATTTGTGGTTGTCATCAACTGGAGATTTGAACGTTGTTCGTTTTTTAGTGAGAAATAACCAGAACTAAATGTATACCAATTTTGAAACTGTTGTTTTTTTAAGGTTTTATCACCACACATAGCAAATCAGCATCAGTGAGTTTGTGAAGCGTGCACACGAAAATGCTTGATTGTCCATTTTTCAATAAAAAATTTTTGAAAAAATACACAACCGATCGATACAAAACTGCTTACAGAATGAAAATTAATGTAAGCAACTATTGTACAAAAACAATATGATTGGACATCTCGAATTAACATACGTCGAAATTCATCAAAAGTATATGTGAAAAGTGGAATTTATTAGTGTGCAACCTAATATATTTCCTTTTATTTATATACGCAATCCTTTCAAAAACTTTTATGTTTATTTTGCCCTGACATTAAAAAAAAAATAAATTATATATGATAGATTGTATATTGTATGGAATATATAAGGGAGATATGGTATATGGACAAGTTAAACATATGTTTAACATTATAAAAATATTATTTTATATTTTTAGACAGACGCCCAAAGCAATAATCTTTCTTGTTTTTATATTATACATATATAAATCTATACTTTTTCCTATATTATATTAATGCTTATGCTTATGCTATATTTTCATATATATATAATATAAATACAGTCGCTACATCAATAATTGAATTTCTCAGTTGAAATTCTTCACATGCATAAACCTATACGTATAGGAAAATGTATAAAATATATAGATATTACACATAAACCATATATACTATATATTTGTATATATGCATTGAAAAATTGTTAGTTTCTTGAAACACGTACATATATCACCGCATTTACAAAATTTTGAAATATTTTCCATTTAATATAATATAACAAAAGTATATATTGTATAATACAATACAATACCGCAAACCTCAATTTATTTTCCATATATAAAGTGTGTTATCGACGTAATCAAAATCATTTTAAAACCATCATCTAAATACTATATATGATCATTATTATCAACTTCATCATCAACGCCATCATCGTCGTCGTCCTACTCCTAGTCGTTGTTGTCATCACAATCAACTAAAAAACTTCTATCAAGTATATATGAATATTTATTTGTATTTTATTTATGTATGGTATATATGAATAAATATAAAATTTTAGATTCATATCAGGCACATTCAAAACTTATATTCGTCCCATATCCATACCATACCATAATATAATAACATAAATGTTTGCCCAAATTTAAAGTTAAAGAAATTCCTTGGTGGAAAATTTATTTTTATTTATTATATGAGACGCACGCGTAATATTTATTATTATTATATTGTACAACCAAGAATAAATAACAATGTTTAAAAAATTCTTATACATTTAATATTATATATATTGAGTGGATTCTTAATTTCGTGCCGTTTTTATGCTCGGATTAACAAACATTTTGATTTAACTAACGTTCATTTAGTATCGCTCGAACACACAGATTTATTGGGCACAGATCTATCAAATTAAGAAATCAAGAATCTGCTTAAAAATAGACAGAAACGAACTTAGTAATGCTACAGTAATACTTACTGCGTTCACTGAAGGTTAACGCATTTTTTAAACCCATCGTTCAATTGATACGCTAATGATGAATGCGATTTTATAAAACCTCGCAAATCTTTCACACTCGTAAAAAATCGACCACTTGCATACAAAAGTACAGATAACCTGGAGTCTAACTGATTGGATCGGAATGTGATCGCATTGAACCCATATTCTTTATATTTTAAAATGTATTAAATAAGTAACACCACCAATTCGTAAATTTCTCAACCACAGGATATATAGCATTTTAACCGTTTGAAGCTGCAGAATACATTACATTTGAACAAATATTTTAAACTGATTATTATTAAATCGATCCCTTTCCACTACATCCTATTTAATTAGACTATTTAAAATGATAGGATAAGAATGTTAATTTTCATATATTTATTTTATATATATATTTTGTGGTAAATGACTTATAGGGTCACTAAAATGCACCCATCGTGAAATACATATAAAAATCGTTATATAAAAACATCAAAAACAATATTAATTATCAATTAATAACGTTTTCCTGCAATATATTACGGAGGATACAGATTAACTTTTAGCCTAGAACATCGTTGAGAAGATGCAGCCATTCAAATGTTTTTATTTTTCAATATTTTACTGTTTTTGGACTCGTTTTATCCATGACAGAAATGTGCGACATTCAATCCCGTATAAATTAAGTGCTAACATTGTTATGTAAATTATAGAAGTTACAGCCAATAATATCGGGGACAAAACATGAAAAACCTGAAAATAGACGCACTATCAACTGAAAAAAAGAAATAATAATTCGAAAACAGATCAAGTTTTGGGTCCCTTATTCATCCGTTCGCGTTTATCGCATGGGTCTTAGAGAATTACCGAAACGAATAGGATGTCTGACTGAGATAATAAAATGAAAAAATTATTCTAAACCAATACCACTTTTGACAAATTCATATTTTGTTGATTGAAGTTTGATCATTTGTTACTGAAATATCTACAAAAAAACTTGAATTAGAACATGTGGTACCAATATCGAAAGGTAATAATTGCTTCTACAATAATGAATTTAATAAAATTACAATTCTGTTTAGTTATTAAGCACCAAAGTTCAAAAATAATTGTAAAAACATGAGAAATATTCTGAAAATCGCGTTTATTTATAAAAAATCGCTATTAAAAAAGTTATTTTGTAACTTAATTTTATTCTACTATTCATTAGCTAAAAAAATAATACTTTACATTTTTTGTTCTTATAATGCGAGCTTTTCGACTTATTTCAATTTTAATAACAATAGGATTTGTAACTAATTCACAGTATAGTATGTTATCAAATTAAATTCTATAAATATATACACTATTCACCGCACCTTCAGTCCTCACACACCATTCAACTTTTTTTTTGTTTTGATAGCACTGAATCGATTAAAAATTAAAAGTAGTATAATAAAAATATGACAATAGCAACATACAATATTGAAAAGTACTTTTATTGAATGGCATATATATATTCATCATTTGGTCCATTTTAAAATTGATAGATTTGATAAATTTTATAAAAAATAAAATATGTATTGTTGTATTTACAAACGAACAAGAATTAATAATCAACCCAATAATTCCAGAAAATGTTGTATAAATATATATGTAGTAAGTAATGTATTATTATAGTAGCTTAAGTTTTTTCACAAAGTTATACACTTTTACTACATTGGTAGGTATATGTAATATATATTAGTACTAGAACTAGAATACAAACAAAGGTTATAGAGACTATATTTTATATTATATATATAAATTTATAGTAATACATATTTACTCGTATAATTGTATATATTCATAATAAAACACGCGGGTATATATAAAAAGGAATTTATGTTTTTAATTAAGTAGAGTGTAAATTCCGACCATGCCACTTTGATTACTGATTTATGAAACAAACAGGTGTGTGAATTTTCTATATAAATAATGTGTTATTTTTTTTTTTTGCGTTTTATTATTATTATTATTATTATTATTATTATTATTATTATTATTATTATTATTATTATACGTACAAATAAAACATTAATTCACATGTACAGCGTACACCTACCTATACAATATATAAAATGCACACATTAAAAACATTAAGTTTTTATAGATTTTATTATATTTCTTTTTTATTTTTCTTGGCACCCATACCAAAAATTTACGTTTTGCATAAATAAAAATTAAAATTTATTTATAATGTCAATTGTATTATTTGTTGCTATATAGACGATATAGAAAGAGTCAAATAAAATTAATCAATTAATTTAAGTATAATTTTTATTCATTTTACTTGCAAAATACTCAAAGTATGTATTATAATATTTGTCATTTTATTATTTTAATCAACCAAATTTATTGTGGTTAACATCAAACTTATGTGTAAATTCCATATAAGTATTTCGAATAACAAAATATTTTATGAGGGTTTTTCTTTTCTTTTTTTTTTTTTTTGGTAAATTTTCCAATAAATAAATTGGTTTCATTATTAAATTTTCTATGCATGTAGACTATATATTGGTACTATATGCATGCACACAGATTGTAGGTGTAGGTATATATAAATTTTATATTATCCGAATTTATGTATATTTGTGAGTATATTGCGAGACGTAGTATAAATATTATTGAAATCAATATAAGAAATATGTTTCTTCAATATAGTAAATTTATATATTATATTTTAATATTATTTTATGTTTCAAAAGAAATTCTTTTCAAAAAAATTTCTCTTAATTGGTTATACAGATTTTATGTTACAATAGACTATTAAATTTTTTTTTTTTTTTTATTTTGAAAACTTTGTAGCCAAGAGGAAACCAATTTAATTTTTTCTCTTTTATATATACATATATTTTTTATATAAAAGAAAGTTTACAGTTTTCTTTATTATATTCAGAAAATGATTTCATATATTTGTTAAATAAATATATTGTAGTTAGTTCTATTTTGGATTGGTTATATACGAAATGGAATATAATATTAATAATAATATAGTAAAAGATAAACGGATTACTTATTCTTATAATCAAAGTTTAAACTAAATTGTAAAACTTTAATACTTTGCCGTATACGTTTAGTGTAAATAATTGTGCACATATTTATATGTATATGTATTATAAAAATGAAAAACTAATTAATAGCTTGTAATATTCATTTTTTATTCGTTGCGTCAATTATCGATTTTGAAGTTTTTTTGTGAGAATTTTCAGTAGAAATTTGAATATGCATCCTTTTTGGTGTTCGGAGTTATAAACATTGGAAAATAAAAACCATAATTGCCAAGTGATTAATACAATTAAACGGTCATAAACTAAATATAAGGGTTGATAAGTATAAGACTTACGTCAAGTAATAATACTTAGGCAATTGTGTGGTGAACAAACGAAATCGAAAAAGCAGATCATATATTTATTTGGGATTATCCTCTGTAGTGTGTACGATATACTGTCTGAAAGTACTTGAGGAATATCTGTAAAAATGTAACAAATGAGATGCGGTATCTATTTACATTCAAAAATATTTCTGCCTTAAGTAGCACCGTATTTTGTACCATAATTAAAATTTAGCAGAAATATTTTATAGAAAAGTTATTGATAAAAAGTATTTCAAATGAATGTATTTTACAGTATTTTATTACAAAATATTTCAATTTAAATGCAAAAGTATTTTGTTGTGATTGGAATGTTTTGATATACCCGGCAAAAATGTTAATTAATTGTATAATTTATAACGCAACACTGTTCTATCAAAATCGTATCTATAAATATTCAAATTGGAATTTCTATATACGTGCGAATGAATGTTATAACAATACGATTTCATAAGAGAAAATCTAAAAATTACAGATAATTTTCCAATTAGTGAAAATAATAAATAAAAATTATATTGTTAAGTAACGTTTGCCATTAAAGATTTAAATTTTGTTAAATACAAAATATTTATTTATTTATTATAAAATTTATAAAGAAAAATTAAAATCTCCAAAAAATTATTATGTTCAAAACAAGATATTTTTTTTTAATTTTTTTTAGTTTTACATATACTGTTCAGAATAAAGTATAGCATTTTGATCGAATTGAACAGCAACAATTTATGTCTGTAGAAAATGAATGCATAATATTGCCACTAACAAAAAATATAAGTTTAGCATTAAAAATCAAAAGAATATCTTCATTCTGAAGATAATTGAAAGGTGCTGCATATATTATTATTGACAATGAAAGAAAGATGAATTGTTTATAGAAAAATTGGAAATAAATAATAGTGGAGTAATTTTATTAAATGAATTTATCACTTTCGTACTCATTTTTAGCAAAAATTATAACTTGTAATTGTAACTTGATAGCACTCGTATAGACAGCAAAGCGTTGCTGAATTTTATGTAATTTATTTTTATTATAAAAACTTTTTGTTGAATTGAATTTGACTAAATATTTAATTAATAGATATTTTTGCATTTTGTCATATTAAAATGGAATTTCACAAAGTAGTAGTACATTAAAAATATTAATAACAATAAAACAATAAAAATAAAATTAAATGTCATCATGAAATTTGATCGATATCGAGGTGAACTAATTCCACTCAAAATTAATAAAATGATCAAAAAAGTAGATAAGTAATTACAATTTAATGTGAATTTTGGTTACACGGACCACATCTCTCTATATTATATATATTTTATTCGGTTCGATTACTCGGGTTGTAATTTTGTATGTGTCAAACATCTTATATATTTGATCTGTATTTAAATAAAATTTAATCTCCATTAAAACTGAAAAAATATAAAAGCAATTTTAAAAATGACGCACCAACAACACAATAATATTACATATTTTTTCATTTTTTCTAACTTATTGTTACAACAAAGGTAAAAGAAAAACATTTCTGAATAAATATCCATCATAAATATAGTAAAGCAATACTTCTTCTCACCAATATACATTATATATATTTGATACACATACAGATACAACTATATCATATATATATATATTACATATGTACTTTAGACATTTATTATGAACTTTTCCATTTATTTCCTACTTACATGTTTTTCTCTTTTTACATTTTATAAAAAGTATAATATTATATGAAACTTAAAAGAAATATTTTATGTAAATTACACAGAATAATAAATTTTTGTATATATATTTATAAATAAAGTATATAATAAAGAAAATATCCCTTAGCACAGCAATATAAAATATTAAATAATGACTATCATTTATTTTTGTACGTTTGAATTAGAAATTTTATATTTATATGTAGGTTATGGTTATAATGTATATATATATATATATACCTATACCTAAGTACCCATAAAGAACATAGAGCATATACAATGAGAATATATTATATAATAATAATGTATTATTATATTAGTAATATAAAAAAAACTTAAAAAATATTAATTCATTTAAAAAAATACTAAGCAGTTCGTAGGTCTAGAATTAAAGGTATATAACAAGTTTATTTAATAATACAATATAATAACAAACAGGTGAACTGTCTGCATAGTTTTATATGTTTTATATTGTGTTAAAAACTGAAAAACAATAATTGTATTGTATAATTTATATTTCCATCTGTTGCCGTTCAATCCATTAGAAGCAGTCCCGTAATATTGGCTTATATATTGACATAAATCTTTATTTCTTGTTTTGAATGCAGTTTACCAGCAAAAAGAATTCATTCAAAATTGTTAAAATTGTATAAAGGATGCATAATCATAATTTTCCACAGAGAGAGAAAAGGGGCTCTTTTTAAATATGGTCGTATTCTTGCAGCTGAGATCACAGTCACACATGAAAATAACGAGTTGGAAAAATTTTGCATAAAGAATTACTTATATAACAAAAAAGTTTGTGCAAGATGTGTGTGCCACATTTACTATCCAATGCGTAATTCTCAAGCAATGTATTTCAAAAATCGTTTCAGAACTGTTGGGATACACGGTACTATACACGAGAGCCAAAAGAACAGTTAAATCTAAATTAAAATGATAGATTGAAATCTGTGTGTAATTTCACAAAAAAAAAATGGCAAAGACGTTTCCATTAGCAGAAAAGGTTATGGCAATAGTTTTTTGGAATTACAAAGGTGTTTTATTGGTCGAGATTCAGGTGATTTCTTTGAAAAACATATTTGACATCAATAAAATATTATTTTTTTAATTATATACCGAGAGCTTTTGCGACAACTATCGTATAAATAAAATATTTTTTAAAGTTTTTGCTTATTATTCAATAAAGGGTATTGCAGCAATAAATTCTGTATAATAAAGAATATAAAATATGGATTATATTGAATTGCAGTGCAACCATTATAATAATACATAATTATAATTTAGGCATACTTATACTCAGTTTTCAGAGATATACAGATGTTAGAATATCGGAAGGGTTACTGCTATATAAGTTTTTAATTTTATTTATTTTTTTAAGCTAAATAACATTGAATTGAATGTTTAGGTTTTCAAATTAATTATAATCTATATACTGTGCGATAACAAGAGGGTAATTTTAATTATCCACCTATACATACACATATAATATATTGTAAAACAATTTCAGACATTTTATTTACAAATGTTTAATAAATTTCAATCTTTTCAACACATAAGGGTATGAATTTTATGTGGCAATAATACTAGCTTCAAGAATAACATGTACTTTTCTGAAGTTATTAATCGATAAACACCACTTTATTATAATAACCGTATACTGTAAATGTTCATGTGTTTCTTGCGACACCCTATTATATGTATTTATTTATGGTTTTTTCCTTTTTTTTCAAAAAAATTTTCAATTTATTTTCTATTTGATATTATTTGAACGTCTATGTATCTCACTTTATACATATATGTGGAAAACATAAAATGATGAAATCTGTGAAATCTGATGAATTTTCATATAATATATAATATACATATATGGGTGCGTTGTAGTTGTCAGTAGTAGTAGTACATGTAAAGTATACAATATTAATATTAACATATATACGATAATAAAAAATTGTTCATTTACTATATAAAATGGATTTTTACGTGCAAACCATAATAATTTTTTATGTATGTAAATTTGAACGTTTTTAATGGTGTCACGAATGGAGAAAAATTATTCATAGAACTAATAATAATAAGCTTTAACTTATAACTATTTTATATGATGCTATTGAATTACACCTTCCACCAGCAAGTATATATGAATAATTTATGCAATACATAATCATAGAATATATATTCACCTATGCATCATGTATTTGTATATTAAAAACGTTTCACAATTTAATATTTTATAGATACAATTTTTATATATATAATTTTATCGCTTATATATCAATAGCATATTTAATTATAAATATCTGCAGTAGCACATTGTATAAATGTAATCACTTTAAATGTCAAATAAATATTCCTTTAAAATTAATAAAGTACTTTATTATGATGAATATAATATTTATACAATATAGGTTTGTCCGAAAATTAACCGGAAATGAATTAAAAACAATTAATTTACTTTTATACAATAATATAAAGATCATTCTGGTTAGCAAATGGATTAAGAAAAAATTGGAAATGAATTAAAAACAATTAATTTACTTTTATACAATAAGAAATGGATTAAGAAAAAATGATTATCGATATTTTATAGACGAATTTATACTCCATCAATTGAAACACAATACATTATCAATCGTCGTCAAAAACATGTGTTTTGGATAAACAAGCACCATAAGCGTCAAATTGTTTGGTTTAATTTTATATCAATAGCTCGCATAGTGAACGACACACTCCATATTCCGCAAAATATAGATTAACAATATCGGCGTACTTGTGTAGTAAACATCATAATCAGAACTTCTAAAACGTTGAAATCAATCACTAATACTGTTTTCGATGAAGCAGATTCAACATACATTTTCGCCAACAATCGATGAGTTCTAGTTGCACTTTTTTTCCAACCGAAATATTGTATAGACACACGCGTTTTGTATTGTTGATTCATCGTCATGTTGCAAAAAATAATCTAAAGTCATCCAACAAGCAAACATCACAAGAACTTGAGTTGGACAATACGCATAGCACTTAGGATAATACGTTCAAACATCCATTTTAGAGTCACCTCATCATTATTATCACCATCCGATTGAGAGGTCATCGGTAATTTTACCGTTGCACTATTACCTAATATTGTCCGATCAAAATTGTACACAGCAGGTACAAAATTGGCCTCATTACATTGCCCTATGGAGGAACATTCGTAACAATTTCAATTCATTCAAAATCAGTTTCTTCCGTGTTTTATTCCCCGCCATAATTACCAACACCGATTTTTGACATGTAAAATGTTAATTTTCATATATAATCATATTATATACGCAAATATAATCATCAACAATTAACGTGTTTTATTAAATTATTTAGTATAATGATAAAAGGCGTATTGATAGTCCAATTCCGTATATAATACAGCATAAATAAATATAAAAAATTTGACCTAGTTTCAACCACGTGTGCATTTTATACCTAAATGCCTCTGGCCTAGTTTTCTCACCGTCGTCTATCTTTATGTGAATATACTTATATATTATACATAACATAACATGTATCAGATGGATATACGAAATTACACGCCATATATAAACATATAACTCTTCTACAACGCAGCAGTATCTACTGCCACATATTTAGCCGCATTGATGGAAAATTCGCTGGAGGTGAAATTAACTTAAAATAACATAAAAAAAAAAAAACTCGTGGATCGATTAAATTTAGTTGTATAGCGAAACCACATTGTAGCCCGCATTGTGAAAGGGTTACATGTAATTTTTTTTTTTTTAAATAAAATGTTCTTATTACAGTTTTATGATAAAGATATATTATTACAAAAGAATGAGAAAAAGGAGTTACTATATACAGAGTGTCCACTAATGCAGCGCAAAAATTCAACGGGTTTGGGTGCTGCAGAACACAATTCTAAGTCGAAAATAATAAATGAAAACAGAGTTCTTATTCGAAAAGTGTCATTTAGTATTTTCGACTTAGAATATTATGTCCTCCAACAGTCCGTGAAAGTGTTTTTCTCTGCACTTGTGAACACTCTGTATAGGTGGTTTTTTTTATATATGTTTTAATGTGTATTTCTACAAATTTTAGAAAATGTATGCTGAAATTATATAACATATAAGAGTATATATTGTATACGATTGTAGTTGTATATGAGATATTTGAAGATAAGAATGATTAATGATATATTGTTTTTTTTTTTTTGGATGTATAATATTCGTAGGTTTAGCGGATATATATCTGTCTGTCTGTCTGTATGTATAGTATTGTACAAAAATACACATACACCTATAATAATATAATAAACACAAAATAGATGATGTTTTTTACCTGAAAATTTAATATTCACCGAGTAGAAGATTAAAAAGTTGTGTAATTAAACAAATGTGAGGATTTGAAATTGTTTCTATATACATTGAATATGTATATATGTATATCATGTACACGTACAGAGTGTATTAAAAGGTATACTAACATTTAAAATTAAATGATGAATTTAAAATTCTGACATTTAATCTGCAATGGCAAATTTTTATGTAATTTTATTTATATATAATTATTTGAAAATTATGATAATTATGACAGAGTTCATCTTGTTAACAGAGATCGAAATAAAATAAGAAATCAAAAATGATAATTTACACATCGAATTCATTTATCAAAGAATATCTATTATATTTAACAATATTTGGTACGTTTCAATACATACTGTTTTTAAATACATATATAAATAAATCCGTATACCTATACTGAAATTTACATGCTATAATCCAACATAATATAATTACTGTGTAATAGTTGAGTTGCGGAAAATACGATGACGTACGATATATGTATAGTAATAATAATAATATGAATAATAGATAATAATTAAAGTTTTAATTAATTTTTAAAATTCATAATAACTTTTTTTAGTATTTATAAATATAAAAAAATATTAAGTTGCTCGCCATATATAAAAAAAAAAAAAAAACTAATATTTATCTGACAATGAGCAACACAAATATAATTTGAGCATAATTAATTAAAAATATTGTACAAATAAATATAATAAAAGTTATAAAATATATTTTATGTTAAAATAATTTTTACAAAAAATTGTGCATCGATTCGATTTATAACCAGAATCAAAGAAGCAGTTAAAACAACGAAGGGCACCAATGAAGTCATCAACAGTTTTCATTAAGTATAGGAATAATTAGTTTTCGGCGATGAGTAAATGGTACTTTATAGGATAATATTAAAAAAGATAAAACTATAATAGGAGAATATTCTGCAAAACTTTTGTAATAACTGGGTAAGAAAATTATCCAGGAAAAACACACTTTGCACCTGAATATAATAAATAGTGTTATATTGGAAATTAAGCTGACAAGAATTATTAAACTACAAGATTCAATCAAGTACATTTCCAGGAAATTTGAAGATAATTTTTTTTTGTTTTATTTGTACCACTCCTCACATAAAAGATGAAACAGGTGATAGAGTGGTATTGATGTTTCAAGGAACAAGGACCAAGAACATTGTAAGAATCTTATAATCAGGATAATATTCATATTTAGTCGAGTTGCAGTTCATATGCAAGAGAATTAAACAAGGAATTTGTTAGAATTATTGTTGCAACGATCAATGATATTTTCAATCCATTATAAGAATATTTTTGGGTTTGGTGTGGCCAATCCAAATATACGTATAAGAGAATTAAACAGAGAATTGACTATAGCACAACTGTATTTAATTATTATTAAATAGTATATGTATCTCAAATGCTTTTTAAATAAAGAAATAGAACCATATACTAAACTCCAACATCGGCTTTCATCCAAATTGGGCAACTATTTAATATTTATAATAAAAACAAAATTATTAGTTCTCGTTCAATAGTTGTTACAAATTAATTAATAATTATCATTTTCAAGTAATTCTTTTTATTATTATAAACTTTATTTTAATGAACTTTTAAATCACATAATAAAATAGTTTCTTGATGATGCTATTATGAATTCAATGGGCATGTGAACTTATCAATAATTAATACTTTTCACTCGATTTATTTTCACCGTTTTCAAAGCGTTACGGTTCCCACTGCCAAAATAATCAATGTATTAGTTGGACGTTAGTAATGATATCGCCAGAGAGTAACATATGTGTGTCAAAGGGTTTCAATTATGTAATTAAATTATTAAATAATAAATAGTTATCAAAAACCCATTATTTTGTTTTATTATCTGTATAATTTTTTTATCTATTATATATTTTTATCTGAAATATAAACGATCTTTTTGTGTATTGCAAAACAAAGTAATTCCATATTGTTTTTATTTGCAAAAGAATAGCTAAAATTTTGAAATATTTTTATTGAAATTGATGTGTTTACATAAATAGGTAAATTGTATCGTTGTATATACATTAAAACGGATTAATCACTTACACACTGAGTGATCGTTATTTTAAGTTAATATAATTTATTACTCAATTGAAATGTTTTGATGCGACATTGTACAATAATAATATTATTTATTTAAAGAAATATTATTTATTTATAATATAAAATATAAATAATATTCTTAACTAAGAATAAATAATAATTATTTTACTGTTCTATATTATATTGTGTATTATAATAATACATTTATTATATTATAAATGTGAATGCATATGTAAATATTTATAGAACAGAAACATATAACATATATCATTAAAAATATAAATAATTCAATTTATATGTTTTTGGCATCGTATGTAAATATATGTAATTTATTTTTATATGCAAAATCGTACAATATAAATATAGTAGAAATATATTGCACATCGCACATAAACGTATGAAATAATATACAATATTTTCATATTAATAATAATTAATATATTGTAATGATATATGGATTATTATGACTGTTTTTTTTTGTTGGCATAATTCCTTTTTAATTTTTATTATTATTATTATTTTTTATTATTTATACATGTCGTTTTAATTGTTACCAAATAAAAATCAATTAATTCTTTTAATATAAATATTTAAATTTTATAGAATAGAAAATAAAATCTGATATTATTATTAATTATTTAATTAATTAAATAATTAATATTAATGTTACATGTACATTGATAAAAGTAAATGTGGACCTATTTTAAATTTAAGTTTAATTTTATTTACGAATAACAAAAAAAATATATAAATTATTAATTAATTATATAAATAAGGAAATTATGTGTGCCTAAAAATGTTGAACTACTGAATTTCATTGAAACGCAATAACATAGAAAATTCAAAATATTGATTGACATGACCACAGGATTCAATGCAAATTCTGTTATTAAGAGTATTTTATACAAAAAAAAACTCTGTCTCACCAAAAATGTATAATTAGTCGCGTGCCATTGCATGTTCAATTTGGCAAAACAATATATGTTTTATAGACGAAACAAAAATAACATTATAATAAAATTATAAATAAACGTCTTCTAATGTGTTTTTTTTTTTTTTTCTTAATTAAAATATGCGTAAATAAAATAAAATATTTCAGAAAATAAATAATATAATATAAATTATTATAATAAAAAATAAATACTATAAAATATATATAAATGTTAAAAATTAAATGTACCAAAAATAAGTTTTAAACTAAAATGTTAATAAATATATAATTATAATTATAACATATTTTATTGTAATAGGTTGATGTTTTTTTGGGATGATTCACATTTAACACAGATTCGGTTCGGATAATTGTTAGATGTTGTATAAAATCAAATTATTATATTTCGAATATATATAACAAATTGAAATTTTAATGGACTTGGAAAAACATAAAATCTTTAATGGAGAAGTTTCAACTGATATTCTCGAAAATTTAAGCAATTGTTAGTGTTCCGAAATATTATCATTCAATTTGGATGAAATTTTATTTGGATACTTATACATTTGTTATGAAATTTAATTATCTTAAATTTTTATAAAAAAACTTAAAAAATTATAGCATAACAAAGACGAGAATAATTTGAATATTTCTAAATCGATTTCGATTCTAGAATAAATAATCATTACATATGATAAACTTATACAAGTACTATAGATTCCTGATTTTGATCATTACTTTTCCAATTTTGTATGGACGTTTTTAATATATTTATATAAGCACTTTCAAGTTACTGATAATCGATACAAACAAGGCAGTTTGCCATCTCATACCGGTGCAGTTAATTATATATTGCCTTTAATTCACATTGAGTGAAAATAAAAAACTTTTGTAGTGGATGTACACTTGTTTATTGATTAAGTATTAATTAAGCTTTATCGACAAAACACATTTGCAATTGTCGCATTACCATCAGATTTACTTTGTCATTTACAATGTGGTCGATCGCAACAAATATATATTTATTAAACTTTCTCCATTCATGATTAAAAAACCTTAACTTCAATTGATTTCAATCAAAATTTCTATATCACTATATTGACAATACATTATATCCGATAATTATGTATTGTATCACGAATCAGACAATTAAAATGAAAGAGTTTTCTTTGGTGTATTGTAGACAATCTTAAAAGCCAAAATTCGTATGGGTACACGCATGATAACAATTAACATCACTGCCAAAACAGAATATCCATGTTCAAAAAGTAATGGCCTGGATTTGGTGGGATCAGCAATGAGTGTAATTATAGTAAATACGAAAACCCAATGAAACTGTTACTGCTGATGAAAATGTTCATCAATAGCAAATATTCATATGAAAATCAATTTCTTGTTATATACAAAAATACAAAAATATAAGTAATAAATAATATTTAATAAGTAAAGAATCAGTTTATTCACAATCAATTAAATGACACTGTAGTTTTAATTATTAAATATATATTAATAGGCACCTGCATCATCGACAATTATCATCTTAACATATTAATAATCCAAAATAAAAGCTACTACGAATTATTTTTGATCAGAATAGTACAAGTATATATAGAGACTACAATGTATATGATGGCATTTTAATCGGTAAACACTGAATGATTAACCTTTCACACGAAAGATAACTTTTTTAAACATTGATTATTTTCTATATATTGTATATACGAGACCGTATAAAATAATGAATTTAAAAAGATTAATGTGATATCAAATTAACAGAAAAAATAACTAATGTAAATAATTGAATAGAACATTAAATTAAATGTGATAAATTAATTTAGAACATTTACTTTTGAATAGGACCCTGTCACAATAAATTTATTTTAAAATTTTTACGAATCACATGAAATTGAATAAATATATATTTACACATACACGTCGGTCGGTCTGTCTCTGTTGTATAGCACATGAACGATATAGACAACAGAAATAAAAATGTAACTAGACATATTAAAGCAAGACGTGTATTAAAGGCAACACATAACTAAAATAAATATAACTTTGAATAAATAGAATAGATCATTAAAATAATTTCACAGACAATATTCTCTAATACTTATATTATAATTTAGAAATATTCCTGAAATAGAATATTATTTATTTTTATTATATTTGTGTGAATTCAATGTGTCTTTTGTCTTTGATAACTTTTACATTTTTGCTAAGCAATAATAAATTAAATAAAATAAATATTTTTAGAATTTAATATATTATTATGAAAATGAAAATTCATTAAAATGTTATAATTAAAATGACTTTTGTTTCTATTATTTTTTTTTTCTACACATTTATGCGCGAATATGTATTTGTGTTTTATCAAAGTAAAATTAAATTTAACATATACACAAATATATGAATAGGGTTTCCATATCATATTATTGTAAATTCATTATGTAATATCTAAAAATATTAATTTCGATATATGTATATTCGCCCAAATTCAAAAAATTATTGAGAATATTCAAAATATGAATGTGAATGTGCAAGAAACCAAAAAGAAAAGTCATTGGTTTTTGTAGAACATCTTACAAATATATTATATTCCACAGAGTAAAAGTTGCCAAAAAAATCACTCGGATATAACTTAATAATACTGCCAAAAAATTGCTACAAATTGTTAACGGCAAGAAACTTTTTTATTATAATTAAATTAAATTAAATAAAGTTCAGGCATTTTCTATAAAAACAATGTTCACATGTTCTATCTGTACAAAAACTTGTGATTATTGCGTTCAACTCTTAAAAAGCAGAGTTATCGTTAGCAAACTGAAAAAAATATTTTTGCATCATCGACAACATGTTTCGAAATAGATCAAAGTTACGTTGGAAATAGTGAGCCAAAATAATTGTTTCCATAATTTGTGATGTATTTTTAGAAAAATAAATAAATGTTTCCATTTTTCTGCATGCAGAAAAACTTCAACTGAATGAGTTTATTGTTTTTAAATAAATATTTTATTTTAAAACATTTTGTAAATTAAAAATAATTGTTATATAACATATTATATTATGGTATAAGAAAATTATAATTCGAGTTCGCTGTCCAGAAAATCGCTTGTTGTGCGTGTTAATGCATCGAGCTCTGAATAAACCCCATTATGTTTATCATAAATTTTACAGTGAAATCATATATGACAATTTTTATATAATAATTTTTTGTATATTTAGTCTCAATCCTTTGATAAAATTCATATTTAATTTCATTCAATTCATTTGATATATTGATATGGGTACATATCATCATAAATATTATAGGTATATTATATATAAACACACAGTATATACACTATATATTTATTGTGCGGATAAATATATATATATACGTTTAATTAGATGTATACGCTAAATATTTATAATTATTTATGTACATTACATTGAAAATTCTGTTTGATTGAATTTTTGATATATACAAATAATCATATATGCATCTACTACAAAACAAAAAAGAAATGTATTTACCCTAAAAATATTTTGTGTATTTAATTATTCATTTCTATTTTGAATAGAGAAATATAAATATGCAAATTTGAATTAATTAATTAAATATATACTTTTACATACCATAAATCCATATATATATCGTATATACAAATTATTACATATTATTGGGTTGGTAACAAATAAATTGCACTTATGCAATATATGTAGATGAGTTATGATGAATTTTAAATAATGTTAAACGTAACGAAAATGATCAAAATGGATTGTGTACAATAAGAACGTAGTACGAAAAAGATCGTGGAGCAAGCCAATATCCATTTTAAATAAGGTTATATTAACAGTTTGGTGGCATTACAAAGACATTACCCGTTTTGAACTTTTACCGCACGCAACCAAACAATCAACAACTAACCAAACTGAACAATGTAAATCAAGAAAAGAGACCAGACAACATCTTTAGTCAGTCGTCAAAAATTATTGGAACTTGGTTGGTATATCCAAAAAATTGTGTTACATTGTCATTTAAAAAAAAACAGTGAAAATTTATTAGTTGCCAACCCAATATATTGTAACAAAAATAAATTTGTATTGTTGTGCTATACCATTGCTATACATATTATTATTTTATATATACATATATTTTTATAACAAAATAAGTTTTTTAAGCCACCGCAAAACGATGATGTTTCAATGACGGTGTCTATACTATATGCGTTATATATTTTAAAATTATATAATATTGTACAATATACAAATACATATATATTTACATTACATTAATAAATGTATAAATTTAGTAATTTCTTAATTAACGAACACATCAGTGACGGTTGCAAAGATTTCCTACAAAGGAAGCCAGTTTTTTTTACGTTATAAGGTTTGCATACATGAGCTATTATCGTCGATCAAAAAATGTGTCCTATTTCCTTACCGGAAGAATCAGTTTTAATCTTAATATCTTTCAATAGTTACTTTTCTATATTGAATGTATGTTAAATTAACCATTCTCTTCTGATATCATATAATATATTTTTTATAACTTAATCAATATTCATTCTCTCAAAAATATTGAACTATTAATTTAAATCATTTTTTTACAATAACTATACATATTGAAAGAAAAAACAGTCATTTATGAATTGATAATTAATTATACATTCTGCCGTACACAACCTATCTGTGTGTATCATTTACATTTACGTATACATATATTCGGTATCATGCATTAGGAAAAAAATATAAATACGTGGAAGAGTAGGAATACGCACAATACTCCTGATATAGTTTCTGAACTGTCCACAAAGAAATTTCCACATATAATCGAATACTTTACATTAAGAAAATAGGCGGTGTGGACAATGCTTTTTAAATTTAGTTGATATCGTACTACAAATCGATGACCAATGTGTGCTTTTTAACTGACATTCAGTTGATATTTCAGGCGTTAAATGAATTTGTTATTTATTCTGAAATTGTTCCAATTTATAAGGAAAACGTGTACAACGTTGAATTAAACTGATTTCATTTGTTTATAATTTCCCACTTTATATTAATGATTCAATAATATATTTTATTCATTCTTCAATTCGCATCATAAGAAATTTCGTTATAATTATTACCAAATTCTGTGTAACCAGTTAAATTTTAGTTTGACTTTTACAATGGAAACACTCAATAAACTCATAATCAGTTTACGTATAGCCACCACTGACTGTTACACTATATAAATATATATATTTTAATATTATTACATAATATAGATGGAAATGTGTCTGTAAGAAAATTCTTATGTAATTTATTTAAATAAATAACATTTTAAATAAATAGAGAACTAAATATATGCTAATTATGTGTATATTTAACAAATTTTATATTAAATTAACAAAATTTTACATACAATTTTAATTTTGCTACATCATATTCTATCTATCTATTTATCTATCTAGTTATCTATCTAGTTATCTATCTATATATATAAAAATATATGTATATTTATAATTATAATATAATAAAATATAGCAATATAAAATTATGATATGTCTGTGTCTATATATGGAAAAGAAATTTAAGTAAATATAAATGTCAGATATGATACAATTTTATATAACATATAGAGGATGACATGTGCATCTGTATTTGGACAGATTTTGTGTTAATTTGAAATTTGAATTGAATAGTCACTGTCCTATTTTACATATATTTTCACCACACTGTACTAAAAATTTAAAATTAATATATATAGTAAATTATATAATATTGTAATTTTAACATAATACATAAACATAATAATTATCAATATAAAAGTGGTCATCAATTAAATAATTATGTAAATTATCATAAACATAAATAATTTTTAAATATTAAATTTTTTTCTAGAAACAAATGTATGTATTCTTGTAGAAAAAAAATTCCAATGTTTCATTATATTAAGTATACGCATACTATATAGAATTTGGCAAAATATATAATAGTACGTATTTATATGTATTCATAGGCATTTATAGATATCTCCACGCGCAAACATCAATGGAAACCTAGGAACATATAGTATATAAATATATTTTATATACATTACATACATATTTTATGAGGACATCATTAAGACGGAAGAGCACTTTCTTATATCATTTTCGTTTACTTTATCGTTTATATTTTTTACAAACGAGGGTAGCGGTGGTAAGTAACTTGTTTGTTTGATAAGCAAAAAAGATTGTTAATGAAGAATTTCATTTTTAATTCTCAATATCTAATATCGAATCCCGAAATACAACCATTCTTTTGTCTAATGACTGCGGTATATACGGATATATATAGGAATCCATAATTATATTTCATTTATGTATTCGAAATGCTATATATGTAAATATGTATATCTATTTCAATTGAGGAAGACCATAAAAATAGTTAATTGAATGGATATATTTGTTTATTACCATTTTGTTATTGATTTTATTTATTGAAAGCATTTTTTGAAAAAGAAAAAAGTGACAAATTTTTCCAAATATTTTTTATATATAGTTATAATGTGAGTATGATATGATACATAATCACAAACAAATTTCAACATAATTATATCGCTTTTATTATCAGTATCTTATTTTGTCATAACCACACACATATACTTACTACACTACCCTCGTATCAATACACAATATACATTAATATACGCAATGTAACATAATATAATATATGAGAATAATATATAGGTGTATACATAAGATAAAAAGTATTTATATAATATATAAGACGTAAACTCATCAGACCACTTATAAATGTAATCATCATAACTTCAAAGACCATCTGCGTTATCTGATTTAATATAATAACAATGAAGTGAATGGAGGAGAAAAGTTTTCCTATATATAAATATATAGATGATTTTTTGTTTTTTGTCGACTAGAATATATAAATATAAAATATTAAAAGTCTCAAAGATAAATAGTAAAAAAAACATTGTTATATATAGAATATTATTTTATATAAAATCAATATTAAATGCTATAACCTATTAAAAAATATAATAAACCTAGTTATGTATATATGAAGGATAGCATAAAAAGGATAAAGGTAAATACTGCAAATATTAAATTCAATATTATTATATAATAAATCTTATGTAATTAAAGTTATTGTTTTAATTTGTAATCAATATTTATTTTACTAAAACAATTGTTAATTTATAATATTTTAATTATTGTATAATCTCTGATAATAGTGAAATAATATAGGTATAATAAATTTAATTTATGTACAATTCATAAAATATCATAGAAATTTGACAAGGTATAAATTGTCATATAATATTTAATATATTGTTATAGAAATAAATAATTAACGTAGATTATTGTAAAATCTATAAACAGTAACTAAAGTGTATGTGTTAAAATCTGCGGCCGTTTAAAGTTAAGGAAAATATTGTCTTACATTTTAGTATTAACGAAAGTTTTTAGAAATTTAATGATATTAGTCACTCATTTATATACGTTATATAGTTGCACGTATTTTAAAGAATTTCTAGGACATCGCCGCCACAACGTTAAAAATGAGTCGTAAAAGCACCATTTTCAGGTGACAAAAGGATTTTTATGTTTCAAATTATGGAAAACTATTACAAAAAGTGATATGGGTCTACTTGATTAATTGAAAAATAAAAAATTACTCGATACACTTTTTACAACCAATCCAATCTTTCAAATTTATTTTTCTGAAAATTATACCCTTACAATAAGTAAATTATAATATATGCATCAGCCGGGAATCTATAAATGAAATATTTTCCAACGAAACGAAATACGCTGCTGTTATACAATCACTAATTGACTCAATCAGTGGTGTTCCTCTACATCGATAGGCTCTGCTTTTGTTTATGTGACGATATTATTACACATTAAAAACGGTTAAAATTGGAAAAAATTGAATTTGAAGTGATGAAATATAATTTTTTCCATTGTTAACAAATTAAACAAGAATTGATTACCAATTCAAAATATCTGTCAAAACAAAACTATAAATGACATTGTCTTTCAGAGAATTTAAAGAATGCCTGCTGTTAAAAATAATATCAATGTGTATATAAGTGTTGTGCCATCTTATTGATTCTTACTTGCATTATAAAATCACTGTCGTATTTCGTAAATTAATTCAAAATATAAAAAATAAAAATAAACTAATTTGTTATTTTTAGCAATTTGTTAAAAGTAATGTCTAAATTACAATAGTATATTTTGCAATATTTCTATAAAAGTATTCTTCTATATACATAAATAAATAAGTAAATGTGTGCCTTCGACGAACCCTTCGTGTTTGATAGCCTAAAGAAATTGGTAATGAGGCGCTTCAAAGGTAGTGCAAACAAACAAGAATTAATACTGAAATCAAAAGAAGAAAATATTGATGGATCGGATATACTAAGAGGAGAAGTGTAGTGGATATTACAAGGGTATCCTTTCAGCAGAAATCCAAATGGTTGGACTTGAAGTGAATGTTCTGATTCAAAATAGCACAAAGATGCTGTATATATATGCGCTGCCTAAACGAAAATAAAAATTAATGATGATGATACACGCATCAATTTATGTTCTATATATATATATTTGCATTAATAATAAAAACATTAACATTTAAAAATATTATTATATCTATAATTAGATTCGTTCTAACTAAACATTTATTTTATATGTATGTACATGATGTCATCTTTGTTTTCAAAATAATAATTAAATCTATTTCATATATAATTACAACCTCTATATATTTATATGTATATATATTTGTGGTGACTGTATATGACATAATTATATACATAAATATGCAATTACATAATATTATAATATATATTATTATCAACAATATTTACGTTATGAAATTGTAAATATGTCGTGTTATGTTAAAAAAAAAATGGTTTTCACTATAACAAAGTTGCAATTTTCTTTTCTTCCGGCATCTAACCTAATGGTTTAATTTTTTTTTTATTTTTCCTTTTTTTCTTTGAATTTCATTTTCTTTTTACAGGCAGATGTGACATTATATTCATATTATTATATTAGATAGATAAATGTATTTATGTGTATACAAACTGGGTGTAATAAATGGTAACAGACATGAACGTTATATTTAAATAATGAAATCTAATACAAATCATACGTTTTTCAATCGTTTTCAAGCTCATTTGCTAGTGTTGCATTCGGTTTATGTGTTGCTTGATTATTTAAAAAAAAAATAACATAAATACTTAATCTATTTATAGTGCAAAAATTATCACCGAAAAACAAAAACGCATAACTTGATAATTAGTATCCGAACTACGCTACATCACTTAAAATTATTCATAAGCGGTTTACTGAATTGCATTGCGGTCATCCAAATACAGAAACTATACCATAACTTAGTTTTACAGATGATGTGACTACTAACAACAAAATCCATGAAATCATATTTCACTATCGCAAATTGAAAAAGTGTGATATAGTTGACCTTACACAAAAATTTTCCTATTAAAAAGATATCAGCATTATTTTTGCAATTTATTGGTCACAATATATTTAAAGCGAACTTGTTCATAGACGTGAACCGGATGAATTCTTTTGTGTAGATTCATATATATATATGCGAATTCATTATTATACACACCAGAAATAAAAAAAACAATCGCGAAGCAATGGGTAATAAGTACCTGATAAAAACACATCAAAAGGTATTCCATTGCAAATAGATACCATAATCTGTTATAAGCTTTTATGGTTAAGGCAACTTTTTATTTTTATGCACTGGTGTAAAATTCATCGAATATTTAGGAAAAGGAAAAACAAATAAACGATGCATTTGAACGAAGTATTTAAGTAGAAGCAATCAGTTTTTACTTTAGAAACATTTGCAATTTTAAAATGTTAAAATGTAGGAATTATTATCCATAAGCATTACCTAAAAATTCGATTCGATATATATTGGCATATAAAACGGCTTTGTTGCACAATGAACAATATTTAAAAAAGTATCTATAAATTGTAGATACAAATTTTTTATCTGCATGTAGATAACTCTTATGTTTAATTAAAGTATCGTTGTAACTTTTTCATCCCTTTTCAAAGTGTCATTAATATTTTTTTGGAAAAACTTGCATTGATTCGTATGTTTCTGAATAAATTTTTTAAATTAAAATTTATCGATGTCAATGACTAATTCAAACGGTCAAAACGATAAATCTAAAAATGGTAATTTCGGATTATGGTTAGTATCTATCAGCAGAACTAGATGTCCTTGGCCGGTATCTTTTAATACAATCTGTTACGAACATAAATATATATTTGTACGTATTACGTATGTATGTATGGTTACATGTATAAGTTCAACAACGTTACGTTGATGATATTTTTGTTCAATTGTATATATAAATATATATGTGCCTTTCAATTTTCTTAATGTGTTCTTGTATGTGCACTGAATCGAAATAAAAGAACAAAAAAACAAAAAAAAAACAAAAAATGATAGAAAGTATTTTTTTTTTCTCGCCGTCTTGAATATAATACTTGCAAATAATATTCTTACTTGTATACTAATTTAATTAGAAGCGCGTCTTCTATTCTATATTGTAAATTACAGTAAAATTCATTTTAAAATTACAAGAATAATGGATAAAAAGAAGACGATGAAAACTTATATTACATTTTTAAATATATGAAATGTTTCTTTAAAAAAATGTATTTATCTCGTATTTAAGTTTTTTTTATATATATATTATTTGTCTATGGTTTCTTTTCCTATATTGGGAAGAAGGTTATAATCATTTTCTGACTTCATATATAATAATACCATTTTATATATAGCTATACAAAATATACAGCGATACCTCTGTTATACAAAATATCACGGCAGTACGCATGATATAGTTTCCTGCTAATCATAATTTAATTATTTATGAAAAAATCTTGATCATCAATCTTTGTTGTACCATATAAATCAGCGTACAACTTTAATTTTGTAATTTTAATATTTTTCATATAATATTTGTACCACAATTGAAGAGCGAGAGAGACAATTGTTACAAGGATCAAAATATCAATCAGGTTTCAAGGAAATTTTGTGGAACCATCTACGGATAATTCTCGACATATCATGAGGTATCTCGTTTGTTAGGTAATTTAACAGGGAATTAAATAAAACTAAAAATTAAAGGATCGAGGACATTTCTAGCACATATCAAGGATAATTCTCAAAAATAAATATTTAAGGCAATTAAACAGGTAATTTAATAAAAACAAAGAATTTAACATTTCCAGGATCCTGTGTAAAGATAATGGAACGTAAAACTGAAAGGATTAAGGATATTTCTAGTACATTATGATTGTTGTATGAAAGGCATAATTACACAGGAAATTGTAACTAATGTACGCTTGAATATCAAGAATATTTCCAATATATATTCCAAATAAAATTATTGAAAATTGATAGTCGTATTACTTCTTCTTATGAAAGAGATTTGAATAGGAAATTGAATGAAATATGTAGGACATTTCCAGGGCCACTTAAAGACAACTATCAATAATAAGTGCAATAAACGATCATCTCCCAAGGATAATGTTCGAAAATATAAGCTATTCGTATAAACCCTTTTAAATAATATTATTGAATTACTGTGCGCAGTGAAATTGTTATCCAGTTGATGCGGATCCATTCACAAAATTTTTATTGTTTTATATTAAATATAATCCTTAGGAGGTCCTAAAAATTTTGTGAATGGATCCGCATCAACTGGATAACAATTTCACTGCGCACAGTAATTCAATAATATTATTTAAAAGGGTTTATACGAATAGCTTGAATGGAATTCATTTTAACTACAGCTAGTATAGAGAGAGGTGAACATTTAATATATGGGGATTTATAGAATTAACACATATATTATACAGAGAAGAAATAAAACTTTTAACGAAAAATTCAATGTTCTTGGGTAATTTTTTTGTATTGTACAATAATTTATGTCGTATTTAAAGTGTTTACTATAAGGAAATATATATTACTTAGTATATTTATATGTAGAAAAATTTAAGTTAAAACTTCTTTTCTTCATTGTCAGGTGTACTAACTTACACATACACACACACACACAAATACATATAATATATATTTATTTTTTTCATGGCAGTTTTTTAATTTATTTTCACCCCATGAACTGAGCGCGAGAAGTGATTTATTATTTGCATTTCATTTTTTTCCTCTTTTTTTACTTTCCTACTTACATTTTTTATGTTATTGTTATAATAATATTATATTCTGTACAATGTACAGGTAGGCACCAGTGCCAGTTGTAAATAAATTAAATTTATTGAGTGCTTCGTCGCTTGAAATAAGCCATAAAAAAACTTTAACAGAATAGACGAAATTTGTTTATAACAACAAAGAAATTTTTTAACTGTCTTTTACAGTTGTCAAATTTGGTACAAAGCAGGCAATGTGTTAGATCCGTCAGCACAAATTATAATATCGAAGTCATAATCCATTACATAGTCGTTCAACTATTAAATTTTGTTCTTAAATCACGATTGTATCTATAGTGTGTCATGTCAATGAAGCAAGGACAAAACATTTTTTTTCTAAAATCTAAACAGTGAGAAAACATTTTCTTGCTTAAAAAGAATGGAAACAGCTATAAGAAATATATTACTTGTCATCAGTATTGAATGGTTATAATTTAACAATGCTTTCAATAGAAAAAAAAGATACGTAAAGTAAACTAGTGATATTTAACGGCAAGGTAATGAAGCAATTTGCTCCCGACAAGTATCCATAGAATAGCAAAAATTTGCTTCCTTTTTTCGAAAATATCAGTAACCGTCACTGGTAGATACCGGAAGAAAAAATAAATGCAAGAAAGAATATAAAAAATATAATATAAAGAAAATCACATTTTCTGAATAGTACATTTTTATGGAAATTTCTTTATATATCCCAACTACGACTACGACGACGAAGACGACAGCAACACAAATGAAACATTTTATTTTTGTATGAATTAAAGAGTTGAAAATTAAAATTTTTCTAAATATTTAAATATAAATATAATAAAAAAAAAATATGATTTGATTTATTTATTTGATTAATACTTTTGGTTTTTGTTATAAATTTAAGTTACAATTTATAGTGAAACTCTATGAAACATGTAATTATATTATATACTTAAGCAGTTTAACAACAAAAAAATATGCTTATACGTGTTTTGTTATGTTCAAACGTAAAGTATATTTTGCAGATGAATTTTTTAATTTTAATTTCTGGATATAAATTTACAACATTATAAAAATAATTCTAAATAGAACTCTTTTCTTTTAAAAATACATTTAAATAAATAAAATTATCTTGTATACAATTTATTTCAATTTAAAATCAATAATTTTTCCTAAGATATTACCACTTTACCAGTAAATAGAAACACGAGAATACGCATATTGAAGTATTTCGTTCACCAAATAGATCCCATATATTCTCTTTTGGCCGTATTTGGTCACAGAACATTACGTCAAAATAACCTTAAAGTGGCTTTAACGAAACAACATTAAGTGCATTCGGAAACGAACATAATGTGTCAAAAACTGCGATGCGTTTCACACCGTTTTAAAATCAAAATTCTAAAAAATTACCATGTCTATTCTATATTCAAAATAATATAATTGAAATTCCAAAATTACAGAGGAATAGGGGTTTAAAGTTTCACTTTGAATACAAAAAAATTGATGAAGGTCAGTAAACAAATCTTCGAAGTAATATGAGAGGGATGCGCAATAAAAAACTAATTTTTATTCAAATTCATAAAATGTAACATATTTTTAAACTTTATTGTATTCAAAAAATGTAATCAATGCAAAACTTTCATTCAGAAATGGAAGTATATAGTTTGTTGTCGAATTTTTGTGACCTTATTAATTTACTTATTTTTTTATTTTTAAGTAATCCAATGATGTATATACATATTTTAGGTGTTAAGAACATAAAATTAACATATAATAATTTTTCCAAAACCTTTGACAAATGTCGTTATTTCTTAAAAACCATTTACACTTGAAATAAATTTCCTCATAAATAAATCTAATTATACTTATATAAAAAGAAATATATACGCGATATGGTCGTTATTGAAATATTGCATTTATTTATGGAATGACCCTACTCTACCAACTAACAACACCAATCAGATATTGTATTCAAATTGTATTCATTAAATTTGATTCTATATAGCCAAATCGTATTAGCATTTTTCATCCTTCTTTTGCATAACATGCCTACTTTTTAAATATATAAATATATAATTATGTCATACAGTGTTTCAATTAATTTTTGAAACAGAGCGGTGCTTGATGTCAACCCAAAATTATAATCTTGCATGCATATATGATAAACCTCGACCGTCTACCGGCTAATAATCACAAATTCTGCACATTTATTAACCTATAACGCAAAACATAATGTCTGTTCATTAGAAAAGTAAAATTTTTTTCATGTTAAATTATTAATAAGGCGGAACAAAGAACTGTAATTAAATGAAACCGTTTGGCGTCGAACATTTTCGTTTCGATGCGGCAGATAAAAAACATAACAGGCGATCACATTCATTAAGGTTACGAAAAATTAATGAAAATTCACTGAAAATTATCAACAAATAAAAACGACGCGAACAGGAGCGGTTAAATTTCTAATCTGAAATCTTTGACACACTGTGTATATACAATACTGCAATATAATTTCTTGAGATGCGTATTCGCACCTATACAGCAACAATAACAAAAAACCTCCACATAAATGTAAATAAATAAATAAATAAAGTTAAAGAAAAACAAGTAATTTATATTCTACAAAATCGTTTTCTTTTATTTTTACGTTTTATGTTTATACGAAGAAGCAAAAATAAAAATAAAAATAATATATAATAATATAAAAAAGGAATATATATAACTAATGGTTCAAACAAAAGTATTCGTAAATAAATCGAAGTATTTTTATTTTATAACGTTTCTAAATAACATTTCTTATATTACCTACGAGTATATATTTTTCTTATATAAAATGTTTTTCTCTTGAATGGACAAAGGTATTTTCCTCAAAAGAAACCGTTAATGGAGGAAATAAATAATCAGTTACGAAATCTTATATTATTGGTATATTTTTTTATTTTTCTATGTATTATTATATATTTACAAATTATACAAAACTCACACACACATACACACACACACACAACAAACATGTTCAAAGAAATAAGGACGAAGAAATTGTGAAATAATAAGAAAAAACATATATAAGAAAGGAAAATTATATTAAGAATTTAATTTGGAAAAGGAGTTATATATACATTTTCATTGAACTGTTAATAAAATAACATTTAATTTAAAATTTTAATGATAAATATATTTAATATCATTTGTATAAAAAATGTAAATTATTATAATATAAATAAATACTCACATAATTGATTACAAAAATTACTTATTAAACTAACTCAATATAGTTTTAATGAGGAAATTTTTATTATTATAATTAATATGTAATAATTTTAATAATGATATTTTGTAACTATTCTTCTGTCCGAAAAAAAATCAGGAATGACTTTATAAAACGTATATGGATGGCGAGATCGAGTGTTATGAATGGGAATATTATAGAGAATATTATAGGGAATATTATAGAGACGTATATGGAAGCTATACCAGTGGGTGGTGGTAGTATCACCAACTTTCATAATATATTTAGAACTTATGTAATTAAAGGTTATAGTTGAAAATCGGATAAATGGTTATTCAGTTATTCGAATAAGAATATTTTTAGGTTCTATGCTTGCGAGTACCTAAAACTTGTGGGATAGTGTCTTTAGAAATTATCGTTAAATACATATGTTCAAAATTGCAAATAAATCAATGAAGTAGAAACCTGGAAATCCATTAAAAATATGATCCGTAATTCAAAAAGATGATAATTCTTAACCAGTTAACTGTTTTTGACGAGTATATTCTTGATGAAAAAAGTGCAAAATTTTGTGTTATGACCAGTTTATTTGCCATGAATAATAAGTATTGACAATTTGCAAGACGCAAAATATAGATACGCATTTTCCAAAGAAGTCGCGAACAGTATATTCGCCAATAAGTATGGACAATTTGCAAGACGCAAAATATAGATACGCATTTTTCAAAGAGAGCGACTGGTTAAAACTCGATTTTCCGGAAAATTTAGTAAGTGGACATTCCAATTTTTTTGCATAATGTCTCGTCTACCAGAAAAATATAGTGATAATGCAAACTGAAATCAAAATAAATATTTTAGTTTGGCATGCAATGCATAATACGCATTTCAATCGTGCGGAGAAGCCGCTACTGCATTTATGCAATAGAGATGATTTATGCAGTACATATATAGAAACACTTCTATTTATGTTTCGTATTTCTAAAATACATAAGGGTCTACATCAATTGTCCGTATACTATTTTATATATTTGTTATTATGCATTGTATTTTTTATTAATACAGTAGTTATTCGATAAGATCTGCAACCATACACATAAATTGTAAATTATATAAAAATACACAATACATATAACAAAACAATACATGGTGGATAAAAACATTCGCATATACATTACAGGGAATTTTTTACATTATCTGTAAAAATATAGTTTCCATCTGTATGACATTTGTTGGATAATGTCAAAAAATCACTGTATATATATATATTTGCAAAGTTCAAATACGTATATATGGTATATTTATTTTTTTTTTAAAAAAAGAGAACATCTACATATAAAACTACCCTCGTAATATTGTATATTTAATCTAAAGCATATATAAAATATAATATACAGACACACGTACAATATATAAAAGTTTTTTCTCTATAAGACTATTTCTATATTTAAGTTAACCACCTCTCCATACTAAATACATATATATATATATACTAAATATATACTTAACCATTGTAAAATATACATGATATATTTTAACGTCCAAGTATAAAAAGCTTAACTATATGGTACTCCATATATGAATACTTTTTAAGGTATATAAATTGGCCTGCATATTTCAGGTATTATATATAGACAGAGAGGATGCGTATTATCATTATATATATATATAAAAATACATGTATCAAATATAATATATGTAAAATACAATAAAAAAAGCAGAATCCTAATATATAATACATATATGTATATGTTCTACATATCCACAGGTCCAAATTATAGTATGGGTCCAGAAGCGGTCTGAATGAAAAAGCCTGCATGACATTTGAATTATTATAGTAAATAAATTTAACTAATTTGGGTTCATTCTAATACTGCACAAAATTTGATAATTTTACTATATTTTCGTAGCTACTATTGCAGTACCAACACATATACACGTATATATTATGACTTTAGGTGTACCTGTAATATATTAAGTCGGGTTGAATGGGAATAATGATAACAATTTAATATATACATATGAAACTATATTTATAAAAACAACTTGAAATGATATTATTATTATTATTATTATTATTATTATTATTATTATTAAAAGAAATAATAAATTCCATTTCATAAAATATTACTTTAGTTGGAAAAAATAAAGTATTATTGTGGTGACTTGAAAACCCCATTGTTAATCGCAAATATTTTGCTAAGAGCATTTACGTTAACATTTAGTGTTCATCCAAATTTTCATTTTTCCAAGATATATATAAATAATCGCAAGTAATTTCATTGAAATGCGCTTTTTCAAAACATTTTACAGCGGAAACATGCGAATCAAATTTTAAATAATTCTCGAATATAATTTTACATAAAAATTTAAAACCAATTTGTAAATCGCAACGAAACAAACTGTTACAGTTTAAAGTATCATTATACGCAATATCAACCGTTTTCAACTAATTACTTAATTTGTCAATTCCATAATGGATTTTAGATTTTCAGTATATTAATTAAATGTCATTATTGAAATATATATTTATTTACCAATAATTGCTAATCAAATGTATTTACTCTTTAAGTCAATTGTTAAGATACTTATTACTAATTCAGTGCAATGTGTTCAAATTGACATTATACAAAACGATCACAATGCCAACGATTTTAAACAATTGTTTTGGCACAACAAATCCCAATAAATTTGGACAAATGGTTTTCCTATATTTATATAAATTGGATTTAAATGTGTGCCAGAAAAATAGTGGTTCATATGAAAAAATTTATTATGTGTAAATTAAATCGAAACATAATGTGATGTTTATAAATTATAACCCACAATACATAACACAATAAAAAATTAAATGGAAAAGCTTTAAGATAATGTATAAAAATGAAAACATAAAATATTCACAAACTCAAATACTCCAGGATTACAGACTAAAATAAAAACGAAAAATCCATTCAAAATCCTATGGTATTTGATATTATTGCGCATATAAAAAGCAAAAAAATGATTTTTTATTTTTTTTTTTTTTATAAATTTAATTTAAAATAAATTCAAAAAGTTATTGGTATTATATACGCATTTGTTTACGCAAAAAATAATAAGAATAATAATAATATTAATAATTCTGGTTTTTTTTTCTCGAAATGTTTACGTATGCTTATAAAAAAAAAAATACACAACGATACACACACAGGGTGTTTTTTACGGTTTGATCGTATTCATCAATTTACATAACTATATATACAATGGGAAATGGAAAAATGAGCATTCAACTGGTCCTGATGGATGATGGTATTCCATTAGCTGTTTTGATGTAATGTGTTGACTTTACCACTGTATCAACTATACGAATGAACTATAATCACCCATATCTTTCGTTAATTGCAGTGGAATTGTTGAATTGTTATTACTCCCATGCAGAGCAATTTACCTAATTGACTGTAATGTTTATAGTAGATGCCATAAGCTTGGTGCAATATGACGTGCTATAATTAACATATCTGCTGTAAAATTGTTACAATATGATCAAATTGCATTTCATTAACAAAATATTTTTAAACATTGATTAATTTAAAATTATTAATTTGAATATAGGAAATACACAATACTTTTGTTGTAGATTCCATTGAAATAGTTTTTACTAAACATAGGGTGAGATGAGACTTTGGATCTTGGTTTTGTTTGTTGACAAAGAAATAAATTTCACATTGACCATATAAATACTAACTCAATGGTGGGTTTTATTATTCGCATGACTTTATACGAATCCTTATTGTGTAACGACATTATTTTATACTCTGGTACCGCCTATTTAAGAATATTTGTGACACATTTGGTTGGCCATCTTGGCATAATACTACACTACGATACGATATAAATTTGAATAGTGGTTTTATACATTACGATTTCTTCTGTTATAATATTTTAAGCGACACAATTGATTGTCCGAATATTTTATCTGCAATAGTACTTAATCTTTTAATCTTTAAACTACTTTAATACACTAATACACATTATTTGTATTTATTAATATTATTATTTATAATATTAATTGGAGTTTTGTTCAAATTTTAAGTTTTGTCACGCTTTAAAAAACACCATACATTTATTTATTCAAAAAGTAAATATACATATATAAAAATAAGTATGTTTACGAATTTATTTTTTGTTTTAAAAATCTCAAAATTTACTCATATCCTCCTGCTGCCTGCTCGCACATATACATATGTGTAATAATATGCAATTCTAAAAAGTTTATTTAAAATATATAATTTGCATGACTGAACCCAAAATAATATTTGTTTTGTTTTCTAGATCCTTTTTATATTTAATGTTGTGTACGTATAATATGTGTGTGTATATATAACATATTTTGGTTTACGTATACGTATACAAGTTACATATATTATATGATATTGTGTACCGGCGGTGTGGATGTAGTCTCATATCACATCGACATATCTATAACTATATACATTCCACAATTGTATACATGTAAATGAAAAGAAAAAAAAATAAAAAATATAAGATATTTTAAACGAAAAATGTTTTTCAGATAGACTCAACCATGCGAGAATACGAATACGAATACGAGTAAACCTAATCTGGCATACATTTTTCTATTTGCATATTTATTCAATATTATCATCAAAAATACACACGTATATATATAGCTGAGTATTAACGTTTGCATATGAATATGGAATTTTGAAACTAAAGGAGTATTCAAGTAAAGTATGCGCCTCTAATAATACAATATACCATATTTAAATATAATAAATATTTGTATTATGTTTTAATAGTTATTTTGGCCAAAAACATAACTGATTGTATGTATGTTTATCATTATAATAGATGTAAGCAGATACAGCTATAGATTTATATTTATAAAAATACAGGAAATATATAAGTGTGTTTTAAAAAGGACATGTATTCTTGAGGTGGTTACGTAATAATAAAATTATGTTTTGTGTGAAAAAAGTAGTTGTTTTAATGCAGATGCTACTTTCATGCAGTTTTAGATTATATATATTACATTTATTATAAATATGAATTCATTGCAGTAGAAAATATAATATTCACTTCAGTTGGTTATAAATATTTAGAATTTTAGAACAATTAACTATATAGTGATAAACACAGCCATGCAATTGTTACGGTACATGTTGGTTTCGGGTATCATTTGAGACGGATTTAAATCTTATAATGGAAGATACTTGCATAGGATGTGAATGAAATAAGAATAGACTGCGGTGCATATCGTATGTCAATGCCTGACAAGTAGACGGTTGAAATTTAATAGTTTTCATCTGCTCAAAGAAAGAGATATGTTTCGGTCGAAAATACAATGTTTGCTGGAAATGACAAAAGACTATGATGTGGCTGGATGGCTTTATTTTCATCACGACAACCAAATAGTGGTCTGAGTCGATATCTACCCAAACATTTAAATATATGAGAATATATTTATATATATAATAGTTTATAAGCTAAGACCATTGGTAATTCATAAACGTTCTAAAAATATGCAGGCTATCATATTATTCTAAGAAAAATGAAAACCTATAAAGAATTTTTTTTCGAATTGTCATTTTGGACTACTTTAATTTTTGAAAAGTGTACCAGTAGCTTGTTATGGCGATCAAGCAAAAGTTTTACTACAACGAAATGCAAACATTATTGAACGAAAACTCAACTCAACCGCTGAAAAATCTTGGGGACAAGGTAAGAGCGATTTCAAGCGTTTTGGTATAATTTTTAACAATTTTAATGTGATTTATACAAAAAAAAACTACTGTAACATAATGTGCTGTATTTTGGATGTCTAATTTCTATTTTTTTTTTTAATTTATATATTGCGTCATGGACAATATTTTGTTGTTGCTATAAACTTTGTTGTTCTTGAATTTATTTCGAATTAGGAATATTTATATATATTCTACAATCTTTTATATGTAAATGTGTATAAAAATAAAATATATATACACTCCATGCCACTTGTTTTGGGACAATTGAATATTAACGTATTTCTCTATATGTTTGCTTGAAAAGCTCTCTAGACCGTGCTCTGAGCAGAAGTCGTGGGCATACATTTTTTCCTACAACTGTAAGTAGTAGCACTGTCTGGATTTTTGCAATACGAATTACTCGTCGATTTTCTGTAGATGTTAATGGTGTTAATGGTGTAATTCGGTTTCCTCTAAAATTATATGCATATATATAGACTTGGATTTAGCTACTTTTATACAACAATCAATAGCACGGATTGATAAGCCTTCCTCCGCTTGCTACAATTTTGGCTATTTCTATACAGCAGTCATATTTTCACATTTTCCCATATAACATAAATCTATATATACAATAGGATCAAGCTAACGCAGGTACTAGTAATTGACAAAAATAGAAGTGTCCCTAAACAAGTGAAACTGTGTGTATTTTTTTATACAATATATACCTCTTATATTATAAGTATATTATAAAACACATATCTCTATTGTGTTGTGAAGGAAAAGGAAATTATTTTTTTCTTTAAAGTATCACCAAATTATGCAAAATTCAATTTCCTCTCAAATCATATTTTAAAATACGAATTTTATATGTGCGCTTATAACAAAAACGCCATGTTTCATGAGAAAATTGGTATTATATTGTATAATGATATAATGTTATGGATTGAAAAACGTGCATAACAATGTATGTAAATGTATGTGTGTATCGTATTTATAAGTATATTTTATTTTATAGAAAAAACAATATGAATATTATTATAAATTGTCGTATTTTTTGTGCAACTTTTCAATTATCATAAGTATAATATTTTCTTGAACAGGATTTTATTTAAGGAACATCGTATAAATAATAAATATACTATCATAAATTAAAGAATATTGATTTATACATAAAACAATGTAAAATAATTTGTGGTAAATTAGTTCAAGGATAATTTCTAAATTATTAATTTCAATCAATTTTTTTTTTCCAAAATTATTTCTTGTTTCCCAGATGGAAATTGATGTTATTTTGTTAGGGGAGCAATCGCCCATCAGTCAATTAAATTCACATATTAGGATATTAATTAGTCAAAATTACGTTATAAAGTGATTATTATGTTAATTTTTATATAAGGAACAGGATGTAGTGAGACAATAATGTGTTAAATACCATATAATTCGTTAAGAAAACCATTGATCACATATGTATATAGATAAATTATAGCATATTATATAAAATTTTTCTATCTTTATAATGACAGTCTTTTTTTCGGTACATAATTATAATCAGACAATTTATCAATTTTAATTTCAAACCCTTTAGTCTCTACCAAATGACTTATTGAACATCATCGTCACCAAATCGAAGTCCTGACGAATCAGGATCTTCAAATCTGCCAGCAAATCTTTTGTAGAAACTTAATACCTGATCTTGCTTTCTTCATTATTTAATTTGGAATGACTAATATTTTGTATAAATAATATTTATTTATTTATTAATAGTCCAAGACACTATATAGGACCTTTAATATTGTCATTTAATGGAAAATCTTTTGTCAGAATTATATCTATAATGAATATATTGAATTTAAAGGACCATAATTACCGTATAATAATGACAAATATATGATAAAAAATTCCAACTTGACTATCGATATTATGTACTCCAACTCCACATGACAAAATATGAATATAGGATGTTGAAAATTGTATAAGTCAAGATCTTAATTATATGCATATATATTTTACAGAAAAAATACATAATCCTGTTATTATATTAATGCAATAAAAGTATAAAATTAACACACTTGAAAAATTTTACGTAATGTACATAAACATATATATTAGGATAAAGGAATGATTAAGTCTCACTTAAATTCATATAGAGCGCGATAATAGGATAGCCTTACATTTTATTTAAAATATAACCATATATTCCACTTTTTTTATAACAATTTAAAAAGTGTATATATCGAATAATTTTATTCTCTTACAGGTATCCCTTGAGACATGTGATAGTTAAGTACCACATAAAACCAAGACCGCGTATTTCAAAGGGAAAGCATAATTCCTTCAGCTTAGATTTGAATAATATTGCAGGATATCTTATTGGAATTTCTGAAATAATAATTGAAACAGTGTTACTTCAAAATACAGTAAGTTAAGTAGGTATAAGAACTTTTATAATTTCGTAATTTTTTAATACTTATATTAATGAAAATTTGAATATAGCTTTGGAATATGATAATATATATTAACAATTGTTAAGGAGTAAATATATTGTTGAAGTAATTGTTGAAAACTTCAGAACTTCGCTATATGTTGTCAAATCTTGATAACATTTTGTAATCCGTAATAGAAGTATAATGGGATTATCTAGATTTTTTCAAACCAATTTTTAAGAAATTAATTCTCTGGACAGTATTCATATCCAGCATCTGCAAAATTTGGAACTAGCCCATTCTTTATCCAAATTTGATAAAATGTTGCATATGATTAGATATTTTTAAGTACTTCTTGAATAATAATACCCAGAATGGGTTTTAGGAATATTTTACAGAATTCTCATGCAATTTTTATCAGATTTCGTATTTAAATTTAGAATGAGATTATATGAACAAGAAATTTGCTAGAAAATAAAGTGAAGAAATTAGGAAATTATAATAGTTTTACCTTAGTTTACTGTATTTCAAAAACTTCCAAGAAATTAAATTTTTGAAGAAAAAATATAAAATAGAGGATTCAAGCTTTCAAACTTCACATATTTCATGATTAACGCATATAGAGAAACTCTGTATAAAACCAAAACCATATACCGCATAATTCAAGAGAGTGCGGCACAAATTTATGATCGCATAAAAATAAAATCGTATATCTCAAGGATCGACTGTATATTGTATTATATTGCATATTTTATGCTGTTACATTGTTATCAATTTAAAGTACAATATCGTAAATGTAAAAAAATAAAACATAGAATGGTGTAGCAAGTGGTACTGGTATTGTGTGAATGTATAGAACAACGTAACAAATTAATGCATCGCGTGATGATTTTCTTAAATTATTTAATAATTTTATAATTTTAATTTACGATATAATAAATGAATAAAAAAAAAATACTACCTTAAAAAATAGTCCTTAAATTCTTTGCTATAAACATATATTGTACATAAACAAATCAACTGTTCAACACAGAAACGTGACTCGCGTACATAGCAGATTGTCACATACGTTTTATGATTGTATTATCATCTTCTGACTGATTGACTGAGTTCATATTTTTATAAATATATCTATATAGTAAAATATATAGTTTTAAATATTTCTTCTAATGGAACAGAACTAACTGAGGTATGGGAATTTCCAAAGAAAATTTATTGTCATCCAAAAAACTTATGTTCTACATAACCCCAATCTCCTATATAATATAATGCATATAAGTAAGTTATAACTATTGTACATATACAAGAAGATATTTTGTGAAAAGAAATTTTAAAAACAGTTAAACTCTTAGCGTATATACACAAACGTATTCCTATATAACGAAAACAAAAAGGATTTCTACATGTAGTGTAGTAATTGCATATATGTAAAATGTAAGTATAGCATTATGTACTAAATAAACTACATATATACTATATATAAATAATACATATATTATGGTATACATATACGACGCACATGTATGTATTTAAACAAAAAAAAGAAAATGGATTTCTATGTTGAAAATGGACAAAAAAGCTTTTAAGCTGACCTGCATTAATGGTTGTTTTCTTGCATTTACTTTTACATAAATATACAAAAAACAGTATAGTATTTATGGGGTGTTTTTTTAAAAGTTTCTTCGAATTCATATAATAGAATTCTTATCAGAATATACTCTGAAAACTCATTTCATGGAACGTTTAAAGCATTTCAACAAAATATTATTTTCCTTGTGGCTACGTCAAATCAATGGTTTATGGAGCCTACAAACTAATAACAATTAAGGTATACTGTTCGAATTGGTATGAAAAAAATGGTAGAAAAATTTTTATGTCATTGAATGTGTCACTACCATTAATTGTTCTTCAAAGTTATATCGCTCTTAAAAAAGCACCCAATATGTATGTGTACATAAAGCAATATAATTCGCCAACCTTATTTTTCCCTATTTTTTTATTACAACACAAATGATTTTGAAACTAATAATAGAAATAAAATTGAGAAAAAAAAATGTTTGAATTTAACTCTTTGTTTTGAAGATAATTTTTCATTTCACAATTATGCTACGTTTTTTTCTATATAAATATCAACATTAAAACTTAATTGTCGCTGTGTTAATTTTATTTAAATATAATTTATCAATTTTTATAACAGTTATGGTTTGTGTAATTCTATGGACAATTTTGCTGATCACCATCCAGAGAAACCTACTATAGGTAAATTTGACTATTTCTCAAGAAACTATGTTTCCTTATGATATTCTGTAGTATGTACAACTAATAGAATAATTTGTCTGCTACCACATGAACTTATTATACAAGTACAATATTATAAAATGAGCTAATATAAAAACGGTCTAACGAGGATCTGAAAAATTTATAATTAGAACAATTTTGTAGACCAGTTTTTAAAAATTGAATTGCATTTTTTTCAACTAAATGTGATGTAATTTCCAATATAATCATAATATTATATACTTATAGAACATGCGGATCGGTCAGATTGTCGATTTTCCATTCTTTCAAAAGAAACCGTTACCGTTACAAATATATACTTACTAATTGTAAGTTGGTTGTAATCAAATTTGCAAATGTGTCAGGTTTTTTGATTTTAATTTTATAATTTCATTTTAAATCTACAAACTATAAATTCAATAAGAATTAGAAAAATTTTTCGAATTTTTAGGGTTCATGAAAGCGATTAAAAAAAATTATACTGATTATCACAGTATCGGTTTTGAAAAACGATCAAACTTCTATATAATAGAATTCTAAAATATATATGGTTATGAAAGTTTCCCTGTATGGATTTAATTTCTATGAACTTCATATAAAAATTATGTTTGTACAAAGTGCAACGATTTTCAGATTCTCAAATATAATGACGATTTCTTAATGCGTTACTTAATATTCTTGTACATTTTAATTCATTTTTCATTAGTTTTAATTTTTTAGTTCATTCAGAATAATATGTCAATTTATATTTATTATTTTTGAAATTTCTATAGATATTAATTTAATTCTTTATAGACGAAAAACTTTTATTAATTAATACAATTATTTTGGATAGTATATAACTCATAAAAATAGAATATTTATAAATTATAATGGCACATATATTTGTTTTACATAACCGCATACTAAATATATACCAAAAGAACAAAATTACAAATGCATATTGTCAATTAGTCGTGTGCCGTTTATTGTCCTATTTGGCAACATTTAATGAATTTTTGTTATACATTTATTTAAATAATAGTATTTTATATACACAATATTATATATGTTATATTTAGTATATATACTTTCGTTCGTATAGATGTATATATTGGAAGAAGTGTAACATATGAGATGAAAATATTTAAGAAAAGTTATTTTCAGTATAATAAATATTATGTAAATATATAGATATGCTATATATATATCCTTATGTATATAATTCTAGCTCACATATATGCATATATTACAAATATCTAATGTACAGAAATGTCTATGAAATAAAGTACACAAGAGAATGAAATTTATTGAGAAAATAAATTGAAATTTTCAATGTACATACATTAGAAATCACATATATTACAGAGTGTGTCATAATTATATATTCATATTCTGGATTGTGACATATAGTTCCATCCTAATTAAATATGCGAATACAGGTGCTACAGTACTCAATATGTTTAAGTTGAAATAAATGATGTGATTTTTTATACCATATATAAGGTCCACAACATGTTGTATCTATTTGTTATATCTATAGAATTTATAAACTGAATATACAATGAAAAACTATAATACACATTAGCGTCAGGTCAAACTAAATAAATTTAGAGCTAAAATTCAGTATAAAAATATCATTGATGCATCCATATAATTATTTGACACACGCTGTATATAAATTTATATATAAATACATATATTGTAAATATACAAATAACTACTACATTATAGATAGATCTTACAATGAAAATACACTTAAATAGTTCTTCGTTTATTTAAAGTACTTTCATTTCAAAATGTCTAATGTCAGTTATATGTATAATAATACTTCTCTCTATAGATATATGCAAATTTATATATATTATATATAGTAATACAAGATGATAACATATACAGACGAGTACTATATCAATACGTAACTATTTACATGCACTTATACGTATAATTATTTACAATTATCTATTTCGTTATATATATTTGAATATTATATTAAAATAATAAATTGCAATTATGGTATAATAATCTCAAACATTCATATTCAGCAGATACACATACATTATTATATTATAAATAATGATAACCACAAATAAGATAGTTTCTATATTTAATTAAAATTTTCCTAATTGCACATAACCATATTTAATATAAGTAAATATATAATTATCCGCATAATATTATTTATTATATCGGATAGTTATGCAATTAATAAATCATATTTAAGTGAATTAACTATATATATAAACTTTATATGTACTCGAATATATAATTATCTAATAATATTTATCTAAATTAAAAAAGGATACGAATAATGAAATGTTTATATGCATGCGAACAACCAAATTTATTGCGTAATTTTGTATTTAGATTAAATAATATCAGTGAATAGCGACTTAAAACACCTTCGAGAACGAGCATCAACATATGCGATATATGGAAAAGAATTATATGGTAATTTCAATACATAACAAATATATATTTACATTATAAATATACGTGGGCAAATATAAACAGGCACAAAATATTTAACATATAATAGGTTCAATCTATTTGTATGGAAAATAATGTGCATACATTTGATTATAGCAGTATCATTACTAAACTGAAAATATTTATCAGTTGTTAGCAACCTTAATATAATGTTACGCAAACATGGCATGAATTAAAAGAAAGTCATTGGCCACCGTAACAACATTAGTGAAAAACTGCTTGAATGACAAATAAAGGAAAGGAAAAGGTTTTTTGCATCTAAGTATTAATGGTGACGAAAAATGGATACATTACGACAACCCTATTCCGTGACAGATCTTGGATGAAGCCGAAATATTAATTGTCAAGGATATGCTCTGTATTGTATTTAGTATACGGAAAGATATGATCGGTTATGAAATACTTAAACTGTCTGATACTATAACTTTCTATGTCTAACGACGACAACTAAGGCGTTTGATGGGAGCTAGAGAGGATGAATGACCATATAATTGTATTATAATATAATTCAATTTACTAATTTATATGTAATTAATGCTTTTCATCGTCGATTATCGATTACGAGTATACCATATATAAATATATAGAATATAATATTTTAATTGCACTTAAATTTAAATGAATATAAACCTTTTTTTGGAAACGAAAGAAAAATTATTTAATCATATATTTTATTTTAATTTTATGGCATAATTACATATATGTATAAATGTATAACGAGAATTTAAGCATATATAGAATATGGACTCATATGGCATAAACGGTTTATCCATCAGTTTAAATACGATTTTAATACCACAAAATATATTATGAGACATAATTCATTATTATTTTTTTACCTTACCGTGTTCCGTGTTGGTAATCTATATATTTATTAATATTCATATAATATACACATACCATTGTATACCCACTAAACATTCAGAAGAAAAATAAACCGCGATATATTTTAAGAATATTTTCCATTTATTTGGAAAAATGATATATACCAAAGCGTTTTATTTGCTTGAATGAAATAAGAGCTATATTATAAAATATAAATTATATTGTCGCCTATTTATTATTTAACTGTGATCGGAAAAAAAAGAGTGATAGCAGTTTACGTAATGCTATTCGCCTATAGACGAAATACTGATATAAGACACCGATTTACGAACAAAAAATAAATATATGATTTTAAGCGTCACTTGAATGTAATTTCACAGTGTTGGAATATAATTCAAAAAACTCAAGAAAGGTAATCTATTCAATTTTAATTTTCACCATATATCAATTTCCTGTCTTCTTCCGAATTGGGTGTGACTTGTGTGAAATACGAAAGCGCTATAATCATCCGTGATAAAGTGTATCTTCTACAGAATGCGCTAATCATCGCTGCGGAAATCTTTGTGTTTGGGCTTGCTGGGTTTCAGTATTTACCTTTTATTTTTGCAAATTTATATAATATATTATTCGTTATTATCCTATACTTTTATGCCGTAATAAAATTTTACTGATATTTTATATAATAATGATTTATTATTAAACCAAATACATTTATAAAATAAAATATAAATAATATGAAATATGATTATTAGTTATTTTTTTTTTTTTTATTAAAACATTGAAATACAAAAATACGCATAGTAACCCTTTCATATATAGTCATTTGTGAGCACCTATATATGAAATGACGTCCGATAATGAATTATTAAATCTGCACACTGTATATAGTTGTAATATCATCCACATATATATACACTATCTGTTCGAAAAATAACCGGAAAGAGTTTCTAATAAATTGATTTGGTAATGCTCTATATATATTCGCTATGCACTGATTGATTTAGGCTGCATGCAATTACCCATGGGAAAAAAATGATCTTGTCTTGCACGATAACAACAGACCACATGATGTAAAACAAGTGCAAAAAAAACATTGGAAATTATTATAATTAATTCTGAGTTGTGTTACATCACTGGTTGTATTTACCAGATGTGTGTGCCATCATATCATAACTTGTTCAGATATAGGTGACACATGAATTCTCTCAACGGCGTGCTTCCAAAATTTCTTGGGCTGCATCAAAAGATGACGATTTTTTTTATAACTTTATTACATAATTAGACAAAAAAAAGTGATATGTTTCTTGTTTTATGATAAATTTTAAAATACAATTGTACATTTCAACTTATTTCTTAATTTTACTAAATTAGAATTTGTATTATATACCAGATTGTGATACTGACTATATTATATATATATGACTATTTTCCATTATGATGATGGGCTAAACAAATCACTAATATAAAAATAGTGGAGAATTAAGTAATCATCTATATAATTCGATAATTGCAAACCAAATGGTTCATTGTTACATATTGTACTTCCGTCATGTATGTAATAACTTAACTGTAATGAATGTTTGCTAGAGATATGCCATATGCTGGGCGATTGGTGTAACTATACTTGATCGTATATTTTTAATATATGGTAGATGGGTATAGGTATACTATAATTACTCAAACTAAATTACCAACTGTTAGTTTAATAAATAACCATATATATAACTAATTAAAGAATAAATGCTTTTTCTGTTTTTGTACATATTCATCTTCAATAAATAAACCTGATGCAGGAGATACGAAAATCTAAACGAGTATATATTTATAGTCATATACACATACGAGTATATATATAATTATATAATATATATATATAGATAGAGAGAAATAAGGTATAGGCAATATATATATATATAGATATATATAGGATATATATGGATATGAATGTAATGTATAGGTATGCTGGTGCATATAATTTCAATGGGTGAAATACAAAAACCATTTATAACAAAACAACAATTTGTTATTTTTCATTGAATGAAAAATTCGAAAGGAAAAATCCTAAAATAGCACAGTTATATATAAAATTTATATATATTATATATATAATATTATACATATTTATATATAATAGACGATATATTCACGTACTCATATAATAAAATATATATTATTTATTATACGTTTCAGTGCGTGTGTGTGTGTATGTATACGTGATCATTATATATATATAATATATATACAATACATATCTTTATATACAGGAGAATAACTTCCTTTTTCATATACATATACAATATAAAATTATTTTAAAGCAGGAAACAGAAATTTTCTTTATTTTTTTGTTGTTAGATCACACAACGAATACCTGCATAGTGTGTTATATGATACCCAGTTAGCATTTATATTATCGGGAATATCATATTTTGTAACTAAAATAGAATACAGACGAGCTAGTTACGTGTAATATTTAATATTTTGTAATGACGGTTTGTATAACAGGAGCGTCTATATGGTTACTCTGAAATAACGGCCACCTATAATGATATGTGTGACGGGTACAAAGCAGGAACTGCAATTGCTATGTAAAAGTTTTCTTGGTTAATATATACGTAACAATCGGTAGTGATGGAATCAGTACCAGGAATTGAGATTGGTACTATTACGTACAGCACTAGTTATTTTGATTTTACAATAAATGTTAAATTTTAATGAAACTTTTTTCAAATTGAAGGATTTAAAATTTTTGGTAAAATAATTTTATTTAACAAAATTGCATAAATAATAAAAAAGTATCAAAAATTTATTTATTTATTTATTTATTTTATTATTAATATGGATATTTTTCCAACAATAATAATATTTTTCGAAAAATACATAAAATGTTTATCTGTAAAAAACATAAGCTCGTTTATATTTCAAAGGTAACTGAAATCTGACTTCTGATAAAATAATGATGACTTATATAAAAACAATAATTAATAAAAATATTTCAGTGATTCGATTGTTAATTTTTGTAGTTTACAATATTTTTATAAGTTCGGTGTTTAATAAATTGTTGCAATGTAAATAAAAAAATAGATAAATATATCAACATAAAAATATTTTTAAAAAAATTAATATTTCTCTTTCTATACAACAGTTCCAAAGTTAGTAACTAGTAAATAACAAATATTTAGATCAGATCAAGGTTCTTATACCAGGTAAAGTAAAATATGTAGTTAAAATAGGGAGGGGTCCTTAACTGCGGTATAAAAACCAGGTTATTACTAGTTATTTAATTTATGTTGTACCGAATACGAAAATCTAGTGGCGGGTAAGAACCTGCTAATATAAATACACTACCTGGGTACACACATACACATTATATTTATTCATATAAAGATGTTGTATACCTTTATCCTCGTATATATATTTAATATATAATATATAACGTACTAGTACATAATAATATTCTATATACAATGGAATACATAGAGGAGTTGTTGATTCTTTAATTTTTTGGATAAACAACAATTTCTATATAAAACGGATATTTTCGAAAGAAAATAATAAAGAAAAAAAAATTGTTTATTTTGATATTTTTAAATTGACGGTATTTCAATTTAAATGACACATTTTTATGACATGACATCAGAAAATCTATATTTATAGAACTTAATTTAATATATAAATTGTATAAAGGATGTAGTTATTTAATATTTTAATATTTATACAGCAACAAGAACAAAAAGAAAAATAGAAAGGATTAAAATTGAAAATATTTTCTTTCATTTTATAATCTCACTTTGTGTATAAATAATTTTAACTAAATTGTAATATAATAATAAATGTTATTTTAGTGTTAAGGTATTTAAGAATTATGGCATTTTTTCAAGTAACAAAAAAAATGTCCTTCACTTAAATATTTTAATTAACAATTGCTTTTATACAGTTTATATAATAGCAAAAGCAATATTATGTACTATAAGACCGAAATTACATATGCTTGACAATAATTTATTTTATATTTTAGTAATATTTTTGCAAACTTGCATGAAGTTTTTCTTCATAATTTTAAATTAAAGCCAATTGTTCTCAAAAGAAAAATGGTTTGCACAACACAATGTTAATGGTAATACAAAATAAATTCACTAAACCTAAACATTCGAAGACATTTCATGAAAATAAAAGTTATATATCATCAAATTACAGTTATAGTTACCGTATATATGACAAAAGAGCGTACCCTAGGATTAAATAAATAATAATAATTGTATATTTGTGATCCTTGTCAAGTTTAAAAAAAAAGTAGTTTCGGGACGATTCGCGGGTGAATGTGCATGTACTGTATGAGAAAAAGGCACTATATTGAAAGACACTACAAGGTTAATCTGACATAATAATAAGAATAAATATTCACCAGACATAACTATACATTAAAATTACGACTTTCTTCCATGTCATATGATCTCAAAAAATTTACATCAATCAAATAATCTGTTAACAGTAGAAGGATACATAATGTATTCCTCAAACACTCTATTTTTCATACAATGGATATTCACATAAAAAATGTCATTATTATTCCGACAAGAAATATATAGAACAAAAGGACGTTGTATTCGAAAGTAATTTATGATGATGATAAGCACAAAATCTACTATCACTTAATGCTTTGTATTTTGGCCAAGAAAAACTCCTATCCTATCCATTGCAAGCAAGAGTTCGAGGATAGTTCGAATTATACTCGTACCACATATATACCAGGCAGATAATACTATTATATAAAATAATTAATAAACCAATTTTAATCAGTTCGATATTTAAATTTATATTCAATCTGCACTATATGTAATATATATTGTCACTTCTTATTTGTATATTGTAGATATTTGTGTTAATAATATATAATTGCGTATATTTATAATATTTAAATTTCTGATCACGTATTAACCCTATCCATATATATTTTGTGCATAAATATGGTATATACTATAATAATTATAAAATTGTTATAGGGTGGTTTACAACCCTGATATATTTTAGTTATACAAAATAATATAATACCATTTATATATGCGCAACTTCTATACCATAGCGTAGATGAGAATTTATTTTAAATTTCATATTATACATATATACCATAAATACAGAACATTATTTAAAGTGAATTTTAAAACTGCAAAAGATTTACTGCAATATTAAATTTAAATATAATTGAACAAAAAAAAAAAGAAAAAAAAGACGAAAATCCGCATGATATAAATTTACTGCAGATAAAATATATAGAACATTTACTGAACAATCCATTGACAGATAAAAAGTAATGAACTACAAACAATACATTGCGTATAAATATGAACATATATGAATATGTACTCTCTCTATCCAAAAAATAACCGGAATAATCTTTATATCTGGTGATCCACCTTTAACAAATTGTCAACATTTTTATGACATTTCCTTCAGTGCAAACTAAAATACAACGTATTAAGCGACAGCATATGTTTGTGTGTCGATCGAAAAATGCACATAAAGAATAAAGAACCAATATTAAATTTTGCTTTACAATTGGTGAAAATGATGAAAGGTACGACGAACTCAACAACATTCCAATCAGCGCCAAAAAAAATTTATTTGATGTATTTGTTGAACGATGTATTTCATTTCCGAGCAAATATTTTGAATAAATAAAAACATTTTTGTAAAAATAAATTGCTTAATCAATTCCTATTATTTTTCGAAAAGAATGTAGCATTTTATTTTATTTTATATTTAATTTAAATATTTTAAGTGTTGGCAAATTTTCACTTAAAAAGTGTTGAGTTACTTACGAAAATCGAATAAATAGCATTAGCATGTAAATAATTGTAATTAATTGTATTATTATGGGATAATACATAAAAATAATGGAATTAAGAAAACATCTATAGATATCATTTGATAGTTACACACTAATTGGTAAATTAGTTTAAACTCGACTGAAGAGTAATTTACCAATTTGACTATATAATGAATGTCTGTTTATAGACACTTGAACAAACTTCATTTGATGTTATCATAATAATGATTAACTGCAACAAATTAAAGAAAATTGTCAAATTGTAATTTATTTGGTTTTTTCTTTTCTTCTTTTTCGAAATTCTGTTCCATTAACATAACTGCCAAAGCGGCACGATCCACGATCATAAGCTAATGCACCAGTAAGGAGTGGAGTGTCAAACATTTCTAAAACCGAAAGAAATCAATAGTTAATTTAACCAATTGAATGAATGAATCGATTCATCGTAACACATACACGAAACAAAACAACAATCGACGCAGAGTTTGTATAGAATTTGGTGGGAGTGCTCCATAGATGGCAAAAATAGTTTCATCATATAAGTCTATGGTAACTGGCACGCACATTGTGCAATTTTTATCTAATATTTAGAAATGTAAAAACATGTATTTATATAGGAGAGCTTTTTTATCAAGATCATGCATCATCTCACACATTAGCAATGGTCATGGTTCATCAGTTTACACGGATTAAAATGTGTAGAGCTCAAGAAATGCTAATATTACGTACGGTTTAAAAAATTGGAAGATTAAAACGTGTATCGAAACGAAAACAGATTATGTTGGAAAAATAAATTGATTTTTGTTCAAAAAATTAATTCCTCATTTTCCTTCAATATAGATACACCCTCGCTCATTATAAAATGATAATCTATATAAAGGGTATAGATAATAAAATTTATAGAATAGTTCTTTTATTTTTTTATTTAGAGCAAATCAATGTGGATTGTGGACATGTATAATAAATTATATTATTCATTCTGGAAAATTTTAAATTTTATTTCAAACAAGAAAGCAATCATTTGGTATCTATTGAAAAATACAATTTTATAAATTTAATTCATTATTCTTTCATATACATTTTCTGATTTGATTTTATTGCACATAGACATATTATATTATATAGGATCTTATATATAACAAAGTATATGCATGTATGTGTACATGTACATGGGCACTTGTCGTATGAATGTACCCATATCACCTATATAACATATATATAAAAAAATATATACCATCATACTAATACACAATTGAAAATATTTTATTAAGTCCATAAAGCTTTAATGAAATTTTGCACCTGTATAATTTTCTTTTACTAAATGAAATGGCACGTATATTGAAGAAGTTTCATGAATACGTGACAAAGTTATCTAGAAGCCACCACAATACGTGAATTGAAAGTATAAAATCGACACATAAATGTTACGAGATTATAATTTCACCCTCTAATAGTTGGGGTAATTGAAGTTGATTGTTTATTGTATATAATTCAAGTACGCATAGATAAATATATACTTACACTATATACATATACACACACACACACAAACACATGTGTTATATATATATTTATATAACATATATGTTAATTTGAAAACGTAACAATAATACGTATTTGTATTATATACGAATAAAACGTTTATAATTAAAACCATTAAAATAATCAATATTTGTACAAATTTTATGCATACAAAATTGAAATTAGATTCTGTACCATAGAGAAAATAAAACTAATGCGTTTATTTTGTTTAAAATAATGATTTTCATTTTATTAGTTTTACAACTTTATATTATATAATAATAAATGTAGATAATATGTTAATAATAAGTATTTGTAGTAAACATTATCTGTATATACATATATTTATTGAATTTGTATGTATAACTATATATACAATACAATAGATAACAGCAGATACACATCCACTAATGTATCATTTTGATATGTAACGTGAGAATTTTTTTTCCATAGTATACCTCCTTATTCACATATAAGTATTTGTATATACAATCGCTGTTCCATCATAATTCGGAATGGGTTTAAAAAAACACAAAAATAAATATTAAATTTTCACAAAAATCATTTAATTTATTCGAAATAATCTCCATCAATTGAATTGCACATCGATTTGCAAATGTTCAACAAGTGAATCAAATGACTTTTTTGTCTCCGATGGAAATGCTGCTGAGAACGGTGGTCGTCGCCTTTTGAATGTCGTCAACTGATGCATACACGTTTTTCTTTGATAACAAATTAAGCTTTGAGAATAGAAATTAGTCACACAGACTCAGGGCGTTACATTAAGTGAATATGGTGAACGATTAAGCAAAATAATTTGATTATTACTAAAATTCGGTACAATTATTGATCATAATTTAAAAGTATTATATACAAAATTTTAATTCGCCTATCGTAGACCAGTTAAATTCGATGAATTATTGTTTTTGGTATTCCAACCACCATATCCATGTATCTCATTTAAGATTTCTTATAAATTTTTTCAGAAAATTACATCAGATGGTCGACCTAAACGTTCATTATCACTTACAGATTCTCCAAGCCTTCTGTATTAATTCTGTATGACATGTAAAAACTTGCGCTTTTAACACACAATTAACACCATACTCGATTTTAAGCAAATCATACGTTTGAGTAGCATTTTTACCAATTTTAAAACCATAATTTAATGTTGGTTCTTTGTTTTTATATTTATTTTTCGACCGACGCATAAAAACAACTGATACTGGATGTGTTAAATTTTCGTTTCTACTGAATGCAATGTCATGAAATTATGACACATTTTGTTGAGGAACGTTTACAGAACAGATTCACAAAAAACTAAGTGATGGTGATACTTGTTCTATGATTTATATAGCCATTTCGGTTTATTGTGGGACAGAGGTTGTATATAAGATATATTGGATTTTTGAAAATCTATACGGCTTATGTTGTTAACTGTCATATGCGATTGATAACATTTGACAAATACATCGCAACATTGAAACTAATCATTAAATACACTTCCAATAAAAAACAAATCCTATATTTTAGCGCTGTCGTAAATCAGTAAAACTTCCAAATAAAATAAAATAAAAATATCGGCTTGATAATTTTTCAGCAAAATTTGTAATTTATGAACGATGATTTCACGATTTTTTTAATTATCAATGTTTTTAAATACTGTGTTCCATGAAATCAACTTGCACATCAATTTTAAAAGACGTTTATATTCATCACCTCAACGTATATAAATATACATTTTTAAACAATTCATCCTTAAAAGTTGTTTTCGAAGAAAATACATTTATATTTAATGCTGTCGAAGATATGCGGATGTAATCCGGAGACGAATACACATTGCATGAGCATTAAAATATAGACATGACAACAAAAGGAAATTACTTTGAAAATTTTAAAATAAAAAATAAATAAATAAAGTGACCAAAATGTGATTTAAATATAAAAATAAAATTGTAGGATGTGAGCTATATATTTTATAATAACTAACTATTTATAAAAGTGAATATATTTTATATTATATATATTTTTCATATATGCATAATGCTAATTTTTTTCAATAAAATTTATATTCTCTATACAATAAATCACAAATACGGAAATTCTTATGGTTACGAGTTTTATATATACAAAACATTACATGAATGGTTGAAGTTATAAAATATTTCTTTTTCTTTTATTATTATATTTATAGTATAAAAGTTTTTCTGTATAATTTGAATACAAAGCTTGAATAAATGTTTTCAAATACACTATTCTATCTATATAAATATATATATATATTGTATATCGTATACTATAATATAATACTACTAAATAATATAAATATATAGTACATCTAGAACGTGTATAATAAATATAATATAAATCTATGAGCGCATATATATAAGTAACAAAATGCAAAGATATATGTGGAAGCTTTCGTATAAATATTTCATTTCAAAAACATATAGGGAGCAGAAAAAAGTATAAAGAAAATTGTTAAAGTTGTGATATTGCCAAACCTTAATTCTATTTTTATTTTTTTTGTATTCTTGTTATGTTATTCATGTTTTGATTTTTTTTTTTTGGCAAACAAAACGCATATTTTATTTAAATAATTAACAAATTCAATTATTTCAAATCATAGAAAAATAAGTATAATATCTATATATAAGCAAAGAAAAAAAAATGAATTACGGCTATAACTTTTGAAAGTTTTCACCAATGCTGATAAATTTTTTTTTTTATGCCAAACATTGAAAATTAAATTGAATTTGCAAAACATGCTGAGAAAATGAATTAGTTTCTTTTTCTAAAGAAATTAAATAATATTAAAAATTGTTTACCATTTATATTCCACATTTATACGAAGTTCTTAAAGTTACTTATCAAATTTTATTGGGCCTTTCAAGAAAAATATATTTTCATCGGACGCCACTGAAATTTATTGATAAATGTTTTATCAATTGTATAAAATATAAATATATCTGTATATTTATGATATCTACTATAATAAATATTCTCAAATGTATGATACCAGAGCTTTTATATGAATTTAAGATGTCGCAGGACTTAACATATACCATATATAAATGAATGTGTATATACTCTATGTTTACTTAGTTTGGTTTAACCCATTTATGTTTTCTTCACTACCGTGAGGTTTATATACGACTTGATGAATCCGACATTACCATATCATGGTGCTACTCAGATATCTACATTTAACATTGTGCTCAATTTAGGTAAATTACTCCATATGTGAGTGTGTGAATACAGACAGCATCACTGAATCACACAAAATAGAAATAACATATATGTAAACTAAAAGTTGTGTTCAACATATAATTTGAAATTAATTAAAAAATACTATGTGTTGCCTATATTTTAAAATAATTAATCAATATTTTTCAGAGATCAGAGAGACATTTGGAAAATAATGGAATGTACGATAGGGTTAATATTTTAACTGAAGAAAATTCATACGATCGGGATTGAGTAAATCAATATAAGCCACTCGGAGAATTTCACTATGCAAATATACAAAAAGGTGTACAAATATGGCTCATAACATTTATTTGAAGTGCGAAAATATCCATTTTTAAAATTATTTTCACAGGAAAAATAGACCTTTTTATTACCACATTGTTTGTGTGTCCGTGTCATTGTGTTTGCATTTGAATCTCGGAAATAGTTTTTAGCAGAACAATTTTTTATGGTCTTTAGTAAAATATAGTGAGCTTGTAATAGGATTATATAATTCTAGATATTAGATATCCAATATCCATGTCAGATTTCTTTGTCAAGTTTGTAAAGATTTTGCTTAATTCTCATATGATAACAATTAATTTATACGTGAAAAGATGTTTAATATTTAGATGAACTTTTGTATGCTAGTTAATTATAAAATTTAAATATCAGTTTGTGGGTATAGACAGTACAAAATTGTTGCGTACAGTTGAAAAATACAGCGTTTGCATTTTCGAAATTTTTTATGTCTTTCATTCGACTCCCACCCATGGAAAATGATTGAGGAGAATTTTTAACGAGTGTCAGATAGGATATGTTTATATAGAAAAATTACTTAATTTTAATAAAACTCTTGTGAACGAATCTTATAGCGTTGAATAGGGGAAAAAAAACATCATTTGTGGGAGAATTTTTACTTTATTATATTATTACAAAAATTAATACGTTTCTCAAAAAATATCGAACTCATTTTTATAAGAAATGCAAATATTATATAATTTTTAATATTTATATACAGAAAATAATGTTAAAAACGATATGGTGTACTGTTTTCACACGGTTGAAAGTTTTAAACCAATATTAGTTTGCACGGTTTTTACACAACGAAGTATTTGTCGATTTTTAAACCATTTGTAATTAATTTTCAAACCAAATTCATATTTGTACAATATTGTAAACTATTGGTATTATTTTTAAGTAATAATTTTATTATTTTAGAATTAAAATTGTATTTTGAAATCACAGAAGATTAAAACACCTTTGACAATTGAAAATAGAAAGTATTATAAAATTACGTTTACAAAATTGTGTTAATTTATTTTAAGTTTAACATCGCATTGATAAAAACGGCATGTCACTTGTATATGTCAAACTAGAAGTTTAAAAAAATGTAACGCTCAAAAAAAGCAGCAGATAGCAGATAACGCGTCTTCAATGTGTATGGTAAATTTTTACAATTTTTTTTTAATGATAATATAAGATAATTAATGAAAATTCAAAATGTATACAGCTCAAGATTAAATTTTAAATAGAATTAAATTTGTTCATATATGCATTAATTCACACAACAATATGTTTTCAGAAAATTAAAATACTTTAAACTTTTTCATATTATAATTGCAAATCCTATTTATTTTCTTACTGCTGGAATGTATATTTATTTCAATATTATAATATGCACCACATCACAACAAAGTGCATATATAACTTTCAAATACTATATATTATTTATATGTAAAATAATTAATTAATTAAAACATTTTTTCAAGAAATTTATTTATGTATTAATAAGATTCTCTTTTTCTATCATATATTGTATGCGTAAGTAAAACAAAACTGACAAAATTGAAAGAAATGTACAAAAAGAAAATAAAACTTTGATGTACATAGTTCTTTTACTAATAAATTGAATTTTCTAAATGTACAAGGAGAAAATTCTATAAAATATAATAATAAAAGCATATATAAAATAAAATTAAAGAGGAAAATCACAAATTTTTTCTTAAACTATGTAAACTCAACCAACCACAAAATTATTTACAATATTTTTTTTCATCTTACTTATGCGGTGGTGATGGTGGTGGTGGTAGTACGGTGTATATGTTCTACATTTATTTTTTTATTTTTTTCCCTTTCATATAAAACTGAAATTTAGGAAGAAAAAAAAAAAAAGGAAAACAAATAGAATCATAGTAAAAAAAAAATGAAGAAAAAATTAAGATCCAATGACTTTGATTTTTCAGTCACATATAATTCGTTTTTCAAGAAAAATAAAAAAAATCCATTTTTTTTTATCATTTTCAATGACAAAATGAGGGTAAAATATAATGAGTTTTCCTATATATTTATATTTTATAATATTATTTTCCTTTGTGATAAGAGATTTCTATAAATATATGACTTTTATAAAAATGGATACATATACAAAAATATTTTATTATAATTTTTATTAGATTTATCTCGATTTGGTTTATTGTTTTTTCATATTTTTTTTTTTATCTCATTGTACAAAAAAAAAAACAAAAATTTATTCATATCAAAAATAGAAAAATAATCGGCAAATTTATGACACGAAAAAAAATGTAAAGGCATCATAAAAATATGTACGATTTTTATGTAACACAAAAAACAACAAATATTTTTATATGATAATTACAATTATCGGTTGTGTAACGTATTATTAGATAATATAAATAAATTATTTATGTGTACGAATGTAATTTTCCTTATCTTATATACGTTTTAAAAATATATTTGTTCCATGATATTGCAAAAATTTATAAAATAAAAGAAGCTGACACTTTTACGGATTGCGATATATAACTGCAATATAATATTATATATATAATTGCAAATACGAATTAATTTCTATGATATTGCAAAATATATAATTATTTGTAAAATATAGATAAAATGTGTGCTTCACTTTGGATCAAACGCACACTGAAAGATAATTCATTCATTATATGATGTAGATGATGATTCAAAAATTTGTAAATATATTTTGTTTTTAATACATTTCCAACGGTAGGCACCGCATATTCAGACAGCTATTCAGATCAGCATTATACTCGTATGCAGTAGATTTGTATATGTGTTTTATATCTGCATAAGGTTATGGAAATAGAATATGTGAGTAGATGTTAATATAATATTATGTGCAATAAAATTTTGAATAATTAATTGATACGGCAGCGTTATGTATTTGAATTTTATTATTATGAAATTTGTAATTATTACTGGTACTGAATAAATCGATATCGAATATAAGCATCATAACCATTAGGTTCTTTGATAAGATGAATAAGGTATAGTAGACAAAATTATGAAAAAAAATTTGGATGTTCACTATACTATATTTGTTGAAATATCGAATTTTATGAGCTATAATCTTTTTTAATTACGCGGGCAATATACTTTTAAGGGATTTGCATTTTTGTTTACATATAATTTAATCGATTTCCAAAATCCTAAAAAGGGTGGCAGTCCTCCTAGAGATAAAAAATTAATTATAATGTAAATTTTGGCCAAGAAATCCTGAGTGAGATTCATGAAAACAAAACTTGCCGTATATCGGCAAGACATAAACTCATGGCAAAATTGGTCTGCGAAAAGTGAATGAAGTCCCGCATACATCAATTAACTGATTAACAAAAATAACACCAAATTGATCATTTCCAAAACATATGAATCAATAAAAACGCTGAAAATAATACTATAAATTATTAAAAACTATTGTAACAGGTGATAAAACTAGTATAGTTTTAATATGAACTAGACGAATAAATTAATCCCAAAAAAATCTCGTTTCACGAAAAATTATAACAAAGCTCATTTTTATTCTTTACAATATTATATCCACAAAGAATTTGTTTGCTAGTGCTCTACAATTGTTAATACTTTGTATTATCTTGATGTATTAATGAAGCGTTTTTGCTAAGCTGTATTGTTTGTTTTGAATATCTAGAGTTGTGAACACTTGGCGATTATTGCACGATAATGCACTTTTTTAACATGCGACAGTATAATCACAAATTGTTTTTTTAGTAAAAATAAAATGTATTTGCTACAAAGTTCGTGTCTTATATAACTAATTTAGCTTCTTCTCCTTATATGCAGAACTGTTTTCAATTAGCTCAATTATATTTGACGATAATAGAAAATCGATTTACGTCAATTGAAGACATTGACGTCAACGTCAACGACCTTCATACTCAACGGCATTTCAATCAGAAACATAAAAATAACACAATGTTGAGCATATAGCAAATCGATGTATTTTTAATAAATAAAATTATTTTTATAGAAGAAATAAATTAATTGTTTGCTATTTTTCATAATCCATTCCGATTATTTTTCGAACAGAGGTTGTATTTTCGCTTTAGTTAACAAAATAAAAATTCATACATGTATATTTACATATATTATATAATATACAATATATATAGTGCTTTTTCATGTGGTATTAGCACTTACTAAATATTTACATTTGTTTACTTATGAAAGTGGTTTTTCGTATCTATAGTAAAGAGGATTTGCATTTGAAAGAAATCTAATGTATGTCTCTCTGTTACATATGTATATAAATATACTATATACAATATATGTATATATATGTATATAATATACATAATCTCACATCATTACATATACTCGTACCAGCGTTGTATCTTGTATGTTTATCATATTATTACATAATATATATATAAATATATATTATATTCTGAATACAAATGGTGGACAAATATTCCGAAACTTAAGCTTTACAAGTATATATTAATATAAACTAGATTCCTAATTTTTACACTAATGATTGAAAAAAATGAATCTGAAGTTGGTTTTCGAAAAAAAAAACATATAGCTGCAGCAGTATGGGTGGTTCCAGGTTGTACTACCACTCTTAATTATAGTTTATAAAAATCATAGGCGCTCGACATAACATTATATACAAGCACTTTTGAGCTTTAAATATATTTAAGATTTGAGATTAGCATATTTATCTGCTTTAACATAAAAATAAAATATAAAATATTAATATACATTTAGTTTTAGAGTAACATTACAAATTTTCGTAAGTGTATACTTTAAATATATTGTAACATAATTATTTTTATCGTCCATCATTTGTATGTAAATAATAATATAATATATGAAGTATTCGTTTTCGGGAATTTAGTCTATAATTCTATAGTATAATTGAATACATATACACTGCAGTTATGTCTATATTTCATTATTACATGTATGTTGAATGTAATATGTTTAATATATAATGTTTATAATATTGTTAAAATGCATTTGTGTATAAGCTAAAAGACAAAATCAATAATAAAGCAACTGCGTATTGCTGCATCCGCAAAACTTATTACTTTAAATCGGTATTAATATTTGTATTTTATATATGATGTTTACATTTATATACATTGTACAGTAGTGTGCAAAAAAAAATCTGCTCACAAATTTTATAAGAAAATTTGGGCTCAGAAAGGACTTGAAATTGAACAAAACGTAAGAAAATCACAATAACAACTGATAAATTTGTAGGATATTGCAGAGAAAAACGACCAGAACATGTAAAAATCACGATAAAGTTATTAATTTATTCAAAAAGATTTAAAATACATAAACAATATCAATAATTGTAAACAAGAAATTGAAACTAAGTCCTCTCAGTCTTCTTGTTTTTTTTCTAAGCTTTTAAACTTACTTACGTGTTGCTTTTGTATCCTGAAATTGAATGGTATGATAAGTCACTCTGTCCATATCCGCTATCCGCTTGACTAAAGAACCATTAACAATACCATTAACTTGCAAATTTAATAAGCGGTTTTCGAATGGAAGCTAAATATTCCGTTGGTCAGCGAATTTCTTCTATAAAAAAAACTGTTCTACTATAACATCCCACACAATTCTAATTCGAATGAATTAAATTAATGTTGGCAAATTATTGTTCCTTAAATAAAAAGGATTTTATTTTTTCTTGTTGTTTATATTAGTTATTAATTATATCGATAAATGTTTTAATATCGAACATTCACTGTATTATAAAATAATACAATAATATACATTTGCATTGTAAAAAATGTAATTCTATAACAGAAATTTAATTTTTAAAAAGTTACTTTCTATATGAAAAAAAAAATTTCTCATTTTGCATTTTTTACATTATTTATTTAACTTTATTTTTCCATTTTTATTTTATTATTTCTATGTTTTTTATTATATTATCTTGCAGATATCATATTTCGATTTATACGGTAACGTTTCCTTGTTCTACATCATTTATCTTGACATTTTCTCATATTTTCTTTGGGGGCAATCTACAATCTCCATAAAATATCAAATTGCTTGTAAAAATATGGCAGACTCAATCTAGTTTTACGTTTTACTTATTTTTTGTTGTTTTGTTATATATATTTTTTATGTACGTTTCCATTCTTTAATATATTTTAAAGTACATTGATACAGTCCACTTTCGATTTAACAACCTTACAGAAGACTGGTATTCCTTGCATAGATTACGAGTTGAGTTAAATTTTTATATATATTAAATATTGTTTTGGAAATATTGTATTTCAGTGAATTTGTTCGAAAAATTGTGTCATCGTCAGTTTGGATACAATACTCACCGTATAACAAAATTGAGGAAAAATTAATTGTATTGGTAAAATGGAGATGTTGATGGATGGAGTTATGTTGACACGTCGAGTGTACACTTTATATTACATATATTTTCTATATAGATATGAGTATATATAATCCTGTAACGTCCCAATGAACGACACATATATTTTCTTTTTTCTATATATAAAGCAACGTTATATTCTTTGCTCTATTTTGTTGCTGATATATGCTTTCAAAATTGATGAAGTTGTGAATTTTTTTTTTCTCGTTTTTTTTTAATGACAAATTACTTATTCGACACAGCACAAAGAATGTGTTACTGAACAAAAGATATATTAATAAATATATTGGATTTTATGTTTATCAGATCGGATATTGTAAATTTAAAATTATTTTATATACACATCCTGTCAGAAAAATAACACCGGCATGAATTAAGATAAAAATTCAAATAATTAATGTATATAAAAATAATTGTATTTATTCTCATCAATTGAAATACATTGATCTGCAAATATCTCTGTTTGAATTGTTGTTCAGTGGTGGACGTCGACTGATCAATGTCTTCTGATGCAAAACGATTATTCAACAAGTGAATTAAATAAGTTTTTCATGTCTATGTGATTGGAATGCTGTTGGAAACGGTGGTCGTCGCCTTTTGAATGCCGTCAACTGATACCTTTTATAACCAAATGTAGTTTATAGCGAATAGAAATTAGTTGCAGAGATTTAAATTAAGTGAATATGGTGAATGATTAAGCAAAATAATTTGATTATTAGTGAAATTCGGTACAAATTTTTAACCATCATTTAATTGATGTGTAACAAACTTTGAATTCACCTATTGTAGATCAGTTAAATTCGATGAATTATTGTTTTCAGTATTCCAACCACCATATCCATGTATCTCGCTGAATATTTTTTATAAATTTTCACGAAATCAAACACTTTTTCAATGTATTCTTTTAGAAAATTGCTTCAGATTGGCAACTTAGACGTTCATCATCACTAATAGCTTATCTAAACCTTCTGTGAATCATTTATACCATTTAAAAACTTGTGTATTTAACACAATAATTATCACGATACTCGATTTTAAGTAAATCATACGTTTGAGTAGCATTTTTACCAATTTTATAACTAAATTTAATGTTGGTTCTTTGTATTTTCGATTCATTTTTGAGCGATGCACAAAAACAGCTGTAACTTTATGTGTTATATTTTCGTTTGTACTGAATGTAAAGTATTTGAAATTTTTACAGTTTGTTGACGTATGATCACAGAACATAATCACAAAGAAACTAAGCTATGGTACTACGTGTTTTATATGGTTTACATATCCATACCGTTTTATTATGGAACAGAGGTTATAGTTTTTAAGAAATTAACGTCACTTCAAGCGTTCTTAAAGATGTCCTTGATCATGATCAGTTCAGTGCAATTTTTGTTCAGTCATTTGATGTGAAACAAAATTTAATTTCACATTGCTTTGACCATTTACTTAAGATAAAATCTAATGAATTGTTAAATTTGGTTTACCAAATTCCATTTTCATTCATTCTCATTGCAGATTACCTTTAACACAATCATTCGCTGATGTTTTCTTTGATCTATATAATTGTCTGTGTCACCAATCAAAAACTTGTGTTTTAAATAAATAATTACTACCATTTTTATGTTGATATTACATAAAAAAAAGTTGAAAGAAACTAAGAATAGCAAAATTATGTTTTTAAAATTGTGTAATTTAAATAAAATCGTAGCATAGCATTGTTCAAATATTTCTATATATATAAAAATAAAATGAAATTACATTATATTCATATTAAAATTTCGAAATTTTAATGCAGTTTACAGCACAACATCTTCATAATATAATACTAGAATTTTATATAAAACCACTGCTCGTATACCTAAATATATGTTAATAATAATATTCAAAAAACGAATGAAGTTATATTGCAAAAAAAAATAGAAAAACGAAGAAAAACTCCTGTTCTTTAAGTGTAAATCAAAATTCTTTATTAGTTTTCTGTATTATTTAAATTAGATTTCATAAATTTTATATTCATTTATTTTATTAAATATAAAATACTCGCTATATATATTTTATTAAAAGTACAAAAACTCGACAGCTCTTGCTAAAATACAATTTTATATCATATAAATGTAATATGAATATAGAATGGAAATATGTATGCATATTTTTAAAATTTTAAAATTAATATTCATGTCATAAAATAAAGATAAATGAATTATTGAAAATTTCAACAAAACTTTTTCGTTTTTTTTTTTTTATTTTTTCGCTATTTTCATTTTATATTATAAAATTAAAAAAAAAAATATATTTCCTTGGGCTTTCCGGAACCAACAATGTCATCAACAGAATTTTCTTAATTATGAAATGAATATTATGCGGGAAAAAAAATAATATAATTTGTACATTACACACACACACACAACATTTTTACAATTTTTCTATTTAATAAAAACATATATTCATTTACTGCTGCACACCGCACAACATACTCACGTGCATGTATTAATTTAAAATTGTGAATGGAAAATTTCTATAAGTATAGCTTTACACCATTACAACTACACCACCATCCTGTAATAAATATATAGGATATAAAAAAAAAACAGAAAATGAAAATTAAATGAAAAAAATATAAAAAAAACACACAAAATTCTTTTGTATTGTGTGTTGTTTGTCTGGCTGGTGTATTGTATTTGTGTGCATATAATATGATATATTACATTATATAACATAATATATGTACACTATATCTGGTATACAAAATCATATATATAAATATATATATAGTGTATAAATTTATTTGTATAATGATGCAAACCACATCCTACCTATCATAATTATTATCAACACCCACTCGTTACCATTAGCGAAGCAGCATCGTTATCGTGTTCTGTATGTTATTTGTTGTATACGTACATTGATATTATATAGGGTAAGTTAGGATAAAATGTTGTACCTGTTACATTAATATATGCACAGCCATTTGATATTTGATTTTCGTCTAACCAAGTATGTATGCACGCAGTAATTATTATTGAAATTTTATTTATAATATATTTAAATTATGAAAAACAATTTTCAATGTTTATAATTTTTGTTATGTTCTAATACACCCTATCTATAATAATATTGTATATTATAATGTACTTATTTACAGCATGGTAATGATATATCTATATGATTGTATTGTATGTATGTGTGTGTTTACAATATAAACCCTTAAGGGAATTGTATTCATTGAGCATTCAAGTCGTGAAAATGCTTGTATTATATTGTATTCTTTATTTTCTATATATATAAGAAATCATTAATTAGACAAAGGGTTTCGCTTTTTCTTAAAGCTATTGTTTATAATATATTATTATTATTATTATTATTATTATTGTATTTCTATATTATCTCTTACAATATGCACTTATATATATATATATAAATATATATATTTCATATATACATAATCGTATTTAATTTATTGTATATAAAAATAAATTATATAATTTAAATACATATTTACATGATACTAATATATAGTACACAGGGTGGCCAGGAGTGTAGTACTAACTTTCAAAGCGATGATAAGGGACATAATTCTAAGTCGAAAAACGCCAAAACTGTATAGATAATTTGATTAACAATGTCAAAATAAAACAGTTTAAAATTATAATACAAAAAAGTGTGAACTAGTGCTCATAACTTTCTTCAGGACATATAATAAATTTAAATCAATTTATCTATACGTGCAGAGTTTAAACGTTATTAATTTTAGTTGTTGTGTGATGTGTAACTTACAATTAGTATTTTTGATTTAGAATAATCAACACACCCCTTAAAAGATTGCATTGCCGTCGTGTACAACATCTAGACTGGTTTTTTTCCAATGAAGAATTTAAATCACTTCCAACCATTGATCTCGTTCTCCAATTTATTTTATTTTATGAGAACATGTTCGTAACCGAATAATTGGGGAAAAGTAAAAAGAAAGTTCGATATATAAATTTTCTTATTTGCAATAGAATCTAATAACTCGCATTCATATTGGACTTTTACCTATATCTACTATCCACTGTCCACTATTCACTGTCAAACCTATCGCCCATACCAAATAGTGAGTTCTTTTATTTTAAATTTCACCGTTTTAAAAATTTACATAATAAGTTTAACATAAATATCACCATTACTTCATACTTAATATGAAACATTTAAACTTTTCCGCAAATCTATCTATTTCCTATTTTTGCTCCTTAAAGCTCTCACACAAAAGTATCTGTGTCGTTTAATTTTTATTTACTATAAAAGTTCTTCAAGAATCGTTGATAAAAAGCTGATGCATGAAGTGGACGTGCTAAAATAAGTGAGACATTGGAAACAATTATTACTTGTATTGGGAATAAAAATATATACATATCTCTTAAATGGTCATATGTTATGTGACTTAAAAGTGTAAACAAAATTGTTTTTGTACGGAGGTTGGAAATTTTAAGTTTTATTTTGAAAAACACATTCACCAAAATTGTTTTTGTATTGCTGTTGGAAAAGTTATTATAGTCATCGAATGTGTTTTTTTTAAGCTTATGGTGATATCGATCTGGGTTATTTATAAACATGTCAAGATGAGATGAATTTCAAACATTATTGGATGACGACAATTCTTTAAATTATTTATTTACATGAATTCATTAAAATAAACCCCTTTTAACCATATAAGGTTAAGGTTTACTCTACATATAGTAGATAAAACTGCGTAAATAATTTTTCTATATACTACTTTAACTATGAATAAATCTTTGAATTTATGTATGGTATATAATAACAAACAAATGTGATAATACTATTTACAAATAATTATATTAAATGAAAACTATTTATGTACAACACATACGAAAATATTTCTGGCATAATTCCAAAAATTAATGCACTGAATATCCTATCTATCTATATTTACATTTATAATATATATATATATATTTTGTTGTTGGTTTGATAATGATCTGGCCTTAATAATACAGAGATTTACTTTCACTGCAAAAAAAAATTTAGAACATATTTGTCATAAATTTAGAATCTTTCAAACGAATTTCCTAGAAATTTGAAAGCAATGCAACAATTCGTTCTTTCCGATACAACGGTGAATAATTGATTTGCGGATTTTAACCGTGGTCCAACAAGCACAAAAACATTGAAATCACCTGGACGACAACAACTATTGCTAAAATTGAATAATAATAAATAATGAAAATATCCACAAAATATGTGAATTAAGCTAACATTAGAAACATATCAATTGTACGTAACGCAACACATTATACAAGCACCTATGAATATAAAATCTAATAAAACTAATTTGAAAAGTGGGATTTGTAGTAGGAATTTCAAAATCAAATGCTAAAGTGATGCTGAAAATTTCAACAGTATTAGTTTGAAAGAATTTACTTGTCTAAAAAATTTCTTCTTATTCAGGCCAGGTCATTATCAAACCGCACCCATTGTTATGATATACGCATATATATATACCAACTTAAATAGTAAAATCAATTGAAAATATTAAATATACGATGTTATTATTTAATGACAACTCAATTTAAATATTCTTTTATTAACCATATACTTCATTATAGAATAATTTGATAATGATTTCTATAGTTCTTTCAATGCATTAGCAACACAACAAACACAATGGTGTTATATGTTATTATATACGTCCATCGATAGAACAGAAATAAAAACACAAATAATAATATAATAACGTCAAGAATGTCATAGGTTTATATTTGGATTTAAGTTAATTATAAATTGTGTAGTGTAGTGTTATACGAAGTGTAAAATATTAATCCAAAATATGATTTCCATATAGAAACGGGACTAGGCGATTGTTTATATTTGCACACACAACACTCATTAACCTACTTACTTTAGAAAAAGCAGCATTGGAAAGGAACAATTGTTTAATACATTAATGCAAATAGAACTGCTTTCGCAGATTATGTTGGCATGTTGAGAAGAGGAATGCTGAATGTCAAAGAAGCATCGAAATGGATACATAAAAAGAAGTATCTATAACATTAAACAGAAACGAAAGATCTCGCATCGGATAAAACATCAGTATGGTTGAATGAATACAATTTTGAAGTAGTGCAGTCATTCAAGCATATTTGGTTTCCATTCTCAATGTGTCGAATGATCCGGAAGAGGAAATTAATGTACTGAATCGCTTCTATTCAAAAGCTTTCTTTATACTCAACAGAGCCCACAAAACTCTGACTTTATATAGAACAATTATTTGCCCAGACATCTGTTACGATAATGGACAATGATATACAGATTATAAAATTGAATTTGCGACTGAAAACATGGAGGGGCGACACGAATTAAAAGGTTAAGAGATTATGTATATAGATGAGAACGTAAGAGTTTAGAGGTTGGAATTTGGAAAAGAAAACCATTGATTAGGATCACCAGCAATGGAGAACTGTTGTATTTGCGATAGCTAAAACTATATATGATATTTATTTTTTTTTTCAAAACCACCCACAATACTTTATTGTTTTCATATAAACAGCAAACAAAAAAGAATGTAGATTATATATATTTTTTTATTATGCAATGCGCGTAATATTGAATATTTAAAAAAATAAAACTAAAAATGTGTAAAATTTCATTAAATATTTGAATAATAAACAATTATTAATATTTCCGTTTGTCGGAATAATTTATGCGTATATACTTTTTAATGAGTTCTTTAACTCGTAAATTTCCTATATGATTTATTTTTATGTTATTATATTATTTTTTGTCTGCGAAAAGCAATTCGAAAAATTGTTTTGATAATTAGTATAGAAAAAAAAAAAAAAAACAGAAAAATAAATAAACGAAATATAAGAAAAAATTGTAATGTTTTTTCTTTGCTTATTAAACATTTTTCTAATTAAAGGTTCATATTATACGTTTACATACATAAAAATTATATCATCCCTTTTTTTCCCTGTAAATTATCGTTTACGTATTTTGCTGTACTGTGTTGGTATTTATTTGTATTATATATACCATAACAACAACAACATAAACAAAACTCAAATAATAATTTAAACTTTTAATTAATTTATATTTGAAATAATAAAATTTTCGGTTGGGCGTATATTAGAAATAAAAAAGTAGTGTGATGGATGGTTTTTGGGTGGGTGGTGTGAATGGTATGTTTGTGTGTTGATGTGTGTGTTTATATTTATTGTACAATAGAATATTTATTTATATTTTGTGTAATTTTTAGGTATATGCAGATGTATATTAACTTTTTTTTGTTTATAATAATAATGAAAATAATTAACAGAAATAACTAATAAAATTATTCAAGTAACTTATATTTTCTTCTAATAAATATTCCCATAACGTTCTATACTAAATTTTTGATATTGATAGAATTACGACGGTTTTCCTTCCAACAAAATTATAGTAAGACATAGTTTCCACACTACTTTCACTGATCTGAAGTTCTTGTCATTTAAACTATTCCACAGTGATCGGAATAGATGATAGTCTAAAGGAATAAGATGTGGAGAATAAAGTGGATACTGTAAAATTTTCTATTTCGGCATTTCACCATTCCGAAATCAACCAAACCAATTTTTTACTGTCTGAAGTTTCATCAGCGCTGTACCAACACGTACTTATATATGCAAAACTCGTATATGAAATGTGATGAGGAAAATATATACTTTTTTATCATTAATTTTTAAATAAATCGTTTTTTAAACATGAATTAATAGTTATCACAACAACGTTTGATGCTAAACTTAACCATAACTCTGTCACCTATTCATTGCATAGGTGGAAAGTTTACTTATAACACATAAATAACAAATACGAGTATAATCGAACATTAATTAGTGAATAATTAAATGTAAGAGTATATATTATATATTATTTTCTTATATAAAATTTCAATTTCAAATATACCCATTTATTGAAAGAGTAACTAAATAATAATCAAATAATTTATTACATAAAAACAGAAAATCAAATAAAAAACGATATAAATTAAATCGAGTACATATAAAATTGTTATAATTTCAATAAAATTACATGTTTATGGATCTACGTACAATATTCACAACACACAATTTTACGTATACATGTCGATTTCATCGCAATTCCTCTTTTAAATAACAACTTATTTTCTGTTCAATATAAGTTTATTGTTATTTATTTAAAATAGAGTAAATAAATACATATATTTTTTATACTTAACATGTATTTTGTATATGTATACACATAACTTCCTTGTTGGTAAACTAATCCGATTCACGATTAAATCCCATTTCTATTTGTTTGTAAATAAATCAGTCTAAATCACTTTGGGTTTATCATCATCAAACAAAAAAAAAAGGACTTTGTACGTACACATAAATATATAACACTTCTATCTATAAAATATCAAATATTTTGTATATACAAATTCTTATATAGTTACACATCCAAAATGTTTATGTATAGCCATAAATATATATATAGCACATTGTAGAAATACATATAGTAGAAGAATATTGTAAATATCAGAATTTCGTATAAAATAATATTAATATTGACAAATCATGTTATTAAAACTATGATTTTGTCAAATTCCTGCAGAAATGTGTAATATTCGATAGATATGTATTTGTATAATTTATTACAATATTCAAATAGAAATGTACAATATATACTACCAAGAATATACTTCATTTATTATATAAATTGAATTTGATTAAATTATTTGTTTGTAGTATCGTATATGTTATTTACATATATTAGGTATTACTTTAGTTAAATTCATAAAGTTATGTATAGGATACAATAATTGATTAGTAAAATTAATGAATAGGCTATCCGCCGCACAATATTAATTTTATTTCATATATGTCAATTTAATCAAAAACCATATAAAACATTGTTTTTGCTTATATGTCAATATGTACGCAATAATATTCTTAATTAATGTATGATTGTAAATATAAGATATTTATTGAATAATAATTGTTCTACTATTATTGTATATACGCATAAAAATATATTTCAAAAATTAGAAAATAGTTGAGTTGCAGATTCGTTAGCCTCAAATGAATATATATGTATAACTTCATGTAAGTTATAAATATAGCATTTAAAAAACAAAGGAATTTGTTTGAAAAAACGCATTATGAGACTTTATTCAAAATTCTATGATTCTTCTGTATTTATAGCATTTAATTGTACAATTTCAATAGCAGATATGCAATCATAGGATCGATCGCAACTTACCATTTGCATATTTTTTGGTTTACCCGAAAGAACTTTGTAGTAAATGTAGTTACACTAAATTCATTGATATACAATATAATAATATAAGTGGCGATGAGTATAAAAAATTATTTTCATAAAGTTACTGCTGCGCATAGAAAATGTTAACCACAACAAATTTTAGAAAGTTGTCTATTTGGCCATTTCTTTCAATTTTGACACTCAAAATTAAATAAAGTCTTTTGGATGTGAAAAATTAATATTTAAAAATACTTATTAAATGGAAAATTTTCTAATGTAAGCAAATCGATTTTGATATATTGACAAAATTTCTGTAACCGAGTGAAAACTATTTCTACTGTCATGATGATCTATGTAGCAGAAGTAGATCAGCGTTCATCGAAGATTCTTCCTTTATTTTCAGTATACGAAAAATTACCAATTGTTATAAGAGATAAATTTATTTTAGAGAGGATGTAACAATTATATTATAATATACTCACAGTCCAGCGGTTTTAACTTTCATACATGTTAATCAGTATCACATGATCGAAATTTTGAGTGCAATATATATTTACATTATAATATTTTTCAGCTGCGACAATGAGTTACCATATTTTTATTCGTATATGGAATCAGAAATGACCAAATTTTTGAGAACATATGAATCAGATTTGAAAGAAGCAGTTCGCTGTGTTTATTATTTACCAAATGTCAGACAGATCAAAAAGTGTTCTATATAGGTATGAAATGAATCTATTGTTACTGAAAGCGTTATTGTAAAACTCACACTGTATATATTTAGAGGGATGAATATTAGCGGAACATTAATTGACATCCAATTTCATATGGCATTGATTTTTATTTGTGGTTGCTTTATTTTTCAAACCTAAGGACTATAATGTCAGTTTATGAATATAATATGTGGACAATTATGTGAAATCAATCAGGTTGACAAAAAATTGAAAATAATAATAAGTCACATTTTGATTATAAATTTCATGACCAACTTGTCGTTTCTCCCAACCTAGCCCAAATTTTCTTTCACGAAAATAAAACATAATATGATTGACAATTATATAACCGCATTTATATTGTGACAATTCTGTAGATATTTGGTGCACATTTGAGACTAGAATATATGCCACCGTTTAGAAATCGGTGTAGGTATATATGACAAATGGCAAAAAATACAAAATTAACGGTCTTCTTTAACATCATCTTTTACTATATCAAATAAACCACGTATACACATACCAAATTTGAAAACATAAATATAAAAAATTGTACATTTTTGTTTCTTTAATTTAAAATATTTAATAAAATGTGATTATACATTTTTTTTTAAATGATATCAACAAAATTTCAGATGTATATAGGATATTAACGAAAAAAGTATTTATAGAAATAAACATGAGTCGAAAAAACGCAAAAAAAAAAATAAAACATACCATTCATGAACAATTTTTACAAATCAGAAAAATTGAAATTATTCATATATGACATTGCATTTCCATACATTATTATGTGTACATACTTTATATAAAATATATTCATAACCGAAAGGAATATGTAAAAAAATATTTATATATTGGGTCTACACATTGGAAATTAGTTTTTGTTACAAATATCACAACAGTTGTGTATCTTTCTGCATATATGGTAACACTAAAATTATATAAATTGTGTGTCTAAGAATAGTAGCGATAATCTGAAAAGTATGCTATACTACGTACATTGATTTGAATGGATTATTATGGATAATTTTGTGACAAAAAGGCATTATTTGAAGAAGGTTTTACTTCAATATATTTTATTGCTATATAATAAGTACAGTGGAAGGGCATTGTTGTGAATGAATTAATAAAACATCTATCGAAATGCATAAATACAGACCAATTGATGAATTGTTATACACTCACATAAGGAAAAATTTTAAATTTGACTGCAATGTTTGATAATTATCCGTCAAAATATTTTAAATAATAATAACACAAGAAAAAGGTAATTTTCAATGTAAACACCCAATATATTATATATTAAATAGAAAATATATATAAGTAACATTCATTTGGATTTGAATTATGTTATTTGTCGGAAGGAAATGTACAAATATGATGTAATGTAAACAACAGAAAATATATGAAAATTTTATGAAAGTTTTCTTCTTATGATAATGATTGTATGTGTGTGTGTGTGTACATCAAATTTTTAAAATGAAATTGGAAAAGAAAAAAAGTCAGAATACTTGGTTGCCGCTGTAGTTGTTTTTGTTGTTGTATATATACGATATTATACATATTACATCCCAGTGATCTCTTATCATATGATGAAGGTCTATCCATCTCTAACTCATAATGTGCGTTGTAAACATATATATATATTAAATTTGATAAAATTGTATAATAGAAGTTTCTGTATATTATGTATCATGCAAAATGTGCAAATAAAGAGAACAATTTTTATTGAATAAATTTTACATTCAAGTTTTCCATTCCTTTTCTATTTTTTTTGTTTTTTTTATTTTTATAACACATTTTTGTAGGAGAAATCAAGCCATATGTATACGTATTGGCGTACTTTCGTATAAGTTGTAAAATGATATTTGTTGGGGAAGGAAGTTGGAAACACTGTAATATCATATAGCGATTCATATTTATTCACAACCGATTTAATTTTATTTTGGACTATCTAACTGTTAGCAACTCTATTGGAGAACGTCTAGAGTTGATCATTAAATTCTTTTTATATAAATGAAGATGTTTTGCTGAGCTTATGGTAACCAAAACCTTATCATTATTTAGTGATATTAACTATATAGTTACCTAAAATTATGAATTATATTTAATACATTTTCATGTACACTGTAGAACCATACCATTAAAACTTTCATTAGTAAAAATTACACTATTTTCATACACATTAATCCTCATTTGAATGAATTGTATTATAAATATATAAAGTATCAGTGTTTCAACAAAGAATGTCATAATAATGTTAGCTGAAGTAATTTAATATATTTACTATGTGACAGTTGAACAAACAAAAGACAAACAAAAGATGGTGAAAATGTGGTAATTCAACATTTTTTACTATAACAGAAACTTTAATTGCAGATAAAGAACAATTGAAAATTAAAATTATATTTTTCCCTATTCCTTTGCCATTTACCAAAAAATGATGTTCCTCAGTTTCCACTATACACAATATAAAATACGTATACGAACATGAATTGTTATATTTAAAATAAATTTTTGTAACATAAGAAAAAGTATTAAATTTACCATGTTATGAATAAGTTATGTTTTTTAACAAAAATATTCACTATACAATGACATTTCTTAGCATATGCAAAACATGTACCTTGTGCAGATATACGAGTATATGTATATGTATTATTAGACTTCAGCAGAAAAATTATATACGAATAATTTTCATATTTCAGTGCTAGTTTTTAATTCAAATATAACATTATGAAATGGAAAATAATATAATATATTATTTTTTAATTTTGAAAATGGATTTCTAAAGGTTAATCATTATTATTATTATTATGATTTATATAATTATTTTAAGTGAACTATAATACATTGAATACAATATATAGTTTTTATACAACATATATTTAAGTAATTCTAAAAAATGTTTAGCATAATGCAAATCGAAATGTATAAAAATATAATGAAAAAGTATTCATTTTATTCATCAATATCAATATTTTCTTATTTAAATAAGTCTTACGCTGGACATAAATGCAAATTATCATTTTTTGTTGTTAACTATTAAAATTCATTTGAGAATTTTCTTTAAAATCGATTCAATGCTATCAAAACAGTTTAATTCAAAGTTGTTTATTTAATCAATTAAACATTGTGCAAATAATATATCATTTAATATTCCATTTTTTCGCCATAATATTTTAATTGAAATTTTACTAATAAAAATTATCACAAATTGAATCAAACTATTATCAATAAAAAGCTAACTCATTCGTATATGGGATCTTTTTTAAAATTCATTTACACCTATTACAATAAATTATAGAAAATGTTGTAAAATTTGAAAATGTATTAAAATAAATATACAATAAAATACAATATACAATAGTGTAACTCTAGGTACACTTAATTTTAATTTAGAATTTAAAAAGTTTAAAACAAACATAATCGCGAATTTAATTAATTTATTTTATAGTTTTAAATTTAATCAATTTTTTTTTAACACTAAACATTGTCAAATATTTGCTTGCAGTAAAACATTTATTCTATTATAATTATGTTTGCATTTTCTATCATATAATATGCTATAGGTATTATAATAACGCCTAGGTTCGAAAAATAACCGAAATAGATTAAGAAACTATAGGAAACAATTAATTTATTTTTACATTAATAGCAAATTAAAAAAAACGTATTACGAATTTATTCGCACACAACTCAAATACATTGAATAAACGTCGATATAAGCTTCATAAACTTGTGTTTTAAAGAAACAACCATTTCAATCGTTTCGGTGGCATATTTAACAATTTAAAACCAAAATTTAATGTTTGTTCTTTGTTCTTTATAAATTTTAATAAACTATAATGTCACTTTGTGAGTTGTATTTTGGCTTAGACTAAAGGAAATATCATGAAACTTTGATAGTTTGACCAAAAAACCATATATATTCCGGTTATTTTTCAAACAGAGATTGTACATATACAGTATATATAGTCGAACACTATAAATCTATCTATATCGTCTGTTTTAATATATGGTAACGATTGGGCGGAAACAAACACATAATAACTATAGTGTATATATTTATTATACATGGGTTTGTGGTAGTTGGGATAATTCAGCTAATATACAAGTTAAACCCAAATATTTATTAACACCGTGCAAGTTTCCTTTGTAACATTTCAAACACACAAAAACCTTTTAAATATCAATTATTATTAATATGTTGTTTTTCAAAATATTTGCAATATCAAAGTATTTTATTCAATGAATTTAATCATGTGGCGGTGTTCAATAAATTTGCGTTTAACTTGTGTCTATATTATATATTGGCTGAATTACCCCGATTATATATATATATATTAGTATTTAGTTTTAAAAAATTAAATAATTGTCAAGTCGCATATCTAAAATATAAATAAAAGAAATAATTAATTATTTAAAAGGATTTATTTTAGTTTTTCATATTTCAAATCTAAAGAATACAGAGATGTTAAACATTTTAACTTAATTAAGTTGATTATAAATATGTAATATTATAATAAATTGAAAAAATTTAAATATATTATATGTTGGTGTATGGTAAGGGTATGGGTAAAATGAATCCTTTCCCGAAGTGTAATAATTAAAAAGAAGACAATACCGCATATTTGCTTCCTTTTACCTCATATAAAAAATAATTTCGGACAACCATATTTTCTATGAAATGAGAGAACATAAATATTATAAATATATGAATCTTGCATCGTGCGTAACATTTGCATATGTTTTATAACGTTTAATTTTAAATTGAATTCGAATTATTTTCTTTTCCTTTGACATGCGATCGTATTTCATATGAACGCAACTTTAAATTCACCGCAGTTATTTCATTTGTATTTACACACTATATGGTTATTATTTGTTTTTATACAAATTCACATTCAGCTCAGGCTAATTATAGCCATTTTCTCGAATTTGAAGATATGTATAATATATACACATATCCTATATAGGTTGAGTGCTTGCGTATTATATGTTTTGTATATGTAATAAGTATATTTTTTATATTTTTCCATACATTTAGTATTTTTTATTATTCTCATCCACAGACACACACACACTACACCCACATATATTACAATACATACAATATTCATTGTTTAAATTATTTTTGTTGGAAAATATTATTATACAAAACCAAAATAAACACCATAATACATGTATGACATAAATATTTAAACAATATAAAAATCCTTGAATTTTGTAAAAAAAAAAAAAAAAAACCCCACCATAAAAGAACATATAATATCTCTGTTGGAAAACTTATGCATATACATTTATGTTTTAAGAACATTTTCACTATACATATGTGGAGTAGTCGTTAGTTATTTATTTTCATATTTATAAATTTTCTTGTTTATTATTTTATTGTTATGGATATACACTATACAGTCTATCTCTATACTGTACAGTCGTTATATATACTACAAAATATATTAGTTGAATAGAAATACTTATATTTCTATATTAAACAAAAGAACGTATTCCTGTGCTGATGAGTAAAAGCACGTAATACAAATATTCACAGTCTCATACAGTGTGTTATCATATTAATATAAGAATATTAGGAATATTGTTAGAGAATATTATTCAGAAATAATCAAAATTTAATAAATTCTTAGTGTAGGAATTAATATATCGGTATGCAAAAAATTAAAATGAATTTAATCAACACTTAATAAAAAAACCATAAATTAATTAATCAATATTAAAATAGATATGGTGCATCAAGGATTAAGAAAATTTCAAGGACCTTACAACGATATTTTTTTAAATTGCGCATGCTATAACTCATACAAAAAAAAATAATAATGCGAGTAAAATTGTTCATTCAAGGATTAAGGACATTTCAAGGACCTCATTAGGACATTTTTTAAATTGTGCATGCGATAACACATAAGGATGCACAACATTTTGGTACCACGTCTATATAATTGTCACGCATCACGTAGTTGTCTTAATTGAAGTCCAGATGAATGTCGACATTTCTGAGATCCATCTACAATATAGGATGCGATATATAGTGTTCCTGTGTAAAAACTCAACATAATAATAAATAAAATTGTTAGCTGAGCTGAGACAGTGGAAGGTATAAAACAGATATTGTCTACCAAGTAGGATTCAAGCATTATTCATTTTTCTAACCACTCTTCATTTATACAATAACTGTCGCATGTAAATTATAATCATTTTAATATATACTAACGAAAAAATTAAAAAATCATCTATCAAAAAAATTTTTAACATAAAACAATAATGAAATGATAATTTCTTTGTTAAAAAAAAAATTTAGTTTGGACAAAATTTGCGTTAATTACACTAAATTAAATTGAATATCAATTGAGATGATATAATTTAAGATCAATAATTATAGTTACTTACCTATATATCGACATTATATGTTTATGATTCCTTGTTTAATTGGAATATTATATATATAATCCGACGTACACCTAATAACAAATATATTAATGAAAATTATAATATTTATACTTCTAAAAGAGAATACATTTTTGTAATATATTAAAATGAAATCAACAATCAAAATTTATGATAAATATAAAAGTTAAAATAATTATGTTTTTCCTAATTATATTGTAATTATATATACGTATGTATAGGGTAAACCAGAGAACAATGTGGTAACAATGGATACCCTGCTGCACATGTTAAACAATTTTTAAATTCTATAGAAATTTTACGAAATAATATAGAAATTCTATTTAATTGGGAATTCCCAGCCAAGCAAAAATCTCATTCAAATCAATATTTATGCAGTAGGTTGAAAATTAAATATAAATTTATCGGCATTCAATAGAATTATCATTCAATTGAACATATAACATACAATATCATATTCCTCTGTAGTGTAATATATAAAATAACAGAGGATGTCTAAATCTAAATACTAATTAGAAAAGTAGCCCAAGAACTCACATTTAAGTTTTGAAAAATTTAACATGATTACTTGATAAGAATTCGGTATTGTTGCCGAATTTATACCCTATATACGCATAACATGTGATCTTTTTATTTTTACATTTTCAAATTATATATTTGTTTAATAATAAAAACATTAAGTAATTTAGAAAACATGTTAATTTAAATAAAACTGTGTATGTATTATGTTATATAACAAATTTATGCATTATATATATGGGTTTATTGTACATATGAATGATATACACGAGTATACGAGTATATTACATACAATTATTTAGCAAAATAACATCAGTAAACAAAATATGTACATATGTGGGATATAGTAACTCTATACAAAGGAACACACTAGCTCTAGACTCTAATATCTAGATCTATGTATATCTATATTATTATATATACCTATGTATAATTATTGTATACATATAATCACCTCAATTCACGTAAAATTCGAATTAACGAATACCAACAAACTTATTTTTTAGGTATTCACATCGGAAACGCAAAGAAATTAGTATGTGTTGAATCTGTAAAGAACATATAATTTTTGGATTTTAAATATAGAATTTGTTATTGACATATATCGTGTTCTTGAAAAATTATCACAACCATCATGAGCTGTTTCTATATTATTGTACGTGAATAGGAAATTGAGGAATAAATCAAATAATTAGTAAACTAAAATGAATAAAATTTTTAAAAAAAAAACCTACGTGAATTAAAGTGAATGCTTGTTTACATATGTATAAATTTATTTTGTTTACAATTTTATATCCTTTAAAATTTTATACCATATATTGTATATATATGTTATATGGGATCATACAGTATGTGTATATTTTATTGTTATTTCATTTATTTCGTATATATTAACATAAATAATATACTAAAGATACAGCTGAAGAGTAAATAAATGAATTCAATGGATTCACACATATTTGAATTTCATATATTATAATCTTTATAATAATAAAATACACAATCACAATACAGTTGCCACATAGTATATTTTATAGTTGCGTAAAGTTTGATATACATGTAAGAGTATATGTATTAAACTTACGTACGTTAAATACCAGCTGTTATACATTGGTTATATGATACGACGATACACAAATACATATTATATATAAACATTTAAACAACATCATATATTTATATATAAAATAAAATTATTTGTATATGTGAAAATTGTAGGTCCATGCGATAACAAATTATACAGTTTAGTTACAAAAAGGATAATGACCATGGTCTATATATATATATATATATCTATATCTATATACAAACTATATAGTACTAATGTATGTAGAATATAATATATACACAACGCAACTATATATTGTATATGCAATGATAGGATTGGCGGTTAAAATCATTTAATCAATCTTACTATATATAATATAACTGTGAATTTGTATATTTGATATTTTTGTGTATGTATTTATTATATATTTGTATATTTATGTATTTATTTACTCACGCATATATGTGTACTTAATATATATTATATACATTATTTACATTAGTCTATTTATATATTAGATTATGTATATATTGTTCATTGAACGTTGAACAAACATATACCTAGGCAATAAAATTAAATGATATGGTATATGTATAAATTGTGGTGGTCAATTCTATTTTAATCTTACACATACATACTATTTATTTATGGTATGTACTATGTAATGACTTCCATTTCCGTATGATGAAAAAATTTTCTAAATGGATCATTCAAAGTTATTCAAATGGTATTTAGATGCTGCATTGATTTACAACGACAAAAAATCTATTAATAAAATTTATTATTGCAGAAATTATATTAACAAGTACTAAAATTCATAACATTGAATGTGATAACAAGTAGAACATAGCAAAGATAAATTTCAACAATAATAAACACCATCATCAAATTATAGACGAAATATTTATCATAAAAAAAAACATTAATAAATAACTATAAATATAACCTTCGGCAGTCACTTCGGTCACACTTTTTTTTCTCAACATTTTTTGTTATTTTTGTAACATCATTACAATTAGAAAACATCACACATATATAAAACTGAAGGGTGACCGCTATACCACTACCTAAATTTTACATTACATTACATTATATAGCTTGAAATGCAATTTATCTTTGAAAGTAGAAGGATTACATAATTTCTTGTTTGATTCTTTTTCATATCAGGTACAGAGAAATATTTCCTTAATTCCATTATTTTTATACTATGGCTAAACATTATTAGAAGTGAAAATTTTCCTTGAAAAAATACTTGAAACATCCTTTCTATATTAAATCTACTGTTCAGCATGAGGTGCAGGAGCAAGTGAATAAAAAAATTATCCTTATAAAGTTCTTTAAACATTAAAATGCATCGGAGATCTTATATACAGATTGCCGCACTACTTTTATATATGAAGATTATTTCATAAGGTTCTGAAAATCTTCTTTCATAAGGTTCTGAAAATTGTAGTTTGTATCAATATACAATAGTTTAAATTTAATGACTATATGCTTTGTAAAGTTTATTTGGAAGCCATGATTATTTACATTTAAATTGAAAAAAATTATGATAACATTTATATTGTCCAAGTTTTACATAGATAATAGTTATAGCCACAGTCTTGGGAGCTTCCCTCTATTATTGTGATCAACATTTGTGGTAAATTCTAGTACAAATGACCAATCGGCAAAAACTTTTTAACAAACAAGATTTTTTTTATACGTAAGAACTTATTTTATGGTGTGTTGGATTATCGATTGTGTTGAAAAAAAAATTACGTGTTTTACTTTATTATTTATTTATTATTGATATTTTCAAAATTTTGTAAAAACAGTAAACATTATTACCTACAAATACTAATAAGAAAAATAAATTATTAATAATATAATGTAATATTTTTGTTGGATGTACGTATAAATAAAGGAAATCATGTTTTTCTATATAGAAAAATAAATTTTATTGTGTATAATAAATCAGAAATGAACTTCAAAATTTATTAAAAAGTAAACTTTTTTCTGCTTTAAATCAATCTTACGCGCGATCATACATAAATTATTATTATTATTATTATATTCAAATATCTATAATACAAATTCAGAATGTATATTTTCATAACATGATTTTAGTATCTTGAATAATTTTTTCTGTATTTTTTTTTGCAATATTATTACGATGAAAAAAACAGTTTTTCAATGCAATAAAAATTGATGAATATTTATATTTTAAAGTAAGATTAAACCCCAAAAGTATTTTTCATCATATAAATATCATCTTTATTTCGTATATTTTGTACGAGTATAAAATGTATAACTAAAATAGATATATTTATATATATTTTTTTTGCCTTAGCTTCCTTTTCTTCACGACAAATAAATCATCCGTCAAGTTTCATCATATTTTTCGATTCTTTTTCATTCTTTCGTATATCATTTTCATTTTGTTATAAATATACGTTTCCCCATACACTTATTCTTAATACATATACTAACTATATATTATACGTATAAACCTAAGCCTATATTTATATTTAATATTTTTCTTTTGAAAAAGGGGTTAAATATATTCTTATTGAGAAGTTAAATCATTCACTGATCGTTCCTGATATGCGTAGATATATTTACATTATTATTATTATATATAGCACATTTTGTTATAAAAAAAAAATGCTTTTCTAAAGTATTTTACTTTATATATTCTAAAGATATTTCATTATATCTGGCGTATATTGTAATATAATAATAAATATAATAATCAAGGAAATATTATTATTATTATTAATATTATTAAAAATTATTATGGTAATGATATACATATATTTATAGGACTATAAAAATGTATAAGTAAATATATGTATTAATATGTAATATATTATTGTATAGGTATTCATTCTTATATGAAAGGAAATTGATAATGGTTATTGCTTTGAAATGACTATATATATAATATAATATATATAGAAAGTGGTGTTATCAGATAATGTTACTGTGCATCTCATTAAATCAGGAAGTTTATACATACCATATAAATTGTGAAATAAATAAACTAAAATTAGGTTAAAATTTAGATAAATTTATATGTTTAGTGCGAAAGAATAATGTAAATCGTTTTTACTCAAATTTAGAAGTAACACAAAGCTTAAACCTTAAATGGAAACGTTCAACACAAATATTTGTATAGATGCGTTCTCATAATCTTTTTGTAAATATTTTAATAATACGATGATAAATATTACACTGCGATTAGATATTCTTGAAGGTATTGATAGACTGATTTTTAAAAGCTGAAAAGACTTCTGCGGCGTTTAGCAGTAAATCCATTGAATTTTTCATATAGTTGGGTTACTATACGAGTTATTACGCATAGAAATATGGATACTATAGTGCACCTAGTACATCCATCTATCATTGAAGTCAGTTTACCGAATTATCCTGTATGTGAGATGATATAACAATTCGCATCATTTCACCATTTATGATATATAGATGCTTTATTAATTCAATTATTCTTATGATTGAATCGTCCATACCATGCTAATTTGTTAATCTTTGAATAACGTCCTACATTATATTTTCAAAGATATTCGCTTTTTAATTTCATAAACGAACAAAATAATAATTCAGGTGACTAATTTCTAGTATGCAAAATACTGGAAAAATTTTTCATGGTAATACTTAGGATCGAATTTGTAATATTCGGATTGAATGACATATGGTTTAAGCACTGCATCATATACTGAATCACAATACACACGATATATATATAGTTTAATAAATAATTTATGCAAACATTTTCCGAAAAGTATAGTTTTTTATAATTTTTAAAATATTTTAATTTCTCAACAAATTAATATTGGATTTACAAATTTTGTTACTATAATTGAAAAAAAGAGAGATTAATCTAAGCAACTAAATGTTGGCCCAGGTTTAACAATCTGTTTAGTTGATACGAAATTAAAGCTGCGTCTATTATAAACCTGGTGAAACGCAGTTACTGATGAGCGTTACCAACAACAATTGTTGTAATAATTAAATAAAGTATTGAAAGAAAAATCTCTTACCGCAATACCAATTATTTCAATTGAAGCATTATATTTCTCATACTTGCTGAACCACAATTCAATTACGCCGATAGAAATCAAAATTGGATTGGTATCAAAACACAAAGAGTTACAGCGTTACAGCGATGCAGATCCCATAACGCAAACAATGAGAAAAAGTCATAGAGATTGATAATAAAAATAAATTCATTCAAATATCGACATTTCACCTACGTTTATACAATATATAAAAAAAATACATAAATTTAAATTCTCAACTTCAAAAATAATAATAAAAAATGTAAAGCTCATTTAAATTGTTAACTGCGTCTATATATTTTACAATACTTATATTTGCTACAAAAAAAAAAATTGTAAAATAATCACGTGTATACGTTATTGTATCATTTACATATATATATAATATATATATATGTAGATATAAATACAATACAATACAATGTATACCTATAATATTTACATATTTACGTCGTACCCTTAAATGTATGTATAAATATATGACGAAAAAAAATTGAAGAAGTCACAAAAATGCTATTGATATTGATTTTCCTTTTAATAGGATATATAAAACGAAGAGCTTTTAAGCTGATTTTTATTATTTATATATGATTGTGTGTAATGTATACGCGTACGGAAATATCATTTATATAAGATAAAAATACATATACAGAGGCAGACACAAAGTTAAATAAAAATAAATTTCTTTTCCGTTTAATTTTTCTCATCATTATAATATAATATAATATATTTTTATTTAACGATAATCCTATACCGAATATTTGACGTGTGTTATACATCACTAAATATTATATAATATATTAATTGCATACATTTTATTCAAATGAAATATTTTCATAAATTGAATTAATCCAAATCGGATGATTATTTTATTTATTTAATGAATTTAAATCACATTTGATATGGATATGCAACTAGATTAATTATTAAGTATTACATTTATGATCAATTATTATCATAAGTTCCTAATTAATGATGCGTTGTGAAATAATCACATTTTTAAAAGATGGAAATTTGATAATATTCAACATATGAATGTTTTTATATAATAGTTCAACTAACTAACTGAAGATTTTCAAATTAAGTATACCCCGCATATTTAATTATTATTATATATTAATTTATATAAAATCTTTATACTTCTTGTCCTCATGTTTGTTCTAAATCTTTCATATAAATCGTTGTATTTTACTGGTATAAAGTATCCGATGACTACGTTTTTTTTTTAAACGAGATATCTTTGCCGATGCAAAAGTATTTATTAGAAAACATTCGTCGATGTATTGTTTTTCATATTCTATACTGGGCTATGTAATTATGCATGTATATGCTATATATATTTATACAATATATGCAAATATTTCCCATTAATTCATTCCTATACACAATACATTGTAAAATATTTAAATTAATCGGGTCATGGTGTAGCTAAATTATGTATATATAGGTATTATTGGTATTATATACTAATTATATATAATACATAAAATTTCTCGCTATATATATATTTAATATTGTTATAAAGAGGATAATAATCACAAATTCAATATATATATATATATGTGGGTAACTGAGTGTGGTTTAGAATTCTAGTTCATTCAATTAATCTTATTTTAAGCTATATTTAAATATTATATATACATAATACATTTATTTAGACTATTTAGAGTGTGTGTAATGAATGGTAATATATGTATTAATATAAATAAATTGTATAAAAATAAAATACATGGTTCAATTTTCACCGCATGAAATACATTTATTATTTTAAAAGCTTATATAGCCTAATTATTTGCTATACGTATACATATTTATGTTTCGGTATATAATACATAAAGTCTGGATGAATCAACTAGAAATGCATAAATGTTTAAAGATTTAAAATTTAAGTACCCCTTGATGTGACACTTAATATAGACTACGTACTAATATAGTAATTCTATATACTACAGCTAAAGTAATTTTATATGTTATTATAGTATAAATAAGCATTCATATTATTAGTAATGAATTTGTGTAACACAGATATTTTCATATAGCGTCTGTCTGAAAAATAAACGGCGATGATTCAGAAAGAAAAACAAACAATTAAATAAAAATAGAATACTCTTATTGTGGTTATTTTCGAACAGATAATAATCGGAATGGAAAATAACATAACTGAAATATTATACATTGAATAGTTGATGTCATTCAAACATTTGTTTGATAAGGACTCCAAGTATTTTAATTATTGGTTTCATTGTATTTTATTTACGAAGGCGACACGCAAAAACCTATCCTATGTCACAATATTTGAAAGTCATTTCGGTTATTTTTCGGACCGACTATATAAAGTATACCGAAGGTAATGTAACATAGGTATTTAAAACAACAGAACGCATAAAAAATGTTAACTACGACTTTAATAAAAATAAAAAAAAAAAAGGGGGAAAAAATATGTTTTAATCGGATACTGGGAAAAATTTAAATCATTTAATACACAAAAGGATTATGATTAAATAAATTATATTGAAGACAAAACAAAAACAAAAAATTCTACAAAATATTTAAAATTCTTAAAATAAGCATGTTCTCTTCTTCTTATGCTTTCATCGTAATCATATAGCCATTTATAAAAAGAAAAACAAAATAAAATGATATTCTCTTTAAAGCTTAATTTAAAAAGGTATAAAATAAAAATACAAACGGTAAATAATGAGAGAAAGGAAACACAAAAAAAAAAACGAAATAATACTGTAAATGTATACACGATCCATTCAATAATAATGCCCATTTTATCTTGTACATACACAAAATATTATATTACATGTTCAACGGTATACAACACATGAATCTATCTATAATATATAAATTTCAGGTTGAGTTAATCCGAAAAAATCCTCTTTGAGACAAATAAAAACCAAAAAGGAAAAAAAAAAAATCCTATATAGCTAAAAAAAAAATACATAATAAAAATAACGGAAAAGAAAAATTAATTAATAATGCATTTTCTTTTAAATTGGAATTAAAGTTTTAAATGAAAATATGTATTATCAGTAATACAACAACAAAAAAAAATAGTATTATATATAAATCTTTAAAAATTTAAGGTTTTAATAATTGGATTGATGTTCATAAATTCGTTACGATTAACAAAATATGAAAACATATATTAGTAAAATAAAATATTTTACAACCGCTAATGTGACACAATACATAAATTAATATCTTACATATACGAAGTCCTTGAAATGTTCTTAATCCTTGAAATATCAAATTCTCCTCGAATCCTAGTTTATTTCACCTTCACATGAGGTATCGATTGTATAATTTAAAAAAATTACTTGTAAGGTCATTGAAATGTTCTTAAGCCTTGAATCCTTAATTCTATCAGAATCCTAGTAATATTTCACATGAGATGTATTTATGTTAATACATAATTTAAAAAAAATATCCTTGTGAGGTCATTGAAATGTCGTTCATCCTTGAATCAGCAAATTCTACAAATGCTAGTTTAATTCTCTTATTTCGGATGCGTTTGGGCATGATCAATTTCAAAAAAATATTCTTGTAAGATACTTGAAATGCCTTTATTCGTTGAATCATCAATTCCACTACCAAATGGCAAATTATGGCATTGTATATGCATATCTTATAGGTAATCGTAGCAATGACAATTACTGAAGTCGTTCGGGAAATTCTGGAACGACCAAAGATATCTTCTGTAATCCAATCAAGGTATTCTACTAATATCAGTTAATATATTTATACGACATACATACGACAAATCAAAAATACAATACATTTTGTAATGTGATTCATTTTTATCGACGGTTCCAAATAGCTCATAAAATACTACGGCTACAAAAAAATGGTTCAAATGAAAATTGTCAAGGAAAATAGCGGTCCTTTATCTGTACAATGGTTTTGACTTTCATGTCCAAACGTATAGTAGTAAAATATTTTCCCAATATAATACATTTAATATTATGTGCAAATTTACATTTACACCTCTATAAATTCATAATTTATTCAAATATATATGTGTGTCCTCAATTAAATAATGCCACTAATACATATATATTAATTTAATTAATTTTTATTATACCTATACCTATAGACATTATTTTAATTTACTCACAATAGATTGAAATCTATAGTAGTTTTATAAATCCGCATTCAAATGTATATATATAAAACGTTAATATAATATATACGGATACGCACATTCAAAATAATATACTAATAGATACGTGTCATTTTTATCCATAAATTGGGAGCAATAAAGATAAAAATGGTATATATAAAATATGGTACGTAGCGGTAGACTCGGCCATACTCCCTGTCTCACATGCTGCATCCATTATTATTACTACAGAAATGCAATCCTATATATCTGATAATTAAGTTAACCATACAAAACTTCATATATATATATAAGACGAAAATTTTAGTTCGAAATTTCAATGAAAAAGTATATTGCAGTGTATTGTAAAATGAGGGTAAAGTAAATAACTATAGATTTAAATCAAACAAAAGAATAACATATTTGGTATGAACAAATACCTGAAACTTTCAACAGTCATTATAGTGGAAGTCACTTATATTGCAGTTAAAGCAGTGGTTATCGAAAAATGTTTCAGTATACTATCTGGATATTGCGTTAATATCGGAACAAAAATTCAGTAATCGATCATTGGATGAATACAAAAATCTTTTAAAATAATAGAAGAGGGACCAATAAATGCAACACAGAAACACGCAGCATTTAGATATTAAGTTTGAAAATAAAATTAATATAACCCAATATCATAAATGCAACAATATTCTACCCTATACAATTTTCAAATAGAACTCATTAAACTATTTATTTTTGTATTATTATTATTATTATTATTATTATTATTATTATTATTATTATTATTATTATTATAAGGTTGTCAAATATCTCCCTTCCGCCTTTTTGTCTTTTTAATTTCGCGGCTATGTACAAAGCGCTACAGAGCTCGTATCTGGCAACACTGTACATAATTTGAAAGCTCTTGACATAACAAACAAAACGACGCTATGTATGATTAGTTTGGATATTGCGTTCAACAGTTATAGACGTGTAAACATGGAGTTCACTAACGCCGAAATTCGCGCTATTTTAAAGTTTTCCTTCGTTAAAGGCAAATCCGCTAGAGAAACGTTCCGTGAGATTAATGGTGTTTTGGGGGATGGTACTCTATCACTTCGAACCGCGGAGGAATGGTTTCGACGATTCAGAGCCGGTGAAAACGACACCATGGATAAGCCAGCCGGCGGAAGACCTGTGACGACAAATACCGATCAAATCATGGAATACATCGAGTTAGACCGGCATGTGGCATCTCGTGACATCGCCCAGGAGATGGGAGTTAGTCACCAAACCATTTTAAACCATCTGCAGAAGGCTGGATACAAAAAAAAGCTTGATGTTTGGGTGCCACATGAATTAACAGTGAAAAATCTAATGGACCGAATTTCCATTTGCGAAATGCTGCTGAAACGGAACGAACTCGACCCATTCTTGAAGCGGATGGTGACTGGCGATGAAAAATGGATCACATACGACAATATCAAGCGAAAACGGTCGTGGTCGCAGGCCGGTGAATCGTCCCAAACAGTGGCCAAGCCGGGATTGACGGCCAGGAAGGTTTTGCTGTGTGTTTGGTGGGATTGGAAGGGAATCATCCACTATGAGCTGCTCCCATATGGCCAGACGCTTAATTCTACCATCTACTGCGAACAACTGGACCGCTTGAAGCAGGCGATCGACCAGAAGCGTCCAGAATTGGCCAAAAGGAAGGGTGTAGTGTTCCACCAGGACAACGCCAGACCACACACTTCGTTGATTACTCGTCAGAAGCTACGGGAGCTCGGATGGGAGGTTTTATCGCATCCACCATATAGCCCGGACATAGCGCCAAGTGATTACCACCTGTTCCTGTCCATGGCGAACGCCCTTGGTGGTGTAAAGTTGATCTCAAAAGAGGCTTGTGAAAAGTGGCTGTCCGAGTTCTTCGCAAATAAGGAGGGGGGCTTCTACGAGGGAGGTATTATGAAGTTGCAGTCTAGATGGAAACAGATTATCGAACAAAACGGCGCATATTTGAACTAAATCCGATTACTGTAACACTTTTTATAAAGCATTGAATAAAGAGCAAAAAGGCGGAAGGGAGATAGTTGACAACCTAATATTATTCTGTTGTTAAAATAAAATTTTATCATGTTTCATTTTATATAATTATACATTATAATTGAGTGCATAAATAAAATATTTCACAATTCCAATTATATTTAATTTGTTAAATTCAGATTATTTTGAATTGTAATGTATTCATTTAGAATGAATTTATTATAAAACGAACAAATTATATACTATAGATAGACTACATATAGTTGGTAAATTGTAATTAAAATAATTATAATTTAATTTCAACAAAATCGCGAGCAATTTGATATCTGGAACTATGCAATTTATATATTGGATATTATATAAATATTATATATTTAATGTGAATTTATATAAGGACATATTGTTAAAGTTGATTTATATTCATTCTATAGTATATCACATACAAAATGCATACATCAAACGTATTTTATTGTAATAATGAATAATCATAATAATTATTGTGCAACACACTTCATATTAACAAAAAAAATGCATGCTAAATAGACGCTTGAATGATTGGAGGCTATAATGAATGCGGTATATTTGTTGAATTATTTGCTGATAATTCACGAATAATGATGGTTATCTAACCATGCATTATGAGTTATCATATGATGTATAAAATCCGTATGTTACTTATATACTTAATTACGATGATTTTGTAGAACCATTGATTTTAAATTTTTATAGATTATCGTCAGTTTTCGCTGTGATTGGACGCAACGACCGTACATCTACACCGTTTATGCCATTCATACTGATGATGTTGTTTTCGATTAGACCCTATCTTCATCAAAATAACTTTGTTTAACGTTTCAATTGGCAATATATTATAATTTAATTTTTAACACAACAATTAATGTTGTTGAATAATTTTGTTCATTTTAAAAATGCAGAAATGAAAAAAAACTATATTTATTTTTGCAAATCTCTGTCAAACAACAAACTGAAAAATTTTTTTACATATTCATATATATAATGATGTTAATGTTCGGCACCATATCAGATTATTTTTGATCACAGTAGTATATAATTATATGTTATTTATATTATTTAAAAATTTACCTAAAAATGAGTACACCCAAGTGCAGTGACGACTATTATTTTCTGAATAAAAATTTGTATATGATAAATTTTATATAATAATTTATAATTTTTGATATCAGTCGCATATTTGTAATTATTCAATGGAAACATCTACTATATATTTGCCTATGAACAGATTTTTTAATTTGACTCTTCATATGAAACTAAATTGAGCAGAGCATATACGAGATGTGGTTATAAAATAATGAGTCTATAATGATGTAAAAAATTTTATTTTTAAATTCGTATATGTTTAGTTTTTATCCCTTTCCATTGTTCGAAACAGTGCTGGAGGAAATCTTCTTCGGTGACCTTCTTATTGACGCAGGTCGATATTGTTTTCATAGATTCAACGGTCTGAAATTTTGTGCAGATTTTATTTTGGTCTACAGATAAAATTCACACTTACTTACGCCAATAAATTAAACTAGAATTTTTTGTAATTTTGTAATTTTGGTAGAGATGTCTGTGTAAATACATAATAAGTAAATTTCAACATATTAAATAATTAATATACATTCACTAGTTTTATTTAAGAAAGTCATGTTAGTCCAAGTGCATCAACGAAACATTCATTAGAGTTGATTCACTACTTCGTATATTATATGACTATTTAATTTAATTAAAGATAAATTTACGAAATGACGTATTAAAATTAATACAATATATTGTTTGTGGGCAGTTTTTTAATGGGATCTAAGTATAAAGTGATAGTGTAAGTTTCATCAAATCTATATATACAATGCATTCACATAAATACACAAAATTGAAAAGTCACATATATGTTATTAATATTATATTATTATATTGTAAATATTTTTAAGTCACATACACTTTTAACAAGATATTTTACTTAAAAATACTATTTCATATTATAATATAAATATAATAACTTGGCGGTATTACTATAATAATATAATAAATTTATTTATACCCGTACGAACATATAGAAACATTACACCACACAATACATCGCACCACCCATATTTTTTTATTTTTTAAATATATAAAAGAATCTAAAAACCTAAAAATGAGAAAAAATATTATTATTATATTATTTTTTTATGCGGACATTTTTGCACCAAAACATTTCGTCACCATACATATTATTATAACGTATATATAAGTGGGTTATATATGGTATATACCTATAGTCTCCTCATTTTAAGTCGTCGGATACATTATACATGTCACTCAATAATAACCTTTCAAAATGCATTAATGTATACGTATTTATAATAAAGGAAAAAAAAAAAACCATTTTTCTTTAAAAGTAAAAAACATATCAGAGAGAGACATGACAATTTACTTATCTTCATAATATTTAACAACAATTTTAAATTGAATCGCATATATAAAATAAAAATAATAAAAGAAACCTCAAATAATATTATGTTAAAGTAAATAGGTTTTATTAAGATATGCCATACAGTATCCGGCGTATGTATTGCAGCAATCTTATATGAGTTTCCTTTTTTTTTATAACCATATTCGTATGAACAGTGTGGATATTAATATTAACTTGTTTATTTATATTGTAAAAGTAAATTTAAAAATGCTTGGCTGATGATGTGATTACTACTTTTTTTGCCATGAAACTTATATGAACATTTTATACGACTATACGATCAGACAGCGTCCGATGATATATTGTTCAGGAGAAATATTCTGCGGTTCATAAACATATACAACGCTATATGGGCGCGATTAAATCATAAGAATAATTGAATTAATATCGAAACAAAAATGCAGATCTAATGGTGAATTGTAAAATAGTCACATACGGAGTAATTTATCAACTGCGCTGCAATGTAAATTTTTCGGTATATGAGGACGAAAAGGTAGCCAAATAGTGATCTAATTTAATATACTCCGAAATATTAACATAAATAAGCCTAAACTTGTAACACTTACCTATATTATATATGCCCATAAAGTGAACATTAGCTAAGAACCTATATCTGTGTATAAATATAAAAGATCTAAATTTTGTAAAGGTAGACACAATTTGGTCGAAAAAACATATCAATGTATTTTTAATGTAGTTAATGTAGAATATTGTTTCATTTTTGTCGCCCACTAATACACTTTATCTATCTACAATATATATACAATAAAAATTTTGGTATCGATAATATCAATAAAAAAGATAAATTAATTTTTAGCATTTATTTTAATTCTTTTATAGTATTTGTTTTAGAAAACATATTTCTGATTTATGAAGTAAAAACTGAAAAAAAAAAAATTATGATTTTTTTTCTTTCGACTTTGCACTGTATTTAATGAATTCATAACATTCTGAAAGAATAGAATACGATGTAAAATAATATTCATTTTTTATGAGTAGCATTAAAAATATGACGAAAAACATTTTTAAATATATAATTTTAGTAATGTAAAAATTTTATTTACATTGAAAAGAATATTAATTTAATATTGTGAAAATTATTTTACAAACGATAAGAAAATCGCGTTGTGCGAGTGTGTATATTGCCTTATTTTATGACACGAATATTATACATACACAAGTATCTAAGTTAGATTTATGTAAAATGAAATTGAATATACATATTTTTACTTATATTTATTAATATAAATATATACCTTTAATCATAATAATAATAATCATAATCATAATCATAATCATAATCATAATCATAACAATAACAATATACAACCGAGTTTTCATTTCCTTCGTATTTCCATTTAACTGTATATAGTTATATATTTTGTAAATGTATAGATAAATCAACTGTTATCCTATGAACTATATATGGAAAAACATATAGATGCCCCCAAGTAACATTTTATTTCAAGTTGATTTCTTATGTTGTAACAACGTTTCGTCACGCAAAAATAACAAATTCATAGCTGCTGCAGCTAATGTAAACAATAAACATACAGATCAGCAAAAGTGATGCTGGGTTTTTTAGGTTGCAACATTGTTGCCGAAGGATTTTAGCAACATATAGATTTGATGTCACAATTAAATTCTATGGTTAAATCTGTGCTATAATGTAAGCTGAATTACAACTGATTTCGGGTTATTAAGAAGTTTACACTCGACGACAAATATATACAATTAATTCTAATAAATAAATTTTTAGCTCCATGATGTTGTTGTAAAAGTATCGCTACACGCAGTAAAATGAGATCGCTAAACAATTGCTGTTACAACGTTATTACAACCAACTTTTATCTGCGGCAGCTCTAAATATTTGTTTCTATGTTAGTTGGGTATAAATAGATAGAGATATGTGTACATCGTTTGACGTACAACAAAATAAAAATAATTTGATGGTTATTCTTGTAAAGATTTAATGGAAAATTTGTGTGTACGTTTACAGGCATATATAAAATTATTTCAAATTATTATTCAAATAAATAATATTTTCCACATGTGTATTAAACATTTATGTAATTATACAGATCAATATCAATTCGTCATTTTTCGAATATCCATTTCACAAATACTAATAAATTGATTTTACCTTTTGTGTATCGTATATTAACACAAATATGCATTTGTGAGGTACATTCGATACATATAATTCCAAATTATTGTTAAAAGGAGGTTATAATTTAAAAAAATATCCTTAGTCACTGTAAGTGCGCAAGGCAGATTTACGCTGCGGGCCTCAGGTTTGGCAATTATAGTTGAAACGATTCGATTGTAATATACTCCATACATTTATGCTCAAGATATGATCGATCCATATAAATTTAGCAACATTCTACTTTCTATTGCACATTAAATACGCAGTATAATTTAATACCAAATTATAAAGATTTTGTATTTTGTGTTGATGATAACAAATACATGCAAATGGTTGATAGTAAACAAGATACATTTTACATAGGAAATTGTTTGCGGATATCGAATACGAGGATAATACCTTTTTTAAACTGGAATTTATCACATCTAATACATGTATATTCCTTTATTTGTGATATAAAACAAGTGATAAGAATACGTAGCTGTATTTAGCAAATCGATTTATTGTCTTAGTTCTTCTTGGATGCACACAATTTTCACTAAAGCTTTTTTTTTTTTTTTCTCAACTTCTTCATTCTGAATCTTTATATTTTCCTTTTATTTTTCATTGTATATATACATATAACCCCATATACCTATACTTTTATATATATTGTATATTATAAATATATACGTCTTCATATTAGATTATATAGAGAATATATTTTTGAACAATATATAAACGTATTTTTCTTCGCAAGAAAATGAAATGTTGGTATTTTGTGAAAAACAATTGAAATAAAATTTCGTTTTATTGAACATAATGAAGCAATTTTCAATACGTCTGCTACAATATTGTATTTTTTTTGTGTGTATATATATATATATTGTCTATAAGTCGTAATAAGATATACGAATACGAGTATATGTAACGATATATAAAATAATATATATATATAGACTTATAAGTGTATACAATAACTTTCATATCTGCTTCTGTTTTTCATTTTGTATTGTTCATTTTATTTTCGTTTTTTTTTTTTTTTTATAGATCGATCCTTCTTTTTCCTTTTTGTCTTCTTATATTTGTATTTATATATAAAAATACTATCTACAATATATCAGTAAAAGTATGTACAAGAAAATATTTCATCTAAGATGTTATACTATTGATAAAAATAATATAAATATATAGAATAATAAATAAAATAGAAAAATATAATAAAATAAATTGAAATTTCCTTTATATGTTTTTTTCTATTTATACATAAATATATTATAAAATATTTATATTTAGAGAAAAAAAAATTTTTAAATTCCATTTTTATTATAAAATCTTTGTCCATTACTATACCATATATGCGTTTGTTGTCTTTGTATATATTGATCCTTTATTTGTGTACATATACAATTATCAATATATTAGGTTGTCAAATATCTCCCTTCCGCCTTTTTGTCTTTTTAATTTCGCGGCTATGTACAAAGCGCTACAGAGCTCGTATCTGGCAACACTGTACATAATTTGAAAGCTCTTGACATAACAAACAAAACGACGCTATGTATGATTAGTTTGGATATTGCGTTCAACAGTTATAGACGTGTAAACATGGAGTTCACTAACGCCGAAATTCGCGCTATTTTAAAGTTTTCCTTCGTTAAAGGCAAATCCGCTAGAGAAACGTTCCGTGAGATTAATGGTGTTTTGGGGGATGGTACTCTATCACTTCGAACCGCGGAGGAATGGTTTCGACGATTCAGAGCCGGTGAAAACGACACCATGGATAAGCCAGCCGGCGGAAGACCTGTGACGACAAATACCGATCAAATCATGGAATACATCGAGTTAGACCGGCATGTGGCATCTCGTGACATCGCCCAGGAGATGGGAGTTAGTCACCAAACCATTTTAAACCATCTGCAGAAGGCTGGATACAAAAAAAAGCTTGATGTTTGGGTGCCACATGAATTAACAGTGAAAAATCTAATGGACCGAATTTCCATTTGCGAAATGCTGCTGAAACGGAACGAACTCGACCCATTCTTGAAGCGGATGGTGACTGGCGACGAAAAATGGATCACATACGACAATATCAAGCGAAAACGGTCGTGGTCGCAGGCCGGTGAATCGTCCCAAACAGTGGCCAAGCCGGGATTGACGGCCAGGAAGGTTTTGCTGTGTGTTTGGTGGGATTGGAAGGGAATCATCCACTATGAGCTGCTCCCATATGGCCAGACGCTTAATTCTACCATCTACTACGAACAACTGGACCGCTTGAAGCAGGCGATCGACCAGAAGCGTCCAGAATTGGCCAAAAGGAAGGGTGTAGTGTTCCACCAGGACAACGCCAGACCACACACTTCGTTGATGACTCGTCAGAAGCTACGGGAGCTCGGATGGGAGGTTTTATCGCATCCACCATATAGCCCGGACATAGCGCCAAGTGATTACCACCTGTTCCTGTCCATGGCGAACGCCCTTGGTGGTGTAAAGTTGATCTCAAAAGAGGCTTGTGAAAAGTGGCTGTCCGAGTTCTTCGCAAATAAGGAGGGGGGCTTCTACGAGGGAAATATTATGAAGTTGCAGTCTAGATGGAAACAGATTATCGAACAAAACGGCGCATATTTGAACTAAATCCGATTACTGTAACACTTTTTATAAAGCATTGAATAAAGAGCAAAAAGGCGGAAGGGAGATAGTTGACAACCTTATATAATAATATAATACACATACATAGAAGAAAAATAAAATGACCATATACATCTAAAAAAGGTTACACTATATTTATAATATATGAATTTAAAATTAATATAAATGTACAATAGTCAAAAAGTAAAAATAAAATAATTTATGTTATAGTTGTCACTTTGACTTTGATTATCGTATCATAAATAATATCTTGAAGCATTATATAAACTATAATGGCTAGATGTAGTTAACTGTGATATTAAAATCTTTAAAATTCGCGATTGGAAGACGTTAGCTGCAGATGGATCAGGTTGGAGAAGCGTATTGGCTAAAATCGTAACTGCACTGAAAAAAAAATTCATCGTATTTAGCAGAAATCCACCATAAAATTAGCAGATCTACTGTCGATATACGTCCAGTATAATTTTCTTCTAACATAGCAATAACACTTCTGCAAATATGGAAGAAAAATATTACTGCTAAGTTTAATGAACTTTTGCGTACAACACAGAAATATTTTATTATATTTGGAGAATATATTTCTACTAGATGCGCAGAAATCTTCTACTGATTTAGTATAACTTCTCCGCCTCATAGACTTGAAAACTTCTGCGTCCTTTGCAGTCACTGTCACTGTATGAGCAGAACTACTGCTAACGTAATAGATATTTAAAAAATATGCTTCTGCGCCATTAGCACAGAAATCCAATCTTAAATTAGCAGTTATTCTGTCGATATACAGCCAGTATAATTTTCTGATGAAATAGCAATAGCGTTTTGCGAATACGGAAGAAGAATGTTAATACTGTATTTGTAGAACTTCTGCGTACACTACATAGAATGTTTCCACTAAATGAGAAGAGATCTACTACTAAATTAATATAAGTTATGCTTCCATTGAATAAATAAATGTTACGTTATTAGCAGAAATTCGTCACTATATCGGCAGATCTGCTGATGAATATAATGTAGTAAAAATATTTGCTAAAAACGAAGATGCTTATTACAAAATTATTACAATTTCCACTTAGCCAGAATAATTTGCTCCTTCTTCATTTTTGCTGATCCACCTAAAAATGGTAATAAGAATAACATAGAATTGAATATTAATAATAAGGTAGCTTAATTTTTACGAATTTATTAAAAATTATTAATAATATATTTGTGCTTGTACATCAATTTCAATATAAAAATAAATCAATTATTAAATTCAATATAACAAATTTTCATATATTAAACATTAAATTAATTTTGATTTTTGAATTTTACTTCTTATTATTTTTAATGTCATGAACTAAGTAAGTAAGTATATAATCTATAATATTATAATACAAAATCGAAAATAATATAATATCGCCACTTTGATACATGTTAATAACTATATTCTAGGGTCAAGTATAAACGACATGGCTAATGAATTCGTCAAATTAGTCCATCGAAAACCAATAATATAATATATAGATATAAAAACTATATTTCGTGAATGTTTGAAATTAGTGTAAATTTGTGTAATTGAATACACCACTCACAATATGGTATTCAATACAGGTGTTCACATTCAACAAGTAAAAGTAACAAAACTGCACAATGCACAATTCAAGAAAAGCCTTCAGAATTGGTTAATCAAAAAAGATATTTAAATAGTCCTGATCTTGCACTTTCACATTATATACCATAGTTATTCTTGTTCTTGGGAAAACAACTTCAATGACACGAAATTTCATTGTCACAAAGCATTTAAATTCATATATTTGCTAATAACAACCAGAAGTTGTAAGAGATCGAAATCATCATGTTTGAAAATAAATGACAAAATGTCATGTCAATGGTTTTTTTTTCTAATAAAAATACTCAATCACCACTTACACGCATATTTATTTTTATATATAAATGCATTTCATATTGCATGATATTTACATATTACCTTAAAAATTTAAATTTGCTAATTTAGAAATTAATTGAATTGAATTATATTCTGTATTGAATGTGAATATTTCATTAGCTTTAACAAAAATTTATTATATCCATTCGTACATTGCACCCAATTATGTTGTAAATAATTGATAATTTATAAATTATGAATTATTAGAAATATGATGATTTAATGATATAATATATCCATTCCATACTATATATATAAAATACAATGTACAAACATGACGAGTTTGAAATTTATGTAAAATTGTATGTAGAATATTAATAATTAGATGATGATACAAAAAAAATTCATAATCACACTCATTTCTTTTATCATTGTATGTAAAAAACATATTATAGCTACCTCTCTATTATACCTCTATATGGATTAGGATATAATAATGGAGATGGAATAACTTTAATCTAATTCATAATTCATGATTAGTTGTTATATGTATATATTTTTGATGGAACTCATAAATTATAATACAATATATATATAGAGACAAAACAACAAAAACATTCTGACAACATTTTAAGAGTTCAATAATAAATGAAATAAGTAAAGAATAGTTCATATGTAATTTTTGTAAACGAATAGTCAACGTTTAATATAATATTTCTTATAATACTATACACCAATACGTACACTCTAAACAATATATATCTCTATAAATAAGAACACCAGACTATATTCATTTTATGACAATTCCATTGTCGGAATTAAATAGAGTGATAATAAACTTCTCAAATAAACCATGTAATGTAGCTACAATATATATGGATAGTAAACTAAAATGGAACATTTGTATAATAATATAATTCACTGAATATAGCTATTCTTCTACACTCCTATATCGGTTATGTGCATATTACAATATATAAAAATAAAGTACATATAAAATATTAGTGTATATATATTGCATAACTATTGCACAACAAAGGTGAAAATATTTATATAGAAATTTATATTTAGTGCTTTTATTTAAAAACATAATTTTCATTATTTGAATAAAGGAATAAGTAAAAAAATGAAAATGAAAAGAATTTAATTTTGTAAACACATACAAATTCATTTCGCTTATTATATGTATATGAGAAAAGCACTTAATATAATAATAATAACTGAATTGATTGTTTGTAAGTGGTACTATTATTTTAAATATTTTCTATTATATTATTACTATCATGGTATTCTTGTTTCTCATTTTGCAAGTATACCTCATCGAAATTCCTTCAAAATCCAATAAATAAAGTCTGCATTTATTTAATTAATTTATTTCAATTAAATTTTACAATACAAAAATTTATGTTTTCCTTAAATACTCAACTTGATCACTATTCCGAACAATATATTTCAGTGAATTTCAATGTATCACAATAATGGCATTGCAAAACGTGTAAAACCACTTGTATATGTGGATAAAACTGGAAATATGCACTAGTTTCTCTTATATCCATAGCTCAAAGAAATTCACTGGACACAACTGAGCATAAACATCTGCGATTCGGCTTAACAATTTCCAAAATTTGTAAGCGACAAAAGAATGTTATGTTTCTGTTTAATGTGATGAGATTGGAAAAACGGAATTGGTTATTATTTTAATCTCGCAACCAAGAAATCAATTCAGATGTCATTTAAATTCAACAACTGAATAGTTCCAATCAAGAAAAACTACCAGAATTGTAATGGTATTGTGTTTCGAAATGACAATTTGTTATTTTGTAAAAATTATTGGAGCTTGGTTGGAATGTGTTATCATATCCACCATTTTTATATAAACTTCTGAATTTGCACCATGAGAGTACCATTTTTTTTTATTTCGATCATTGCAAAACTTCTTATCATTCAGTTAATAATTTCCGTATTGATGATAATGTTAAATTGCTAATCTTTAAGAATAACTTCATTGGAATTAATTGACAATTTTTTCAAAATCAACCCAACAAAAATTATGAATGTTGATAATGTAATTTCGTACACATAATGCATTTCAGACGCTTGCAAACAATGAATTTTTTGAATAAAAATAGTGTACAAATATAAATGACGTTGTATACAATATGTTATAGTTTAGAGAAATGTCAAATCAACAACAACAACATTTATAATAATTATTTACTTATAACTAGTCATATCCGCACATTATGCTGTCATCGACCAAAACCAATCGTAACACCATCTATAATACCATTCTTTTCAGTGCATTCCATTATCTATAAAAGAATTGGAAGTATATCTCTTTCTATACATTATATTTACTTTAATATTGATTTTAATGCTATTAAATATAAATGTGTACACACAAAATATTCTCGGTTTGCCATATACATTCCAAATATACGAGTATAGTACACATGTATATAAAAATTTATTGTCCATTATTCTCTAAATAAAAAAAAAGAAGAAGTATTATTCTTTTGGGAACTTAGTTTCTTGATGACACAAACAAAATGTATATAAACATATCATATAAATATACGTAACGTATATATAAAAAGCTCTTTGATAATTGTATATAAACAACGACATATTACATACACGTATTGTGTATCTATTGTATTTATTCTCTCAGCATATACATACGGTGACCCTCTGTCCGTAAAATACGCGGAATGGATTAGGTAAAAAACATATAATTTTTTATATATATACGTATTCGAAATATTGTAATACAACGATTTACATACGTTCAACACATACGCATTGAACGACTTTTTTATGTAGCTGATTGATATGTTGTTCAGTATGACGATTGTTAACTGTTACGCTTCAGCATACTATATCAACATAATTCAAAATCAATAACCGTTGTACCACGTAAAATAAATTTTTTGTGAATAATATCTTTGAAATTCGTAAAAACCAATTAAAATTATTTTGATTTTTGGTTTCATGAAACAAATTTTTTTTTTGAATCTCAAGCGTTTCAGTATATCATTTTTACCAATTTTGAACTATGCTCTTTATACATTTTTCGTTTGATGTATAAAAACAACTGTCACTAAATGTTTAATTATTTTGGTTTACACTGAAGGTATAGTGTCATGAAACTTTTTAAGTTGCATTAAGTTCCATACATAGTACATAAATCATATAATTTGTAGCGATGGCATTACCATATCAATATTTATATTAGAAAGTCATTTTTTGGTTATATTTCGGACAGACGATGTATTTTATATGTAATATATATATTTTCGTATATTTTTATATAGATAATATTAGATACATTTAAACGTGAAAACTAAAACCTTTTAAGATATCACATGGACAGAGTATAGTGTTTTTCCTATTTTTTTCTGTACATTTTTGTAGAAAGATAATATAATTTAATATAGATATTGTTACACAGGTAAACAAAACCCATTAAAAAAAAAAGGATAAATATAACGATAAGTAATAATATTGGGTGTGTGTGTATTATACATTTAATATACAATATATTCGTATCTATATACGAGCTATACGAATAAATTGTAAATCATCGAAAGCATTACCAAATATACAAAGTATAGAAAACTAACTATAGATATACAAGATACATTACATTTTACCTAAACACATATTTTTGTTTTGTTATTTTATATAGACAAATTTACGACGAGTAAATCATTGAATTGAGTCAAAATAAATAAATGAATTTTATTTTACGTTACGTTACGTTACGTTGTGCAATACATATAAGCATAGGCGGTAGAGGAGTTATCCATTTTTTTTTATTGATAAAAGTAAAACATAAAATTTGTGTTAATAATCATGAAATTAATATTCATTTTTATAAAATTTTACTATATTAAGGTAGTGGACCCAATGTCTGTCAGTGTTGACAGTCATTTTTGATTTTAAACCTATGCCGCTGCCGGATTATTATGAATTATTTTATTTACAGCGATGTTGGTTGTGCATTTAAGTTTAAATTACCAAAATAATGTTACATTGAAAATTATTAAATTAATATCATAGTTCAACCCATTCCCTTAATTACTATAATATTATTATTAACCTTAATAAAATTTTCCTAATTTATATAAAACAATAAAAATGTTGTTTGCTTTTTTAATTTTTTAAATAACCAATTATCTAGTTCATCAATGTTTAGAAATTACTCAATTACACATAGAGAATAGTTTTACATAGCATGACAGACATGATAGTGGAATATTTGGTATATTATATTTTTCAGGTAACATATTTTAGTGAATTTATAAAAATTTATGATAAAATTGTTTTTATTTCACTTAATTTAATATGCAATTTATAACATTGAAGTGATACATATAATTAAATCCGGGATCGTTAATATCATAGTCGTAAAGTGAAAGTTTCCTTAACAATGCATGGATTGGACCTACAACCTTATATATGGAACTGATACTCAAATTTATAAAAATATATGTGCTGTTGCTTTTAGCAAAATAATCGTTTTACGATAATTTCAAAATTATTTTCCCTATTGTTTATTTTTAATTATTTTTAAAATAATACATATTCAATCCAATTAATATTTTAGCCTAAAACTGTATGAAGATATGTTGATAACATATCAATATTACTATATTCATTCATATTTGATTTGTTTACATACGATACGTGACCTATATCTCCATATGTATACAATGTTTATAATTTGATTAAAACTGCAATTGAGCGGTATATCATTGGAATAGTGGAAAGTAGTTTTACATACGCAAACGATCAATATAAAAGTTAAATACACAATATAAATAAATAATAATTAAATTTATATTAAAACATATATCAGTATATCGAAAAACATATATTTGTAGATCTGGTGAAAGTATTATTACACACTCAGTAACGTTTTGAATGAGAAATACTGCTGTGGATGAATTTTTTGTTCAATTCGTATAGCACTCGCTAACCTTTTTGTTGTACAAACACCATACACGAGATTGCTGCGGTTGACATTTGTTGTTTGAAAATGTTGAAATTAAGTTAATGATGGTCGATGAGCCGTAACATTTCATCACCCATCCTTCATTTAAAATAAAAATTTTTGTTATTCCATTAACTCCGCAGTAGTTTTAAAGCTATCGAGTTGAAAGAGTAAACTTGAAATAAATACATATAGAAAAGGATTTTCTAAACATTTCCTATATCTTTAAAAAAAAAAATTCCATCATCGCTCCTGCGAATATTACCGCTGGAATAATTAAAGAACAATTTGCATAAGATTATATTGAAAATTTGCACTGATGTGTGTAATGTCGAATTTATATTTAATTAAATACATAAAAATGTACAATACTTATGTTATATATAATAATCATAATATGTAAATACAGACCACTTCCGATGTATAGTAACCTTCCTAAATTCAGTCACCCTTTTCATGTAGTTAACTTTTTATTCAGTCCCTATTTTTTTTTTAAAGGAAAACCTATAATCATATTCGAAAATGAATTAATTCAAAACTGTATTCAAAGAGCTGTATAAGAAAATGTATTAATATTGTTATATACATTTTTGTTATAGTTTCTCGTCACATATCAAACTCCCTTTGTATCAACGTTATGACCCGGTCCCTTGAAAGCTTGTTACATCAAGAGTGACCGCCGCTATATATGTATTTATATAAATACAATTTAATATATATGTATATGCGACGATATGATACAATATAAATACATAAAAAGACAATAAAATAAACTGGCTTTGTCGTCATACAAATTTCAATTCAAATAAATAAAAGGATGGAAAATGATATAAATAAATATACAAAAATATGATTGTTTATTTTACATTTATATACTTATTTGTCATGGCCCATATACATAACGTATATATGTAGTTGCAATCAAATATATATTTATATTTTGTATTATTTTATTTTCTGTATACATACAGATGAGATACGCAAACACAATGAGAAATAAAGTCATTTATATCCTTTTTTTTTTTTAGAAGAAAAAATGGAAATTTGGTTTTTTTTTTTTCAAACAACACAAAAGTATAATAAAAAACCTAAAGGCATATATTGACATTTTTTTTTATATGTATAACATTCATTACATTGCCGGAACTTCTCTATACATGTGTATGAATCAACTTCATATTTATAATATTAATATATATAACAATTTAATATTTACATATCGTCTAATAATATCGAAATCAATGACACTTTATATATGTTCTATGACAATAGCATTTACATATTTCTAGAAAAATATAAATACCTATTAAACAATTAATTTCGTGTCACAAATTACTTCAATGATCCGTCTAATGTGCGTGACTCTTGCATATTATTTACATATAAAGAAATACATTTTTTTATTTAATACTAATGGCTTGAGACATTTTCAGAAATTTAATTGTGAGTGGAATTGATGATTTAAGAAATAAGGACCTTACAAGGATATTTTTTTTAATTATACATGTAAAAGCTAATAAGAAAGGGAATCAAACAAGGAATCGTGTAGAATTGATGCTTCAACGATTAAGAACATACTATATTTTATTATATTTTTTAAAATTGTGCTAGTGACACCTCATGCGAAAAAGAATTGCCCTAGGTGTTCGAATATATTTAATGTTTCAATGAATAAGTATATTTCAAGGGATATTTTTCGAAATTATGCAAACAATACCTCATATTACCTCATAAAAGTTGTCATATGCACAATTCAAAAATATCTTGTTTTGATTTATAAAACAAAAATTCTCAATTTCTATAAAATGATCCACTCATAAGTGCCACTTTTTCTTTTACAAAACTGATATAGGCCTATACGTTAATATCTTTTAAAGTATAATAATTCATGTGTTAAACTGCTGCCTATATAAGATGACTGGTGTATTTCAAATGTTTTTGTATTTCTTTTAAAAAGTTATTTAAGAATTCGGAACAGTTATAGTATAACATTAACAAACATTGACCAAATGCACTGTAGTAATGCAAACGCAAAGTTGCACGAAAAAAGTAGTAATATCTATATTTTGATCATTATAAATAGATATTTACTTTGTAATTGAAAATTAATTTTTAAATTATTATCGTATTTATTATATACCGAGCATCACCATATTTATGTATATTTCAAAAATTTGGATGTTGTGCGTGTAATATATTACAAATATTACATATTATGTAATCAATAATGTTTAATATAATATATTATACAATAATGTATAAAACGAACATCGGTATAATATAATCAATGATGATATACCATATATATTTTTCAATAAAACGAAGAGAATAACAATAAATCGCTTATACGCCACACCATCCATAAACAATATACAATATATGGTATACATTATATATTCGGTTAATGAAGCCATGAATCAAAATACCAATATTTTGCTAAGATAAAGTTGTCATTTTTCTTTGTTTAATAAATACAATCAGTAAATTGAATTATAATTGAAACGTGGAATAAATAATTTATGTGACCTAAAATTTATATATTAATGCATTTTGTTATATATAAACGATATATTATTTACTCTTATATATATATATATAATATATGTATTTTGTATATTTTTCCGGTCGTATATACCATAAATATTTAGATATAATTTTTCCAAGAACGAGGATCCAATATAAATATAGGTATATATCCGATATTTATAGAATGTAATAGAAACACTCGCATCATTTATTTATGTATTTGTGTATAAAATTCATATATTTTTCGACCATATTTCAATTAAAATTTGTTTTAGTATTTTTTTCCAGCAAATATTAATAACAAAAATTTATTAAACACAGTGTTCCATTCATATTATTTTGGCATTTTTAAAATTATTACACATTTCAGTGAGAATATGATTGCAATAGTGTAAATGAAGTGACCATTTCCAAATAACTTGAATGAGGTATAATTAGGTCCCTCCAGATGTAGTATATAGAAATTTTTTCAATTTAAGAACTAACTCAAAAGACGTTATAAACTATCACCCTTACTCCGTCATCAATTCTCAAGATTTATATGTTAAATTTTTCAGCTGATGGGTCATCATTTTTTCATTTACTTATATGTGGAATAAAAAAAACGGATATCTTTAGAAATACGCTACTCAAAAATTAGCACACAACCATCATTTAAAAATAACGGAATTAAGAAAATATTTACGAGTAATTTAGATACTAATTTGGCTGTAATGAATGTATGGTAGATGCCATAGCTTCTCTTGCAGTATAACGTTACTTGAATGTAACATAACGATATAACTGAAAATGGACACGTTTTGCTTATATCATTGTTATCATTATCAGAAATTTCATTATAAGGAATGTAAGTACTTTGTTATTCACAATTCACAAATACGCGCAGTAAATAAATATATACCAATATATATTGACCTCTTCTAGTGTTTACAATAATTATTAACTCTATACAATAAGACGGCAATTTTAATTACACAAACATTTGGAGTATTGTGTGTAAATTATATTATATATTAGTTCAGTATAAAATACCCAAATAAATTAATATAAATAATATAATCAAACAATGCATATGACGAAAGACACACAGTAGTAAATACCAGCATGTCATTCATATGCCCGCCAATATAAATGTACAATAAATTTTGACAACTGGTATTCTATATAAAATTTTGTTTGCACATTTGGGTAACTCTTACATATACACAACCAATATGTTATGAAATTTCTGATTGTGTATATTGTATCCATACAAACACTTTAAACACCAATAAATCACAATATTATGTTAAAAAATGTAATGAATGGGAAATGTTAGGCAGAATCATTTTAATAATGTATTTTAATTTAAAAAAACACAAACAAGTACTCAATTCTATTTAAATTTAAAAACAGAATTTATTCTGACACATTGTGATTATTTTTATCGTGCAAGTAAAATGTGTTTTTAAATTTATAAGAGAATTGAATAATTGTTTTGTGTTTTTTTTTTAAATTTAAATACTTGTTTAAAATGCTTCTAAACATTTCCCATTCTTTACATTTTTTAACAAAATATTGTTATAATTAGTGTAAATTGCAAAAAGTATAGTAATTCTGTTCGTTCGTTCATTTTTGATGTGTGAGGCATATATCTATTATAAATTATTATAGTACAGCAATGATTCTTATATATATATATACTTATTAAATACACTTCAACATATACATATAAATCTAAATCTAATTATGCAGTACAACAGGGATTTAACATATATAAAACATAAAATATATATTTATTTTAAACAAAAAATCATGTATTTTATACTGAATAAATGAATTGATTTGGTTTAGCTATAAATGTACCAATGTATTTTTAATACATACATTTTATTTTATTGAGTTAGTTATACTTTGTGTGTATGTATTATAAAGTGTATTCTATAAATAGAACATAATAGCTTAATTTCTTATAATAATATTTAACTATAGCCGTTCGTATATATTTAATATTTTTTTTCTTTTCTTTACAATATTAAAGACAGTTGTTCGCAAAAAAAATAGAAAAAAAATCAAACGCAAAAAAAATAATGCTTTTTTTTCTCTCTCTTAAGTTTAAACGTTATAAATACAGAATCAACCTTAAGGATAATGCTAAAGAAAAACTTTATAACAACAAATACTATAATCCATTACTATCCCTATATATATATATATATATATTATATACATAATGTCTATATATGGCATTTTGTACGTGAAAACATGTATGTCTGTATGTGTGTGAATGCTTTACTTTCACTCTGATACTGATTTTTCTTTATCGTATGTGTATGTGTATTATAATAATAACCAAAATCCTTGGTAACACTTATATACACATTTACAATATATATATATATATATATAAATGTGTATATTATATAGAGAACCATTGAAACGATTTTCAAAAGTCAAGTATATTTTTTTCTTTATATTCTTTTATGTGTGTCTTCAAAAAATGTAATTCATAAAGTAAAAAAAAAAAAAAGGAAAGAAAAATGAAAAAGAAAAAATTAGAAAACTTTTTTCCTTCTATATATTCAACATACATTATACTAGTTGTTGGTATTGTTACTACCTATACACACACACACACACACATACACACAGATATCTTGTCGACAAACTTTTATATGTTCCTATATAATATGTATATACACAAGGAAAATGCACAATATAATGTTTCGTAAGGAATGTTAAGGAATTTCTATATATTTATTATTTAATTTTTTTTTTTTTCCTCTATGCAGATTTCTATCTACATCATATTTAAATATTCTTTATAATAATATATACTTCAGTTAAAGTTTACAAAAGTTTAACCAATAATATGTATACATCACATTGACGAAGATTGGTTGCTGCTATATGTAATATATATTGTATATTGTATATGAAAATCATGTGTACGGGGTACGTATTGTAAATATACGATTATATTTACAAGACCGCAGGAACATGTTTTTCTTTATCTAAATAAGTTTTTTACTACTTATTTTTTAACAACAATGTGTTCAATTTTGTAATATTTTATTATGCCATTTTACCTCTTCACTAAAGTAATCCAATTATAATTATTTTACCATAAATTAATTACCTATACTTTTGTTTAATTATTAATAATGTATTTTATAGAAAATTATGAAAATTACGAATTAAAATACATATTATAAATGGGAGTTTATTCAACAATAAATATATTATGTTCTCTATATAATAATGGTTTCAATATGTGTAACATTCTTTATGTGAAGCAAAATTTAACATATATGCAGATAAACTGACAGCATAGCCGGAGTTTATAAGAAAACAAAAGTTAATTATAAAATTGAAAACTGATAACTGATATAATAAAACTATTCCAAATATTTATAGAAAGTTTTTGCTGTTTAAGAGAGTTTACGTTGACTACATATAGTTTAAAAAAAAAAAAATTCGATAAACGCAGTTGTGTTTCCATAATAAATTAACGCTATGACAACTGCACATGGTGTATAGATTCATCGAGTATTTAGAAAAAGGTGAAACAATACACGGTGTTGCATATTATATTTGTGATTTTGTGGACCGTTTGAAGGAAGAAATTAAGAAAAAATGATAGCATTTAACAATAGAAAATTGATTTCACATCACAATAACGCAATTGCCATGGGTAAATTACAAGAATTACGTTACGAATTGCTTACTCATAAATGTCATCCAGTCTACATTCATCCATTTTACAGATTCTTTATCAAGTAAATTGTATCTCTTGCCGCGAACATGAAAAAATACATTTAACATTTGTATGGACACAGAATTATAGGTATAGCACTATGACCGTAATATCTTTAACAATATCAAACCCATGTTCGCTTTATCAACGACGATGACAATCATTTAATTATTATTTATATGTATTATTTGTAATTGTTTATACTTTTTACATATATATATATTAAATCCGATTGAATAGCTGCAATTGTAATTAAAAATAATGTTATATATATTACATTATACATATATTAATTATATTAAGGCATATAACCAATAATAATAATAATATAATCAACAATTGTATGCATATGAAAAAATTAAAGTGGTCATTTGTGGTTACCACACCAAAACATGGTTCCTCTTTGGATGAAAACCATTCAGATACGCAATTTTTCAGTTCTTCAGTTTTTTTCCAGTACGTGTCCCATCGATTAAAACAAAAGTCGATAGAAATCGCAGTATCAACAGTTTCACCAGGTTTTAATATAGTTAATAGTATTGGGAAAAACTAAATCAGCAAATCACGATTTTCAGGTTCCAAACTTTACATTTTTTATCAGATTATTGTTGAACACAACTTAAAACGAACTGTACTGACACATGTCAAAACAAATAGCTTTACCAACAAAGCCATCTATGTGTATTTAGTATTTAATTATGTTTAAGCCTCCATTATTATTAGAATTTTTTTATTTTAACTATACACATTTGGAAACATTTGGAGTATGGAGAGTTTATTATAAACTTTTAAAATATTCGCAAATACAAAATTTATTATTCGCATAGCAAACTTCACACATGAAAAATACAGATACGGCATTCAATATTTATTATAATATTTACACTAACTAATCAATAAAATACATTTATATAACCCATACATTTTGAATTTAATGGGCCTTATCTAAATTAACAAAAAAAAAAGAATGCATACGTAGACATTAAATTTATATGAAATATTATTTGATTTACAAATAATTAAACAATTATTTCTGCATAATAAATCATTTTGAATCAATATATACGAATATTATGTATTATTTTATTATCCATTGTATACAAATGCGGAATACAAAAGTTTTACTATCATCATAATATAAAATATATTTTTTAAGTGCTCATTGTACTATGCTAATGTACCAGTTAATGTATTTTTAATGTTTATTATATATAGGTGCATATACAAAGTATAGCCACAGTTAGATGTATATTATCATTTATTAATACATACAGGTACCTTTTATTATTTAGGAGTTATTATATAAATAGACACAAAGTAATATAAAAAATATATATAATATATGCGGATGTACGCAGAAAATTTAGATCCACTTCTTTTATTATATCTTATTTTTATCATATATACAATCAAGAAATGATGTCAAACTTAGACACGATGTCAATGAAAAAGATTTATAATATGAAATGTACGATAAAACATGAATAAAAATAAAGAATATTAACACATATAGCAACCCACTATATAGGAATTAAGCTTGTGCATAAAAAAAATTAAAATTGTAATTAATAGCATCATTTTTGTAGCAAAAGAGTGTGTTGCGTAACTAATTTGTAATTTAGCGGAGACGTCAATGAAAATATATTCTCTCTTGCCGATTTTAAAATTATCATAAAATATGAAATTGGTAAACTTTGACAATTATACGCGAATAATATATGCATAAATGTCTTTTGTATAGACGAAGATGTAATGTTACTTCTCACATTTTAAATAATCTTTTTTTACTTCATTTATTATATTTTATTATCCTTTGAGATTTCTATGTCAATTTTTGTGTATTTGCATAAATATATAAAGTTTTTTTTAAATTTAACTAATTTTATATACTCAATATCAATAGGTATTATTTAATATATTGCATTATTTATTTTATGTAATGGGAAATTAGAAAATTAAGTATATAAATATACAAATATTGTATGTATGTGTATATTACGAATATACAATATATTAAATATAAAAACTTAAAGTCTGTATACGTAAAGTCAGTCATATGTGATGGCATATAGTGGCAAATACAATATATAATATGTATATGAAGTCATAAATCAACAAGCTGGAGTATATTTTTTGTTTTGTGTTTCTTCCCTCAAATGAAATAGTATACAATTTGCATTTATATAACTAAAAATTTGCATTCCCATAGTGTGCAATGCTATTTTATTACGTGGATATATATACAAAATGTATATGTGTGTATGAAAGCGTTTATATCTAATATACTGACGTAAAAGTACTGCATATATATACAATATATACAATAGATGAGCTTTTATATACATTGAAACATTATCTGTATATAACATTTAGTTAGAGATATCTTATATAACTGTTCTGTATACTATATACGGTTTGATGTACTCATGCAAAAATGAAAAGTTATTTATGTGGCACTTTGGAGATTTAAAAATTGTGTTACCAACAACAACGAAAAACAACAACAACCATATAACAACAAAAAATTACCATATGAAATGTTTTGCTTCAGCAGTGTCTGTTGTATTTCCATATATTCTATTCTGATACGTATATATGTATAGATAGATAGATACACACGGTATGGCATACATCATATAGTCATACTTACTTATATACGTACGAGTACAAAATAATTTTATTTCTTAAAATGTGTAGATTTTATATAAAATATATATTCGTATATAGAAAGAAAGAAACACATTCATATGGGAATATTTTTATGTTATAAAATGAAGTAAATGATACCATTTATAATGTTGACAGTAATATGTATAATTTTTTTTTTTTTCACTAAAATTTATTATATATACGCAGAAAAATGATGTGTAGAAATTTTGTATATATAAGTATACTTTTAGTTAAATCGCAAACTTAAACGAATAATTAATTGTATTATAATTGCAATGAAAATATGGTAAATGTATTTTATAATATATTATCATATAATAATAAAAATTTAATTTAACAATACTTTTTCACGATATATATGTAACGATAATTGGATATATTTTTAAAATAGTTTATGATAAATATATAGGTAGCCAATGGCGAGCGGTGCACGGCAGCAGTGGGTAAGTATAGTACTGCCCAAACATTTTTCTAATTTATAGTTATATAATAAAACACATATTTGCTTCAAATCATTAACAAAAACTCTTTTTTTTTATATACACAAAAAATCATAAAAATAAATTTTCCTAATTAATTAATTACAAGTAACATTAAATATAACAATACCAGCGACTACAACACGGAAATATTATCACCTCTATATATATCCCAGATACTATTATTATATGTAATGCCATATATTTAGTTGTAATCATTACAAATTTTTCATTAGCAGCCTTAAATTCATATGAAGTAATTATACAACATATTACAAATTTATAACTTCTAATGTGTGTAGGTGTCAAAATTTATATGAAACTGAATCAGTAAAATTTCGGTTTGTTTGACCTTTTTTGTATGGTAGCATCAAAAATCATATGGCATAAATACTATATATTTGGTAGCATGTTGTATTTGTTTATAATTTTAATTCTATATTTTGTCTATATTCTGACAAAATAAATATAAGAGCGTAATTTATGTTATTATCAGCATGGGACCAATATAAGCTTTTTCTCTATCCAATTCAAAATGGTTTGAACGAACATTGGCAGTCGAATAAAGTCATATCATACTGAGTGAGTGCCTTAGTCACCAGTACATAATGGAAAATGAAGAAGCGAATAGATTAGCAAGAAAAGAATTTACAACAAACCCATAGATCAGGAACACTTCTGTAGCATAGGAGACTCAAGACACAACCCTATGCGGAATATAGATTCTGTTATGAAGCAAACAGTCAGGCCTATTAATTCGAACCATATATATATAAGTAAATCGAAAGGTTAATCATATATAAAAGTGATTCGCTAAAGACTAGCAAAAGTAAATCAAAATCGAATCATGCATTTTCATAAATTTAAATTCAATTAATAATTTTTATTTTTATAATTTCAAACCAATTGTAATTCTATAATGTTTAAACCCGATAATGAATTTTAATATGATTTATACAACATTTATAGCTCGCTGACGTTAAAATTATGATTTTTTCAAAATCTATCTATATAAATAGCGGCGACGCAGCTGCTTCTATATGACGAATGTTACTTATTTTATTCTGTATGAAAATTAACTGTCCCAGCGTATATTTGTTTACGTTTTCATTTCTAATATGCAATCATACAATAAGTAATAAAACAAAAATTGACATGCCAACTCATTGTGTGACTACTATTTGAAATGGAATTACCCTATATACATAAATATATTTTCATTTACATATTTCCGTATACGAATGTTTACCAATGTCATGCTACAACTAATAAATTAGATATATATATTTATGGTATATGGGGTTAAAAACTTGTACAGATATGCAATAATTTTTCTGTTTTGTTTCAAAATTTAACAATTAGAATTGGTGAAGAATTATTTCTAACCTAATGAACCAAAAACCAATTTAAAACCGGTAACCCTTTGTTATATTGAAAACAATACAAAATGCACATATATATTTTGTTTGTATGTTCTATGTTATCATACATTATCATATACGAGTACATTCATATAATAATAAATATATGCAAACCTACATATATAGATAGATATAGATATATATATTATAAGTATTCTATATTCTTGCAAGCGTCAGTTCATATAATCCGATACCACAAAATTTATTTGTACAAATAAATCACAGAAAAGGAAACTCGAATACTCACTTTTTTCGTGTGCATACTATAATAGTATATGACTAATATATACGAGTATATACAATATTATAGTATATGACTACTAAAATATAGTATCAAAAATACAATAGTTTTATTTTATTGTAAAAATATGGGTCAGTAAATTACTTTATTTGTATATTTTAATGTATACACTTATAGAATACAACAATATTACATATGTACAATATAATATATGTATTTATATTTTTGTTAAAACTTTATGGATTTATAGTTAATTGTTTTATTATATTTTAAATCATTATTGCAGCTATGAACAATTAATCTATTTAATTTTTTACTTAGATGATTTTGTTTATTTTCAGCGTTATGGGTCACTGCTCCATGATTGTAACTAATTAAAATACCGATATTTTTAAAAAACACACAAACAGTAACCTAAATTATTCTATGCTCATGTTTACAAAATTTCATAAGAATAAGTTTTTATGCGAAAAAAATATTCAAATAAAAATTTGAAAAAAATTGCTTTTTCTTAGATAGATAATCGATAGCCACTTAATTTAAAACGATAAATTAAATAAATTACATAATATATAATAATATGCCTAAACCTTCCGTCGTTGGTTCTGATTTCGCATAGAACAGTACGCACCAAAATTACCACTTTCACAGGACATTGTTCCTTATTGAATCACGTCACAAGAAGTGTCGAATGTTTCTATATTCTTTTCTCCTTTGTACTGTGCAATTTTTATAAATTAGTTAGAATTTATTAGACTGACATCGCTTTTATATGTTGTTAACATTTCTTCAATTCTATTCGCCTATGTTTATTTCCAATTTAAATTATTATTATATAATTTCCTTCAATGTGATCCCAAGAGCCAAATGTATTAAGTGACGGGAAGGTTTGTGTATCGGTAGAAAAATATATATAAAGAACAATGAATGAATATTTAATTTTGTTTTAAAAATAGTAAAAATACTACTCATTGTCAAACATAAGATTTGTTTAAAATTGCGTATGGTGATAATTGTATGTAAAAAGTACTGATTTTTAGATAGCATAAACGATTTACAGAAGCTAAAAAAACTATAAGTGATGATAAACGTCGACTATCTGAAGTAATTACTGAAGAAAATGTTGTAAAACGATCAAACTTTGGTGTATTGAAACGTTTGGTAAATCGTATTCGTCGTGTTTTTTCTGAATATCTAAAACCAGACAGAAGAACTTTATTGTATGATAATTTAGCATTATTATTATTATTATACATTTCAATAATTAACATAAAAAAATCAGTTGATGCACTTGTTGCAAATCGATGTATATCAGTTGAAGGAAAATATTTCAAATAAATCTAATGATTTTTGTCAAAATTAATTAATTGGTTTGTGTGGTTTTTTCTTTTAACCATACTCTTTATTTTTAAGACAGATTTGTAAAATCAAATACATAATATCAATACAAATGTTGAATTAAACTTATATTAATTGTAAACTAACATATTTTATTGTATGTAAAAATGTAGTAATAAAAAGTTATAGACTATAGTATTATTATTGATGCACAAACAATAAGAAGGCTCTTCTAAAAATTAATGCTACTTAATGAAATAAATAATATAAGTATACAATAGTTAAAAAATGTAAAATTAATTCTATAACCTGAAATGAGTGCCAAAAACTTTGATAAAAATAATGTAAAATATGTATTCCATTGAGTTATTTATACAGTTTTTTTTTTCTTATATGAATATATATGGGATATGGTTGCGTGCTCTGGTGACATGATAGATGCTGATAAGAAAGACAAGTATATGTAATATATAATGTGATATTATTTAATAATAATAAAATAAGATATATGTGTAGGTGGATGTATATAGGAAGAAAAAATAATGGATATATGTTTATTTACATAGATATAAAATATATGTAATATATAATATAAATGTATTCTTATTTTTCCACCAAAAATCTTAGCTATATATAATAGAATATAATAACAATATATAATATTAGATAGAGAAATATTTTTCGTAATATGTTTCCGACAACCTGTCATTATTTCTTTTGATTTATATATTGTAGATAGCAGGTGCGAATATTTGATTTATAGTGTTATCTTATATCTTTATATGTAACATATATTAACATATATATAAATATAAATAGATATATAGATATACACGTCTCTTTGGTGTGATTATTCTTGTAAAATATGAATTTCATTTATTTATTTTTTCATATACTTGTAGTCGTATATATGTCATACACATATATGAGGATTCATTGGAAAACCATTCGACACTTTAGCACACAGAATAGTGGTCACTGCAGATGAACGATGTTCAAAAAAATCTCGATTTGATGAAGTCAAAAATTAAAACAAGAAATTGTTTTCAGTCATACAACGGGCAATGCTTTTGCATATTGTATTACCTTGGTGTATTGAAGCCTTTGCTAATCCGTATATTCGTCGTGATCGTCCTAAATATAGAGAGCCATGGCAATGGATGATTATTATAATGACAATACACCTTCTTATCGTACAACAATTATTCTTGGTTTTTTTTTTAGTAAAACTCAAATACGTATTTATTTCAACATTTACAAAATCACCTGATTTAGCTCCATACGCAACTATTTTCTATTCGCTAAATTCCATTTGACGAAGAAAAGAAGAAACTAAAAATATTATGAACACTCAACGAACGACATACATACACACAACAAAATTCTAATCAGTGTATTTTATTTGTTGGTGAATATTTCGAATAAATAAAATTACTTTTATAAAAATAAATTAATTATTTGCTTTTTTCTTAACACAATCCGGTTATTTTTGGAGGGTATCGAAAGTATATACATAATTATCCGCATAAATTTATATATATTACATATCGCATATAAATATATCAATGTAGAGCATTTATTTCATATAAGGTGGTGGACCCAATTTATGTCAGCGTCCCATTGACAGTCATTTTTGAATTTAAACTTATTCCGCTGAATTATTATGAATGCATTTGCTCTTACATTTGCAGTGTTGCAATTTGCGGTTGTTCATTTAAATTACCAAAATACTGTCACATTGAAAATTGTTAAATTAATATCATTGTCCAATGTAAAAAATTTCTTAAATGGGCAGGGATTGGGACCACTACCTCTTACTTTTGCATTGTATATATTTCTGGTAATTTATCAATGGCCCTTAATTACTCGTTAATTTAATGCAAAAAATAAGTTGCTTTGTTTTGAGAATGTTTTTAAATTTTCCTGATTACGATTTTTTTTATAACAAAACTGGACTTTAGTTGGTTAAATATATTTAGAATTACTGTGTTAAATATAAATGCTTATATTACAAATGACATATATGTACAAATACAAGTAATATTATACAAATAAAATAAAATAATAATATTGCTAAAAGTATAAAAAACTATAATAAATATCATCAACGTTTTATGTTTTATAAATAAATAATCATTAAAAAAATTTCCGCAATACATACTAAAGAAAAAAAAACATTGAAATTTACATAAACATAAATATATTAATTATTTTAAATTTGTATTATACAAAAAATAAATAAATATTACGTAAATATGACATAGGAAAAAACACTTTTACATTATTAATGGTAAATTACCCTTTAAATCACCCAATTTGCTCATTTGATTAAATTTTACATTATTATTATAATAATAATATTGCATACTATGAATATATATATGGTATATATGTGTTTGTAAAACATATACGCATATATTGTATAAATGAAAATATCAAAAAAATATCCGCCGACATACATTTACAAAAGAATAAAAAACATGGCAAAAAAAAAAACTTTGTTATTTGGTTTTTGTATAATAATTCAATTTATTTGTTCGGTTTCAGCATACATAACAAATTATTTTGTTAATTGAATCGTAAAATTGGCCTCATTTGTGTCAGACATTAAATGATAGACGTATATAATATTTTTATGGAATGTAATAACAGTTGTGTGTGGGTACAATAGAGCGTAATATCTGAACAGAATTCTAATGGGAATAAACGAAAACGACACACAAACACACACACACGATATATATATATATAGATGGAGAGATAACATTTATGAAAATAGTTATTGTATATTATATATAATATATAAAAGGTATACACATTTTCATTTCTATCATTATACCATATATATGTGGGTATAAACAAGTACATACTGAGGATAAAACCAATACATAATATTATCATATATAATATAAATAAATATAAATATATAGTATGAATACAATATATACAGTTATTATTGCACATAATACATAATATTCCTGTACATAATAAATACAAATATAATTTTATTGGTAACAAATCCTATCCAGCTTAATATTTTATTACATCAAATATACATGTACTATATAAATGTGTTTGTATGAACGTGTATATATCTAATATTTTATGGTGAATGCAATTTAATATAATATTATTGACCTAAATATTTCATTATAAGCATAAATTTACAATTTTTTCTCATGAACAAGTTATAATATTTAATTTATTTATTATACATACAGACGATTATTTTCATTTAAATACAATTTACGGAATATATAAATACTATTGTGTCCACCAAAATACGTTATAACTTTGTAAATAGTATTATACTTATATTATACCAATTATGTCAACGTTTTTCCCATTTCTTAAAACAGTCTGCAAATTCATTCATCTGAATGGTCGTCAAAGAGCGATTGGCGTATTGGCTTGTATCACCTCAATCGAGTCAAAACGGAGCGGTCTTTTGAACTTGTTGAATTAGCCAAAAGTCATATGATGGTAAATCAGGCGAATATGGTGGTTGTGGTAGTGGCGTTAACACAACGCTCTTGAGTGTGTTTGGAACCAAACGAGCATTGACGCATCTAAAGCACAAGACATTTCTTAAAGTACATTTTGAAATTTCAGCAATATCAACATGGTTACTAATTGTTAACCGATGATTTTCAAGCATTACTATTATTTTCTTGACGTGTTGTTCATCAGTTGACGTTGTTCAACGCGTTCTCTACCGTTTTGCAACGATTTACACTAGTAGTAAAACTCATAAACCTTAAGCACAATCGTCGACGAATCTGCAGCTGAAAATTTATTCCGTAAATAAAATTTGCAACAAATTATTTGCTCCACAAAATCAGACATTATTCAAAAAATCGAAAAATGAACTTCTCACATTGTATACAAAACCAAACGTATATCAACAAACAAAATTTGTCACAGATGTCAAAAATAGTACTAACAACCTTAAAAAAAAAAAATATTTTTATTGATTTCACAATCCTTGCCGAAGTTTAAATTAAAATACCACCGCTTTTTTTTTTTGACACAGTAGTAAATAAAATATTAAATTTTCGAAAATACCGGAGTTTTCAATTGTATAATATAATTTTGTATATTATTTATTATTAATAAATAATGGCTCAATGGCAATACAATATATATTTAATAGATTTATATATTCTATTGTTCAGATAGTTGGATAGATAGAATATATATATGATGTTATATATTTTATATGATTATATAATAAATTATATATAATTAACTATAGGATTATATAACATTTTAAAAGTTCAATTGTTTTTGTGTTACAATGAGAAATTCAATGAAATTATATTTTATTATTATATTATTATTGGTAAAACTTATCCGAAATGATTAACAATGGAATCTATAGTAAATTACTTTGTGCTGTCCATATATATATATGAAAATGAAATGTTACTAAATTCATAACGATACAGTTTAATAACATTCACAAGGGTGTTGGTGAGATTTATGCAAATAACTTTGTACTGATTGTCAAATTTTTTAAAAATTAAATATTTGAGATTTTTGGTTATGAGGAGTCAAAAACTGATGTCAGTTTGGCGATTGAGCTGCGAACACTGATCGGAAAGATCTGACTACGCATTTATTGAAACAATCTGATGAATAGTGAATAGTGAATACCTGGTGAATACGATGAATCGTGTTAAAATTCACAGTAAAAAGTTTTGCATCATGATGAACTTTATCATTTTCATGCTGCAGAATAATCCTATCATGTCTTTCGGAATATCTACCGATCTATCTGTTTCAGTACTTGGTTAAATTGAACTAATTGCTGTTTGTAACGGATGTTTGGCACAGATCTTCAACCAGCAATGTATTTCACTTGATTTTCTTAAATTTGTTTGTATAGTTTTGAATTCTGTTTGTTTTGTCCTCTGTATATGGTATAGAAATTGTAATGTTTAAAACGCCTAAAAACCCCTCTTTTCATATATTTCATGGAGCACGTTCCCCGTGAATTCCGCTACAAGTATAATCGATGGGTTTTCTCTACAATTTTCTTTGCAATGAAATAATGAAGTAAAACTGATGTTCACCGGTTCCAAAACAAATATCAAATACTAATATTAATAAAACATATGTTATTGCAATAATAAATTTAGCGAAGGAGGTAATACGAATATGGCATCTACATAAATTGGATGGCATCATATATTAGATATATTATATTTATGTATATATATATTTCAAATGCATGTGTTTATAAATATTTGATTTCAGAAATTTTTTTCGAGTTGTCCACTATATGTGCATAAAATTAAAAAACTATTTTCCTATATAGAGTTTAGATATATAGAAATAATACTTGTATATTTTATTGAAACTTCAAATAAATACACTTACATATCGTAGATATACAAGGAAAACTATAAATGTAATTAATTACAAAGCAGTTTTTATCATATCAAACAAAATATAGAAATTTTTTCTTTACAAAAAAAGCAATTTCATTAAGTTTGTTTTCTGTATATTTTATACGCTATAGATATAAAGAATTCTCTGAGATTGACTATATATAGAATGCATAGATAAGTAACGAGATATATATATATATATAGTATCCAAGCAAAGAATGAACTAGAATATATACGAATATACATCTTCTACGTATAATATAATAATGATATAATTGTATATACGAGGTGTAGTTATAGAATATAGAATAGAAGCGTGAAGCCTTCCCTTCCGATTGCCGCCCATCCGTGTATGTAGATATATTAATTTGACCGTGGCCTTCGCTTATATGTTATAAGATTCGTTTTTTGTTTTGTCGAAAAAATGATAAGAGCAATGAATTGTCATATATTTGGAAAAGTTATAAAAATGTATATCTAATGAATGTCAGTTGGGTTAACTATTAGTGCGATTGCTGAAACTATAGGAATTGACAAAAGACTAGATAAGGCAAATTTTACATATAGCAATGTTAACATATAACAAGTGTGTACGAGAATTGTGTGTAAGAGTCTCACAATTGAACAAAATGAATTTCGTGAAAATTTTGGTCCTAACCCTTTGAATGCCAAAAATGACCCAAACTTCTTGGAAAAGGTGATAACATTTGATTTTTCACTTATGATAAATGAGGAAACTGTAAAATAAAAAGCGAAACGCATCATGAATGAACTCACAGAAGAAGACTTGCAGCACTGTATTGAACATGGAAAATTCACCATTGAAGGGGATAATAATGAAGTGTGTATGAATTTAATAATAAAATGTTTTACAGCACTATTCTCGTTATTTTATAGCCACACCAGAACTACTTTTATTTTAATAGAAAAAATACAATATTAGATATGTTACATAAAACATATACTGCGTTCTGTGTATAAGAAGAAATAAAAACCAAGAATATATTTTCTAAATTATTTGTTTTGTTAAATGAAAATTAAATTATATTATAACTATTTTTGTTTTCATATATTACAATACCATATAAAAACTCTATTTTTATTATCGCAAATATTATACACAAATTTATTTTTAGAAGATTTCAAATACTAAAATACATATTAATATTTAGAAATTGTCTACTGTATAACCAAATATGGTGTAGTGATATTGTATCAGCCCACGTAACTAACCACAAACTACACTTAAAATACATATACTCAAAGGATATTATACTATTGAAAGTCAATGTGTCAATATCTATACAAAAACCACGATAATTTGATTTATGCTAAGATATATTGGTACATCTTTTATCAATATTAACAAATTTGCCATATGGATACTAAAAACAGAAAACAAGACTTAAAATATCATATTTCATTCATTGCGATTTAATTATTATTGTGGAATATTTATTTTATAATTTATTTTTTTATTATTTTATTTTTATTCTTATTCATTCATTTATCAAATCATTTGTTCGGCATTTACACATGAATTATTTTTAAATTAATTTTTATTTTAATCTCAAAATTGAAACAAAAAATACATATTTGCCGAAATATTGATCTTTTGTAGTAAATATGAAGATATGAAATATATAGAATTTTTTGTTAGTCAGTCGTAGTTTCTGGTTTGTATTGAAACATCTTACAATATTTGTTGATAAATTAAAAACTAAATTAAGGTGTTGTTGTATTTTAACTTACACTAAGACAAATTTAATGAAACAGTTTGTTAAAATCGGTTCACAATACATATTAGAAATAAATATATATTAGAAAGTAATTTTTCGAACCAATGGTAAACTGTCACTTCATCATGGGTTATCCTATGATTTCTTTTGGGTTTTACTTCATTTGAACCATCTTCTTCAGCGCAAAAAATTGTATATATAAATTTGAACTCATTAGGCGTATGACACATGCAGTAACAGATTTGTGTAAAAACATATTTGTAATTATTGTTTAAATTAAATAATTTAATTATGCAATATTAATTTAAGTATATAGTTTCTGTAACAAGTTGGTGAACTATTTTAATTAGAAAATAATAATTATATAATTTTTACAAACTGTTACAGTAGCTACTTTAATTATCAGTTACTCGTATTACAATGAGTTCAAAATTTTGGATAAAAACAACGGATAATACAATACATGAACTTATGTAAAATTAAATGAACAAATAAAATAACAACGAATGATCAATTTTAAATCACGATAAGTGTTAATCACTTACCTATTGAATGTATATCCTTGCGGCTAGATGCTTACAGTTTATTGGTTTTTGTAAAGTTAATATATATATATAATAGTAAAATTTATTGGTGCAAGGCTTAATGTTATGTGAAAGCAATATGTTTGCAATGTTCGCTAACTGATTATGTAAAAATATATTGAATGAAAATATGCAGATAATAGTTAAAGTTAATTTTCATTATATTGGTTATCGACATCTTATAAATTTTAAATGCATGAAGTATTATTGCGCAACCAAACTATTTTAAACTTAAACACTTTATAATTAATTGTATTTATTTCTAAAAAGTTGTTTGAAAAAAATGAATATTAAACGATATATAAATGAAAGAAATTATTATCGTAATTAAATAGAACTAAATTATATGTGTTATATGTCTCTACGTACATGTATTTAAAATACAGAAGTAAACGAGAATATACTATTTTATAAATTAATCCCTTTCCTACTATATATTTGCTTCAGGTCATCGATTTTACAATTTTTACATTCCTCGCTATATATTATTATATGCGATTGTATATGGAATTGTAGATAGAATGTACACAATATTACAAAACATAAAGAACAAAATGCTATTTTGTTCTCGTACATTTAAATATGTACAATTTAAAAAAAAAAAAAAAAAACATTATAGTCACATAAAATTTAATTGAAAATTGTTCAAATAATTCGATTGTTAATTGCTATCGATAAAAATATATATATATATATACGTCATACGAGTATATATGTGAATAGCATAGAAAAATTGAACGATTTGTATTTTAAATTGGAAACTAAAAATTAAATTGCATTTATAATATCGATATAATTAAGTTATTTATTTATTTATTTATTTATTTATTTATTATAAATTACAATTCTCGCAAATATATGCAAATATACAAATTTTATAATTTATTTTAATAATATGGATGTGTAATGTATTTTATTTTATTTTATTTTAATATAATATATTACAATTATAGTAATTATTTTCCATAATGTAGAATTTATGTTTATGCACATGCATAAAAAATGATTTTTTTACATTGGATTGGTGTATGCAAATGATCATCATTGCAAGACTATATGCAGTATTAAATTTTATATACATTTTTAATTGATACAGTATTAAACTATATAAATTAATATAGTATTGCGTGTATATATAATTGAATTGCACATTTAATGTGTGTAACTTTAAAATTGTACCTGTTTATTATATAGGCTCTTTAATTTTACATATTAAAATTTAATAGAACAGGTTTAGGATATGATTTAATGTTAATACATGGCGTGCATTACATATTTATGTATTTATTTACATAAGGATTCGTTTCCCTAAGAATTATTATTTCAATATGTCTTAAAGAATCAAGGACATACCATCTATTGTAACCTGTGAACTGTGAAATGTTAAAACAAGAAAAGTTTTGTAATTATAATTATAGTTATGTTTCATTGAGAGTCGATGTTTAAGTACGAATTTTTATGACAATTGATTTCAGATCCACTGTATTCTTCAGAGCATTCTTGAATTATATCCTGTTTCAACATTTGAAGAAATGACTGCAATGAGGCAGATTAATGTAAAATTGATTATAAATTAGTACATTTACAAATTACAGAAATTACAGAAGTTTTTATATTAAATGTTCCAATTTTTCAAATTATTCTTATCATACAACAATGTGACTTCAGTTGAAATAATATTTATATATATTCAATGAGGTTCACATTCATACGTTTTTACCATAATTCGATACTTATAATCATATTTGAACTTATTAATGATAAAATAAGTTGTTCAGTGACGCGCCGCAGTATAAGTGCTTGTCATTCAATCCGAAGATTGCGGGTTCGATGCAAAGTATTGACATGAACAAATTTTTCAGTTTTTCCATACTTCAAATTATTCATTTGAATTTTCGTTTATGAAATCAAAAAGTCAATATCTTTAAAATTGATTCCATATACCGAAGATTTATCATTCAAAAGATATATAAACATATTTTTATAAGACGCATTCATATAATTTTCTTTGAAGCTACGTCAAGTCATTATGCTACACCAATAAATAGACAATACTTGAGAGAACTTCTGTGTAATAAACTTTAATAAGAACCCATTTCACCTTTATTTTGAAACAATAGTTAAAGGTATGTTATATTATAAAAATAAGAAATTTTGAATTAAATTTAAAATTTATTTTTAGCAAATCATATATAAATTGAAGTTATTTTAAAATGCCATTATTAAAATGTACAAATATACAATAGCTAAGTATTAGATGCGTGTGGATGAATTCTCTGAATTTTTTAGTAGCTATAAATTTATTGATTTAAACACACAAAAAAAACAAAGATTAATTGTCAAAATATCTATATATAATCTTTTGCCATTTATCGCAGGTTGCTGGATTCCATTACGATAGAAACTTCATTAAATCATTTACATACATCTTAAAGTTATAAGATCCGCTGGTGGATCAAACAAGACCGTAAGACAAGCATCGATTTGAATATACAATAGATGGTGAGTGATTAACTATGGAATAAGGCGTATTTGAGGATACATCAAATAGCACAAGCTTAAGATACAGACCATCTTAATGTTCTTTTTTCCTTTAGATTCTTTTGACTCAACAGTGTTTTTTTTTCTTTCGATTTTGCTTATTTATAGCCATATTTTTTTCACTTTAATGGACACTGCGAATGATATACAGTGAATGTGAATCTATATACATTTAATGAATTGTATGTAGCTTAAACGACTATGTGACAAACGAGCTAAAAGTGAATGAATGACGGTCGAAATGTATGTGTTAAAGTAAGTTTTTAATATGAACATTTACAACACAAAGTGAATACATGCACACACATAATAATATATACACAATACATGTCTATATACAAATAGCTTTATAATAAATTATATAACTTTGTGTCACTTACAGAGCTGAACAAATATTTATATTTCTCTCCCAATATGTATTTTGTATATGTTGAAAATTTATTAAAGCTTTTCAATCATGGCAAAATAAAAGAAATTTTTTTTTTTCTAAATATAAATACTCTATTTTGAAAGCACGCAGATGGCACTGTTATCATAATTTATTATAAAATAAAATACATTCAATTTATTATAAAGCATTATTTTGAAAAAGACAGGAAATGGCTTTTTAAAGGTATATTATATTACAAGTAAACACAAATAAATAAAGATATAGATACGTATTTTGTTTTGTCCATATTTACGATACTTATTTAAATTATTTTATTTAGAAAAAATTAAGTATTGTATGTTATATATGGAAAATTAACCCTATAACCCAAATTCAAACATTACATCTACCGTGCAGTAATTTTTTACCATTATGTGTTCATTCAAATGTAATGAGTTCGATTATGTTAAAAATTTGAACTTAAAGTAACCCATATAAAAGGATTTTTACTTTAAGAATCTTCCATCGAATAGCCAACAATTAACTTCTATATGCTTCTATCTACGATTGAAATCATTTTTTAAATTAAGTTTTTATTTATTACTCCAATATTACACATCATAGTTAAATATTATGTATATTATCATATAAATACATACAAACACTTATACATAATTTGCATACTGAAATTTAATATGTTATATCAAATATATATAGTCTGTAATGGGTAAATGTTTGTAATACTTAAAAACAAAAAAAAACCATCATCATTCATAAATTCACATTTGTGACATGATACTTTTTCAAAATTCTTGACATCATCTTTGAATATTAAACTATAAATATTATATATGGGCTAATGCTTCTTTGGTATATGGAATGCGTAACGTATTTGTAAAGTATGTTATCTCTCCCTTAAGTATTTTATTATAAAATAAAATGACAATGTGATTGATATGTTAGTTATGGCATACCATAGAAAATAATACAAATATAACATTTGAAAGAAATAAAAACACAATTGGTTATTTTCAATTTTTCTTCTAATACGGGTTTTGTTTTTTCATTTAACATTTTTATATATAATTCGATTGGATATCTATAGAAATGCATTCGCATTAAGATCTATAAATAAGTTGTGAATGAGTAATTTATCAATAACTTAACTGTAATGAATATTTGCTATATAGATTCCATCACATTCATCACATTATTATTACCTATAAGTTTTGCAATTATCCAAACTCAGAAGACTGTAATGTTGCCTTAAGACCATTAATTTTACATCTTAAAGGGTAGATAAGTGTTTACTATTTTTGATTATAATTATCATTGTGTGTAAAAAATGCTTCAATTATCGTAGTACATATTTTATTGACAATAGTTCGCAATAATTTCTAAATGTATAAAAACAAGTTCCATTATAGTATTATTGTTATGCAGTCAATTTAAATATAAGCAAAAGCATATACAGTGAACTCTATATATTTGTAATACAGAGTATAAAGTAAACTCTGCAGTCTGTATAGTAAACGATTTTGTTGGTCCCTTAAAATTTCTCGTAAAAACTTTGCGTATATGTTGTAATAAATGCCGCTTGCAATATAATATTAAAATCTTAAAAAATTACTATCTGATAATATTTTGAAAGTAGATTTAAGTTGAGTGACAGATTTGCTGGTCAATTTGGATGAAATTTGATATAATACCTCTAAATGGGATTATCCAGGTAATTCATGTGTGATGTTAATTCTAAATTCATACTCGAGACACATCTTACTAACGATGAGCAAATGTTCAATTTGGATGAAATTTGGTATAAGAGCTTTACATGGGATTGCGCACGTTATTCCTATGAGGTTACTTCAAATTTTCTATCCGGGCCACATATAATGTTTTAATTTTGGATGTGAGTTAAAATGACTTGAAAAATACTCGAAAATCAATGGAGATATATTTCATTTCATATATTTTTTCTCACATAATCATCGTCAATATATGAATATCATCTATAGTACTTTGGAATTTTAGATTCAATTAATTATTTCATAAAACATTCTGACTCGTGTGTATGTAATAAACTAATTTATTAAACAAATTTTTCTGAATGTATACAAAGTTTGATCAAAAATTAGTTGAAAAATGAAAATAATGAATTTTGTATAGCATATGCTGGCGATAAACCACGAGTCTCGCTAAGTGTCACAAAGTTTTGTGAATGTAGCATAAGATTTTACAAAATTCTGATTCGGAATGGGTGTAATTTTTACTCTATTCATTCACAAATAGCAATGCTGAACAGTATAGAATTTTTACATTTATTCAGTTATGGAAAAAATTTAATATTCGCTATAATATCCACATAAAATTTTCTTCAAAAGAAACAAAAACTATTATTATTTATAAGTAAAATCGTTCATATATTTTGGAAATATTTTCGAATAATTGCAGGTAATTTATAATTTTATTTTAAATCAATAAATTTGAAATTAAATTTATTAATTTCTATTTATACAAATATATTTTTTTTAACTGCACAATTACGAAAGGATCCATAACCAATAAAAAAAAAAGTTTTTTTAATAAATCTAAAATAGTTTATGAAGGAAATCATGGCAATCATGCAAATATATTATATCTATGTTGATATTACAAAACTACATATGTAAATAATGAAGCATAGTATATTTATGTGTGTGTGAAATAGTATGAAATATCTTTATACACTTTTATAATATATGGTATATCATCTGTTAGGTATGGTAATATATAGATAGTGAATATATATATATATGAGGATATCATTACAAATACCTGCAGAATAATAACATATATATTTAATAGCACATATGATGTACATAAACATATAATTGTATATGCACAAATAAACCATAAAAATGCAAATAAACCATATATAAAAATCAACAAATTCAAAAAGTTTACAATAAAGCAATTTGCAATAAATTTTTATTTGTCATTTAAGTATTTGAATTTATTTTATATTTTTGGTTTTACTCAAAGTTGTTGTATTTTTTTGTTTTGTTTTATTTTATTTATTCAAATACATTTAACTTTGAATTGAATTGCTTAATGGGAAATATATCTTGAAATTGATTATTGATTTCAGGGGGGGAAATGGATTTTGTTTTTTTTTTTTTTTTATTTCTAAGACGTAATGATATGGAACACAACATATGTGTATTTGGGAATGGGAATACAATTGTATAAACTCGTATAAGTATAGTATTTGTATAAAATGTAACGTACGTCGTACATATATCTTAAAAATTATATTGAATTGCATACCAAATATAGATTACTAAATTAATTATCGCCGTATGTATGATATATACAGAAAGACGTACTAATAATAATAGATGCTGATAATTGTTATTGATTGAATAATATAAATTAAATTATTGTTGGCCTCAGGTACAAAATACTGGATATATTATCATAACAATATAATTATCATTTATATACTCGTATATTATATTTCATTTTATGCCATAAGAAATGAATTAATAATTAATTGTTGTCACAATTTTTGTTTTTCGAGAACATTCAATATCAAAAACAAAATAAAATGTACTCGCATTTTTTAATATATAACCAACACATAAACATACAATATATGTTTTCGGATGAAATATTTGTAATATATATTATTAAAATTTTGTCTAAATCGGCTCGTATTTCTATGTCTATCTATTAATAATTGTTACATGATATTTACTAGTATTGAAAATAATAAATATAATACATAGTTAAACAATTTCATAAGCAAATATGAAACTGATTCATAAATAGTATAATGCGAGTACACCTGTATTCGTTAAATTGTGAACTTATTTTAACCAGTTATGAATTTCAAATTCTCATTTATATATTGTATATAAATACAATTTTTTCAAAATACACGCTCTGTCCCCTAATAAAAGGATATGGATTTAAAATAAAGACAAAAAATAAACATTAAATTTTCACAAAAACTATTTTATTTATTCAAAAAATAATCTCCATGAACTGAAATACATCGAAATGACGTTCAACAGGTGAATCAAATGACTATTTTTTTTTTGATTGGAATGCTGTTGAGAACGATGGTCGTTGCCTTTTGAATGCCTTCAACTGATGCAAAACGGTTTTCTTTCATAGCCAGATGAAGTTTAGTGAATATAAATTAGTTAAATTAATTGAATATGGTGAATGATTAGGCAAAATAATATGATTTTTAATCAATATTTAATTAATAAAAAAAATATCGCAGACCAGATAAAATTTGATGAATTATTGCTCCATTTCCAGCAATCTGGCTGAAGATTTCTTAGAAAATTTCACGAAATCACGCACTTTTTCAATGTTTTATTCAGTAAATTGTTCCAGATAGTCGAGCTGCACGTTCATCTTCAGTTAAAGTTTTAAAAACATGTGCTATTAACACACAAGTATTACCATACTCGATTTGAAGCAAATCGTACGTTAAGCAATATTTTCATCAACTTTAAAACAAAATTTAATGTTGGACGCAAAAAAACAGCTAAAACACAATGTGTTGTATTTTCGTTACTACTGAATATAGTGTCATGAAATTATGACCGTTTGTTGAAAAACGTTCACAGAACATAATCACAAAAAAACTAAGAAGTGGTGCTACGTTTTCTATGGTTTACATATAGCCATATTCCTGTTTATTTTGGAACAGATGTTGTACATTCATTGGGCTATATTATACGAGAATATACATATCGTATATAAATAGATGAAGAAAAAGACGAAACCTTTCACATTAATTAGAAATGTTTGTATTATATATGGCATACGACCAATATGACGAATACGAGTACTTATGTAAACGTATATATACATTATACACCATATACGAGTACTATAGTACATAAATATATTGTATATATATATATATATAAAAGATTCTATGCTATACACGACCCCATTCTTATCTTTTCATTATCTTGAGGCGTTAGGGTTATATAAACTCACTTTAGTTTTATCCATTTGTCACATTTCATTTGCTTTTTGATATTTGAATGATGAAATGAATGTGGATTAAATAAATGATAGGAAAACAAATAAATAAAAGAATGGAAAAAATGTCGTATTTTTTTTGTTTTAGTTATAAAAAAAGTGTGTATTTTTTTGAAAGAAATTTTCTCATTTTTTTTTATTGTAGTTGTTGTTGTTTACGTTGTTTGTATCAAGATAATATTAAAAACATTAACATAATATGGGACAGAAAAAAATATAAAATAAAGAAAAAAACTAATGTAAAGAAAATTAATCATATTGGTTTTTATAATGTTTGTATTATTTCTTATTATCTATATTCTAAATGTATATTTATTACAGTGTGTTTCATAATTATATCTATATGTGTACGCGGGAGTATATTAAATATTAGTATTTGGACAATAAAAATATTGGAATTAAGAAAACATAAACTTTTCGAGCGAGATAATTTACCGCATATTTACCGCGCGCATATTTAATTTAGAAATGAATAATATTTCTACAATTTAATTTAGAGAAGTGTGTGTATATATAATTATGCCACACACTGTAATACTATATGCTTTTATTATATATAGTATTTATTTGTTCGTTTCAAAGAATTTCAGTATTTTATAATATATATTCTAAATTTACATCATGAAAAAGTTCTACAATAAATAAATTTATCTTATTTTGAATCTTTTATGTATATATATATTTGAAAATGTAATCATCAAATAAAAATCATTTCTTATCACTTTTGCATTGAGTTGAGTTTTATGGGTAAAAACGATAATAGCTATATATAAAATAATGAAACATTTTGAAACTGTTGTATATATACAATATGATATCTATCATTAATTATATAGGGCATGTTATTTATGGAATGCATATCAATAAAACACACTATGTTTATGAGCGGTATTTCTTTATCATTTATTTAATAAATAATCATATTTCCCCATCAATTTCACACAATAAAAATTTTTTCGTAAAACTTAAATTCAACAATAAAAGCTTGCGGCTAATGACTTTGCGTGTCATTTCGGTAACTCACTCTATATATTAAGTACGCGCATTTCACAATAACCTGCTTAATTTCAATTTTTCATGGGAATAGGATAATTGGTTCTTTATATATATAGTAGATCCAATGATAATATTAGGGACGTGTCGAAGTCCTCGGAATAAATGGATCTTGATATCATCCACTTTCATTTAATTTTCGAACTTATAAATAAATATATAATTATAATCGGAATAACTTAAATATGGTATGGGTACTATGATGGCACCCATACAGAGTTGGGATAGTGTCACCTGAATCCACAATTGATTAGAACTGAACATTAAACACTAATTTTGTACGATATATGTAGAAATGATTCGAAATGGGTGCGAAATATTGCGTAAAACACGATTTTAAAATATTTTACTACAAATTATTATTTCAAAAATGTAACTTCAAATTTTTAAACTGATATCTTTTAAAACGAATAGAGGCGAGTTATTCAAATATTCTGTTTTTACAATAAAAGCGGTATTTTTGCAAGTTAGCTATAGTCAAAAGCTTATATTCGATATGATTTAAATTGATTAATTGATCATTGTAAGACAAATATACAGACATTCAAGTCCTATGCATATATAAAGTCCTTTTTTAAGATTATTACAATATAATTTTACCCTGCAGCTTAATAATAGATTTTATAAATACCAATTTTAATCTAAATCTAATTTTAAGTATCAAGTGAAGTATATAATTATGCAAATCGGATTATGGTATTTTCAAATGCGGGTTTTAAATTCTGTAAATATATATTTAATTATGTGATTCGAATTTAAAGAATTTGAATAAAAGTAAGATATGTTTGGTAGAAATTATTTTTTTTTTATAATATTGTATTTTTTTTAGAAAAATTGAACACCAATATTTATTTTGCCATATTACAATTTTCAAATCTTTCAAAATTTACACAATTTTTGAAAGAGATAAAATACTTTAATTTTAATATCATGATACATTGAAAATTTATTATAAAATTCTGTAACCAACAAAACTATACAAAGACATATTTATAAATATACGTCGTGTCTGTATTTATTTAAATATAATTAGTATATACACAGAGTGTCGTCGCAAGTTCCAAATGTAAAGGGCGTATAGATTATACAATTACTTAATTTTATGAATACAGTGTTTCTGGATCCATGGATACAATTATAAGCCCAAAACATAAACGAGATTTTCTAATTGTTTCAATAATTCGAAAACAACTGAATCGATTTAGGATATAGTTTTAATTTCACTTACGAAGATAGATTTGTTAGATATTTTGTGTCGCATTAGTTCCACGAATTGAAATCCTATTTTCTGCAAATATTGTTATCATATCAGTGACTAATGGTTAAACGTAATATAAGAGCATTATCGAACGCATCTATACACTATACGTACTTACTGCTACACCCTATTAAGTTATAAGGTAAAGAGCATATAAATTTAAGGAAGAGATATTACATAAAATACGAGTTATATGCAAATTTTTGGTTATCTTTCCTGAATAATGTAAATTTAGCCGTTAAAATAACAACATAAAACGTATACTACAATATTTTATTTATACACGCAGAGTAAAGTTGCGACAAATACTTGAATGTTCGCTATTTGTATCTTACCTAATATATATAGAACACTATAATATAATAATATGCGATATAGACGAAACAAATTAAATTATAAAAGGAAAAAACTATAATTTACGGTTGTGTTTACTTTAATGAAAATTTCAAATTTGATTTTAAAATTTACCTATTAATGTGTTATGTTGTTTATATGTTAGAAACATTTCAATTCAGTTACAGACATTGATTACATTATTATGCTGTACTCGTTTTTGGATAATAATTTAAATAAATTTATAAGAAGTATATTTTATTTATAATATAATTGTAGATATTAGACGATGTCGAAATTATAGAAAATTTATACAGAGAAAATATTTGAAAGATAAAATATTGAATAATTATTTGATTTGAATTACGCATATATTTTATCGTTTTATATATATATCATTGGCAAAGAATAAATTATGTTGTGGTGACTTAGGAACAAACATATTCAACTATTAATTTATGTTATTGTGAATTTTCAATTATTGTTTTCATATTTTTCAATTGATTATGACCGAAATCTGTAACGCGTGAACAAACAAGATTTTTTGATCTCGCGAATTGTTTTTGAATTTTTCAAATAATTTATTTTCGATATATTTGTGTATATGAATTATTCTAATAATCTAAGTAAAAACCCTTGGCATCATCATTTTTACCATCATTTTTTCTATTTATTTATTTAAATAAATAACTTAAAATTAACAATCTTTTATATTTTATTATCAATAAATGAAATTTTCAAATTAGAATTCATATTTCAAAGTGAATGCCATAAAATAAATATTTGCTTTCATTTCATCTTATGTATATATGGGAATGTATGTATATGCTATGCACTAGCAATTCTATATATACATATTATTTATATATACATTTTTCATTGCCAATATATTTGCGTATACACTTCTTTCTGCGTATACATATTTGTTATATTTCAAAAATTGAAACGAAAAAAAAATATCATTATTTTCATTATGCTCATATTAAAAAATGTATTCAATGTACGAAAAAGATAAGAAGGAAAAATAATGAAGTGAATTAGGATTTAATACACAAAAATAAATTTAAAAAAAGAAAGACTAAAGTCGATATTTTAATTCAAGATAACTGCCAACACGAGGATTATTTTATATAAGAAAAGTATATAATAGTACAATGCAATACAAAATGTAGCTATATAGTATATGTTTTTAGAATAAATAAAAGTATACACACTGCCGGTCCGAAAAATATCCGGGATGGATTAATAAAAAAAAAAAAGCAAATAATTATTTTATTTTTACAAAAATAATATTTATTTATTCGAACTATTTCTACATCAATTGGAAATAAATCGATTTTCACGTTCAACAAGAGTAAACTATATTGCTGATTGGAATGTTGTTCAGTCGGATCATATAACGTCTTCAATTGATGTAAACCGGTTTTTATCGTCAAATAAACTTTAGAAAATATAATTTATAGTCAGATGGAGTTAAATCGGATGAATAAAGCGAATGTTGATGTGATGTGAAGGTGTCAACACTCGATAATCAGGATGAACACGACAAATACGTATATCGAACTCTTCAATAAATCAAGGTTATACAAAGTGCAATAATTGTTGTACCACTTGGAAAAAATCTTTGTAATTAACATCTTTGAAAATGTAAAAACACATGGGTATTGTTTTGATGAGAGTTTTGAAGCGACTTCCAGTCAGAACTTTAGAACGTTTAGTTTCTGATGCATATTGAAAATTTATATAATCAATAGTTTTTAAGAAATTATATAATCACTTCCGTCGTTTTTATTGATATCTATGGAATGATCAATTCGGTGCAACTTTTGGTCATAAATTAATTGATATAGATATAACAAACTATGAAGTCATGAATTGTTGAATTGGTTATATCAAGTTCCATTTCCATGCTCATTGAAGAATTCTTGCTAATTTTAACGGAATCATGCACTGTTTGGTAATCGGTAATCGTTGTTGATATTCGTCCTTGACAGTCATCATCATCCACATCTTCTCTGCCAGCTTTTTGATACGTCGCTGTTACTATAAATCTTGTGTTTTGGACAAAAAAAACTAGCACCCATTAGCGATTTCCAGCTTTTCAAGCGTTTCGGTAGCATTTTTATCAATTTTAAAACAAAATTTAATAATAGTTCTTGGTAAATTTTTTTTAAATTCTTCCGACTAATGTACAAACTATCAACTAATGCGTTAAAATTTAAAGGTAATTTGACATAATTAATTAAGCAGAGACAATAGATTGCGTTACAAGAAAGTGGTTATTTTTCGGACAGTTAGTGTACAACATTTATGTACTATATATATGGGTATACATACTATAAATATATATTGAAGAAGACAAGTAATAGGGTAATTGAGCTTTAATATCAGGCTTTTGATATGTAAATGAAGGCAATTTATTATACACAGAATCTACAAAATACATACATAACAATGCTCCAAATGATTCAATGTATATATATATTTAAAGATAGTGAGGCCGCACATAGAGTTGACAACAGAGACGAAGACTAAAAAAATAATATATGGAATGTAAATAGAGTTTTGTGTTTTTAGTCGATAAATTGCAGAAATGATAAAAAACATTAAAGTTATGTAAACAATATTATTTATTCAAATTGTAAATTTTTATTATATTAATATATAATATAAATATGTAAGTACATGACGGAGACGACCAAGTGTGTGTATACGAAAAAGTACTTTTGATAACATAATAAATTTTTTAGTATCTACAAAAAATATTTATAATATTTAAATAAAACTAATAGAGTTTTTTTTTTAATCCGTCGTATATACAATATAAAAAATTATTCTTGTACTTTATATATGTTTGATGAAAGTGTCGAGATAAATATATGAATATTAATATATTTATTACTTTTTTCAGCGCAACGCATCTTTTACTTCATATTTATCTTCAGGCGTCAGCATTTAAATGTTGTATCATAAAATGCTTTTGAAAGGTTGCAAAACAAATTCGGGTAGAAAAAATAAGCAACTTATTAAAGATAAACTGAAACCATATTCTTTTGCTTATATTTATTATAAATATAATTTAATTATACAATATTTGTTTAAATTTGGTACAAAGAAATTTGTGAACCTGTTGTGGTTATCATTTTCTATATAAAAATGAAATGAAAATTGTAGCAATGAATAATGCAGAGAAGAATGATATGTCAAATACTGTACAATATAAATTGTAGTTATATATAATTACAAAAGACTTATGCACGCGATTTATATTATCTGAATTTACATTAATCTTTTCTCTATATGTTTATATAATATAACATATATATAAAATAACATATAAATTGTCCATTAATAGCAAAAGAATTATAAATAATAGTTAATACTTAATAATATTTCATGTAGGGATAATATATAACTGACAGATAGAGGTAATCTTATAAGTTTACGGAAACCACATAGTACTATAAAAGATCGCCAGTTTGCTACAGTTGATAAAATAATTAGGAAAAACAAACAACACACCTACTTTATTGGGGTTAATGGGAGAATGTTAAACAGTTTTTCTATTATATTGTTTAATGAAGCACCAGCACAGAATTTTTGGAACAGTTTCACATATATATTTCCACAAAACTTTAGAACATAACATTAAAAACTATAAATCTTATATAACTTTTATATAATTAAAAACTTTAGTTGAAAATTGAACTATTCGGAATATATTGTATTTATTTTTAATATGTAAACCATCACGGCAGAAGTGGCATATAATTTCTTCTACTTTCACAAAACATTAGAATTTTTATCATTAAATATACATAAGTATTGCACAAAAATAAAAAAAATTTAATAAATGACAGCTGTCGATAATAATTCTATTGCTTGAAATTTTAAGGTAGAATTCCAGAAGGAGTAGGAGCAGTGTCACCTAATTCCTTTAGAACTTAAACATTTTCTATCTAAATTTAAAGCAAAACTGTAATCACAGAACAAGAACAAGAAGAAGATGGATATTCGGGTTATATAGTAGAACTCGAAAGGTGTGTGAAAGGTGGCACTATACGCGATCTAAAATAATTATAAAACTTATTATTAAATACTTTCATTCAAAATTTTAAGATAAAATTTAAGTGAATTTATCAATAAACAGTTTTTTGTCAAAATTTCGAGATAATTGAAAGAAGTGGATTAGCAACTTATATACGAATAATATAGAACATATAATTAAACACTCCTTCTTAAAATGTCTCCAATTCATCCCCATATTCGCCATTTGATTATCATTTCTCATTTGCTTATATTTTGTCCATAGCTCAGCATTACCAAAACTCCGTCAAATAATTTGCAATTAATTATACTGTCATCAACATGTTCACCTAATCATATATTAGCATTCTCAATTATTCTGAACTGTTTTCAGCTAATGGAAGTTGCTGATATATCAGCATTTTTCGCGATTTTGAAATAATTTTTCTTATACATAAAGCATCAAACATGCGTTATTCAAATGATTGTGATATTAGCACCTTCGTTATCCGATTAACATATGCGTTTGAAAGCAGAAATATATGGATCTGTTAAATGAAGGCTCAATGATTTAAATTTTAAGTTCGGTTTTGTAATGTAAAATATAGTATTGACAATATATGAGTTAGGTCAAACTTTATACAAAATTCGGAACGAACAGCAACAGTCATCTATATAAGTCACAAATTGTTATATAGACAAACATATAATAATACCAATATAAATAATTAATAATTTCAAAATGATTCATTGGATTTGTAAGTGCGTGTGCGTAAAAATGGAAAATTTTAAAAATACAATAATGCAATTTGGTCTTACTATAGATAGTGTACCATTTTCCAGACACTTTCGAGATTACCTTTATTTGTTTATATAATAATAAACTTATTTATTTATATTTATATGTATATACACTCGCACTCGACGAACATATACATAAATAAAGTTATTTTATAAAATTGTATATAGAATACAAATTTTTAGGTATTGTAGATTTATTCAAACCACCCACAAAATTTTATACTAAACAAACATTTATAAATCACCAAAAAGGGACAATTTATTTAAATGCCATTCCATTATCAAATGTATAATGTATTATATAATATTATATATATATATATATATATATTTGTAAATATGGGTATATTTGTTATATATTTATCTTTATATATACATATATTTATCACAAACATATAAATAAACACATATATTACATTTGATTTGGATTACAGTTTATTTTATATGTTAAAATACAAATATTTCGTTATGTAAATATTACAAATACATATAAATACAACATATAAAAGAATTTATGAATATTTTGTTTTTATACATACGCATAATAATAACAACAACAACAACAACAACAAAATAATAATAATAAAATACATAAAATAATATATACGAATATATGAATATGTGAAAATTGATTTTGTCGAAAGAGGATTTCATTTTATTTTTATAAAAGGATGTTTTAATATAAATATGAATGTGCGAGTTGAGTTGTATATACATATTTGGAAAAACATTGAAAATTTGTTGGCGAATTTCAATTTAACCAAATAAATAAATAAATACATTAAAATCATAAAAATAATAGAAAAATATTATATTGTATATGCGATCCAATCCATCCGTATATATTGAACGAACTACAATTTATTTATGTTTTATTTTTTTCTTATTTTGCATTTTAATAACAAATTTTCTATATAATATGTACAAATGTATTTTAATAAATTATTTTGTGAAAATTTATGTTTTCATGGAAAGCTATTATTTTATATATAAGCTTTAAAACAATTGTTTGCTGTATAACTGAGGGCATAACAACTCATTATTTCTCTTGTTTTGGGCTTATTGTATATATACAGAATATAAAATATGTATTTATATATAGGTTGAAATATATAATTTATCAAACATTTAAGCGCCTTTGGTTGACACACATAGATATATACGTATATACAACGTCTATCCGAAAAATAGCCGGATAATATATATGGGATATGGTAACAGATACCAATTGGCTGCTCTTAACAAACTGTTAAAGTTTCATAACATTCACCTCAGTGCGTAAATGAAAAATAATTAATTGGCAGTAGTTCGCTGCCGGTCGAAAAATGTATAAAGAACAATTAATTAATATTATTGTTAAATATATTAAAAAGGCGAATCAAAGAGACGGCAGAGACGATTATCGATTAAAAAAATTTAAAAATTTTGTAATTACACATTAATTAACTGCATTGACAAAAATTGCACTGAATTGATAATTCCTAAGACAACATGGAAATGGCGATAATATTTTAACATGTATTCTATTTTTGTAAATCCATTATAGTTATTAATGGGACAGAGTGTATTATATATACAATATATACAAATATGTGTATTTGTATAATAGTACTTGTGTATGTGTACATATATATATATATTTTACTATGCGGTAATTGATGATTAGATGCAGGGTATTTCAATAATTTATTTTTACATAAACATAAAAACATTTTTTTAAGTAACTGGGATTTCTTTATATTTTAAAACAAAATTTGGGTTATATACTTTCGATTTATGTTTAATTCTATTTGTACCAGATATAGTATAATTCCATTAACAATCAGTACACAACTATATTTTCATATTTATGCTATCAGATTCGATACACTAAATTGTTGAAATAATATAAAAAATGAATGATTCCGAATGTTGTGTTACTGGAAATGTCGCGCTATACAATATTCCTGTTAGTTATCCTTAATGAAAAATACTTAACCATATATAATAATTTTCAATAAATACATTGTACTTCATTTGCTAGATATAGCGTAGCATTTGCTGTACCAAATTCCGTTGACTGCAGACAATTTCAGGAGTGGCCTATTCAAATATTTCACTGGAACAATTACTGCGAGTATCAAGAAATAAAGAGTGCAACCGCATCATTGAGCATTGATAAATAATAATTAATCTAAATTTTATGTTTATATAATATATAGAAAAATTAGTGTCTATAATTTCTAAAAATTGAAAACCTTTAACATTGAACAACCCCGTGCGGGCGTATACGTAAAATATAGTAAATTTATATATGTTTGTAAAATGATAATTTATAATATGCATATAAATAATAACTAATGTTACTAAATATATATTATTACAATATATTATTTTACGTATAAGGATATAAGTTTCATATCAATGTTATTTATATGCTTTCTAAATGACGTATCGTATCACAGTAATATCCTTTAAATATACATTATTAAATATATACTCTTTCGTATATACAATAGATACATTTAATACAGTATTTTAGTAAAATTAGTAAAAATTTATCATTTTAATTTGTTAAATATAAACTATGCTAGAAAGTGTTCGACAATTAATTTTATAATTAGAATGGAAATAAATAATAATTATGCTTAATGTATACTAATATACTTTTGCAGTGTATAAACACTTAGGTTTATCAAATATGATATTAGCAATTTAACGAGAACATGATGTTGGTGTTTGGTATGAGTTTATATTGATGACTTTAGTATTTTTACTCGGTATCCTATTAATCAATTGTTCTTTGCCCTATATCAATGCCAATCATACTCAGTGAATTGATTTCCAACGCTTACGCCAACTCCCAACTCAACTTCTGACAATAGTATTGTACTGTTTGTTTGTTTGTGAAGGTATCTGCAAAACATTACAGTCGAATTAGCAAAATTACTCCGTATGTGAATATTTAATTCGTCAATTAATCTGCAATAATATATTTATCACTGTTTTTTATACTATTTCATACATAATCTTATTTATGTGTATAGCCCATGGTGTGTACAAAGACATTATTAAGGATTGAATAGCGTCCAACACAATACTTTCAAATATATTTGCTTTTCTGATTTGATAAACGAACAAATTAAAATTGAGTTCAGTAATTTTTACTATTTATGAAAAATACCGTAGTAAAACATGATGCATTTATAAATGTATGCAAATAAATTTGTAAGGATCTAGTTCATTTTAAATTTACTCTTAATAAAGTCGATGCAAATTGAAATCACATTTAATTTGATGAACAACTTTTTAATTTCAGGTTACCAACTTTAAAGTTATCCGCATATTTTTTTTCATTTGGATTTCCATTGGTTTTATTGTAATATGTATTTAATATTCCTTCTATTGTACTATTAATGAGCATATAATATTCAAGAAATAATAATTACAATGAAATTAAAAATGTATAATATTAAAAATTGAGTTTAAAAAAAATATTATTTTTAAATATTAAACAGCACAGAAATTCAATTTTAAATAACTATATAACTACAATATATATATAGATAATACACCATTTAATTACACGCTATATAAATATATAGTTATACACTTTCATATCGGTAACCATAGTACAATATATTGGGTTGATCAATAATAGGTAAACATTTCAATTTTCACATATACACGACTTCAGATTGATAGAAATTTCGTTCTGGTGATTTTTTACTCAAAGATGAACAACATTCCGGTCGTACAGTTGAAGTTTATGACGAACAAATTAAAGCAATAATGGATACGGATTGTCACAGCACAACACTTGACCTAGTAGAAAAGCCATACATACCACAACCGCATGCATTTTAAATCGTTTAAAAAAAAAATCGATATTTGCGTTCCCCATGAATTTAATTTATCTAACACAAAGCATTAACATCTGCGATTTGCTTATAAAACATAACGAAAATGATCCATTTTTGAAACGATTATGATAACTGGCGATGAAAAATCGATTGTTTAGAATAATGCAAATCTATCTAAACCTAAATCTAAACAACTATAACCAAACTGAACAATGTAATTTAAGAAAAATTACCAGAACTGGTAAATCAAAATGGTATTGTGTTCCATTATGACAACGTATGGCCACTCACACCTTTGCGATCATCCGGCAAAAAATATTGGAGTTGGGTTGATGTCATAGCCCATACGTTACACCATCAGATTACCATTTATTCCAAAATTTGAAAAAAATTTTGTATGATAAGAATTTCAATGATACGGTGATGATGTCAAATTGCACTTATTGTTAGTTTGCAATTAGTTTGCCGATTAATTATTGATCAACCCAATACATATAAATTTTTTTTCATTATGCACGTACGAACGGACGTATTAATTTATAATAACATTTTTCACATATTTTTTATTCTGTTCATTGTAGTAAATACAGTATAATGCATTGCGTTTGTTATATAATGTAAGCGTATGTTCCATGCGATATTCAATTTATAATATTGTTTATAAAATCTATAAATTTACAAATATAGCAAATCATATGACTCCAATGTGGACCTTATGCTATCTACTAAACATTCGTTACGGTCAAGTTAGTAAATTACTCCGGAGTATATAACAGTTCACCAATTGTACTGCAATTAACGAAAGACAGATGCTCTATTTCTATTCTATTATTTTTATATGGGTGATATGATGAGTCCATAGTGTTTACAAATATATTTCTATAAAAATAAATATTTGTATTGTAGTTTCTTTTTGTATTGGTAAATTAAGACACAATAAAGACTCCGCGTTCAATCTACAATATCCTTAGTTTCTATACATGGTATATATATATACATGAAACATACATCCCTATAAAATATATTAATAGAACGTAAAGTGACTTTCCTGTACGTATTGTACAATTACATGTAAATGTTATGTGCTAGGGTGAAAATTTTTTTTTAAACGTGCATAAATATATAAATACCTATTTTACATAAGTATACAGAACATGCGGATTGTATATATTAATATTAAACGTATATATATATATATATAGGAGTATATCTATAGTACAAAAGCTAGAAGCGTTTTAATTTACCTGTGTTACTGATTTTAACTTCATCACCAGTTGAAAATTATGTAAAATATATTTATATATAAATGCTATATACATTGTAATAGATGTATATTTATAAACTACGTTATAAAGAGAACAAGTAACGATGATGACTAAAAAGTAACTATATACAATATATTTTTATATATACTCGTAGTATATACATGAAAGTACGGAAATTAAATAATAAACTTAAATAATATATACACAAAATGAAGCCATTGGTTTTGCATATTAAAATTCTTATTTTACGAAACTTATATGAATATACTTTAAAAATATAACTGAAATATTTTCGGTGACATGTTTTAATTTTTCTTAAAAATTTACACAGAACACACACACACACATGTACAGAGAATATATTTAATATATGTAATATTAAAATATTTAAACAAAATGCTCATAACAAGAATCGCATTATTTAAATTTAAATTATTATAATGATATAAAATTTTCAATTGAAATTGAACGGTTTAAGAAATTTTCTAATATAACTTAAGTAATACGCAGTAATATACACAAATAAGGAACAATATTTTCGTTTTTCAAGTTATTACAAGATATTATTACATAGCTATTTTTATTTTTATACATTTTCTTTTATATTTTCTTAAACTTTTTTGCTATAATATTTTTGCAATCGAATAAGATCTATACATTTATTTTTTTTATCTTTCATAAAATATTTAAAATCTTCTTGTAATATTTGCTGACTTACAGAAAATCTTTTATTTATTTTTACTTTTTATTTTTTTTTTTTTTCCTCCATTTTTCTGTTTCACTACAAAAGCTTTATTGAATGGAAAATATTTCAAAGGATGCAATTAAATTTACAAGATTTTTATACAATAAAAAAAGTAATATTTTCTTTTCGTAAATAGGAATATATAAATAGTTAGAATAAATATAAAAAAAAAATTATATAGAGAAAATAGAATTTTCTTTTCATGAAAATTTAATATAATAATTCCAATGTATAGGTGTATGGATATTGTAAATTAATTGATTCTTGATATTTATTCCATTCATTCATTCATTCATTCATTCATTTCGTTATTTCTCCATTTAATATTGTATAAATATTGAATTTATAGACGTATATAGTTCAGCGAAAATACGAACAATTATATAAGATGAGAATTTCAATGTAATTCAAATATAAGAATTCATTTATTTACGATCCTAGTACTATACGTTCACTTACAATTTCTATACATTTCGTTCATATAATTTTTATATTATATTATTTACTAAACTATCGTGTGCACGAGTATAACAGAAACGTAGTCAAAAAACTTTCGTTAACCTGTTGTGCATTAATCACGAGTCTGACTCGTGTAAACTTATTTTTAATTTGTGAAAGTATCACGAGTACTACTCGTATAAATATAAATTTATAAATAAGTAATCATTTCAAACTTTACAATTTATTCAAACAATTAAAACTACAAGGGGTTAAGTCTACATTTCATCAGCTAACGTTACGGCATCAATAGATTATTGCAAATTTTATTGCATATATATCTCACATTACTACTGTTTCTATAAAATTATATCTTAATAGGCACCCGCACTGTTGAAAATTTTAGACTAATTCAGAAACCAAAATTAGTTTACACGCTTTTTATAAACTAAGAAATATTAAATAAAAAACACAACGAAGTTTACGTCAATTTTTAAACCATTTGAGATTAATTTTCAAACCAAATTCATATTTTTACAATATTGTATTGGTATTATTTTTAAGTAATAATATTATTATTTTTTGAGGTTTAAAATTGTATTTTATACCATCGAAGATTAAAACACCTTCTACAATTGAAAAAAGAAAATATTAGAAAATTACGTTCGCAAAATTGTGTTATGTATTTTAAAATCAAAATGGTGTTATATTGATAAAATACGGCACACCACTTATATATGGCAAACTTAAGTTTATGTTTTCGGTATTTTAAACCCTCGGAGTTTAAAAAAACGGACTTTTCGATCCGGTAACAATATTTTTAAACTTCTTGTTAATTTTTAAAATTGATTAATACATTTAATAATGTTATTCGATAAGAAATATACAATAAGAGATGTGTCACATAATATATGGTTATAAGATAAGAAATGGGATAGTATACAGTATAAACGGATCGTTAAATTCATAATAATAAATAATAAATAAATAAATCTTAAACGGTAAGCTTGAATTTCATTTGTGAAAACGCAAAAAAAAAAATGTCTCTCATAATATAATTGGTTACCATCATATCCATATGTGTGACATAATTGGATATAATAATGAAATAAAAACTAAAATATCAAAACACTTACCGCATTGAAAAAACCCATCAAACAAACAACAAGTAGAAGAAACTGAAATGAAATATTATATAAAATAATTTTAATAAAATGTCAACTGTGTGTAAACTATTTTCGAAAAATATAAATAATAATTTGCAAATGTGCAGTGATAATTCGATAATCTGGATAAACTAACTATCAAGGACGAAAAAATTCGATTACACGGACACATTAAAATTAGTAAAATAATTCATGTGAAATAGAATTAAACCGGTAATCGAGTGGTATTAATATTTTTAGGATCACATACATTTCCAAGACATTATATATGATTAATATACATTTAGTATGGTGCCTCTTACATAAAGCAGGGAATTAAATAGTATCCTAGAGTACATACATATAGAGCCATATATTATAAAATATTATCCTATTCGATTCTACATATGTCTCTATATCAAGCTTTAATTCGAACAGCAAATAGATGTAATATATGAACCAAGCAAATAGCATACTAATCATTACTACAATAATTTTTCACTTAAGACGTTTTCAACACTTTAAGCAAGTTTTTCTATATAAACCATGTTTTCAGGATTAGTTAATGTGTATTCTCAGAAATTAATAAATCGACCGGCTTTATCTATTTTTATGTGTAAGTGACGTCAATGTCCGTCACACTATAACACCTCCTTCGGAAATTCCAAGGAAATGGTATAAATTGTTTTCGTGTTATTTTCATAGGAATATGTAATTCATCTAATAATATCATTTTTTATTGAATACTTTACCATATACGATGATTTTGTAGATAAAATTTCAAGCAATTCATTGGAATACCATCATAAATTTAAATTTCCGAGACACTAGTATAATAACTATATATATATAGCACAGAATCAAATATAAATAGAATATAAATTAAATATATATAGTCACGTGTGGTCATTGATCATGAAATATATAAATAGCATATGTTATATGAATTGTTTTACAATTATTTATGATATTTTCTAAATTAAAAACATATATTTTCAATTTAATTGTCTTGTTATAAATACAATAGAAGTATTGCCTTTTTGTTAAAATATATTAAATTCATATACAATATAATAGAGGATTTAATTTGTATATTTAATTTATAGAATTTCAATTAAAAATATACAATTTTGAATTTACATAAACGAAGAATTTGTGAAATTTTGTTCAAATAATTATTATTATTTTATTAATTCATAAAATATTTATTTGCATTTGGTTTTACCTTTGTATAAATATATTATTATAATCAGATATTACATAAACACATAATAAACATATAATATACCTAGCGGAAATGAAAATTTAATTAAACAACCATTTCAAATATATCCATATAGACTTATATTCGTATACATATATGTAATGTAATATATATTACTCCAAATAATGCTATAAGTATAGCTATATTCGTATATCTATGTAGTGTATATATATGAATGGTGTCAGTTGTGTAAGTTAACAATATATATATACCATATACCATATATAAACTGTGTAAAATATACATAAATTACATGCATACCGATATCCCATAACATAATATAATTTTATTAATTTGTATCCCCTTCATCAAATACACAACATAACAAAAAAAATGTTTCAGACTAATTTCCGATTTTACGAAAACAGATGAGGCTATATAAATTTATGAAAATAATATATTCTTCTAATAAAAATCTTTATTTATTATTTAAATCGGAAGATGTGCGTATATAAAATAAACCATTAAAAAATGTATCTATCTATTAAATGTTGTCATTTCTTTTTCGAGAGGGGTTGTATTATTATATGTGCGTAGAGAAAATTATCCCATGGGATTTGGAAAAAAAAAAAAAAAAAAGGTTTAGATTTTTTTTTTCAGTTTCATTTCCTATTATCATTTTCTTTTTAAGCATTTTATGTCACATTTTAGCAGAATGCAAATAGATTACTGCATATACTATTTATAGTATATACAATAAATATATGTAATATATAAATTCGTATACATAAGTACATTATATATACGTAATATTTGTATACATTTTATTCGATAGGTGTAAGGGAATATGTGTAAACAGTGTCCCACGCAATATACAGTAGATTCTCTATACTCTTTGATGTTTCAATTCAAGAAAATAACTATTGACATTTGAGGGAATAACCAATAGATTATATTATTTTATATACAAATTTTATAAGAAATCAATCAAACTTATTATCGTTCAGTTTATGGCATCTACTAAACATATTACAGCCAAATTTCTACTCCACATGGCAGTATATAACAATTCACTGAATTGTACTGCAATTAATGAAAGATAGATGTTTTCATAATTCTATTATTTTTATATGGATGACAGTGGCGAAGGCTGAGAAGTAGCATTCAGTTTTCAATGTAGCTATATTTTTCTTATAACCTAACCAGGTTAAAATAAACCTAAATTATGAAAAAAAATTTGAGTGCTCACCAAATCAATTTTTTCGGAAAATCGACTTTTAAGAATTACCATCTTTTTTAATTGCGTTGATTTTCATTTTTGCTAAGAGCATTGCAAATTATAATCAATTTCAAATCTTTCATAGAAGAGATTTTTAAAATCGATTCACTCATTCAAAAGATATAACCGATTTTCCAATCGATGGCAAAGAAATTTTAAGGAAAATTGTGGTACTGTATAAAGTTGACAACCGAATGGTACAAAAAATTTATACACTACCATTATTTCATACAAAATTTTAATGACATCAAATCATATCGGTCATAACTTTTGAATGTGTGAATCGATTTTAAAAATCTCTTCTATGAAAGATTGGAAATTGATTATAATTTGCAATTCTGTATACAAAACTGGAAATCCGTTAAAAATATGGTCCGTAATTCATAAAGATGGTAATTATTAAAATTCGATTTTCCGGAAAATTTAGTAATTGGACATTCCAATTTATTTTTCATAATGTTGTCTACTTTCAACTCGTCTACCAGAAAAATAAAATGATATTGCTATCTGAAAACATTTTTTCTATGGTAATTTTACTGCGGTTTTATTAAATATTCCATAATCGTAAGGTTTATAATATTATAGGTATTCAATTGGTTCGCGTCATGAAGAAAGTGTAGAATATCCGACATAATATTTTTCGCCTTTCTTTTACGCGTAATATATTAATTCATCCTTAATTTAGTTGCTTAATAAAGTGTTTTCCTGTGTTAGTTCGTTTAATATAAATTTTAATGTTATTATATGTTAAGAAGCCAATATGTTTTTCGTCGAATGTGATAGTAGATTCTATATCTATTAGACTTTTCCGTATTTCATTGTATTGTCTGTATGAATGGATGAGTGTAGTTTCTTGGTTTTTTATAATAATTATCTACCAAATTTGACGGTAATGATCGAAATAATTATCGGAAATAAAATTCCCGCAATATACCACCAATATTTTGAAACGTTCATGATAAAATATTTATGAATAATAAATGATAAATGATATTTTTAATACATATTTTAATTTGAATGTAAATGATTGAAGCTTGATTTAAAATACTTAAATTAACATAAGAATAATATAATAATTGCATTGCAATAACATAGTTAAAGTTGAAAACTAAAATTAAACGATATATATAGAGCAGTGGGTATATTAACTATTTGATGAGTTTCGATTATTGATTTTCAAACGATAGTTGAACTCATTACCTATTTATGTTTTGTTAAATCAAATTAATATATATTATAAGATAATTTTAAGAAAACTGTTAATCTCTTTGTCCATACATGTATAGGTGCATATAATGTAATATTTATAGTAAGTATATGTAAGTAACATATGTATATAATATGTATATAACTATAATAATGATAATATTACTGATAAGAATATTGAAATATATAAATATTGTACATTGAAATACAAATATATTTTTATATAAGTCTATATGAATATTATTGTATATTATATATATATATATATTTATACTTTATTTTCAATAAGATTTTATTTATTTGGTTTTATTGGTTAAATACTCCCCCAAAAGCAAGTCTCCTAAAACGTGACAAAGTTTATGAAAGGCAAAGATAAAACGTGACATGAATTTCTAAACACATTATAATATTTGTTTATATATATATATTGTATATAACATACTATATGTTATGTTTATAGATTATTCCAATTTTCCTAAATCTACAATATTTATATTAGGTTGTCAACTATCTCCCTTCCGCCTTTTTGCTCTTTATTCAATGCTTTATAAAAAGTGTTACAGTAATCGGATTTAGTTCAAATATGCGCCGTTTTGTTCGATAATCTGTTTCCATCTAGACTGCAACTTCATAATACCTCCCTCGTAGAAGCCCCCCTCCTTATTTGCGAAGAACTCGGACAGCCACTTTTCACAAGCCTCTTTTGAGATCAACTTTACACCACCAAGGGCGTTCGCCATGGACAGGAACAGGTGGTAATCACTTGGCGCTATGTCCGGGCTATATGGTGGATGCGATAAAACCTCCCATCCGAGCTCCCGTAGCTTCTGACGAGTCATCAACGAAGTGTGTGGTCTGGCGTTGTCCTGGTGGAACACTACACCCTTCCTTTTGGCCAATTCTGGACGCTTCTTGTCGATCGCCTGCTTCAAGCGGTCCAGTTGTTCGCAGTAGATGGTAGAATTAAGCGTCTGGCCATATGGGAGCAGCTCATAGTGGATGATTCCCTTCCAATCCCACCAAACACACAGCAAAACCTTCCTGGCCGTCAATCCCTGCTTGGCCACTGTTTGGGACGATTCACCGGCCTGCGACCACGACCGTTTTCGCTTGATATTGTCGTATGTGATCCATTTTTCGTCGCCAGTCACCATCCGCTTCAAGAATGGGTCGAGTTCGTTCCGTTTCAGCAGCATTTCGCAAATGGAAATTCGGTCCATTAGATTTTTCACTGTTAATTCATGTGGCACCCAAACATCAAGCTTTTTTTTGTATCCAGCCTTCTGCAGATGGTTTAAAATGGTTTGGTGACTAACTCCCATCTCCTGGGCGATGTCACGAGATGCCACATGCCGGTCTAACTCGATGTATTCCATGATTTGATCGGTATTTGTCGTCACAGGTCTTCCGCCGGCTGGCTTATCCATGGTGTCGTTTTCACCGGCTCTGAATCGTCGAAACCATTCCTCCGCGGTTCGAAGTGATAGAGTACCATCCCCCAAAACACCATTAATCTCACGGAACGTTTCTCTAGCGGATTTGCCTTTAACGAAGGAAAACTTTAAAATAGCGCGAATTTCGGCGTTAGTGAACTCCATGTTTACACGTCTATAACTGTTGAACGCAATATCCAAACTAATCATACATAGCGTCGTTTTGTTTGTTATGTCAAGAGCTTTCAAATTATGTACAGTGTTGCCAGATACGAGCTCTGTAGCGCTTTGTACATAGCCGCGAAATTAAAAAGACAAAAAGGCGGAAGGGAGATATTTGACAACCTTATATATTGTATATCTATATATATATATAGAAAAGCAAAACACACTAACACAAACAAACTCTGTGACACACACAAATACAAAACTACGAAAAATAAAAAAAAAGAAAAAAAATTAATAAATTTCATGATTGAGCAAATATTAATTTTCATCAAAATTCCAATTTAATGTTTAATGTACATATAATACATAGTATATATAGTATATAAATCTATATACTAGTCTAGTATATAAAATAATCTTATATATACAAAATACACTGATCTGATATATATACTATTATAATGCATAGAATTTATTGGTTAGTATTAGTACACTGACAGAAAAATAATTAAAACGCTATAGAAAATATGTTGTCAATTTTTTAATAAGATCACTCAATCAATGCATGCATTGAAAAAACTTAATAACATATTTAGGAAAATATAGTTTATAATTATTATATATAATCTACATGTTTTGTTATAACATTATGACGCAGATCCGCAGTCAGGATTATTTGCAAGACACAGGAAAATTATAATATTTCATTACATATTATAAACAAATATGACAATATCAAATTTGTACTTCAAGTTATTGTTATTATAATAATTTCGATAAGTGTATAATATAAATTAAAAGTGAACATGCGGCTGGCTATATATGTCATGTACGAGCATATATATATAATATACCTATATTTGTGAATTATCATATAGGTGGATAATATACATATGATGCATAACATAAAACACATAATATATATATATATATACAGTATTGAACGAAATAAAGTGGTATGACTTTGTGACTATATTAACAATAGGTGACTGCCAGTATGTCTTTTATGTTTCAATTGAAGAAACCTGCAGCAGAAATCAATCAAATGTTTGTGGAAGCTTATGCTGTGAATTTTTTTCCATTAAAATAAAAACTTCTGAATTATGCGGTTTCAAAAATTCAAAAGTGATAATATGGAAATTGTAGTATATGGTGGCATTAGAAACGCTTGTATATCGTATAAGTTGAAATCGAACCAAAACCTGTCAATATTAAACTGTACTGGCAAATACTATTTGACAAAAAAAAAAAAAAAACGAAAAAATGGTTTTTCAAATCAACAATTTTCGAATACATGTTAAAAGCTTCATAAACATAAATGCATTTGACTGGGACATATTGCTCCAACCGCTGTGTTCACCACCTGTTGTGGGGATAGTTTTCTTGTTAAACTTAAGAGAAGGTTGTAAAAAAATGCAAAAATCATACTTTTACGCCAATAATATAAATAATAAAAATTAAGCGATAATTTGTAGGAGATGATTCCCAATATATATCGCTATTAATATATATAAGGTATAAATCTATATAAATACTCTGTTATATTTTACAGAATAAACAGACAAACTTAACAGAGTAGTTGTAATATTCTAATCAAAACATAAAATTTTTCCATATTAAAAATTTTGAGCAATTTGTCAATAATTTGTTCTATAATAAATCCACATAATTTAATTTATGCCTTTTTTTTTTTTACAATTTTACCATTAATTTTTGTCCAATACTGCGTTGTCTGATGTAACTCTGCGTACCATCGAAGGTATACAAGACATTTATTTATAAAACTTAGAAAAATATTTTGTGAATGAATTGCGATTCTATTTTAAGATAATACGTTACGATACGATGACAAAAAATATGAGCAAAAAAAAATTATTTAGAAAATGTCTATAAAAAGTAAAACAAAAAGATAAAGAAGATAAACATAAAAACATGAGCAAAACGATAAAAATGGATAAACAACATTGATCAACAAAAAATAAATAAACAACGTTTAGAAAATTTTCTTTTTATAGGTATTATAATTTTTTATATGTATTTCTATAATACACATTGTCTGTCCGCAAAATGACCGAATTGGATTAGGAAAATAAAAGGTAACCAATTAATTTAGTTCAACAAGTGTATCAAATGACTTATTTGATTGAAATGTATATATAGCGGTCGTTGATTGTTCAAAGTGATCAATAGATACTCAAACATTTCATCGCCAAATGAAGTTTAAAAAAAACAGTAATAATTGTTGCAGGCTGAGAAAATAATAGCCAACTGACTGTCGCTCGATATTCGTAGGAAGAACATAACGAATGGCAAATGCGTTAATACACCAAGATTAAAAAATCTCATGCGTTGTTATGTTATTTTCGATTGTAATCGGTTGTTGATGATCGATGACCTGGACATTAACCACAACATCTTCTCTATTTAGTCTTTGAATCGAAAACTTGTGTTTTGGATAAACAATTCTTATCACCATAAGTCTTTCATTAAGCTATCCAAGCGCTTCGATATAGCATTCCACCGATTTTAAAACAAAATTTAATGTTGGTTCTTTGTTCTTTATACATTTTTCAACCGATGCACGGATACGGTTGTCACTTAATACATTATATTATCGCTTACACTAAAGGAAATGATAATTTGTTAAGGTATGATCATATAATACGCCAACACGATCCTTACATTAGAAATTAATTTTGATTATTTTTCGGACAATTATACCATTAAAATTTTGCATGCATACGAGTATATATGCTCTTGAATACTTTATATAGCTATTTTATATTCCATTATTTTTTCTCGTCAACATAATTTTCCTGAAACAATTCAATTGTGCATATAAGCATATATACTTGTAATACGTCTACAAAATATACATATTATAATAAATACATATTACATTTCATAAATACACATGATACACATAACATAATTCAATATTTTCAGTATAACGTTACGAATTTATATTTAAAATTTTTTTTATAACATTCATTAATCGAAATTTTATAGTTTAAATATTGCCATATTAAATATTCAATATATATATTTTATTATTGAAAGAATTGGTATATATTTTAGAATCCTTCCATTGATTTTACGATAATAATATACAAATAGCTATACTATATAATAGTTGCAAAAATACATGTGTAAAATTCAATTGTATATACAATACATTTCTTTTTATGTTACATTAAATTAAATTAAACTAATTAAATTTTTTAAATTTAATTTAAATCAAGTAAATAATATGAAGAAAAAAAATACAATTAAGTTGCTATAAAATTATATATTGTTCATTTTTATACATATATAGGTACACCCGCCACTACATAAAATAATCAACTATGATGTGCATGAGGATTTGTTTTTATATTTATGTGACGGATGCTGTAAAAAATATTTGATATTTGTATGTAGACCTGGTGTATATAAATTACGTAACATTTTATATAAAACAACAATAAACGGAAATTTATTCATCAACTATAAATGTAAAAAAAAAATCAAATCGAATAATTTAGAGTTTAGTCACGCATGATCCTACAAACCAGAACAGAAAAAAAAATTTATCGATATTCCTTTTGATCAATTTTATGTATATGTTTATCATTTTTATGTATATTTGTGGTGCTACATGAACGCATATATATTTATAGGTAATCAGTGGCGAAGTTTGAACTATTTTTCATAGGGAATATGATTTTGAACCCGATACAAATGAAATGAATCTATAAATTTGTGGCGCAAGAAAGATATGTTATATAGTCCGTTGCGGCATAATTTAGCAACATGACTGCAATGAATGATTATGCCATTTGCTCCACTTGGAGTAACATGATTATGAAGCTAATTTGTCATCAGCATACAGGAATAATGTATCAGTCATGTGTATATGAGAATGTAACCAGTGCCTTAAAAAATCCATAGAAATTCGCAAGCAATACCTTCTATAGCTCCAATGCAATATAGATCAGAATTTAAATTTGTAGTTTGGTTGAGAAAAAACTAAAAGAAAAATCAACCACGGTAGAATTTAGCTCTTGTTTGTTAAATTCAAATTACAAAACGAAATGGGTTAAAAACTAGTGTTATAGGTGTAGTAACTTATATATTTCTATGATATATTAAGGCTTCGTCACTAATATAGTATGTGTGTGTGTGTGTGTATTAGTATGCGTAATTCGAAATTTTAGAACATTTTATAATCTTATATAAAACATATAAAAAAGATGAGAAAAATAGTATTGCATTTTTGGTTGACATATATTTTTAAAGGTTGTCAATATATTTTATTGCTTTGAATATATGTTTTTACGAAGGAAATTTACTTTTAAATAAAAATTTATTGTTGTTTTAAATTCCTTAATGTACGATCTATTTCTATATTCCGCATACATAAAGTGTAAGAACCAGTGTCAGTTCGTAAAAAATTTGTTTACAATACTACAAAAAGGATAAAATATATATTCTAAAAGGGATATATTAGGTTGTCAACTATCTCCCTTCCGCCTTTTTGCTCTTTATTCAATGCTTTATAAAAAGTGTTACAGTAATCGGATTTAGTTCAAATATGCGCCGTTTTGTTCGATAATCTGTTTCCATCTAGACTGCAACTTCATAATACCTCCCTCGTAGAAGCCCCCCTCCTTATTTGCGAAGAACTCGGACAGCCACTTTTCACAAGCCTCTTTTGAGATCAACTTTACACCACCAAGGGCGTTCGCCATGGACAGGAACAGGTGGTAATCACTTGGCGCTATGTCCGGGCTATATGGTGGATGCGATAAAACCTCCCATCCGAGCTCCCGTAGCTTCTGACGAGTCATCAACGAAGTGTGTGGTCTGGCGTTGTCCTGGTGGAACACTACACCCTTCCTTTTGGCCAATTCTGGACGCTTCTGGTCGATCGCCTGCTTCAAGCGGTCCAGTTGTTCGCAGTAGATGGTAGAATTAAGCGTCTGGCCATATGGGAGCAGCTCATAGTGGATGATTCCCTTCCAATCCCACCAAACACACAGCAAAACCTTCCTGGCCGTCAATCCCGGCTTGGCCACTGTTTGGGACGATTCACCGGCCTGCGACCACGACCGTTTTCGCTTGATATTGTCGTATGTGATCCATTTTTCGTCGCCAGTCACCATCCGCTTCAAGAATGGGTCGAGTTCGTTCCGTTTCAGCAGCATTTCGCAAATGGAAATTCGGTCCATTAGATTTTTCACTGTTAATTCATGTGGCACCCAAACATCAAGCTTTTTTTTTGTATCCAGCCTTCTGCAGATGGTTTAAAATGGTTTGGTGACTAACTCCCATCTCCTGGGCGATGTCACGAGATGCCACATGCCGGTCTAACTCGATGTATTCCATGATTTGATCGGTATTTGTCGTCACAGGTCTTCCGCCGGCTGGCTTATCCATGGTGTCGTTTTCACCGGCTCTGAATCGTCGAAACCATTCCTCCGCGGTTCGAAGTGATAGAGTACCATCCCCCAAAACACCATTAATCTCACGGAACGTTTCTCTATCGGATTTGCCTTTAACGAAGGAAAACTTTAAAATAGCGCGAATTTCGGCGTTAGTGAACTCCATGTTTACACGTCTATAACTGTTGAACGCAATATCCAAACTAATCATACATAGCGTCGTTTTGTTTGTTATGTCAAGAGCTTTCAAATTATGTACAGTGTTGCCAGATACGAGCTCTGTAGCGCTTTGTACATAGCCGCGAAATTAAAAAGACAAAAAGGCGGAAGGGAGATATTTGACAACCTTATATAAAATTAATTGACTTCTGACCAATCGGAAAATATAGTTAATGATTTGCTTCGAAATTCAAATGCTTGGAATTTAGAAAAATGTAACCCATCATACAGACGCCGGTTAATTTTATATGTGCCTTCAACAATATATCATCCTTATAGTAACATTTTATTAATTTATTTTATTTATTCTCAAGAACCGCCACTGATAATAACCATACGTGAATAATATATAAATAAGTAAACAATAAACATCCAACATCAATACAATCTGATTATTATTTAAAATCATACATCAATACTAGACTTTGGTTAGAAAAGAAACAACCCAGGAATAAAATAAATTCAAAAAATATTTAATTTTGAATGGTAGCTGGTTTATTTTTGGAGTCAATAATAAACAAACATTAAAAACATAATTGCAATATTTTTATGTAAACTTCAAACATAAATATATATGTTATATTATATACACACACACACACACACACATACACAGACGCTCAACAATCTATAGTATGTTTTCTATTTATATATAATAATATTTTCACAATTTTCTTCTCACATTTTAATATTAAAGGATTTCGTTAAAAAAAAAAAATCCTTATCCCATTTGAGATAAATGCACAATATTTTTTTATAATTTTAAATAAAATTGCTTCTTTATAGAAAAATAAGTGGGAAATATACTTAAGAGTACGACTCGTTTTTGTGATCTTACCATTAAATTAAATATTGACTTTTAATGTATTGTATGGATAGAATAACTTTAAACTTATATGGTTATAATTTGGATAATTTATATACCTGGAAATCGTTTTTCTTGAACAAGCTACAGCTTTTCTACCTTTTACTGATATTGGTAGAATCTTAAACAAATTAGATAATTTTTATCGAAATTGGTGAAATAAGTAAATTTTTAGTAATCATGCAAAAAGCCAAATTCTCCTTAAAATGATAAATTCAATATAAAAATCAATGCGATACCAAATAACTTTCCTAGTAATTTACATTGCCAGTAAATGCTTATATTTTTCTCACGGAAACTTATCAAACTGACATTATACAATTTCTGTCCAAACTCTATATATCGAATAACTATACAATTTTGTTTCCATTATGTTAGTTATAATTTTGTTTATGAGTATAAGATGATTAAGATTACAAAGGTTCAAAGGTTTAACTAAATCAATTCCATTAGCACAGTGACCTAAAATATATAGAGAATGAATAATGTTTTTTAACGAATTGTAGAGTGTTGCTATATATAAATACATACCAAGTAATTTTCCAAACAATTTCAAATCTATAAATATCATTTTTATATAAGTCATCAGAGTTGTTGTGTTTAAAATGTTTTTAATCATGAATTAATTCCGAAATCGTTGGCTACTATTTTTTTCATTAAAAATGACTTGTTCATACATTATATCAGGAACCAGACGAGACAGAAACATGAATCCAACAGTAAGTGAAAGTTTAAACCTTCTAGTTTATATTCTGATATAGAAAGTGATGTAAGTAACCAAGGTACCATTGTTCTGTCGAACAGGAACACTGTCCTATGTGGTCAAATCCAAGAATTTTATGGAGAACTGTTTATATCGCATTTTCTAGCTACATAAAAAATTTGTTTGACACAAGAAATACTATATTACTGAACTTCTCAAATATCCTGATTATAAAAATATTCTCTATATCATACCGCGTATAATATTCATAGATAAAAAAAAATGTACGACGATGTTTAACTTCAACAAACTCTCAAAAATGAATTGTTTAATTACTATGCTAATATTGATAGGTGTGTATATTTAAAATATCTATTTTCTCGTCGGCAAATGGATTTACTGGAATAAAAAAAATTAATGTATCTTTTAATAAAAGTATCCATCGTTAGCCATATAATTTTGTCCCCATCTTCTGGAAGTGTTTTAGTGATGCGGAATTTATCATTTGTCAAAAATATGGGAAAAATCAAAGTTAACAACTTGAACAAATATGTCTAACACGTATACAATTGCTTCGTTATTCCTTACAACAACATTTAACGGTACCTTTTACTATATTTAATTCTATATACAAAAATATTTAAATAGTAAATATTCATTTATATTTATAATAACACTTCCTTCTCAAAATATATATGTGTAATTATAATAATATACGGAAAATTTGTATAATATGGTAATAATAATGTAATAATATACTATGTACTTGCACAGAGATAACATATTAAATATATTATATTGCATCAAGAGGAAAAAAAATGGTATGCTGATGTATACGATGGTGTTGTTGGTGTTTATATAACGACTAGAAATAATTTAATAATATTTTATAATAATATGAAAACACAAATTTACAATATAATTTTAGTACAATATTTTTATTAAAGCTAATCAAATATGAATACAAATAAATTCATTATATTTTTTATAATATAATACAAATATTAGTATAACATTTTTTTTCCATTCATTGACATATCTATCTATATATTTATCTATCTATCTATCTATTATCTATATATGTTATCTGTATATGATAATAATAAAAATAACAATAATAATATAATAGTATTATATAATTAATTTTCTTTTATTATCTCGCAAAACATCTATAAGTTTTTCTTAATGTGAATTTGTTTTTTGCGTATATTGTACATACACAAATATATTCATACATATGTATTTTTTATATATATACATACTATTTACATATGTTGTATATAAGCGTTCACAAATAAAATTTTCTTCTTATATACTCATAATGTTTACTTGCAAATATTATATACATATGTTGCTGCGTGTATATAATATATTATTATTATTATTATTATTATTATTATTATTATTATTATTATAGTAGTACTAGTAAATATAGAAAATGTAATGCGATGGTTCCTTTTTCATATATATATGTGTGTGTGTGTGTGTGTGTGTATGTATACACAATCTTTATTTTATTTTATTTTATTTTTTTTCATCATTCACAAAAAGAAATACTCATAAATAAGATATATAACCCAATTTAAGGAAAAGAAATTTGGTAAAAATATGGCAATTTCTAACAAACATTTGAAGTGACTCAGCAACTTGCTTTTGCTTTAATAAATAAACGAGGAAAAAAAAAATGTTGTATATTATAATAAGAATTGATTTAGAATTTTATGAACATGAACGTATGTATATTCATATTCTTATACACAACGCGTATAACATATATAGTTATGTATTATTATATTCGCATAAGTACATTCTCAATATATGCGTATAAATATGCTTAAGAAAATTTATTTTAATCTTGTTTTGTTAATAAAATATATTATAAGGGTGTACTGTGTTGTATTCTGTATTTGTACATGTATAGGTATGTCATAAAGTTTTGAATAAAAATGTAGAAAATGTAAATCCGTGTGTAGAATTTGTTATATATTTCTTGAAATTTTTCTTTATATACTCGTTTATGTTGTATATAGAAAAATTTCAATTCAATTTAGTGTTTGCATTTTTTAATTAAACAAATTGTGTATTAATAATGTTATAAAATAGGTGCAGAAATATGAAACGATCGCTTGTTACGATGTCTGTTTCAGCTGAAAATTTTTTTGTGAACGTTTTCACTAAATAACTCTCTATCATTCAGTTTGTGTTTATTACTAGCTAAAGCTTTGGTTTTTATGAACCTGCATTCCGCAACCCAGACTGTGGAAATACGGATATCAAAAATGGTTATTCGTATTTAATATGTGAATGTTTTTATAGTTGCGGGCTGTGCGGCTATAAAAAATTCTCTCTCTGCCGCATCACAATATTTCTCTTCAAAATAATGAAAGTGTTTAAGTAGTTTCTGTTTACGGTAGTCAACCATGACACTTGTATGGAATATGACATTTCGCTGATATAAAATTATGGTGGTGCAAATTACGAAGTCCGTAAAACAGAAACCATGTTTCTCCATCAGATTACCACTTATTCAGATCATTCAATTCCAATGAAGTACTACAAAAAGACTTATCCAAGACAAACTCACCCAATCCGATTCCATGAAAAATACACTTGTTCTGTACACGTGAAAAACTCATCCATTCCGAACCAATGAACAACTCATCTAGCGAAGAAGTACTTACCACCAATGACATATCTGTACAAAAGTAATCTAGAAAGTATTGTAAGAATAGAGCGGTGGCGACTAGAAGTTAGTAGACAATCATAGATGTTATCGTACATACCGGTCCCCCTGGGGTACTATAAATATGTATATTGTTGTTTGTATTAGTATGAATCTACAATCGTAATGAAGTGTAAATATATATCCAGCATAATCAAAATTTAATATTTAAATATTTATTAGCTGTACAAGTTGAAACACGACTTTCTTTGATCAAATTCAACTTTATTGAATAGATACTTGTTACAAAAATTAGTCTTTGAAATATTCACCATTATCATTTATGGTCTTTTACCATTTATCGGGTAAATGATAAATGCCTATGCAATAAAAAATTGCTGGCTTAGCATGCATATTCGTTTTTGCAACTGATTGGCCTGGATCAATCCAACTGCTTTTCTGCGTTTAGGATTTTCGTACTTGGGTATTGGGTGCGTTTTAGTATTTTCAAGTTCAGAGCCGTGTTTCAACTTGTACACCTAATATTTATTCAAAATTCATTAAGTACCGCATAATATACAAATACCAGAATAATTAAATTTAAACATCTATAATTAATTTAATATATTAAATATTATACATTGTACAATTTTAAATTATTATTGCTTACACAATTAAGAGTTAAGAGTTGTATAATCGTAAAATTACCATATATTCATTTTAAATGATCAATGTATTTTAATGTGCCATATCGATCATAATTGCGATCATACTAAATTCATCAGCGTTAAATAATAACTATGCCTCTGCAGAGTTTCTATAATAGCAGATCAATTGGTGAATTGTTATAAAATCCGATACTAAAAAATGTAATGGATATTTGGTATATAGATGCCATAAGCTCAACTGTGACTTGATGACGTACAATATTTTCGTCACAATAAATTATAGCAACTATTGACGATAAACTTTATCATCGCCAACTAATCGTAAAAAGATTTTCCAGCACAATAAGAATCGATCATATGTAGCAAAAACTGTTTGTTATTAGCACTTATGGTTAGATGAAGATCTATCCCATCCCATCACACATTGCTCCAACGGATTATCAATTGTTATACGATCAATTCAGCTGAATTTAGTGGATGCGAGCACTAACAGATAAGAGATTTCAATCGTGATTCAACTGCAACAATTAATTTATTGAAAACAAAATTCAACGATCCAATCATTTCATAAGCATTAGATATGTGAATTGACCCCGTTTGATTATTGCTGTGTAGCCATAGTTATTTGTTGCGATTTATAATAATTTATTTGTACTGCAAATATTATATATTGTATATGTTTAAATTCAATCATATTATGTATGTTACAACAACTGACAACATAATTTAAAACAGAAATAATATAAATGTAAATAAACAAAACAATTCATTATTCAATTGAATGTAAAACATTTTGAAATGTTCTATTGAAAAATTAATTAAATGAACCAAAATAACCACATTAATTACAAAATAACCGGATCTCTCGCATATATGGTCATTATCCCAAAATAAAAACTTTTCAGTCATATGTATATGATAAAAATATTTCAAATAATTTTATGTATTTTATGTATTTTATGTAACATTGTCGTGTGTCCTTTATTATTTTACATTTTATATTATGCCATCACAAAATAAATACAATACTCGTACAGACATATATCAACCCAAAAATTATGCATAAACACACACATACTCTTCGTATATATGGTATACGCAAATAAAATTTGTGTATTTAATGTTACATAATAATATGTACAAATATTGTACAAATATTTAAAATTTAGAATGTTACGTAATGTGTATTTAAATTGTAATGCTTTCACCCTTTCACTTTAAAATTAAAATGTTTTAATTTTCTTTAAAAAGTTAATAGCAAGGATGATGGTATTTTAAAATATACACAAGAGAGTATCGCACTCATTGCTATATGCTTGAAAAATTATATTTTTGTGTAATATATATTATTTAGTGTCGAATTTACCGAATCTATAATTTGATTTTTGATACTACCTACATTAAGTAAACAACATATACATATATATGTAAAATATACGATTCGCATTTCGTGCAAATGTATGTACGTAGGAGTTTAAATATACAATTTTAAATAAATTAAAAATGAAAATAACAATTTGAAATTGTGTATAATAATAACAAAATTCACATTATTTATATGGATGTACCAGTGCAGTTTCGTGATTATTTGCCTAACTATATGGATGACTTTCATACATATCACAGTTAAATTTTAGTGTCTTTCGCTTACATATTTTACAGACGCTTTTTAAACGTCGTATCTGAACGTGTTTCCCTTTTCTTGTTAGAATATATATTCAGTATTATCATTGCGGTGGTGAAAAATTGTTTGAAAATTACTATATCACTATATTTTATACAGGTTGAAGTACAGTATGAAAAAAAATGTGAATGTCCACTTAGTAAATTTTTCGGAATTTTTGAATTATCATTTTAAATTACAAATTAAATTCTATTTCAATTTTTAAAATCAATACATGTGTTCAAATGATATGACCGATTTTCCGTTGTGTATATGAAATAAGTGTATACTGTATCAATTTTTTGTAGACCATTTGAGTGTTATATTTATACAGTACCACAAATTTTTTTGAATTTTCATTCATATCAAATTGATTAATCGACTACATCTTTTGAAATCAAAAAAAACTTCTTATATATATTGTAAAAGGTTTGAAATTGATTAAATTTGTTATTTTTGTAAATTAAAAATGGAAATCCGTTAAAATTATATGGTCCCTAATTAAAAAAAGCTGATAATTCATAATAGCTGATTTATCGGAAAATTTTATTCGGCAAACACCCAAACTATTGTTAATAATTTAGTCTACAATTTTTTTTTATCAAAATCATATTGAATTGTCAAGTATTATAAATTTTGTATTCCATGCAATATGTGTGATTGATATTGAAATCTATATAGTTAAATTCACTAAACAAAATAATTATAAGAACAAAATCACATTAAAAATGACAATGTAAACCCAGAAAAATTATCGGTCACATTCACGACACCAATTTTGACATTTTAATTTTACGTTTAGGTTAGGTAGTGAACAATTATAATTATTATATCTTTTGACACATTTATACAATTAAATAGATGTCACAGAAAATTGCATGAGACAACCAATTTTTCATATCAAACTATTACCAGTGACTGCCTCTATATAAATGTTATCCAGTTAACTGCTTTCAAGTCTGTAAATAATTTACGGAATAATATAATTCAGTTATGTAAGCGATCTAACATCATAAATCATGATACTGTTTCTAACATTGAATTTTGTGGAACAGGTTATTTAAAATTGAATGAAACTGGGAATAAATTATTATTGATTTTAACATTTTTCATTCAAGTAATGAAATAATATTGCAGCTACAGCATAAATATTATTATTGAATGTTCGGCTGTCTTTTATTATTGAGAGAAATAAAGCGTCTTTATAATTATTGTTTTACTGAATTTTGCAATCACATCTTGAATTTGAACACCCTTTCGGAGAAGTCGCCACTGCGGTAAGTACTGTACACCATGTGAATACAATAAAAAAATATTGTAAATATAAAATATGAATTTATTTATGATAAACATTGAAAAATGGTAAAAATGAAATTTAGATTGGAATTTTCGTTTTTTTTTTTTTTTGTTATTTTCCTTAAAAATAAATACATATAAAATACATTCATATATTCGCACATATAATATTCCTTTTTAATCATTTTATGATTGTATGTAATATATTATACCATGAACCTACCTTACCTCTATACTATTTATATACAATTTTATTACGGATGTATTATAAATTCAAATTTTGTAACATAGTTGTTTTATCATTTTTTTTTACAAAGAAGCTTAACAAAATAAAAAATAAAAACTGGAGTCCTTTTTTTTTATTTTGTTTTTACAACATGAAATTATGCATTATAAACTCCATATCCTCTCGCTGTATATACATAATTCTATGTTTATATACACTTTTCATATTCATTATAAATGTATGGATCATACTATATGCATGTACCTATACTAAATAACTATAGATATATAGATATGCAAGTTTACATATAAGATTGACTTGACGAGATATTATAAATATTAGCACAAAGTCAAAGATAGTCTATTTTTGGATACCTAATGTATTTTATGTAAATTTACGGGATATGATATTATGGAAAAAAAAGGACAGAATAAGTATACACACATATAAATAGCTATACATAGATATATGAACGTATATACATGGATATACACCCAGTGTTAAAAAAAATGAACGATATCATAATTTTGAATTAGATTGCATTGGATATATAATGCACCCTCTATCCCTTATTATCGGAATATGTTTTCTAATGCTGTAAATTAAATTGTTTACACACAATTAGTTGAAGTAGAAAACAATATGTAGCTTACGGAAGATAGTCCCTCCAGATATATACAAAGACAACTATGAGCAATTTATAAAGAATCTGTGCGAGAAACAATTTTGGCAAAAAAACACATTTCTGAACGAATCTTGAATGGTTAACAAGAAAAATTCAACAATTACCAATGCATCCAATTGACTGCATTTGGTGTGGTTTATATGGTCTGGTGGAATCATTGATACATTTTTTTTTTTCGAAAATGATGAAATTAGAAGCAATTCTTAATCAATTTACAATTTTCCAAAATAATATCTCTATAAAGACAACATGTGGTTTTTACAAAACGGTGCCACATACGATAAGGCTAAATGAAACAATAAATTTGTTGAAGGATAAGTTTGCGGTGTATCCGTATTATTTCGAAAAATCAACCAGTAAATTGACTTCGGTGTGTTATGTCAACAACTCACATACACTAAATACATTTCAAGACAACATTGAACGCATCATGTGCGGAAGGGCTCTTTATGGTAAACCCATTATATATAGAAATAATGAAATCGAACATTTGTGTGGTACATGGGTGTGGACTCTAACACAAGATTTATAAGGTATATGTATATTTAGGTATTATGTAGGTATAGGTGTAGATATTGGTATTAAATAATGTTTATGATATGTGATGGACTCTTTTTTACATACAATACATATATTATACACTTCGTTTTCCTTGTTTAGGGACACTTTAATTTTTTTGTAGTAAGATGATAAAAATTCCTTGCACCAATTGTTGCGATAATTATAATTTACAAATAAGGAAAAGTATGGAAAAAACATCAAAGACATCAACACCTGTGTATCGAAAATTGGTTAAAGAATGGTAGGTTAAAGAATTTTGACCATGGAACTAACAGTCAACTAAAATGACAGGCAATTCGTATAAAGTATAGAGATCTAACAGAGAAAGAAATTTAATTATCCTTATACATGTGAAACGGAGTTTTTATTTATTATTTAAATTTATAACAATGCACCCACTAAAAATTTTACTTTTAACATTTTTAGAAATAATTTTAATTTTCTCATTTACATGATGTGAGGGTAGTCAATTTAATAGGGACATGTAATGTAAACAGTGTTGAACACACTTCATGCGTGTTAACATTCAGTACATATACAAACCTTAAGTATGGATTTAGTATACGCAAACTAGTGCTCATTTAAACATGGACAGATTTTCTGATGGACGTTCAATTGTCATGCACAATGCCATTGTAAGTTTTAATATATTGAATGTGTTTGTTATTTCATATTTGTGTATTTATTAGTGTGTTGGTTCCAGCTAAATATAAAATGAAAAAGGAAGTTATACTGAAACACAACATTTATAATTTAATTTAAGAAATAGTGTAATGAATGAAATGTCAATTTCTTTCTTATTTTATTTAAAACATAAATGGATAAATATGTAATACGGAAAACTTTAGTTAAGATGATCCGGGAATCGAAAAACATACTGCCGCTTTCTTGTTACATGAATACATTTGGAATACATGTTACATTTGGTCTATATCAAAGTCGCAATGACTAGAAAAACCTCGAGGTACATTTGAGATACGATTGAAATATGGCAGCAAAAAAATTAAGTGATAACACTTCACTGCACAACAATTTCCATCATGTACCACAAAGAACAGGACTATTTAGTACAAGAATGAGAAGAAGAACAAGAAGATTTACAAAATGCCTGTATATATTATAAAACTAAAGAAAAAATTGGATCTTATTGTTCAATATTAATTAAAAAGAATAAGATTTCACATTGATTGCACACTATGATTGAAGATTACTTAACATAAAACAAAATTTGCCTAAAATTAATTTATGTTTCAGAATATTACTAGGTCAATAATAATAAATACGTCAATAATAGGTATATACAAGTGACACAAGTCATGTTAATCCAGCGGGTTACTCCATGGCATTTACCAAATATTCATTACAGCTAAGTTGATAAATCATACCGCAATTATCGAAAGTTATATAAAGATGCTTCTTTAATCCCATGATTTTTATATGAATGATTATCCCATATAGTGTGTGTGTGATGACTTTATTTTCGCTCCGTAATGTCCAACATATTTTCAAAGATATTCATATTTTTATTCCATAAACGAGCTCAATATTAAAACCCATACCGAACAATTTCTCATATAAATTTCGGGCATTGTACCCGGTGTGCGCACCACTGAATATCATAATAATAGAAATACTTTCGTTATATTATATTTTGGGAAAAAAAAAAATTATTTATATTGTAAAAATAACTGAAAACACTTAAAAAGTCTTATTAATATATAGTATATATGCTAAATATCCGAATGTACGAGTACTTACTAATGTATATGGTATATATGAAAGTCAAACATGATCTTTTGTCTTAAAGATTTTTGTGGGCTGTTAAAATTAAATTAAATTATGATGTTATGTCATACCCTCATCTTTTAAAGTCATATATTAAACATTATTTTGTACTCAACTTAAAACAGAGACTGTATGTTTATTTCAATTTTCATTTGTTTGTTCATAAATATGGTATATTATATTATTATATAACAAATACTGATACACTCTATACACACATATTCGAATATGCCTTATAAAGTATAGATACACCTATTCCCCGTTTTAAACGTTTTCGATTTTATACGGTGTTTTTTATTCTTCTGGTAACACTATAATATACCAAGGATCGGTAATTTGATTTATTTTTTATATGAAAATAGAACGCATTCGCTCGTTTTGGTAAATTTAATTTATTGAAATTTATATAAATAAAATTAATATTTTGTAAACAATTGTAGATGATTGAAATGTAAACCTAATTTATTTGTATATAAGAAGCCCATGTTTTGTTTTTATGAAATATGTTATAAAAATAAACACGGTTTTCCATACAAAAATTTGTGTGGGTTTGAATTACAAGGTTTTATGAGGAACCCATCTGTCGTGTAAATCGGAAGACCAGTGTCTGCTATTTAGGTACATCTACACGATATATATATGAATGGATATGCACATATAAAGTTTGTATTTATATATTTTACGTTCCTATTAAATATATATAAATAAATAATGACGGTGAATTTTAATTTTTCTATATTAAATTCACAGACATACATTTACTTATATTTTATTTGGTATATATATATACATCATTTTACATGTATTATACATTATTTATATACATACTCTTACTCGCATATACAATATATTAGACATAATTCAAATTTAATATATTATGCATTATATACTTTTAATTTAATATTCTTTTTATATTATACAAATATATGGTATGCATATCATAAGGTAGGTAGGTACGGTACGCATGTATATACAGAAAATTCTATATAATATGTAACCATATATGTCATAAAATGTATGTATAATAATGTATTGTATACAATATCATAAATTTCAAGAAATATAATACTTATGTAATTATATAACTTTATAGTAATCCCAATATACGGGATTATATAAGATTAAGATTCATCTAAATCAAATTTATATTATTTACAGTATAATATATTTATATACCGCCACGTATTATATATACGTTTTTATTATAAATGTATATGTTACATTATTCTATACATTATTATACTATTATTATATAAAATATCATTCATATAATATATTTTAAAAATAAATGTTATATAAATTTGTTGCTTAAATAATAATATATTTCAAATTTATATAAATTAGGATGTTTTTTTAAGCGTAACAGAACTTTAAATTAGAATGAAAGTCAAAAATTGCTAAAAATATTTGTCAAATATCAGCGGATATGGGAGAATTAAATATTTATTTTTGTAATTAAATTTATGGCAGAAACAGCTTTTAACAACGTGTTGTTTATAAACCTATAACAGAAAAAATGACACTTGAATCGCATATGGGAATGATGATTATACCAAATATAGATTCGGAAATTGATAACATTATAACTTTTCGTTATTCAAACAAAAATGTTATAATTACATTTCTATCAGTTTTATTAAGCTCCCGCTTTTGCTTCCTGTTATAACGAACATATTCTAACTTCATCTATACTTTTTCCGATTTGTGGAAATTGACGAAAATCGTTCCATTACTAAATAAGGGTACAATTTTCCTTTACGCAATGACTAACTATTGTTGTATTAGCTTAGCCGCCGTTTTTGCCAAAGTATACATTCGTAATGAACACAGGTTTACTTGAACTTCCAAACATATTCTTTACTCAATCCTAAATCAATTTTAGTAGGGATTCATTTACCTAATTATACTCTATACTGTGAATGTTTCTTCTGGTATTCAAGAAATATTAGATGCGTAACTTTATGACTCCGTTTTGTTGTCCTTTAATTTCTCAAAGGAAGTTGATACCATAAATTATAAATTAATATGTCATAAGTTGATGAGTAATTTAACTTTTCTGCGATTACTTTAATTTCTTCGTCATTATATCTGTTTTTTGTTCAGTTTTAGTTTCGATGTTAATTAATTATCATCTTCTAATATTGCAATACTGTTCTCTCATCATTTTCTGATGACTTTTACTATAATTTATCGTATCTAACTGGTGGTATTTTTATGTTAAATTGTTGTCTTTTATATATCCGTTTGGGCTACGTGGTAAACTTGTTGAATATTTGTTTGTCTCATTTTACATATGAATTTAAAATTATTCATAAATTTGATTCTTCTATAATTCTAAAAAATTCGATCTAACTTGTAATTATAGTTTGAAATATATATTTTGAAACTGTTGATAAATCATTATGAACAATGAACTCAATTGAATTTTGACTTTGCGGCGATTCAAATCTAAGGAATTAAGCCGTCAATTGTTACATAATAATTGCATTCGTTTCATTACTTTTTTCGTTTTACCCACTCTGTCAGTTCACCAATGGAGATTGTTAATTCAAATCACAAAATTATATGAAAAATATATGAATACGATTAATAAAACGTATATCGAACGAACATTATACGTAATTGTGGTGTTCATAGTATAGTGGTCATAATGTATTGTGACATCAAGTAATATGGATGAAAATTGCGTTTGATATAAATATTACATACAAATAAAATAAGTATATATTGAAAATGTTGTGAAATACATTTACTGATTACACGCTTAAATGTATTATTTTTACACTAAAGAATTTGTTGTTGTTATTATTCTCATATATAGAAAATACATTCACATTTATTTTGATTTTCTTTTTCTTTTGAAGTCATGCAGTTAGCAAAAATAATTCAATTCATTTTTATTCCAGTTGGTATACGCAAATATTTGTTTATTTGTTACAAGTCTGAAGTCACATACAGACAAAAAAAAACCTATTTCTATTGTATATATGATGTTCTTTTGATGTTGATACTATTACGGAATGGCAGGTATGTATTTTATTTATATGTTATATATATTACATTATATACATATGTTACGTAAAAATAAAAAAGACTGAATGAACTATTTGTAAGAAAATTGTTTATATGAATGGAATTTTCTTTATTTCTTCTTATATATGTGTTATAATACATATTACATATTTCGAAAAGTAAACAAAAATATATACATTCATTGAAACAGAACACTGCATATGATGTGTCTATGTATGGTATATTTGTTATTTGTAAACTTACAAATGTTTCATACAGGTATTACTTAAAAAATATATTCATACTACTCTGATCAAAAATAAACAAAACATTAATATATTGTTGTATGCCCTTTGTTTTCCACATAGCTGTACATTATATCCCACGAAATTTCAGCTAGATATATGTCATTTATTATTTTTTTCATTTTTCAATTTTTACAATGGAAGATTATTTTAACATTGATATCAAATAAAATATCGTATGCAAAATGAAATTAATGCTATTCTGAAATGTTAAAAATGTTGGAAAATTGTCCGATATGGTGGCAATGCAATATCGAAAACAACAACATGTAAATGTCATAAACAATTTTGAAAATATAGTCGTGAATCAATTAAATATGATTCACATACTCATGCGCAGCCATCAACATCAAACCTAATGCTAATGTGAAACAATCAAGTCAATTAACAAATAGACACATTACAGTATCGTTTGAATTTCAAATTAACTAAAAAAACAGATAAACGTTTTGATAACATCAATTGTAAAGTCATTAATTAGAAGGCAATACCACAAAAACAATTTCAATAATTGCGTTAATGTTTGGATTAAACATTTATAGACATTAACATTTTCTTCAAATAAAGAATACTTTGCGGGTGATAAAAGAAATTTTTTGATAAATAAAATGAATATGGTGTCTTTTTATTTCACTAGTTCTGGTTATTTTTGATCGCATTAGTATATTTACACATATCTTCTATATATAATATACATAAAACATCACAGATAAATTAATGCCCAGATATTTATTTCTCTCTAAATAAAATTTACAGACAATGAGCTGGATTTTTTCTTCTGCAATCTAAATATTTACTTTGTGTCAGAGAACCGCTCATGGTCATTCTAATTGATAAATATATAAACTGTAAGATCTATATGTTACGTTGTCAACAATGTGTTGGAATAATCACGAGTCAGAAAAGCAACACTTTGTAGAACGCCGTGTTTACAGGAATTCGGATCGTGGTCTAGAGACGAATAATGTATATTGAAAATCTGCCGAATTAACCACAAAACAACTGCTCAAAAACTGTGGATCATTTAACTGCAAAAGAAAATATAATAACCACACCCAAGCGTAGGAGACTGAAAATTTGCTAGTTCAAATAAACAATTATCGGACAATCTGTGCAGTTATAATCACTCAGTTGCGTGGTTTCGAATTGAACTTTTACATTCTACCCAGTTATTTGCATTAAAATAATTGCGGACTCCGCTCTCAAGTTATTAAACATGATTAAAGAATATATTGCATATTGTTATACAAACTGAAAAAAATTTATTGTTAAAAATCTGCGAACGAAAGTATTACGTACAATTACATTAAGATATTAGCAGGGAAAAGAAAAAACAAATAAAAATTATCTGTACCTGGAAATTAGTTTATAAATTACATAAACTCTTGAAAATTAAATTCTTTCAAGCCGAAAAATAAAAACAAAGGCCATTTATCTGAATTTCAACTTTGGAACTATAAATATAAAAGACCAAACAAATATTATTATGTACATTTGAGCTAAGTTTATTAAATAATTTTATGAAAATATAGAGGATAAAAGTAATGAAAATATAAGGAAATTTAATTTATAATACAGAATTTCAATTTCAATTTCAACTATTATATAACAATCACAACCATTGTATGAAAAATATAAAATATATTAAAGACTGACATGAGTTGTTATAACAACCGCACCATCAAAGAAATGAAACGTCATCACAAATGAAAATTACTGACAAATTTTTTGTATATATGCAAATTTTAATCGTAAATTCTTATTTTAAATTGCAGTCTAAAAATAAAATTGTATTTATATAATGAATACCATATTTACAAAATATATATGTGTATGTCAAAACAAAACCAATTTTAATATTTGTATGTTACAATTTTATATTAATCAATATTCAATACAATATTTTTAATGAACACAAAAAAAACACATTTTTATATTAAACAATTTTTTCTGAATCAATTATAAGCAATAAATTCTTGATAATTGGAATTTTATTAAATTTATATTCAAATAATAAGCACGTGTATACGCAGATACTATATAATACTATGTACACATACATGTAAAAATGTGTAAAAAAATGTCAAAAGAAACTATAGTGCTCTTCACGATCGTGATATTTTATTTTGACAAATTACGTGCAAAGCCGTTGAATTATAAGAAAAATATCATTTTGACATGAAATATTAAATCATTAAAATAAACAACACACTCAGCGATGTATTTTTTGCATTTTATCTGCTAAAATTTTGTTATTTTAAAATTTTTGTAAGGCAATAAGAACTCGTCGTTAAGAAAAATATTAAAAAATAATGTATTAGGATTGTGAAGAGGACTTATATAAACACATATATCCGCAACATGTATATACAGAGGAAAATTTTGCTGCCATATGATCTAATTGAAATATATTAGTAACATAAAAATAAAATTTATTAATTGAAAATGTTTACAATTATGATTATTTGTTAATTTTTATATAATTACTTTCTTTCAATTAAATTTCAATTCAATTTCAATTATTTCGGTCAAATCTATTTCGCAGTTGAATAAACCACTTATAGTCAATTGTCACAATATGTTATGAAATTCAGTAAAATTGGTAGTATTACACAGAATTTAGCATTTGATGAATATGAGAAATACCGGAAAATATTCGTTATTTAAAATTATCACGCAGCATCCGTTGTTTCGGTTTGACTCAGTAAGTTAGCGATTTTTTTCATATGAACTTTGTCAAATTTTTATCATTGATATTTTGTCACTTTTTTATCAGAATTCAACCCCTGGTTAATTGTCTGAAAATGGGAAGCCGTATTTCTGGATGAAACATCACAAAATGGCCCATCAAAAGTGTTATAAAATTTAAATGTAAAAATATTATACTATTTACTATTTATATATTGTCACATCCATAACAAAAAGCTCGCATAAGAATTAAAGCACATTAGTAAAAAGTGTAGTGGTTTAAAACGACCATTTGGTGTAAAAATTACACAATTGAAAATATATCCAGCTTGGATTTAACTTATAATTTAAACTGAAATTAATCCGTTAAAATACTATTGCATCTATTATCAATATCTCGCTTTTCGAATACTACAATTTGTAGAAAAAAATAATTAAAATAACAAGGTACTCCTCCTCATCAGGGTCCTTTCTAAATAAAATTAAATTTTTGGGACTCGTTTTTCCATTAAGCGAAATATTCACATATTTGTAAATTGCTTATGATACACTTCTTACGATTTCTATATATACAAATAAGATCACAAGCTAATTTACGCTAGTAGATTCTAAGTCGACGGATGTGATTATTATATACAAAGGATAGACACATTTAAATGAAACAATAATGAATGTTTATTGAATAAGAAAGTTTAGATTGAAATCTAAATTTATAATATGGGTGTGTGTGTGTATGATGCGAATTTCACATATAAATCAGTAAAATGAATATATGAATTATATAAAACAATATAATCTAACAAAAATGCAAATAAAATTACAAACGCATGAACAAAAAGGTTCGCTGGTATAATTCTAGAAAATTATTTCTTTCTTTTTTTTTTTTATTTTCTTTAATTAAAACTAATCTAATAAAAATGCTTGATCTAATATAGGGTAGAGGCACCAGCAACAGGACAGGTATATTGCAAATAGTCGAACACTTCTTTATATTTGAAAGAAAACATATATTATAAATTACTACTATTTAATCATCTCTAAACCAATGTAAAGATGTTGTATCCGATGCGGCTAGATTACAATCACATTCTTCAAGCAATCGATGACCATTGTTGCAAAACATTTTCTAAAATCGAATTATTGTATTATTGCGTTTTATTTTTAAATAGAATAAAAAAAAGTTTACAATTAAATACAGAACCCTTACATTAATGCAGTGATTACATTGTCATATGTCAACTTTAACATATATTTTATAAATGTACTGTGTCTTCAATTTTTTTTCTTGTGCTTATTATTGCAGATTATTCAAGAATCCATCGATACCCGATATTTTGGGAGACATTATATTCATTTACATTTACATATTACATGCGAGAATATTTTCGATAAATTTTACAAGAAAATCTGCTGTACATTTTGTTGTCCACCTGTGAGTAACTGATCTATCGAAATATCTAATTTTATGAATGTTTTACTTCTCGATCCTTGTTTTTATTGTATCGTTACAGACATCTTTGGTAAATTAATTAAGAAACCATAAATGGCTAGCGTATATATAAAGTGTATTATTCTAAAATTATCTTTTTATTTTAATTTCGCAGAAACAAAGAATGAAAAGTGTTTACATTATGACAGCAAAAAGTTCTGTAGTGTGTACGTATACCATAAGAAATTGAAAGTCTATAGTTAACTTTGCAGTTTCTGCCCTATCTATTGATTTCTATTCATATACATATTATATTTACTTATGATCAATTCAACGTTTATATATATATAAATGGCTATAAACACCGTTTATATATACGTATCCAGTATCCTTATCACATTTTCTCAGAAATACCTCTATATATATTATCTGTGTATATGAATGGATATATAAAACAATATACAATTTACAGATGCCTTAATGAGCATACACGAGTATATAAAGCTTTATTTTATATATAAACAAAAACTTGTAATTTTCAAAGTTGAAACAAATATATATATATATATATAAATGTTATATTGTATATAATAGTTATATATCCATATATTTGATATAATAATATATATATATAAAACAGATGTCTATATATACAAGTTCATCCCCTAATGATACATCAACAATAAACAACCAATTTATCCACCTTCAGCTCACACGTAAGCTTTATATATACCATATACATATTATACACACAATGCTCATATGTATAACATATATAACATATAATTTTTTTTTATTCTATATTCTTAAACACATTATATATAAAACGAAAGAAAAAACACAATCTATAAAGAAAATATATCGATTTCCTGTCTTATTTCTTCGTCAATACACACAATTTTCTTTTGAATTTTTTCTTTCATTGTACTACATATATATTGTATATTATATATATTTATATAAGGATATACACATTATAAGGATATTTTTCTAAAAGTGTAGATTGGTATTTGAAAACAATTGAAATAAAATTTCTTTTTATTGAGCATAACGAAGCAATTTTCAGGACGTCTGTTTTGATATGGTATAACTATCAAATAGAAAAAAAAAATTATGTTGAACTCAAAAAGGGAGGGGGTCCTCTTTTTATTCTACATTATTTTTATATCCTAATACATATATATATATATATATAATATATAGAGAAAGTATATAATATAATAACACACACCTCTACATATATATGTTTCATGAAATATTTTATAACATAACACTATGAATGGATGCATTAAATATATATATTCGAAAAAATCAAAATGTGATATTTTATATATATAATTTTAAATATACTCAATATATCAATTTATTTATGTGTAGCGTATTTGCTAAAAATGAAATTGTCTATATTATTATAACATAGTTTTTCCTTTGTCTGTGATTTTGAATTTGATATTTCTGGATAGAAAATTTATTGGTGTCAATTATCGAGAATTTGTATATTTTAAATAAAACTGAAAAAAATTCTTTAAGAAAAATAAAAACAGAAATACACGAAAAACGTTAATTTTAGAAGAAGCATATGGTTCCCCGTATATAAATTTATTGTTAAATTTTTTTTCACTTCATTGACTATATCACGTGCTTTTGCATCATTATTTTTTTTTTTTTTTTTTATTAAAAAATGATTATATTCTTTGTTAAATATATTTTGTATATAAAAAATTCACAATATAATTATATAGTATTAAAAAAATTTTATTATATAGCAGCATGTGTACGTATACTTTTCCAATATTTATAAAATATTGCAACACATATATTGATTGTCTTAAAAAATATAAAATTTAATATGTCCATCAAAAATCTACCTGTATATAGACTTTATATTGTATATATTTATCATAAACTAAATCTATATGATTGCTCTGTATACAGCAAATGATATATATACGCAGACACCTACTATATGAAAATATATATACAGAAAATATTGTTAATTCGGACAATCGCTAGTCAATTGCATGTCCGAATAAAAAATATGTAGAGTGGAATAATTGAATTAATAAAATTATGACGATACATATAATGACAGTTCCAATTGATGAATTTTGATATGCATACATACGAAGTAATTTATCGACTTAACTGCAATATTAGATGGATGCATGAGGCCTACCATAGTGCGAGGATAAAGAAAGAACGCAACGAATCGACTGCGAGGTACAAGTTACCGGATATCCTACACCTTATAAAAATATCAATTAATTAATAAAGTTTTTACACATTCAACGCCACACTGTTTTATATCAATAAAAAAATTTATCACCTGTGGACACTTGGTGCTGAATGTGTTTTATAGTTTTTTTAATTATATTTCAATATTTAATTAAATACAATAAATATATAAGAGACCAGTGGAATGGTTAATCTCGCAACGTGTACTAACTTTTCCTTAATCCATTAAAAACTTCTCGGCCATGGTTATATTTTTTCTGAGTTTTATACTAAACTAAAATATACAATATATAATTTTGTAATTTTCCCAGAAAGGAAAAGGAAAAGGAAAAGGAAAAGGATCAAGCGAATATGATTATTTTATAAGACGGTGGTCACTGCTCTTTTGCATAGAATGTTTAAATTCTAAGTTTGAACAAAATAGTTACAAAACACTTAACGAGAATATTGAATTTTAATTTTTGTCCTGACTAGCAATATTTACTGTGTAGAATATGATATATAATACGTGAGATAGGGATGATAAGAATGGTAATAATAAAATATAATTTTTTATGAACAGAAATCAATTTAATACATTCTTGCTCGTTAGACTTTTTACAAGGATATTCCATACTTTTAATATCTTCGGAATAATAGGATTTGTTAAGCTTTGAAAAATATGCATTTGTTGTGTTGATGACTTCGAAATTTAACCCAAATTTCTTTCCATCTAACTACAGTAACTTTTTAATGTTTGAAAAAAGAGCGAAAAAAAGCTTGGTGCCAAATCTGCAGATATTTTTTTTTCATATGTAAATGGTTGCGTAACAATGTGTACAAGAAAAAATCTGTAATCAATCCATATGAAATTCACTTTTCCATTTCCATTTCAACAAATAAGATTAGATTAGATTTTTTTTAGTTACTTAACAACCCACCCTCGTACATATATATATACATATAATACAAAATATGCATATATCAATATTTATCGACATAACTAGGTCAAATTTAAAAGATATCGTTCGCGCACATTAATGTAAATAGAAATTTATATAAAAATCTCGCATAACAATATACCACAGCAGGATTAAATACTTTAGAAATAAATGCGTGTGAAATTTTAAATATATATATTTAGAATCGTACGAATCGCATATGAAATAGGATGCATAAATTTAAAATATTGATTATTTGGAAATTTTTAAAATATTCGTATAATTATATACACAAACATAAATATAGCACATCAAATTGTATATTCGAACCAGGATGAACTCTAAAATATATAATATAAATATATATATAATAAGTTTGAATTATTAATTAATAATAATTATATATGCAAAAAGAAAAATAAAAATTATAAAAAAAACTGTCTGCATAAAAATCAATTTAGAAGGAAAAAGAAAAAAATAATTAAGTATTTCACAAAATTTACATTAAAATTTTATAAAATAAATTAAAACCCCATTTTATTATATATTATACGAATATCTTAATAATATACAATATATTATAATATAAAATGCAAATTATATTCGAGCAACAAACGCGATCCTTTGTGCTATTTAAATTTAATACGAAAATTAAACTTTCTGTACTGAATCTTAATTGCAATAATGGTTTTTAACTTCACCACTGACACTGCAGAACAAAAAAATAATGAAAACTTTTGTATAAAATAGAAAACCAATATTTTTTAAATATAATTCAAGTAAGTATATGTAATAATCGTATATATGTAAATACTCTCTGTCCGAAAAATTACAGAAATTACTGTCTAATATATGTGTATCTGAGGTAACGCTATGTAATGGCTGATATTTGAATTAAATATTGTCAACCTATTTCAACAAACGATTAAAGTTTCATGACATTACCTGCAGTGTATTAGTCAAATTACAACGCAATAAGTGATAATAGTTTTTGTGCGTCGGTCGAAAAATATAAAAATAAATTATAATTATTTACTTTTCCCGGTTAAACATATTCTGGGTCTACTAGACAATACTTTCAATTAAAAACCAGAAATTGTTTATTATATTTAAAATAAATCAGTCTTATAACATGCAAACTAATTTTCGTAAACAGCCAATATTTATAAATGTTGTATTGCCATTCAAATATGTCCAAATTATTGGAAATTAAGTCCCAAATTATATAGTTATATTTTCTTATAATGACTTTAAAATATACTTTCTAGTAGAAATTTAAACATAATTAGCATTTTTATATGAAAACATTTTCTTTATATATTTATATTAAGCTATTAAGAAAATGATGAAATCGGTAATTCTGTAATATATAAAATTATTTTCTCATGTCAGTACCGGATAATTACAACTCACAATCTCAGAATGCTCTGCAATTACAGAGCCGCCACTGGATCACTTGATGATAAATTAATTTAATTATATTTCTTAAAAGAGTTTCTTGTTTAATTTTTCACTGTACTGTTTGTATTATATTCAACACAAAAATGTTAATACATATATGTAAAAGTAAAATTCTTAAGGATACATACTTAATCGTATGTACTAACCAACAAGTAGTAAGTTTACGTACTATATACATGTGTATATACACCATACAATAATATTAAAAGTATGCTATATATATGGAGCATGTATATTTAAGAAGTATTTTAAGGAAAAAATATCGAACATCTTATTTTGCAATGAAAATTTTATCAATATTTTAATTATGTTTATGTAAACTTTTTAGTCAATTGTATGTTTACACAATGTACAAAACATGCATATTCATAAGAGTTTGACAATTTATAAACATTGTATATATAAATTCTTTTATACAGAATATATTACGAAGTACTTAAAGTTTTATAATCATCACATTGTATATATTAGTACTATTTTATAAACATAATTAAACTTTATGCAAGTGAAACAATTTGGTACAACGTTTATTATTGGTAATTTCGCAACTATAAAAAAAAAGTGAATTTGAAAATAATAATATTGAGTTTTAGTTTTAAATAATTTTCAATGCTGTGAAATAAAATCAATGCTGTGAAAAAATCTGGGAACATTAGAGAATCCAATGAAGTTATATTGAAGCAACACTGGATTTGCAGAAACAATATGCAAATATAGGCTTTTATATATTATTGTTTTAATGGATTGTGTGCCGATAGTGGTATTAGTGTACTTATATAGTAAAAGTTAAACTGGTGATTATATAATTTATATTTTATAAAAATTAACATTTAATATTTTTAATAATTTAAATTTTATTTTAAAATATTTTATTTACTTGTAAACATTTACCACAGATTAATATATTTAGTATTGTATTAATTATTTTCAATTTTAACATTATTATTATGATTATTATTATTATTATTTGTATTACTTTTTTTACAAATTATATTCGGTATAATTAAACCATTCAATGAATCGTATGTTCCCAAATAATAATTACAAAGAGAACAATGTAATATTTCTTCGGTTGGTGGTGGAAAAAGACATGGTAGAAAACAAAATGGCCAACATGATAATATAAGTGTTGCACCAATTATTGAATGAGATACCTGTGCGTAATATAGGTAAATTTAAAATTTATAATTAATTTTAAATATCTGCAGTAAGAATAATTAAATAAATTTATGTATATTAACTCTACTGGAATGTTGACGAATCTTTGGACATTTTGTAACACCACAATTTGGACATGTAATTTCTGAAGTTCCTGGACGCCATTTTTCAACTAAAATTAATTCAAAATATGTGATTTTAAAATTAAAAAATTTTATTCGATATATACAATACTATACTTTGATACTGATCAGAAATAATACGAACTTGTACAATCAATTTAGATAACATTTACTGTATTTAAACAGAATTTCAAGAAAATTTCGTGGTAGTAAATAAGGGATTTTCATGATAATCGTATTGATTTTAACATTATTGCTGGATTCTCGGACTAACAATTCATTTAAGTGTGATTGCGGAATATCTGCATAATATATACATTCAAAAGCAGATGTAACAGCTTCGTCATTGATTATCGTAAATCAAATATCCGCCAGGAATTTATTCATGATAGGAAACATAGTATAAAAGTTAGAGGAAACCAAATCTTGCGAATACGCAAGAAATAGTATAAATAGTTGACTCACTACTAAATTCTACTTATGGGTGCATAAAAACGATTCAGAGTCTGTATTATTATTATATAAGATCAGTATACGGTAACATAATGTAATGTTAAACTATTTAAAAAAAAAATGAATAAAATATTTACCAGAAGTTTTATAAAGTTTTTGTCTTTTTTCCTTTAATTTTGGTATAATTGGTTTTTTTGGTTTAAATTTTCTTTTATAAATGCTATCTAAAACATTTTGATTCTTTGCTGTTAATTTAGATAATTTTGGATGTGTATTATTATTATTATTATTTGTATTGTATAATGTTGACCAAACATTAGTTTGGTTCTGTCTATTAGATTTTTTACTTTGCGGTGAACATTTACATTTTGAAATTTCTATTGAATCATTCTCAATCGCATTTATTGTATTTTGTGAAATACTATCACTTAAATTGGCTAACATTGATGAAATTGATGGCTTTATTTTGATATTTGAATTTGTGGCAGTGGTACTATTGTGACAAGCATTTTTTGATAATTGTTGTGATTCCATTGTTTGTTCAATATTTTTCGATTGAATGTTATCATTTATTTTTTTACCATTTGTGTCTGGTTTTATTTTTTTCAATTGAATTATATCATTTTTCGTACCCATAAATAAAGGTGGTGTTGACTGATTTTTCATTTCATGATTGTTGGTTTTATTTTTATTATTATTGTTGGCATTAATAATATTATCAAAAATTATCAAATTGATCTGTATAAATGAAGTTTTAAAAAATAAAATTTATTATTAAATGCTATCACCTGTTTTTCAGGAATTCTTGTTAATTTTACATCCGGATGCTTTTCTTTAATATGTTCTATTAAATTTATATTTTCTTCTTGATTGCATTCTAAAATTTCATAGCACAATAAACATCGAACATTTAATGTCATTATTTGATTTTTGATTTTCAAAATTTATAAATTATATACGCTCGCAAGCACAACGCGGTTAATAAAATTATATAATTTTTTAATACATTCATTGAAATATTCACTATAAATAATACAATCAATTTTATTTAATATACATATTTTATATCTACGAGTGAGTTTATCTACAAACAAAAATAATTTATAGAAGAAAATTTCTAGCAAAAAGAATATAAAGAATAACAAAAAATATAATAATAATAATAATATTTTCGACTTTTATTGAGTAAATTTTGTTGATTGCTTTGATTGATTGATTGATTGATTATTTGTTGAAGAGAAATTTTATTATTTTTCTTGTTTTCATTGATGGAATTTGACGTCTCAACGCTTTAACACTTTTATTATAACTCTAAATATATATAGATATATATATATATACAATAAATATTGTTATATATGTGCACAATATTAGGCATACCTTAGCACAGGTGTGTTTTGTTTGTATATTTTGTAATACTCGTATAGAATCTAATATTATATGTTGTAGCATACACATAGATTATCATAAATATACATTTATTACTGCGTCCAAATAATATAGCACATATAAAAAAATTATTTTTTCTATATAAGATAACTTTTAAAGAATGAATTATATATTGCCATCGAAGTTAAGCTAGAAAAAATTTCTTGATGAAATCTCTATTTAATAAATTAATGAAAATTTGTTACAATTTTTTACTCTGCGGACCACTATCTGTTATCATTTTATTATTATTTCATGTTATAACTATACCGAAATAGTTTCTGTATATTTAAAAATAATAGACTTTACAGTTTTAATTCTTGAAAAATGCATCACAAATTCTATGTAAAGACGTTTCCATTACAGTAACTTCCGGCCAAGTTATATATACTTGAAAAGAATTAAAAATAAAGTACTAATTTTACACTATATTTATTGAATTTTTTAAATTCTTTATAATAATTTGACAATTATTTATTGTAACCACTTTAAATTTCAGGTACATAACTTGTAAATATCATTTATTAATAGAACAAACTTAAGAGTGGAGCAGCTATAGTTTGAAATTGAAATTGTTAGTAAAACCAAAACAATTTGATCATATAATAAAAATTTGGGATCATTTTCCAATAATTTCGTGTGTAGATAATTAATCTTATAAAAAATTATCTCATTATTAATTTTAGCGATAATATTAATCATTATTTTTTGAAATTAAGAAAAAATATAAATTTTACAGATATTTCACAAAATATATGAAAGATTAATAAAGATTAATTTTAAAAGAAAAGATATAAAACAATATGTTGAGATTGTATAGTAAAATTACGATCAATTAATAGTATAATTTGCATTCTGTTTTTTTTTTACAGATTTCGTAAAAATTAGAAAGAAAATTTAAAAAAAAATTATTAGTTTCTTTTCCTCTTTCAAAAAATCATAATTTGAAAATGAAAATATCCGTCAATATTTAAAAACGTTTTAATGTGGATAATTTGAAGTATTTCCCAAGAAGAACGGGCGAGAATTAGTGAATAAATTTCATGAATTAAATAGGTTATGGATTATTTCCACATGCACCACTACTTGACTACTTGTTGCCAAACACTTGAAGATATGGGTTTTGTGGTAATAAATTTACAACAAATACTGAAGTGCGATCAATGAAACTAACGCGTATGCCAATAACTTGTGAACTAATGGATTGCATTCAAATTTTGACAATGCAAGATTATAGAAATTTTGCATAATTGTCACAAAAAATTTTAACACAAAATGATTTTATGTGAAATCCCTCAAGAACAATTCGATCGATTTTAATATTAAAATTACCATTTTGATTTGAAATTTTAGTGCGATAGTTGTATGGTTAATATTGTTTTTACATTAAAATTCCGTATATAATAAAGCAGTGCATGAAACTGTAGTAATAGAAAAAATATTCAAAGCATACCTTTAGTCACACAGCATAGCTTCGACATGCTATAAACATATATTCTTCTTATATAAATAAACGGTTACAATATTATTTAGCATCATATAAACAGGTACTAAATAATATAATAATTAAACAAAAAATAATAAGGAAAATATATTCTAAACATTAATAATATGAGTTAAAAAATTCAAAATTGAGTGAAATATACATATATAAAATGGAATAAAAACAAACAGGGGAAATCATCTCTCATTGTGTTTATTGTTACATTGAGTATAAATTTCCATCATTTTCCATAAGAGATTGGTGGGATAGTCGAAATACTATATCAGAGTTTGGTTGTATAAAAGTTATAAATGTATATGGAAACCATGCGCACGTATAATATTTGATGGAGATGCTGCTGCGAAGAGCAGCAGATATGATGAAAAATAAAAATCAATAGTACAAATTTAAGATCTCGAGTTTTTATTATTGTTTTTCGTTACTGCAATTTATTTATTTTTTTTTTTTTTTGGTTTAGTTGTACACAATATTTATTTTTTATTTTATTTGCATATGTTTGTAACAGTTTTCATTTATATTATATTTTAACTGAATAATTACTATTAACAAATTTATATAACATAAAATTCGTATATTACATGAATATAAATAAATAAAAAAACTTTTGATAATATAAACTTAAGTTGCTTTAAAAAAATGATAAATAACATATACAATATATTTATATGCAAACCATAAATAATACGCTGCTATGAGGTAAAAAAAATGATAGGAAGAAGACTGAATACGCGTTAAGAAGGTAAACAATTTTATGTAGCAGAAAATTTAAATAATCACGTTATAAAATCAAGAAACATTCATTTGCTAATGTGTCATTATACAGAAACACTTATATTGATAGTAAAATTAATTTTATATAGTCATAAATTAAGTGACACAATTGAATCAAATCAAAGTTTTGAAGGTAATATCTATTATGTGAATATTCTATATAGAAAAACTATAGTAGAAGCTAAATTATAAAATATTTGAAATAACTTCTGCAAGGCCGTGTATTCATGGGTCACCAAAATTTTACTGTTTATTTGGTGGAATTGAAAAGGAATCATCGACTACAACGATCTTCTTAATCCTGGAGAAACTGTAAATACTGAACGCTATCAAGCCCCAGATGATTCGTTTAAATGAAGCTCACTTGCAAATAAACCATTTACAGACATAGACACTCGAAAAGTGATAATTCTTTCAATCCGGAGGTGGCGACAGAGCGTGTTTGATAGATATTTAAAAAAAGAATAACACTATTGTGGGTAGTTGAATATGTGCTTTGGGCCAATCAACTCATATATAGTTCACTTGGCAGTGTAAATTCAGAGAATACATTTACACTCCTAAGAACCTATAATAATATAAAAATATGAGTGTTTTTGATAAATTTCGCCATACGAGTACAAAAATAAGTCTATATACAATATGGAAATTAAACTATTACGAAATTCCGAATGTATAATAATTTCATGATGTGCGACATATAGCACCAATATACAATCGCTGGGACAATATGAGACTGCAGAAATATTGTAATTGTAATGTCATACGTTTTGAATGCACTATAAAAATAAATAAACATGTACATGTCAATTACAATTTTCAAAGATATATAATTATCAGTCCGGATTTAAACGACACCAAATATAGTACATTTTTGTGAAAAATCATAAGTAAATTTATTAACGTTTATTTTCATTGAATGTACACAGTTGATGGTTGTAAATTAAATAATTTATCTTATATGTTTATAGAACACAAATTATAAGCTAAAATACAAATCAATGCTAAAAGTTGTCAAAATTTATAGTGCAAATATTGTGATACCTTATGTCTAACAAAAAATCCAATTTAATGCTTACGTACTGACAGTTTGCATTAAATATTATCGATATATGTATAATATAGAGTACCACGTGGACACTTACCTACAAGTGTTTTTTAAAATCCACTATACCATACCATTAATATATTCACGCTATCAGATAAACGTACGTAGCATATAATTCTATATATTAGATATTTAGTATAATATTAATAATAAGATTTGCTAAAAAAAAAAAAAAGCTGGATTATATATTTATTTGATTAAGATGTTTATAATCCTTTATACAAATGTTAGTTGTGTTAGAACCTATATAAAATTTTTCTAAGAGCTATGACCTCTATACACCTGATGTTCTTCAACATATAATTTCATCTAATATTTACAATGTCTTATATCTTATATTATGTATTTAATTTTCTATTGATTTTCATTCTTTGCGAAAGAAATGAAAAATACAAAAAATATATATAGAGGCTTTTTTATTTTTTAAATAAACTCATTGAAAGCACTTATGAATCTTATCTTAGCTGTAAAGACCATCTGCTAACCTCTTGGGTATAATAACAATGGACTTGGAAGCCATTAAGTTAAAAACTTTTATAAACACTCCCGCTTCCCTTGCACAGGACCGATGATTTTGTATACACACATATATCAATATGATGTATATGATATCTGTATATATATATAGATAATACAAATATATATATGTATTGTATATGTATATTACATATTGTATATATAATTTTATGTGTATATAATGTATATCCTTATATCGCACGGCATTAGTATTTTATTGTATATAATAGTTAAGCTATATATATATAGATAGATAGAGTATAGACAATGGTTAAGCTTTTGCGAACTTTATCAAAACTCTGTTGGATGGTGTGTCTAAACATTTATGTTGTTTGTTGTGTTGAAAGTTTTTTTTTTTTAAAACCTCTATATCTTTTTTAATACATATTTTCTTATTGTTATACGTTGTATACTGTACGTACACACATATACAATATAACAAAAGTATTCACATATAAATATATATAGTTAGTATATGTATACAGAATATTATAAATAACAATATGTTTCCAGACAATAAATTAAAATAATTATCATTATAAAACTTTATATGTATGTCATTATTATAATATATGCGCATTCTATGTGTAGCGAAAAGTTTAGTATATACGAGCAGAGCATATACAAAAAGAGAAATGTTGCCTTTTATAGTATAATGGAAAACATCTGTAAATGTTTTGAATGGTGAATAAATAAATATGAATATGAATTTAAAAACCATTTGAATTAAAAACTAATATTTTAGTTAGTCGACCATAATATTGTGTTTTGACATCATCGTCATCATCATCATCATTATTGAAATTCTTGCCACATATGGTACTAGAAGTTTTGCAAAGAACGAAATAACTATGAGGTAATGTAAATGATGCTAAGATGTGCTGGTCATTTTTCTTTAATTTCTTTTTTCGTATAAAGTATACACATTCGAATTGATCGATTGGCTTGATGCATGGTAAAAGTTCAAAATAGTAAATTCCTTTGTCAGATCACAACAAAGAGCATAACTTTTTTTTTTTGAAGGAATGAATGTTGTTTGAGCCAGCTTTATCTTATTTGCTCTACCATTTATTTTTTTTTGCGATTTACACAACTCATTTTTTATCGCCATAGTTATCATAATAGTTTCACAACTTTATATAATTTTTGTCACGTTAAACAATGACATTGCATTCGGTTAAGTGAATTTTTGTAAATACATAAGGAAAACCCATAAATCGAACATTTTATATAATCAAGTTGTCGTAAACGATTTTCAATACTAATATGTATGTGATAGTTACGTGCGGATATATAAGTTCAATCTCATAGGTGTTGTGTAGTAACTTCAATGACCTGCAAATTGTTCATTTTTAAGTGGAAATTTTCATTAGAACAAAATTCAGCAAATCAATTTTAACACTGACGCCTTTTTTATTAAGTTAGCAAACACACTGTTTGAGTAAACCCAGCGTTTTCTTTTGAGAAAGTAGTAAAAGAAAAATATCACTAATCAATCATCGATAAATATTTATTAATATGGTATTAGTGTATGATAATTATTTAAGAATAAGTATGGTATTTTATAATATATGGATAAAGTTGCACGAGCTTACACACAGATTTTAAATGGAATATAAATCATGAATATATCTTTTTAAATTTTTATACACTTCTAGTTCTAGATTTTAAATCTTTGTTGTTAGATTTTTTTTATTTATTTTTTTTTCATTATGAAGTTTCTTTTTACAAGACAAATATATTCAAACAATAAATTTAATGAAATAGATATGTACCATAGTATATTAGGTGTGTAAATTGAAAATGCTCGGTTTTATGCAAGTTTATTCATTAACTATATACTATATATCAATATTTCAATCAAACTATGATCCATTTTTGAAAGCTATACCACCTTTGCCAATGTTTTAGGTAATTGTTGAATTACTTGTTTGATGCTTTCATAAGAACTGAATCGTACGTCTTGAAGGGACAGCCTCATTAATAACATATATGGCATACGTAGTAGTTTGAAGGCGTGTATGTATAGTGAATACGGCGTTTGGAATGGAACTTCTCAGTTCTGTCCTTGTAAATAGTTTTAAACGACATTTGCAATATGATGAGGTTTGGTGTATTATCATGTTGAAAAATTAATTTGTTGTGTCTATTCATCCAGACCGGTCGCTTTTTCAGCATCTCATTGCTTCAAACGCATTACTCGTCGTCGATAGACATCACCATCAATGATATAGTTTCAGAAGTTTTCAGCAATGCATAGTACACAACATACCTTTTTGTTCCCACCAAATACAGAGCTAACTTTATCAGATCATGAATATCTCGATTTGGAGCCAGCTTCACTAGACTCTCATATACTATACGTTTTGAAGGTTATAAAGAGACTTTTCAAATACACGTAATGCAAATTCACACGTATACAAACATATACAGTATAAGTTATTCTACCTATTATAAAAAGGGTATTTTCAATTTGCACACCCAACAGATATACAGTATCTACATACAAAAAATATTATGTATATTATATATATTTGTTTATCCATTAATATTTAAATGTAAAATGTACGTTAGAAATTGTTTCATGTATAATATATACGTTTTTTTATATATACATACAAAATAGTTTCTTTTTTCCAACAAACTTGAAATAGTAAATCACTAGTACCGCATACGTCTTAAACTATATATACATTTTATATAATATTATATATAAACATTACACATATATGAATGCTATATATATATACAGAAAGAAAATAAATAATGCTATAAAAGTAAAACATTTATTTTATTGTATATATGCCATTTGTAAAATATTGCTTTCTATATGTACGAGTTGTACGAGAAAAGCTTGTAATCTCTAAAGCTTATCATTTATTTTTTTTCTATTTAGTTTTATTTTATCATTTACATTATTTAGTATATAAAAATATATGTATATTATTAGTATACGTCTGCATAAAATGTATTCGTTTATGTTATTATAAAAACAATGGAATAGGATAGGTGAATCAATTGTTAAAATATCGATTAGTATATACAAATGTTATATGGTATTATTTATATATATACTTAAATAGATATTAATTTACACTTGAAAAAATGTTTAAGTTAAATATGTAATTATAAATATTTATACTATATTATTTATATAACGTATGATTCAAAAGTAGCTGCACAAAAATTCAATCGCTTATACTTTTATTGTAACCGTATACTTTCTTTCGTCTCTTTTACAAACAAAAATGCTTAAGTTCTATTGAAATTTTTCTAATGGAATGTATATATTAATTCGCACAATCGTTCACAATACACAATTATTAGTTTATATTTTATCACAATCATATATATGGTAATATATGAGAATGGTTATGGAAAACAATATCAGCAAATCAATTAATTACTGTGCTAAAATAAAATTAATATAAACATGATCCAACAACATATGCGATGATATAGACGTGTTTAAAGTTTAAAGTAAAGTTCAAAAAATTTACTTTTTTGTGTATAGCTACTTCTGATTTAAACGTGCTATAGTAATAGATTAAATTACACTCGTCGTATATTGATTTTCCTCATTATATTATGTTAAAAAATTAAATGCACTAAATTACGTATCTATAAATATATGTGTTATGTACCAGCATATATATATATATATATACTAATAAATATATAGCAAAATGTATATATAAAATGTAAAATATTGTATAATAATAATATCAAGATTAATAAAATAACAAAACAGTTTTCATAGTATACAAAACACACCAGTATTATAATATATATTTAATATGCGTATATTATATGTATATACAATATAGTATAGTATATATGTACTAAAGATAGATAGTATATATAGATCTACTATACAATACAATATATTTATCTGCGCGTATATGGTATAAAATGGAATTGGGTCCCAAAGAGATTTATTAATCATGTCGTTCGTATATATATAAATGTATAAAATAATAGTTATATATTTATATACAGCAGGTCCAGCAGATAGTAAGGGTCTAGTAGAGGCACTTGGTCTGCGTCCCGTATATCTAAATGACAAGTTTTTATATAACAAATGTTTTTAACATCGTATATGCTTGAACGGTTTAATAACATGTGCACTAGCTTTTTCATACTGCAACATAATCTATTGATAAAGACGTCTTTTTTTCAGCTTTTTTTGCGTTTTAATTTCAGTAATTTTTTCAATTGGGTTAATAATAAACATACAGTATATCATCACAAGTTTAAGTTAAGTTAAGCTAAGTTAAATATTTGATGGAGCATGAGCATACCTGTACATGAATTTTTATACATTTAATCGATGCAATTATCCACGAGATTTTTTTTGCAGTAATACTTCGTGTAAATGAGAAAAAAATTTTGTTGTTGGATTAAAATTAAACATCTTTAAATAGATATCTTCGAAAAAAGGACGTAATCATAGGTGCATGGAATAAAAAGTCAAGTGCACTAACTAACAATGATTTTATTGAAATTGCCTATTATAAGCAATACAGTGTGGAAATATCGTTTTTACAAAAAGTCTCATTATTTATTAATTAAAGATACTATTCGCATGATATCTATACACAATATTGTATGTATGTATATATAGCGGCAGGTATAAAGGAAGGCCCTCAAAATTTCGCACAGTATCTCCATCAGGACCTGCTTACATTTTATACATAACATTTATAGTATTACATATATTATATATTAATGTTTATCTCTACATTAATAATATTATTTCTATTTGGTATAGTAATACTACATAGATTTTTTTTTATAAATATACACAAAATCAATAATAATGACAAGAATAAAAATCACAATCATTATTTTCTTATAGTGTTTCTGTATTTTTATATTAAATATTTTCATCAAAATGCACATACATAAATTTCAAACAAAATATATGGTACTAATAACATAAACTATGGTATATTATATACACACGTGATACTCACACATATAATGATTAATTATAAAAATTCATTAATTATAATTCTTTATAAATATACATATATTGAATTATGTTACATTTCTTAATAGAGGAATGTTGAATATAATTCAAATAAGTATTAATATATTCTGTCAGCACATAGCATAAAATAGTATAAGACGACGGTGTAGAATTACGGGTATAATTCAGAATATAATATTCGGAAAAAAAATAAATGAATATTTATTTACAAAGAGAAAAATATACTTTAATTTAGCTCGCTAATAATGTCATCATTGCAAATATTTGTTATTTAGACAAACCGATATAATCCTCACACTGTTCTACAAATATGAACATCATGAAATTTTATAATAACCATAGGTTATATAAAGAAATTAAATCATATATTTTTCATTCATTAAAGTACTTAGAACTTGTATAAAAATTTAATGTCAATTATCCTCAATGCGAAAAATGAATCCATTTTTTAGTAAAATCGAGAAATTTTTTTGATAACGTTATCAATAAATTACCTTAAATCTTTAGTTGTAATAGGAATTAAAAAAATATGTTTTATTTTCCTCATTGTCTCATAAAACCAACCCATGGGACACCTATCTATATATATATTGTATGTAATATTATACACAACAACACATTCAATAAAAATATAATATATTGCATATTATTATTATATCATATTTTATATTAATAACATTCACATAATATTAGATTATAATCGTTTTTTCTTGGATTAAATTGTATCCAAATTTATATAAATATGTATTACATATATATTTACATGACACCGCCGGCAGGGTGGTCGATTTTACAAGTCGATTTTGTTTTTCTACCATATAGAATTTTGTTTGAGCTTCACAAATCTTTACAAAAATTTAATTACGTTGCACTGCGAAAATATATGTTAACAAATACAATAAAATTTCAAAGATTGATTCATTAACTTTAACGACCCACGTATTGTGCGTGCGTCTGAATTAAGAGGATTTTTTTTTTCTTTAAATGATAATCGAGCTGTTACTGGTAATAGATTATAGATTATGATGGTGGGTGGACGCTATTCATCAGTGATTAACAATAGTCACCACACACAGCGCATAAGAATTATTGAATTAATAACGCATCTATAACGAAACATAATTGTAGACCATTTAGTGAATTGTTATATATAGTAATATATATGTAGTAATTTAACAACTTGACTGCAATGTCAGATATAATTGTGCCGAAATGTGAGAAACACTATTGCAAGCGATGACTAGGTGTATGTCTGATTCGATATACCCCGATATATCATTCTAAAATAATATTTCTTAAAGTAACCTTCGTTGAATATATATAGATTCAATTCTGTTAATATCATTTGCACAAAATGGAACTTAGTCTTGACATGCAGAATCAATCGCCCCAGTGTGAAACATAAATAAAGATATTATACAATAATGTATCACCCAACTCAAACGTTTCACGTCTCATACGAAAGCCAGATCTGATAATTAGCCTTATTTATTAAACAATAAATATGATTTTTAATAATTAAAACTTAGTTTCTGATCTATAACCATATGTACAAAGATAATTACACAAACATTATATTTAAAATACTACTACTATGAGGCGATATTCAAAATTTGACGAACAGTTTTTAAATGATTTTTGATCATGCCATAATTTCTCACAAAATTTGATAAATCATCGATCGATCTAAAAATGTTAACATCATCTGTATTATATATATATATAGCATTTACATACGGAGTGTTTTAATATATTTGGGAAATCATTTACTCATATATGAATTTCATAAAATACCATGATGTTCTTCACAAACAATTGATTTAATATTAAATATTAATGTTTCAGTGACAATTTACTAAAATAATTTAGGAATACATGACAATTTTCCTATTGATTTGTAATTATATATGTTTGATTAAACTCCATACTTATAAAGTGTGTGGATTAATTTAAGAGGCTTTCCAAAAACTAGATAATAAATTAGCAGATTGTGACCAATTACAAAAAAAAAATGACAATCAACAAACTGTTCACACATTTCTGCAAAACAATCGAATGGATACCGCCAGCATAACCAATTTTACATTTTATAATATAGAATTGTACAGAAGACCTAATCACTACCGGCATAATAGATATTATTTAAATTAATTAATAAATCCATTTTCATATATCACCCGCATAGCAAAACTAATAAATTGTTAATACCAATTAAAAGACAAAATCAAACAAAAATTATTCACTTATAGCATAAGGAAATTATAGATACTAATATTCAATCATTTGGCAAGGATATCCAGTACTGCGTATGGGATGTATTTATACAATATTTTAATTTTAAATAATAATTAATTATAGATAGCATTTGTAAAAAAAAACAAAGCGGAGCAAATTATTCAGAAAATATGTGCTCTAACAAATTTTATAAACAAAATAAATAACCAAGATTTTCTTACAAACACCCTGTGCGAAAATTTTAGAATATATAAAATAAATAATAATAAGAAAAACAATAACTTGAGCAAAATACCGACTTAAGTTAAATTTCATATCAAATATTGTAGATATATATAATATATACGAGTTTATACGCAATATATTAATACACACATAAATATATATACACATTCCATATAAGAAGACGTAACAGAAACCAACAAATTTACCAAAAAAAATTTCTTTTCCTAAAACCTTGTATATTTATTAAAATATATGGTTTATATACAAAATATGGTTATGACAGGATGTCGCCATATCGTTGATTTATATTTTATGAATATTATTTATAATTCATATATGAAGAATAATATCCATATATATATAGAGAGAGAGAGGGGGTTGTGATTGTTGATTTATATTTATGTTTTGACGTAATTTTTTTTCAATTTCAATTTTTTGTTTTTCATATAAAATATTTTTTATATTTTTCCATAACAATATCTTCTTCGTTTTGGTTTTTTTTTCCAGGACATTCAGATTTTTAACAATTATATTAAAAGTATATTCTCATACGTTTTTTTATATTTCACAAAGTTTAGTAAGTCAGTAAATAATATGTTATAATTATATATATATAGTAATATTTATATAGGGTTGCCTATCGCAATGGTTATGAATTTATTTAATTTTCTCGAAATACAATATATTTCCTAACGCATTAATTATATACACAAAATTCATATAATATAATGCCATTTATATATACTTATTCGTTCGTATAGACACATCAATGGAAATGATTGATATCCGCTCTATAGAAAATAATTAATTTTGTAATGTTGACGCTATTTATTGTATAATATGTTCAAACAATAATATTAATAAATAATATTTATCGCAGAGCTGGGTTATACAAAATAATGTGTATGTATTTATCTATCTATAATGAAACAGCCCTATAATATAAATATAATATATATACTAACAATAAGTTTTTTTTAGTGGCAATAATATATTTATACTTTATTTATATATAGATGATATGACATTACGATGAATTCAAAAATATTATATTTATAAAATGATATATATTTTCAATAAATTTTGGAACAAAAAGAAAAGGAAAAGACAAACAAGATCATAAATTAAAATATTTTTGCAGAATAATATTTTTGGATAACAATAACAATAAAACAAAATTTACACTATATTAGAATATTATGTGTCGTTTATATTTATATATGTTATATATTAGGATGTTAGCTTAGTTTCCGCCCATAATTTGGAGATACCGGAGCTATTATGGCTTAATAGACCAGACACATAGGGATTAACCAGCGTAAAGTAATCCTCTAGCGCATGACAACGCTTGTCCATAATTTGCAAGAGTTGTCAAGCATATACGTCCGAATGGGAAAATCTTTCTGACCACCACAGCGTATTCACCGGACAAAATACCAAGGGTGAAGAGTGAAAAATGTTTGCAATTGCAATGTAATGCTGTATTATAATGAATATAATAATTGGAATTTCCACTTTTAAGAAATATCATCATTTTAACGGATTTCCAGTTTTGTATACATAATTGCAAATTATATTCAATTTCCAATCTTTCATAGAAGATATTTTTTAAAATCGATTCACACATTCAAAAAATATGACCGATTTTCCATTTGATGTCATTTTATGAAATAATGGTACTGTATAAATTTTTTATACCATTCGGTTGTTAACTTTATACAGTAACACAAATTTCTTTAAATTTTCTCTGCCATCGATTGGAAAATCGATCATATCTTTTGAATGCGTGAATTAATTTTAGAAAATCTTTTCTATGAAAGATTGGAAAATGATTATAATTTATAATTCTGTATACAAAAATGGAAATCTGTTAAAAAAATATCGCCCGTATTTCAAAAAAATGTTAATTCGTAAAAGTAGATTTTCCGGAAAATTTAGTTCGGCGAATATACCCAATTTTTTTTTCATAATGTAGTTTAATTTCACCCAAGTTATAAGAAAAATATAGTGATATATAAAAAATTAATTTATTTAAATAATTTGAACCAATAAATGTGTATTTTCACAATTCGGAATGGACGGACACTAAGACAAGGTCCTGAAATATTACAAATTATAATATACATATACTACAATATTTTACATAATAGTAGTAACATATATGAGGTAATAGTATCATATTGCTGACAATACAACACCCATTTAATGAATCATTCGTTATTATTGTTCTTAAATACACTGTTCTTGCTATTGTGAAATCAGGTCCGAAGATATTATGAAATTATAGAATGCATTCCCTTGGAAAACATATATGTCAAGAAATTCCAATGAAAACAGCAAGTTCTATATTAATTCTAGATACACGACTAATTCTATTGGTAATATTTGAGTACAAATGGAAACACGTTGATCGAGTAATGGTAATATCACATACTTTAGTCATATACATTAAAATTTTATCATTATTTAAACATATTTCATCTAAAATTTTCAAGATAATCGATATCAGATTGAATTTTTTTCCCATAAATAATTATCGTACCAATTATGGTATGTTTTAGTTCCAAATTTAATTGAATGTTAAATTTAATTATTGTATTGGACATTAGTATTCTTTAATGGTTGTTAAAATAAGTTTTTCATCGAAAATTAATATATCAATTTGTATACAAATTTATTTATACACATAATGTATAAAATGTTAAAATAATTAATTAAAGTGGAATAAAATTTGCTTATACTCGCCTGCGATAATAATATATACGTAAAAGTTTATATTTATTTTTATTAAAAAAAAAAAACATTTATAATTATATAAAAATATTTTTATAAAATAATAAATCTGTTTAACTTTCATTATGTTAATTATTTTGAACGTATATAAATAAATACAATATACCAATATATAGTAACTCTTAGCCGTCAAAGGTTTGTTGTGAAAATTAATAATTAAAGAAGCTGAAGTTTAGTTTACTGTAATTAGTTTCTAGCAATATATACTATTATATATATTACTCTATAATACAATATTATTGTAGGGTAAATAACTATTTTATTATCAAAATTATACACGAGTATACCTATAAAAATACAATATAATAACACATATAATATTATATACATGTAAACAATATTTATTTTAAATAAATATTAAAAACATAATTTTCATTTTGTGGTTAATTAGTTTATAAACATTTTGTGTGTTTGTGTGTGTTTAGTAATATGTGTGTATATATAATCATTTATTTCTACACTTCGAAGAAAATTTATATAATTACTATTGTATGTATAATACAATATATTGCTCGTGTGCATAATACAAAGTTTATTTATTTTACTAAATTAATTTCTTATTAAGATAAAAGCAAATAATAAAATACCAAGAGCTTTATAATATAATATCGGAAACTATATATATATATTTTATGTAAATATCTTTTTATATATAACATATATATATAGAATACTTATGTACTGCATATAAACTACACAAACACATAAGTAACGTAACATAAATAACATATATATACACATAAAATGTAAGATATTTATCAGAAAGATTTTGAACAAAGTTTCAAGTAATATAAAATATATTTTTAATGTAAGTATGGAGAAAATGTTAGTAGTTTTTGTAGACAAACGAATATAAGAAAATTTTACATATCTACATATTATATACATAAACAAAATTAATATATAGACTTGTAACATAAAATAAGTCTACGCATATAGAATACACTTTATTCATGTAATATTTTGGACACAATACATATTTATACCGTGAATCATTTACATAATATTTCAGGTTCACATTTTATATACCTAAAGAAAATGTTAGTATTCCCTTTTTTTTAAAAAAATTAATAAGTGTCTAACAAGAGATAACATATTTAGGCATATAATGAGTAACAAAAACCATGGAAAACTACCGAAAAAATCTGCAGACGCAGAATTGCAAGTGATTTAATGCTATAGTTTCCATATGTAAACAGCGGAAAAAAAAAGTTCGTTTTCAATGTAAATTTTTTACGTGGTACATTATTTTTCGTGCTGCCAGTTTTTCTCCTCCAATTAATACCAGAGATCGCTGATATTTTAACAAATACACTGACACAAATGTCAAATCTGAATAGCACAAAAATTTAATGATGAAAATATATTGAAAAATTCTGCCTTGACTCCGCGGTCATATTACTCGCAAATTGAAATTAGCCTTTACTGTATGAATGAAAAATGTGTAAAAACATTAGATGTTGACCGCAGGCAATTATTTTCAAACGTTTCTTGGTAATGGTTCAGAAAGAAGAAGAAATGGATGATTAAAAGAAAGACATATCGAAAGGCAAAAAATCACTAGCCAAATTTTGCTTCAACGATACAAAAGAAAATCTTTTTTGAGCCGAATTGTTACTGGCGAATGAAATGTGGATGCATTTTGCCAATCTTAAGCGGTGGAGACATTGCAATATTCCTGCAAAAAAAAGCTATCCTTTGTATTTTTTGGGATCAGAATGGAGATACTTTATATATACTATGAACTATTAAACGATGATCGCTACCTGTCGGTACAATTAATAAAATTGAATTAGCAAGATAAGAAAAAGTGATTTTGCTCTATGACAATTCGCTCAACTGCGAATATTGAAAAACCAGTCTAAATGTATTTGGTCAGGATGTACTATATATCACTCCACGCATTCACCAGTTGTCCTGTCGGGTCACCGTATTTTCAATTGTACGATATGACTAGATTTGAATCGATACAAAAATAATTTCTATTTCTATGATTTCTACTGAGAATTTTATGCTCTTAAATATGCGCCGATTGACGATGTAAATGTAAAACAATTATCATTAAAAATATATAGAAACACACAATTATATGATAAATGCTTTCCAATATTATATATACAATATACATATATTTTATAGCTTATGCACATATCTGTATTCTATATATTAAAATATTAAATTATACGAATAAATTATAATTTATATTATCATATATGAGTATTCGCATTCTATAGCTATATTTATTCAATTGTTTAAATATATCGTATATATTTTTTAATTAAAAGTATAAATATATAGTATTAAAGAGGTATGGTATAGGTATAGGGTAGAAGCACAAGTAACAATGTGATAATGTTAACCTGTTATGACCTCAAACCATGATTTAGTGACGCAGTAGTTAGAGCACATGTAATTGAAATTTGAGGTGCATGACTGGGTAAACAAAATTATTCTCACGAGTATAACAGAATACTGTTGTAAAAAGACGACACGGATATACGGAGTTATGGTAGCTGAAAATATTCGAACCTGAATTTAACGTTTCCCGGAATGTCAGCGAGTGAATCACTAATGTTAAATTAGTCATATAGAGAGTTATCACAGAGGTAAATTTATAATATGGAAAGGAAACCTATATATTTATATCTATGCCTGGAGGTGTCTGATGACTGATCGCTTACTCTTGCATTTACTCTATATGAATAATTTTACCTTTACTGTTTATAATTATGAAAAAAATATATTTATATGCATAATTATAATTATTTTGTGTATATACTAAACGAATTGATATGCAAATGCATCAATTCAATCATTAATAAATATAAACGAATGCAATATGTTTACAGCATTTAAACGTATATGTTGGTCGACATATTTGCATTTATATTTTAATATATACGCATATTATTTATAAATATTTATTTATATTAATTAATTAATTAATTAATTATAGACAATACTCGCAGTGATGCAGTGTAATGGATTTGAGATAGCACCTATATTTTGATAATTGTACCAATTGGAATATTGTCGTATATGTAAATATACCCTTACAGATTATTATCACATATAGTAGTCATATGTGTCATTTTACTTAAAGTAGAGTTTATTGCATTTATACCAAACACTCCATTAAAGTCAAGTAAGTAAATTACTCTGCATATATGGGAGTATATATAACAATTCAGTAATTGGTCTGCAATTATCGATAGATATAAATGTTTTCTTAATCAATCTATTTTTGTATGAGTGATTAGACCATAATGGTTATGTGTAGAGTCTACAATGCAAAATAACAATACTTAATATTAATAATTTATTTAGTGTATTTTTTTATTTAAATAATATATAATTGTGTAGATTCGCGAATATTGTGGTTAGAAAGAACAAAGTGCAGTTTTTAATTAAATGTTGCTGTTATAAAATAAAGTAATAGCACAACATTTAACTTTTACAAATTCAATAAATTGTAATCTATATACCTGTTATTCCATTTGTCACGCAATGTATGTATAGTGTATATGTGAGTGAAGTGTACATATTTATATCCTCCTAAATTAAATGCTATTGTATATTATGTATTAGTTCACTATATATACATATAGTGAATGAAAGAAAGTTATTTATGTATGAATAATTATACGTGACAAGTTTATGTATAGTTACATGTTTGTATATTTTGAGCAAAAGTTAAAGGTAGTTTTAATATAATAATATATATACGTAAATTTGTTAGACGATTAAATAATTTGCTTTGTTTTGTTATAGAAAACAAAGTAGTTTATATAAGGAACACACACACACACACACACACACACATATACAAATACTTAACATCTTCGATGCCTATATATATTTAAATACTTGATTGTAACATTTACATATATAGGATACGTATAAAATATAAATATATATAGAAAATAGAACAAAATTTACCATAAAATATATTATTGTTATTGTTAAGATTAAAATAATGCTGCCAATGTTGACTCAAACAATGACTATATATATGCTGTAATTTTATTATGAAATTCTTTATATAAAATGTTCCTATATAATATATGCAAATATATAGAGAGCTTTTATATTTAACAAATCATCATATAAACTTAAAATTATATTCATAAAAAAATTTCATATACGCAGAGTGTTGTTCAAAAGTTTGTGCACAACTGAAAAATTGACAACACATAATAATTATAATGAAAGGGAATCGCTTAAGGAATAATTAATAATACTAATACTTTTGACCACACTTTAATACTGCTGAAGATTCTGGACCAGAAAGAAACTAAAAAAAATTGATAAATGTCCTTATAGTCCTTGAAACTCGAATTCTTGTTTTATTCTCTTTCATCATGAGGTATCACATGCAAAATTTCCTATAAGGTCCATAATTTTATAATCACCAATTCTACTACATCACATCTATTTATGCGCTGCCATATTTTCTACTTCAATGTCAATTGTCATTTTACGATGAATTATTGATTTTATTGATAGCTATATTATTTATCTTAATGATTTAAATTGTATTTTTGCAAAGCAAATCTTTTTTCATATTGTAAATATTGTCGACAAGATATTGAAAAAATAATTTGGAATATTCAATTTTATTGGAAAAAATAGATCGTTCAACACTAAATAAATATTTTTGGTTAACTGGCTGTCGGTACAGATACGGGTCGTTTAGTTCGCTTGTCGTGTCTGCCGTTTCCTTCCAAATGTATAGTGATAGTTGGTAAAAACAAAAACACTATTTTACTGATATTAAATATTTATCTCAATCTTTTGTTTGACATTCAATTATAGTCAAAGAAACATATACAAATTTAAAAAATTTTAGGAAAAATCTTAAAAACCATTGATAAAAACAAATAGCCACTGTTTTGAAGCGACAAGGTTTAGTCGTTTAGATGGCTTAACCAAATCTGACAGCAAATGAAATTTCAAAGAAATATTTTCCGAATTTTATGCTGAAGAATGGGAACTGTTAAATCTTTAGCAAATAGCGGTGATTGTGTTTAAATGAAGCAAAAGATTAAAAACGAACTAATTGAATCTATTTCTTATGTCATTAAAATAAAAATCGAAGATGAACTTTAAAAATCATCTTTTTTTTTTCATAGCAAATTGACTGATATCCATAGACTTCAGATTGTTACCGCGTAGGTGAAGTATATAGTCGAGCGATTATTTGGATTTTTTTATTTAATTAGTATACGCACATATATGTGTTTTTTATGAATTCAATTAATTAATTCGGAGGCTGTCAATGTGAGTCATATAGAATCACCACACTGTTATATGCACTTATTTTTCAACATGACTGTATATGTGAGTTATATTATTTAATATAATTTATATAGTGAAAATAAAATTATTCACATAAGTGAAAATTTTAAAATAATATTTTTTTAATTTATATATTATAAATTGGATATTAAAAAAAGTTCTTTGATATAATATTATTGTTTGTATATAGGTTTTACAAAATTTAGTTATTTTAAAGTGCTATATTTCGTTAAGTGTGGTCGTATATGCGATGCAACTTGTAATTGTTTGACTTATTATTTATTATACATGAATTCGTTATAATTTAAAATTTATTTATTATAGGTATTTATTGATAATCAAAAAAATTATGGATATAATTGACATTACACCCGAATTAATTCTATTGAATTTGGACAAATATACGAATGGTACTCAGTGGATCATATAATACAATGAAATTATAATATAGTAAATTCTAAAACCATTATCATGTATGTATAATTCATTAATTAATTAGCTATTTAATTGTTTTTAAATAAGTGCATGAAAAATTTAGATTAAAAAAGTATCCGTTGATTTTATAATTTCGATCAATAAATCATCCATAAAATTAAAATTATCCAACGTCTCAAAAGAGTATAAACCTTACAATGTATTTGAATTACAATATTATTTGATAGATATGAAGTGAAAATTGTATAGACCCCATGCCATACCGATACTAATAAAATAGAATATAGGATTCTAAATAGATAAGGAATAAATATACAATATTGAAAGTCGAGTTTCCCAAATAGAATATGGAATATAAAGATTATAAAATGCGAATAAATAAATGTAATTTATTATTATATGGTACTTTTTATGTATTTTAATATCATATAATTTTATTATAATAAATAAATGGGAATAATAATATGCCATGTATAAATCAAATAAATTGAATTGTCTGTATTTATTTTATGATATTTTACAATTTATATCACATAAAATTAATATGGTATGGTGTATTTATGCTGCACATAACATTATATATTCAATTATATATATTATATGCGATAATGAAAATGTTATTGGAATGACAATTTTATGGAAATTTATGTAAATTCATTTTTAGTTTTATAAAATTGAATTTTTAATCAATGGAAATTCTTTTATATTTATATCTATTATTATATAATAGAAAATTTTCCTTTTATTTTATTTTGTATTTATTTATTTATTTATTTATATTTTTTTTTTGTACTCGTATAAATTTATAAATATAATTATAATTTTAATACATAATTGTATTATTTATTTATACATAAAAATTAAATATTCATATTTTATAATGATTTTTTTTATATATATAATATGATTTAAAATTAAAATTAATTTAACACAAAGTTCCTCTTTGAATCCATTGATGGAAAGTTATTTTATTATTTATAGTATAAAAAGAATGGAATCGCATTTAAAAACCAAAGTAAAAACAAATATTTTTTGACGAATATTTTTAACACTTAATTTTTATATATTCTATCATTTAATTGTTTTTTTCTTCTTCTTCTTGCTTTGATAAACAAATAAATGCGATACGTGACCTGTGGTGTGAGGTAAATACTTTCAAAGTGGAAAAAATACACTAATTGTGTTCTATAATCACATCATAGGTTTTTATAATTAGCGCACCATTTTATTTTGTAAACCATGTAAAAAGTTTTGAACTGGAAGTACAAGAAAGGGTTAAAATAAGGAAAAAAAATATGTGGTGAAGATTAATTTCAGTTTACATTGTTTTTCATCCATATTAATCAGTTAATTAGTTGGCCTAAGAAAAGTATAATAATTATTATTTTTAGTTTTTGAGATTTTGAAGTTTTAGCTTGCCTTTATTTTTGACTATTCTTATAAAAAAAAAATTTATTATTTTTTCAGTTTTTCGTTAACCAATAAAAACTGTCAAACTTAAGCAATACGTAGAATTTTTTTCTAGCCAAGAATTTCATTTCGCTCCATAAAAAGTCTGAACCTGATTCTGTTACTAAATTCTGTACCAGACAACAACAGAATAGCTCCGTTTTAACTTCGTAAATCGTCATTTTAGCAACCGAAAACATATCATTTCATTCTATGAGTATCATACAACCCGCATTGTTATTAACATTAATTAATGTGTTGATAAATTTTTTCCAAAATTCAAATCGATATTAAATTTTAACGATAAACGTATGTATATATGGAAATGAAAATAGAATATATTTGCCTACAATTGAAAAGTTCACAAGAAGCCGTCGCATATAAAAATACTTAAGTAATTAAACAGCAGTTTTAAATAGAACTAGCCAAAGGTACATTTTCAATTTTATCAAGAAAAATATGAAACGTATTGTGTGGTTTTTTTTATACAATAAATCAAAATCGATATAAAATGTATTCATCTCAAACAGAGTAAATTTATATAATATCATATACGCATTATTATATTGAAAATCTGAAAGTATGTGCCAAGACAATTTTAATACTGAATAACTCAATAATGGTATCAGGCATAGGTAAATTCAGATTGAGCATTATTTTTTATTTGGATATTGGTAAAAATATCATTTTTGTAAAAATTGTATAATGACCGCGGTGATATGTGAAAAACAGCCAAGCAGCAGTTACATCAATGTTATAATTAAAATACAAAAATGTAGGTATATGACATATACCAAAATATGCGAGCCAATGCTCTAACATAAACACACAATAATAATTTATATGAATTTATACAATTTATATTATACAAAAACTAAACATTTACAAAAAAATATCATCAAAATAATCTATTCGACAAAATCAAAATTATTACCATTAGGCCATAGGCACATTTTCACAAACGAACACACAAATACAAAAGTAATATAAATGTATACTCGTATATAAATACATAAAATATCTTAATATTTTGATATTCTATGATTTTCTATACATAAATCTTGTACTATATAATATTGTGTATCATAATTGTATATAGGAAAAATATGACAAGATGCAATAACAAGTATATGCCTTAAAGGAAACATTTTCCATAATAATAAACTTAGTTAAAGGTATGAATACCTTTATTTATTTATAATTCTCATGAGATTAACAACATTTAACTTTGAAATGTTAAATAACAAAGTTATGTCTGTATAATCTGTTACATTGTCTCATCTCAAATACAATATATAACTATATATTGCATTATATAAAGATACTCGTCGTATATATATATATATACAATATAATAATATATATTAAAAGATATGAATGAATGAGTTCACTATACAATATATATTGTATATACTATACAGCTACAGAATAATTATAAAATACATGTACACACACTAACTAAAACATAAAGTTATAATATGATATGTAATTTCTTTTATTGTATAAACCCTTTATCCGAAAAATTATCGCAATGACAGTTTAATATAAATGTTTAACTTAAAATCGGACTTTTCCATATCATATTCCGGATCTTAGAAATCAAATTCAGAATTTTCATGATCCTCAGGCAAGAGAAAATATTATATTTATAGACGCATACATCATAACTCCAACGGTACGAGGACGTAACGTGTGTTTAAAAGTAGATATTTTGCGAATATAATATTTAAAAAAATAATTACTAACTCATCTGTGAACAGCGATATTTTTTGTGGATTTCTCGAAGAATTAATATATAAAATTCAAGAAGAAAATAATTTTAGACAACGCAGCAATTCACAAGACATTGAAAGTGCTACGGATATTATAAATAAGACGAATCATATCTTGTAGCCTTTGTTTTTCCCATATTCTACAATGCTGAATACAATTGAAAACGTTTTTTCTAAAACTAAATTCAAAGTTCGAAAATTGGGGGTGGATCCTCTAAATAACCAAAATTTATTTAATATATTTGAAAATTCTGTGAAAACCATCACTCCTGGTGATTGTAGCAATTATTTCCTAGCTATGACTATAAAATTGCCATCAACAACCTTTGCATTACATTAAAGTTATATTATTTTTCATTAATTTAATTCATTTTATTAATTTTAACTGTTTATAAATAAATCCTAAATTTGATTTGGTTAATTCTGTATTTGATTTTTAAAATCTTGAATTTGAATTGGAAAATTCTGAATTTGATTTTTAAAATTTGGAATTTGAAATGGAAAAGTCCGAATTTGAAGTTAAAAACCTATATATAAATTTGGTAACGATATATATATATATATATTATGGACGACGAATGATTTATAGGTATTGTGCAAAATTTTAAATTTTCATGATATTTTCTTTCAGTTTATGCTAAAATAAAACACAAGTGACAGTAAAGAAAAAGCATCTCAAGATTATTATAATTGTTGTTTCAAAATTGATATAAATATGCTACTAAAATTCGCTTACAATGTCTAAAATCGATAATAATGGTAATGGTAATTGTTTATCTAAAAAAACAAAGTCTTTTTAGTAGTTTCGACGATTTATAGACGGCAGAGAAGACATCGATTAAAAAAAATCCAAAAAGTGATCGATTTTGTTAAAGTTAGTAAAAATTCTTCAGTGAGATTAATGGAAATGAAACAACAATTCATCAAATTTTAACAGCAAATATAAGTATACGAAAGGTATATTCAATGTTTTGGCCAAAACAATTGACAAATAACAAATAAATTGCACCGAAATATAATTTCTTAAAAATTATTGCATGATGAAGTGTTTTTTTTTTATCCATAAATAATTTGTTCAAAATGGTACAACCAGTAATACTTTATATTATTACCTTAGAGTAGTGAAGCATTTACTAAACCGTATTCATCCATGTGTGCTTTTTTCTTACAACCATTTCGGTTATTTTTCAAACAGTGAGATGGTGTATTATATATACATTCATAAATAACTTTTAACATTCATTTCATATCATTATTTTGTTTTTTTTTATCAAAATAATATCAAATATCAAAGAAATATACTACGTTGTCTATACACAAATACATACAATACAACAAAATAGAAGCAGGACATTTTAGCCTGATTATATAATACATTAATACATTGAGCAGAGTAGCTTTTCTATAAATAAACAATAATATAAATTTATTTTAATATAATACATTTTATTTTATATATATATTAATTTTATTATCTTATGATGTTATCAATTGATGTCAATGATTCTGTTATACATGTTACTATTATATTATTCTTTTTTCTCCGCTTGTGTCTTACATATACACATTTTTTTCATATATACACAGATCTATAATAATACGCATTCGTTTCCTATATATTATACTACATAAATATAAGTTATACTACTACTGAATACATACAGTTATATGATAAAATTGGACATTTACACAATTTCAAGTATAGATAAATCTACTACCCTATTTATGTCAGCTGTTAATGTTAATTTATGTTTATGTGCATTATTATGATTGTAATAAAATTTTATTAGAAAAGTTGTTTTCAACAGTAGAGAAAAAAAAAAAAGCAAAACAAACAAAACAAGACAAGACACGACGGGGAAAACGAGTAAATAAATACCCAAAATAAATTTCTATATGACTGTAATGAATTTTATTATATGCAAAAATATCTTAAAAATTATACTAACTATACTTAAAAATTAATGCTTATTATTTTGTTATGACCCTCTTTATTTTATTCTGCTGATTAGAGTAGAGTGATCAGTTAAAAATAATTAAATTTCAAATTTTTTACTACTACTAAATTCAATAATTTATATATTTATTTATTTTTGAAAGATACATTAAATACCATGCAGACACTTATTCGTTTAAATTTAAAAATTATTATAAATATAATATTTTTATTATATCATTCAAATAAAAATAATGAATAATTAAGGAATAACAACTTTCTTTTTATAGTTACAGACCATTTGGTGAATTGTAATACTGCAATGCGAAATAATTTACCAACTGTAATGAGTGTTTGATAATATCGTCATTCGTCAATAAAATATGGGCTATTATAAAATGTGAGAATTTAACATAATTCTTTTGTAAAATAGGAACAAAAAGTGCCCTATATTATTTAAAAACGAATAAAATAATTTTGGTTATCGAATTCAAATATAGAAATTTTCAACACAACGCAGTATAAAGTATAAATTTATAGACAGACGTCCTCTCCTTAAACTTAACTAGTTATAAGGCAGTTGATTGATGTATGAATATGTCTCCTGCAACCAAATTGATTTTCAGGAATAATTTTAAAATTATCAAAATTATCACTGATTCTAAGTGCAATCGTTAAAATGTTTTGCTTCATAGATGTTAATTTATTGGTTCATAACTATTTGCTTTATTTTATGTTTTAACCCGTTTATTTTTGGGATCACATATGCCACATTCAATATTTTAGAATAGCAACCAATATTGAACATTTCGATTGAATAATCTAAAAAAAAACTAATCCGAAAATTATTTTAAAATTAAATTTGGGATCTCGTCCTGTTTACAAGTTTTTTATTGTTTTGTTACATTTTACCATAAAATTTAAAACTCAATTCATTTATTATAACATTCCTTCGTATGTCAGCTGGATTGAAAAAGAAACCGAAACTATATTATTGTGTTGAAAGGAGAATCAGAGTTTGGATTTTTCATAATTGCAGTGGAAAACAACACTCAAATATTTACCAGAGAGATTTAGTGTTGTTTTAAATAGATAACATAATTTATATTGTATGTAAAACAAAGGTAACCCAAACCCATCAATACTGATTTAATATGTTTCGCCAAAACATTTGTCTAATCAAAGGTGTTCATTTTTAAATGCCCAGACGTTGGTTGATCTAACTGTTTGATGCTTCCATTGCCTTAGAACCAGTGAATTTTATTGTTGTTTGAATGTATTATCGTTCAATTTGTTAATGCTTTTTATGATGAATTTTAATTAATATTTTTAATCTTATACACATAAGTAGGCAAACGATTTGAGAACGAAGATGTTATGCATCATATTAAAAAGGACGCCATACCGACAGGCGTCTAAGATTATTCTTGAAAACAATTATACATAAAATCCGTTCAATCGCAGAATAAATTCAAATTATTTGTTTGTAATGATCCTTACTGGTACATGACGTCAGTAATAATTTGTTATAAAATAATATATTTAAATGATCGATTGCAATTTTAATTTCCATATCTGACGTATTTTGATTGTGTTTAATATTTCTATATATAGAAATAGGTTTGATTCCAGTGACATATTATAAATAAATCCCAAGAGTAGTTCGGTACGGTTATTCTCCTAAACCACAATAGTATGAGAGTATTAAGGACAACCAACAATATAAGTAGGAAGTAGTCTACACTTAATCAAAATTTAGTGCAATTTTTCAGATCAGGTCATTGAATTTAAGGATATATAGAAAATGCTTTGTGTTGAAGTCACCCACAACAATCATAACTTCGTCATCTGTATTTTTTTTTATATCAATACCAATTCTTGTCATATCGTTAGTTTGTAATGGTAATTTACCATTATCCATATAAATGTGTGGCTATTATGAATCGAATTATTTTCGGATTATTTATGTGATCATATGGTTAATGTTATCATTGTCAGTGATCAGTATAAAGCCGTACCTCGACGCATTCCAGCAGTTGTTTTAGCATTTCTGATGAAGTTACGATTATTCAAGTTTATTTTGTGATATATTAATTTTATTTCATTAAGAAAATATACAGGACAGGTTTGTTAAAAAAGAAAATGGGCAAGTGAATATCTTTTTTTCTTAACTAACTACTTACTGAAGAGTTAACATTTAATTGGATTGAAATAAATTATTTATGATTATTTTCTAATAAAATGCAATATGAAATAGAGGTTCTTGTCTAAAATAAATTTCTAAAACACTTCAAATGTTAAATCATCTGCGCAAAAATAAAGAAGATTTTATTATATTATTATTATTTAGCACAACGCATGCGATATATAAGCGTCAAATCAAATGATTGTCAAAAAATGGTCAATATATTATGTCACTCACGCATGTGTTTTGTTTATTTTATATGGTTGAGGTTTGAGAGTTATGTTTGTGTATATTTATTTTTTGTTTACTTTTTTATATTTATTTATAATTATAAATTTTTATAATTCAGATTCAGTGTTGAAATGTTGAAGAAGTCGTTGAAGTCGTCGTTCGTTTGTCCTCATTAGAAAAAATGTGTGTTTTTTTTTTCTTTTTTTGTAATAAAAAAAATTAAGTGTTTTTTGTGATTTAAATATAAGAAAAATTTTGTCTTGTATTTTAGTTCCTCAGATTAGACTAGGTGGTTTCTGTGCAAAAAAATTATTATTATAATTATAGAACAAATATTAAATTGTAATGTATATAAAAATCAATTAATTATACATTTATATTTAATAATACAGCAACATACTAATTATTTTTATTGAATAATATCAATAATAATTAAGGTAATTATCGTAACACTATTGAGACATATATGAGACTAAAAATAAATATATACAATATATATAACGTAAATGATAAGGCGGTTTTGTGAATTGATTAATAAATTTCACCTTTTAATAAAAATAAAATATACGTAATTTGTATATAATATAGTATTAGGAGAAATACCATTTCAAATTGATTCGATAAAAGTGATACAAAGTTATTTATTTAATAAAGAAAAGTGTAAACAAAATTGTTCAATAGTAAATTGAGTGCAAAAAAAAGTAAGTGTGTTACTTTTTTTTTTGCTTAAAGTGTTTTTTTTTATGATCAATTGATAACAAAGTTCAAATTTTTTTTTAATATGTATTATTATTTCATTATATGGTAGCTGATATTGTTATTATTATAGCGATAGTAATAAAATTTTATTTTATACAATTTAAATTGAATATTGAAATATTTTGTTTACAATTTAACAATCGACACTACAGTCTATAATTATATAATATAAGTATTAATATTACAAATCTGTATGTGTATGTAAATTTTATAGTAAATTACTTAAATGCTCTACCAGAGCAAATCTATTTATAATAGTTATTAACTAAAATATCAAATACACGGAATTTCGATTTTTTGTAATCAAATATACTAACAGGTGCGGAAAAGAGTTAATAAACCTCTTTAATTGTTATTTATTCTTCAATTTTTTTTAATTTTCACTGACATCAATAGGAAAATCCGATTTTAAAAATATGTTCTATGAAAGATTGAACATTATCTAGATTTGTTTACTTTTTTCACTGTCCATAACTGCAGTAAAATCCCTCAAGGAAATGATGGAGATCATAATTCTAAGCCGATAATACTAATTGAATATTATTATTTAATAATTTATACTTCGGTAGCCTCATCTTTAAACTATACTCTTTTCCAAATTAAATAAATTTATGTTTAAACGACTTTGCAGAAAATAAAATGATATCATAGCTTTCTGTAATTTCGTGCAATTAAACAATAAGAATTTGAATAAAAAAAAAAATTGTTTTCTAATATAATGAATTTTTTTTAAATTCTGACGGTAATTTTTAGGAACATAAATTTAAAATTATTTGATAGAAAAGAAAATTCACAGGAATGTATTTTTTGTACGGCATTTGTAATGGAAATTGCAAAAATACCGACAATGTTAGAAGAGAATATGCAAATCTGTAGCCAAGTAGCAGATTAACAAATTGCCGTATACATTTGTAACCAATCATCTCAATTTAAATATTAATGATGAACCAACAGTGCAGCAATTATTGGTAGAATTCTTCGAGTTTCAGTATAAGAAGTATAAATAAATAATGGATTTTTAAAATGATAGACTGGTCGTGGTTAAAGCACACCCGTAACACAATAATTTTCAATCAGTATTGTGAACTTAGTATGTAATGTCGACCAAATTAAAATATCGTATATTATTGTAATTGTGGACAGCCTGTAATAAAAAAAATGCAAGCGTTTCAATTTAGAGATAACAGAAAAAATGAAATCATAATCATAAAATTTACAATATATTGTCGGAAATTGAATAATATATTGTAATAACTATAAAAAATAATCATGAATTGCATTGTATATTCATTTGTTGAAAAATTATTATTTATTACACTTCAATCAAACAGACCTTCACTGTTTAAAAAAAAAAAATGCAAATTAATTTTGCGTTAATAATTGAAAAAAAAAACTTAATAAATTGTTTATTTCTTTAATGCGAATGTCTATATTAATTATTATTAATATTTACAATACAATTTTTTAAATCAATGAAGTGCTCTATATGGAATATTGGTAATTTAATTTAATAAAAAATTAGTTTTTTCATTTTTGCCGCCAATATGAAATGCGTCGGAATTAAAAAAAGTATTATGACGCAATTTTTTGTCGGCATCGCTATCACAAAGGGTTGAATTAAGAAGTCTATTTTAAATTGATGTTTATCTATTAAAAAATTGTATAACCAAATACATAATTGGGAGCACATTATCATGGATGCTATTCAATCAATTAATCGCTTTAGTTTAAAAAGATATGAAACATCAACAACATCATATATTCTTAGCCCAGTGGATGTACTAAAATTCATAGAAATAGATGAGCATGCATATTATTGTGTTACCACGAATGGGTGTCACTTTAACTAATATGGGAATAATTTACGCAAACAAACAAAATAGGACAAAAAATTTAAAAACAAATTTTACAATACTAAATAATAACATTATCATATTCACAATATTAAGTAATCATATAATCGAGACTAAAGTCTAATGGATGAGAAATATTCGACCTTGTTGACCTATATATGCTAAAGATATCCGATATCACTATCACATGAAATATTATTAATAAATTACTGCTTTTATATCACTTTTACGAATACTTCATCATCATATTTTTATACTATATACGCATTTTTTTGTAATATAATGATATTTAACACATAGTTGTGTATATCTTATACTATAAAATAAAGAAACGATAATAATATTTATTATTTCGCTTAATCATTTCGCGCACATATAAAACAGTATTTATTAGTTTGTAAATAATACTACTAACAATATAAACATAATATAATTAATATACAAGCACATCGCACACACATATTTATTCGAACTATCAATAGCATTCAATTCAAAGATAATGAATGATAATAATAATTAATAGAGAGAAAACATATGAACATAAGTTTTGGCAAAACTTTATATAAAAAAAAAATGTAGTTAACCTTCTATTTTTAAATAGTATTTACAAATTTAAAGTAAGTTTACTCTCTCTCTGTAAAGGAATTGTTTCCAAAATATTTATCACCTTGAAAGTGAATCATTGGACCGAAATCAAAGTAATATTTTTTTTTTAAGCGCTGGAACAATGTTTTCGATGAATCATTGTCATAAATATATGGACAAAGTAACGTAATCCCAATGAATATAACAATCGTTTACAGAAGCAATACTTCATAAATATGATTTACTTATTAAAATATTGTATTTATTTTAGGCTGATCCTACACAGAGTTGTAAAAACACACATAATTGCATGAGGATAGGTACAACAATATTTCACACAAAGTCGTTCATTGTGAAAAAAACAAGTTTTATTTGTTATCTTCACAAATTTCCCCGCAAGTAGTAGAAGTTTACATAACACAACAAACTAAATTCTCACAGAACGATCCCAATAACTATGCAATTGAATGAATATGTTGATAATCAGTTTTAAATAAACAAATCAGTAGATTGGATTCATTTTCTATATTCTAGAGTTTAACTCTCGGCGACGTGACAAAATGTCAGGCGAAATCTAAAATCTGTAAATTTGAATTCATCTGTATACACGGGCTACGTGATACGTTGTCATGAACCAATTAAATATTAAAGTTATACTGCTATTTCAATAATATTAAATAATATTTAAATATATTAATAATAAAAGTAAATTTCATTAACAAAATGCAAAATTATTTAAATAAAACATTTTTGATGTGACATTTTACGACATCGAGTTTAGCTTTACATGCTTAAGTAAATAATTAATTAAAATATTATTTTATAACATGCATAAGCGAAAGTAGAGAAAACAAATTTAATTCATTAATTATAATTGTATTATATATCAAAATATGGTAAATTTCAAAAATTCTTTCCAACGCTGATGAGCAAAAATACCATTCCTTTTTTTTACTTTCATATTTACAGTTAATCTTAAAATTATTCGTACACCAAGAATATTTTTAAGAAACTGAAAAACAAAAAAGTGTTTTGGTTGTAATCGGGAGCTTTGTATATGGTTGTGTATAAGGATTAGAATTGTAAATTTTCATAGACACAATATTGTATAGATAAATTAAAGAAAATCTGCTGATTTATTAGAACTGCGGAAATTACATACTCGTCTTATTCAACAAATGAAGATGATTCTTTATTATTGCTGAAATTGTAGTTGTTTTATAATAAACCCGATTATTGTTACATAACAATCCGCATCGTCACCAGATCGTAATCACATTCAGAATTTGTTGTGTCATTTGGAAAATAAAAAGTGATATAACATATAAAATTAAAATCGCAGTTAAAATCAGTATTACAGAAACAATGGAACGGAATATTACACGAAATTCTCTCCATCCCAGATAGATGTCTGCAACACACAAAACATTTACTTGATTTTAGATAAAAACCGTCAATTTTGAGATTCACTATATTTTTATTTATTAATTGTTTATTTATTTTTATTTTTTGTAAATTGCATAATTCGTAAAAAAGAATGTTTTTTATTCTTTTTAATTAAATTTAATAATGTAAAGTATTATATTGCTCTGCCCCACTAATATATTTCTAATACAACAATAGCGACCTATATGTGTCTTGGAAATGACAATGAAGGAAACACACTTCTTAATGATTAATCTCTATTTGTCTACACAAATTGTGATTATAAATATTTGATGTGAATATAATATGAATATTATTGATAAGAAAAATAATTTAATTTCATGTCGGTTTATAGATATGAATCAACAAATTTATAAATTAATATACTTAAGCTAAGACAGCTGACATTTGCATATAGAAAAAAACATTTTATTATAAACCGGTTTAGGAAGAACGATATTTAATATTGTTGTTATATCGTTCTCAAAGAATTAAATAATTATCGTTCTTGATCTTTTTAATAGTTATATTTTTATTTGTTCATATTATATATGAAAGCATAAAAAAACAAATAATAATTAAATAAAAAAAGACACATTAGGAACAGAATCATAGAATATTGCAATATCGTCTTCTTCTTGAACTCAAATACTAGCATAAATTTCATTGCAATTCGATCAGAGAGAAATTTATATGGTTAAAATAATTTTCGTACGTAAGAGTGAAATAATATAGAACGACGGCAGCGAACGAATAAATAAAATAAAATTTTAAACACTGGCTAAAACTATTATAGATTGACTATTTTCTGAAAAATGTCACAAAAGTAAAGTTTTTCCAACCTGTTTTTTTTTGTTTTTATATAGATATCGAATACAAAAAAAAAATACGATGGATTTTGATTTAGTATTAGTAGAAATAGGTGAATTTGGACGCTATCAGCAAATCAATTATTTATTATTATGTTTACCTGTATTATTTGCAGCTGCAAATAGTTTATCTTACGTATTTACAGCTGGTATTCCAAATTACAGGTAAATATATAAAGAATTCCAATTGGAATAGGAACAAATACCTGAAATAACTGTTTCTATTCTCTTCGGCCCACATGAATGCATAGATGTTTTGTACCTGGATGTGATGATCCTGATGATCCAATTTATAATAAAGACTGGATACATTATTCGGTACCGGGAACTATAAGTGCAAACAGTTTTACACCGGCGCAATGTTTAATGTATAAAAAAGAAAATGAAACAAATATTGTATCATTACAACAAAATGAATGCCGACCAGAATGGTTTACAAATGAGGAAATAAGTTGCTATCGATGGGTTTATGATAATTACGAAAATACCATTGTTCAAGAAGTACGTTAAAATGTGTTATAAATAATCTAATAAAATAAAAATAAAAATTTCATTATTTATATTACATTTCAGTGGGGCATAACGTGTCCAGAGAATCAATGGATGCTGTCATTAGTTGGTAGTATGCATTTTGCTGGCATTATTGTTGGTTCAGCAATATCGGGAATATTAGCAGATCGGTAAGTATACATAGAACTACACAATAAATATAGACAGCGAAAACGTATAATTAAGTGAAATTTAAAATAGTATCAAGTATCAAATAAATTTTATTCAAAATTAAATTTTCATTTATAGATTTGGTAGGAAAATTATATTCGTTCTATGTATTATATTTATGTCTGTAACTGGAGTTGGACAGGCTTTATCAAGTAGTTATATAATGTTTTTAATATTTGGGTTTTTAAATGCAGTTGGTACATCAGGCGTTTATCCATTGGCATTTATTATAGGTATATAATTAATATCATAGACGTGCAAGTATGGCTTTGCGGTTGTCAAATTACACACAGTTCAATTCAATCAATAGGTGTCGGTAACGAGGCTTCATTAACTTATATATCGCACCACTCTGATCACACAAAATACACAATGTAACCTCTTTTTTCCATGGATATTGCGTTTTGGTCGACGATTTTATTGGTTGACCCGGATTAATTCAATGTTTAGATCGTTTAGGATATTGTTATTATATATAATCTATTTTTCATCACTCTGCGACAGTACTGCTTTTCATTCAAAATTTTACGAACGCTGTTACATTGCCTCGATCACTCAATTCATATGGAATCCATTTCTCTTTACTTTGAATTGTTTCCATTGTGCTCGTAAACGTTTAGAAATAAATTTTTGCATTACATTTAATTTACAATAGTTGACAGTTTGTGTATATCATCATCATTTAATTATGTTTGCAATTTTGCATCTTCGAATTTTGTAGGTAAGGTTGTTCATTCTGTTTCTCATTCACATCAAAATCACCGTTAATAAAACATCGAAACCACTGGGATCTTTCACAACTATGAATTTCAGAAATCTAGGTATTCGCCACAAATCATTATGTGCGGTAAATGACTTCCGCAAAGTTGTATTATTTTTATATACCATATGAATAAAATATTATTAAATCAATAATAAAATTATAAATTCTTGATTTTTTTGGTTTTTTTTTATAGCTGTTGAAATGGTTGGACCAAAAAGACGTGAATTGTCCGGCGTAATAACAAATTATTTTTATGCAATTGGTGAGGCATTTGTTGGTTTAATTGCATGGCTGTGTACAGATTGGACTACAATACAATATATTGTATCTGCACCATCAATAATATTTGTGGTATATTACTGGTATGAAAAAATAATAATTTAAAATATTTCTAACAAAAATGTGCATTAATTTCAATTCATATATAGGATTATTCCGGAATCTGTACGATGGCATCTGGCTAAAAATCAAACGGATAAAGCTGGAAAAATTATTAAAAAAGCAGCCAATGTAAATGGTGTTACATTATCTGATAATATTATTCAAATATTTGAATTAAAAGCAAATGAAAATGATAAGGTATGTATACACGCGCGGTCCGTAAATAACCGGAATGATTTTCCATCTAATATATGGATGTTGGTAACGCCGCATCTGTTGTCGGTCAATTAATTTATGAATTGTGAATCAATCTATAATAAACTGTCTTTAGTTTTATCACATTTTCTGCAGTCTAAATCAAAACACGACGCATTAAGTGACCGCAGTTTTTGTGGTTCGATCGAAAAATGTAAATAACACGCATATTAAATTTCGATTTAAAATTGTTATAAATACTATCGAAACGCATGAAATGCTTAAAATCGCTTATGGTGATAATTGTACATAAGTCTTTGAGTGGTATTAACGATTCAAAGATTGCAGAGATGATGTTAATGATAATGAATGTCCAGGCAGAGCATCAACAATTAACTGGATTTTGCTCGCCACATGACTATTTTCTATTCGCTCTAATCTTCATATGAAAAGAAACCATTTTGCATTAATTGAATACATTGAACTGTCAACGAACGTTCATATCACTTTTCTTTAAATAAATTAATGGTTTGCTTTTTCTCAATTCCTTTCGGTTATTTTTTGGACAGAGGGTGTATATTAAATATATTTAAATAAAATCAATATTAAATTATTTTTTAACATTAGATATTTTCTACAGGATACTCCTATGCTAACAAAACCAATTATTGTTTTACCGGTTAACAAGCTAGAAGAACAAGATATGTTAAAAACCATGAAACAATTACTAAGGTCAAAGACATTAATTGTGCGTTTGTTAATTTTATTTTACATTTGGTAAGTTGCATTAAAATACTGTTTTATTGCCACTATGTAGTCTACATAAATCGTGATCGAAGAATTTCTATAAAAGTCACTGGCACGATATTTTTGATATTTATATATTATTTTTCTTTTTAAATTAGGGCTACAAATGCATTTGTTTATTATGGTTTATCATTAAATTCAACAAGTTTAAGTGGTAATAAATATTTAAATTTTACATTAGTATGTTTAATTGAAATACCTGGTTATACATTGGCATGGATTGGTATGAATAAAATTGGTAGACGTTGGTCATTGGCTGCCTCTTTATTACTGTGTGGTTTCACTTGTATTGCCGGAGCGTATGTTCCTGAAGGTACATAAAAAAAAAAAAATTAAATTTAATATTTGTGTTCGTACAACAATAATCTATAATTTTAAAATATATTATTCTATAATATTCTATATCTAATAGATTATACATGGGCTATGATAACCTTATTTTTAATTGGAAAATTAGGTATAACATCATCGTTTGGCATTGTTTATGTTCATTCAGCTGAAATGTTGCCAACAGTAAATTATTTATTTATTTTTATTAAATTACATTTTATATTAAATCGTATTTACATTATTTGTTTTCGTTTAGATAATTAGAAGTGGTGGCGTTGGATCAATGTCAACGGTAGCACGATTAGGAGCATTGGTTGCACCATTTGTACCGCTTTTAGTATGTACAATAAAAATTATAATATTTATAAAAAAATAAAGGTATATTGTAAAATTTGTAATTAATTGCAAAGTTAATAATAATCCAACAAATGTCGTATGCGATAAAAGAAGTAATTATGTATGCGATTTGATAAGCAATTTTACAATATTCCTTATTTTTGTATTATATTGTTTTGTATATATTTCAGTTAAATTACATTTTAAATTTTATAATTAAAATTAATAATTAATTTAAATTTAACGTTTATATAGAATTTTATCTATAAACCATTACCATTACTGTTATTCGGTTCAGTTTCACTATTTGGAGGTATAATAGCATTAATTCTACCAGAAACACTTAGAGAAAAATTACCAGAAACGGTTTGTTATTAATTATTTTTATTAAAAATAGCTCAATTTTTTGAGACAAACTACATTTATTATTTATTGATGCAGGTTGAAGAAGCTAAAAACATTGGAAAAGCATCTAAACATATTGAATAAGATATACTCGTTTTTACGTAACACCATACAATCTGCAAATATTGATAGCAGATAAGAAAATTGTTACCAAAATACAAAACAATAGTAAGTTTAAGATATAAAAATTTTGTCATTACATAGCTAATTTTTTTTTTTCATTTAATTTTAATTTATTTAATCTGAAATAAAAACCCAGTAGTAGTATAAAGCTAGATTTTCAGTACCGCCTAATTAGCAGAGGTTGATTCTTATAGATTGGTTGATTTTTAAATTAAAACAAGCTTAGGCTAATTAGACGATACTGAAAATCCATCTTAATTCCATTTTTTTTTTGTTATTGTATAAATAAATAAGTAATTATAATATATAATTTGTATGCATAGAATATACAACATATAATATAAGATGGAGTTAATCTCAATATACGCAACGGCAACGCGCAACAACACGCTGTCAAAAAATAAGTTGTACAAAAATATAATACAATATATATGGGAGAAGATAAAATCACCCCAACGCTCGCCATTCGTTATTTTATATTGTAAAAGTTGCGTTGTAAAACGGTGGCGTTGTGTATGTTGAGGTTTAACTGCATCATACAATTATATAGATTGTTTTTGCTCTTACACTATATTTAATATTCACATTATGTGGGCTTTGTCTTTATGTCAAATTGCACTTTTATATTTATTATAAATATTCATATACGCCAGCATGTGAAGGTTTTCTGCAAGTCTTTCGTGGTTTTTTTAAGCATATTTTCTAATTACCTCTTTTTTTGCATAGGCATGTTGAATTATTGCATTTGATATAATACAAACTAGGATGAATTAATCGTTGTTCGTAATAGTTTTTATTGGAATCGCTGCAGTATAAAGATATTAGAAGTTCTAGCGTTTCCCAAAAGCAAAATGACATATGTCCTAATTGGTTTTAATAAAATAATAATATAATTGTACATCATTATCTTGTTTATAAACAGCGTTAACTTTCCGCAAATAAGTCAATATAATTTTTTGAAGCGTTAGTCCCGACTGTTTCGGTGTGGTTTAAATATGCTTGCAGATGGCCGGGTATATCACCTCTTCTGATTGTTTAATCTAATGACAAGACATGTTTATTTTTTCATGTGAAATAGTTGTAGCAGATGTAAAAATCCTATTTAATACTGGTGAAGTAATAAAGAAGGCAGTAGAACAGATGAATGATTTTTTCCAAAAGTCTGCATACGATGCAACAATTAAGGAAAGACGGAAGTTGGAAGAGCAAAGAAGATTAACAAGCGTCGGCCGTCGGACAAAACAAAGTGACACATATGGTCCTATAAAAGAACTGAAAGAACTTTTGAACACCGAACAAAATTAAACGACCCAGGCTTACTTGGAGAATTTAACAACAACGGTGCTAAAAGAACAATATATTGAAATTGCAAGTATTCCTCGTAAAATATCTCATAAGAAACTCTAACGTCGGTCAGAACAATTGAGACGGTAGTACCGCACGGGGTTAATATTTATTAAAATTAATTTATGCCTTAAAATTGAGTGAATAATATAATAAAATAATAATAATAATATAATATTAATAATTAACAATTGACAATGGATTCATAACAAATTAATGTACTTAACTTATTGTATATAGGATTTTATCTGAAAAAGACACATTTTCTATGATACATTGTCATCCCGTGACATTTTGCTTTTCTCTATTTTTTTGTTATAAATATCGAATAATCCAATACACGCTAGTAAAACTCCAAATAAAAATTATTAAAATAATAGACTTGCTGGTCGGAGGAGTACTAAATTATAATTATATAATATTTTCCAGCAAACTAAACTATAAAGTTAACTTTAGTAAATATTGCGACGAGGTCAATACATCAGCATATATTGATAATAATTTTTCAGCGTATATATCCATTCTTTATATACCTATAATTTATAAACCAAAATCTCTTAATTACTTTGAAAACATAAAATCACTTCGATCTGATTAGGTTTACCGACCTGAACACATTAAAAGCATAGGATTATTCGATTTTTATATAAAAAATAGTCGGATAGAGCAATGTGACGGCATGGCAATGTTTCTGTAATAAGTAAATTTAACCATAAGTTGATACTCATATTTTATTTAATTTATTTTTATTCATATGGATATTATTGTATAATTGTAATAAATTTAAATAAGAAGTTTGTAACTATTAATTAATTATAAAAAATAAAAAATGTTTTATATTTTATAAATTCCAGTCATAATATTGTTATTTTTTAAAACTAGTTTATACCAATGTTTTTACACACAAAAATGATAATCACAATTATGGAATTTGAATTGGTTTTACAATCAATCATATCGAATATACGTTGATTGTTCAAAAATTTCGCAGAGCGGAAAGGAAAACATATTTATATTGATTTAAAATTTCATTTTATTTTTCAATAAATTCTTCCCTAATTCAATTGGTCCAGCGATGTTCAAGTTTCAAAATCCCCTCTCTGTAATAATTTTCTGGAAAGCATAATTTGTATGTATGAACATAATTCTTTGGTGAACTTTCACCAGACTCTATTCATTGTTTTGACTGCTCCTTTGATTCTGGTGTTTAGTAATGATTCTATATTATAAATCGACGGAGGAATCCCGTTTGATTCATCTTAAAACGGTCCTAACATTGCTCAGACAATTTCATTCCAATTGCTTTTTAAATATTTGATAGCAAATTCAGCAAACATCTTTATACACAAATGTTCACTAAAAATCGAATTACTTTTTTACTCTGATCCATTTGTCAGACCTATATAACATCAGCACTGCCATACACTTTTAATAACCGTTCGTGGATCATCTTCAATGCTTTCACGGCCACGTTTAATTTTTAATTTAAGTGCCACATTACAAACATCTTGCCATCAATATTAATTGCCGTAACACTGATAAATCTGGACTACTTTTAGGCTGATGTTTTTATACAAACGAGTTGACAAATCGAGATGAAAGTTCACATGAGATATATGTAATAATAGATGAAAACTGAACTATTTGAACACCACTCGTAAAATATTTATAATCAAATGAAAATGAAATTAAATCGTATGACTACTCTAACCGATAGCACTGTATACGTTATTCAAAAAGATTATAAATTATAATATTAGTAGCTATTTTGTATTGATAATTTAAATTGTATTAATCGCTAATAAATTAATATATATTGTAAATTACTAAAATAGATATATACATTTTAAAGCAAATATAGATAAAAATAATAATAAATTAATCAATTAATTTCAATGTCGTCAAATCCTATTTACTCATAATATGATATTGTATGTATTTATTTATTTATTTACTCTATAATTGTATAGGTACTTTTATGATCGTAAGTATTTATAGTGGAGTACAGTGTCGTCTGTGTCTTAATTCAGTGATTTGAATTTATACTTTATGCATGTATACATATGTATATATTATTGTAATATCGCGTTAACGATGTGTATGCGGCTTTAATTTATTTATGATCTATACACTATACGCATTATATCCAATTATTTATACACATAGCGCATAATTTATAAATTTTCTGTCCGATAAATAATCGGAATGACTTTCTACTAACATATGGATCTGGTAAAATCATGTTATGCTGGTTAATTTATATATTGTGAACCGTTAATTAACAAACTTTCATGACTTTGTTCAGAGTAAGTCGAAATACAACACATTAAGTGACGATAGTTTTTATGCGTTGGTATCGACAAATTTATAAATAACTAAGAACCGTTTTAAAATTGGTAATAATATGTTACCTAAAGAAATGCTTGTTCAATCCGAAGCATAAGCTTTTGAGTAGCATCATCCACGATTCAATGCGTATTTCAGTTGAGGTTGAATAGATTCGTTTGGCAAATAACGAAAATGCTTTTTTCTTAATCCATTCCAATTATTATTTGGACAGAGTGTGTAGTATGATTACGTTTTTATTTTTTTAAATATGCGCACGCAACTTACTAAATATATTCTCGTACTGTTGTAAATGTTTTTATTATGAAGAAAAATTGAAAATTATTTACATTTTTACTATAAAATTTTAAAGATTTTCATTTTGAATACAGTTGTGTATTGGGAGACGACGATATGTGTGCGTGATCTACAATAAAACAAAAAATTGTACCGAATATTAATAGTTTTTTTCTATTTTTTAGAGTATCTAAAAATAGAGTTAGTATTAACAACAATATTATTTTGTTCATATAAAAAGGTAAATTAATTTATATTTATGGTATATTATATAACTTAGAGTCAGACTATATAATTATTTCGCATATAAAAGATTAATTTATTTATAAAAATGTTACATTTACATACACACACACACATACCATATATATAAATGTATGTAACAAAATATATATTAATCAATTTCATAATAATCATTTTAAATTATGATGACCTTTTTATCTATTAAATTAGAAAAAAAAAGTTATAAATACAAATAAATTCTTGTATTTATTTTTAAGTTGTATATAGATTTGTTTAAATTATGGCTACATTACCAATTACAATAAGTACAGGGATTATAGTTTTTTATTGTGCATTAGCATTGATTGGACGTACTATAAATAAGCGTATTATAAAACCGGGATTAGTGCAAGATCTATTTTATGAGGCTATTGCATCGGCTGAATTGTGTGCATGTTGTTTTGAATTAATTATTGGTAAGTTGAATATGTTTTTTTTTTAAAAAATATCATCATCATCATTATTATACATTGTTGTTACTCCAGGATAGAGCGCCATATTGTTCAATTATGAAACATAAAAACTGCTTCTCCTTCACTGTGTGGATAGATACCACTAACAACGATGTTATGTCCACCGCACTCATACTCAAAATGTGTCCAATTCAAATCATATTTTTTTTACAATGATTAAATTTGGAATATAACTTGAGCGAAGTATGTAAAGAAAATTATAATAAAGATGTTTTGTTTTTTTTTCTGATTTTCAAGAACATGAGTACAAAGGTAAGATAGGAAAGCCCATTCTCAGACTATATATATCAAATTTCATTTAAATTAGATTGAAAATAAACCATTTGCTTGTAGTGGATCACTGGTTATTTATATTACAGAACTTCTGCAGAGGTATATTGTTTTTATAATCCCATATTCTCAATACACAAACTAAATTTAATCAAAACCGAATAAGAAATGATTAAATTGTTAAGAAAGTTATTCATAAAAACTGTATTATATCAATTCATGTTAGTCCTAAGTACATTGCATTGTATCTATATATACCTGACATTTATTACAAACACCTTGATAAATTACTTAGTCCATTTGAATATATAACAATTTACCAATTGGTATGCTAGCATCGAATATAGTAAGAATGCTAATTCCATACATCCTGAATATCTCCCAATATAGAATATCTCAAGGAATTTAAATAATAATTTTATTTTTATTTTACAATTTACATATATAGTTGCTGATAATTTTGGTGTAGCCACATATGCAATATATTTATTTATATTAACAATATGGTGGTCAAAAGTTTGGGATAATGCCACTGCATGCCCTTATACACATATGGAAGATATGATTGAAGGTACATCATCTTTACGTGTTGTTGCACTAAAAACATGGGCTCAATTAATGGGAGGTTGTTGTGTCTATCGTTTGGTACAAATAATTTGGTGGTTTGAAATAACATCAACACATGAAGGACGTGCATTTGAAAATTGTTCAGCCGATTTACAAGTATAATATGATTGTAATATTAATTATATCTATTACCTATATATATAATAATTTAAATTAAAGTATACACACACACATACATGCACATATATATAATTTATTTATGTGTATGTATATACAATATACACATAATACCTGGATATAATTCTAATTAAATACAAAACATATTTATTTAATTTGTTTCATTATGAAAAGGTCAACTATTATTTGGGTTCGTTTGTTGAAGGTATTGCAACATTATTATGTCGTTTAGCATCACGTACACTAAATGAATTAAATCCAAAATATACAACTATAATTGATTCATTTATTGGTACAAGTCTTGTTGTTGCTGGTAAGAAATTATTTGTATAAGGTATTATATATAACAGCATGCATAACACCATAGACGAACTTCGTTAGTTCGTATATGTGGAATTATTTAATTTTAAATATATTTGTCATTTTTTTTTTACTTTTAGCATTCAATTTTTCTGGTGGATACTTCAATCCGGTATTGGCAACTGCATTAAAATGGGGATGTTCAGGGCACACGAATTTAGAACACGTTGTTGTTTATTGGATAGGTGCTTGTATTGGTGCAATAGCATCAGGACCAATATTTAAAATTCCATCGGTTCGAAAATTATTAATTGGTGATGAAGAACATGAAAAATCTGATGATGATGTTGATAAAAAGACAAATTAGAGAAAATCGAGAGGGTTTGTTGTTTTCAATTACTGACTATATACGAAAAAGATGTTTTAATAACAATACTTTTATCTACAGGGTGTAATAAATGGTATCGGTCGATGATCCAGTGTAGTTTCTATGTATGATGAATTCTATAAATCGAAATTATCCTTTTTTGGTATATACAATACAAGATATTTCCATTCGAATTTTTTTTTCTGATAGTTAATGAATACCACGTCAAGTAATTTACCAATTTTATTGGAATGAATGTTGGGTAGATGCCATAAACTCCACTACTCCACTTAGTAATGATGATGCAGATTGGTTCATCATTACTTAGTAATGATGATGCAGATTGGTTCATCATCGTTTAAAATTATGCAGAATTATTGCAAATGTTTCCTGTAAATTAACAAAAAATGTTATGATAACGTTGACTTAAAATGCTTTATACAATCAATACTGGATTTCTGCGACTGCTACCTATACTACATTTTATTACGCTTTATATAATATATATTATTATATTTTTTATCTCAAATTCTTATAATTAGAGCTTTTTTCCATGACTTACAACTCCTATACATATAGTACAATTATAAAACCTCACATTTTAAACCTTTCCAACCATATATATTCAATAATTCATTAGTTTTATTCAATTATCTATTTTTATGTTCATATTAATTTGCAAATTTATAATAAAATAAGAATGATATATTTAAAACTGGAAATGAGAAAATTTTTTGATAATGTACTTTTTAAATATATTTCGTAAAAGGTCCAAAATGGGTAAAAATTGTTTATTATTTGTTTTTAATTTATTTTAGTTAGGTAATTTATTACACGATAATTATGTAATTTTAAATTAATAAAATAAATTTAATTATGAAAGTTATTAAAGAAAAAAAGCATTTCCTTCTAAGTAATCAATTTCAACCAATTTGAAAGATATTGTTATTATAGACCGTTCGTCCAGACAAAATATACGTTCCATAATGACGATGCAAATGCATTGGCTCCATAGTAAATGCAGCCAGACCAAAAAGTTTAATGGACAAAAATCTGAAGAAAAAGATAAAACAATTTATAAACAATGTTTATATAGAAAATAGCGTAAAATGAGGAAAATTCGCATCAAAGTGTTATAAAAATTAAGAAAAACAATGGAATAAAATCGTATAAGAAAAAAAATGTGAAAACAGTTCGAAAAACAAAATATATAAAATCAATATAATTTATCGAGATGAAAAGAAACATTTTGAAAAATTAATTTAACGCAACAGATTTTTTCTGAGTTACTATTTTAAATGTATCTTCAATACTTGTATATCTGTATTTTAGATATCCTTTATAAGCAAATTTGAAACACACAGATTCTTATAAGTAAAAATTGTAATTTTAGTTCAAATTTTCAGGCCACAATATAGCTGGGGGCTAACAATAAATAAAGTAAATTATTTTTTTGTACCATTTTACATTTACAGCGACTGAATTTTGTTCATCTTGATATTTGGACGACTCCAAAACTCCAAAACTTTATAAAGTTTTATAAAACACAACTCATCAGTAATATAAAAAGTGTTTATAACAACATTTTTAAATGTTACATATATATTGCTTAAATTAGTAATTAATAATAATTTCAAGATATTTTCACTGCGTGTCATTCATAATTGCTATTGTATAGGTAGGTGTTAGGTACTACATATATATATATATATAATATATATACAGCCTTACTGCCTACGCATAATATCGTATCATAAATAATGTTGGTTTATTTTTGGCCAATATATGCGTATATGTATAACAAATAAAATTGTACACAATATAAGTATAATAATATGAAAATTACATGTAATTACTCATAAAAAGCTTAAATTTTTAATTTGAAAAGCTCAATAATATACATTTACACGTTACGCACCTGCTAACATCGTTGATACTTCCCATCATTAGACCGTTCATTAGCACCTTTTTCGTTTATTATATATTGTTATACGAGTAATAACTATATACGAGTATAAGATAATATATATAATTATAATTGTATATGTGAAAAGTTTTTCGTTCCCTTAATTTTATCTTTTGTTCTCATGTTTTTTTTTTTTTTTGTCTAATTATCATATAGAAAAACGTTATCGCATTAAATTTCATTGTTGGTTATAAAATAATTTTGTTTATAGGTAAATTTATTTACACACGAAATTTGTATATTTATTTTTTTTTTTCACATTATCTAACTTATAAGGAAAGGGTCTTATGTGTTTTCCACGCTAACAAATTCATATATTTTCTCTACACATACAGCACTCTTTGTCTTTGTCCTGGTTGGTATATAGCTACGGTAACTTATGAGTACTCCTTTTTTTTACGTTTATCGTTATAGAAATTTTTAAAAATTACGGTAAATGATTAAGAACAATTTAAGATAAAAACTTATTACCAGATAAGGTTATATATAACATAGACTTTTTTTACGAAATTAATTAGGATAATATTATACACCTCCTGCAAACATATCTGTCCGAAAATTTCTCATTTTATTCATATTGAAGCGGTTGCAGTGTTGAAAATTGAATAAAAAACAGAAGAATCGTTTTACAATTGGTAAAACTGCCAACGAAATGTTTATCAAAAAACACAAACTCAGCCATTCAATTTCAATTTCGGTTTAATCGGAATGCGCTTTTTTCCTAATCCATTTCGGTTATTTTTCGAACAACGGGTGTATATATAATGACAAAATCTTTTTCTCGTTATCATTTAAGCCCATAGCCACAAAACAATGAATAAAAGAAATAAAAACTGTAATTAGAATATATGAAATTTCTTTTTCAACTAATTATCATAAAGAAATTAAATATATATAATTAATATATAAGGGCACAAAGAGTTAGTTGTACGAAACATAACAAAATGTATTTGTCTGTATGTGCGTGAAAAATTCCTTTATTTAATAAATGCCTTAGATTAGCATTTTATAAATATAAAAAAAAATAAGTTACGGGTAACCACCAACGGAAAAACTTCGTTTTTTATGAATTATTAACTTTTTTAATTACTGTATTTGAATAGTTAAATAATAATTTAAAAAATGTCTTCATTACAATTTCGCCACTAATATGCAGCGTCGCTAGTAAATCGGATTACGATATGTTTATAAAAGTGTAGATGTACAAACACAATCTTGATTTGACTTTGACTTCAGTAATTGTTAGATATTTTGCTGTAATTACATATATTAATTAAAATTTAACATATAACCAATATATGTAACCTGCCTCAAGGTACTATATACGTCTGCAGGTCACCATTTCTACATTAGATTAAATTTTATTACTATAGCATAATATTGTTTTAAAGGCATTGATTTATAAAGCCTTGGATATAGACTTGTTTTGAAAAAGATGAATGGAAATATAATAGATAAATTATAAAATTTAGTACCGCATATTGAAAATATATAGAGATTTTTCATTTGTTTAATTGAAAATTTCATATCAAAATATATTCAAATCAAACCCATATTCACCCTATTTTGATAATATTAAAATTCTGCATAAATTATAAAATACCATTTATATAAAAGTATTGTAGTAGTAGACATTAAATTTAAATAATGATTTTTTTAATAGTTTTTATATCCATATATATAAAAAAAATTTATATAAATTTTCTAAATTCTATATATGAGAAATAATGAAACATTGACCAAAATTGCTGGCAGCAAAAATTTATGATTAAAATTTATAGATTAAATAAATTAAATATATAAATATAAGTTTGATATTATATTAGTATTACGTAGATACTATTTTAAATTGATGAGTGTCATGTTACTTGAAGTGGACCATATGACATCGCATCTACCAGACATTCATTACAGTCAAGCAAAATAAATTAATCTATACATGAAAGTTTATAAAACAACAAGTTTATAAACATTCATCGATTTTACATTAGATTTCCTAAGTCTTCAGAATGTAAAATCAAAAATTTTACTAAATATCTATCTGAATATTAAAGCTTTAATTATATATAAATCATATAAATTTAATAAAAATATTGTAAGAACTAAAATCCTAAACTTACAGAATAAGATTATTTTACCGAATATACATTTCACCGCCGCTCGGTGGTACAATATAATAAGATCTATATATACAGGTAGGACATGTTCACAGTAGACAAGAGGTATAATCATTCAACATATAATATATAGGCATAGTTTTAAGCCACTATCAACATAGCTCGCTGTCAGAGTCTAATTTTTTTAATTTAATATAAAAATATTATTATCTATACAAACAATACTCGCGTATATTGTTGATTTTAAGACCGCACACCATTCACCATTCATGATTATAAAATTTTATGTAAAATGAATGTAATGTACAAGGATGTATTTTATTTTATACAAACAAAAAAACCAACTTAAATTCATATAAAAAAAAAATAAATAAAATAATGGAAATATATGTTTTTTTTTTATATATCCGCGCGTAAAGCAATTCGACAATACGCACGTAATAAAAACGTTAGAAAAAAACGAATAAATAAATTTCTCGTTGTACACATAATACAATAATATAGCAATAACATAAGACATAAATAATATTATGTAAAAAAAAATTCTTTCATTTTCATTGATAATATTATACCCAGACGTATATAACAAGACAACAAACAGTGCATCCAGAATGAAACATCTATGTACATTTCGCCAAGGAATTAATTTCTTAGCTTATTTCATAAAAAATGAAATCAAAAGTTAAACGTTACTTAATTTATTTACTTAATTACTCCAAGGCATTAAAATCCAGGTACGGTTTTAGCCTTCTCCGACACACTTCTCCAACCGAACCTTTATCTGCAGCTATAACGTCTTCCAATCCTGAATTTTAAGGTTCTTAATATCACAGTTCACTGTATCTATCTACCATCTGACCTTAGGTCTTCTGGCTCTCCTTCTTCCTTTTGCATTACCATTCAACAGTTTTTCCGGCTCACATTCCACTTCCATGCGTAATACGTGTCCAAGCCATCTTTATCTATTGATTTTGATTGTTTGTTTATTTCAAAATTGTATCTTATAGTATCCAACCATTCTGTTCGTTGACAGAATAAACAATGTCACAGAGAATCCTTCGTTTAAAAAAATCCGAAGTTACCTAATTCACTAACTATTTTTTTGATTACGGAATGTTACACGAAATTTTTCATATGTTTAAATTTCATATTGTAAATTTAAAACTGATATTTCTTCCATTCTTGCAGCGTCAGTTAACAGATTGTATTTTAAATACAAAATACAAAATATTTTTGAATTAAGGATAAAATACTGTTTAAAATAAAATACTTTAAAAAATGTATTTATAGAAAATAAATAAAATATTTCTACCAAATAGTAATTATTTTAGCTAAAACTCAATCATTTTTGAAAAGAATTTGCTATACTGTTTTACTGTTTTACAAGCAATTGGTAATTAAAAAATGTAATTATGCGGGCGAGTCTATAGATAAGCAAATATATAAATAATATAAATCAATTGTTCAGTGTACAAATATCAATCAAAACTTCGCTACATAAAGAGAAAATTTAACAATGTAACTGGAACATAAATATTATCAGAAAAATAATCAAAAGATGAGGATGAAGATAATCCAATGATTTGTTGATGGATTGTGTAACACATAATCGAAATTTATACCAATTTTTAAATTGAAAATCCATAATTGTATTATCAATAATGTTTAATATTTATAATATAGATTAGTGATTAGTTGTGTGTATAAGTATATTTTATTTTAGTTCTGTTTTTACCATATAGAAAGATCTATTATGTACCTCACGTCCCCACATATTGTAATGGTTTATTACACATATTCAACAGACCTCTGGCAAACTGACCAACTGTCAATTCTAATCGTTATGGTTTTTGAACCTATTATTATTATTATTCGCAGCAGTGACGTAAAATTTATATTGTATTTCACATAAATGGTAATTAAAATATATATAACGCTTTATGTATAGACTCTGCATTCTGGATGCACTGTAAGTAAATATACAAAACATATACAAGAAGGAACGAAGGAAGAAAAAAAAAAACAGAAGAAAATAATAAAGGCTTAAATAAAACACTCAACAAAGGCCATATGTGTGTGAGTAAACAAATCTTATTATTGGCACATTTCTATTTCAACGAATAATTTTCCATTGCGATGTTTTGTGTTGATTTAAGGGGAGCAAAATAAGCATAAATAAGAAATATAACCCAATTTTGGTAAATAAATGGGGACAAATATGGCAAAATTTTTTGTATAAATATATGTAGTAATATACATAAAATATATAAATATATATATATCGCTTTTGTAAGTTCGGGTGGTATATGTTTGCGACTGAAGACTGTATATGAAGAGAGCTTTTTCTTTTCACTTTTATTTTACCCAGATACAGAATCTTTTTGTATAATATTTTTATTTATTTATTTTTTTTCTTTTTTTCTTATGGTTAGAATTTTTATTTTATTTATTTTCATTTTCTGTTTTTATCTATTTAGTATTTGTATATAGACAAACACATACATACCAACATACAGTCAAATAACTTTTGTTAAAATATATATATACATATATTTGATTTAATTTAATATAAGAGGAATGAAATTGTGTGTATATACTTTTTTTTTATGCTACACAAATTATATATATATATCTTTCTATATATTATAATATAAATTCCATATATTTATATACAAATAAAATAATAGATTTGTATTGTATATCTAATAATATATATAATAAATAAAATGTGAATTGAATTATTGAATTTGAAGAAGAAAAATTATTAAATCAATTGATTGAATGAAAATTTTATTTTGTGTATTAAATTCAGATATTTTATTATATATATATTTAGTTATGTGCCATATACCCATACCATACTGGAAAAAATTATATAAATATAAATTATTGATAAATGCTATATATATATATATATAGTCGTATATGTGTATTAAATTTATAAACATATCGTATAACAATTGACAATAAAATATGTATAGTGTTAAAAATGTATACGTGCACATTTTTTCTAAACAATATACTGTCATTTTATTATAGAATTTGTTATTTTTGTCAAAATTGTTTATTGGATTTATGTAAAACGCAAAGTGTCTAAGTAATATCATCATATACTTCTTCCTCATATTATTGATATCCATGCATCGATGATACATATAGCATTTTTTTTAGCGACGTAATGTAATCGATGCACATTAATGAAACATTGATTTTATTTATAGTTTCACAACACATCGATGCATAAACGCAATTTTAACTTAATTTTTAACACACGTTTTATATTAGCAGCTTTATATGGATTAACATATACGTCAGGTCATTTGTTTTTCACAGTGAGTAGATTTTCACAGTGTGTCGTTTAAATATAATTGCAATTTTATAGGTTAATAAATATAGAAAACAGATTATAATAATTTTTAAAAAATTATTTTTATTCAACATTAGTTTCGATTGATTAAATACAACAATTGGCATAATCAACTAATGCATACATAGATTATTTTTACTTCAGTTATAGCAATTTTCTACATCATCCGTGTCACGGCTGCTTGGATGCCTGGAACGTCATGATAAAACTTTACTTTCAAGTTCGTTTTCTGTTTTGGGAAAAGAAAATAGTCACACGGTTATAGATCAAACAAATTTCGGAGGATGCCGGATGAAAAAATTTCGTTTTTTCATCAAAAATTCATTCACTTTTTTGGTTTGGTGAGGTGGCGCAAATATCGTGAAATAAAAACAACAACCACAAACAATTCAAAACACCGAAATATCATTCTCCAATAACAGTTTGACCTTCTTGGACAAATTCTTTGGCAACAATACCTGTTGAATGATTGAATTGTATTAAGTTATCTTAGCATTTTGTTGATTCTTGACTATTGAAAATGCAATTTCGTTAGCTTTGACTAGCCTTTCGACTTCACCAGTAACAATTTGTCCGTACTTTGAAAAATCTGGAAAATTTTCATGGAAATAATTCACATATTTTCCATGGAAAAGATATATTGGAATTTTTCCAAAGGATGTCCATAGATTTTCCATTTAATGTAATAGTATTTTATTTAGATCAATTGAAATCTTTGGATTGTCAGTGTAATATGTCCAACATATATCAGCGCGGTATTGTACTCATAATTTATTTTACCAATTAACCAAGACAGTGGTTCAAATTTTGTATATTTCGCTTATCTAGATATAATCCTCACTGTTTTTAATTTATTTCCATAATTTTTAAAACAACCAGCAACTCAAATCGATATATTTCCGAAGAATTTTGTAAGATTTGTCATGGATTTTATCCGCACAATCGATGAATTTTTGCCATCGTTCAGCATCTAAATTCCGTGCTCATAGAACTTCTGCTCTATCGATAAAAAACTGAATCAAACAGCGAATTGGTAACATCGTTATCAGAAAATGTATTCTGCTAATACGGACAATTGAAAGGTATTGCTTGCCAAAATACAAAGACGATCTAAAGATATTTTGTCGAAATCTGTGAATCTGCTTAAAACAAAATATGAAAATAAATTCTATGGATACACTGTGGAATAATAGCAACGAGAAATATTTCTAAGGAGAATCCGTGGGAATTATCATCGGAAATATACGGATAATCCAAGGACATTTTTTATAAAAATCCATGGACAGGGTTGCACTCATCATACAAAATTCCAGCGGACATCCGTAAGAAATCCATAGATATTTCCTCGGATTGAAACTACGGACTACTACATATAATGCGGAAATTTTGCGGACAAACTATGGACAGCGTTACTAGGGTTCCAATCTAATGTTAATAGTTTCAGAATCATATTTAAGCCGCCACAAGTTTCATTACCAGTTATGATGGAATCAAGAAAATCTGGGTTATTTTCAGAAGTTTTAATCCTCTACACGAGCGTTTTGTTGCATGTGGAACAAAACGTGCACAAACCTTATATTTTACCTGAATCTCGTGTTAAAATCGTCCAAATTGTGTCCATACTGATACTTAATTCATCAGCCAACGTTCTCACAGTGAAATTTCCATCGAAAGCAATGATTTCATGAACTTTTTGTCGTTGAGACATACAATCCACAACTTAAGAATTTTGTTCAACAATTTTAAAATAAAATTTAATATTTACTCTTTGTCCAATTTGTCAAAACTACTGATACTCAAATTCTTTTAACTTTAAAACTTATCAAACCATTTGCATGATATCGGGTGCGTTTGAAAGAGGAAAGATGTATCTCTTACCATTCTTAAATTCAAATTGTTGTTATTTAAATGATACACTTTGTATATATTATCTAAATGGTCAATCGCATGAATTCAAGTCAATTTTGCATTTTGGTAATATAAAGAGCAATGTGATCGACATAATATTAATTGATTGAGAATGTTGTTGTTGACAAAAGCGTTCTGTTATATAAATATACGAAAAAATTTATATAACATAAAAAAAAATTTAAATCAAGAATTAAAGAATTTAAGCTTTATTGCAATATTTATATCAGCACATAGTTAGAATAGATAAAAAAAAAATTATTTTAGTTCCTGTACACGCATTTTCTAATAAATATATATAAATTTTTATGACACGCATTTTATGACTGAATTAGATTATAATAATGTTAAAATATCAAGTAAATTTATATATACATACAATAAATGTGTATGTGTAAGAAAATATCCAAACAAATAAAAAATAATACAAAATTGATTTTCTAACAAATTTTTTATCAAGTGCATACTTTTCTTATATTAGGTATTTGAGTTGTATATGCGATGCTATGTGTTTGAATCTGTATAAACTATGTGTATTGTATATATATATTCTATATACAATAACTCTAAAGGGATATTTCGGTGACATTATACACTTTATTCAATAAAATCCTATTTTATGTGTTACAATAAAATATAAAATCAAAAGATATACAATTTTTTTTTCCTTCATTCGTTTCAAATGAAGGAAAATTACTATACATATATCATGTCTACATATGTATATCTCTGTCGCTGTGTATAAAGTAGACCCATATAAATATATAAAGTAAACTACATAATATACACGCTATATATCCATACTTTTGCAACTATATAATATAAGAGATAAAATATGTAGTCTATATCTTAAAATATTCAAGGCCATAAAATATAAATAATATTTCTAACCCGCACATAAGTAAAATTATACATATAGGAATACGTGAATATCCTTAATACCAGAAACTTTTTCCAATATAATCTATATGATACATATATAAGGAAAGGAGTATATATATATATAATATTATATTAGGATATATTATATAAATATATAATACTAAACATGCACCATATATACAAATAGCATATATTTAAGTATGGAAACATTAAACAATATAGGCTGATTCAATTTAAGGTGTACACAGCTGATTTGTTTTCAAAAATATTAAATTTTTATATGGAAACATTTAATATTCTTTAAATATTATTAGTAAAAATATGTAAATTTTAACGTTCATATAACGCCATAGAAATAGCATGACGAAACGGATTGATATGAATGTAATACGATCATGGAAGCGTTGCCTCATTAATGTACATAATTATCTCATCGATCAGTTGAGAATTAGAATTATATATGAACAATTTTAATGAGATTTGAAAAAAATTGATAATCGGGAAAGATATCAGTAGAGGATTGTGTAAACTTGTGTAATTTGGCCATTTCTTATCCAATTTTAATCAAATTTGGTGTAGGTCGCTTGCGAATGGAATTATTTATGAACAATTTTCATAAAATCCACAAAAATTGAAACCCAGAAGAGACTTCACAAGTAGTTTCTATTACTCTGGATAATTTGACTATTTTTGATCTAATTTTGACCAAATTTAGTTTACATATTGAGAATGGGAATATGTGAACGATTTTCATGAAGTTCATAGATTCTTCAGAAATACCATAGGAACCATAGTCAAATAATCCCATTCTAAATCTATATATAAAATTTGATGAAAATTTTGAGTTCTAAGGTTCTATTGCCATTTCTATAAGTTCCGTTAAATTCCGTTACGGTGATTTCTCATATAAAGATGGTACAAATCAAAGCAATATTCGGATCGGCATAGCACAATATTGCATAGCAGTTCATAGTATCACATATACATGAATTGAAAAGTGTCTAAAAAAAATTGGATACGAAAAAAAACTCGATATGCTTATGAAACGTAACAAAAATAATCCATTTTGGAAACGATTGATAACTGGCGATGAAAAATGGATCGTATACAACAATGTCAATCGGAAAGATCATGGAGTAAGAAAGATAAACCAGAGAAAACGACATCTAAAACTGATATTCATCGCAAAAGAAGGTTATCAGTATATGGTGGAATTATGAAGGTATTATTTTATTTTGAACTTTTACTGCGTATCGATTTATAGGAACTTCACAAAATTTTTTAGTATAACCGCACTCTCAGCGTACATAGAAAATATAATTAACATTTTATAAAAAATAGCCAAATTGTTTAGGATCACAGAGTTTGGTCCTGAAACCAGTTATATGGTTTAAATTTTCTAAGAACTTTATAAAATGTATTAAACCTCATTCTTAACCTACCTATAAAATTTTAGTTAAAAATTGGAAGATAAATGGTTAAGTCACCATATGTTCCCTGTATATCATAGTATTAATATTATTACTATTCTATATTTATAGAATAACAAATTAGGAGAAACCAGCAAAATTATTGCCATAAAATGTAAAATTTCTAAATCTTATCCATTTCAAATTGGATCACCTATCTATGTTACATCATATGCATCTACGACTGACTGTATCTGTATATATGGACATAAAAATGAGTCTATATATTCATCGAGAAATATTGCATGTGAGACATTACATTTTATTATATATGAATGAAGTATATTTATATAGTGTATTGCTATATATAATATATATGGTATACTAATAATAAGTATATAATATATATATAACACAAACATTATGTATAAATACAAGGAAGATTGGTGGTACGGACATTCAGATTTATTAGTTCTTTTTTTGTATATAACTATATATAGCCACAATGTAAACAATATAATATTATCTCTAAACCTGAAGTATGTGTATGTTTTGCGTTATATATATTTATATAAGAGAAGATGAAAATTGTGCCAAGTCCTTATAAGTATTTATTTGTAAATAATTCTTGTAGAATTAAGGTCAAATTGATGAAGAAATATATGTTTTAATATAATATATATGGAAGAGAAAATAAACAGGTGTTAATATACATTATGTATTATATACTAACTAGTAACTTAAATATATATATAACATATAACATATAACATATAACATATAACATATAACATAAACATTTACATTATAATTATACATATTTATAATTTTGATACAATAAATTTATTATAATTTGTTAATTTGAAGGGTAATATAGTACATGCACATAGTTTATGGATATTTTATTGATCTCAATATTTATTATAATATTTACGATTGCATGTGTGTGTGTGTGCGTATAAATAAACTGTTCAAATAGAAATTGATTAATTTATTATTTTATTTACATACATTTTAATAAGTACCTTTATTATATATTCTGATAACATTTATACGAAAACAAAAATAAATAATAAATTATAGAAAAAGTGTTGAAAACATTTATAAATCGAATATATAAAATACACTATATACTGTCACTATAAAAAAATACCCGACGGTCGCACCTTCAATGTTAAATGTGACCCGTAAAACATATATATATTTTGTTATTGAAATTCTTTAAAAATTTCAGCTTGATAAATTCAATAAAGTGGTGGCATGAAATGTTTACATGAAGCTGTATGTTTCTCAAAGTATTGAATTTATGGAAAAACAATTCCATGGTTTTTACATCATTATAACGCACCATCTCATAATACACTACGATTATTCATAAATTTCTGACTATAAATTCACAGAATTCAAATATGCCTCTCTGTGAATTCCTATTGTTCAATATATAAATAACTTAAAAAATCACATTGGACACGCTTGCAAAGCACTGAGTCAATAAAAGGATAAAAGAAAATTAGAAGAAACGTTAAGGTAAACAAAAAAAATTAATAAAAGCCTCACTACAATCTACCTGAAATTTAGAAAGAATTTCAATAACATTTATGATAATCGCAATAAAAAAAAACAAAAATTATATACGTAAATTTTTCGTGGCAAATATAAATGAAGTTGAACGGTTATTTTTTGATATTGATAGGATAATTATATAAAATATTGTAATAATATATCAAAAATGGAAATATATTATATTAGAAAAATTCGGTGAAATACAATTTATTAATAATATATAAAATTGTGAGTTGTTATTTAAGAAATTGTTAAACACATACTCAAATTACGTTTGAATATATAGTCCAAATTTGCTGCGACGGGCAGTAAAAAATAAGTTTTATCAGTATTGAATTTATGAAAAAAAAAAAAAAAAATCGGGTTTTAAATCTCATTTAATGAATTATTTAATTAAGATATAAATTTTATAGATATAATTAGTTTTTGTATATAATGAGTTTGTTTAAATTCTCAATTTTTCAATTCATAAGATTGTAATTTTATTAGATTTAATTTTAATATAAAAATACAGTAAAAATTTGATAAGTGTCACCGCATTTAATCAATTTTATAAAAAAAAAATAGCACTATTATAGAATTTTGTGACACTCTTCGAACAAATTATTTACAATTAGAAAGTTGGTATTTTTATGAACGAAGAACATGTTTTTTTTGGAAAATTTGGAGGTAGTTTTTTATTGAATATAACTATCATAATAAATTACTATCTTTTCCCAAATTTTTAACAATTTACAAGGTTGTTTAGCATTCAATGAGCGGTACACTTCAATTAATTGTTGTTGTTGGTGGTAGCCGCTTTTCAACGTAATAATAAAACTTCTTCTGATAGCAACATGAATACAAAAGCTTCCATCGTATTGGAATCGAATCGAATAATAGTTGCATTCCTGTATATCTTTGAAGTGATGTTAGATGGTTTTCTTTTTTCATGCTATTTAACAATCACATTAAAAGTATTCAATCGTTGAAATCACCATGGCTCTTGTTCTTTCAGACAAAGGATGTCCCTCACAAGCTTCGACAAGTATTAAATTTATTTTACTCAATTTATTCTTTGATTTTCTTTTCAATAGTCGCACGCATAAATTCGAAAATTAACCTCATAAAATCCTTGAAATGTCCTTGTTCCATGAAACATCAGCTCTACTCAATTTCTACTTTAATTCTCTAACATATTAGATGTTGTGTTACATACAGCCTTAAAACGTATGTGCTAAGCAGTTTCTTGTTGAATTCTCTTGCGCATATGAGGACAGCAAGCTTAAATTATAAAAATAAAACGTCCTTAATACTTACGGGGAAAAGCTATTATATGAGGAATGACCAAAACAAATATATAAATAGTACCACTTCATATTTAATACAATCCTAATACTTTTTCTGTATATTGTAATGTTAATCAAATTAATACATTATTATTATTATTATTATTATTATTATTATTTGTAAATATTATCATCATCGCCGTACACCATTAACATTAACTCGCTAAATAAATTAGTATATATTGTTGATATATTGATATATTAACAACATATTATAATATTATATAAAATTGATTCATTGTTTTAAAAGTTTTCTAATCTCAATAGAATATATTATTATAAACTAATGGTAAATGTGAATACTGTTCAAAATTTACAAAACCCAAAATGGCTCTCAAGAGATATATCTTCACATTTACCTTTTTTGTAATTAAATTTTGATAAATGGCATCGAACTACATATACGTATATTGATTTTTAATATGTGTACTATATATATATTTTAAGTATATATATTACAATATAATATTTTGTATATATAAAATTTATAATATTGATTGTAAAAGAACAATAAAAGGACTAAATTATAGATACCGAATGCATATGATGCGCTAAGTATATAATCAATATAATCTTATTACGTATAATGTACGGTTTTATATGTTCTATATACAGGGTGTTGACACAACAATGTAAACGAACATGAATCCTATATATGAACATAACTTTGAAACCGAAAGAAAGTAAATGTCATACGATCTCACCAGAGTATTAAATTTTGATAAAAAGTGGACATTTTTTTTTAAATTCATAGCTTTTAATATACACCCTTTTAGTACATATGTATGATATATAACTATATGCAACATAAATACCGATTTAGGTATAGTGTACATTACACACAATTTCAAATTAGTAAATTTAACCCTTATCAAATTTGATGTTTTTATATATATGCACATTACACATAGTTATTCTTAATGTCACTCGTAGTCTCTGCTGTTTCTATATTATATAAATATTCATTTGTTTCATCGACAGAAATTGGACAATCTCGCAGAATGAAATATTATAAGCAACAAAAATGACCAGTGGAAATATTGACATAAAATTATTTAAATATAATAAATTCCATAAAGTAATTGACTATTTTTTTGCATTCTTTTCTAAAAAAACAGTAAAATTACATATTTTAGTATTTCGCTTATAAAATTAAAAAAAAATCTTATGCAATTAATTTGAGGTTAAATGTCTGTCCAACCAGTTGAGATATCGTTACGAAATTTTACAATTAAGCTTATGTGTTCTATAGGCGAGCAGGCTAAGCTCGAAGTTTAAACAAATCACCTCCACCTCCATTAATCCACTATTATGTTTAATTTTACTATGGAGTAAATTTGAGATTAAACTTTTTTATTGAATGAATACATACATAGAAACCAAAAATTTTCCATTTATCTGCAGATTATCTCCGAAAATTTGAACAAAACAGTTTATAATAATAAGTACTTAAGATTTTGTGGAATTATAGGTGACGCTATCTCAATTTACGAAATGGATAAGACAACCCCTCTCCAATAGTAAAACCATCAATGAAAGATTATTCATATACTCGTCGTCCATTAACAAAGAAAACTGATGAAAATATGGAACATGAATCAAATCAATGGATGATTTAAAAATCGTTTATCATCTGGATAAACACAAAAACCATTTTAAGGGTTTAAATTTAAAACAAAAAAAAAACAACTGTGAGCAAAATTGATTTTTAGCAAATAAATTAACAAATATCGCATTCATCATAACCTCCATATATCAAGGGATGGATTTATGTAAAGCAATTTCTACTGGGGTGGAATTACGTAAAGCGATATAGGTTATGAATTCCTAAGACGATATTCTTAAATTTTTTTCTCTTGGTCATAAAATATTGATGCGATAGCTTAAGAGTTATAGCCTCTTCGCGTTTACATCTTACATATTTGTAATGTAATGTCTAAAAATTGGAAAAAATTACAAAATTGCACAAAACATATATTGTCTGAACTAATTATATTAAAATTTCGAATGAATCTATTTAAAAATAAATAATTTGTTAAGACCAAGTCGATAATCGTCTATCACCATTTCACCCCAGATTTTTGTTCAATCAACCAAAAAAAAAAACACTTCACGAGTTGTAGACGACATTTTGATAGCATTGAATTGATTAAAGAACATTCGACAAAGTAGCTAACCACAACGAATTTCATCAAAATAAAAATTTAGCTGAATATACTTTGTTTTTTATTTCAATTTCAACAATAAGCGGGTTCTTTTTTGATCAGAATAGTATACAAATATATTAAATTAATGTTCTGTAATTTATAATTGAATGTGTTAATTAATTTAATTTATGTAGTTTAAATTTTCATGATTAATAATGCGTATTATATGCCTTCATTTATATATTGTAATAATTTGAAAATGTTATCAACATGAAATTATAGCACATAAACGCATATAATTATATATAGAAAATGCCATATATATTGTAAATTGTATTATATGTATTAAATTTGTGTTGTCCATTGTTAGTGTATTTTATTTTTTCAAATTGTCCCGGAAAATTTTGTATTATTTCAATTAAAGCGATAAATATCTTTATATGTGCTAAATAACAAAACTAAAAATTAAAAAAAAAAACACACACACGCACAATTTATGTTATACATTTATATATTGCCAATTAAATAATTTTGTATATTTAAAATTATATGACCCGGAAGCAATCATTAATTACATAGTATTTCAGAAAATTTATAATAATATAGACACAAATATCTCCCTCTGGGAAAATGTCTTTTTATTCTGTACAAATAAATATATAACAATATATCTAAGTGTTGTAAAATTCAACAGACCCATTTGTAATCTCTTTAGGGATTAGGAACTTCTAGAATTTAGTAACAAAAGTAAATATATATATATATTTATATGTACAAGTATTATATTGTGTACATTTAGTTTTATACAATATTTTTCATTTTATTTATTTTTACCAACTTTTTTTTTTTTCCAAGATGAAAAGTTTTTCGTTCTTTTCATTTTTATTTTGTGCCTCTATACATATAAAATAAAGTAATATTGTTTTGTTATTGTATACTTTTACTCGTAGTCATAGTGCTCTGTACTGTTAAGGGAATGATGGAAAAAAAAAATAAATAAATAAAAATAAAAATAATAATAGCACACTCTGTGTAGGTTTTTGAATTTGATTTCAATAATATGAGTTGTTTTATTTTGGTACATTCAATATAATATTACACAAATTTATTGAATAAGTTCAATAAGTACGCACATATAACAGAGGTATATAGGTAGGATTAATGTACATTTATATACGCGTAATATAGCTAGAAAATCAATAAAATCAACATCTTACCTTTAATGGAATAAATTTAAAAAGGTATATGTGTTTTTTTATTGTATATTATGTTTACATATTACTTTAAATTTTGAATAAATTAAATTATGAATAATATCAAACAATGTAAGTATACAAAATAAGTCTTTAAACAGATAGAAGAATAACAAAAAATGACACATATTTTATAATTTATAATAGTAATTTAAATTAGACTATATACACTACATACTAATATTCAACTAATAAATCTAATTAACATTAACATTAACGAAAGAAGATTATCAGATTGTGAAAATAATCCTCCCATTTGGCAATTATTTACGAAAATAATGAATAATAAATCCGCCGCCTATCATAAAAATTGTGTATATTTAGAAAATAAGATATTGTAAAGAAACACGTACAACAGATGCACCAAAATTTTTACATTTATATTAAAATTAATTTATTATTAAATTATAGAAACAAAAAATATAGATTCTGTTTTTGGTATACTGAAAAATAATTTGTTGAAAAATTTAACAAAACATCTTAATACTTAATACTTGTTTTCAAGCAAATAGGTGTAACAATATTTTTTACAAAATTTATGGCTTTTTTTAACATCTTTGATATCTGATTTTTTCTACTTTTGTAATTGTATATCGCTCATTAAATTAACAATTATGAACAAAAAATTATCATAGTATATTGTATTGATTATGGGAGTAAATAGAGAAAATAAAATAAATAAATATTTAAAAGGTAGGGTTTATAGATAACAAAATAATTAAATGCAAGTACTAACCTGTTACAATAAATCCTTTTGACATGTTTCCTACGCAATATAATTCAACAAATGATAACAGCAATAGCAGATAACATCAAATAATAAATAACAGATGATGAATATAATTTTTCTTTGGTTAAATTGTTATTATTCCAAATCCAAAACACTTACACAAATTCCGAAACCGAACCGAACGTACATAAATGATTAAACCAAACACAACTTTAATTTAACAAATTATTGTTAAAATATATTCTCTATAATTATAATCTATTTGAAACAAATAATATAATTAAAAATATACACAACAAAATCACTATACATTTATTTAACATTCATTACCATAAAAAAAAACACTCTTTACATTTTCTTTTTACACAACATTTACACAAACAAAAACCAAAAAAAAAACTATATATTTTAATTTAACATATATTATATTATATATTGAAATAAGTAAATGAAGATTTTACAAATTATTAATAATTAAATAATTAAATATATTAAAATTATGTAGAATTTTTCTCTTAGGTGACAAGACGGTAGCAAAAATAACAACTGCGACGTAAAAATTTATTGTAAAATGATTGATATTGATTGATTGATGCACCACTACACAACCGCACATTTGTCACATTACAAAAAGAAACAAATGAAAACTTTTATTTCCGTTAAAAATAATATTTTTTATTATTATTAATGACATTATTTTTAATATTTTACTATTTTTGAGCTTTTCATTTTTTTTAATTAACTTATTTAATTCTATCCCGTCAGGCAAAATTTGCGTAAAGCATTTAGAAAAACTAAAATGGAAGATAATTATTGAATAATTACACATTATAAATAAAAAATGTAGTAAATTATTAAAAAAATATCTTTTATTTAATTAAAAAATTAAAAATATCTTTTGTTTATTTTAATTAATTGAGAACCTTAATTCTAATTTCATCTTTGAAAATTTATCTTCTATATAAATTTAGCACAACAAAGCTTTTCATTAAAAACAAAAATTTCAACCTAAATAATAATTATATATATATATATATATAAAGCTGACGCCACAATATGAATAATTCTAAATCAATTTTCACTAAATATTTAAGAAAATAATTAATTTTTTAATTTATAGGTAAATATAGTATTCGTACTAGTATTAGTATAGAAAATATTCAATTTATATTAACTTTTCCATTTTGCCAAACATCATTTTATATTTTAAGATTATTTTGGAACCCTTTTTAACTGCGATGAACAATGGAATATGAATTTTCAATAAAATGATGATTGCCGTGTCTAAAAACAGTCTTTCTATCTCGATTTTGTTTCGTTTAAATATTTTAGATTTTAGATATTTGTATATTGCCATAAAAATCTCTGTTGAGTGATTTATATTTATTATTTGTTATTGTGTCGCACGCACACAAAAACACATACATAAATTATTAAAAATTAAATCATAATTATTAGAAATAAGAAACAAAAATCATAAATACAAAACGAATATAATCCAAAAAATAGTTATTTTTTTTATTAAAATTTCGATTTTTTTAAATATTGAATCAAATTGCTAGAAATAAAATAGCAACTTGTGGAAATAAAATCTAAACTTTTTTAAGGAAAATAATCCAAATATCCCGTAAATATCCTGTCAGCAGAAACCATTTTTCAATAAGCATTAAAAGCTTTTGTTTGAATGATTCAAAACAATAACTAAATTTAGCAAATAATATGGATGAAGTATAAACATAAATGTACTAAAATGATTTTCCCCCTGGACCGAATCGGAAGTGCATTTCGATTAAAACTGTCTTCTCCATTCTGTTGTTATGTTATGTTAACTTATAAGATGTCACGAATTCCAATAATGTTACACCTTACATTTCAAAATTTTAATTTTTATTTAAATTTTTTTATATTTGAAATGCCAAAATGTTGACAGTATATAACAGAATCGATACTCACTCAAAATTGATCGAATAGTTCACCCAGCTCACCGCCCAAAGCGGCGCAATCATTTTAAATTGGAAATATTCCGAAATACCAAATAATTTAATAATAAAATTACTGCGTGTTCGACAATACTGGATACTTACTAATAGTAAAATTAAATCATTTTGAAATTGTCTATTAATTAATTTAAAGATTAAAGAAATCTTCGCTTAAATTTTATAAATTATTTGGAAATAAAAATTTTTTTATTTAATATCTCTGAACAAAACTATTATTTACAGCATGATTTTACGAATTATATTTTGTTATATCAAGAAATTATAGTTTATTTATTTTTGTACATATAAAATATATAAAGTATCCTCTAAACCTATCTGGTTGTACTAAATATTAGAATCCATCTACAATAATATAGGAAATTTTTGACGTTTATTGATTGGTTGGAAACTTCATACGCAAAAAAAAAATAAAATATTTTATTTTCAAGATGTCCGAAAAATATAATCAACGTAAACAGTGCGAAGGTGAGAAATAATAATAATTGAAATATTAAAATAGAAAAGTTAAGAAAAAATAATAGAAATTAAAAAAAAGTATTAAAATTACATTAATTTTTATTATTATCGTAAACTATAAATTATAGAAATTATATAAATGTGTTGAAACACCAGAAATTTATATATTATCACTTTTGTGTCGTGTTTTCATTTTATTTTTTATTTCGTAAATTATTTTATAATAACATTTTTTTTTTACTACAAAAAGTGCATTATTCTTCTTTTTTTTATGATTATATATATTTCTTTTGATTTTTTGTACGCGCTTCTCTATTACAAACAATATAATTTGTGATTGTGTGTGTTTTGCTATTTTTAATATTCCACAAAAAAATTTTTTTTTTTTGCTTATTTGTCAATGATCAATCTTTTGTTTGTTACCTTTGAAACAACGACGATTTAACGAAAAACAGAAAACACATCATCATAAAGAGCAATAATAAAAATATAAAATACAAAAAAAAAGTTGATTGGTGCTGCAAAAGACAAATAAATAAGAAGAAAAAAGCAACAAAACAAAAAAATAACCCGTTTTTAACACAATCATTATTCCTACAGAACAACAGCAGAGAAACTATAAATTCAACAATTCGCGTAGCAGTTGCTTCATTAAAATCAAAAAAAAAAAAAAAAAGGCAAAACAAGATATTTATAGATTTTTTTTTATATAAAGGTAAGTGTTTTCTTTCACAAGAAATTTTTTAAATATAAAAAATGATTTTCCTTCTAATCATAAATAAATGTATAATTTTTAAGTGTACACGTACCAGCAACAGCACTTTATTCAATCAGGTTACAGGTTATGTTCACTTTTTAATTTGAATTTATTATTAAAATTTCCATAATCTATTTTTGTAAGTATTTCTACAGAAAGAATTCTTTTAAAATCCAAATGCAATTGTTTAAACAAATTATTTATACTTTTGATAGATATAAAAATAATAGTTAATCAAAAATTGTATCATAACGGAATTTTCTATAACACATGAATAATACAATTAATCTCCCAACTTCAGTACAAAATAGATGTCCATATTTGTAATAATTGTACATATGTTTGACTTAAAATTTTGATAATTTCTCAAGCACATGTTAAAATACACATTATTCTTATTTCGTTTTGTGTATACTCTAAAAAAAACCTAAATGTATGATGTACGTTAAAATTCAGCAGGTACTAAATCAATATTATATGAGATAAAATATATATTATACAAATTGATAATTTATTATATGTGTGTGATTATAAATGATTATTTTATCAAACATTATTTTACTTTTTAAAGTATTTTTATGCTTTTGTAAACTTTAATTTTTTCTAGAGACTTGTTTTAGATTTGTAGACTCATAATTTATTATTTTACCATATTATTCCTATATTACATATTACAACCGTACTAGATTTATATATTTAAAGTTTTTTCTATGAATTTACAGATTACTCTATTCAATGGATAGCTTGTAGTGTATTGTAAATATGATGAAATATAATTATATTTACTAAATTATGTATGAGATAGTATATTATGATAATTACGTTATCTCTAAACTCTAAAATATATTCATCACACATTTATAATGAAAACGTTAATTTAATAATCAACGTTTTTCAGTTCATTCATACAACAACTACTATAAGAAATTACAATGTGTAATGTCAAAAATTAATCGAAACTACTAGAAATGGTAAAATTGAGTGATATTTTAAAATCGAATTGAATTACATTGGGTACTGCATTCAATGACGCAAAAACCTTTTAAATTTAAGTCTCAAGGTTTGATCCAACTAGTATTAAACTATTAGTTTTATTATTAAAATGTAATAGTAACACAATGCAAAATGGTAATTAATAACGTAATAGTTATTTAGAAAATTAATTGTTTATGTAATTTATTTTTATCAATTTTGAATTTGCATGTAAAAAATTAAAATTAATTCAATTATTTTGTTAACATCTCATACAAACATTTTTAAGATAAGTAATAGTGGTATTATAAACGAAATTGGTGCCAATGATATCATTATATTAATGTAATTATTTATTATGAAAGTATATTGTGTTATTATAATTATATATTGAAAACTCACTCGTGTACGTAAAAAAAATTCGCAGAATATTTAGATACAATTTTTTATTAATAATAAAATTTAGCTAGTGTGGTGTGATTTTAACTTATTGTATAACATACAATATATTTCAATACAAACAAATTTTAATTTTAAATAATACCCAGCAAACAAGAAGATTTTCATATGATATGATAGAAATTAGAAGATAAATATTATGGCGGATAATTATCATCGTTATATTGCGGACATAACACCTATCCATTATTCGCCGCAAATTATTGTTACGCCGAAGACTACCACTTTTAAAAGATAAAACATAGAAATCACCGAAAATTTTATTATCGTCCAGGCGAAATGAAGAACAATGTAATCGGATTACATTCTTTTATTTTCGTATGAAAGTAATACAAGCATTGTGATTCATTTAATTATTGCCAAGGATGACAATCCAAGGCTAAAAAATAGGCAACAATTAATACAATTTTCTATTGTAGGATCGCATTTGTTTGATTCAATCAGAATTAAAACTCTTGCATATCATTTAAATTTAAATATTATTTTGAGCACGACAAATAGTGGATATCTGCAAAATATCATGCAATACCTTCTCTAAATGTTTAGTGGGTAGATATTTGGTGGTGTGATTTTATATAAATTATAAAATAATAATATAAAATATTATGCCACAACTTGCCTCGTAAAACTAATACCATTGAATTTATTTATTTTAAAAATGTTTAATTTTTATAATAAATTTATTTATTTGTAACATGTAAATACAATTTCGAAGATTTATAAATTAAATGATTTCAATTTATTATTAAAATTTAAAGAAAATAATTATCTATTTTCAATTTGGCATATATATTTTAAGTTCATGTTATTTTAATATGCATTGTGAAAGGTGTTACTTATTCAAATATTTACAAATTTAATTTATAGTCAATGCAATTAAAAATGCTATGAGAATAAAATTAACATTTAATTACTTAAATTCACTGATAAAAAAAAGTAAGGCGATAGTAGAATGTTTAACTCAAAACAAAACATTGCAGTACAAAATCATCACAAATTATAATTTGGCACATACTACATTTTATATATTTATTAATTTCCATAAGGTTTATTAATTATCAAATTTAAAGTGAAGATTTAAATTTAAAACATTGCATAGCGGTTTCAAGTTATTTATAAACCTAATTATCTCTCTCAACATTTGACACATTTGACTGTCACAGGCTATTAAGCGTTAACATTGTTCTATGATGGCAAAAGTCAAGGTTATTAATTGAGAATTCTTTTTTATTGTCTAATTTTTTTTATTATTATATTTTTGCTTTTTCTATAAATACAGGGAAAAAAACGTATTATTTCTGCTCTTATGCATTTTATCCTAACAAATTATTATTATTGTAATATGGTTATAGTTTATGAAGCAGAACTTTATATATAATTATTATTATTTTGTTTATTTGTTTTAATTAAATAAAATACATATAAATAATGCTGTGTGATGAGAAGAGTTGTGTTAACTAAATGTAAGACTACATGAATATATAAGAAAAACTCGTTATACAGGATGATATGGTAAAAAAATTATATTCACTTCAATCGATATAAGATGTTTTAGCAAAAATGCTGTTTCATATTATCAATTTTTTTTATTCAGATTATAGATATCACACCGCGTACACAAATTAGTCACAATTTAAGTTGTTATACTTACTACTTACATTACAAATAATTTTACTATTTTTATATAATAAAATGCAAAAATTTATACTCTAAAATGCCATCATCATCATCAACGTCATCATCAAGCCATAAAATGAAATAATGATATAAAATGAATATAGTAGATGGTCAAAAATGCTGATAAAAATCTCCGATTAAAAGTTTTAATTTTCAATATTTCTAGGCATCATTAGGATATTTATTTGTGCAATGTGTTTTTTAGAAATGTGAAAATTTGTATTGCAGGAGTCATTAAGCAAGAATGTATCGATTAAATTCGTTAAACCATTTGACGTCTTCATATATTTTGTGTGTAAAATCGGTTACGTGTATACTTGACGAAATACTATTATTATAAATAGTTAAGACGATATTTAATCAAACCACAACCAGCACCAGAATTGTACGGGATGGTTGTCATAATGAAAATCAAGTCATCCTTCTACATAGAAGTAATTTTCAGAATCTGTTTGAAAGTCAACTGGAACCTATAATTCTTTTTAGTAGGTTCTTTCCGACATAACCATAATAAAGCCGAATAGTATAGAATGCAGTCGATACATCATGTCTTTAGTTTTAATTCCAAAATGTCATAACTGTATAACCATTAGAAACATAAAAGATTTTCAAGATAAGCCTGGACCGAATAAAAGGACAGACATCAGACAATTTGCCTATTTTCTTCAAAAAGTCCCTATGATAATTTGAAGTTTAAAATCTAGATTGATATGATGAAAATATTTCAATCGAATATACAAAATGTAATTCTATCAAATAAATTCCTAGGAGGGTGAATTCTTGCCATAATTTATTTATTTGCGTCAGTTATTATAATTTATTAATATAAGAACGTAAAATTTATTGTATTAGTGTGTGATTTAAAATTATAATGAAATTATTCAATAATTTACTGCGAGAAGCACAACACCATTTTTATTTATTTTTTATATAAAAATATACAAAAATAAATAAATAAAATTACGTTTATACTTTAATTTAATACATAATAATTTAGTTTTATATTATTTTATTAATATTTATTTACAAGTACCTGTTTTTTTTTTTTTTTCGTTTATGAATTATAACTTATTAGTTTTACTTACATATATTTAATATACAATTTGGTTACGTTGACTTTGAAAAATTGAATAAATATATTTAAATATAAATAGCATATGTTAATTTGAATTAATTCAAATATTGTCGTATGTAACTTTTTCGTATGTTTTCATTTAAAACGAAAATGTTTTTTATCTTTCTGATTATAAATAGTTTGAACCAACTGCTACTATATACAGCTCCGCATTTATACAATATGTGCCTCATTATGTGTAAATTTATAAGTTATAAGTTTATATTGAAATAAGCACGCACAATTAGAATTGATATATTTTTTACAATTATAAATTCGATAATTTAGTGTTTGGTGGATAAGGCAATGTTTCATAGCCTAAATCATTAAAATTTTTTAGAATGCAGCAGATACGTATTTTTTCGATTGACCTTGTGCGGTAACTATATAAGACGTTGTAGTTTTATTATTGTAAAGGTTCCATTTTAGTCGAACATTATAGAAAAGGGGATCGTTTTGCATGGTTTTGTTTCAATTAATGATTTACTGTACAAAGATCGTCTCCTTTTAATTTATTTAATTTTGTTTGTTTAATTTGGCATAAATACTTGGCACTAAATTGCTGGTAACTAGGGGATCGTCGATTTGAAATACCCTTTTTTTTTTTTTGCTGATTCTAACACAATTATGGAATTACCACGAACACAGTTATATGACAAATGTTAAATTTTATATGAAAAACTAAATTTTAAATTATTGGCCGGCTCTCGGCGCCACACGAATAATTGTTTAAAGGTCAATTAAAATGTTTCACGTGTTTTAAAATAATATATACAATGTTATGAGCTACATTATCTTATCAATAAGAAAATATATTGTATACGTTTGTGTATAAACCAACTAAAACGATATATACAGAGTAACCCCGTCAGTATAGTCCAGCTAATAAAAAATTATAATGGACCTATGTACCTCTTTTAAAGTTTTGTTGTTTTATGTTTATCCATTAAATTGTGGCACGAATTCCGAAATGTAATTATTACATCTACCGAGTGAATTTGAAATAACTATAAATTTGTTTAGTAGTTCTCCTCGAGTTTTTAATCATCAAAGTCCAAAAATAATAGTAAAAACATAAGAAAATCGTGTTTATTTACAAAAAAAAGCTTTTAAAAAAATTGTTTTTTTACCTTATTTTATTCTACTATTTCATTAGTTAAGAAAAAAAACTCCTTTTAATTTTTTTGAATTATTCCAATTTAAATAATAATAGAATATTCAAAACAATTCAATTCTTGAACCATATCTTAATACAGGAAGTCGCATTCGATTTCTTAAGGCTTCAAACATATTGGTGCACCTATAGCACTAGTATACCATTATGGAAGATGCGCTTATATGGTCAAAAGTATGACAACAAAATTTTAAATTGTCAAAAGTGGTCGTCATTATTGGACATTGGTTTAGAATTATTTTTTTTAATAGCCCATCTACACAGCCTATTCGTTAGGATACCCTGTATATTGTACTTTCTTCTATTTATAATTATTATAATTTAGCAAACGAATACATATATGTGAATGTGAATACTTTTTGTTCATAATTCATATAAATTACATTCAAAATTGCTCTTTTGTTCTATTCGCCGGAGACTATTTGAAAAAAATTTAGTTTTTTACATGCACATCTTCGTTTTGTAAAAAATTAATATGATGATCTGAAAATAGTTTAAGAGGTTGTTGTGTCTTTTAATATATTTATTTATTTCATTATATTTATAGTACTTTTTTTTTTTTTTTATATTCTGTTGTATCTAATAATTAAAATTCATTCAAAATTTTCTATTTAAATTTATTCAGAAAATTAATTTTTCTATTTACTGTGCGGAATTTGTTGTTTACTATTTGTATATTTTTGATTGTGTGTGCTCTCTGCGTTGGTTTTATATATATATGCGGTGTGTTTGTGTAGAATTGTAGATATAATATTTAAATTTATTTAATTGAAATAAAAGTTTCTTTATATATTTAAAATTAATTTTTGCGTATAACAATAAAATGAGATAAGTAAATGTCATTGCGATAATATATAATAAATATGAAGAACATTTTACATTTAAAACAAATTATAATATTATAATTAAATTAAATATAAAGAAAACAAATTTATTATTGCTAAATATATTTATTTTTTTTTTTCGTACTGAGCCGAGCTTTATATTTATTTTTAATAACTTAAATCAGGTCATTAAAATAACCAACAACAAAATAACCATATAATTATAATTTATAAATTATAATAACAACAACAACACACACGATGATGATTAACAAAAAATAATAACTAAATTAATACATATTAATTATAAATAATTTATTTACAATAAAATTTATTAGGTCATTTAAAAAAATTAATTTATTGTTTAAAACAAAGTATAAATTTAATAATAATAATAATAATAATAATAATAATAATAATAATAATAATAATAATAATAATAATAATAGTAATAATAATAATAATAATAATAATAATAATAATAATTTTATACAAAATATTGTAAACAAATTCATTTTACTATACCATTTACGATAATAAAATGTCTCATTTATGCAACACGTGTCAATAAATCTCTGTGCTTCATTTATTTGACAAAAAATCATATATTCTCGCAATAATTGCTGAAACTTTAAATTCAACCAAATGTTCAGTTCACAACATCATTAATTTCCGATACATCGGGCGGGAGCATAAAACATCATACGAAAAGCTCCATCTTGTTCTATTTTGAGCTAAAGTATTCACCTCTCATTAGATTTTTGCTTGGGGTCTACGGCAATTATAGTTCTAGGCAATATGATCGCCCCACCTTCCTTATACCGTTGTAAATTTCACTCCCAGAACTTCTTTTAATGTGTCCAAGACTTTTACATGTTATTTGTGATACATTTAACCTATCTGATACGATTGTATAGCTTCAATTTTAGGTTTCATAAACTTCAATTGACCATCTTTTAGTGTAAAATTCGCTCGTACATTTATACACTGGGATAATAGCTCACCATTCTTAATAAAATCAACCATTTTACTATTAAAATTGTATCTGATATTGATCTTTTATTTATGATTACACGTACTCCAATGCGATTACTTTAAATAGAAATTTATCTGTATATATTCACTTAAAAATTTTGCGGTATAATAACTGGAAAAGAAAAGCATATCATTATTATTTTGTACGTTTTCTGGATAATAATAATACACGAAATAATTGAATGACTTTCTAAAAAATAACAATAAAAATAATAATGATCGTATAAAAAGCGGAGAAATGTGACTAGATGATGTAGTAAAGAATATTTAGTTTTCACGTAATATTAATACAAAAGCCATATAATAAATATAGTGTAATATTAAATTATTTCAATTATTTTTATTAACCACATTTTTTTTTAATTTATCATACTGAAAGAAAAACATTTCACCTCGATATATGCTCTCACAGAAAAAAAAATGATCTGCATAAAATGGAAACATTTATATAATAATAATAACAATATACGTAACATACATTTTACTCGTTTAAAATATCATAAATATGATACCATATAATAATAATATGCCATTAATACCATTATAATTAAATCTATAAATGTATACACAAATAATATAATAATGCAATGTGTTGTTGTTGTGGTGCATATTAAAAGTGGCACTGAATACAAGAAAAATAATCCGAAAAAATAGTATTACTATAAAAAATGTCTATACTTGGTTTCAGATTATTTTTTCCCATATATATACCTTTATATAAAAAAATTAGAAATGCATATTTCTATGTTCCTAATTTTACTTATATTTATTAGACCAAATAATACAATAAATAATTCAAAGTTAATTTGGCAATATCAGTAATTTAATTAAATTTATATTATTTTTTATTTTTTTTTTCTCCACTTACTTATTCATAGATAACAATTTAAAAAACGAGAAATTATTTAAGTGCATTGTCTGTAATTCATGGTCAATTTTAAAATAAATCAATGTATTATAAATTAAATTAATATAAAATGATTGATCGTCATTTGGGTTATAAATATTCATAAGTATTTGTAATTTTAAATAATAGTTGTATTTATTTATTTGTACTAAAATCTATACGGTGGCACCCAGCGACTATTTTCTGTTTCCGAACATGAAGAAGTATCTAAGTTGAAAAGAGAGTTGTATCAAATGCCGAAATAATTGGCCCAACTATAACATCTATTTTGCAGAACTCAATGAATACTATTATTCCGAAGAGATTAAAATATTGAAATACCGTTTTGTCATGTTCTACATATCCTATTAGATTCTTTTTGAAAGTATTAAACATCAACCATTTATATTTTTCTTTTGCGAGAAATTTTAGTTTATTATTTTATATTGCAAAGAAGATTTGTGTATGGAAAATTGCTTTTGGCCATTACACCGAACATGCTCCAACGAAGATAACTTGCTTCAGATTTCATATAAAATATTGATTTCGATGCATACGATCAGCTTGGAATGTCATTATTTACTCTATAAAGTACGGATTCATAGATATGCACACACACGTACCCTTACTGCCTCTCAATTAACGTTTTCTATTTTGAAATCACTTTAATATAAAATGTTTTAATTTAAGAATTCAATTATTGAATTGCTTTACCTATATTTTTAATATACTTTTATTATTATATCCATAAATTAAACTGATTGATGAATCTTAGTATTTTTAGATATGTTATAAATGTTTTATTGTTTGTTATTACGTTATTACCATTGCAAAAAAAAAAAAAAAAAAAATGAAAAATCTATACATCTGCAAAAAATATGATGTCATTCACTTATTAATATTAAAATTATTATTACAAATTTATTATAGATGATTTTTGTTTTCTTATTATTTGTGTATTGGTAAAATAATTGTTTGACAAAAAATTACAAAACAAAATAATTAATTTGTTTACACCAAAAATAACCCGAATTTTATACGTTAAATTTACAGATAATAAACTTCGGAGAAGGGTAACCATTTGAAACAAAAACAAGAACCAACAAAAAAAAAAGTAAAAATAATCAAAAATGTCAGCCTTGCAAATTGTAACAACCGGCGAAGACCATACATTTGTATTAGATGAAGATAAATTAACAGAATTATTATTACAAGAACATTTGCGAGATCGTTTCGTTGTAATTGTATCAGTTGCCGGTGCATTTCGTAAAGGAAAAAGTTTTCTATTAGATTTTTTTCTGCGCTACATGTATTCGAAAGTATGTTGAATTAATTTTCTATTTATTTATTTTTTCCATATAATTATAATTATAATAATATTAAGTAAACATATTTTATTAAAAATTATAGTATCATCATCATAATAAAAGTGGATCGGATGATTGGTTAGGTGATGAATCAGAACCATTATCCGGATTTTCATGGCGTGGTGGTTCCGAACGTGATACAACCGGTATTTTAATGTGGTCAGAATTATTTTTACATGATTTTCCAAATGGTGATAAAGTTGCCATAATATTATTAGATACACAGGGTGCATTTGATAGTCAAAGTACGGTACGTGATTGTGCAACAGTATTTGCATTAAGTACAATGTTATCATCGGTACAATGTTATAATTTATCACAAAATATACAAGAAGATGATTTACAACATTTACAATTATTTACGGAATATGGTCGTTTAGCGTTAGCCGATACCGGTAAAAAACCATTTCAACGTTTACAATTTTTAGTACGCGATTGGAGCTTTCCATATGAAGCTGAATATGGTGCAGCCGGTGGACAAGTTATATTAAAACGACGCTTAGAATTATCCGATAAACAACATCCGGAATTACAATCATTACGTAAACATATAACATCATGTTTTTCCGAAATTGCATGTTTTCTAATGCCACATCCAGGATTAACCGTAGCAACAAATCCAAAATTTGATGGACGATTATCGGACATAACGGTTGAATTTAAACAAAGTTTAAAGTCATTAATACCTATGCTTTTAGCACCAGAAAATTTAATAGTTAAACAAATAAATGGACAAAAAGTTAGAGTACGTGATTTAATACAATATTTTAAATCATATATGGCTATTTATAAAGGCAATGAATTACCGGAACCAAAAAGTATGTTAGTTGCAACAGCTGAAGCAAATAATTTAACAGCAGTGGCTGGTGCCAAAGACATATATAATACATTAATGGAAGAAGTGTGTGGTGGCACAAGACCATACTTAAGTACAGGACATTTAGATTCAGAACATTTACGAATAAAAGATAAAGCAATACAACAGGTATATATTTGAAAAATTATTAATTTTTATTATTTTGGTACACTGGGGTATGGCGTCTATTTTTTTTCTGTTATGGCATATGGGTAATTCATGCCTACATTGATGTTTAGGAATTTTTGTAAACGCTGAGCTTAGACCATAATGAATACGCCACATGCTAACTTCCCATTCTAAGTTGAAGTGATTTCCTAAGTAGCTTTTGGCGGTCGAGTGTTGTTATGGCGTAAAAAATAACTTTGCGAGTTAATCTGCATATAATTGTTCTTTTTTTTCCATCACTAAATTCTATCAAATTAATACAATTTCCATATAAAAATAGAAGCTGACAATCTCTGTGAGCAACTAATTTCCCCGTTTGTGTATAAAATCATCTGTAAGGCATTTAAAACAACTCGGAATTCATTAATGATGCTTGCCTAAATTGAGAAATGTTGCTGATAATGAACTCTTTGATAAAAAGTGTTATAAAATTTTATGCTATCCACAGTACCACAACACAATTGAATATTTAATTACAGCAAAATGTTAAATTCATATTTCTGTGTTCTTTTATTATTTATAAATATTATAGTTTTCATCAAAACGAAAAATGGGTGGTGAAGAATTTTCACAAAAATATTTGGAACAATTGGACATTGATTTAGAAGATACATATAACAATTATAAAGCACATAATGAAAGTAAAAATATATTTAAAGCAGCTCGTACACCTGCAGTTTTATTTGCAATCGCCATAGTTATGTATGTATTAAGTGGAATATTTGGTGCAATTGGAATATATTCATTTGCCAATTTTTGTAATTTAATTATGGGGCTATCATTATTTACATTAACTCTATGGGCATATATTAGGTATAATTAATTTATATAATAAATTATATGTTAATCAAATGTTAATCAAATAACTTAATATTAAAATATTGTTTTTATATATAGGTATAGCGGTGAATTAAGTGATTTTGGTACACAATTAGATGATATTGCATCATTTATTTGGGAAAATGTATTTACTTTTATTTTTAACATTTATTCGCTATTAGTATACAAATTTATTAAATGGTATATATATTATTAATTTTAGGTAATGCGGCCCGTTTATCAATCATGTATGGAAAAGGGTATACAACATGTTGCAATACATGCAACGTCAGCAACATTAGGTACACCTGTACAATCTACAATAACTCGAACCACAAAGACATCATCTACAGCAGCACCCTCATCATCAGCAACACAATCATCATCACGAACACGTTCCCATGCCGCTGCTAATGGTAAATTAAAAAAGCGTTCATGAGATTACGCCAATGACGGCGAAATATTATTACAAAAACAAATACCATCATCACCACTTCCACAAACACCAGCACCACCTTTAATACAACAAAAACAACAACAGCAACGTAACGCCTTAACGAATAATATTGCAATTGTTCAATCAACAGATAATACTATTTTAAATAATAACAATAAAAATAACATTAATAACATTAACATTAACAATAATAGTAATAACAATAATAATAATAACAATAATAATAATAAAAGAAAAAGAAAAACAAAAAAAACTGTGCCTAAAAAATAATTAATTAAATATAAATAATAATGATTATTATAAAATTGTTAGAATTACTTTCGTTATTAGTAAGTAATATTTTTACAATGTACAATATTATTATATTATTTAAAATCTAACTATGAATGAAATGATAAGTAAAGAAAAATAATAATGTACACGTACACTCTCTCTGTCGTATGTAATTGTTGTATATGAAAATGAAAAATCCATTTCTTCCATTTATTTGTTTTATCGTTATATCCTTTTTACTATCACTCCATCTCGCTGCCTGTGTGTATTTAATAATTTAATAATATAATAATAATGTCTTATCATCGAATTATAATTTGTTGTAAACTTGTTTTTTTTTATCTTTAAATTTTAAATATAAAAATATTTGAATGAGATTGAAATATTTCGATCTAACCCACTATCATTCGTAATTTAATTTCCGGAAAAAATAACTTTTTTGCATCTTATTCTCGCGTAAGATGTCTCTATGCCTGATATGTCGAAAAAAATGCTATATGTTGGTGCATATATTCTCAATATCATTATGAACAATAATTTTGAAATAGATAACCCATATTTTGCACAGGAAATGCGAAAATGTTCTTGAGAACCATATCAACTTATCACGTAATTTAATCTATAAAAGAGATGGGGTGGTGGTGGTGCGGATGGGAATTATGAATTTATTTAATTTAGTAAAATTTTCCATATTTTTTTCATTTAAGTACCAATGTTTTATTGTAATTTATCATATCAACATCGTGTGTTATACAAAACTCAATTGATGGAATATTATAATGTTTACACTAAGTGGATAGCGTCCATTCAAATCGATCGTGAAGTACCGGATGCCATAACCGAAATTTATATGTGACATTTTTCAGTTAAATTATCAGTTCTGTGTTTATATAATAAAACAAACAAATATTGAAAATACAAAAATTAACAATGTATGCACACACCATTATGGGCTAATAGCACTCATATAAATTTAATATAATTATTTATTTTTCGATAATTTCAGATCAGTAGTTTTATATGCCCATGCAGGAGTGATATACATAACTGTACTATAATGAATAATATACGCAGTATTACGTTTAAAACTCCAAGCAAGATTTACTAAATTATATTCTATAATACTTACACACTTTACTTACTTCAATCTTGACATTCAATATCTACACCAATTTGTCTTATGGTAAAGTGCCAATTTTAATCATCAAATTTTTTGACATACCAAGAAATATATTTGATACGATATACTCCTCCAAGTGAATGATATTACGACACATCTATCACTACCAGACATTCATTACAGTTATAATGTGTTAAAAGTACAAATCACTTAAGTGTTTGTCTATACTTTATTAATATATAAATGCTTTTGTGTCACTATATTGTCACTTATGTCAAAAACATCTATCTTTCGATAATTGCATAACAATTGATGAATTATTGTCCATTGAGGAGTATTTTATTACTAAATTGACTAATATAATGTTTTCTCCATTTGGAGTAACATAACTTGTTGATGAAACGGACAATCGTCTTATGAATGCGTAATATTATTCAACGTTTTCAAACCTTTATTTATTTGAGTACAGCTCTGATGATTTAATTGTTACCAGTTGCATTTTTTTCAATATCCAAAAATCTTGCAAATATTCATTGAAATTATAAAAAAAAAAAAGTATGGCAATTTGTATCGTAGTCGCTTATTTCTCACTAAGGGTTAATCGGGATCGTATACAAATAATGAAATCAATATTTACAGAACAGATTGATCAATGGTTTTATACTCCCTGTAAATTTTATTTTGACATTAATTATTTCATAAGATCAAACGATAAATAAGTTTAAGAATAAAAGTTAATAAAGTAAGGGTTGAAGAAGTTCCATTGAGTTGAAATCGTGAATTACATTTTATTATATAAAGGCCATCGAAACTAAATTAATAGGAAATTTTTTTTTTTTTTCTTTAGCTAAAACAATCAATTTTTTTTTTTTTTTAAATAAATTAAACAAAATAAATATTATAATGTAAATAAAACAAATTATATATATATATATAAAAAAATATCAAACTGCAATATTAAATTAAAATAATTAAAAATTGAATTAAAATAGTGTTCTATAAAATTTGTAAATAAAAAAATTAAATAATAGCATTAAATTTTTTTAAAACGGTATAATATCATGCTCAAAAATATATCAAAAAGTTGAAATATTTAGAGTAAATTATTGATATAAAATAAATCTATTTAATTAACAACAAATAAGAGACAAATAAATGGGATAATTCCCTATTTCTCGAATGCAAACAAACAATTAATTACGCAATTACTAATTATTATTATTATTATTGCCAATGTGAATTCGTTTGTATTAATAATAGAACTGTGCAAAATTGTTATATAAACACATAGTTGAAATTTTTGCAAAAATGAGTTCGCGAAAAATATGGTATAATTTTAAATTTCTTAAAACATATTAAAATTATAAATACAGAAAAAATAAATATTAATATTGATAAATTTAATATAATAATTTTAAATAAAATATAATAAATTATAAATATCATATATTGTTAATTTTTATAAGAGATGAAAATGATACATTTCTTACTATAGCTAATTAATTAATTTATTAATTTAATGTTATAAGAAAAAAGTAAATAAAAATGATGTGGTCCTTTTTTTTCATTTGGATGTTGGTGTTCTTTTATTGTGAAAAAAAAAAAAAAAATTAATAAAATATTATTTTTTTATAATATAATAAAATTAAATTTATTATTTACTTATTTTGTTATATCTGCACAAAGTTAATATGTCCACAACCGAATTTTGTGAATGGTTTAAAAATGATCAATAATTTGTCAATACATTTATCATAAAATTTATTTAAAAAATCTTTACGCAAATTAATTAGTTTTTAGACTATCAGTGGCTCAACATAATTCACTATTTCACAATAGTGCCCATTTTAAATCATAGAAATTACATAAATCGGGTTTACAGTACATTAACACACTATCGCTTAACAGAATTACTATTTTTAAAAATTAGAAAATTTCAAAATTTATGTGTAAACATTAGAAGTCGAGCGCATGGTTTTAAAAATTCATATACGGAATAATATTGTAGAATTTCTCATAATTAATATTAAATATTACAAAATCCACGTTTGAATCTATGTCAATTTTCAAGTCGCATATTTAATATTTATTTAATGCACTTATAAAATTAAACGCAACAACCTATAAACCTGAAACTTTTTAATGCTAATTAAAAATTACTAAATCTACAATAAGTCTGAACCGGCACATACAGATATCTATCAAACATAAAAATTTAAAGAAATATAAAAATTTAAAGATATATAAAAAAAAATAATAAATAAATAAAATCCAAACATTCATTTTTTTTTTTTGTGAGTATATTAATAATCATCAATTACATTTTTTAACTAACTTCCATAAAATAAACCCTGTAAAGCTTCTTGTAGAGCACGTTGGCATGCAACTTGTGCACAAAAACCACCAGCTCGTTCAGACGGCGTTTCGGCTCGAATGTTTCGTATATAACCTTTTGCATCAATATCTTCAGTTGTTGGTGGCAGCGGTCCATCATATATCATTTTCGGTGGTACATATTTATAGATAGGACCTCCTTCTGTTTTCGGAATAGGTAAATAACCGACCTGACCAAATTTTACACCTGTCGAAAATTCTGCTTTTGTATTTGGTATGGTTTTGCCCTCTTCTCTCGTTATTTCTAATTTATTTGCATAAATACTAACAATTTCACTAGCATTTTGTTGACTTGCCATTAACTCATCAATTAATGCTTCTCTTTCAATAATTTTTTTTTTTCGATGATCTTGTTCAATTTGTTTCATTTGTAATCGACGTTGTTCGTCTTCTAATTTTTCACGTTCAATTACAACTTCTAATTCAAATTCATCGCGTCCCAAACGACTTTTATTTTTCATTATTATTTCACGATTTTCTTTTTTATATTGATCTATTTTTTTCGATGTATTTAAAACATCAATATCATGACATATATTAAAAATAATATTTTCAATTTCTTCTAAATAATCATTATATTCTACAATAGATTCAAAATCTTCTTCACGTTTATTGTAATCTCTTAATATTTTACGTCTTATATCAACTTCTTTTTCAACCATTGGATCTTCAAATAATTGGACACGAAAATTACTACGACGTAATGGTACTGCACATTCTGGACATGCAGCAGCTCCTTTTAAAAATAATAAATCTACACAACTTTCACATAATGTATGACCACAAACATTTACCATTAATTTTAACGATGGATTTCGATATTTTGTTGTTTTACATCTTGGACAGACAAGATCATCCATAATGAATTATTTACTTGTTTTTGTGCGGGCGGCAAACGGCCTATTCACTTTCACTTCACAGTAGATCAATTCAATCAATGTTCACTAGTCACTAGTATTTGTGATATTTATTATTTTAGAAATATTAATATATATTTAATTATTATATTATATTATATTTAAATTTTAATTTTTTATTGTTATTGTTAACAAAACAAATAAAAATAAAAATCGTTTAAAGTTTAATTAATTAAATCGTCTGTTTACTTTTTTTAATGTATATTTTTCTGATTGTTTTGAAGTTTCTTTTTCTATCAACAACGACCACGAGAATAAGAGCTTTTACCATATTGGTGGGTACAGATGTAAAAATATTTTCTGTATGAAATTAGTATATTTCGCTGGTATTCTCGTACAAGCAACTGTACGTATATTTAGCCATATCATTTGTATTGATTAGTCGTATCCGTAGGCAAAACATTGCTGCAAACTGCATTCTCATAAGTCAACATTGATTTGATATTTCGTGATTTTATTTGCTGTGGGAATATTTCTAAAATTTTAATTTTTGAAATGTTAAACTATTCATTTTGAATAAAATTGAAAAAGTAATAAATAATTTATTTGAATCACTTGATCAATTTAAAAGCTTTTAACAAATTATTAAATTTCTTTGGAAATTACTGAAATCCAAGTGCTAGTGATAGTGATAGTGATTCATATTTGCAGTTTTAATTTAATCTGTTTTATGAAATTATATAATGCAAACATATAAATAATTAAATAAATTAAAAGTCCTTTTTAATCGTGGATGTAATATAATACTATTTTAATAATTAATATAATATTTCATAACATTTTTGTTATTTACCTATCTTATTTGCTGCAAGAAGTAACTTCATATTTGAACGCGTTGGCAATTAATTAGTACACGTGAAAATGTCAAACTTTTAGTACCTAATCAGAGATTGGTTATAGAAAAGCAAAGAGAAAGAGCGAGTACAAAATATATGTGGAAACGTCAAGCAACGTGTCATTCTTTATAATTATTGTATTTTATTATTATTCTAAAATAATTTTTTTTTTTAAAGATATTTATTATTTAAGAATTAATTTTAAATATTTTAAGTGAAATTTAGTTAATGTTAATAAATATTTATTAAATAATGAGGTAAATTTAAAACAATATAAATATAATTGACAACAAAATTAATCAATTAATTATTTTAGTGTTTCATCAAAGGTAACATTTAAAATTACATTGACATCAGATCCTAAGTTACCATTTAAGGTGTAAGTAATTCCAATTCTATTATTATAATTTTAGTTTAATATACATAATAAGATCAATAAAACCTTAATATACGTTTTTGTTTATAATAATTCCATATTACCCATACATACACGCTACCATTATTCACTACTTCAAAATATAAACAGCTGTTCTGTTAGTTATGTTTTTATTGTTTTCATATCTGTATTCTGTTTCCGTATCTGCATAAAAGATAATAGAAAAAAGTCCAAATAAACATATTTATTTATTCTAATGTTATTCTCTCAAAATTTCTAATTAAACATACAAACAATAAGAGGACACATTTTATTAATATTTTTCAATGTTTTTGTTTTTTTTTATGTTTTCCAAAACAGGCTTAGTGTTCCGGAGTCTACACCATTTACGGCTGTTTTAAAATTTGCTGCTGAAGAATTTAAGGTACCAGCACCAACTAGTGCAATTATTACAGATGATGGCATTGGTATAAATCCACAACAAACAGCCGGAAATGTATTTTTAAAACATGGATCAGAATTAAGATTAATACCCAGAGATCGAGTAGGTGCTAATAGTAGAAAATGTGTTGAAGATCATAATAAAAGTATAATATAAAAATTTTAATTGTAGATAGATATTGATATTTTTTTTTATTGTTTCTGTGAATATTTAATTTTAATTCTGTTTTGTATTTTTTTTTATGAATTATTCATATATGTATAAGTTTATAAGAAATTAATCAAATTGAGAATAAATACTGTTTTGGATAACATTTTGCATGTTTTATGATAATATTATTTATGCTCAGCTACAATATTATAGAATACATTTTAATGGGTAAAATATTGTAATATTAGTGTTGTATGTAAAATTTTACATCGGACGGTAATATCAAATTCAATTTATTCAATATTTTAATTATAACGTTTTTATTGTATGTTTTTACTAAATTACTATTGGTTACAGCAAACAAATTTAAAATTTATTTCTATCAATAATCGAATAAATAGAAATACAAAGAGCCTTGAAAAATAGAAAATAAACAATATAAAATACAATGGAAGTTCTTCTCATATTCAGCACTATTTCGTTATGTGGGTGTATCATACAATATTTGTCAATATCATAATAATTATAATACTAATAAAGAAATTAATACGTTGGATTGTGAATTGCGATTCATATAAATATACGAATTATTGCAATTGTACAACAATGCTGGTATTAGTTACCTATATTATCTTCTATTTGTAATAGTATAACTATTGCTTAATAAGAAATTATGTACTGTAAACTCAAAGATTTATACCTTTAAACTATTAAATAATATCACTTTAAAATGATTGTGGATAGTAATGAAAGAAACTCTGACAATATTCATAAATTAACACCAAAATTTTATTTAAAATAATACATATTTTTATTAATTTGATTTTTCATAAAATATAAAATTTTTTAAAAAAAATTTAATTTCTTAATATTCATATTAAGTACATTTTTCTGCTGGTTTACATTTACATGGACACGTACAATTGGAATCACATTTACAGTCAGCTCCACATTTAGATGATGTACATTGACAATCTAAATATTTATATGAAAAAAAGTATAAGAAATAATATTTTATTATTTCAATTAGAAAAAATGTATAAATTTTCAACAATTAATTTTACTTACTATTAGCACAAGATGGGCAAGTCATTTTTTAATTTATTATAAAATTTCAGTTGTACAAAAAACGTTTACAATTCTTTTCGTTGTGTATATTGATTGAAATACAATTTTAAATTCATTTTCCTTCTATTTTATATTAAATTTAAAAAATCGTTGGACTGAGTGCAACATAATAGAAATAATTTTACATTTATTACAATTGGATTCAATGCGAGAACCGTAACGTGTGCATAAGAATAATGTTTATTACTCTTCAGTAAGAGATTGAAGCAGTGCGCAATCAATACAAAATTATTATTTACATTGTTCATATAAAACTGTGTGTATAACAAACAGATTAAAATAACAAATATATACATATAAAATAATCTTTTAACGATAAGAAATAATATGAATGTTTATTTATTTTATAAGTTTATAAGTATTTGTTTTTCATAATCATCAATAATAATACGCATAAAAGATCGTATCGTCACCAATACGTGTGACGTAAGAATAAATACGTAGAATTTTTTTTTAATTATTCGTATAAAGCAATTACTGAATTTTCTTAATTAATTAACCATTACTGAATACATATTTTTATATTAATAATCAGAATTAAGATTAATGCCCTGAGATGGACAGAATTTATAGAAGAATAACATGCTCAATAATAAAGTTATAAATAGATGGTTGCATTAATTCTGATCTATTTTCTTTATCAGAATATACATAAGTATTGGTTAAAACATATTGGTGAATATTTTCTTTGTGGCTTTATGAGTACTGCAAGGATTATGACTATGTGAATATATCAGGATATTTGGTGTACCAGGACATAATAATTCCATTGGATTTATTAATTCTGTAACGAACCGGATTTCGATGCACCTGTAGAATTATTTTTAATAAAATATCGAAAATTCAGACACAATTGGATCCGTATAAATAAGCTGTTTTTGGCGTGAAACTGTTGGTATAATGACGGTTGTTTGTAGTGATCTCTTATCTGGTATCTGTATTTACAATGTGTACATATCTATTTGTTTGACCGAGGGTAAAAGGTTGTACTAGATGTTACTTTCAATAACACAAACATAGTATTAAAGTTGTTAAATGAATGTATTGTCACATTCACTACTAGTAATTGGATAAATCTGGATTATATGTGGTAACTGTTAGCTATTGAAAAAGATGAGTTCTAGGCAAAATAGAGATACTACTACTGTATTTTTGGTGCTGCTAATATTAACATTATTGGCGACATGTGACGCGCTAAAATATCACCTACTATTTTCCAAATACACTATATGAATCTATCCATATGGTGAATGGATCATTCATACGAGAAGTTTTCTGGTTTTATGTCTGAAACCAAACTACCTTCGAGGACTATCGTGTTAGTTTATTTTTAATTAAGGGGCCAGAATTAATTCAAATAACTATAATTATAAAAATAAATGATTATAATATTATAAATGTAATGTTGATGACGATCACGATTTTTTTTCCACCAAATTTATTCTGTTTTCTTTCTATTCTTTCCGTATACAATTATATATGGTCTCATCTATATCAATATAAAATTCATTTAAAAATTATAGTATAGCATATATGGAATTATAATTATATTGATATTGTATACATGCAATTGCGCACATCACTACTGTGTCTTAATATCTCATATATGACTATATGTAAATGCCTTTTATATACGTTTATATGTACACAATAATATATAATAATAACGAAACGATATATTACACAGTATTAGTATATTGTTGTGTTGTTGTTCTGAATAAATTTTCTTTCATGCATATAATTATATTGAAGTTCGTGTTTTGGCATCGTAATAACCCATTCGTTAGGTCTCCCACCACCACCAACTGGATAAGAAAGTATATAAAAAGAAGCTACAATAGAATACTAAAGTTTAATTCAACGGAAAAGTTCAAGTCTATTTAAACGCCATATAAATTTATATCTGTGTTAATTTGTTATTATTAGTAGGAAGAACGCAGCAGCCGACATTAAGTCTAATATAATTAAAAAAAATAGTCTTTTAATTAATCTAGTGATTTTTTGTTTTGTTTAATTACATTAATATATCAATTTAAAATGCCGTGCGGTGGTTGTGGAAACAGTGAGTGCATATATATATAAAAATTATATTGTTTTAGTAAATTCTATTAATTATGTAATAATATTTATGTTTTTTATATGAAAATATATAGATTGTCAATGTACAACGGAAAAATGTGGTGCTGATTGTAAATGTGACAAAAATTGTCAATGTCCTGGTAAAACAGCTGCAACTGGCGAAAAGAAGGAAGGATGCTGTACAAAATCTTAATTATTGATTTTTTCTAACTACCATATTTTACACACTATATGCTTTCTATATAGTAATACTTTTTTATATATATATACAAATTAATGTTACTAAATGTACACAAGTACCAGGAGACGAATTATGATATTTAAAATTATTTCGAATATTATTTTTTAAGTTTTCTATTATAATTTTATTAATTATTTTAAATATGTAATTTTTTTTTTTTCTTTTTAATTATATAATTTGTTTGTTTTTTCTTTTTTTTATCAAATAAATAAATGAATAAATAAAATTAATTAAAATACATTGTCTTTTGTCATTGTCAACATACACATTTTTACCATTTCCTTCTTTAGATTGTTTCTATTTTAAGATTATAGTTGCGAGTTTTATTTTTTGTTTTATATTGGCTAAACGAAGATAATGTGATTTTATTTGCTAAAAAAAGAAACTCGTTTGATATTTACTTTTATGCGGTATATTATATGATTTTGTTCTAGTTTTACATAAATATATAGAGGAGATCGAGTAGTTTCTTTTCGTTGTTTCAATATGTTAATTTCTAGAATTATTTTATTTTTGAATTACAATTTTAAATAACTATTCAATTGATACTTAAATTATATTCAAGTTATATTGAGTTTCATGTATATGAAACATTATTATTTTACAATACAACGTTGATACAATATATATTTTTATAAAACAATCATTCAGACACATATAAATATTTGTAATAATGTTTAATAAATAAAAGATTATATATTAATGTATGACAAAAAATAATTAATTGCATTATAATGTGTTGCAGAATCGATTTATTCATTTATTATGTATGGCGTATTAAAATGAGTATTTGTGTACGTACGCTATATATAGCTAAATATATTTCAATTACATATATGTGAAATTATATATAAAATATGTTAAAATGTATATCGACTGTAGAGTTTGTATTGAAATTAAATATAGGGATATTGGTGGTGATATTTATGGTGGAAAATATTCAATTTGTTAACCTATATGATATATAGATACATCATCATATAACATTAAGTCCATATATATTGAAATTCGCATAGAGATGCGTAAAGGTATAAAAAATGCACATATTGTTGTTAGCTGAATGTATCGATTCATATTTATAATTATTTTTAATGTATAATGATACATTCCGTAAATTATTTAATATAGAAATTTAAATACGAATTTAATTTTTATTTAATTATCGTTATAGAGATACAATATTGTGTGTAGAACTACATTATCCTACAATTCATGAGTTATAAATAAATGATATATTCCTTGTTATTATATCAACGCAAGAACTTTGCTTTTTATGTTCATGCATAGCATAATTGTAAGAGCCATATAAACATTAATTGTATCCATCCATCCAGAGAAGTACAATGTCACACCTACCATCAATTTCAATACAGTTTAGTTGGAATATATTATAAACTAACATATAAACATATATATAAAATAATTTATCACTTGAAACTGTGCAATTTTATAGAAAAGATTTGATAGTTGTTTTCGTTAATTCAATTCATTCAAACAAAACTTGGATGAAATGTATAGGATATTAATATGACAACATCATTTTACTGTAACCGGCCGTAGTTAAATTATTCGATCTATATATAAATTGATATTTGACTCTAAGCTATAATTATAAGTGAAAATTTTGTATAGGTATAAAAGCGAACACATATATTATTAAACAGATGATGTACTTTACAGATATATCGTTGGGTATCACACATCACACAAATGCATGGCATATATAGTACTGAAGACTTTATTATATTCCCTCTTTTGTTTTTCTAAATACAGAACTTAAAAAATGTTTACAAAATAAAAACGAAACACTATTCATTTTTTTAATATAACATATTTATTTTTCAGTTAATATTCGATAAAATATAAAAATTTATAGAAAAAACATAATTTCTTAACAATCTACAATTAAATAGATTTTTCTGATGGTTTACATTTACATGGACACGTACAATTGGTATCACATTTACAATTAGCTCCACATTTAGACGATGTACATTGACAATCTAAATATTTATATGGAAAAAAAAAGTATAAGCAATTATATTTTAATATTGAAATTAGAAAAAATTAATAAATTTTCAAACAATTAATTTTACTTACTATTAGCACAAGATGGGCAAGTCATTTTTTAATTTATTATAAAATTTCAGTTGTACAAAAAACGTTTACAATTCGATTTGTTGTGTGTATTGATTGAACTACAATTTTAAATTCATTTTCTTTCTATTTTATATTAAATTTAAAAATTCGTTGTACTGAGTGCAACATAATAGAAATAATTTTACATTTACTACAATTGGATGCAATGCAAGAACCGTACCGTGTGCATAAGAATAATTTTTCATTGTTGTTGGTGTTTTCAGATAGAAGCAGTGCGCAAACAATATACCATACCATAAAATTAAAGTAGTAGAAAAAAAATACATAAAATATAATCTTATAATTTTTATGATAAGAAATAACATGATTGTTTATTTATTTTATAAATATTTATTATAAGTATAGGTACATGTAAAAAATCACAAATTTACGCGTAAAAAAAAAAAATTATCACTAAATGATGTGTCGTAAAAATATATAAATATGTGTAATGATACATATTATGTCTATATAGTACAATTAGTATATTTATATAAATTTGTTAAATAATTATATATGGAATATTTCTAAATTTCTTTAAGATATCACACATAAGATGAAACGATATGATAACAATATATGCGCTAAACATTTTTTTTTTATTTACACAGGTATAGAAACTTTAAAAATATTATATAAACATATAATTTAAGTCGCATTTTATATATTAAATTTCATAATATATGGTATAATTTGATATTTTCCTTCTGGTTATAATAGAATTTAAATTAATTATGTATATTTTATATACAAAGCGGAAATAATATCGAAGCAAAAATTTTTCAATTATTGATATTAACCAATTAATAAATTAAGAATAATAGAAATAATTAATAATATTATAAATATTATTGATAAATATGCTTAAACATTGTATGATGTCGTTATATTTATGATTAGAATGTGTTACTTAGCATAGGTGTAATATGATAATATTATGATATAATATATTATAATTACAATAATATATATGTATAATTGGCAGATATATAATTGCATATAGATTTATAAATACATATAAATATTGCGAAAATAATCGCAATAAAGTATATTTTATAATATAATATATATGACCTGAAACAGCACATCATTCAATATTAAAAGTATAAACAAGTTTATAATTTGAAGAAAAATAATACAAATTTAATAATGTGTTATAGATCACAGGGTTAAGTGACCTATTTAACCAACCGCTCACATATTTCGACACTTATGTTTTTCTTAAAATTCCTGAAATTTAAACTATATTAATTTATACGACTACATTTTAAAATATGTAAACACAAACAGAGTGCGTGTCAATGAAATGTTGAGACAATAGCGCTACATGTGAACCCACAGTAGTGGAGTTAGCAGTAAAAAATTCTGTGAATTTGTTAAACTAACCTAAACGATACGGTTGGTTCAGTAAGAATGTTTCATGTTGAATTAATAAGCATGAACCAAGGAGTTATGTGCCACGGAAATGTAAACAAATTGATGAGACAAGTTTACAATGAATTTTTGCATAATCAAATGGATTGGACGGAAGAGATACGCTATAGAAGAAAATGATAAGCATACTGGAAGAACTAAAAGTTCATTGAGTACAGATGAAATAATTGAAAAAGTTTGTAATTTGATGACCAACAATCGTTGTGAAACATTGAAAATTATGAAAGTGTGTCTTTAAACATGAACAAAAAAAAACGATGCGAACCATTCTGTTTGAAAACATTGAGATAAAAACAGTTTGTGAATGTTGTATATTGCATATTAATAGTCATAACTCACACTTTTCTTTGTAGATTTTTAACGTTTGTGTGTTGAATATCATGACTTGGTATTTAATTTCTCATTATCATTCAAATAACTTAAAATGAAGTTAAAAGTGTATTATTTTGATGATGTTTTGACCACACAAACATCATCGATGAGTGCTTCATTGGTAGCAGTTTCATAAAATGAATTGGAACAGATATTCGGGGATCATTATTAAATATCTTTAATAAGTGGATTCAATCCGCGGAGTGCGGGATTTTGTAAATAATAAACAATGAAAATAATAGTAAAACTGTGAGTCTTTCCAAAGTTGTTTGCATATTTTAATTGTATGGAAAATTTAGCATTTAAAATAAAATCGACATTATTTGTGTACAACAAAACAATATATGCTTTTCGTTATTGAGGTAGATTAAATACAACTAAATTAGTTAATATTGTTTAGATAGTTTAATATATAATATATCATCGATATATTACTATAATAAATCATCGATCACAGGTTTAAACTTTCAATTAGTTTTTAATCCTCTGCGCCATCAAGTGCGATTTATATTTTGTTTAATGAGGCTTATGTCCTATAATTTTGAAATTAATTCTACAGCGTGTCAGCAGTCGAAAGGGACTAAATCTGGAGAATACGCCGCAGGCTGCAGAAGCTTCCCAGCTCAAGTTGAAGATCACTTGCTTTATTTTACTGTGTGTGACCGGGCGTTGTTATGAAGAACATATATGATTGATCATCTTATATAGATAAATAAACTTTCTATTTGAATTACACAATTTGTGACAAAACCCTGCATTTCAAATAATAATATAGAACATTTCTTTCTACGTCGCATAAATAATAGATACATAATAGAATTGTTATTTTTTTTAAATTATGATCTGTTATTATATATTTTATTATTTTATTAAAGCAGTTATACAAAAAAAAAAATCAGGTCTTATTATAAGACTATATTATTATTATAAAAGAAGCGAAAGACCATCACCACACCGCACAAACATATAATAACATGATATATTATCTATATAAAGACAGAGTGTATTGAAATGTATCTTCTAACTATATCCACAGTACTGTAGGTCTCTCTAATATATTTGAACTTAGAATATGGTGCGATATGGTTTGAATATCTAAATTCTATGATGACATTAGGTTAACATTACCAATGACTTTATGTTGTATTAATTCTGTGACACAATTAAATTTCAGTTTCAATTTCTAATCGTTTACATAATAAAATATTAAATTATTTTTAATTTCGATTTTACCAATTCAGTTTAATTCGGACTGTTGCAGCTAAACTGTATATCGTAGTTAGTAGTTTGAAAAACTACGGATTAAGAATTCGTTTCCATATGAAAGTCTTATTGCTAATCACATATTTGTTTCCGTTTTATAGTTGTGGCAGAAAAAATTATAGAGATCGTAAATCGCATAAAAATTGGGTGAATCTGTTTGTAATTTAGTTTAGAATAGAATATCAGGAATGGGTCGTTCGTCGCTAAATGGGTACCTCTCAATATACCCTGTATTTATAATAAAAAGTACAATAACAAAAAAAAGGAAAGAAAGAAATAAAAACTTATGAATAATATAAAGTTATTTAAAGGTTATACAGAGATCGTATATATAAATTAAATATTAATCATTTGACCATTAATATTTTTTTCATATTACAGGCGTACAAATTTGACTCTGCTGTTTTTTGGTTTGTATGAGAACAGAAATATAATTATACCGTCTTAGGCCATATGCAACTTCTTTCCATTTCCATAGTGTTTCCTGCACTATGGTTTTGCAACGTGTAGTATCTGACCCATTCAGATGATGTATTTCAATTCAAATTTCACAAATGGTTTTTCTTTGTATCGTTCATTCATTCAATTCATATATGCGGAACCCATTTTTATTCCTTTTGAATCTTTTTCTTATTGTTCATAAACGATTAGAAATGGTTTGTTGTTAGTTGTCTGCTTTAGTTTCATTCATGATAATGCTCCAAATTCTGTATTTTTGAATTTTTTAAGTGATTTTTCCATGCTATAAAAATATATAAAATATAATTATAATATAATTGATATTAAAATCACCCATGTGGAATAGTTGAAACCACCATTTTAGGCATGTTCTTTTAAATAAAATATATATGCTTTTCGCATGGCAAAAAACATGCATGTGTTTCACAAACATATTTCTGGCACAAAACTTGACGCAAAGTCATATTTGTACACATTAATATTATAATATGGAATTTATATATAGAATAATAAGTAAATCAAATAATATAATTCTCATCTTGATCTTTTGTTATACATATAGCCACATATTTTAAATTGATTTTGTGTTTCAAAGTGTATATGGATGAATATTTTAATAATAATAAATAGAAGTTAACTGTTTTTGTATACATTCTAAGAAAATATAGATACATCTTATACACTAAAACATACTTATTTATATTGAAAAGTAATTGTTTCATGTAGAAGTAAAATTTAAATATAATATTTGTATATATAAAAAATCAATTTGCTTATTGTAAATTATGATGATGATTCTGATGAATTCGAAATCTTTGTCATAAGATGCAAAAATATTGGTTAATTTCATTAAATTTAGTATGTGAAAACTCGAGAAAAATTTGGCGTTGTTAATAACAAACCGGACACAGTTCATAAACAAATTAAATTCTACATTTTATGTACAAACAATTCCATTTAAAAATATTCAATTATGTAGACAGATTTATTATTGGTTTGTTGTAATCGAATTTGTAATATAATATTATTTTGTTGCTATATACACATTCACTTTTGACTTTATATCAATTATTGATAATTTCATATGTATCTATCCTTAATTAAATATTTATAATGGGAGTGAAAGAAATTCTCGATTTACAAAATATTAAATTTTATTGCACAAATAATAAATAAATGTGTTAAAAATGAATTTTATAATATTATTTTACAAACACAATAAATAGAAAATTTTCATTCATTACACATTTTCGTTTTAACCATATAAAAAGTAATCCAAACTTAAGTTAATCTTGGATGAGTCTAGGATATATGCATAACTATATAGCCTCGTTAGAATGTTGTATACAGGATGTATACAATAATTTTTGTATAATTAGATTCCATACAATAAAGATGTTTAAAAATGATCATAAGCTTATCAAATCGTGCAAAGAAACAAGCAAACGATTGTATTCATGAAACTCAAAAAATAGTTAATGAAACGTGAATTTATTGCTTATGATTATATGCATCTCATAATAACAGTCACACATCGTTTCGTTCACATATAGTTAGTGTCTCTACGAAAATTATTATATGTTTTTCTATCGAAAATAACTGATCAAGTAATAGTATATATTATATTGTTGATTTAGAAAATCGATAAACAGTATATGATGATCGCAGCCCATATATCAAATTGTTTACCTATAAATGTTATTGCCGGAATACAGTGAAAACGATATCGACTAGTACAACTAGTATTGCATGTCAACTTATCAAATCAATATATGACGCATTTTCAATTATATATATAATTAATTGAAATATAAATCTAAAAATACTTATAAATTTTTCCCTTGAACGAAATATAATAATTTTCACTTATTAAAAAAAATATGACACAAATAACACACCATTTCCAAAGAATTAAATATGCGTATTTGTATTAAAAATAAACTAAAAGATATGTGGCAATATCGATATTATTATTATAATAATTGTTTATGTAAAAAAAAATTCAGCTGCTGATAGGGATAATTATTAAATTTTACTATATATATTTAAATATAAACATAAGATTATTAACCTATGCCAATATAATGTTATAGAATGCAGTAATTTAAAAGTCTGTATATGGAAATGTAAATAAAAACAATTCATTGTAATTGTTGATGATATTAAAATAAAATTAAATGTAACTTGTACATAAATAAAACAAAATATAACAAAATATCGACAAGTCATTTTTAAGTATTTCTTTTTAAAAAAGAAACAATAAATTTACAATAATAATATTTCATGTCTATGCAGCCAATTTAATTTTAAATTAAAATCAATTCAATGGACAACCTCTGTCCGAAAAATAACCGTGAATGAAAAGGAAAAGAGTAAAACAATTATTTTAGAATGTTGTTGTGAGTATAACGGTTGACTGTTTAACGTCTTCAATTGATGCGGTTAGCTTTTTTTGCTAAATGCAGTTTGGAAAATAGAAAATACTAAGAAGGAGCTAAATCGGAATGATTAAGACAAATGTTACAAATAAATTTGATTCTTTGTTCTCTATAATAAGCATAAATACAATGAATACGACTTTTCACAAAAAGCTTCAATACACCGCATGGTGTAATACAAACCATTAACCGCTATATACCACTTGGAATATATACTTTCTGGATAATATCATTGGAATCGTAAAAACAAATGTTCATTACTTTGGTTTTTTTATTTTATCATATAGATTTTCTTATGGTGACCGCCATGATCTGATGATTTTAGTTTTTGATTATAGTCTTGGAAACACAATTTTAAAATTTTAATTAGCAGTTACAATAGTTTTTAAGAAATTGTATCGTTTTTTTTTTTAATTTAAATCTTATGAATTGTTGTTTCTCGGACATCAAATTATATATTGTATTTGCATGTATCTCTTCTAAAGTTTAAGAAATTATGCCCTTCTATGCGTAAATTTTAAGCAAAAGCAGTCATAATTATAGATTGCATTACCAGATCCATGTATTAGAAAGGTATTCCGGTTATATTTGGACAGACGGTGAAAATACCATAAAGAAATTGTATATTGTAATTTATACATATTCTTGTACAGCAAATAATAAAATTTTCATATATATGTATTTTTTAGTGTGCAACATAATCTTAAAATTGGTATATAAATCAATAACATATATTTATTATATGTATTTGTTTCGTTTATACTAATAACTAATAATATATTTCAATTATTAGACGGCGGCACACATTTAAATAATAATATAAAGAGAAAAAATGTTTAAACTAATAAAAAATATTTTTTTGATTTATTATAGACATTCTATTGAGCATCGAGTTAGGAAGAATGCATCATTTGTGAGTGATGTATTATCCAGCCATTCAGTTTTGAGATCTTAAGCTATCTTAAATTATCTTTACACATAAAACTTTTAATATTAAGAAGGTCAAAACACTATTTTCCTCTTATTATATATTAATATAACTTTATGATTATCATCATGCAATTTAGTTATAATACATGACTGACGTTTATAATTAGCAATTTAGTCATTTTTAAACATAAACAATTTTGTTAAAATTTATTATATTTAGAATTTGATTAATTAAATTAAACCGCACACGAATTTTAATAATAATAGTGCAATAGTTTGTATTTTTTACTCTAATTAAAAGCATAATATTGATAAAATACAACTCTTGCAGAGATTTGTTCAAAAATTCTAAGATCTAATAATTTATTTTTATAATTCATTATATTTTGTAAAAGAAATGGCAACTTAAGCTTAATCATCTTCGTAATGAAATCGATCGTTTCGAAATGAACATAAACGAAAATTCAATTATATTTTTATATGCATTTCAAAGGTTACAAACTATCAAAAACAAGCAGATTAATGCATTCGGAATTCGTTATCCAAATAGTTAAATATGCGTCACAGTTTAAACGTAAGCGGTTCTAATTTTAATTTATATACATTTTTTCGATAATTTACCAACTTGATTGAAAAAAATTTCATGGATTATATATACAAAATGCATGACTATAGGATTAACATCTGACTGGAGGATGATGTAAGATTAAAATAATGTCATCATTAGTTCATTTACAGACAGTATACACTGAACCTATATATTTTATAAGGGTTATAGGGGTCCATTATATTCAAATATGTATATAATATATGTTATTTATATATTTATATATTTATATTTATTTATTTAGTGTATCGACGGTTGATTTAATATAAAATGTGATACAATTGATAAAATTCAATGTTCGTCCATAGAACATTACAATATAATATACTTCCGTTGATCTTATCTTCGTCATAAGTAATATATACAAATACATGATATTGGAATGTTTGAGAAAATACATAGAATAAATATGTTACTATTATTATTATTTATTAATTTACGATTCATTTTTTAAATTTTTGCTGAAATATCCATAAAATAATATCAAACAAAATATATTTTAATGTTATTATTAAAGGCTATTAGCATTTATTAATATTATTATTATTATAAGGCGTATGCGGCCAGGTCAATGGATTAAAATGAGGAACGCTGCACTATACAAATTTAATACAATCGCAAAATAATTTGCAATTAATATGACATATTTTTGTAAATAAAATTTTGTTTGTAAACAAAATAAATGTTAAATATTTTATTGCTAGTAAAATTCTTTTACTGAAATGATAAAATAATTGTTTTTAAACAGATTAACATTAAAAAATATTATTTCACAATTGTTCAATTTTTTTTAACATAATCTTATTAAATTATATTCAAATTTGAACAAATAAACTCACATAAAAATAAATGTAGAGTTAAAAATTCAATCGCATAAATACATGTGAAAGGTGATTCAGTGACGCAGTGGTTAAAGCGAGTTCATGTATATGTTTTATAATGGTTGCCTATTGCATGCACTTTACTATAATTAATTCAACCGGAAAACACTGATTAACCATATACTCGTATATGTAGAGAGAGAACAATGTTAATTAAATTTTTTGCTATATAGAACAAAAATGTAAACATTATTTTAATTTATATTTAAAACATAAATTATCTTTATTTATTACTTAATTCATTAAGATCATAATAATAGTAATAATTTAAAACCTATAATTAATCTAACTTATCTTAAGCTATTTCTATATTATACATTATTAATTTTCTGCAGTTTTTTCAGTACATTCCCCTCCTGCACAATGTCCATCTGTTTTATTTTTACATGGACATTTACAATCTGCATCACATTTACAATTGTTACCACATTTTTCGGATGTACATTGACAATCTATAAATTAAAAAATTATTCATTTAAATAATATCCAAATAAATACTACAAAACAAAATTTAAAAAATAAAATGCTTACTATTTCCACAACTTGCACAAACCATTTTGATTTTTCTTTAAGTTTATCTAAAATATTAGTATCACTTTAAAATGATATATAAAATTGTATTTTATAATATACAATAGTAAAAACTATTTATTAATTTTTATTGAAGGTATTTTGCACTATGAGATGTTTAATGTTAAAACACTAGAATTTATACTAAAATATAGTTTAAGTACTGTGTGCACACCTTTTAATATTATAATATAATTTAACTATATACAATTATACACATATGTTTATATACACACAACGCGTGATAATTATATTAGTATCTCATCTGTGTGTTTGTTAAATAATAACAAACCGTGTGCAACATTATTATATGTTTTGCGTTTAAATTTGATAATAATTAAAAATAAATAAATACATTTTTTTTAGATAAAGAGTAAATTATTATATATTAACATTAGTATTTGTCTGATAACATGACTAATTAGTATAGTTTAATTGAATATGTATATGTTATCAGTGTTATATTAATTATATGATAAATGATAATGTTTGTAAACAAAATTTCAAAATTTTGATAATAATTTTGAAAAATTTAAATCTATATATATGCGGAATTGGCAATAACATAAAATTATGAATTTAATTGTTTCAGCTTATGTTGAAAATTTATTAAATAATTAATACACTCAAATTCTTTTCTTTTAGTAATATTTATATGCATAACTACATACAATTTTCAAAACATTCAATTTCCAGTTATATAAAATTTAATTAAACGCAACGAATTGTCTGTTATTGCCATCATCTTGAATTAATAATTATGTTGTCGTCGAAATGGGTTTCCGTAGAACATATTGTCTTACATCACGTGAAGAAAGAGAAAACATAATTGACAAATAATATTTATAATAATTATTTATACTTTAGCTAAATAAAAGTTAAAATCAATATTGAAGATCTATAGATTCATTCGTACGACCAATATAGAATATTTATGTTTACCTAAATATGTTTCTATTTTTATACTACCCCTCTGGTATTTATTTATTGCCTAATTAAAATAACATCATTGTTAGAACTGAACAAATTATTTGGTTTATTTTTTAATTGATTGTTATTTTAAATTAAATATTTATTTCTGGGTTTATAGAATCAGAATCGGTTAGTTATCCATCTAAATTTGTCGCATTTGGTATACTTGATAAAAACGCTTCTATATATTTTTGTTTATAATGAGATAGCTTTGGTACTATATAACAATTCACCAATTATACTGTAATTAACAAAAGATCGATGTTTCCTTAATCCCATTATTTTTGTATAAGTGATTAGCTCATTGTGTGTAGATCTTTGAGTTGCAACCAACACTATATTTTCAAAGATGCCCTTTTTTTTGTATTCAATAAACGAACAAATGGTTACTCAGGGTATTAAAATAAATACCGAAAAATTTCTCATGTAAATATTGAACGCTGTATATTTCATGATTGATTAAAATGAACGCCATACCACTGCGCTATTGAGTAGTGGATGACACAAGAATACACAAATGAAATTATAATTAATTTTTTTCGACCTATTAATTATCAAGGATTGAATTCGATAAATAGTATACAATTACAATTTTTGTTTTAATTCCAAATGCGGTTGTTAAAAAGTGTTCACTAAAACCATAACATTAACAGCAGAATCGAAAAGCATTTGTATGCAAAATATTGTTAGATTACATACGAGAGTATAAAATAAATAACTAAAAGCCATTGTTTTATCTCAAAATTATTTATCATCTTTTAAATTAATAATATTTGATTTTTTATTAATTAAATTTATATCTTTTAAAACTTATATTTCATTTCTTCTTTGTGTAAATAATCTAATAAAAATTAAAAAAAAATTAATAATAATAATAATAGCAATTAATCTACCGTCATTTTTATATTTTAAATTACATTTATTTTATTTATATCTCATATTATTTTATTTATAAATTCCTTAATGTAATATTTTATAATTTTATTTGTTTGGTTTTATTTTATTATTATTTGTTTTTTTTTTTTTAGAAAATATAATTAATTTTTTCATTCAAAATTGTAAATCAAATACAAACTCCAAAATATAGTCAAAAACACAAAATACTAATCAACAATGCAATCAAAAATTTAATTATAGAAATTTTCCATAGCAAAAATAATATCATAAATTTAAATTTTTATTTTTATTTTAGATTTACAAATAATGAATTTAAATCAAAAATAAAATATGCAAAGTATATAATAATTTTTTTATAATAACTTTGCTGTAATTTAACAATCGAAGCAAAACAATATGATTGTAAGTTTACCCAAATAATTTTCGAATCATTGCAGAGTTAAAATTATATGGAATTGAAACAATTACAGACAGACATCGATTTGTTTCAACTTTCATAGCAAATATTTGAATAATTTTAATGTTTGTGAAATTCGTCTAAAAAATCAGAGATAGCTAACCAACAAGTTTGGAGAATTCGATTTGGAATATGTCATAGAAAAGAAAAAGTATTTTAAAAAAATATTTTAATAAAATTTGCTGCTATTTGGAGTCTTCTTAAAAACCTTAAGTTTTAAAGGCAATAGAGAATATTGATTAGAATACATTTATAAATAATATATATTAATTTTTTTACAAAACCGGTTGAAAATTATGGCCGCATTCATGGATCTATAGACAGACGCTTTAAATTTTTTTACAAATAATTTAATAAATCTCATTAATTTCATTAAAATGGCCTAAAAATACAATCTGGTTGATATAAGGGCCTGAGCCACAATCTGAAGGAACTTATTAGGATATACTTGCATAACTCTAATCTTAACTCACGAACAGATCTGCAAATATACTTACTAGAAGTGATGTGGGTATCATCATAAAGTTCTAGGAACAAACATTACAATCCTAATCTAGACTCACATAACAAATGTCATCTAATTTGACCAGCAAATCAGTTATATCTGAGTATATGATCAATAGAATTGTCCTGGGTATCAATTGTCATGGAACTTGCTAACCCACTCTATTATAAAAAAAAAAATTTTAATTGATTTTATCAGCAGATCAACCAGTTCCGTAATATGAACAGTAGTGGATGCTCTATCGCGGGATCTTTTCACGCTAAAAAGAACTTGTAAAGATTTTCTGTTAATACATATTATTTTAAATGTTAACATGAATGATAACGTAATGTGCCGTATAAATGATTAAAAAATGGAAAACACATCTGTTACTTTTTGTAACAGGACCACTGTTCATAAATTTTAAATACAATAGTATTAATTAATTAATAATTTAATCATACATAAAAAAACGAATTGCGTGCTGATAAAATTAAAAACTATATAATTTATTTTATTTTTACTAATATATTATATATAAATTGAAAAAAAAATATGATGATTTGCATTGTGTATTGAAATAAATAATTTTTGACAATTCTTGAAACAATGAAATGAAAAAAAAACAAAAAAGAAACTAAAATATAATTTTTCATTTTCATAAATATATCTCCATAATACAAAATTATAAATTTTAATGAAGTAGTACACTTACTTAATACATTAAAAATGATTTCTCTGTCATTATTATTATTATTTTTATTATAATTATTATTATTATTATTAATAATATTATTAATATTTATATATATTTTATTTGTTGATTGATTTATTGAAGTTTAGGCTGAAATTAGAGAGAATATTTATTTTATTAATTTATTTTTAAAAATATCTTTATTTAAATATAAAATTTATTATTGCTAATATTTGGTTTTTCCGGAACTTGAAGTAATGAGATTTAAGATTAGAATCATGTAAGGTGATTCATGTCATGCTACAGAAAAACATTGTCTTTTCACATATATTGAACGGGTTTCCTTTAATGCTTGCTTAAAATTGTAAAATTGTTGTTTATAACGATCACCTGTGATGTTTTCAATCGGTTTCAGCAGCTCATAGTATACCATACCTTCCTGGTGTCTACATATTCACAACTTAACCTACTCGAATTTGCTGTTGCGGCACAAAAACACGTAGCTTTTATATGAAATTGTGATGGACGATGAAAGACAATATTTTTTTGTAGGACAATCATTTTCGTTGCTAAATACGGCAATAGATCGTTATTTATTGTGGGAAAAAATGTATATTTTATTGTAATCAAAATTATTACCAGTCAAATAATCCTGCATCAATCGAAATAAATAATAAATAAAAATTGTACAATCAAAATAACAATTGCAATTAGAGAAGAATCTACAATTCAATTAAGATTTCATGCATTTCAATCTAAAGTTAGGCATATACAATATGCAATAAAGCTACACTAACTGTATTGCTTATATGATTTAATTTTAGCATTACATTAACATTCATAGATACTCTGTTTATATAATGCAAACATTTATGCATACAATTAAATTTAAATATAAAGATTAAAATAATAATAAAAAAAAAACGACTAACAAAAATTACTTACTAAGATCCGCATAATCATCATTGTTACGTGTATGAGTTGATGATTTACTCAAAGTCTTATGATGAGAAGATGACGACGATGATGATTTATCATTATTATATTTTAAAGATTTGTTACAAATTTTCATTTCCTAAAAAAAATTATTAATTTATAAATTGTTTGTGTGTGTGTGTGCAATACATGCGTTTGCGTACATGCTTGTGTATATCTAACTATATTAATTAATTTAGATAATAGTTTTAAAATATAAATACTTAATATGAACATTTTTTTTATTTATACTTTTCTTTAAATTTGCTTTTATGATTTGTTTAAAATTCCGCAACAAATTAGAATTTTTACATACATAGTAGATTAGTATTTGTGAATATAAAAATGCTATACAGAATAGCACGGGTAATCTGCATTCTCAAAGTGGTAAGAAATGATATCGTACAAGCGAAATCGTTTACAGTTCAGAACGAATGCGGACAGCATATTATATAGGCCAGTCTATCGGGCTGTAAAAAGGATAAACTTTTCCGACATAGCGTCACTGTAAGGATAAAAATACCAAAAGGGAACAGGTTCGATAGATATAAATTTGGCAAAAAAATTAACATCAAAGATAAATAATAAATACATTCAAACGTAATTTCATATTTCCATATGGAATAACATGTCATCACAAGGTACATAAATGGTTCAAAAATTAAGATTGACTCGGATGCCAGTGTATTTCTTCCAAGAATCAAATACTTGATGGGGATATACTCAAATGGCATTCAAGCAGAACGTTATAGAAAAATGTGCTCAACTTTCAACATCAAATGGAAATTTAGCGATAAAACTATGGTTTTTATTGAAGGTAGCCAATCGACAATTAATACGCATAAGCTATCTTATCATCAACATAATAATATTTTGGGATTGTGTGAATAGACTGAACGAACTGGGCAAGAATAACATAGTAACATTAATTACGGATAGCCTAGCTAGACCCTATCTGTGTTTTAGATAACTGTATAATTCGGGAAATACTAAAAGCACAAACTAAGATGGGATGGGTTTAGCTATGGAACAAATAATCAGACTTAAGATAATCAAAAGAAATCTTGGTCAATCCAAAAAATAACAAAAACTACCTAAAGAAAAATTTCAAAAACTTCGCGGTTTAGAAGGAAGAAAAAGAATCGGAGTTATCTGTAAAAAAAAAGAGATAACCTTACTGCTTAGGTTGCAGTACTTTTAAAACTACCAGTTTTAAATATAATCATAATCCCTACGATATACCATATATTTGAAAACTGAGATCTTCGTGCTTCTAATCGTCTACTAAATTAATGTACGTAAATGCGAGGCTATATGTTCATATCAATATTTCGCTATAAACTATATTTAGTTGAGTTCTATATTCTATCCTATTTTTATTTAAGCAAAAATGGAACTAATTTTTGAAAATTGTTAAAAATAAATTGAGATAAATAAATTACATAAAACGAAAAATGTCATACATTGTCAAATAGAAAACTAAACAATTATATTAAAATGCAAAAATTACAATATAAAACTAACGATTTTTTAAAAAAGAAATACAATAATATAATTACATTGTTCGTAATATTTAACAGATTACTGTTAAAATGCATAAGCAAAATTAAAATAGAAAAGATAAAAACAATTAAATTATTAATAATTTTATGTATTCCAATACTAATAAAATTCAAGAAAAAAATTAATAAATAAATAAATAAATAAAATTAAATATAAAAAATTACCTGCCACGTTTTTAAATCTTTCATTACTTTTTGAACATCCACATCAGCATCTTCTGTATCGCCAAATGATTGAGCTGCAGATTTATTATCCAATTTATTTGTTGTATTATTTTCATTATTTGAACTTGATCTATTTGAAGATTTATTTCTATTATTTGATGATGATGATGATGATGATGATGATGTTGTAGATGAAGATTTTGCAGTATTTAAATTGAAACGATTTCTATTTTGCTGAGATAATATATTATCTTTTTCATTTATTTGCACAACATTAACAAATTCAACTTCGTCATCCGAACTATAAATTGTTTCAATTGTTAAACTTGGATCCATTTTTTTATTATTATTCAATACATATGATGAACTTGACGTCTGTTTTGTAGATGGTGCTGGTGTTGTTTTAGAATTTTTCTTTGTCTCTATTGATGGAACACTTTCAACACATTGAATACGAAAACCAGTATCTTTTCCAACATTTAAAACATTCGTTGCATTATTATTATTATTGGTTAATGAAGAAGTAGCTGCAACTGTTTTTAAAATATCTGTCTTATCATCTAATTCATCTAAATTAATAATATGGGTTATTGATGTTGATGATGATGATGATGATGATGGCGGAGGTGGTGCTGGTGATGATTGTTTCGATGATAACGGTGATGTTGGTGGTGATTTTGGTATAATTTCAATGTCATTATTTATTTCAGTTATCACATCAGATACCGGTGACGTTGGTTCGGAATGATTTAATGCATTAGATATTATACTATTAATACTATGATCAGTTGATTTTTTTGGCGGTGACGCATTATTTTCTCTTATCATTGTTGGTGATATTGATGGTGATTTTGAAGTTGGTGCTAGTGTTGTAATAACTTCTAAATTTGCAGGTAATGATTTTATATTCGATGTCGAATTCAATGTTGATTTATTTTTAGTATTAGGATTATTATTATTATTATTCTTATTATCATTATTATTTTTATTATTATTATTATTATTATTGCTATTATTATTATTATTATTATTATTATTATTATTATTATTATTATTATTATTATTATTATTATTATTATTATTATTATTATTATTATTTGTAATTGAATTATTTGTATTTACATTATTTATATTTACAGGTGGTGAATTATTACCAACATTTGTAATTATAACCTATAAAATATAAACTTTTTTAAATGATATTTTCCCTTCAATTTTTTCATTTATATGGGTCGCGCCATACATTATTCGACATAGTAGTTACGTATAATAATTTTCAAAATCTATATTTTTCTGGCGTCATAATAAAATGAATTAAATAATATTAAAATAATTGCAATGGCAAAAAAAAATAAAAGTCTGTTAACACGTTGACGCACCACTTTTAAAATTGTGCGTATTATAACTACAAAAATTGGCTACATCCGTCATTTGCTTCAACGTGTTAAATAAAATTATTACACCCAGACATACAAGAAAGTGATTGAGTGTAAGCACCCTTTCTATATCGATTGAATGCGTGTTCAATTTTCTATCAATTAATATATTAAAAGTCTATACACTGCTTAAAGCATTTACTGATAAGTTCCGCAGATTTGTGGTAGTACGTGGCATTATATACATTCCTTTCTGGTGCTCTCTTTGAACCCACATATTCCAAATAGAATGGGTCGTATAATTTTCATAGTAGTATCTTGAGCAACTGTACTGACTGCCATTATTCGTACTTCTTCTGCGGGTTGTGAAAATAATTTTTGTTTACAAGATAGTTTATATAATACCTATTAAGCATAAAATATATAAAAATAAATGTGAAAGGCATTAAAAGTCAAATTTGATAAATAGAATTGGATATCTATCACATGAAGAAAATATATAATTATATGAAATTATGTAAAACACAAGTAAACCTTTGTCGAAACTAATAATTTTAGTAGCTACTTGAATTAAGACTAGTAAAGATTTAAATTTACAAAATCAAAATGTCGAATAATGTAAGACCCAAAATTGTATGCTATAAAAATTAACAATATAAAAATATCAAGACATGATTTCATTTTCCTATAAGATTGATTTCCATCTTCTCGATTGCGACATATATTGTGCTTTAATGATTTGTAAAGTGTTTTTTTATTATATTAAGAGTACATTAAAAAAAAAAAAGAAAAAAAAAGAAAATGATGGCATAATTATCTAAATTCCAATAAAATTAAGATGATTAAATTTAAATTATATTATTATATTGTAAAAAAAATTAATAAATAAATGTGCAAAATGTTTCCCAAGTGTAAAAATATCATATATCAACGTTGGATAGTAGAAAATTGTCAATGATCATGTTAGAATATATCTTAAGAAAATGAGTAACCGAACTTAATTTTGCTAAGCTTGAGTCTACTCCAAGTGGCATATACCACTAATGTTCATTATAGTCAAGTTAGTAAATTACTCCGCAGTAGGGAGTATATAACAATAAACAAATTGGTTTGCAATTATCGAAAAATATATGTTTCCTTAATTTCATTATTTTTTATATGAATGATTACCCGAGTAGTAGAAACAAATAATTGAGGGTGATATTAAACATGGATAATTATACAATTTTACATTACATTTCAAATTATTTACTTATCTCTTATAGTTATTAAAAAAATGTTTAATTAAGTACTTACTTTATTTTGTACACTAGGAAGTGGCTTTGTTGTAATATCATTGGCACCAACCGGAATTATTGTTAAACTGCTACTACTGCTACTGCTACTACTACCATTACTACTACTACTACCGCTAATGGTACCACCACTGCTACTACCATTATTAGTTTTATTATATGATGACGATGAGTAATGACTATTTGATAATGATTCTTTTAAAACGTCAGTCTTATTAACAGAGGAGGGTATATTAATTTTTCCATCTTTTGATTGTCGTTGATTTTGCATTTGCGTTGTAATTACAGAACTCGGTCGGTTTACAACATCTGCTAATTTTGAGTTTGTTGATGTTATTACTGTTGTTACTGTTCCCGATCCCGTTGCTGTTAGTGATGTCGCAGTTGTTGTTATTGTTGTTGCTGCTGCTGTTATTATAGTTGACGTTGTTATTGTTTGTGGTTTTAATGTTGTCGTATTAACTAAATTAGTAGAATTATAAGATGTTTGTGTTGTCGAGGGTAATATTGAGAGTGATGACAATTCTGTCGATGATGCATGTGCTGTTACTAATGAAGATGATGTTGATGTTGTATTCGGTTTTTTCTCAATGGATCTTCTAAATTTAATGAAATACAATAATGAATTAATTATTTATACATTGAAATATATATATTATTCTGTTATACCTTTCTTCATATTCCTTTATTATATCATCAACTGTCATCCAATCGGGTGGCCAGATTGGTACAATTTCATCTGTTATAAAACGTTTTAGATATTCTTCAATTGATTCTTTTCCATTTTTATTTAAAAAAAATGATTGCTTTTTAATATTAATCAATTCCAATAAGTTATTACTAAAATCATAAATTAATTAAAAATAAAATAAAAAATTACATAAATGGATAATTTTGAAGTGAAAATGAAGTTTTCATTTGAGTGTAGAAAATGGTGTAACGATAGTGTTCGTTTTTTGCACTTTATACCAAATAAAACTTGCGGTATTATTTTACCGAGGCAAAGACGAAAATGTTACGCCATTAAATGCACGTAAAAAAAACCTTACATTTAGAAATTTAAAATATTTACCGTAATGAAATAGTCCAATGAAAACGTTTCTTTGGTTTTTTAATTTTTATTTCAACATTACCATTTTCATTCGATGATGAAATACGAATATTAGTATCATTATTACAATCTGTTTCATTATTTTGTAAAGCTTTCAACATTTCTTCATCAATTATTGATTTAAATCTCTTATAACATTTTCGAACTTTTAATTCATCTTGTTGCAAACGTACCTTTTTAATTTTGGATAAAATTGTTTGCCTCGAAAAAGACAAATGGGTTTCTAAATAACAATAAATTTGATTTCGGAATGCAGCACCTTTTGTACGACATACTGCATCAATTCTAAAATAATTATAAATAAATAAATAAATAATTATTTTATTGTTATTATTATCAAAATTACTTTATATAATTGAGTTCAGTCATCAAATTAATAAAATTAAATGAAATTCTCAAGACATAACATACTTCTGGTAATTTTAGAAAATTACATTTCACACACAACTTTACAAATGAAGACTTATGAAAATATCGACGGTTACATTTTACATCTACGTATGAACTGAAGTGGTGCTCCTCAGAAAGCGCTAAATGCATCGAGCGGTCAAAATGGTAAATTTGACGAGGCATTGTCTGGTTAATATGACGGATGGATAAGAGTTTCCATCAAAATACCTCTTGCTGCTTTTTAGTACAAACTGTTATTCGATTTACATTAACAAAAAATACGATTCCACCGGACCCCATTATATTTTTGGAAACTACACGTCGAATCGCTAAACAATTATACGCTACTTTGATGTACCCCAATATAATCCTTGGTTGGTGTTGTTCTGCTATTATAATCAAATGATGACGAATATAGCTTTCATCATAAGAAAATTTAAATTGTTTTCCAGATCTTCATAACCTAATCATAGTGCATATTCTATACTATTGCTTGATTTGTCTCAAAGAATTCGATACAATTGATCATGATATTTTAAGCAATAAACTTCATTCCATACTTATTTTCTGCTTTCAATCTCATTCGAATTCTCATGGATTATGGATTCTCCACTATTGTGTTTGTTCATTAATATCCACTATATATTCAGTCTTACAATATCCATAGGTTTGTCGACGATATTCAAATCTACAGTATTCAGGAGCATCTTTAGTATACTATCGTTTTAAACTCATATCTTAAATTAATTTGCGACTGGGTTTATTGAAACTAAATGAATACATACAATGATAATTTATTATAAAAGTATGATTGATTATGGGCTAATCACTCATATAAAAAGAATGGAATAAAGAAAACAAACGATGAATTGTGATATACTATTATGAGGAGTTTAATATGATATATTACAAACAATTTATAATGGTGAGGACAAGTGGAAAGGCAGAATAGATTTTACCCACATTAGTATTTAACCGTATTCTTGATATCAGAAGATTAAGTAATAACTTTTAAACTTTAACAAACGAACAATGAACGATCATATGCGAACTATTTTTTTTTGAAAATTTGTACCTGTTACATCAAATATTCAGCTCAGATAAGTCTATTTTTACCTCATAAACATGTTTGCTCGAGCTTAGCAATGACTAGGCTAAATGTGCGCATAAACAACAGTTGTAGCATAAAATATATACACCAATATTATTATTATTTTTATATATATATATGTTTTTTTATATTTTTATTAATTTAATTATTCTTTATTTTTGTTCTACAATAACTTTTTTAATATCTTTTTGTAAAATTTTGTTACGCAAATAAATAATAGTAATAGTGTGTATATTTCTCATTAATAATATATAATATATCAAATGGTTATTCACAGAACGTCTTTGTGTACATGTGAACGTCGGACTGCACAGTTTCATGCCAAATAAGCATGTTTTTATTTCAGGAAATGTATTTTTTTAACATTTCATTCGATAGAGAGAAGATTGTAAAAATTTTAAAAATTAAGGCCAATAAAAACACAACAATTATGAGGTTCCAAGCAGAATTAGAAAACACATATGTTTGTGTTCGGTGAAGTTGTGCACAGTAAAACTCATATGTTGCTCATAACGTGAGAATTTATAAATCGCACGGCAACTTTTCATATTGATCTGTAGATTGCAAATATTATATCAGTTTTTTTTCGTGCTCTGAAAGTGCCTTCGTATCGGTAGGTGTTCACATCTTCGACTTATTCACTACACGAAATGGAATATTGACATATCGTTATACGCACGTCAACAACAACTAAATCAATAAAAGAAATTTAAGAATATAAAAAATTAAATAAATAACGCAAATTATGAATATGAATGATATAGAACTTAGTTAGATCATGAAAAAATTATTTCTGAAGATCGATTAAGTATTTCGTTCCGATCAAAAAATTATTCCAACAAATTCGATTATGATTTAACAATGAACAACAGGATATCATTAAAATACAAAAAATTTAACAACACCTACCATAATCAGTGAAAATATTTATCATACGATAGGATTACATGATAAAGATTTAAATGAAATCGCTCATATGAATAACGAATCGAATCTAAATACGTAAAATAACGTACGCAATTTAATTTTACAATATCAAATATACACAATATAATTAGCGTGCGTTGCGTATATTTGGTAGAATTATGTTGTTTATAGATGATCAAAAAAGTATGTATTTTATAAATAAATAAAAACTATTTACTTGAGTAATATATCCATTACTGTTGCATCGAAAAAATTATGTTTACTATCTGGAGCAAGTGATGCCGACGCTTTTGATAGTTCTTTCAATTTTAGAATATTACTTCGTAAATCATCCGATAAATTTGCAGGCAATTTAATTTCAGTTATATGTTGTTTTGGAGCAATTCCATTTATTACTTGTTTACTACTATGATTAATATTATCATCACTATTATTATTATTAATTTTATTATTATTATTATTAATTTTATTATTATTATTACTAATTTTATTATTATTAATATTAATTTTATTATTATTATTAATTTTATTATTACTATTAGTTTTATTATTATTATCATTTGTATTATCCTCACTATCAGAATCATCTGATGAATCAGTAGTTTCATCAGAACTAGATGTATCTTTTTCACTTTCATCGGATTTATTTGAATTATCAATCATATTACGCATACTGTCACGTTTTGCACGTAACATATCTTTAACGGTTGTAGTTTTAACCATTTTTCTTCCAGTTTCTTTACCCGAATCGGAGCCATCATCTCGTTTATCTTTTATTTTATCAACTATTTTATTTTGTTTTGGTTTATTCATTTTATTAATACTATTATTTCGATTAGTAATATTATTTTGATTATTAATAATATTATTTTGAATATTAATATCCTTGTTACTGTTATTATTAATATTATGATTTGTGTTGTTATTATTATTAATAATGTTGCCGTTATTCAGTTCTTTATCGATGGGAAGTTTCATTTTTTTTACATTATTATTATTATTATTATTATGATTTGGTAAACTTTCAATTGAATCATTATCAGAACCACAACTTTCTGATGTCATTGAAAGTGCACGCTTTAAATAAAAAATAAAAAAAAAACCAAAAATAACAATTATAAATATTATAACAAAATACCACAATAAAATTTGACTATTACTTTTTTAGCTTTCGGCATTCGATCACCATCTTCTGCTCGTTCAAAATTATCCAAATTTTTAAATTCTAATGGGCCAGAATTTATATAGAATCCTCCACGAACCGTTTCGACTTCAAATGGAATTAACTCATCATACTGTGAAAATAGTATTACATGAATGTTACAAAGGAATTGTAAGTTAATATAATAAAAATAGAGTGTTTTTATACTTACTGCTTCAGTATTATCAATAAACTCATCACTTGAATCATAACCTGCTCCTTTATCACCAAAATCATCAGTATTAGGACTTCCACAATGTTTACCTGTATACACATCTCCATATTTTCCTTCGAATTCTTTTGCAATACGCCGAACATCATCATCATTATCTGCAAATGGATCTGATGCAAGTTTTTGCATTTTTTTCTGGTAGAAAAAAACCATACAAATTGAAATATTAATAAATTCGCATTAAACTTGTAATATATTTGCAAAATTAGTAAAGAACTTTGATCATAATTTTTAATTACGTAGAAATAGAACTTAATCATTCTTGATATTTATATGACATTTTTTTATGTTGTATGCATCAACAAGTATCTAAAACCATTTTCAGTAATTGTAAAACTAATACAATTATACAGACAAATTAAATGTGACATATAAAGTGATTAGTAAACGTTCAAAAGTTAAGGAAGGACAACAGATTTCACATCAACTGAACGAATGACAAATGGAAAACAGAAAATAAAACTAGTAAAATTTTGCTTTGAAAGAATTTTATGAATCGAATTGTTACATGCCAATGACAAATGAATGTATTTTGGAATCTTAAACGCAAGAAATCATGATCTAGGATAAACATCAATATCAATAGGAAAACTTAATCGTCTCAGAAAAAAAGCAATGCTTTGAATAAAAAATGTGAATCAAAAAGGTATTGATTATGAACTGTTAAAACCAGATCAAACTGTAATTCTGAACTCTACCACAAGTAACTTACAAATAATCTTAATTTGCTACAAGACACCGAAAACTTATAATGTTTCATGATAATGCACAATCACATAATAAGAACTTTAAAATCAGCTTTATGAAGGGAATGTTTTAAAACAGGAAAAAAAGGTTTGTGAAGATACTCACAAATTACCCATGGTAAAATGTGTAGCTACAAAATATTTTTTAACATTTCCAAATATATAAACGTAAGTTATTGTTTGAAAAAAATTAAAACGACAAATATTAAGTACTACACACACAATTTACACGCAAACGAGCCGTCAAATTTTTGTAGTTATAATATGCAAAATTTTGTGTGCGTCAACGTGTTAAGCTAAATATGTTTCATTCTTCTTAAATCAATTGTAGCATAATGCAATAAATTGTTATTGTAATGTCAAATGACAATATGTATGTCATATTGAATTAGTTATCACATCAAAACATATCATCAATTGTAATAATTAACATTAGATAGTAGTCACGGAATTTGTTTTTCTACATATTATAACGTCCCATATGCATTGAATTTTATAATTTAATAAATGTAAATGTAAAACCAATAATTTGAGAAAACAATATTCGTATATCTTCAATTAAATTTACATTTGATTCTATTTTTGTTGCTATGCAAAAATATATATTAATTATATACTCTAATAAATTAAACTTAAAATATTAAATGTATTTCCTCCGTTTTTGTGGATTTTTACTATCATATTATATATTAAATGATAACCTTTTCATACAAAATAAGAATAAACATATGAATGCATAAATATTACAATTAAAGGAGTTTTAACAATGTCATTATTACGAAAAGAAAAAAGATCTATATAGCTATTAAGGAATTATCAAAACACATTTTTTGTATAGGTAAGTTATAAGTTATACGTATAAGTGTATCAGAAACAGATTATATACATAAAACACAAGTGAAAGCAAACACACAAAATGAGGTTTCAAGGTTTCATTTCATTTTTAACCATAAAATATAAGGCAAAACAAATGAAATCCTTTTCAATATTAAAATGAGATGAGATGTATAAAACAACAGCGGTACATACGATTACTATTACAATCAATGTTTCTATATAATCGCATTACAATAAACATTATTCAAAAGTTTTTCTGTAAAAAAAAAAAAATAATCTTTATCGTCTTAATTAAAATCATCGTAAAAGAAAAAAATTTTCGACACACATATTAGAAATACAAAATGACGAGAAAAAATGGAAAAAAAATATTGTCACAAGAAAAATGAATTGTCTATTTATTTTATTCTATTATTGTTTATTTTACGTGAAAAATTATTGTTTTAAAATACAAACAATTTTATGGTATTCATTCAAATTAAATATTAAAAAAATGCAAATTATATTTATTACCTTTTCGACAATTAACATACTGGAATAATTAAATTGTGGAAAACTATTAGCATTTGGTTCAAATAATTTTAAATCAAATCGAAAAGTCTTTGATTTTTCTTCAGTTTTCGTTGATTTTTTAACATCATCAATTGTTGTTAATTGTACACGTTTTATTTCAGACATTATTTTCACTATTTAATTTTTATTTAAAATGTGAACAAATATTACATTTTCTTTTATTATATTTAAGGAATAAATAAATACTAGAAATATTTCTTATTAATATCACTTTTTTTTTTTAAATTTTATAATTTGGCTGCATTAAGAATATTCACAAGAGCAGCAGCATAAAAAAAACACACAACACAACAATTTTAACAAAAATCATAAAACACACATTCTTCGCACCAAGTCCACTACTACAGATACAGTAGCATTTTTAAACACACATACAAATATAAAACACAATTGATTATATTTATAATATAAAGTTGATCCTATAAAAAATATATATATTTTCTTCATTCCAATTATAATACAATTTACGTATGACAGACGAAGATAAAAATATAAACAAAAAATCCATTTTGGAATTGAAAATCAGTTGTTGTTGCATTAGCATATGTTGGCATGCGCCAAGCGCGCATTTTTGACGCTTTATTTTATAGCAAACAGTTTTGTTTTGTATGCAACCATACATTTTTGTCAAAAAAAACCCTACTTTTGGAAAATGACATAATGGGTATGTTCACTCTAATAAATCGGTGCTCTAACGATTCCGACAATAATAAATCCAATACGGAAAATATGTGATTGGCATTAACATGGCTTGATTTAGTGAAAGAAAATTTCTGGTGCTATTTAGCCAAATGTGTGGGGTGAGATCCATTTGCAACCATACAGTCTTATGAATATGTTTATAATGCGCTGAATAGTTAGTATTTAATATAATATATAAAAATATGGTTCTTTAATATAAACCAAAAAGATCCTGTAAGTTAAACCACATACATATACTTCTAGCGCTACTAGCTTAATGCAATATGTATTGGTAATTTTGCATTATTTATAGGATAGCATTAATACATATACAGACTGGCCATTTGGTTTATCACGGAATGCAAAACAGTGCCAATGCGTAATAATTCCATACAATTAATTTTAAAGTTTTTAAAGCAAGCAATCTTTGCCCAATCAATGGATATGCTGTTGCCGTTTTATGCGACATGTACATAAAGCATAGCACACAATTGTACTGCTGCATGCAGTACTACATTCAATTTTTGGAAAAAAAAACCCTAAACACCTGTCTATTTTAAAAAAACAAAACATTTATTAATATAAAAAAGGCAATTTATTATAAAAGAAATTTATAACTTAATTATATTTACAATTATTATTCGCAATTTCCTTTATATGTTTCATAAATATGTTCATAAGCTAATTTCATTAAATATTGAAATGATTTTTCACTTGTTAAATTACCAAGTTCAGTTGTTGCTTCAAGAAAATCCTCTAATGGAGGTAAGAAATCATCCAATTCTCCATCTAAAAATGAATTTTAAATAAAACAAATTATTTCGCTCAATCAAAAACAAAAAAATGATCACAATTTTATTAGCGCTTGTAGTTTAACAGATATCGAGTAAATTTAAAGATAGTAATCTTTTGCAGTGAATAAGTACAACAGCTTTTCTAAAAGTTTACTGTATACTCTCTAGTTCTCATTCCACCCAAATAACCTGAATAATGCGAATAGAATAACTCTAGAACTGGAACCGAATATACATACAGGGTGTCCCGGTTTGAAATACTTTGGCGAGTAGTTTCACGCTGACATACAAATATTTTTCAAAATATATTCGTCCTCACGAATAATAAAAGAAGACATCACATTACCATATAGTGAACATATTCACTTTATAATTATGTTCTATTTAGAAAATTGTAGTTGGAATCTTATGTAAGCAGTTCGTCATAGGACAAAACGTTTTTGAATATGATTTGAAACCACGTTTCTTAAAATGTAACATAGGATTAAGCTACAATAATATATACATTAAAAATAAAACTTACCCATAAAAAAATTTAATTCCACTAATTTAAAAAAAATTGTATTTTGTAAATCTTCATGGGGTGCATTAATATTATATGATAACCAATTATTTCGTAAAATTGTACTACACCAAATTTTATGTCGATAAATAGCTGGATCATCAACATAACTTAATATTTCTAATGCTTTTCTATATTCAAATTCGTTGGCCGATTCATTAGCATCAGAAATAAATAACTGAAAAGAAAGAATATAATTGAATTTTATCGTACCACTTTTAAGCATGGATATCATTAACTATAACAATAAATAATTTACTTCAATAATTTCTTCTGGTTTTAATACTTTCATAGTTTTTATATCGAATCCTAAATTAGCTAATAAATTTGCTGGTAATTGTTTTTGATAATCAACTAATAATAATTGTGTATTTATATCGGTTAATAAACTTGTTAAATCTTGATCACCAGCTAACAATGTTAGTTTTGCCATTGATAACATTGTTTTTTTACGTGCAATTAAGTCCGTTTCACTTTGGGCCAACATAAATAAAATTCGAGATGCATGCGATAAATCACCATTAAATACACATTGAATCCATGCTAATGTTGGATGATCACCGAGAAATTTTGCTAATTCATCTTGATTATGTTTAAATCGTTCAAATAAATCACCACGTTTATTTTGACGTAAATACCAATTAATTGCATATTGTGAAAAATCCATATTTTTATATAATTTAATGTATTGATCAAGACGTTGTTGATTACCAGTTTCATCACAAATTAATACCAATGTATGAAAATCATAATATTTTTCAGCTAATTTTGTTGCCAATTCATATTGATTATCATTCACTATTTGATAGAAATAATTAATTAGATGTTAGGAATTTACTTACAGGGTGTAACAGATTGTGGAATTTATATACCAATACTGAGTTCTCTTTGCTGGGTCATTTTGAGACTGATGTGTGTGTGTGCAGATATTGTTAATCTTTGAGTACCGTGCAACACCATATTTTCAAAAATATTAGTTTTCCGTTCTATTCCATTAACGAACTAATGGTCCCCTAGCAGAAAAATTTTAAGTATTAAAATAAATACCGAAAAATTTCCTATCAAAAATAGCGGGAATTGATGGGATTAATAAACTTCAGCGCTATACCACTGCGCTATTTTTTTGCTGGGTGACCATTTGTTCGTTTATGGAATAAAAACAAAAACGAATCTATCTTTGAGAATATGGTGTTGGACGGTATTCAAAGATTAACAATGTCTGCACACACACCACTATGGGCTAAACACCCATATAAAAATAATGAATTATGAAAACATCTATCTTTTGTTAATTGCAGTACAATTGGTAAATTGTTATATACTCCCATGCAAAGTAATTTAACAACTTGGCTGTAATGAAAGGTTTATTAGATGACATAAAGCTCCACTTGGAGCAATATATGACTTCTAACTAATACCTAACAACTACAATCCCTATAAAGTTCTTTTATCATGTTTAATAACTTTACTAGTCAAAATGTTACATAATATTTTCAAACTCAAAATTACCCATAGAACTCAAACCTGAATTAATTATTAAAATTTTAAATATACAAAATTACCAAATGGAAAAATTAATTCGCTTCTTTGTGATTCAAATTTTTGTACTAAAACATTATATTTATCATTTCCTTTCATACTTTCTAAATATTCACGTCTTCCATTTAATACTAAATCAATTAACTCCATCATTTGTTTATAATGTTGTTGTCGTAATTCTGGTTCACCCGTTGAACGTGCACCGAAATTTAATGTAACGTTTATTAATGTTAATAAAATGTCACGTAGTCCTAAAATTAAAAAAAAATTTAATTATTAATGGTATACTTTTATTAATGCATAGATAGATATGTACCATTTTTACCAGATGATGCTGTCCATGGCAAATATTCATATTCAGATCGTTTATCTGATGATGGTGCAAATAATTCAGCTTTCGATTCACGAAATTTTATTACATCATTTAAAATGGTCTAAAATATAAAAAATAAAATATTGTGTATGGAATATTAATGAGGTTTGTAATTTAAATGAGATAATGGTGATGGTCTTATTTTGAATAGTTTGACTAAATTTACAATAACTGCCACTGCTACAGAAGAAGATGAAAGGAAAATTTAGATCACTCTGTCAGGCGGCAGACACTTTATCGGGTAGTACTCAACGACTGTAAATAAGTATAAAAATCGTCTGCGTTCAGAGAGAAAACTCAACAGAGTAGAAATACTGAACTAAATATAAGAAGCCTAAATTATTGGCATTTCTTGAATATGGTTTGCATCATGTGGATGAATCCATCAATAGTGATTTCGACCACCAGATTCTATTAATACAATATATTTTACGCTTATCAAACTGATAGCAACATTAACTTGCATTTTTCAATAGCCAATAATACATACTTTGTACATTTATTTCAGTTTTACGTAACTGCGTTACTTACCAATACGATCGTATTTATATCAACTATTGTCGTTGATATACGTGAAGGTGAAGATTCTATTTGTACTAATTCCTCAGCAATATTAGATAACATTTTAAAAATTTCATTAATTCTTGTTGTTTTGACATAAAATAAATCTTGTGGTGTTAAATTGCCAATTGTCTGTTCACTACGATGAACTAATACTTTATGAATCGCTTCATCAATTAATTTTGAATAGCTTTAAATTGAAAATAATAAAATGATGAATGACATTTATGAACATAACAGTAAATAATAAATTAAATTTAAAACAAACCTATTATGAATACGTTTTAATGATATCGTTGCAATAATTTTTTCATTTATATCACTTAAAACATAGCACGTAGGTTTAATATTACCGCGATCTGATATGACACCAAACTAAAAATAAAATAAATTTAGTAAATTTATTAATAATAATACAAAAACAAAAAAATTTTAACGATTAATTATTAGGTTGTCAACTATCTCCCTTCCGCCTTTTTGCTCTTTATTCAATGCTTTATAAAAAGTGTTACAGTAATCGGATTTAGTTCAAATATGCGCCGTTTTGTTCGATAATCTGTTTCCATCTAGACTGCAACTTCATAATACCTCCCTCGTAGAAGCCCCCCTCCTTATTTGCGAAGAACTCGGACAGCCACTTTTCACAAGCCTCTTTTGAGATCAACTTTACACCACCAAGGGCGTTCGCCATGGACAGGAACAGGTGGTAATCACTTGGCGCTATGTCCGGGCTATATGGTGGATGCGATAAAACCTCCCATCCGAGTTCCCGTAGCTTCTGACGAGTCATCAACGAAGTGTGTGGTCTGGCGTTGTCCTGGTGGAACACTACACCCTTCCTTTTGGCCAATTCTGGACGCTTCTGGTCGATCGCCTGCTTCAAGCGGTCCAGTTGTTCGCAGTAGATGGTAGAATTAAGCGTCTGGCCATATGGGAGCAGCTCATAGTGGATGATTCCCTTCCAATCCCACCAAACACACAGCAAAACCTTCCTGGCCGTCAATCCCGGCTTGGCCACTGTTTGGGACGATTCACCGGCCTGCGACCACGACCGTTTTCGCTTGATATTGTCGTATGTGATCCATTTTTCGTCGCCAGTCACCATCCGCTTCAAGAATGGGTCGAGTTCGTTCCGTTTCAGCAGCATTTCGCAAATGGAAATTCGGTCCATTAGATTTTTCACTGTAATTCATGTGGCACCCAAACATCAAGCTTTTTTTTGTATCCAGCCTTCTGCAGATGGTTTAAAATGGTTTGGTGACTAACTCCCATCTCCTGGGCGATGTCACGAGATGCCACATGCCGGTCTAACTCGATGTATTCCATGATTTGATCGGTATTTGTCGTCACAGGTCTTCCGCCGGCTGGCTTATCCATAGTGTCGTTTTCACCGGCTCTGAATCGTCGAAACCATTCCTCCGCGGTTCGAAGTGATAGAGTACCATCCCCCAAAACACCATTAATCTCACGGAACGTTTCTCTAGTGGATTTGCCTTTAACGAAGGAAAACTTTAAAATAGCGCGAATTTCGGCGTTAGTGAACTCCATGTTTACACGTCTATAACTGTTGAACGCAATATCCAAACTAATCATACATAGCGTCGTTTTGTTTGTTATGTCAAGAGCTTTCAAATTATGTAGTGTTGCCAGATACGAGCTCTGTAGCCGCGAAATTAAAAAGACAAAAAGGCGGAAGGGAGATATTTGACAACCTTATATTAACCTTTTGCCATAATTCAGTTGTATGCAAAAATTCAATAAAATGATTTAATGCTAAATTCTTCTCTTTTAATTGTTGCATAATTTGCATTGACGATGAACTACCAAGTGGATGATTATTTGTTTTAATTTGTTCCCATCTTGGATCAGCCGCCGGTATATCTTCAGCTAAATCTTTAGCAATTATTATAATTATATTATCAATTAGTGTACCGCTAACGGTTGTTGTTGCCACTCCATCTGACGACGCTTGACCATTTTTTCCATTTTCGAATAAATCATTTAAAATTGCTGTACATCGCGGTGTATTTCTTTTTAAATAATATATAAATGCAGCTTTCATTTGACTTATTTCATCGGAACTATAAATTTCGTCAGGATCTAAATCATACATTGATAAATTTGTTGACATATCATTGTGTATGGATTGTGTAAGAAATGAATGATCGGCACCAGTACCAAACATATCATTTTGTAATGTACTATAAATAAAATAATTAAAAATTAATTGTCTGTAATATAGTCTACAATGTTACCAAATAAATAGAAACATGCTTTTATGAATTTAATTAAACATTTACCTTTCGAAAAAATCACCAGATTCAACATCTGCAGCTGTTACACAAACTAAACCATAATGTCGTGTAAAAAATAATGGTATTTGATTTAAAATAGATGCTGCCATTATTTTATCTGTAGGTATTGGAAACTCAATTTTTTCAATTTCTTCATTGTTCACATCTAATAAATAAAAACACACAATTAAAATTACAAAACCTTTACGATATTAAATAAACCACTTCAAACTAATATACCATTTAATAATATTTGATAAATAATTTTTTCTCCATACATATAAACAACATTACGATTTATTACAAACTTCATTTTTAAACACTCCATTGGCGATTCGGTAGTATAAAATGATGTATGTTTAATCTGATGAAAAGTTTTAACATTTAATGAATTAGATTCTTCAGCTAGTATTACTAGTAGACAAAAAATTAATGTGATGTTAGTAAGAAATCATTATATTTGTATAATATAAAATTTACTTAATGCATAATAAAGTTGTTGAGTATGAGACGCATTAACGGCAGCAGCTAATATAATAAGTTTGTTATCGTATGGTTGCATATCTAACATCCACATTTCAATTTCATTCATATCACGATTTGGCCAAATTTTTTGTTGAAATGTTTCACGAATTTTTCGAACAACATCGACATCTTCAAATAAAAATTGTTCGCTGGAATTTTGTGAAAATACCCAACGTTGTATCCAACGATCAGATAATATTGATATTACCCAATTTAAATTGTTTGTATTCTCTGCACAAACTTTTAAAAATTTCTATAACAAATAAAACCTTATTTTTAGCATAGAAATAAAAAATAAAAAATACATGTACATACATTTTCTTTATCACTACTATTCATTCCGATAATAATTGAAGCAAATTTTTTTCCAATACCACCTAAAAAACCAGTTGGTGGTTTTACGGAACGATGTACAATTGTATAACGTCCACCATTTAATTGAAATTGTAATAATACTAGACTACATGTCGTTGTTACTAGAATATAACCAAGCGGAAAAATACGTATTAATTTATCAAATTCTTGTCCCTCTAATATTCCAGTTTCATCAATCGATGAACCATCATGTGCTATTGATGGCCAATAGCGTACATCACCGGTTGGTGATACCGATAAACAAGAAGCCATTTGTTGGCCTTCGCTTAGAAAAACGGTAACAAGTGATGCTTTGTGACCAATATCACAATGTGGTAATGTTAATTCACGACATTGACCAGTTGCAATGCGACGTTGCGGTGTACGGATACCTTCAATTTTTGGTGATTCTGCTTTTGATTCTCTATATTGCCATACAAGCAAACGTCGTCCACATACAGCCTAATTAATTATTATATTATTATTATATACATTTTTCTTTGTATATAGAATTTTTCATGAAATTTATATTATTTACCCATGCCCAACCATTATTTGAACAATTTATTGACACGGAAGCATTCCGCTCAGAAAATGTTAATGCTTCTTTAATTAATACGGGCAATGGTAAGCCAAACGATTCTACAATATTATTTTCAGATCTTGTAAAAATTTCTGTAGATTGAGTTGATCTTCCCGAAATGCTATAGCGGCTAGAATGATTTTCTAGGTTATGTTATTTTGAATTGTTTGTGAATTTACAATAAACAACAAAGGAAAAAATAGGTATTTATTTCTAATACTATTCAGATATTTCATAAAAATTACCCTGAACCAGATGCTTTCTTTAAATTGCCAAAAATTGATTTACGACTGGAAACTGCTGAACTCGCAGACGATTGTCTAGTTCTTGGTGTATATGTTCCTTTACCAATTCCACTACTGTATAGTGAATGTTGAAATGTTGTTTCCATATTTTGATTGAATTAATAATTTAAAATTTTTCTTTTTCTTTTCAATACAATTGATTAAATTTATCACTTTTTGTATTTATTTAAAAATATAAAAAAAAATCTTAAAATTTTAAAACAAAACACATCAGAATATTTGCAATTGGAAGATTTCAAATATATAAAATCAATCTATTAAAAAATATATAAATATGACTTGTCATATTTGAAGGATAGAAAAAAGCGCAATCGTACGTCTTTCCCTTTTCGGGGTCACATATAGCAAAAAGAGAAGACATTTTCTATAAAATTCACTATTCAGGAAAATGTCATAATTTTATGGCATTGTATAAACGCTATTTCGCTCTCGTTTCTAGATGATATAAAATCAGGAAATCCTCTTTGTTTATTTAATTTTTTTTTTATAAATTAAACATTTTTGTAAGAATAAAAACTTTATTTTTGAAAATTAATTTAAGTATTATCAATTAACATTAACATATGTACACACGACATATGTTGATTATTATCTATAATTGGTTAATGGACAAATAAATTGAAAAAAATTCGTTGTATTATTATATTATGACATGAAAGAAAATTTTTCAGTTTATTCGCCTATTTCACCAAACCAATAATAAAATATAAATTTATATATAAATTATAAATCTTAATGTATCTATTTAATTTGATAAAAGCGTATTCAAAAACATTATAAAACTAAAAGAAAGAAATCATTTATTATGATAATTAAATGTAATCTGTATGTATAATTATAATTTTGTAATATTTTTATTTGTTGAATTATTGGGTGTTAAAAAATTTTTAATATTTGATTTTCGTGTATCAATTCGAATTGAATATTTATTATTACCATTATCGATATTATCTTGTTCCCATGGTGTAAAATCAAATGTATCCAATAAATTACAATCAACGAGATCATTATTATCTTTATTAACTCTTTGCATAACATATTTTTGTGCATACTTCACAGCATCTGAATTTCGACAAATTATTGCCGATAATGTTGTATTATATATTTCATTTAATTGATCTATTATACAAAATGAATATAGATATAAATAATTGTGTAAATATAATTAATTATTCACAACAGACCTGTTGTAAATTTCTGTGAACCAATTTTTCTTTCATACCAATGAGAATCACCAGTTTTTATTCGTAAAAATTGATCAGTTAATAAACACATCAATAATGGTCCAACAATAGCGCCAGGTAATGGTGGTTCACTTAATGCACCCGTATATACATCAACATCAATAGCTTCACTGCAAATTAGATAATTAATAATTTGAAAAAAAAAAAATGTACAGGTGAAATCCTAGAATTAATTTTACTTTTACGAAATGGTATATTGTTTTTTGTATATATATTCTTTATTATAGATTAAATTTAATACTGTTATTTTAAACCATAACTTTTCACATATATATTCTAATGAATTCGAGTATAGACTAAAATGCTCATATGGCAACTGCATTTTTAAATAGTATCTAAATGTATTTCATGAATCAACATCAAATCATGTTTCTCCAAGTGTATCATCTACCAAACATTCGTTACATATTCAAGTTGGTAAATTACTAGACATGAAAGTATAAACCAATTCACCTATTATCGAAAGATAGATGTTATTTAATTTTAATATTTTTATATGCGAGTGATTGGCTCATAATGGTGTGTGTAGACATTCTTAATCTTTAAGACCTGAAAAATCTCAGCACATATTAAAATAATTATCGAAAAATTTCACATATTAATTTCGTGAATTGAATTCCCTTCACATCATTAGCGAAACGTATACTTATACTGGTACTACAAATTATTAGTACTTTATAAATAAATTACATCTTTTTGGAACCACAGTGATAGAACATTTTACCATACAACAGTTCATTTCTGATTAAATGCGAACACCATATGGCATATATATATTAATAAAAATTTTAAAAAGAATTATATAAAATTGTATAAATACCTATAAATATCCATAATATTTTTCAATGATTCTAAATTAACTGCATTTTTCATTTGTGTCCATGTATCGGTAGCTGGTAAATTACAAAATTTACGCCATTCTGTATATGCTGGTAAACCATGATCACGTCCTCTCTGTATATTCAATGACACCAAATCTAAACCGCAAGTCTTTTTACTATGTTCCACTGTTGTCGAATGATTTATATTTTGAAATAATTTTTCTGTTAATTCTGTTGTAAAATATGGATCGGAACGGGCTAATGAAGTCCCCATTGCACTTTCAATAGCAATATCTAAACCTTTATCACCCCACAATGAGTATGGATTAAAAAGCATTGTATGTAATGCTATTGTTTCTTCATTTTTACTATTAATAATACCCTACACATGTGATTATATTTAATGTGAATATAATAAGGATATATATGTATGTGTAAAAAACAATATATTACCGGTAACAAAGTGTGTGCAAATCGAAAAGCCGATGCTGCAAATACATTAGCTATTGATGGATTTACATATGGTTTATATGTGTCATTATCGTCATTAGTTTTTGATAAAATTCCAACTTTTTCACAAAATTCATGTCCCAATATTATTGGTAACAATTCATTGTAGGTAATATGTTGTAATTGAGCCGACACAATTTTTTTTGATTCTTGAAATATAATTTCATCGGTCCAATTTGGATTTAATTGTTGTAAATTTTTGGCCAAATAATTATGATGCCGGGCCCATATTAAATGCATCGATGTTAAATGTAAATTTTCATTGGCTCTTGTGTCACCCGATTCAAAACAATATTTTCCTTCTTCATTTTGTTCTGCTTCATTACATCCATCTGTTGGATCCGTCGACACAGGTAATAATGTACGGTTATCAGGTGTATTATACATTTTTAATAGTCCATTTTTATCTATATATATTTGTAACTTTTGTATAATAATATTTTATTATGAATATGATGCATAAATTGAAAATTAATATACTTGTTCTTAATAAATGTACACGTTGTTCTGTTGCTCCATATATAACAGAACCATCAATATAAGCAGTAGCTTGATTTAATTGTTCACGTGGACCAAAATGTCCGGTTGGTGCTGGTGCTGAACGAACAAAATTCATACATGATATATTATATATATCATAATATGGATCACCTGGTCTTATTGGAACTGGAAAACATTCTGGATGCATTTCATTTGACACAGTAGTACAACAATCAATAGGTTCACCTTCTGCGCCTGTGTATATAATGGAGAACAAAAAAAAAAGGTAATTCGTTTATTATATTTAATTATGTATAACATTACCTTGATTTAAAGCAGTTGCTGTAATATCATGATCAAGAAATTGTCCCCATACAGCTAACATTACTGTAAATTTTGGATCTGATGAATATGATGGTCTATGAATACGAATTGATACTTCACGGGCTGATGGTAACGATGTATTGGAATGTGATCCTCTTGGAGCTGTTATACCATCTGAATAATCAGGATGTAATGCACTATGTTTAAAATCATTTAAAAACTTTTAATTTGAAAATTGTCTAATCTTCATTGAAAATTAGTTACATAAATATATGTATGTGTACATATTATTACCGTCTAAATGGTGCTAAAGCAACACCATATGTAAATGGATTATGTTTATTATTACATGTACCATTTATATATCGATACTTTGAATTGAAATTACACAAAATTTTACTTTTATTTGATTGTAATGATGGAAATTTAAAATTTATCTCTGGTCCAGTGCCAATATTCGAACGTCCTGGATTTTTTTGAAATGAATTTCTAAAAAATATAATTAATTAGAAATTTTAAAGTTATCTATTATTACAATGCGTCATTTATAATTGATTGCAAAAAAAAAAAACATTCATTAAAAATTAAGAAATTCTTCTTATTATATGTTTGATGATAGGCAAATGTTAATTGTTTACATATACACGAGTATATACATAAATTCTTTATCAAATTACAATATATTATATTATGTAAACATTATATAGTCATAGCAAAAAGTGTTTATATTTAATCAGCATAGCTTATTAAAAAATTAATTTAATTATATAATCATAATTTTACTGTATTTTATAATATTATTATGCTGTCTGTATTATTTTATGATTATTACATAGAAGACAGAGTGTATAAACATGTATGACTCAACTCCTACTATATGTAATGATGATTCTATGTTGAAATTTTATATGATTCAGATCGTGGAAGCTACAAAATTTTAAGGTGTAATATTTTGACGAATCGTTATAGTAAAACTTAAAGAACAAATGGTAAAGACTAAATTTTCGTCTAGAAACGACTGTGACCGTCTTTTGACTTATAAAAATTTCCACAATAACGGATTCGAATGTATACGAGGAAAATTATTAAGTGATCTTTAAATCGGGCGTTATTTCAAAACCAATAATTTGGGAAATAAAGACGCAAAAAATTCAAGTCTTCTTTCCGAAAAAAAAGGATTTAACATTGGAAAATATTTTGTGTTATTCGAGAATTATTTGAGTTTTTTTTTCGGTCGTTAATATAGGGAGCCCATAATACACCCTGTATATTTCCTATTTATTATCAATTTATTAAAATTATTAATTATATTGAAGGTTATATTTACTAATATAGTAGTAGTCTGTTATCTTAAATCGTTTCCATATGAGTTCATATCAATTATAATAATATGTAAATAATATAAACAATATTATAATGACTTTATTCTTCCTTATAACGCATGTGAGTGTTGATAGTGTATTGATTAAATTAACACAGAGGCTTTTAAGATGTAAACTTAAATGAATATTGCATCATTAAATCTATATATGTAATGAAATAAATACTGAATCTACAATGTACGTGTGTTTATTTGTTTTTGAATCGTAATGTAAATGCCATATAGTTTTGCAAATATTATTCTCTATCCATACTATTATCTAAATTTGGGCTCACTGATATACATATAATTCCGAATATATATTTTGAGACGTAGAAAGAAAGAAATATATTTATAGCATTTTTAAAATACAATTAATATTTTTCCGTTTTTAAATAATAGAATATTATTAAAATAATTTCGAAAGAACTGACTACTATGACAATACAGCAGCTCGCACGAGCATATCCAATGACAAAATATATACACAAATTACGATACGAATTGGTGCCACATATTCTATATATCACCATATTCTAAATGTAGATATGGTATTGATATGGTACAATAAGGGGCTTAGGGTTTTTTTCTGCTTCTGTCAATTCATATATCGTACAGATAATATTTGTAATTGTACATGAGCCAAGAATATTAATTAAAATTCTTAAAATTCGTGATTGGAAGAAAACTTTTTTAAGGTTTAGTTGATTATTTATGTATCAGAGATGATATAAAAAAAATGTTCAAAATGATAATAAAGAGGTGATTATTACTGTAATATGAAAACGACATAAAATACGATTCCTCCTTACCTTGTCGCCATATCAATAGTTGCATAATTTTCAACATAACCACGTTTTGTTAATTTTCTGGCATCTGCTGTTGTACTTACGGCTCTCTGATGACGATATGAAGGTGTATTTAATGGAATTGAAATCATATCTTCTTCAAAAAGTTCACGATCACCTAATTTTTTTAATCCATAATTAATTGCAATTTCTTTTTCCATTATTGTTGGTTCCGGTAATTTCCAATTTATTACAGCCTCATCTATACAATGAATATATGTGCCGTCAAATTACAATATTTATTATTATTATGGATGCACACCCTCTGTCCGAAAAATAACGGATATGATTTAAAAAAAAGATATTTCTGTTACGTATCTGGTAAACAAAAATGCTAATGCGTTGTAGTGATAATAATTTTTATGTGTCGATCGAAAAATGTGTATAAATCTAAGAACCACATTAAATTTTGTTTTAAATTGGTAAAAAATACATCCGAAATACTTGATAATATCTTTTGGTGTTAATTGCATATCCAAAACACAAGGCATTTGAGTGACATCGGTGATTCAATGTACATGCATATAAGATGTGGACGATGATGGGCGACTAGGTCAATCATCAAGAAATCTACATTGAGATTCATGGAAATCCAATTGTCTATGTTAAAAACAGCAATTCATGCGATTTTCTCTGAAAAAATTAATCTATAAAAGTTGGATTCAAAGTTTGTTTCACATTAACTGATGATTTATGATGTATTTCCTTCAACATATTATTATATTTTTCGGACAAAGGGTTCTATTTTGTAAATTATAACATAAATGTAATAGATAAAATATATAAATTATATAAAATACCATTAAGTGGCCATTGTGTTAATGTCAATAAATTAATAATATCTGTAACATTTAACACTTCGTGTTCAGTCTCAGATAAATTATTGTCTTTTGTATTTAACCATAGGAAATTAGTTGTGTTTTCTTGTGAAATATTGGCCTTATTATTATTACTATTTATATTTGTACTTATTGTAAATGAAATTGTTAAAATTAATCCAATTAATATTATAGCCCTATATATTATTGAAATAAATGGATATTATTAAAATATAAAATTATTTTAAACAAGAAACAAAAAAATATCGTTATTTCAATTTATGATATTACAAAAATGTTGAACATATACAGCATTGTAATCGACGAACTTGTCGTTGACGACTTCTTAAATGTATACGTGATGGAAATACATATGAAGGACCTGGTCTATGTTCTGCAAATAAAGATGTTCGTTCATTTGGCATAATTTTATTATTTTATTTTCACTTAAAGTATACGGTGTATTTATATAAATAATATATTCACAAATCAAAACACTTGTTATTGTGTGTATATTAAAACAATTATATATTATGGAATGAAGAGCACAAATTAAAAATATTTAACTGCAATATTATTATTTAATTATTTAAAAAAAAATTATCACCAAAATAAACAATACATAATAACTACACTTGTATAATATAATTCTAATTTAATAATGGATTAGCAAATGTAACAATTAATTTCAGTTTTTCTTGAGATAATTTTTAAATTTTATTTCTCTTATCATTCTGATGGCTGTGAAAGACTACTAATTATATTATATGTATATTTTTAAATGCTATGAGAAAATGATATATGATACAAAATATATTTTTATTACTTCGTATTAAAGGTGCTGTGTATTCATAACATTGTAATTTATTTTTTTCTCTGCAGGTACTGAAAATTATATGTATAAAAATGAAGAATTTACTGGGTGACAAATAATTTATATTTGTTTATAAATAAATTAAAGTTTCTTTTAAATACTATATATATAGAAATACTACTATATAGTATGAGATTAATTGATGAAAATTACGAACAACATAATATAATAAGTGGGTCTATAATTATGAAATTCAAAATATGTAAACTGATAAATAGAACATTAACCCTTCTGTCATAAAACTATACCGATTCACTCAGTGGAAAAATTGTATTATCATTTTTGTTATATTATAATCCAACGAATCCCGCATTCATATGTAGAAATTTGTGTAACTTTAATAGAATTAATTGAAGACCGAAACGTTTAAGAGATCAAATTTCACTTTTGATTTGAAGTAGATTGATATGACAGGATTTTTTGTGCGGTCTATTAACTTTCTCTACAAATCAATTTTGGTTGTTGCGGTTGTTGATACAGTTAATCAGTTTGTGCGGATCATTTTCAATTAATTTACGATCACTTTTGTAAAATTTTGTGTATGCCATATTGTTTTCTACACTTTTTAACATTACATTTAATGTAAACTCTAAACTTTTCATAAATAATAATTTTTTTGAATATTCCAGTGTTAATAAAATTAATTTTTTTGTAAGGCTTCAATTTATTTATATACAAATAAATAAGTACACATAGAGGAGGGCTTCAAGTAAACAATTGGTATACATTTCATATATATTATTTGTCTGTGCGTACATATTTATACATACTCTCGCACAACACAACTTATTTACTAAGGTAACAAAATAAAAAATTTTAATGCATGTTATATATAGAAACTTTGTCCAAAAAATAACTGGAATGAACTTATTTTTACAACAATTTATATTATTCGAAATATTCTCTCTTACAACTGAAATATTATTTATCGATTTGCACGCACAAAAACAAAATTCATCATAAATAATGACTATTCTTAAATTCATGTAAATCGCGTTGGTTTTATACCCAGTGAATAGGAAAATATTGTCTTATGATGCTAAATCATGTGAATAGGGTAGCTAGAATGTTGAAGCAAATAAATTTTAAAATTTTTGTTAAAAAAATAAGAAGCTGCATTATCGTGCAATAATCATACCATATATTCATGGTGAATACGATGAATACAGATATGAGGAAACATTTCAGTACACTAAGGTAAAATAAAACATTGGCAATATAAAATCACTCCCAGAATTTATAACGATGTCTTTGAGAATTTTATCCTTCGTAAAACAACCCATTATTATATCATAAATTATTATTTTTTGATATATACCATTTCTTCCATTATACACATCAATCATCAATCATCACTAAAGATTTCTTGGTAAATTTCACCAAATCACACACTTTTTTGATGTTTCCTTCGGTAATCGTCGTTGATGGTCAGTCTTTATCATAATCATCCAGGTATGTACCATATAAGCAATTTTCATCAATATTTCAATAATGAATTGTATTTTAGTTTACACTTAAGGAATTATCATAAAACTTAACATATCACAAATTTTATAGATGGTGTTATCGCAGATCCATATATTATACAATGTCATTCCGGTTATTTTTAGGACATAGCGTGTATGTACATTTGTTTGTACGTTGGGCATATATATTATATGGTTAAATAAATATAATATAAAATGAATTTTTATAACAACAAATTCTCATATACAACAGAATTATTTCTATTATTATATTTATATAATTGTAATGTATATATAAAAACTCTGGTTAAAATGTATATAAAATGTATATAGTATATTTACCATACATAAAAAAGAGTACATGAACCCATTTCAAATGTATCCAATACCTTTGAATCACAAGACAAAGATAAAAAATCAATATATTTATATCATATATTGTATATACCTCTACGTGTTTCATAATAATATCGTCATTCTTTAATAATATCGTAGAATATTAAAATTAATCCATACATTTTCTATATTATAATTTGATATTATGTGATATTAATTTGTTGCAATTTAATATAAATTATTATAGTATTAAAATCTAGATTATAATAATATTATTTTTCTCACATAACTTGTATATTTGCATATTAGAAATGTATAATTTTTTCCGGTATAACATTCATATACATATGATCTGAAATTATTGTAAATATTATTAAGTTATAAATTTTAATTAATCCAATATGAATATATTATTCTTAAGCGATTCGAGTATATATGTATAGAACATATACATATGATAATGTAATATTCCATTTGAATTGTAAACATATTATATCTAATGAAACAGTGTTATTTTGATCTTTTAACAAAAAATTATCAGTGACGTTTTACATATAATTTAATTAAATATAAGGAATTGTTAATTATATTAACGCACGTATATATGCTAATCGTTATATATATACACTAAGTGTTGGTGATTTACGTTGTCGTAAATAAAAATGATAACTTTTATAAAATAAAAAGAGTGATTTCTTTTTTTCTTAAACAACATTCTTATCACGCACACAGTTTTAATTTACAAACAAATAAACAAACAAATTATCTTACATAAACAATTTTTCTTATAAATTATTATTATTATTATTATCATTATAATTATGTATGTAAAATTTTTACGATGAGCTGTACGCAAATTAAATATAATTATTAATATTTATTGTCAGATGTAGATCTTAAATGTTGAACGGCACATCATCGCGGCGGATACTTCTTGTTCTAATATATTGTACGCGGACGAATACGTTTAATTTTTATAAAAACATATCAAAATCATATAAAAAATAAAAAGACGTTATTCGCATAAGATTTAAGAAAAAAGAAGTTTATAAATTAAATTGAAGTAATTTGTTTTTTTTTTTTGTTAAGTGTTTTTGTTTATAAATTAAATAAATAATTAATTTCAATTTCAATCGAAAAAAAACGAGAAAGAAAGAATTATTTTATTTACATTTTTTTTTAACAATAATAAATTACATAGAAAAATAATGCCACAGCAAAACATTAATAATAATAATAATAATAATAGAAATAATAATAATAATAATAATAATAATAATAATAAAAATATTAATATTAATAATAATAATAAAAATTTAATTATATTAATTTTATAACTGTTTTGTTCAAATTAAATAATTTAATTTTGTAATTTTGTGTGTGTTGCTGTTAATTTAGCTAAAGATAAATCATTTTTTTTTTGTTGGTAATTTTTGTCATAATTGTGAGAGTGTAAAAAATAAATAAATATATTATTAAAAATATAATATGGCTACTGAAACAACTAGACTTTTGGGTAAAACTGCAGCTGCATATGCGTATCCAACTACCGAAAAAATACGTGTAATAAATGATTATGTCGTACCAATAAAAGATATTTATGACAAAGATAATGAGTAAGTGTATATTAATATTTTGATAAAATCTAATGTTATAATAGTAATTGCAGTGTAGACAAAAATTCAAATTTAAAAACATAATAAAATACATAAAAATGGTGATTGTTTAAGAGCGATACAATATATTGAAGTTAAATAAAATATACAAGAGATTTAATGAAATGTAAATTGAATTGGGTATTGAATGTTGACCTCCATTATCTCAAAGATGGTTGTTGGTTTATCGATGTTATATAGAATATATGTAATATACCGCATTTAATATATAGTGGTATGAAAACACAAGATCTTGGACACCAATTTAATTTACAATTCCATTTAATGTCTACATTTCATGTCGCTCAATTTCGGCACCAAAAACTGAATGAACATTTTTTGTAACGGGTGCATTTCATTAATTATTATAAAAGAAATACACGATACGAACCAATAATGTGTATCCAGTGAATAATTCACATTTATACAAATACAGTGTATTTTCGTGAATTAATTAAGTATGATTTGAGTGAAGTCGCAGTATTATGGTTTATCACATTCAAAAATGTATCACTCTTAAAAAACAGTAACCTTCTATAAAATAAAATAATATAAAACATTATAAATAATAAAATTCATATATTTAATCAGAAATTTATGGAAAGTTTCTGTTTTCTGTCCAGAAATGGAATTAGTTTTTAATGTTTGTGTGCGTAAAGCGTAATTTTATACAGTGCATTCCATATATCTACAAAAGAGTATATACAAATAGAAGATTATATATTGAGTGTCTTCAATCGGAAATTGTTGAGCTTGATAACAATAATTAATTGATGTAATATACGTATTATAGAAACTCACTTAAACAGAGTATGGAGTGAATCTACCCGATTATGTGAAAGACTCATAGTTTTTCTGATTCGATATGCTAACAACTGGTAATTTACCAGAAAAATTTAAGTCAGGAAAATATCGAAAAATTTCTCATTCAAATTTCTGGCATTGAAATAGATGTATAACTTCACAATCGTTTGTCATGCATATATGTTATAATTTGCGCCAACGATAAATGTGTATGTGGATCTCCAAAGTTGACAGGGAACTAGATTTGTTTGTATAAATGGCTATGTTTAAAATAAAAAGAAGAGCTTAAACTTGGTTTGACACTTATATCATATGCGGGTAATTCGTGATGATGCGATAAAAATAATATTTCACATATTGTTATAATAACAAATATGTTTATACCCTGCTTATTTGCAATTATACAATATAATTAATGAATCATATATAATAACGAATATAAAAATAATACACATATCTCAATTGATAATTAAAAAGGAAATTTTATTTTGTCTGTATATTATATGCGATAACCTCAACATAAATTAATGTATATTTTACCATATTTCAATCAAATTAAATATTAAAACATCATCTTATATAATTTATTACGTAACCTGAACTATATTGTTATTTGTAATTGTGAGGTGTAGAAAGAAAAAGCAATAATGCAATTGTCTGTATATGTGATGATGATAATAATAATAATAATAATAACATTTACATAAATTAATGAATAATTAAATATTTTGTGATATATTAATAAAATAATAATAATAATAATAACGTCCATGTCATATACTCCAATGCGGAGTAATTTACCAACTTGGCTGTCATGAAGGGTTTATTAGATGACATAAAGTTCCACTTTGAACAACATACACGAGAAACCGGGTATTATTAATTATAAAACTATATCGCTAATCATATATCAAATGCATCAAAATCAGAGTAATTTTGTTGATTGATATTAAACTTTAATATAATATAGCACACACATATTCATATCCAATTTGACGAAATTAATTCGAACATATAGTTTTTAGACTTTCTTGTATCAATTGTCAAAGAACTTATTATTACACGACCTTGTAATTCTATATTCTAAGCTTATATACCATTAACGCTATTCAATTTGAAATGTATAGAACTCCACTTGGTATACATTTTGAAGGAACTATTAATTAAAAACTGTTAGAATTTTCATGGGAACTAGCCCTTCAATTCCATCATAAGAAACCGAATTTGTATTGACCAAATTGCAAGTTTCTATAAAAGTGATCTAGAAAACTAACACCGGTTATCGATTTTCAGAATTTCCTTTGTCACTGTTCATATATAATCGTATTATTAACTTTCGGTATATGAATTATTCATCTATAATCCAATTATAAGATTTCATACAAACTTTCCTATCACTACATCCTAAAATATCTTAAAAAATCTCAACATTCCTAATATGTGCTTTGTATGGATGGAAATTGAAAGAGCTATTAGCACAGATTCCCTTCTAAGATTTGATCCGAAAATTCTAAATTCAAAATTTCAAGATTAGATTATCGAATGAAAACCCTTCGAACTATATTTGTTTTTTATTTTACTGCAAAGACGTCTACATTTGTATAGAGGATTTCAAAGCAATCCATTGGAAACGAATCAGCCATTTCAAAGTGCAAACGCACATTCATACATACGGATTTAGACTGCGCAGACAGACAGGCGGCCGACGTACAAAGTGACCACAATGTGATATTTTTCAAACATTTCTTACGTTTCATTATTATTATTATAAAATATTAATAATATATGCCGAACGCGACATTAAATATATGTGTACGACAATATGAAATGATAATAAGGGCATATAATGCATTATAGTAGATGTGTCAATGTGTGCGACGATACATGCACATTTATACACCAAACTTGTGAATATATAAAACAATTTCACTAAATAAATTGAAAACTTATAAGAATTCATAAACAAACTTAAGTATGTGAACAAAAGAATAGCAAAATTATGTCTATGTTAATGTAATTTACACAAAGTTCATGTTTTCGATATACAGTTTATATATTATTGTATATACAAATACTGAAAATAAATGTATATTTATAAATTGTGAGGGTGAGATACCAAATTAGTTTGTATTCTGAAAACTATTATAAAATAAACATGAAAATTTGTCGGAAATATGATAAAATTGAGATTACATATATATATTTTAGTTTATAACTTTAAATTTCGGAAGCTAACATTTTAAGGATGTGATTATGTTGTGGCTAATCTTTTCAATAACTACAATATATCGTCGTATTAATTATTTATTATATATTTGTACATACAGTATGGATAAGACATATTTGTTGAGCAAATAATACATCGTTTCAAGCAATCCATTATGAAGGTGAATAGTTGGGTGTTAGATATCTACTATCGCGGCAAGTGTTTTTATTGTATATATAGCATACAACAATTGTATAAACAACCTAACAAAGCACAAACTCTGATATAAAAACTTAATAAATTTGTTAATTTCATCATAAACCAAAAGTCTTGTTAGGAGCTTGTGACAACAATCAATTATTCATTACAGTCAAGTTAGTAAATCAGTGTATAACAATTCACCAAGTATCTGAAATTTGTTTATAAATATGTTTCTTTAATTCCATTAATTTTATTTGATTGAGAGCAGCCCAAAGAATAGTGTGATAATAGACATTGTTGTTCAACAAAATTTTTACAAATATATCTGTCGACTATATTGAAAATCTGAAAGCAGTTAAATAATTTTAGTATTTTTTCATTTTATGATGATTTCTTTTTAGTAAAAAAGGACTATTTTTGTATTTAAAACTTAACCGGAAACGATAAACTACAAAAATCTATTTTAACTTTCATTTACATAGATTATTATGCACTTTTTTATAGTTATAACTATTTTTTTTATTGTTGTAACTAAAGTATTTCGGGTTTAAATGGAAAATTGTATGCAATAAAATAAATAAAATTATATCGGAAAAATTAATAGAAAATGTGGATATTACTCGTCGTACAACAATAAATATTATATGAAATTATATATTCAATTTCAAGGTTTTCAATTTGTTATCAATATTATTTTTGTGATATATTTATCACCTTGAGCTAGACAATATAATATTTATGAAAAATATAATACAAATAATAATAATTAAAAAAAATGTTAAACTGTTATATTATAAATAAACAACAATTATTAAATGTATAGTGTATTTTATTCAATATGATACTGAACTGTGTCGCTGTAACTTGTATATTTGGTCGGTGTATATAATATATTTCGGTTTTTAATGTATTTATGAACAAAAATTGTAATGATACAAAGGCGGTGTGAGCTTGTTTCACCTATCAGGTCGATACATTAATTTTCAGTATTTTAATAAATAAATACACAACCTGTTACTCTAAGTGGTGCCTATATGACATCTGTATACCAAACCTTCATTACATTTAAGTTGGAAAATTTTACCGCATGGGAGTATATAATAATTCACCAATTGATTTACAAATTATCAAAAGATAAATGTTTTCTTAATTAGTATGGACTCTGCACATTTCGTCACCAGAATGTAGTTAAGTATATTTATTTTTAAATAAATAAGTAACTATAGAAGAACTGGATTTATGTACCCAAATTAAATTTATTGCTAATACATTATATTTTTGTACATGGAAAAAATTATAAAAATATGTGATAGTTATTAATTTATTGTTGTTATAACACACCGAAACAATTACTGGTGATTTTCTTTTTTCTATTTTATTTTCCCAGTAATTTTGCAGTTTTCTTAGCTATATGTTAACAATTCTTTATAATTTTATATTATTTGCTTTCTCTATACATACAAACACAAATGACAAAACGCCGGCACACATGGTACTATTTAAATTAATTTTCTATTGATATATACAATGAAATAATTATCAATTTTAAATTTAATTAATTCTATTATCAATATTAATAATTTTATTGATGATTCAATATACAAATATCTATTAAATATGAAATGGGGATACATTTTTTTTTATTGGCTTACAATATATGATTCATTATTTGTTTTATACAGAAATGAAATGTTATCAAGTATGGTTACATTCGTATATATATAGAGTTAGTCCTATATGTCGTTATAATGTAATGATCATATGAATAATGTATATAGTAATAATATGAATATAGAAATAAAATACAAATTTTATATTGCATACGATTATTTCAATTTACGTAATTTTTTTAAAGAGATCTTCAAATGCCGTTTATCTATTGTATATACTATACTCTCATATTTAATTTGTGAATTAGTATGTACATTCAACAAGGAAATATTTAAAAATTATGTGCAGCACATATTTCGAATAATTAACTTAAAACTTATAAATGCTTAAAATTTAACAATTAAAAAAAATTTATGTAATAAGAAAACTGCTACCACAGATAAAACTTTTAAGAAGCTGGCTTAATATAATTATATAATTATTTTTATTTTTTCAGTGATAATGTACTATGTACTTGCACAATGTTAACGTATGATGAATTGATACCGTATGCAACCGATCCATTCTGGATAATGATTCGTCAGATAACAATGTTCATAATTGTTCTCGTATTTATGTTAATGTTTTGTGCTGCATGTACTATTTCAATAATTGATTATCAACATATTCATGCTAATAATAAAACAGATATAATCCCGATGCCAATTGAAAATACAACAATATCCAAAATACCAATATTAGCAATATGATTTTGTATTTGAATGTATGGAGATGGATTATTATACAATTAAAAATTGTATGGAAAACACTGGCACTGTAAAATTACTACTAGACATTATATGACGAATATACTACACATTGTACCGGAATTTGATGATGATTTTTCAGATAAATATATAAAAATGATGCGCTACATAATTAAGATAATAATTTATAATATTTTTGTAAATTTAATTCGATTAAAATATATAATTAATTTATTATAAAATTATTATTTATTTATAAATTAAAATATTTATATGTATTAATTTTAAATTATAATAATAAAAACTTTGACAATTTGTTAATTAAAAATTCAACAATATATTTCGCATATCGAAAATTATTTATTGTTAGTCCAATTAAGTAATTGCATTTGCATATTTAAAAAAATTAACATATATTTAATAAAATTACGTAAAACAAGCGAATTATTTTTTAAGTCGCTATAGAAAAAAAATGTATAAACTAACAGCAAATTTTGGTCTGCTTCCAGAATTTTCATTTGATAACAGTTAACACATTTCAGTTACTTAAATGTTATCCTCAAACGGTAATCATTAAAATACAGCACGCATAATAACGCAATACGAAAATTATTACTTGCTTGAACAAGATGTTAGTTGTTCAATTTTATTTATATGCAAAGAACAATTTTATTATTGGATAGGAATAACTTTGTTAAGTAATGTATTGTTCATTTAGTTCGATGAACTTTAGCAGATTTTTGGCATCTTCACGTCATAGAGCTCAAAAAACTTCTGGTCATCATCAATCTTGAAATTCTTACTTCTTCATTGATTTACATTATTGTTTACAATCCATATTTTTCATCGACAGTTATCAATACCAGCTTCTGGTAATAACGCGATTCCCTTCCTTTTTTTTCGGAAAATATCAATCAAATTTTTAAAAGTTTCATTTCTAATGTGATGTGTTTTATCACAATGTACATCGATAATTGCTTGATTTGGTCGTGAACAACTTTAACTGAACGACCTCAACTTTAAAAGTACTATAATTATAATTTATATACCCATTAATTTAATCAACAAGTAATAAAATTGCATTGATGATAGCCACATAGAAATTAATTTTTTAAATTTAACTAAAATTTATTGCTTAATTTTGAAAGATGCTATCTTTGCGTGTTATAGAAAATGGAGGCTAATCTAAGCGAAGTTACGGATTTATTGCAAATTATACGAGAATAATATGTACAGGGAATTATCTGCAGAGGAAGAGAAAGAATTATTTAATTTGTTATCTGTTGATCGAAATGTTGATGGTGTCGTTAAGGCTGTAGTATGTGCTGCCAGTGAATATGATAGTAATGCGAAAATGGTGAATATTGTGCGGAATAAAGTAGCTGTTAGTTCAACAAGCAAGACACATGAATTTAACAATATGCTATGCCGCAGGTATTATAGAGGAAAATGGTATGTAGTAACTTTCAGAATAATTTCATAAAAAAGTAGGTACAAGTGAAATGTTGTTTTATTTTTTTATAAAAAATATAATAGTTTGGTTTTATTATTATACTAATCAATAATTACAAATCAGGTATAATATTATTAAAATATATGTACAAATTTAATTTTATGAAATGAATATAATATTTAAAATTAATAAATAACCAATGATATAAATTATGTTCACCGGTTAAGTACATAATTGTAAATATATAGTGCTAAAACTCAATACAAAAATAGATAAAGTAATTGAACATGAACCACTAACTGTGGTGAATTCATTGCCATCATCATTGTCGGTGGTTGTATGAATGGATGGTGTAGTTGAAATAAATGTTGTTGTTGGCGCTGCTGTTATCGCTGTAGTTGTATTGAATGTATTTGGTATTGTAATTGTTGGTTCGTTTGTAGAATTTATTGTTGTATGGCTATCGGTTGTAATTATTGATGTAGTTTGTTCGGTTGAATTTTGTTGTGATTCAGTGGACAAAGATGAGTCGGTTGTGGTTGAAATTTGTTGTGATTCAGTAGACAATGTTGTTTCGGATACGGTTGAATTTGGTTGTGATTCGGTGGACGAAGATGAGATGGTGTTTGTAGGGGTAACAGTTGTTGGTATTGTGGTGGTAGTATTATCAATTGATGGTAGAGTTGTATTATTTGATGGAATTGTAGTATTTGGTAACGTCGTATTGTTAAATGAAATTGTTGTATCCGATATTGGACTATCCGATGTACTAGTTGTATAAGGGGTTGTTACCGTTACATTATTATTGGGTGTCATGGTTATTGTCTCATTATTTATTCCTGTGGAAATAGATGTAGTACTTTCATCTGGATACGGAGTAGTAGTAATTGGAGTTGTTGCATTGCTGATAATACTTATTGTACTGCTATCGGTTGTAGTTATTTCATTAGTTGTCAAATTTATGGTAGTTGAATTAGTAGTTATTGTTGTGCTTGGGTTTTCCGTAGTTGTTAGCGTAATATAATCAGTTTCTGTAGTTATTGTTGTATCATCTACTTCAGTTGTATTAAAACCAATTGTAGTATTTTGTATTATTATGGTTGTATCAGTAGTAAAAGTAGTAGGCGATTCAGTTGTATTTAACAATTGTGTAGTATTATCTGCTGTTAATTGGGTAGTATCTGTATCGAAAGGTGTGGTGGTACTTTCGGTAGTAGTTACGGTAGCATTTGGTAGACTTGTTGACGATGTTAACGTGGTGCCGTTTGTTGTGGGAATAATTTCAGTACTTGTTAGATATTCTGTATTATTATCAGTTGATACAGTAGTAAATATTGTGGAATTAGGTGTTGTCGATGACATTTCTTCAATAGTAGAATTTATTGTATTACTTTCTAAAGTTGTTGATGTTATTGAAACCATTGTTGTACTTGAAATTGTTTCATTTTCAGTTGTTGTACTATTATACAGATCTGTAATTGTAGATGAAATTAAAGTTGTGTTTTCCATATCCATATCTGTAACTTCTGTTGTTGGTAATGTTGACATTTCTGATGTAGCATTTGTAATATCAGTACTATCAGTAGTTGTTAATGTTATATTTTCAATAGTAGAAGGGGTAGTTGTAATAGTTGACATTGATGAATTTGAGTTTATATCTGTTGTTTGTTCAATAGTAGAACTGCTAGCGGAGGTAATATCAGTACTATCAGTAGTTGTTAATGTTACATTGTCCATAGTAGAAGGGGTAGATGTAATAGTTGACATTGATGAATATGAGTTTATATCTGTTGTTTGTTCAATAGTAGAACTGTAAGCTGTGGTAATATCAGTACTATCATTAGTTGTTAATGTTACATTGTCCATAGTAGAAGGGGTAGTTGTAATAGTTGACGTTGATGAATTTGAGTTTATATCTGTTGTTTGTTCAATAGTAGAACTGTAAGCTGTGGTAATATCAGTACTATCATTAGTTGTTAATGTTGTATTTTCCATAGTAGCTGAGGTAGTTGTAATTGTGGGTGTTGATGAATTTAAGTATATATCTGTTGTTTGTTCAATAGTAGTACTGCTAATGGTAGGAGTAATCGTAGACATAGTACTATTATCTGTATCAGTGACATTCGTTGATACTGTAGTGCTTTCAAATATTGTAGAATTAATTTCAGTTGTTTCTGTGTCATTTGCATTAGGTGTAGTGGATATAGGTTCATCGGTAACTATAGTGGCATTAATTGTAGTTGTATCAATAGAAGTACTGTTTATTGTAGATGACTCAGTTGTTTCAGTAGTATTGAAAATATCATTATCCGTTGTAATATCTGTAAACATTGTTGTATTTAAATTTGCCTCTGTTGAAACAGGAAATTCATTATTAGTGGTAGTTGAATTACTCCCATCATCTGTAGTATTCGATGTGATAACTGTTGTTGAAGACATTTCTGTTGTCACTGTTGTTGATTCATTAGAGCTAATACTACTGGTACTAGACAAAATTGTTGTATCATTTGTAGAATCTACGGTAGTTAAAGACAAAGTTGTATTTAATGGAAAATCAGTGGTAAAAGATGTTGTACTGCTGTTATTGTCCTCAATTTCAGTTGATATAATTGTACCGGGTACAGTAAAAGATTCTGATGTTGTTGTAATAATTGTACTAGAATTAGTTTCATACAGATTGGTGGTATTACTTGTATCAGTAGTATTTATGACAGGAGTTTCAGTAATAACTGTTGAAATTGAAGAATTCTGAATTGCTGTTGTAGCCGTGAAATTATCTGAATTAGTTGAATTATCATTTATAGTAGTACCATCGGTTGTGTCATTATCTGCCCTTAATGATATGTCTTGCAATGCCGATCTGCTAACATCTGTAGTGGTTTCAAATGTTGATGAATCTGTTGTAACGACACTTGTTGTACCATCTACGTTATCATATAAAATTTGAGCGCTCGGTACAGTAACTGGACGCACACTTGTTAAATCGGTACCTATAGATGGATTTGTAAATATATCTGTAGAAACAGTAGTTGGTGTAATAAACTCATTTTCTAATGTGAATGAATTAGTAATAGGCGGTTGTAGTACAAAATTTGTTGGACTCAAATTAGTTTGTGTATCGTCTATGAGACTGTTTGGCGTACTAATCTCATTTGGCATTTCTTTGAAGGAGAAAGGCGATGAAGTAGTGTCGTCGTTATCATTAATGGATGATGACACATTGTATGCTGTAAAATCTGTGGGCAATACGTCCTCATTTTTTTCCAGCAAATTTACTATTTTAAGTTCAAAAACATTATTGCTTTCGGATGGAATGTCTTTATCAGCATTATTAAATTGTAAAGTAGTTGCAGTAGAACTGGATGTTGTTTCCAAGGAATCTGTATGGACATTATTATTAGAAATTGATGTTGTATCATATTCTTGTGTTACATCTGAACTGGACGGCATTATTGGTTGAATAATTTCTGAATTAATTATACTTGATATTTCTGTAAATATTATTGGATCATTTATTATTGAACTTGGATCTATTTTACTTAAATTGCCAATGTCAATTAGTGTATTTTGTGTAGAAGTATTTATTATTTCGTTATTAATTTCGGAAATTTCTGATTGTTCTGGAATACTTGTAAATGCTGGATCTATATGTTTGTATACAATAGACATTTAAATGATATTGTTAAGAATATTATAATTTAAAAATTATATCTATTGTAATACCATATTTATAATTTTATATTACCTGTATTTATAACGGCCGGTGGTTCGGTCATTATCGTAAATATTGATAATGGTGTTGTACGAGCATTTATATTATTTGGTGATGATGGAGATTTTGTTGTAATAGATGTTCTATCAACATTATTTATAACATTAACATCGTCTATACTGGGGATTATTTTATCCTGTTCGATTTCCGGTTTTCGGACAAATGTGGACGATGACGTTCGATGTTTGGTAGTCCTAACAGGTGTTGAAATTATTGTTGGCAGTTCATACTTTGGTTCTATATTTTGTTCATAATTAAATTCTAATTTACTTAAAACTTTTGCAATATTATCTGTTCTGTGAAGACAAGAAAGAAAAATTAATTACAAATTATTAAAAATATACAAATAATCTTGAAAAAAAAAAAAAATAAAAATGTCCTTAACAATGGGAAATTAAAATTGTACAATGAAACAGAACAGACGACATATAGGAAATAGAAAAATATATTTTAGCTATGCAAATTTTAACCTTCCTCAACGTAATTTATTATAAACTATATCCAATACCAATAAATTGATTTGCAAATTATTTAGTTTTGATTTTATATTTATTTATTTTTAAATTTTCTATATTCAATATTGTTCTTTGTTATATTTTTCGTAAACAATAAAATGGAATAATTTCTTTTTATTTAAAAATAGGTTCATGTTATATGTATTTAATATCGTTCTTGGCAATAAATAAGGTTAAATTCTATAATCTTCTTTGCTACACATTTATTTGTTGCTTTTTTTTTGTATACAAAATCGATATTGTTTAAGTGGTTCGCTGATTTCAATTAAAAATATTGTAGTAAATATATATTTTAAATGTTAAAGAAATTCTAGAAAATATATTACATTTTTCCAAGTATTTATCTGCTGGAGTAATGAAACGATACGAATAAAAATTACATGCAATTTAACTAAACCCTTTTTTGTAAATCACAAAACAATATATTAAAATTTGCTAGGCGAAACTATAGGCAATTACACAGGTTTTTAGCACTTTAGCACATACTTCACATTGCGACAACAATTCACACTCAACATAAAAACATCACATTAACTATTGTAGGATTTCAAAGTCAAGATATCTGATATTCATTTATTTATACAATTTAAAAAATGAGCAATTAAGATTTTAGTGGTTGTCTTAAGATTTGCTTTTACATATGAAATTATATATAAGGAAATAATTATGAAGAAATTGGTAAAAGAATAATACATTAAAAAGAAATTTCATCAATAACACAATTCCAATAAATGAATCAAAATGGTCAAATCATTTCAATCCGTGAATACATCCTACACATATGAAATAAAGATTGCAATCAGTTTTGGGATTAATCGGATGAAATACAATGACTTAATACAAAAAATAAAAAATATCACGGTAGGGTTTCTCTTTTCTCACAAAGGATCTAAACGGAATTGGAGTCGAATTAAGAATAAACGTAGAAAGTAAGTTGTGTCAATGATTCTTTTATGTATATAATCATAGCAGCGCTAGAGATTTAGTCTCATTAAGTTTTAAGACATTAATAAGCCCTAATTTTGATATCGAAGTTAATTCGTCTGGTTCAGGAACATTATTATGATGATCCACAAAGTATGCATTAGGCTAATGATTAATGAGAATTAAGAAAAGTTGAATTTATGATCACCCTATGGTCAATAAGAATTAAAACTTAAATTGATCCAATAATATAACGAAGGAGTGACTATTAAGTCTTTGAAATCTATCCATAATTAATTTGCTGTGTATAAATATATGTCAAAAATGAATCAAAAGAAAGACTATTAAGTGGGAATACTAGGATAATCAGTTAACAGTAAAAGTTACCATACCTATACCATATATTCTCAGAGATATCCTCTTGATATCATCTACAATAGATATCATAGGGAAATCTCAGATATATTACAGGGATATCACGGTTTTGTTGTTGTTTAATTTTCAATGCATGACATATGACCTGAATATTGCAGCGTAAACTTGAATGGCATGTGCAAGTGATACAAACCCGTATACCCCCAAATATAGAGCATTACCGTTTAGTGTCGTGAACATCGCGATCAACCATTATCTTTAAGCATAATGTTTCCGATGGAGTAGTTTCAATACAATTTTTCTACAAATCTAACAAAAGTTCCATGTTTATTCGATTTTAAAAAGTGTGAACCTTAAATGACTTTTATAGGGAAGTATTTAAACTTTAATTTTATGTAAAATCCATCTCTTAAGTACAGAGAGCAATGCAATAATAAGGTACACAATGCAACAAATTTAAATAAAAATCTACAAAAATATTAATTTATAAAGTCATAAAATTATTAAATTTAATTTACACACTTTTCAACAATTTTATATGGACCAGCTGCACAAATAATTACAACTGCTAAACATGTTAACCAAAAATGTTCAATTCCTAACTCCATAACAATTCGAATGCGAAATTTTTTTTCTTTTATTAATTGTTTTTAAATATCAATAATAATAATTAATAATTAAAAAAAATTACACACACACACTGTCACAATATAGATAATTTAAATATTTCACAAAATTCTTATTGTAAAATTATTGAAATTGGCAACTTTTTTGTTTCTTTAATTCTGGATTGTAATATATTTTAAATAAAAATGATGCCTTATAGAAAAACAGAATTCAAAAATATATAAATAAAATAAAAAGACAAAATAAAAAATTTTAATTTGTAACTTCTTGGAATATTAAAAATAAAATAAAATATGTAAATTATTTAAATTTTATAATAGCTATTTTTTATTTTTTCAAATCACACACATTTATTGACATGTGTATGCTCGCTGAGGACAAAAGTCTTTAGATTTTTTGTCACCGTTTTCAATGTCTTATAATATTATAAAGATTATAGAGGTTGAATGCAATATGAATGTGAATTATATTTCCGGAACTGAAACAAATGAAAATCGATTTTCTTATATTATTACGAGTATTATTTTGTAATACAATAAATAAATAAGGAAGAAGAAAATTATTTTAAAGTTTTCATTTTCCTTTTTTTTTTTTTTGTTATGTATAAATGAAATATAAAATACATTTTACATTATTTTTGTATGTTTACAAAAGTAAAAACAAATTATTAGAATTATATTTTAAACCTTGAATTTTTTGAGCGCCAACCTTTCGATTATATTTATTTCTTTATTTATAATGACGTCCACTACATAATCATATTTTTTATATATGGGAATAAATATGCATTTACATATTCATAAAGGGAATGTCAGAATGGAACAAGATGAAAATTATATAAAATAATTATGGTTCTATTTCTATATACTAAACTAATGTGATTCCCGTTAGTAGATAAGAATATTATTATTAATAATATAAATAAAGGTATTAAAAAAATTTGTGCCTATAACTATATCAATAAGATCATTTCGTAAATAAGAATATACATATTACTGTTTCTTATAATTATCCCATTTAGTATATACCTCCATGCTCCATAACAAATTTGATAAATTACATAGAAATTTTCTGCTAAGAGAAAATTCACACTTATTAATAATTGTGCGTATACATGAATGCAAATATTGATTAAACCCATTTTAACTATATGTACGAGTATTTGAGACGATACAAGAGTTGTTCTTTTGGTTGATGTATTTCAATAATATTATATAATATTAAAAAATTTATGTTTACAGAGTATTTCACAATTTTGATTTTATCATAAATTAACTTAAAATATTCTTTGTAAAATAAAATATTCATGTAAATTGAAAGATTTTATAAATCCCTATAGCCCTTCATATCTTTTCAATAACCATTAACGTGTATATAACACGTATGTAGGTTTTTATTATAATAATCGATATGAAGTAGGTTTTTTAATTTTATAATATTGATATTTTATACCTATATCTTTTGAAATGTACAAAAATATATCCACTGTTCAAAAAATAATCGGAATGACTTCCTAATATATGAACCTGGCAATGGCAACCATTAGCTGCCGATTGATTTATGCATTGTGACCCGACGTTATAATAAACTGTCAAAGTTTAAGGGCATTTCATTATCTGTTAGCCAAAATACAAATTCATTAAGTGATACGAGTATTTTTTGTGCGTCGATCGAATTATGTTTAAAGAACAAAGAATTAAATTAAAATTAAATTTTCTTGTAAAATTGATAAAAATGATGATAATATTTTTTAACTAAAACCTAATATTTTGACTATCATCGACGATTCAATGACGGCGTAGAAGATGTGGTTAACTATGAACGCACAAAACATTCAAAAACTGAAATTCAAGAAATTGCGTGATTCATGGAAATGGAACTTATTAGTATACAAAAATTACAATATTTCGTGTGATTATAACTAAAAAAATTGGTTACCGAAAGGTTAGTTAAAAGTTTAATCCATATCAATCGAATGTTGCATCGAATCGATCACTCAAAAAACATCATTGTGAAACACGCTGTGAGTGACGCAATAATACTAGTGATGAAACAGGGTGTTTTCAATACTAGTATTTGTGCAAATTGTACAAATTAAACAAATGAATATACAAAGTCAATAATATTTACTTTACTTCGTTAATGATAACAGTAACGTTAATTAAGACAGATTTATGTAAAACTGACGATAAATAAAAAAAGTGCTGAATGGCAGTCAACACATGAAGGAAATTCAGAAACATATTCGTATTATTCACCCAATTTAGTTCCATGTATCTATTTTTTATTCCCTAAACTTCATTTGGCGATGAAAGAACACCTGTTTGTAAAAATTGAAGACAGTCTACACTCAACGTTACCGTCATGCTATATCAACAACATTCCATCAATAAAAAAAGTCATTGTATTTCAGTTTTCTTAGACAATTCCGGTTATTTTTTGGACACTGATGCGTATACGGCGTTCATTTATCTTTATTATATTAACATATAAAAACATTGTAAATTTGTAACACATATTTAAGTTCAAGCACAAAGAAAATTATATATACCATAAATAAATTATAAAAATGGCATTTGTAAATTCCATATATGCGTAAACTGCTTACTTTACTATAGAGTTATTTGAAATATATACTTATATTGTAAACTGTTGTTGTACTTTATTGTAGTATATGTATTTCGCATTTCAATATATCGTCGTATCGATGAAAAAATCAATGATAATTTGTAGAAGAACAAAAAAAAATGTATTTATCGTAATATGCTTTTAAATATGAGTTTAGTAATTTATGAAAAGAATTTCAATTATTTTTGAATTTATCGCATAACCCCAGATGTTATATGCGATATTGTAATATAACAACACGTTTATAATTTGAATGTCATATATACAAAATTATTTAATAATAATAAGTGAGAAAAAAGTTTAACTATGCAATTTATATTTATACATTTTATATGTTTATATAAATTTTTAATTTCCTCCTTTTTTTTATCCAAATGCCAATGGATTGATATGGATGTGAAATGTATGAGCAATGTCAGGTGGATATGCTGTGAGGTCTAATATTAACAAAATAAATTAAGTGACACCATATGTTAAACATGTTTATATATGTATGGTATAACTTCATATATTGGTAACTGTTGTGTTGTTTTGGTTCAATGCATAAATATAGATTATATGGTTGTTGTTGATAATAATATAATAAACGACATTTAATCATCCTATTATCCATATTGTTCCATTTTTAACGCGTGTGAATGTTTTTCCACAACTGCTGATTTAAAATATATACACCAAATGATAAGTAGATCTAAAAAAAACATTGCGTCATACAAAATTGTTGCTACTTGAATATTTCATTTTAATTCGTGAATGTAGATGTGTTGTGGGGAGAAGAAATTAGATAATATATTATGATGACTTTATAGGTTATACATTTTGGTATTAGTAAATTTAGCCACATGCAATGCATCATTTCGAATATTTTTGATACTGGTTTACTTTTGATGTACGATGCAGCAAAAACAAAACAGTAACTCACATTCCTCACTTATTACTCCATTATAGATTACCATTTAATCGCACTCTTATTAACATTGGTACAGTGAAGTATGGTTTAAATTCCATAAATTTTCGCATGAGACATATTTTGGTAGTTATTAATCTATATTTTGATAATTGTAGAGCAATAGGTGAATTGGTTGTTTTACTGTCCATGAAAAAATAATACACCAACTTAAATATGATGAATGTCTGATAAATACCATAAATATTCTTCGAGTAACATGACCTTATAATAGTGATGATGATTATTATTTATTCTTAATTCACTTATTGTTATCCCAATAAAATAAATATGAAAGATGAAATGAATTTCATCAGGCTCCTCAAAATCTCTGTCACAATAATCCGGAATGGATTAAAAAAAAAACACACAAATAAATACTAAATTTTCACAAAAATTATTTTATTTATTCAAAATAATTTCCATCAATTGAAATACATCGATTTACATGTTCAACATGTGAATCAAATTTTTTTTTTTATGTCTGTGATCGGAATGCTGTTGAGAACGGTGGTCGTTGTCTTTTGAATGCCTTCAACTGATACAATACGGTTTCGTTTTATAGCGAAATGAAGTTAAGGGAATAGAAATTAACATGGGTGATTAGCCCATAGTGATGTGTGTGTGCAGACATTGTTAATCTTTGAATAGCGTCCAACACCATATTTTCAAAGATATCCGGTTTTTCTTTTTATTCCATTAACGAACAAATGGTCACCCAGGAGAAACATTTCTGTATTAAAATAAATACCGAAAAATTTCCTATGAAAAATAGCGGAATTGAACCTGCTATCTTGCTATGATTAATAATATATATTTCGGAGCTATGCAACTGCGCTACTGAGTGTTTGAGAAATTAATAGTTAAATTAAGTGAATATATTGTAAATAATTAAGCAAAAAAATTTGATCGACCTGGACGCATTCATCATCATTTTATAGCTTCTGTGACTTCTATGTATAATTTATGCCAGTTAAAAACTTGTGCTTTTAGCACACAATTATTACCGTAAACGATTTTGAACAAATCATTCGTTTGAGTAGTATTTTTACCAATTTTAAAACAAAATTTAATGTTGGACGCCCAAAAACAGCTGTAATGTTATGTGTTGTATTTTCATTTCTACTGAATGTAGTGTCATGAAATTTTGACAGTTTGTTGAGGAACGTTCACCGAACATAATCACAAAAAAAAAAACTTAGAAATGGCGCTACGTGTTCTATGGTTCACATAGACGTTACGGTTTATTATTGGACAGACGGTGTACAATATGAACATTTAATTAATGTATAAATTCCAAATAATGTGGCTCTTAATTATATATTAACATATCACTTTCTACATACACTTACACCAATTTTTTTAAATCTAAAAATACATTTTTCTTTTTATTATCAAGTGACGAGTTTATAATAGGAAATAAAAAATTCACACCACACTGCTATTATCACACAAGTGAAAAAAAAAAAAAACATTGATTTAATTTTTTAATTATTAAAATGAATGATGTAAAAATAAATAATTCAATTAAATAGATTAAAATATTTATATTCTTCAATTATATAAGGTTTATTATAGAAAAAAAAACAACAAATTCTATTAAATAATTATTATTTTTTAAAAGGTTTTTTATCACACAATATATTAACTGAGAAAACATGTTCAATTTTATATAGATATCGCATAAAATAGGTGCATATATAGCAAATAGTATAATTTACAATTTAATATTGATGTATTATGATGAATAGTGAAATTTAAAATATAGTAAAACTATTATAAATTTTTTAAAATATTAATTTAATTAATTATATTGTATTATTTATACGTACTCTTTTGCAGGATACTCTGCTAAGGGGCTACCGTTTGTATAAAATATTAAATAAATAACTATTAAAATAAACCCAAAATATAATTTCACTAACATATTTAAATTTTTATTTTAAAAATAAAATATTAATTAATATAATAAAAAATTAACAATTTTTTTTTTTATAAATATAATATGCTGATAAAAAATTAAATAAATAATCGCACTTATGTGTCGCTTCGGTGTCAATTTTTTATATGTATATTAAAATATAAAAAACACACAAATTATATATAAATATATGAATTTTGTGCGACACGTACCCCTTACAATTAATGACTGAATTGAATTGCCTCCAAAAGTGTCAATATTATTATTTTAAAATATTTTATTATCTGTAAAATAACACATTAATATTCGCATATATAGTTATTGTGTGTTATTGCTATACAATAGAACAATTTTGCTCTTGAATTCTGAATTCTCATATCATTATTTATTTTATTTCTTTATTTAATGTTAAAATATGGTACTATAAATAATTATAGAATTTAATAAAAAAAACAAATTATTTAGATACGGGATACAATTTATTCATAAATGTTTGCTATAAACAAATAGTTGGTATTTTTATTAAAATTTAATTAATTATAATGCGTTATATAAATATTTGTTGCATTGTCATATGGAATGTTCAAATAAAATATAAATTTTACAACTAAAGATAATAAAATTATAATCAGGTGTATACATATACCATATTAAGATTTAATTGAAATAAATTATATGCCGATTTCCACAAGGAAATAAAATGCATTATAATAAAAGATAAACTTTATTTTTGTATTAAAACTTCTTTGTGCTTTATGAGAAACAAAAATATATTTTTTATTATAAATGACATTGTTTGTTTTCAGTAATTTTTTGTATGTTTTGTTCAAAATGCAACTATTGAATAGAGTTACTTACTATAGATATACAATTGAACTTGTATTCAAAGAAAATGTTAAACAAATTCTTATTCAAAATATTGTCCATTGTTTTGCATCACATTTTTCCCATCACATGATTCAATTTCTTTAAAATAATCGGCAATACTGAATTTTAAATTTTTATTACATGCAAATTATTATTATAATTTATATTCAAACATACGAATTATTGAAAAATGGTTTGAATTAATCAAAAACTTAAGTTCTTAAATATAAAACAAATAAATAATACTAATTATACCGTTTCTGGCGAATATGAATATATATTTCCTTCTGATACAATTTCTTACAAATTGTTGGAAATATTGAATACAAATTTCTTCAGTATACTAGAAAGAGATTCGGAAAATATTATTATACTCACAGAGGATTATGTTTTCATCATACGATTTCTTAGAAATGACTTGTTGAAATACTAAAATTTGTATTCTTAAATATACCAGAAATTCAGAAAATAATACTACTTATAGATAAAAATTACTTCAATTCAATAATTTAATTTGTTTTCGTATCTAAACTTTTAGGCATATTATTTATTGTAATTCATTAAAAATATATTAATATTACATCCACACGTATAACGCTTATATAAATACAATATATACGTAATTATATTCACGTATATTTACAAACACGTTAGCATTATAGGAGGGTATAAAAATAAATAAATCAAAATAAATTTCTAAAAGAAAAGTATACGTTTTATTACTTATTATTTTTTATTACTAACAAAGTTGCGCACTTTAAATTTATTATACGATGGGTATAAATGTAAAGAGCTATATACTTGAAATGGTAATATATAATCAAATAAAGTAAATAACTTTTTGAAGTGTCAGACGTTTCACGTATATAAAACCTACAATCTGTTGTGCTAAATTTTTGCACAAATAATATTAATATTTCCTAAAAAAAATGTTAATTAATTGTTTGTATATACGCAGGTATTTTGTATACACGCAGGTAGAGAAGTTGTATGTTATAGAGCCTATTTATCATTTTATTTATAAATGGTATAATCGAGGTTTTAATGTTATGCTATACATATCTAAAGTCACAATATCCTAATCTAAGTTTTTAGATATTGGAATGCATTCGAAATATGATATAGTGATTTTAGGTATCTATTACATAATTTAATATATAAATCGAATATTATCCTTTATCTGTTGACTGTAGGTAAACGTTAAACCCAATTATAGAATTAATTGAATACTATATTTATCGTCGAATTTAAAAATATACCCAAAATAATAGGTTATATAATGATAGAGATACAGACCTATAAAATAATATAATTGAATAATAATAGGCTATATTTATTTATATTTATACTTTATATATGGTACATTATATAGGAAAATGTATGGTTTGAAATTACTATAAATTTTAATTAAATTCAGCTTTTTATGATCTTTGTTTCTTATATCATTTTAAATATACGATAGAATTGTCTTTAAATGTTTTATATAGAGAAGGGTTTTTAAAATATATAAATTTATAAGTATTTTACTTTTCGCATAAGATGTAAATTCATTGGTTTTTGTTTTAAATTTAAGTCTGTGATATTATTTTCACTGATATGAGTTACTTTTCAAATACGCAAGCCGAGCTATTTCAAATGAAGCCTATGACATCTATCACAAAATATCAATTTCTATAACTTTCTCCCATCAGAGTGACACAAATGATAATCATAAGTGCTATGGCTATGGTGAGTGTACGTTGGGGTGCGGAAGACTTGCAACGGTGTATCCTCGTCAGTTCTTGCAACGTGTGGCCTAGCGTTATCTTGCAATAGAATGTCTTTATGCTATTATTATGGCTCAAGTTACTGCAAAAATTATCACAATGTAATAAAAAAGAAATAGGAAATTTAATTATTGAAAATATTGGATTAAAAAATAATATGATAATTATTAAAAACATACTAAATCGTACAAAATTAATAAATTAACTTTAAATACTTACAATTTCAATAAGATATGAAATTTATGATCGTAAAAATACTGAATTGGCATATATTCATACCATTTTGATCGTGTAATTTTGCAATTCTAGTGTTCGGTTATAGATCTTTTTCAATTTAACATTGATTTTATAGTTAATTCCAATATGGCCAATTCCAATTGTTGGGTTTTATTAAATGTGATTTATTTGAAATGCATTACCTGCATTCTGCTGTAAGACATTATCTATCTTGTTAATAGTTACTATGACTCGTGATATAATAGAAATGCATGATTTTATCACATATACTCGTATGTTTTACAGTAATAATAGTTATAGAAAAAATGTAAATTTCCATGGAAAATCAGTGTTTATTATTTTTTTTTAATTATCGGTCAATTTCAATATTTTGAACAATTTATAGTTTATAAATTTAATCAATTTTCAATTTTTTATCGGTCATAAGTTCTAAGAATTAGAATTTGTTCTACGACAGATTAGAAATTTATTGAATTCAGAAAATATGTTAAAAAAATTAGAAAAATAAATAAATAAAGTGGTCGTAATTCTGCAAAATTTCAATCAGAATACTGCTGTTATAGCCACATATAGCTAATTATGTATGCTATTGTGGGCATACATATACATATACATATAGCGAAAAATCAATCAATTAGCAGAATATTTCTTACATATGTAATTAAGTAATCTTCCTTCTTATGATGAAAGTTTTCTTCTTTTAAACATGCCAACTCTTAATGGATTTGGAATTTTTTCTTATTATTAAATAATTATATATTGTTTTAACTATGAGGTGCTTCAAAAAGACTAAATTATCGTATCCTGATGGACAAGTGTGCGGTATTATAACAATATATTACCTATAACCAGTGTTGTTTACATTTTATTGTATCTCTGTATCTATATAGATACCATAATGGTATCAGCTAATTTTATTAGATACAAGATACATATTGATACTTTTTTTTTACAGAAATATTGGAAAGGCGCGTTATATTTTAATTTACTGACATATTTCTCTCGGGTGAGACTCAGTTAAATTCTTTTATATTCTTTTCTTATTTAACAAACGTGTAAAACAGAACATTCGCAATGAAATTACTATCAACTATTATAGTAAAAAAAATAAAAATTTAAAATTTAATAGCAGATTGTGCTCAATCGTTTCGAAATTGAATGACGTCAAATGGGTCAAATGAATTCAAATTGTCCAGCTATGGGTCAAAAGCGGAAAAAAAGTAATGAGAAAACATTAAAATGTCTTTTTTATTGAATTTATTTTTTATTTTATTTATGTATATAAGATATAATTTGGTTTTTATTTTTTTATTATTGAACATTCGATATGCGCGCGGGCTTATACATAAATTAAATAAACATGTTAATTTATTATAATGTTATATTTATATATATATTTTTAATATACTATATTATATATATATATATATATATATATATTTAATATACACATATTATATACATAAATTAAATAACAACACATTATTAATATACTTATATGTATACTTAAATTACTTGCAAATATTAAAATTGCAATTTAATTTAAATTACCATTTTAATATACTATTATATATATTTTTCACATGTATGTGTTTTGTATAATGCGTGGAAAACATATTAACAAGTAAAATTTACAATTTTATTTTTACTTAATACAGCACAAATTTTTGAATTTTTTATTTTTATATAACATTAATTTTTTATTTTCATTTTTAATACATCAAATTTATTATTTCCTAAAATTAGGTAATTATATATATATATATATAGTTTTATATAATTACATATATATTAATATTACTTAATACAAAATTTATTTAATTGTATATATTTATATAATAACAATTTAATATTCACACAATTTTAATTTATAATAAGATTATATATTCTCATCATAATTCATATTATATTTCATTTTCAATTTAGAATTTTATCATATTTTTATGTATTAAAATTATATAATAATAATGTACAAATTCATTTTATTGACAATATAATTGAAATTATAAATAATGAATTTTGAATTGATTAGTTAAATATAAATGTGGTAAAACGAAAAATTATGCATTTAATTTAAGAATATAATTGTATTTAAATTATATTTGGGGATTGTTTCTTAACATATATTTGTTGCAATAATGGCAGTTTTTAGTTATACATTTTTTTATATAGATATTTTTATGTCTGTTGATAAATAATTAAAATGCATATTTTTATAATGGCAAAAAAAAGTATATATATATAAATTAAATTACACGATATAGAAAGAGGAAGTATATCATTAAGTTAGATCAGTTAGATATAAAAAATATTTGTGAATTAATGAAATTATAATAGTTTTAATAAATAGATTTTAAAATTCTATAGGTATATTTTATATTTTCTTTTAACAGTAATATATATATATAATATATGCGGAAATAGAAGTGTTAAATTGCTTATAAGAATTAAGAAAAAACAGCAGTATTAATGTACATTGATTTATTATTTGTAATGGGACAAATCAAAAATGTTTAAAAAATATTTAACTTAAATTTTTTTATCAACAGAAACACATTTATACATATATTTTTATTAAAATATAAAAAATAATATAATATTATATTTTAAAATTATTTATATTATATTTTTAATTTATAATAAAAATTAATAATTAAATAAAATCTTTATTTTATAAATAAATAAATAAATACACTGTATAGATAACATATGCAAATATTTTCATCAATTTTATTTTAATTATAAACTCAAAATCCAAGTAATTTATTTAAATCATAATTTAAAAATATCATTTTATTTACGCAAAATTATGATTAATTTTATAAAATTAGTCATCAATTTGAAACGATAAGAATCTCATTATTGCGAATATATATACTCGTAAAATAATGAATAGCGTATAGTTTTATATTTTTAAATAAATAATAAATTTTTAAAATATAATTGATAATTATAAAAATTGTTCAATTAGTGTATATTATCATGACAAAGAAGGAAATTTGACAAAAACAACAATCTCATATAAGATATATTATTGTAGTTTGACTGATTGCGTGCGTAAATATATTGTATTATATTTTGTGACGCAACTTAATTATAAAATAATATTAATAATAATAATAATAATAATATAATATTATAATATTAGTTTGCGTATTAAGTAATTTAAGAAAATAAAATTGTCGGTCGCATGAAAATTATAAAGATGTCTTGAAACTAAACATATACGGGATATGAAAATGTAGTGGAAATTGAGTAGTTACATTTTATTTTAAATATTGTAGTTACTAAATATATTTACACCACCATTTATAATATAAATACATAGCTGCAGCACTACAAAGGATACATATTATTTTCGTAAAAGTCCATGAAATTTTGTTTTTTTCCTTAAAAGAATAATTATAATAACAAAAATTTGTTAACTGAATGAAAACCGTGAATTAAACAAAAGTATCAATTGCAGAAAGTTGATGCGGATGCCGGTGTGATATATTCGAGAATACATAAACATATATACAAATTCAACAAAAAATAACTATTAATGAACATTGCAATTACTTAGTACTCAAACAAATATAAATATAGTATAAATATCGAAATAGTTTACACATAATTTTTATTATTTTACTATAAATTATTTTTGTATTACTTGCATTATGCACATTCATATTAAATTATTAATAAAATTACTTTTGGGTGACGAAGAATATAAGGAAAAGTTAAAAAATTAATATTAAAAGTTTCATATAACATCTGATATTGCAATTATTATGTTATATAATAAATTTTATCTATAACATAATTATTATCATAAAAGATAAAAACATATAAATATTTAAACTTCTATATACTCGTTCGGTATATCGTTTTTTAATATATTAATAATGCGAATGAATCATACATTTTGTTCATATTATTCACTTCACATATTAATATCACATTTATAATAATGCAAAATAATTGGAAAAATGATTTGAAATTATTTTGATATTTTACAAATTTTGTATGCTATATAAAAAATGATTAAAATCTTGTTATAATTGTAAACGGTGTCTTGTTGATATAAATTAAGATAATAAATGTATAATATTAAAATTAATTTTTTTTTCCTTTATTTTTAGTTCAAAATGATATCATAAATTTTATATAAAATTACAAATTTTTTTTACATTTTTATCGTCAAATTCAAATATTATATTTTTATTTATAAAAAATTATAACAATTTTGATATGCGAAAGAAAAAAAGGTAATGTCTGCACAAATAATTGGAAAAATAAATATAAGTTTAGTGTTAAGCTTTGGCAAAAAGTCAAAGTCAATGCCAATGTGCAAAACTTCAGATAATGGAAAACATGCTGTTCCGAACGTTTAACTTTGACTTTGACATAATATCAGAAAAAAAATATATAAACAAGAAGAGTTGAAAAATGAATGGAATTAAAAATCCATTTTAAATTATAAAATAATAACGTAAACGGAGCGATGTTAAATGATATTTTAATAGTAAGAAATACAGAATATTATGAGTTGATTTTGTTATATATGAATACTAGCAACCACATCCAAATTCGACGGCCAACGGTTGTTATATAGTGTAGAACTGTAATTTTCGAAACCAAAGGTCATGGTAAAACCTAGTAAACAAATTTTTTTAGACAATCTATTTTCACCACCCTTTTCGTTTTTGTGAATGCGTGATTTTTCATCTTCTATATCATTTTTGATTAGAGTAGAGTTTTCAGAGCTACTTCTATTTCTCAATTTGTTCAATGTCAACAACCGTGATGATGAATGATTTTAACTCAAGTTAATTGATTTGATGTTATTATATTGGATGTGCTTATGTTTTAATTGTTGTAATTAATTTAACTATACGCATATAAATTTTAATTATTAATATTATTATCAATTTCCATAATTAATTAAAAAATAAAAAAAATGAAAAGACAAATTTATGAAAAAAATAATGTCTTTTGATTATAATAATAATGTACTTAATAACATAAACAAAGCAATAAAAATGATAAGCTTTATGGTTGAAACACAATCAATCAAACGTTTCTACCATAAGACGGCGTGTAAAAAATCTCTTACGAAACTTTAAGTCAAATTTCATATAGAGTTCTAGGTTTTTTATAATAAAAAAAATAACACATAAATATATTCCTATAGTTTTTGTTATGTGTGACAATGACAATATAGCGATACAAAAACCATATGGTTTTTTGGTTTTTTGTACAGACATTAAGAACTTTATAAAAAATTATTGGAAATTTGGTGAGATTTAAGCCGTCATTATGGATTTTATAGGTGGTGTCTAAAACAACTGTATGTTTTTAAATGTTGACAAATATAAAATAATGAATTTTCCGCATAATAATAATAGTTATACAATGTTAATTTAATTATTAGTTTGAATAATATTAACAGGTCACTGGAGAACTTGGCGTTTATCTTGTTTGGTGGCGAAGCTTGAAAAATAGTTTTCTGATTACAATATCCCAATATTTTTCTGATACCCAAGTTTAAAGTAGACATTATGAAAACAGCTTACAAAATTTTACGAAAAATCAACTTTTATGAAGTATCATCTTTTTTAATTCTGGGCCAAAATAAATTTAAATGGAATTTCATTTGTGTAAAAAAAATTATAAAATATAATTAATTTTCAATCTCTAATGGAAGAGATTTTTAAAATCACGTGTTCAAAAGAAATGATCGATTTTCCGTTTGATGTCATTGAAATTTTATATGTAATAATGTTACCTTAGAAAGTTTTAATACCAATTCTTTGAATTTTCACTGGCTTCAAATCGAAAAATTGTCATAGTTTTTGAACGCGCGAAGCGATTTAAAATATATGTCCTTCGAAAGATTGGAAATTGATTATAATTTGAAATTCTGTTTACAAAAATTGCAATTCGGTGAAATTATATGGTCTGCAATTAAATAAGATGATAATCCATAAAAGTGGATTAGCCGGAAAATTTAGTAAGTAGTAATAATTGTGTACAGCTGCAGACATTGTTAATCTTTGAGTGTATATAGTGTCCAATATTTTCATGGATATAGTTTTTTTCCATAAACGAAAAAAGTAATAAAATAAAAAATTTCTCATTTTAAAACGGCACTCTCGTTCGATTAATAACCACCCATTGCACTGAATGATGTATTATTATAATATAATTATCATTATTATTATTATTATTTTGTTTTTAGACAACTTATTCATATTATTAATTATTAATTTTAATCAGTTTTTATTTTATTTTTCCACTGAATTAATTATATTCAAATAAATTTTCGTTATTCAAAATAGCTGATAACTAAAATTTAAATGTGATAGAAATAAAAAAATAAATTCAGACACAATATATTTAAATTTTCGAAGAAATAAAATCATGCTATCTGAATAATATAATAAATATATAGTGTCGTGTGTGTGTGTGTATAATTGTAAATGAAAATGTTATTAGATACATTATTATAATAATCACAAATTTTTAATTATTTTTCTGTGTTTATACAATATATATTATATAATAATCTATAAGTTTTAATTAATTATATAAATATTAAATTTGACTTCTTTACGCTATATACATAAATATCTTTTAAAATAATATTAATAACAAATAATATGATGTTTTGTTTTGCGTAAAATTTATTTAATTACATTTTTGGAAAAATTCATATTTTTTTATATGCGTAGGTGTATATTATAAAATTATTAATTATTATTAGTAATTTTAAACTATAATCTATAAATGATTATTTTTTTATAATTAATCCATTTAATATCTCTTTTTTTTATTTGCTTACAATTTCGTTTTTATGATAAATATATAACAATACAAATTTTATATAACACGCGTATAGTTAGTGTCAATAATTACCACCGCGTACATATTTATTTATTATTAGTTTATAATTCAATTTGTTGTAATTTATTTATATTAAAAATCTATCTATTTCAATTTGTAAAAAATAAACAAAGTTTTTATAGTTATAGAAATTTAATAATATTATTAAATATACAGAGAATATAAAGATTAATATCAATAAGCTTTATATAGTATAGGGATTAAAATTAAAGAATTAATATATTATATGTATATTATTATTTAGTTAAATATAAATAGTCATAAATAATTATAATAAATATAAGTGGGGGTGGTATATATTGGTGGTTATATTTTTGAAAGAGTGATATAATTTTTCTAATTGTTATATTTTTACTATATTATATATGTTCAAACAGATTTTTTTCAATTATATATTGTAATTTAAATGTGTGTTTTAAAAATAAAACTAGAGTCTAATAGTTTGTATATAAAGATCAGATAATATAGAAATATAGAAATATAGAATAATTACGTAGAAAAAAAAAATTAATAAAAATTTTATTAGAAAGTACTTGTGTGTAAAAGGTAATTGTATTGTATAATTGAATTATAGGTGTACTGTAATATAAATGTAGGTAAAAAAATGAAATATTTAAATATTGTGATAATATTTGCTTTTATTTTATTGTAAATTGTTTCAAAATATAACTAATAAATATTTTGTGTGATTGTGTTATTTCGCTGATTTGAAAAATAAAAAAACAAATAGAAAAAAAAAGTTATATTTGGAGTAAAATTAATATTAATAATTCGGTAAATCGTAAATGTATGTTCAAATGTCGAAGAGCTGATTACAATAAAAAAAATTGATGATTAATGATTTAAAAAAAAAAACAAAGGAAAACGACAATTACCCTTTTGTAAATCTCCGATATAAACAAAATTTGGTATGACAGCAATGAAAAATAATGGACGCATATTTTATTTTATCGGCAATGGCGTAAATTTAGGGGATAAAAAAACTGCTGAAAGGAAATTCGTCATATTTGGTTTCGGATTGGATGCATATTTTCCAAATAGTAGATATTCCAAGTCAAATATTTTTTAAAAAATTCGATTACACCAATTTCAATGACATATAATACCATTAAACTTTTACGTACAAAAATTTTCAGTCTTCAAGATATTCGTCCAAAACCAAATATGTCGAATTTCCTGCCTACACCATTGTCCATTCTTTGTTTTACATAGCTGTACATGTGTTCCAAGATTCAGTAAAATCGGAGAGTTACAAAAGGTTGGGCTCCCTTGTTATATCAGAGGAAAGTAAATTATTTTATCCTTATATTGTATCATCCTCTACATTGCTAGTATATATATGTTATAATATCAATTTAATATATCTTAAGATATTTATATATCATAAATATATAAATTTACCAGATATAGATCTATATTAGTATATTATCGTATTTGTTTTGCATATAAAGACATTGTTAATCTCTGAATATAGCGACCAACACAATATTTTGAAATGGTAATTTACTTGTGTGCATTCAATAAGGAAATCACTGGCTTTTTTTTTTTTTGCTTTTCGAGACGTGCATACTTTTCATTCCAACTATTTAGTTAATCGCATTTATTTATTTAAATTAGTAAATTTGTTGTAAAAACTTTAAATTTCATTTATAAAAAAAAAGTTCTCCATATAACCTGTTGAAAGCTGATAATATTTAGTAGTAGGCGTCCAAGTATCATATAACAAACCTATAAAATATAAAAAGGAAGGATATTTCTTACATTATATTTCTCAGATATTAAACAGTTAAACATTTATTTTACATGTAGGCTGTGTAGTTTATCTCTGGGATATTCAATATATATATGGTATTCATTATTTGGATAACGCACATATATTATACATATTTTCAGCAATACTATAATATTAATAACAGCGAATATTTTTTAACCAAATTCAACATCCAAAATAGTAGGTGCTTATCAACAAAATAATATCATTTATTATTTTATTTGGACATCTGATTTTGATCAAATTTTGAATGTTTTTTTAGTGTATGGACTAATAATAACAGTGATTATTTGGGAATTTCTAGAAATTAATATATAGAACACATTTTTTGGACAAATATTATTACTATTAGCAAAATATAATAAAGTTGTATTGATCACAAAAATAAATCAAAATGAAAAAATAACAAATTTCTCAATTATATATTAAATTAATTTTTCCATATTTACTTTTAATTTTATATTTTTAATTGATTTAGTTCTATTTTATCTATTTACAGAAAATACAAATCTTTCCGTGCGTAAATATGAACGTCAAAAGAATAATATGAGATGATTAAATTTCCTCTTACATAATGTTAACATATGTGATGTCCAAACAGTGGTAATGATTTTTTGCCTACTCTATATTCATTGCATTGTGTATGCAATTTCTTAATAAAGTTTATTAATTTGTCTAAATCAGCAATTTAGTAAATATCATCAGAACACGAGTATAATTTTAATTTAAGAATTGCATAACAATTTCACATTTTATTTCATTTAATTAAATCAGTATTATTTTAACGTATAAATTAACAAGTGAATTAATTGATGTATGCAAAAGAATCCGAAACAGTTTGATATAAATTAAATTGTAGAAATTAGTAAAAAAATTAATTATTATACAAATATTATATTATAATTAATTAAATAATTGTTTGTGATTTAATATTGTTATAATATTATTTTGAATTTAAATTGATAATATATGAAATTAGCAGAGAGAAAGAGAGAGAGAGAGAGGAGAGAGAAATAATATTCTTTAATTTTTTTTATTATGTTTACAATTAAAATTGAATAAAATGGTATTTTGTATATAGATTTATTGAATAATTATTTGCAATTGAATAAATTGTTAAATTTAAATTATAAATTAAAATAAATAGATTTTTACATATTTAAAGTTATAGATATTATTGGTTTTTTTTTTAATTATATAGTTTTTAAAGTTTTTTATTTAATTTTATTATTTCATAAAATTTTGATTTTTCATAGGCGGTTTTATAAATTAAAAGAGAAATAAAAAATGTACTTTATTTTTTAAATAGAAAATGAATGAAAAAGATTTATGAGAAGTTGTTTTTTTTTAAATAAAAAGATAAAATAAAATCAAAATTATTTACATATTAATATAAAATATATATATTAATTAAAGACAATATATTATAAGTATAACTTTCCTATATATAATAAATATTGTAAAATAACAATTAATTAAAAATTTTGTTATATAAAAATATTATTTTAATAATTTAATTTAATTGAAATTAAAAAAAAAAAAAATAAGAATTTAATTAAAATTATTAATTATTTAGTTATTGTTTTTATTTATATATGTATAAAATAAATATATATAGGAAATTAATTAATTAATTAATTAATTCAAATTGTTTTCTTGTCATTTTTTATTTTATTAAAATTATTTTTAATTCTTATTTATATATTTTATATTATAAATTATAGTTTTAATATTCAATTATTTTAAACTTTTTTCTCTTATATAAAATTTTATAAATTTCGGCACGTTACTAAATTAAATAACATTTTATTTATTTATTTATTTATTTATTTATTTATATAAAATATATTTTTGTTTATATATTGATGTATATTATACGACTTATATAAAACCTTGCAAATATATACAAAATTTATTCAAAACTCAATTAATTAACTTTAATTAATATTAATATATAGGATTTTTTTTTAACTTTTTTACTGTTTCATTTATCGTTAAATATTTATTTTTTTTTAAATTTTGTTTGTTGTTTTTATTTTTTTTTTCCTTTTAACTTATTATTTATAACAATTAATTTAATACAATAAATGTATTACTTTTATTTATAATTATTAAGAAATAAAAAATAATTTTATAATTGGTTGGTTATACGCATAATACCATATAATACACACATACTGCGCACCTATATACAACTTAAATATATATATTATAGTAAGTTATATCGATGGTATTGTTAATTTTTATAATTTTAATTATTTTTAAAATCCCTTTATAACACCATATGCCTCTAAGGTGCTAATAATTAAGTAAATTACCCATAAACCAAATAATGTTAAAGATGTTATAATTTTTATTGTTCTTGGACCACCTAATTCACCTCCAACTGCTTTACTTCTACGTGCCAATAATATTGCAATAGCAATAAATGCTTCTGTACAAAATAATGTTACAGAAAAAGCCAAACTAAAATTGAAATTAAAAAACAGAAAGAAAAATATATATTAATTAAAATAAAAAAAATATTAACTAATTACATTGTAATTTGTGAAAAATTATATCGTTTATTTAGTAAAATTAAATTTTTAGAATGAAATTAAATTGGTTGGTAAATGTCGAACATCAATTTAAGCGTGGTCGTAAATGCATTGAAGATGATCCACATATAGTGAACAGTTTTACAAACACAAGAAATTACCTTCTTTTATAATATTGAACGACAGACGATTTTAAGTGCATGATTGTGTTAGATTGTTGTTGCTATAGGTTTCTCAACTGGAGCGGTGCGAGTGAAGTACGAATTGTTAAACCATCCGCTGCCCATTCAACATATTTATAATTTAACGTTAATGGTAAATTTTTTTTCTACAAAATGTTAGCAGTATCTTGTACCTATTGCAGTCAAACCATGAGCAAAACTAAATTTTGATTACTTGGAACAACAATACGCTGTAATTATGTAATTTGATTGGAAAAGCAAAAATTTATTACTATGCAGTCGTTGGCTTACTGATTGTGTTGTGTTCGATTTCTTATGATTATTTATTGATAAGGTACCGCAGTATGTAAAATATTGATTGAATTCGAAACTTTTCAAGACTTTAAAAATGCTGCCATAAAATTTTCAATGAATATATATTCCGAAATGCGCCGTACAGTAGAGATCATGATGTATCAGATTGAATAAATAAATTGATTAAATTGCAAAATTGATCAGGCCAGAATATACGATATTATAAAAGGTAGGATGACTAACATAAATTGTAAATTTATTTTATTTAACATCACGTATATGTATATAAAATTGCATTTAACTTACTTTCCAGGATCAACATTAAAAGTTGTACCGTTAAAGGCATGATAAACAGCTGCTATTGTCCATGCAACACCAATGCCAAGAAATACATTTACCGCATTACTACCGGTAACATTACCAACACTTGCATCTGCATATTTATCTTGAATTGCAGCTACTTTACTTGCAAATGTATCTATAAAAAAATACAAAAATTATATTATAAATAAAATATATTGGAATTAAATTTAATCCATTTCTATATCCAAATAAGATTCATATTATGTTCCATTGAATAAAACTTATAGAAAATGTGGTTTAGATAAGTGGTGCCAAAATAATAATTTCGATATACACAGAATAATAAAACCACAACAAACAATTGGAAGTATATATTATTTAATGAATGTTACTTAATAGTAAATATTTTAGCCAATAATCTGTACAGGTTGCAGTATATGAATTGATCGAAAGACAATTTTTTATTTTTTTATTTTATGACTTGAAATAATAACAAAAACATTAACTTCCAAACAATATAATTGCTTAAATTTTTACTACCAATCCTTTTAACGCACTGCGCTAATATTTTGCTGACAATGAAAGATGCTGTAAAAATAAATATATATAGATGTTATTATTACATACCTGGTATACTAGTTCCAAGTGCAACAAATACAATAGCAGTAACCGAATCTTTAATTCCCAATGTACAACCAAAATGTGATGCAACGTCACCAATAATTGCAGTTACAATTCCTATACATATAATTGAAACAACGAAACATACATAACCACTGTAGATATCTGAAATTTAATTGTCAGAGAGAAAAAAGAAAAAAAGTAGAACAATTAAATTAAATTTTAATTTTATGATACAGATCTAGTATAACTAAATTATAATGATAACAAAAATACATAAAAAAATTGATTTGTATATAACAGCAATAATTTTTATTGTAAAATTTCTCGGTCTTACAATTAGTATATGTTATTATACATAGAATATAGATATAGAATATTTTCTGTATAGAATTTAATCTTCATTATTTATAATTTATATACTCATCAATTGTTATTATATACGAGCATAAATTTCTACAATTTGTATAAGCAGTACATTTTATAGTTATATCACAGATTCAAATAGAGTAGAGAGGTGCATGTAGATTGAATATAAAATTATATAATGATATGGTGATGGATAAATACATGTTTTGAATTGCAGATTTTTATTTTATATTTTCATATAACATAGATACAAATACAAATGTACGTTTATATATCATATATAGAAAAAGTTAAACAATGAAAATGGATTATTTTCTTTTAATTCAAACAATGAATTTTTTATTTGTTAGAGTTTGAAGAGTTAGAACAAAAAACTAAGAATTACATACAAAATTAGAGCACTATTATTATGTATACCAATCCACATATAAATTGCACTGTTTTTTTGCTGTTTATATTATTTATGTCAATTGAATACAAATAAAAGAAAAAAGATATGTCAAAGGCATAATATAGAATATGGCTCTATACCATCCAATAAATTATTTAAATTCAATTCACGTATGGTATTGTTTTTCAATTAATTGATTGTTGGACTTTTCATATAAAATGTAACAAATAAAATATACAATTTTACATTTTATATCCCATAGTATTTTATAATTAAAATAATATTTATTATGGAGAATAGAGAAGGGTGTGCGTGAAGAGAGTCAACAATATAAACATATAGATAAAGGAGTATATAAATAGGATTATAATAATAATATAAATATATTTCTTTCTATAATAGAATTGAAGGAATTTAACAATATATAAAAGCGCTGACAGTTTAATAGGTTCTAACTACAAGAAAAATTGTTGTACACTATACAAAGAAAAATCGGAGAAAATATGAATGCGAAGTTGTTTTGTTGGATCCACATATTAAATTTTGGTTTTCCATAATAAACATTGCACGTCTACACTTCACCACTGCTTCATCATAAGCCAAACAAAATTCATCCACCACCTGATAAATGGTTATTTAGTAATTTTATTGGAAGGAAAATTTAGTTTCGACGGGAGATATAGAAATTTGTGTAATTGTCATCAACTTCCACTTTAGATATCATTGTTAAATGCTTGACATCAAATTGGAAACATATCGGATAAATGTTACACTGATTAGTAATTCTATTGTAAATATTAAGTTCCTATATCGAAGATAGCAGGAGTTGCTTAAGATACAATATTTCAAGAAAATCAATTGATACTATAGTAATGCCGATATTTTTGGTCGAATAAATTGACTACAAAAGTTATACCCAATCAAATTAAGAAAATTTTTAAATGGCCATTTTTATTATAAATAATATATATATATATATATATGGTAACATATGAAACGGCTTGAGGGACTGGTGTTGTGTATTTTTATTACATATATACTATATAAAAGATATAGTGCAAATGTTCTGCTGTCCAGCCGCCTAATACGCTAATACAAATTTAAAATACATGCATATCGACGAAGAAATAGCAAATTTTTTAAATTGCTTATTTTCATTTATAATTTTTATTTGAATTATTTTTACCCAAAAAACAAATCATAATTCTTACAATTAGTACATATATTTGTAAATATATATTGTGTGTTAGATGAGTAATAATTTCAGTTGCTGTATTTACTTGTCGTTTTTGTAATTATTATGTTATATATGAATATGAAGTGTAAATTACATGGGGCTATTGAATATGATATGATATTTTTTAGTTATATAAACATTCAGATTGTAAAATGAGATATAGCTTGTGGGTCAATCATTGCGTTGGGATAGATCCATTTGGAGAAACATATATATCTGTTATAGAATTAACCATAACTATGATATATGTAAAATAATAAATAAGAAAATCAAAACTATATATTCAATTGAATTATTTACATTTCAAATAAATTAGATACAATATATCAATCTTTCATAAATTGTACATAATAATAATATACAATTTCAATTGTATTATATTTATATTTAGAAATTCATATATAACATATATAGTTATATACATGCTTAAATACATAATATATATTGAAGAAATGATGTGCTTAACCATAACAATCTTATATCTGATTTCAACAAACTATACCACACATACTTACACATTTATTTGTATATATATGGTTTCATATTATGTCTATCATCATTCACATATCATTCATTTCATATGTGTATATAGTACAATATATGTATAGTAATACATATAAAATATATAAAAGGATTTCATTGTGAAATATTATATCCTTATATTCAATATGGTTTTCATATTATTTTTCTATTATGATTTTCTCTTATTTCATTTATTATTTTGATAAATTTGCTCATTTCAAATACATATTATTATGTTATTTATATGAAGAAACACGATGTATGTAACTTTTAATATTTTGTCAATATAGCATTTCCTTTGTGATAGAAAAAAAATAATAATAATAATAATAAAATGAAAATGTGTTAGAATAAAAAATAATTCAATAAATATATAAATTGATTTATGAGAAAATCGAAATATTGAAAAATTTTATTTCAGCAGTTTTTTTATTGAAATACATTAGTTATTTTTTTTTTCTTATTTATATAATTATTTAACTTTAACAATTCAATATTCTTCTTTCATTTTAAATATATTAACTTTAAGTAAATTTCAATGATATGTTCAATAATTATTATTGTTTGGTATAAAATTTAATTTTGTTTTCATTTTAATTATATTTTACACTATATAGAAATTATTATTAAAGAAAACTAAATTGTCAATTAATTAAAGTGAAATTTGTCAATAATGTGGTTTATATTTAGACTCGATGACAAAATTGTCTCCTTGTCTCAAAATCATACTGCTGGACTATTGTTATATAAAGGTATAGCCATATAATGCGAAATAGATACTTTTTATTTGTACGCGTTTACTGTGCAGAAAGAAATATGACGAAAAATTATTTGCGTTTGAAAGATTATTTGATAAATTCTTTGTTGTTTATTTTATACTTTTATATATACTATTTTAATATACATACAATAATTTATATATATAATAATTACCATACTTTAGTACTATAGTTATAAAACCAAATAATTAACAAACTCTATCTACACAGTAATATAAAAGCTTTTAAGCATTTTAAATATTATGGAACTTTAGTGTGACACTATTTTTTATGTTTATACTTATGTAAACAATAAACTCGATATATATATAAAGGTTGTCGCAGTAAATGTAATATAAGCATATATAATTTACATGAGTAAAACCATTCTAATTACTACTTTTGACAATTTTGTTACTGATAAATGATCACAACATTTTAAAATAAAACCAAAAATCAATTGGTTTTCAATATATAATTTTTTTTTTGTAAATAAATAAATTGGAATTATTTTAAAAGTTAATTAAATTACGTACATTTAAATTCAAACAAAAACACAGTACACCAATAAAAATAACAGATTTTAATTGAAAAGTATGGCATTTTTAAAATCCTGTTAAATTTATAAGAAAAAACATTTTTTATAATAAACTTTAAAGGAACTCAAATTTGATTTATTTGATTTTCATAATTTTTTAATAAAAGTAAATGTAATATGTATTTGCCATTTTGTATAAAGAACGTAGAATTTTTAAAATCCTTTTAAATTTACAAAAAAAAACGAAATGATTCTATTATAGATTTCATTTTAACAACAAATCGAATACATACTCATCAACAAGATGTTAATCCCAATTATATAAGTAATTACATTCAAAAGTAAATATGACTCAAGTTTATTAATTAAATAATCAAAAGTGGGTACAGGTATGCAGTGTTCATATATCGTATAATATGTGAATCTACAAACGATTTTACTTATGTCATAAATCCAGCTGTACATGCTCTGTACGTTTGAATTATACTTTCTTCGACATCCCATATATATAAATATGTAAAGGATGTTTATGTTGTGTTTTCATATACGGTTTGAAATAGAGTATAATATGTGTGTTTAAATGAACGAAGCACTATATGTACACATTCTGGTTATTTATTGCATACATAAAGAACATAATATGAAAATTGAGAGAAATAAATGCATTAATTATATTGTTATAATGAATATGTGATGTTTATATACATATAGTCTACATATATACGTATATACATATATAGAAAAATGAATTTTCTAAATACCAACATGAGTACAAAACTTAAAATTACATTCTAACAATATATTTCTGGTTGCATTATACTGATAAGTAATAACCGCATATAAACAAAATGTGTAAGGTTCATTAAAGTTTTATTTAGAATTTTTAGATAATTAAATAATAATATTAATTGTTATCTAAATTTCTTTATATATAACATATTGTTATAACCACTAATTACTATATGATCAGTGTTTGTTAAAGATACAGATACTTTAAAATTTGTCAAATATGTAAAAATATAAATCGTGTAATATTTTGAAAATTATATTCAAACATAAACTCACAATTGACACAAATACTTTCATTAATTGCTCTATAGTGTTACTCGTGCCCAATGATATATATTTGTTTGAGCATTGATCCACTTAACATTTCTACTTGACCTAAATTGCTTTATCTATTTTGAAGGAGTACACTTGTTGTTGCATTAATTGTCAAATAAATTCCTGTTTTTTTTCTTAGGTAATTTTGTTAACAATAAATAATCTTTATTTTCTTTAAACAATTTATTGCATTTACACTTTTTATGTTTTTTGTTAATAAAAGAAACGTTGATAATATTGGTAATTTTTTTACATTATCTGCTTCTAACCTTTAAATACCTAAAGTTAGCACATTAGCATTTTTGACATGATTTAACTTCATAGCACAATACGATTAAACGAAACGGCCAAAATGAAATTTAAGACGAATTTAAGTCGTTGCAACAAGTGAATAAAAGACAATTAATTTTGAATAAAAAATTAAGAAATCTGAACGCACGTGCATATACGTAAGATAAGGTATATAGTGACTTAATAAATAACCCATTTAGTGTTGGTAATTGCAAAATAGCAAAATGATTTTAAATAGTTCTGTTTTTATGTGATGTTTATATAAATTCCAAAAGTTCAATAAATCAAATTCAATTATGCATTAAAACTCAAACAAGATTAAAAAATTTAAAAAAAGTCGTGATCGAATTATTAGTTAACAACACTGTTTTAGTAACAATTTTTAAGGTTAATTAATTAAGGCTATTGTAAATATTGTATGTATATAATAGTTATAAATACAAATAGATACGTATATTTATTAAATATTAAATATATAGAAGTTCATTAGAAATGTCATTAATTTTAATCAAATAAAATACGAGATCAGAAAAGAAAATCATTAACTAAAATACATATATTGGTTTAGTAGTTTGTATACTATTATATATTATTTTATAAAATATTTTCCACTCATTTGTCACTCATATTAAACTTTTAGTTAACTTATTTTTAAATTTTACTTATACATATTTATATAAGTATACTTAATACACCTATATATATATATATTGTATAATTTATAATATGATCTGTATATAAATTATGGTTTTTAGATTTTGTTTGAAAAGTTTTATTACATTTATGTTTCATAGATTGCATAATATAAAATTAATTTATATTGTATAAAATAAATCAATTATACTCTCATAATATGAATATTGTCTTCTACTATATACAATTTATAATCGTAAATTGTTTGACAAGTAATATCACGACTATTCTATAAGGAATTTAATTTTATAATATACGCACCTAATAGTATTTATAATACACACTATATTTACACAAGTACACCAAACAATAAAATATAATACGTTTATACGTCGCATATTATAATTTATAAATAAATACTGTATAAAGTAAAGAAAAGAAGATTTAATGAAGTTAAGTTACTATAAATTTAAATACAGAACAAGTAATATTATTCTATTCTTTATAAAACAACCGATGTGCATATAACAAAAATTAAATTAACTATAAAAGCACAATGGATATTTTATTTAAAAAAAATTTAATTTCGTATGCATGAAGACACCAATGGGAAAATCATCTAACTAAAGATTGCTATATCGTCGCGTCGCGTATTTAGTATGTTGTTGAAAAAGAAAATGGTAAAAGTAATGCACGTTTTTAATGATTTTTTTAATTACATATTCTTTCTATAGTATACTCACATTCGTATACTTTAAACTTAATTACATTTACTACAGGAAAATGTATACAGATAAATCAGTATATAATATTGAATTATAATCAATAGTAATTTATACTATTTTATAATTATACAAAAGAAAATTTAGTTGAGTTAAATTATTCGTATAAAATATTTTATACATTTAATAATTTAATTATAAATTATACGTATTAGAAACTTTCAGTGGTTCAAATTTGTGTATATATATGACATGAAACTTATGCGCGTATATATACTCTAATATTTGTATTTAAACTTAAACCGTCACATTGAGTTGCCATTTGTATTTAAATAACTATTTTAAACTAATATAATTGAATGCAAATAATATAATTGTTCATCATCATAAATTTCTGTTACTAACATATAAGCGAGAAGCTTATAGAACAAATACAAATTAAATACAACACGCGGGCTTTGCATATTTTTTTTTTTTTTAGTAGATCGATGTAGTGTGCATCGATCTCTTCAATTGTGGTGTCATCAATTTTCAATGACTCAAAGATTAATCTCTTTCCTAATTGTAGCAATTTTGTTTTCGTCACATTTATCATTAAATTCATGTGTTTCGAATACTGTTGCAAGAGTTGTACAAAGAAATTTTTAATATGTATCAAATTGTAAGCTCTGATTACAACGTTAAAGTATCTTATACATATACATGCGAAACTTGAAGGGTCATAGCTCAATCTCAATCTGTACCCACTTCTCGGTTACAAGTGTTTGTAAATAAAAAAACTGTCCTTTGTATTTGATGCCTTGAAACAATTGGTAATGAGAAGCTTTAGACGAAGTGCAAACAAACAAGAATATATATTATATTCAATTGAAATGATGAAAATGGGAATAGATTGGGCATGTAGTCAAAATAGAACAAAACGTCCCTTTTTTATTGATGATATATGCTTCCCTGCAGAGTAACAGTAATTAATGATGTCGATAATGATGAACCACTCACTTAAAATAAAGCTGAAACTGATCATTATATAAATTTTCATGATGAAAATGTAATATAAGACGACTACATCCATTCGTAAAATGAGAACATTAAAGTAGATTGAGTGTTACGCATGCTACTATTATATGCTAAGAAACAATTCTGGATGGATTCGAACTCTAGAGTAAGATAATCTGGATATACATGTTTAGTAAATGGATTGTGGTGACATTCATCACATGTGATGTGTCTTATATATTCTTTTTGATAAACACAATTTACATTAATGTTAACAATTAATTATATTACAGGTGTGTATAATTTTGCATATATATAGTCGTATTAATACAACAAATATTTTATATTATAAAACTGCGTCAAACCAATTATATAGATTTAGAATTTCTTTATAACCAATTAAATATATTTATAAAACTTACCAGTAGGTGGAATAAACGCAAAAATAATTTTCCAAAATAATGTAAGAAAATGCATAATATAATCTCCACAACTTGGTGATGGTTCATCGTCACCATTTTGGGCATCATCTCCTATTAAAACATAAAAGAAAAAAGAAAAAAAATCAATTATTATTTAATTGAATTTACTCATTAAATTAAAAGCAATATTTATTGTTTTTCTTTATACTTAAGATGGATATGAGCCACACAATTTATCTATATATATTTTAAGATATATTAATTAATATTAATTTATATTCCCTATCTCCACATATACAGTTCTATAAATATATTATTGTTTGTACTATGTATATAAAGGATAAAACAAAAATTAGCTATAATTAAAATCCATTCTTATCCATTAATATAGCAATTCATGACATGCATATTTAAAACAGTATTTTGAATTTTGTTCTTAATATGTATATTTTTTATATTTTTTTCGCAATATATTCCACAATAGGTTTTATTTCGCTTCCCTTTATACAACCAGAACTAGAAAAAATATTCTCTACCCTACTAATATCCAACACACACAATATTATAAATATATATATATATAGGGAAAGTTTCATTTAAATGATAATCATATATTGGTGAAAATGATGACTTGACACAAATCTAAAAACGAAATTTTATTGTCCATCGTTTTATTTTATTATTTCTTTAATTTCTAAACTCTGTTTTTTATTTGAATTTTTTCTAATAATATGTAATTTGTATATATATATTTATGCATAGGTTTTGTTATGCGAAAATATATACTCTGTTGCGTTGTTAAGTTTTTTTTAGGGATCTAATATGAATATATGCAATCATTTTGAATATTGAATATATAATTTGTATAATAAGAGGAATTTTTATTATGACGAAAAAAAAATGTAGACTTGTTATTAAATATACAAATAAAAGGTAGGATGGAGAATTTTCCAATTATCTTTGACACACACATGCACACACTTATTTAAATTAACAGTAAAATATGCGTAAATTACATATATCGTTTTTTAAATCTAAAATGTAAATGAAATGAAATTTAATAGTACAGGAAAATTTTTTCCATAACTACAAATTACATATATATAAAATAACAACTCTTTGCCAGTGACGCATTAGGTGCGGTGTTCATGTGCTAATCGATTTTGAAGTTTTGGGTTCAATGTATATGAAAAATTGTTTCTGTATTTGTTTAACCGCAAAGGAAAGTTTTCAACTGAGTTACCATTTGTTCGTTTATGGAATAAAGAAAAACAGGATATCTTTGAAAATATAGTGTTGAACGTTACTCAAATATCAACAATATTTGCACACACTATTATTATAGCTAATCACTCGACGTATATGAAGAATATAAACCGTATATAAAATAAACGTCCATATATCTTTCGATAATTACACTCAGGTGAATTGCTATATACTTGATACTATATATAATGTGGAGTAATTTATCAATTTGAAACTTGACTGTAATAAATGTTTGGTAGATTTTATATATGCTCCACTTATATTTTACACTTATAGTATAGTACGATTTGATGATGATGACAAATTTCATATATTACACTGTACATACACTATATGGTATATAAAGACTAAAAGTAATGCAGAATGTATAGTTTAAGGGTGTATAAAATGTAGAAAAGAAAATACTTAAAATTTTAATGATTTTTTATAAAGTATTTAATGTACAGTAGTTATAGGTACATTAGTTATAGGTTATAGTTCATATGATGATGAATACATATTGCTCATATGACATTTTGTTATATAAAAGCCTCTGTCGGGTTTATATTAGTATTATGATTGAAATACATAATCTTTTTCTCATACTCTTATATATATAGAAAAATGTCATAATTTAAATTTTCACCACAAAAAGTACATATGCTAATTTGTGAATATTGGAGGTTAACATATAATAAATTGAAGGTTGATTATTTAAATATTTCTTATTTTGAATTCATTTTTTTTTAAATTTCATATTAAAGTATGCAGTACTAATGCGAAATTTCAATCTTCAAAAGGAAAAGTTTCAGAACTAAATTGCGGGTCTTAAATTAATAAACGATATTTATCTAAACGATAAAAGGTGAAAAAAATTAATATCCGGCAATCCCCACGATTTAGTTCTAGAAGCGTTTAGATAGGGCACCAGAAACATTTTTTTATAAATGATGTTTTAATTGTGGAAGAATATACATAATGTAATCTCCAAACGCTCTGCAAACTATGTATTTTTACATTATTTCTATAAGCCTTTTTAGATTTTTATCCATAAAGTTCGTGATACTAATAGGCTGAAACGATAACGTTTTTACATAGGTTTGGCATTCTGGTTTCGGCATAAAGATTACTCTAAACCGTTTCCAGGATTTTTGAATGTATCTCAAAGTAATATTATACAATAGCTCTGTAAACATCTCTTATTCGTGAGGCACCAAATCGTCCTTCCTTCATTTTTAATGTGGTCGGAAAAAATACCATATATCCACATCACGTGATTTGAAGGAAACGAAGGAATTTATTGATCATTTTATATTACCACAGCATATAGTTTCTATATTTTTTTCTAAAATTTAAAAGTACTACAATAAATTCTTATTCAAATTATTTATTAAATTGCAAATAAATGTCTTTTATTGGTATATAATCTTAGCATAAGTTTCAGAGAATCACTGAGATTCACGGAGTAATTTTAAATATTTTCCATCTTAAATGTATATTATGTTTATTTTTCAAGTTTTCAATATAGAATTGTGTTGAATGTCATAAATTGATACCGATTGGTGTAAAAAATTGATTTTTGTATGCGTGATAAAAATTATTCAACTATAAATAAATTCATACTCTCTCAAATTTCATAGAAAAACAAAAAAAGAACTAACAAAGAAATAGAAAAAAATAACAAGATCATCATTTTCAATATAATATTTAAAAGTCCATCATTAGTATGGATTTTGTTGGCAAAGAAAACCATTCATTATATTATTATTATTATTATTAAAAAACCATAGTTGAATATTAAATTTTATATTTCGCACACGTACATTTTATAAATGGGAATAAAAATATCACAAAACTTATTCAGGACATATTTTTCTTCTGCTATACCTATATTTCTATCGCTCAAAATAAATCAATTGACTTTTCATTTGAATATAATATGCACTCGAATATATAGAAATTTTTTTCGCAATTCCATTCATATTGAAAACAGAGAATAAAAAAACAATGTGACCGCTTAAACAATTGTTTAAATTTAATCGAGTGTATAAATTTAACGAAACAAAAGAAACAACAACATATAAAACTTATGTCGTAGGAAAAATTCACACAATGAAAATTTAGAAAATAAAAAATTAAATTGGGTTTTATTTTCTATTTCTGCAGTGAAGTGTGAATGTATGGAATAAATATTATGTTGATTTTTGATGTGTATAAGTAAATTACATATAGTTAAGCAATCAATTTAAACTGAGTGTAAAAAAAAAACATCGCAGACATCTATTATAATCATATTGAAATGAGACGAAAGGGAGATTTCGTTTAATTCGATGAAACAATGTCGTATTTAAAACATTAAAATTATATTAATATGCAGATGCTATTTATTATTACTGCCAAAAACCATTTTCATTTCAATTATTTTTCTATATTAGAAAGAAAATTGTATTACATAACATATATACATATATTGTATACTACTATAATCAAAAACCATCTGAACAATCTGATGAAATACTTGGAATATTGTTTATTAGACATATTTGTGTACAAACTTCTAAATTTCTGTTTATTTTAGTTTCACCAATGCGTAGATGAAACGTGGATTCATCATTACACATCACAAACAAAATAGAATGCGGAGCAGTGATTAAAACCTGGTGGTACTAAACCATAAACGACAAAAACAATGCCATCATTTGTTAAGATTATCTGGTATAGCAACTATTATTTAGGATGCACATGGAAAAATAATAATAATGTTGATATTAGTCGTCATTGCTAGACCGTTTGAACGAAGAATTTAAGAAAAATGAAGGCATTTAACAAAAAAAAAAGTACTTTTTTATAACACAAGACATCAACGATACAAAGCGCATATTTTATAAACCCTCACAAATCCTATTATTCCGAAGTCATTAAAAATACAAAATTGATATCGTTTTTAAAAAGTATATCAAGCTAAAAGTAGATTATGTTTAAAAATTTATTGATTTTTGTATAAAATACATATGTTATCTTATTTTTACCTTCTTTATCAAACCGCCTCCATATGTGTTATTAGCATTGAATTTAATTAAAAAAAAAACTCTCATTACGTTATATTTAAATTAAAATATAAACTATACACAGGGTTCACTTTTAAATGTAGGAAACACTCCAGTGGTAATAATTATAACGATGCATTCTAAATGCAAATTATTAGAAAATTGCGATTACCTTGAAACGGATTACAATCTTTATAAGGGAAATAACAGTATAGCTGAATATTGGACAGTAGTTCATACAGATTTGAAATCTAATTAATAGAACTGCTCAGAGTATGTATAGCCTCATTAGTCTTTTTAAACTTGCTTACCCAATTTTATTAAAATTCGTGAAAAAATCATCCTGATCTGTAATTTTTTTTGTACACCTACCAATAGTAAAAATTATGAAGTAACTTATTGATAAAATACTTCCATAATGTCTTACCAATCAAACAAATGAAATTTAACTATAGCATTGATGAAATTTACAGCAATATTACAAAGTTTCTATTTATGAGGTATTGGTGAAAAGGTCTATTTCTACAATTTTATTCTCTATACACAATAGTCTTAATGCGTTTTAAGACATAAAAATCAAAACTCAATTTTTTGTGTGGTGGTATATAAATACAAATATTGTCCATTTTAAGCACAAAAATTATGTGTGCGCATGGATTCTATAATGTCAGATTTATAAACTTTAGATAATATACTCTATTTCCAAGTTAATGCAATTTACCAAGAAAGCACTAGCAGGTTAAAGTATAACGTAAATATAACTTTAAATAATAATAAATGCCGAAATGAAATTATTTTATTAAGAATACAGAATCATAAAATCGTTTGTACCTTTAAAATCACCTTGTAAATAAAGAAACTTGTTCATTTATATAAAAATATAAATGTAATTACATGTTCTGTTACTCATGGTTTTTAGTGAAAATGGCGTGTTCATTCAATTATTACGATACTTATAGGTTTTTCCATTATTTTTTCGCAATAGGAATAATATTAAAGTTGAATTATGTCAGAGACTCTATATATACATATATAATTACATACACACGAACACAGGCAATATATACAAAAGGTAAAATATAATTATATAATAATCAGCGTGACAATTTTGTTTATAAATCTAGATAAGACTTACTTAACAAAAAACCAAAATGTACTCTATACCTAAATGATGTTTTCATATCTTATATATAAATATGTAGAAATAATGTGTTCAACTTTTCTTATCCTATATACTATTACTCTTTCATAGTTTTATGTAAAGGATTCCACTATATATTCATTGTATCTTTAACTATAACTAAACTCAATATATACGTGTGTCTGGATAGCAGTGTATACTAAATTGAATTTAATTTGAAAAAATAATTAGATTGTATAATTATGTAAATTGTGGTGTGGTTTGATATTTCATAGTAACGATATGAAAGATTAATATACTGTTTATGAAGTTTCTACATATGCATGAAATAAAATATAGTAGTAAGCTAGGGTGAATAATGCAAATACATTGTTATCCTTTTTCTAATGTGATATTATATATACAGGTAAAGAGTAATAACTGTATTTTTAGTGCTAGAGGGCTGATTAGTGCTAGAGGACTGATGAATGTTAATTTCATTACTCAAATTTAATTGAAATTGGTTTAAAAACGAAAATTGTGTTTTCTTATAAAATAAAATGAACCGATAATTATCACAAAATCCTAATTGCATGAGAAGGGATTGAAGGGATGGTCGAATAAGGTTAATGTTTGAACTGACATGACCCGCCGTGTATAGACAAAAGCTTATATTGTTTATATCCAAAATTTCTAAAATATTCCATATAAAATTGTCATATGTGTTGCAATACTAGAACTCTAGAAATGAATGATAAAAATCTTCGTAGTTAATGTATACACATATTGATAATGCGTGAGTTTGAATAATATTTAACAGAAGCATTTACAAATAAAAACTACTATCCAAAATATGTCATCTAAGACACAATTGATATATTGTGGATTAAAATCCATGGACATTTATTATTACTTTTAGAGTATTCCAGAATGTATATGTGCGCTGTTAATGAAACATGGATTTATCTAATACAAAAACAACACAAGTTAGGCAAAAACTTATACTTTTTCCAGTGAAAGTAGTTCTTCAGAAGAAAGAAAAAATCAGGCACTTCAGAACAAGAATCAAGAAAAACGTACAAATGTTCCATTATATTTTCCATTAAAATGTAATGTATAATATCTTAATATAAAGTAAAGGCAAAAAAAAAATAATTTTATATTAATAATTACCTGCACTAACTGTTAGTGCTTCTGAAAATTGTTCTTTCCACGATGATGTACCAATAAGTAAGGAAGCATTTGCTCTTTGTACTAATTTATCTACTGTATTCTGGAAATAAAAAAAAGAGTAAAATATAAATTAATTGAACACAATATAATTAAAACTAATTTTTTTTTGTTTTAAATGTAGTAAAATTATTAATGGTTTCTTCCTTATATACATAAATTAACAATAATTAAAGGTTTCTGTTTTTAAAATATGTAAATAAAAACAAAACTCTTTGTATTTCACTGTTGTTATATTGTTATTTTGTTTTTCAACAATTTTTCCGCATCGCCTCACTTTATGCATACATAACTTTATAAATACACATTATATTTATATTACAATATTTAAAATAAGCGTATATATAGTAAAAAATAATTAAATATCAACACAAAAGAAATAATATATTATAGCTAAAAGAAAATTGTAGAAGTTTTATATTTTTATGAAGTGGAAAAAAAAAATGAATTCTGCGGGTGGAATGTAACTTCTATATATATGGCATCAATACCAAAAATTCATTACAGTCAAGTTGATAAATTGATCCGCATATGGGAGTATATGTAACAATTAACCAAATGCAGTGAAATTTTAGAAATAATATAGTTATTATATATAGTCAATAATGATGATGCGTATTCAGACAGACATTGTTATTCTTTGATCTTCATGATCGATTAGCATATGAACTGTATCCACTGGCGCCACTGGCTGTTTCTCGTATTTATGAATACACATACATAAAATATTCCTTTTTTTTCTTCTAGATTTAGCTTTTATTGTGTAAAATAAAGAATTTTTTAACAAATTTTAATTGAAATTTTCTACAAAAGTATGTTATATAATAAAAACGTATATTTTTCTATGCATTATTATATAAAAGTATATCAAATTCAAGGATAAAAGATTATTCGTTTAATATATTTTAAACGCATATGTGCATTTATACTTGAAATTTATTTTTAATATATAATATTTGTATACTTTAAAATGCAGTCGTATATATAATAATATTTATGTTGAGCAAGAAACAAATTTTGAATTTTACCCAATTTTTAATAATTTATACAACAGCAATTGGTGTGATAACACTTATAAAAAGTTGTACCGAAATCCATTATATATATAAATACTATCAATTTGGGACTTGTTTTAATAAGATTAGTTAGAATGTAGAACGCATTTCACAATCTGTTATTGTGGACAAAAATGATGTTATTATAGTATTTAAAAAATCAAAATATTTTATTTAAGGTCAAAGGAAAAATTACCAAGTTTCTGGTATCCGCATAGTTGCAAAAGCTGAAATAAAATAATCATTTAACTAATTGCTATAATTTCAGTACTAAACTCATATTTCTTTATAGTGCTGCTTTTCAAAATCTCTTTGGATCTTGAATGCAATCAATTTAAATTTTTGTATAAGGGTACAGGAGTTATAAAAACTTGTCAAATGATCATTAAATGTTCACCTTAAATAATTGTATGCTAAGAAAATCCTCATCAAATATCTATTTACAATACAATTTTCAACCTGTAATGCATTGATTATGAACGCTTTTTAATTCACATTATAATATTATATTATATAACGCTAACAATTTTCCTATGAAAATATACTTAATTCGAACAAAAAGTATTAAAGCAAATAATCGTGAAACATAAAAAAACTATACACATTTATATGTGGAGAGCATATCGTAGTTGCTTGGATTCAACCGGAAGAGGATATGTCACCCAAGTGAAGTTACACAATCAATCGTAAGGCATTCTTTTTTCATTTTAAATTCAATTTTATGAGGCACCAAAAAATAATAGAAAATATCTACTAAATTGAATTCGTGCAAAAAAAGATGGTTAATTTGCCAAATAGAGTTCAAAATAATGTCAAAAATTAAAGTGAACTAAAATATATAATATTTTCTCTTACAATTTTATTTATTTGTTTAAATATAAATATGGGTATTGTAAAATATATATTATAGAGGAGTAATTATTTAAGGTATGTTTTACATTTTAAATATTACTGCAAACGTTCATATCTATATGCTGATGCATTTGTACAATTTTACGATCTCACAAGTTCTATAAGATTAATAATAAAATTTATCTATCACATCAAAAACTTTATACATATTCATTTAAAAGTATGTATTAACATTTTATACATGGCAAAGGTATATATTAATTAAATATTTACATAAAATAGAGAATATTCATTTATATTTTCGTTTTCTTTTGCATCATATAAATATATATATATTTATAACATTTGCTGGTACCAGCTAGAACAAGTCTTTTATTTTTATGTTTTCGATTCTATACGACTTAACATAACATACATTTTTACAAACATCTTTTAAAATACCATAAATACATATGAAATTGTATGTACACATTCATTTAGTTTAAATAGATCATTCAGTCATTAATATTTAAGAAGGTTTCTATAAATGGAAATATAAGGGAAGTAAATGCGAGAAGTTTTTTTTATTTCATACAATGTTATATTTGTGTGTATAATTGTAATTGTATATTATCTTCGATTATCGTTAATTTAATTATATAATAACAGTCTCCCCACTGTTACATTGATGGAAAATATGTAATTTGTTAATCTATATGTATGCTATCAATACTCAACATTACCATATAATATTAGTCCAATGACTGACTGTTTACTGAAATTAATAATTATATGTGAAGTTAATGCATATCTATATATATATGACAAGCGGTATTGGAAACACTAATAATGCGTGTATTTATTACAATCAAATTTTATTATTATCAAATACTGTATTTTCAATTCGATCTGATGTGGTATTGTATGAAGGTCGTTTTAACGACGATATTATTTGAAATCATTTTTTTTTTATTCAGTGAAATACTTTCAAAATTTATCTCAAATTTAATTAATCTCAAAGCCTTAAATACATTTTAAGTAAGTCACCGGACGCATAGTTCGATGTCATTTCTCCTCATTTATACTTACAAGAAAAGTCTAAATGTAAATATTATTAATAAATAAAATATATATAAATTTATATTATTCTATAATACGTGTTCATTTATAAAGTCTTCACACACAATTAATTTCAAATAAGTTATTTGTCGATTATGTTATTATATGTATCTTGAACTTTTTAATTTTCTGTTGATATTTAAAGATTATATTGACAGAAGATTGTTATTTGTTAATTCTTAGTTACCAATTATATGTATATTAAAAAATAATTAGAAATAATTACCTATGAAATGGAAAATTAAGCAATACTATATATATTAGACAATTCGATATTATAATTTGTATAATTCGTTCATATAAATGTATATAAATTCTAAATAAATAATACACATATACATATAAACATAAACATTTTTTTAAACAAAACTGTTTCCAAAATAATTGTATAGACACATGATATTTTATAATTGTAGAACAACCTTTCCCTATAAATTACGTATATACGTACATTTTAATTACAATATATCGATATATATTATATCCTACTTCTTATATATATATATATAGATGCTAGAACCAACAATAATATACAGATAACAATAAACAAACTTATATATAAATAATTGCTAATATCTTGATAAAATTTATGATTACAATATAAATGAAATATGTACGCCGGTATGTCTATAAAAGTCTGAACTGAACTAAATAAAGTATATTTATATATGTTATATACAATATATACGCATATAATATGTGTATGGTGTATTATAAACATTATATATGCAGTAGTCCACATACTGTGTTCGATAAAAAATACTGATTTTATGAACGTAACCTAAATTTTTTGTTTCTATTTACATGGAAGATATGCATTATTTTCATTTATACTATTCCAGCATATATTATTTTATTGCATAATGTCATTTATCAGCACCACTTTTTAGGTTTTGGTTTTAATATTTCAAAAATATTTGACATCGAATGCTTTTGAGAGCTTATGTGCAATATTGAAGCATTTGTGTATATATGTATAAATAATATTGATAGAAGTAACGTTTCATAAAAAATTTAAAATTTAATTTGTAATTTCAATTACATTGAAAATAAATTGTTTTTATTTAAAATATTTTAAATATTTTTTTCATCAACATGCGTATTTGTTATACAGAAAGATAAAAATAATTAATACATATATGGTATATAAAAATCATAACCACAACACTAAATATACTCTATATAATGTTTTATATTGTCTACCACAAAACAAAGAAAAAACTAAATAAAAATTTTGTAAAACAAATTGTATATGTGGATGATGTGCAATCAAGTAAAAGCTCATGCGGTATAGAGTAGGTCGGATTAAACGAAAAATTAACATAATTGGATCTGATGGTAGTAAATAACACATACATCGATACATTATTAGAAAGTAGGTACGTAATTTTATGAAGATATTTGTAGGTGGTTTTATCATAATGATATTTGGTTGCATAAGGACTAATATTGTATATATGACAATAATTAAAATGTTTAATAAATATTTTCTCTTAAGTGTCATAAACTGGAGTTATGACACGAAACTGCGATTCATAAACTGGCATTATTATGATTTATTAATTTTGATGGAAACTTGTGTAAGTGAGAATATCCTATTGTTTATAAGTTGATGTCTAATTGTAAGTATATACTGATATATATACATACACATAGATCTATATAATATAATTCATAATTATAAATTATAAATGAATAATATATGTACGGAAAATGTATATGCACTTTAAAAACATATAAAATGTATATTAAAATGAAAATATTCTAAAATTTTAATGGCCAAATTGAAAATTTTATATTTATGAACCAATACTTAAAATGTTTAGCACAAAAACTTATATGTATAAAAATATCTTCAAAATATAATAATACAACATAAAGAAAATACGTGCTTATATATATGTTATAGATATATAACTATATAATTTAATATATATAGAGGCAATATAATTATTGTATAATAATATTGCATTAAAGTTAGACTCATATAAACGAGAATATAAGTTGAAATACTTAAGTGTATAAAATATTGTATAATAAATATTATAAGTGTATATAAGTAACAATAACTGCTATTGACGTGACATATAAAGAAAACTATGTTAGAATAACTTTTTTTTTTTTTTAGAGATTCTCTCTATAGCAGATATTTAAAGGATATACATAAAAATATACGATACTGTCATTCTTATTACTGATGTATACACATATAAAAATAAATAAATATATATTTTGAAGTATTTATGAACAACGGATAATGATTATTTTTATATTTGTTATGATTTCTTTCCAATAGATAAAAAAAAAAAACCATACCATAGATAAGACACATCATCAATTTCTTCAAAAATGGTTGTGTAAAAAAAATTGCAAATAATAACTTAAGTTATTGTATAATATAATAATAATATAGTTTTTCTTTTTCTAAAAAGGTAATTACGAAAAATAGCTATTTGTTATATTTGTAACATATTATAATATATTAATATATGTACATCAAGTCACATGGAGCTAAATCGAGTGAATGAGGAAAATATTGAAATCAATAAATTTTACTTTGAGTAAAAAAAACTCAGTGATTATTGTCGCACGATTAGATGATGAGTTATCGTCCAATCATCGACAATAATGTAATACAAATTTATTAACAGTTGTATAGCACTTGGCATAAATTCTTTGTGCGGGAATTACCTTCGCAATGTTTTGATTTTTTACTTCATTAAACGACACTTTTTTTTTGGATTTTGTTCTTCTGGATACAGCACTTTAACGCTTATAGTTTCTGGTTTGAATTGAAAACAACATGTTTCATCACAAGTTCCATAATAGTATTAAGAAATTAAAGCTATAGTTCCAGAGTTTTTATTGATGTCGTTGGTTGAAATAATCAATATTTCGTATACAATTTTTGATCATCCATCCACATGGATATGGAACAACAATTTTAAATTTTTTGTAAATCAACTTTTTCAATTAAATTCTCAGGAATAGTTGCTTTTGGTATACTTTGTAAAGTTTTATTTTCATCAATCTCACTGAAGATTTCTTGTTAACTTTCAGGAAATTGATGTTTTCTTAGATAAGTATTGTTGATAATTAAAAACTTTTGTCTTGGATAAACAATTATCAATCATTTCGTTAACATTTTTGTCAATTTTAAAATTAAATTTAATGTTTGTTCTTTATTCTTTTTAAAAAAAAAGCACCAAAAAACTACTGTAACTTATAATGCTTTGGATTTTGACTGGCACACTGAATCTTTGACATTTTGTTAAGGTCAGTTCATAATATGGTATATAATGCAATCAGCAGTCATATGGCGTTATCAAACCCAGTTAGAAAGTCATTCCGTTTATTTTGCGAACAAAAAGAGGTGTCGAACTTTTATTTTATGTTGTAATATAGCTTTAAATTTAAATTATAAGTCTATTAATTTATTTATCATAATAATACCATAAAACAGTTAAGTATAAATATTTTTATGTAAAATAATAATAATAATAATAATAATAATAATAATAAAATAATGACCTTTTTACTATACGTCGCTGCTTTAAATTGAGTTTAACAATTTATTTATAAATTTATCATAGTTCAATTTTTTAATCGGTAACAAAGGAAATTGAAAATTTAACTATAAAATTTGTACAATATATATTATTTCATAAATTACAGGATATTATATAGATAAATCTATATATGCAAGCAACAACATAAAGTAGGCAGCATTAGTATTGAAAAAGTAAGAATATCAAGTAATTTTTATTAATTTTACAATATTAAAGATCGTAAACATTCATCCACAATTACCGGATCTCAACGCCGTAGAACATTTATGGGATGAACTGAGTCGTCAGATCAAAAAATATGTTACAAAGTAATGCTAATTGAATAATTAAATGGGCTTCTATCGAACCAGATCTATACATAGCAGATTGTAGGAAATTTTAAAACAGAAAGAAAACCCAACAATATAGTTGCAGTACAATATATAAAAACGTAAGATATAGTTCTCATTTAATTTTGAATAGTATAATGCGTAGCTTTCTTGCAATAAATACCATTATTTTGCGATTATAATTAGAATTTAAAAATTTTTTTGTTATAATTTTATAATTTTGTAATGAATTGAAAAATCTAAAAATTTTTTTAACATTAAATTTTATTCAGTTTTTCAGCGATTGTCAAAGTGAAAAATTAACTTAAAATTCTTACTTTTGAAGACTATTATGAAGCCTACTGTATTTATATATACAGACAAAATTATATACCATATATAGTTTATATACGAGTATATGTATTTCATTGAAAAGTTTAAATGGTGTTAGATTGGTAAACTAAGATATAGAGGCATTTCCATAAAGTTTTAACATAACAAATAAATCATTTATTAAATGTGTGTATACAAGTACTATGTATTATGTGTATATACTTATATAGATAGGTGCAAGTATATGTGTATGTAACCATATAAATATATAGTATAAATATCATTTTAGAATATACTATAATATACGTACGTTGTACGTATATAAAGAAGACATTTATTTACCATAAATATAAAATATTCTTCAATAAACTATTCAACCATATATAATGATTTGAATGAAAGATGCTAATGATGTGAAAATCTATACAACATGCTCTTATAATATTTGAATGAATTTTATGTATAATGTATGTATTACAATAATAAATAGATTACTTCATATGCAATACTATACTATTGTATTAATATATTATACAGTTAGGTGTATATGGATATGTATTTCAATTTAATGGATAATATTTACAAGTCATTGAATAAATCAAAATACAAAAGTAAAACTAACTTGGACTTATATATTTATATGGAAAAGTAAAGCTTTACAAATTTTACTTATATGTATATATTGTAATATACATTAATATTAATTATGATATATTATGATATATAGTGTAGTATATTAAAATACATATATATATATATATTATATTATGTATAACTCTTACATTTTAGTATATATATTTTCATATAAATACTCATATTATTTAATATACAATATGATTTTCAAGACAAGAAATTTCTGTATTACTATTATATAATATATAAAATAATTTAAATTAATTAAATGATATTATAATATACGCTATTTATGTAATAATTAAATTAAAAGTATATTAGTTAAGTTATAAACTTTCATTAATTTTCTGGTTTGTATATTTATAATTGAAAGTGTTTTTGAATTTTTAATTTAAAATACAGAAGTTATTATATACAATATGTAAGAAAATTGTATTATCATTACTGTTACACAAATAGAATTATATTAAATATGAAATTTTGTGTTTTCATACATACATTTCATAACGAGTGACGAAGCATTAAAAATTAATAGTCAGATTTCTATATAATATTGAAAGAATACATTTTATCCAGTGTTTGTACATTTTTAATTTTATTTAATGTTAACATGTAAATTTATTCCTATATATATATATAAGTAAATTTTAGCTTATTATTGCTTCATTCTTTTTTTCGCTGATATAAAATCTATTACTCTATGATCAAAAATCACTATGATAATGAACATTTAAATCTGATGATACAAAATAATGCGTAACTATATTCGTAATCAGATAGTGCACCACATGATGTACCATTTCAATAGACGGCACCTCGAGATAAACGTTATGACAGTGCTTTAATGATTTGTTGAGTTAAATGCTGTCATCAATGTATTTATGTAATCAAATGGAAATTTATTTGAATAAGAAGACAAAATAAATATTTTTTATATCAACAGATCCAGCTATTTTTGATCAGATTAGTAAAGAAAAATACAATATATGAAACATGAAATTAGTTTTCAAATTGTAACTTTTTTTTGAGTTTAATATGTAAATACTATATGTATATTACAAATTCTATCTATATATAGGCAAAATTTATAAATCCCTCTATATATAACAAATGAAAAATATAAATATTTCCCTAGGCGTAAATTGTGTAATCAAAAAATCAATGTGTATATATTTCATATGAAGATAGCTGCATTCATTTTCCTATCATATAGAAATGTTTATTGCTGAATTAAATATAGAGACGCGCGCGTGTATATGGTACATATATAATTAATAGAGGCATATTACTTACATTTCTATAATTAAAATTCTATATTAATTATATATTATATTGTAACATAAATTTATTTAATTGTTGAAAATTTAATTTAATTTAGGAAAATTGTATCAGGTATACAAATATGATTTTGTATTTGATGAATATCAATGAGCACAAAGTTTTACTCAACAATATGTGGTTCACAACGTTAACAGAATTTGAGAATGGTTATAAAATAAACAAATTATATAACTATCACATAAATTAAAAGAAAGCGACAATGAATGTCGTATAACAATTTTTCGAAATGTTGTTTGAAAGTAAAAAATGAAAAAATTTTTAGCATCGAATTATTACTGCGGTGATGAAATATGGATATATTATGAAAATCCTAAATTGTAAGAAATCTTGGGTGAAAGCACTTGAAGATGCGGTCCACAGTAAAAAAATATTCATTGTACCAAGATTATATGCTTTGTATTTGGTGGGATCATAACTGGGACGTCTTATCTCAACCACAGTATTCACTTACCATTACTCATTATAACAAATATTAAATATATACAAATTATATAAATATAAATTGTTCTCTAGAGAATTAAATTACCATAATTAGTTAAACCAAATCTAATTTCTTTATACAGAGTGTCCACGGCAGCAGTGCAAACCTTCAAGGAGTTGTTCGAGTTAGGTGCTTAAAAATATGCATTTTATTACATAGCAAGTTACAAAAAAAATTGATACAACAATTCAATTTTCAAATTAATTTCCTACAAACAAAAAAAATTCGCAATAATTTTCTCAAAAAATCGATCAATTTCCATTAATTCTACTGATAATTGATTTTCAATATAAAGATTATTAAAAAACAATCCGAATTCAGTGAAGCACCGAATTCGAGTCGGCACTGTATCACGTACATTAAACTAATGGAAAACAAACAATATTATTCAACAAAATAATGAAAAAATCTTCAATTTAGATGTTACAAAATATTTAAGAGATGATAAATGAGATAAAAGAAGTATAGGCGATGTTAGTACGTCAAACCAACAATACTGCAAGTCTGAAAAGTGGATAAATATAGTTCAAACCAAATACTTACGTAACTCATAAGGTTCATGTTTTGCACTATATATAGATATAATAAAAATTATTTTACTGAAAATCGCAGTAATTATTTATAAATTCTATACACGCTTCAGTAGAACCGATATAATAAAGAACATGTGCACCTACGTATTTATATATTATAGTATTTTCTTAATTAAAATTATTAAACACTTAAATTTATATAACAACTATAATGTACGTATTACATAATATATCTATTTTCAATAATTATTCGTATTGTCACGTCAAGTGCTTAATAATATCTATTTTTATTTTTCTAAATATATAATTACTGATAAAACGTTATCCTATTGGATACCGTTTTATAAAAAGGTTATTTTATATTTAGCCAATACTTATTACAATTAATACAATTTAATTTATGAATACAAAATAACTACTACAACTCGGCCATCCTACAAAATAATCGTCCCGATTATTAAAAAAAAATCTTATATAATAACACATGCGTACATAAATTCTTAATTATTATAATGTTTACATATAGATATATATATATAGTCTAACAATAATCATTCATTTGATAAAATTTCGTTAATAATTTTTTCTTTAACTAAACTAAACATATATTTATGCAATCTAGTGTCTTTAATATGCAGTTTCAATTTAATTTTTTTTTTTTCTCTAGATTTAAATATGGTTTCATGTTATGTGGCGCACAAATTCCATTATATGATATTCTTGATATTTGCATATCATCTACCTCTTTCAACAAATATCTGTCGTTTTCAAATTCCTTAGCCACTTCATATGGACCCTTATATTTCGGTAAAAACTTTTTGTTTACACCGCTAATAGTTATATGATTTTTGATTAACAAATAATCACCAATCTTATATCTAGGTGCTGGCTTGTGTCTTTTGTAATAGTATTCTTTATTCTTGTTTTGTTTTTTTTATAATATTTTCGGATGCATTTTCCCTTATTTCGGATAAGTCACGATCAATATTTCGTGTTATATTTTTTTCCATAAGTTTTGATTTTAAATTTTCAAAGGATTGTAACTCATCACGAACTGTGTTTTTATTTAAAGTGCGGTAATCGACACATAAATGCATTTCACGATTCTTTTTTTCTACTAATACTATTGGTGATGCACGAGAGGACGTACTTTCACGAATAATATTACTTGGGATTAAGTCATTTAATTTACTTTCCAACCCGATCTTTTTGGAATATGACAACCGTCTTGGGGAACAATAAAATATTTCGTCTTTATTTAATTGTATGTTCATCTCAATTGAACTATTTTTCTTTTCACCAAAATGAGAAAATGATTCCGAAATTATTTCCTCTATTTTCTGTTTATTTTCAATAGACACATTTTCACCTAAATTTAAGGATTCATACTTGTCTTCATTTTCACCAAATAAATCTACATTTAATATTTGATTTTCAAAATTCTCGTATAAAATTTTGAAATTATTTGCCGTATCAAATTCAACCGGATTGCATGAATATTTAACATAACTATTTAAAAAATCGCGTCCTAACACGACTGGATATTTTGAACTATTATTATTGACAACACAAACATTTAAATTAACAACATTATTTTTAAAATCTACCCTACAATTAACAATACCAAAAATTTTTAATTGACTATTATTTATTCCATAGAATTTGTAATTATCTGTATTAATATTTTCTATAAAACAAGCAGGAACATATTGTTGCTGTATAAAGCTGATTGGACTACCAGAATCCAGCAATGACATCAATTCACAATAAAATGATGGCATGTTGTTATTGCTCCTGGTGAAGTTGTATCTAATTGCGCTTTCAAATTCATTATTATTTAAATTTAAAATAAAATTCGATACCTTTTTTTCTTGTTCTTTACCCTTTGTCATTGATGAATTTTCCAAAATTAAAACTGAAGTTGATGAACAATTTTGATATTTATGACCAAATTTTCCACACTTGAAACAGGAACCTTTATCTCGTTTCAACTCTGAACAATTTTTACTTATATGGCCAATTTTGTTGCAATTAAAACATTTAAATTTATTTGCACTATTATATTCTGGTACATTTTTAATTTCGATTTGCTGATGTTTTATTGATGGAATATTTTGATTATTATTTATAATTGAATTGTTTAAATAATTGCTTGATGCATTTTTAAATTTTTCATATTTTATTAAAGCTAATTTTAATTCAAATAAATTATTAGCGGTATACAAAAGCATTTTGTTAACATTACTGTCTAATATGCCGCTAATAATATATTGTATTATATCCCGTTCTTCAATATTTGCAAGGGCTGCAATTTCCTGCATTTTTAAAATGTACTGATGGAACGTTTCATCGCGCTGTTTTTTCGTATTTCGTAACTTATTGTGTATGTCTGCACCAGAAACTTTTTTATCAAATTCTCTCAGTAAAACATCTTTCAGCTCTTCATAAGAATTTACGGATATCGTACGTAGAAACAGTTTTGCAGTACCGGACATTAATCTTTTTGCGTAGACAAATTTTGTTCTGTTATCGCAAAATGAAATTTCAGTGGATTCTTCAAAATGTTCTATCCATTTCTGGATGGAATAATTGTCATCACCGGTAAAAATATTTAAAAATTCTTCGATGTCTCTAAAATTTAATGGTGTTCTAGAAATTTTTTCATCTGTACCGTTAAGTTCAGCTAATTGTTTTTTTAATGAGGCAATTTCTTTTTTTTTATTAACGATTTCTCTAAGACGTGTTAACTCTTCATCAACGCTCTCTAGAGGATCGTCTTCAATTTCAATATTAGTCTCATTATTTATATTAAATAGATGCACTTGAACTTCTTCCACAGATAAAGAAGACCAAGCATCTTGTAAACGTACCTTTAATGCAGATTTAGTTCCAGATGAGTTTAAATTAAGAGTTGATAATTGTTGCTTTAACTCCCTTACTGTTGCACGTTCAAAAAATTCCACTATACACTGATCCATTACACAATTAAACCAAATTCTATTTTTTTTTTTTTTTATTATTTATTTATTTATTTATTTTTTTTTTTTTTTTTTTATTAAAAGAAATTCTATTAAACTGTAGGTAATTATCTCACTTCTGATAAATTATAGTATTTTCTTAATTAAAATTATTAAACACTTAAATTTATATAACAACTATAATGTACGTATTACATAATATATCTATTTTCAATAATTATTCGTATTGTCACGTCAAGTGCTTAATAATATCTATTTTTATTTTTCTAAATATATAATTACTGATAAAACGTTATCCTATTGGATACCGTTTTATAAAAAGGTTATTTTATATTTAGCCAATACTTATTACAATTAATACAATTTAATTTATGAATACAAAATAACTACTACAATATATTAAATTTATATACTTGTAATAAATTATATTTAAAATCCTATATATACTTAATATGTCTGTATAATAAAGAGTGATAAGACCGTGTTTGAAATATTGTCATTTCTTAATCATAATATTGAATTTACATATATAGCTCGTTATATACGAAACTTTAATAAATTCATTTTGTTTAGGAAATCTTCGTGGATATAAATTTTTCGCATATTTATAACACTCTTTTCCATATTCAAAATATGACCATATTTATTAAATTTTTATTTATTTTTCATTTGAACGGGATGTCTCATCGCAAACGAATCAATATTGTATTTGATATAATAAATATTTATTTATATTGTATAAAATCTATATAAATGATAAATTATATACAATTTTTGATGACAGAGAGAGATTATAAATACTTCGTATCAATGGGACCTTATTTTTTTTTTATTTGTATATAATCCAAAATTCTATAATACATTAAATAAATATATACAGAAATTATATTTATTTGAATTTAATTCTATAATGTTATCCAATATATTTTCTTTTTATGTAAATATGTATTGTAGCTACATTTTTATCCGTATAAAAATAAATACGAGTTAAACAATAATTTCCATTTCAAAAATATATTAATAATAAATTATATAATATTTAGAAATATATATGTGCATATTTTTATATGTTCAAATACCAATGAATGAACTAATAACATTTAGACAATTTTGCCATTCGTTCTAAAAGTACACATACAGCTTTATACATCTATACATAGTATTAGAAAAATAAAAACCCAAATAAAAAACACATACTATAGCAATAACACAATATTATATGATATGTATCACATATGGTTCATTCATATTTATTTATTTATATACAATAAATACATACTTGCTCATTTTTTAAATATAATATAGATAGAATATACAATGCGGTATCCCATATATGCAGATGTCGTCAAATAATATAGAGGAAGGAAGAAAAAGTCATGTCATCATCATCAAATCGGGTTCATAGATAACAAGAAAATGGCATACGTTATAAAGTTATAAATACATATACACAGCAATTTAATTTTTTGAAATACAGAAATTTATAATATTTGCATGGGTAGGTGCAAAAAAAAAACACATATAATATAACGATAATTTCGAAATGATTCTTATGATATGTATGTAGTATAAAAATACAAATTACAAATTAATGATAATTTTAAGCAATTATATTATAAATATATAACCACATTAAATACAGGAAATATAGTATGTTAATATGTTAGTATGTTATATACATTTTTTTATACTTATGTCTTGATTATAATGTGGAAAATGCACGAATAATATAGAAATAGAATTTTCTGTAAATGTATAAATCTACCATTTCCTACAAATAAAAGTTTCTCATGTGAAAAATATCTCATGTGTATTATAGATTTTTATCTTTATAATTATTTGTTCGTTTATTAAATGATAATTTTATTTTAACGTTAACAAAAAAAAAAACTTTTCACATTAACTATTACTTTTCTCTAATATATATATATTATTTATATATTCCTATATATGTCAATGTTATATACTTTAACTTAGTATATAAGATAAATATACAACTACATATGTAATATAAAACAATACAAATGTAATTCCCTTTTTTTACAACGATTATTTAAAACTTTTGCAATGTTAATAACAATCATCATTCATTCTCTCATTATTAAATATATATATAATCTACATAAAATATATATACATAACATGTATATTATATAATATATATTAATAAATTATATATATATATTTTGTATTATATACTATAATTCCATAATTATATATAACATCCTAATACAATACATATAAAGAAAAGGTTGAATGAAATCGTATATACTTAATTATAGACGCTATGAAAATGTACAAATATATACAAATTAAAATCATATAGTTAAGAAAACTTTTAATTAATTAGAAGATATATTGTCAATTTGGACGTATCAATATTCTAGCAGGAAACCGGAACCATCTAGTTGCAAATCAAATTTAAAATATATTTGGTGTCAATATACAATATATAATCAAATTCGCAAAAGTGGGGCAGGAAATGAATTTATCATAAAACAATTAAGTTAAATTCAGTTCATGTAAATCGATTAAACACACAGTTCTATATACAGCTATTAATTTGGCAATATTAATAACAAAGAGAGAGAGGACTAAATGGATGAAGGATAATTTTAGAACATTATTTCTAGTAATTCGAAAAGTAAAAGGATTAGGTTATAAAACGCAAGAAAATTTGATAAAAAGTACTGTAACAATTCTATTGTTAATATGTGGATAATATCGGTACAGTACCGTAAAGAATTGAAGGTAGTGCCATACCTAATTCCACAATTTTTAAATCCTAAAGTATGAAATTTTAAGTTAATCGCATATATTGTATTACATAACTTAAATAATTCTGTTGAAAACATTTTACTTTAATTAAAACAACCGATACGGAGCTCTCCACTATTTTCATACCAAACGTGAGTTATAATTAAATGTTTTACGTTTCGAAAGCAAAAGAAAATAGGGTAAAAGATATTGCAACAATTCCATTGAAAATATTCTGGAAGCATACTGAGAGCATCCGGATGGAGTGGCAAGTATTGCCACAAAATCTGATTTTTACACAAATCTTTATAATTTATCATTAATGTCTTGAGTGTCATACAATAATCTCTTAAAATAGTACAAGTTCAAAAACTTAAAATTACCGAAATTTATAATGATACGTTAGCAATTCTATTTGGAATGTTTGCTACTTCCACAAAACATTAGAATTTATCACTATATGTAAAAGTTCAAAAATAGAAGAAAATCTAATAAATATAATACTCTATTGTGAAAATTTGGGTTTACCCAGTTTACCATATAAACATGAAAGCAATAAAAGTAGTAGTACTAAGTAGCGCAGTGGTATAGCGCCAAAATATATATTATTAATCATGAAATATAGCGCGTTCAATTTTTCGATATTTATTTTAATACTTACATTTTTCTGCTGGGTGATCATTTGTTCGTTTATGGAATAAAAAGAAAAACGGATATCTTTGAAAATATGGTGTTGGACGCTATTCAAAGATTAACAATGTCTCCACACACACACATCACTATAGGCTAATGATCCATATAAAAATAATAGAATTTTGAAAACATCTATCTTTCGTTAATTGCAGCACAATTGGTAAATTGTTATATACTGCCATGCGGAGTAATTTACAAACTTAACTGTAATGAAAAGTTTATTAGATGACATAAAGCTCTACGTTCTCTATATTATTTCTTTCTCCATATGTACAACATATGCTAGAACAGTTTATTCAGTTGACTTAACTATATTTGATTGATTTTATATTACATACTCGTATATAAAGTCTTTTAATAATTCACTATAAAATTATCGATTTATTATTTTTATTATTTTATGAATGAAAACTTTATCCTATATTTATTATTGCCTGATGATTCTGAATCAAAAGGTATTTTATTGTAATAGTAGAAAATTCAAATTAGTTATATACCACTTATCTAATTATATTATAATAATAAATACAATTTTTTATATATACGCATAAAAAAGGCTTAATTAAATTCTATTTTGTATATAAAAATTGTTTGATAACAACCGCCGCTTTGATATATACATTTATATACAATAATTAATCAATTATTACATTGTACGTATTATATGAATGAAAAGCGAACAATGATATAAAAATATACTCGTATTATTATAATAAATACTATAATTATTTACTAATTAATATAGGTATTGTTATTTTATTATGTAAGTGGGACTATATACTATATAATAATACAGTGTAAACTATTTTGGAACATTCTATTTTTTGTATTATAATAATATACTATTTAGAGATTATAGAGATTAATATAATTTACATATTTGTCATAATTATATATAAAAATTTTGTCATAAAAAATATTTCTAAATTTATAGTTATTCATTATAATAATATTAAAGACATAAGAACGTTTAAAATAGAGGTATATATACAGAATAGTATATATATTACGCATAGTTATATTGATTGATAAGGAAAATGTAAAGCAAATCACTATATTATATAGAAGTCATCGCAGTATGGAGACGTTAGTCACGCACATTGATGCTTAACGTTTTGTTTATACGGTACATACAATTTCCATAAAATTTTGTACGAAAGTTTATAATGAATTTATATGTACAGGCAGTCCCAAAAGAAATTTTTGGAAACATTATTTTCCACAACAGTTTGTCCGATTTTATTATTTTATTGTTTATCATTAAAATTTTGATAAACTTATGTTAGCACACTGAAAAAATTAATCATTTCTTATAGATTTTAGTTTGGATTATATGAGAAATTTTGAAAGTTACAGAAAATCGATATGCATATAGTATATACCATACTGTTATCTGAACTGACCAGCAGATCACTCAGTTCTACACATCTCATATGTTACATTCATATGGGTAATAGTTTTTAAGGCATTATATAGGAAGAAACTTTATAATACTAATATCAATATCACACACAGAACGTCTCTGTTCTAGAAATAACGAATTTCTGGCAAAATTATAGTTTCGACAGAACTGTTTAGGCTATCACTTTTTTTTCAGGGTAGTATTTTGTTTGGGCGCTAATCTTTTATAATACCATAAACTTTTCATTGAATTAACATTGAGTTATACAGGCGCGGAGACCAAAACTTAATTTATATTCATTCTTATATTTATAATTATAAATTTCATTGAAATCGATAAAGAAATTATAAAATTGCAAATCCCCATTGGTACTGTTGTTTTAAACAAATCCAATACTGTTGCTTTATTTGAAAGCTTATTCATTATCAGATTTACGATTGTTCAGAATACTATTTTACGCTGCTTAATTGTGTATTTTATAAATAATAAAGAAAATTAAAATGCAGACGTCAATTTACATATAGAAATATACAATTTTAGGTGCATCGTACTGACTAGTTAAGTATGACGTTATCATAATTATGAAAATTCAGAGTACCGTGAATGATATCTGCACTATATATGGAGAAGTTATCATTAATAATTTTCATCACTATGAAAACGTTTCACTGTATCTCTTCTATATTATATTATACTTTGTGTTCAAATCAATATTTATGAAGTGTTTTTATAACTTATAAGAAATAAAATAAACTACTTCTAAATATAAAAAGTTTGTGATTTCTCATATACTGCAGAAACGATATTGATTAATGTTTATATATATATTTTTTTTTTTTAAATGAATAAAATATTTGTTTTTACATGATAATAAATTGAAAGAACTTCGTTTTAGTCTGATAAATTTTTAAGAATCACATATATGCTCTCTGTTTCTTTTCATATTCATTTGACAAGCATTTAAGAGAAGATTTTTTAGTTTTTATTATTAAATTGTAAAATTTATATAAATAAATATAAAAATATTTTACTGCAATAGATAAAGCACAATGCAAAAAGAATGCTATATGAAATATATTTTTCATTGCATATATTTTCCGTAGCAAAAAGTATTATTATTTTTATTTTTACTTTTTTTGAGTAAATAACAAATAAAAATGAAATGCATAAAATACGTACTGTGAAAACAAATTAAATTCATTTTGTATAATGTAAAATGTAAATCATATATAAAAAAAATAATACAATTGCATTTTTATTATGAAACAAAAACACTTTCTGCATAATTCATGATGTACTACTTGTACATTTAAAATGTATATATGGCATAAATTTGTTTGCACATACATAAATAAATGCATTTGATAGAAAAATAAATAAATATACGGTACAGAACGGAAAGTCCTATAAATAAATATGCATATCCAAACACTATATAAATGTAAATTTTACTGCCATATATATTATGTGATTTAAATGAATATATAATGATTTGAATAGATTTATATCATTTAAAAATTGAATTTTGTAAATGATAAACCATTAGATTATTTTTTTGTTCATCATTTGTATACATTCATATATACCAATGGGTGTGATTTTGAGTTAGGGATTAAAAAATTGAATACACATTAATTTAAAAGGAGACTACCAATTAATTATTAGATTAAATTTATACAGAAATTTTCAAGTTTTTCTGCATTATATATGTAAAAGACAAAATATTAAAATACTTCATAAAATTAATTAATACTATGATGTGAGTGTGTCGTAACGCATTTGATAAATAATATTATAAAATTATTAACTATTATAATATTAAAGAAAAAATAAAAAATAAATAAATTTCAATGACCTCATTGTTGCACGCAATAAGTCCTTTTTTTTTTTTTGTAAATACATAATTTTCAAAATTTCTTATATGCTAAAAAAACCACTCCCTTGCACACACACACATTATAATTTTTACATTATTTTTATGTATACGAAAATATCCACATCAAATATATTGATTAAATTAGAATTATGACCTGCTGGCATTGATTCACGTTGAATTTTACTGTTCGTATGTACACGCACTCTAAGTGAAAAATAACCGAAAAGGATTAAGAAAAAAGTAAAGCTTTTACAAAAATCTTTCACTTTTTCATCAATCAAGTGCGGATCAAATGAGATTTTTAAGTTGCTGTGATTGGAATGAATCATCAATCAAGTGCGGATCAAAGAACATTTTTAAGTTGTTACGATTGCAATGCAGTTGCGATGCAGGTGGTAATTGACTATTTAATGACTTTCCAAATGATACAAATCGATTTTCTTTGATCGTCAAATGAAATGCACCAATTTTGCAATTTTTTGTATAAGTTATTTTTCGCACAGAGGGTGTAGTTCAAATTGAATAAAAATGTATAAATACACAAAAACAGTTTTTTAAATATTCTAAATACTATAATTTTTAATTTATCTATATTTAATATTTCAATGAATATAAATTAAAAGTTAATTGTTTAATTTATCTGAAATACTATCACAATCGCAAGTCAAGTTACTCTGGACGGAAGATGGTATATCTACCGCAGGGATTTATTAAATTCATGTTAGTAAATTACTCTTTATACGTTGAGATATATAAAATATAACTAAGTTAATGCCATTTATGAGTTTATTGAGTAAATCAATATTATTGGGCAATCTTTCATTTAAATATGGAATTAATGAAATATCTAAATATTTGCACATAAGTGAAATCAAATTAGTGAATTATTATAAATACATATTTTCTATGTTATATTTGCAGAGTAATTTACCAACTTTACTGTATAAGGAATGTTTATCCATTTGAAGTAACTTGATGATATACAATAACTTGATGATGATAACAAAGTAGAGATTGAATTATTTTAAATTATATAAAAACGAGTTTGTAATGTAATGGTACAGACATACCCGCCATATAAATAAATATATATATATATAGTTAAAATTTCAATTACGTGTTCATGTCACAGTATTTTATTTTATTTTAATATTTATTTTAAAAGATAAGCTATTCATCTTCTTCGTTTATCTCCTACAAAGTAGAATCTTTATTTGGTGTAAAAAATTGATGTCAATTTGTATAATCCAATCATTAAAACACTTTTTAAAATCTTTTGTTTTTGGTTTGTATGTAGTTAATCGATTCGATTTCTTCAAATGTGTGTGAATTCGTTTGCTGTATTATTGGTATGCGTTGAATGAAAGTGTTGATTCAGATAGAAAGTTTTTCTTATGAATCTACACTCAAAATATTTTGTATTGATCCCAATGATTTTCCAATATTATCTCTGTAATAGTTATGTGATGCATGATTTTCGACCAACACATAATTACATATGTGAGAATTATTATTAATTGAATTGTGATCATTTTTAAAACGTTTTCCATATACAAATATGACATGTTGTATAGTTTTTGATAGATGACCTTATATTTTTTAACATTTTATCCAGTTGAATTAATAATAACATGCAAACTCATATGTAGTTCGATAATTGCTTCCATTAAAAAATTTCAAAAATAGAAAATAAACACTTGTTTACGAACCACAATTTTGCTAAATATGTTTTGTATGCTACATTTTTTATCAGCTGTACATATAAAAATGACAATATTTTAAATCTTATAAATATAAAATATGGCTTGTATAAAAACAGATTGTCTGTATGTATATGTATGTATATGTATATGTATCCATAATAATGTAAATAATATATTGTTATAGGTACTGTAGATAAAAATCTTTGGAAAAACCAAATAACATAAAATCAATATCAATTTAATTTAATTTATATTATTATGAATTCTTATCACGATTTTCAAATTGTCTGTATAAGATTTTTTTTTTATTTTGTTATTTTGAAATGACTGCATGTAATGTAACATAACCATGTAAGATATACTAAATTGACGGTTATTTTAGAATTTTGTGTTACATGAGAATTTTCCAATTCTTTAGTGTATAACATGCACCACCGCAGTATAACATAATGTCGTATATATAAAATAGCAATTGTGTGGAACATTTTTTGCAATTTATTTCTTTCATTTTATATTATATTATACGATGAAAATGGCATAGAAAATTAAAGTTATTTATTTTGAAATTATATTGCGTGGCATTTTATATTTTATTTAATGTATTTTTATTCGTACATATAAACAATAACGACTTTTCTTTTTATGAAATTATACGTTTTTTTTTTTTTTATTACTTATATGTATAACTTGACATTGAATCATTATTGAGTATTTAATATTAAATATATATGAAAATGATCATCATCATCAAAACATGTTACTCCAAGTTGATATAATATTTAAATCATGTTAAGAACAATAAAATCGATATTGTCCTATTCGGATCGAGTGGCACATGCTCATGAGAAATATTCGAATAAGCCAATTCCAAATAGATTTTTCTAAAAGTCAAACCTTATAATAAATAAATTGTAAAATAATTTTATTAGGAAAATGATCTTTTGTAAATTATCACTTTTTTTTTTAATTACCGGTCAAAATTTTCAAGGATTTCTAATTACAGAAATACAGAATTTTGTCAATTTCTAATCTTTCACAGAAGTGATTTTAAACTTTGTTTCTGGCAATCGGAAAATATATTCGATCTTTCATTCCATGTAAGAGGGAAATTAACTAGTAGTATTATAACTGTAAATACAAAGATGTTACAAAAAAATTATGTAGTTTCATTTAATATTTTATAAAAAATTTCAATGACATAGAAATCTGTTATATTATTTTTTAATCGTTTGTAAGCAATTGTGAAAATTTGTTCAATGTGAAAGATTGGATCAAATTTATTATTTCTATAAAAATTAGGAAATTCAGTAAATAAATATTTTAACATATAGTCTTATGTTATTAAAAACGTTCGTTTAAACAAATAGTATGTAATTGTTAGAAAAATAGTTGGAATAAATGTGTGTTGAATTTGAAGGAAATTAAATGAAAAAAAAAACATGCTTCTGAATTGAAAATTTAAATATAATTTCTCATTTGTATAGGATGGAAACTTAATGGACAACCCACAGCCAATTGTTATAATATATGTATATAGTTTATTAGGATATGATTTAAAATTTTGTATTTGACATTTGTAAGCATGCGATCAAACATGGTGATCGTTACAAATAAAGTAATTGAGTTAAGTATTGAAGGAAAAACGACAATTTAACATTTATTCAGCTTCATTACAGTTCTTGAGAAAAAATTTTCCGAGGAATTCGTTTATTGGCCAGATTGGAGTCAATAAACTATCATTTTTTATTCTATAAACAATTTAAAAAAAATGGACGGAATTTTACATGAAAAATAAATGTTATTTAAAATCTATTTTTCAATTTCTTATGTTATTTAAAATCTATTTTTCAATTTCTTTCCAGTATTAAAAATTTTAATCAATTTCATATTTCATATGTTTCTTCATATATAGAAGAAACTTTTTTAAACTTCTTTGGATCAAGTGAAAATATAGTCGATTTGCCGATAAAGTATAATTAAAAATTTTTCTTTCATGAAAGATTGCCAATAGATTATATTTTGTCCATTTCTTAATTGTTAGCAATGTTTCGTGGGAATTTAAGATGTTGCGATTGTTAATAGAAAATTCGTATAGAGCATTATATTGTAAATAATGCTGTTCAAAATACCTCACAAAATCTGCGCATAGCTTTTGGTGGATTAAGCTAAAACGGTTCACCATGACAACGCCGCAGACAATCGCATGTTTCTCATAACTGTTTTAAAACCACTTACAAGATCAGAACTGGATAGTGTTACAGCAGTCTCTGTATTCACCAGACCTTGCTCTTTCGGTATCAAAGTATATCCAAATTTGATTGAGTAATTGGATCGCCTCCAACAAACGATACTTCTATTAGAGTATGGAAATCTGTAAGTTGCCTGAAAGATGGGTTAATGTTGTATATCATAGTTCAAATGAAGTAAATAAATTTGTATTTCATTTTTTAAATAAACAAGCATCTTTTATTTATCCAAAAAAAACCCCTATTCATGTTAAATAAATCACAAATATTACTCAATCCTATTTTGGTGATTACGTTTAATTATTTAAGTAAATCAACTGTGGCTATATATAAAACTCTATCTTTGCTTTTATTTTACTCAATATAAATTTATAGACTTGTGATGTACATAAGATAATAATATATAAAAATTCAAATAACAATCCATTTTTAAACCGCATTATACAACATACATTTGTCCGCAAATCCTAAATAACCCTAAAACCATTTAAAAAATAACAAAAAGAATCTAACTATAAATACCATTTATATTTTTTTTTCTATCCATTTGTATATATGCGTGTACAAGAAAATGATGTCAAGGTCTTTTCATATTTATTTATCCTTTTATTTTATTTATTTATTTATATATTTATTTATTTTATTGTATTATATTATCTGTATATAAATGACATATATATCTATATATTTATATATGCGAAGAGGGTATTAAATACTAAATACAATACTTGCGTCGTAGTGGCTTTACTTTATGGATGCGATACCCAAATACATATTTTCTTTTATTCTGTTATATGTACATACATTCTCACATGTATTTGTATATATCATATAATAGTCAATTCGACGACGTTATAAAAACTAATACATTTGTATGTATTCTAGTAATGACGCTATATAAAATAAAGGGTATCTACAACAGAATTTTCCAGTTGTATATAAATATAATAGTGTAAAATTTTCACATGAGATATTTAAGTGTATCTGTTTTTGTATATGTGAAAGGAATATAAAAAAAAAAGTATGTTATACAAATACAAAAGGAAAGAAAAAATACCGGGCTAATACTTATAGGAATCTTAAAAAACTATTTAGTTGGGGTTTATTGATCAATAAAACACAATTTTTCTCATTTTATATGTGCGCAAACTTTTAAGTATAGTATATTTTTTGTATCATGTACAAAATTTAAGTAGCATCTAACATGCTCTCTTTTTTTTTAACATTATATAACATAATATATTTTGATATGGAAATGGAATCATAGCATGGATATGGTTTCAATTCAATTGATGAGGTTTTAATATTGAAAAATATCCATAGGTACAAATTAGTGTGTGTGTGTCTGCTTTTAGTATTTTATATAACTAATTTTATACATAAAATATTATTCATAATGATTTTATGCTATTGTTTTAATATATCCATATACGTCCCGTCCGAAAAACATTCAAAAAGTGAGTGATTTTGTACATGTTAACAAGAAATCTTCATTGAGATTCATGGAAATGGAACAGATTATATTAAAAACAACAATTCATGAAAGTATTTAACTGAATTTAAAGTTTATTCAACATCAATTGACTGCGATGTTCAACGGTAGCAATCATTAAAAACGCTATGAGTGAAGATAATTTCTAAAAAAAACTATTGTAATTGGTAATAAAAGTGATTTTCCGTAGATTTGTCGTTCAATTGTCAACATTAACATAAAAAAGTATGATACAAAAAAATTATTTGCAGCACACGTTCAAATCGATGTTAGTTAAGTTGAAAAAGCATATTTCGAATTAATAAAATTATTTTTGTAAAAATAAATTAATTGTTTCTCTTCCATTGCGGTTATTTTTCGGACAGCGGATATTTTATTATAAATTTTATTTTATTATATGTACATAAATTATTTGTCAGTTTCTATAATGGTTGAAAAAAATTGTGTCATTTGATATAGGTTAGAGAAAATATGAAAATATATAAGATCTATACAATATATGTTTTCATAAAATGTCATTCTCTAAAATCTTATGGAATTTTTTATAAGACACATTAAAATTTACTGCTTGTTCTATCTATATTTTATTTTCTACATTTGTATTATTAGTATTGCGACGTGTATACACAATTGACTATAATACGTACAGCTGTGTGTGCCGTGTGTATCATAATTATATCTATATCTATTGTAAATACAACCAATGTGATAAAACTTATAATAATTAAGAAGGCGCCGCAATTCTAAAAATTATTGTATTGTACAATGAAGATATTAAACAAGATATTGATATTGAATTAATACATACAAGTCTGTGTGTAATCAAGAATGGTAATAACAACGAAAACTGATTCAGAGGCACACCTAATTTTTGCGAATAAACAAAAAAACTTTATATTATTTTCGCATAGGTCAGCGACCGTGATAAAAATAGAAAAACATGACAATATTATTATTGATTACTACAAGGTGCGTCTCGTCAAGAAAACTATATTTGGATTACAATACCATTATATTTTGCAGTTTGACACTATAGACTAAAAATTAATAGAAAAAAAAAAAAAATTTGGCTGTACATTGCTAAAATTTCCCAATAATTTTTTAGGGTCAACGGATTTCTATTATTTTTTTTAATTATTATATTGTCAGATTGTCTAAATTTATAGAAAACATTCGTTTAAAATTTTCTCCTCGTTCCAATGAATATGAAAGTTTTTATGAAATATAATGAATTTTCGTGCTAAGATCGATCGAGAAAATTTTCTATATATTGTTGAATGAGTAAATCGATATTTTTATAAAAATCTTTTATATGAAAGATTGAAAATTCATATATTTTCATTACCTGTCAGAAAAAAATAGTAGAAAATCCGATTGTAATAGTTAGAGTTGATAATTTAAGGATATTTCAAGAATCATACAAGTATATTTTTTGAAATTGTGCATGTGTTTCATTTCAAGGACCATATAAAAGTACATTTTATTTAAAATTGTGGATTTTATACCGCATATGAAAGAGAATTAAATTAGGATTCGAGTGAAATTACTGAACCAAGGATTAAGGAGATTTTAATGGCTTTACAAGAATATTTTTTTGTACATGAGTTATTCTTGTAATAACCATGATCCTTGATCTTTAAAACATATAAGCAATACTCAATTTCTTGCAAGGAAATTGAATTATCCTTAATCTTTGAATACATATTAATATGTAAATTTTGAATTTTTATACACAAATTTCAATAAATGTGTTACTATTTTTTTTTTACAAAATTAAGTCTGAGCACTTATTGAATTATCATTTTTATTAATAAAAAGAGATATTAAAAAATACGGTTAATTTCTAATCTCTTTTAGTGATTAAATGCTTGAAAATTGTTTAGTCTCTGCCGCCATTATTTACCTGCTAAAAAACCGGCCGTTAATGGGTACTGGTTAAATTTAATTTAGTGCAGACATTAATATTAAGCTATATAAATTCAGATGTATTGTATTTTTTTAATTTAATAATTTAATAATTATTTTGCATTAGACATTAGTGGCAAAGAAATATTAATATAAATATTTCACACACATATATCAATTTATGTATACGCACGACTAATATTTATTTCTTTATAATTTTAATTGACATTGTACAAATGAAAATTTATTCATTTCAAATATTTTTATAAAAAATCATAAGAAGAAAACAAATTCTATGTTTATACGACCACACAGTTCATTTAAAGGTTTTACATTTTACAATATATTACTATTACAGAGAGAAACGAACGTCTTTCTTATACACAAATAGAGTTGCTATATATATATATTGTTTTTGCAGAGTTTTACATTTAACTAATACAATACAATATAAATAATTGGTTTAAAATTTTCAATTTAATTACATTACAATATATTTACCTTAAATTCTTTACTTTCTTTAATTCTTAACTGTGCCCTTGTTATATCGCCGGCTTTTGGTCGACCTAATAATGCCATTTTATCTTGTTCCGTTAAGTCTTCGGGGGCTTTAGCTTCAGCTTCAGTTACAGCATTTGCTAATTCATCTAAATTATATATATATATATATTTGTATATATAGGGGAAAAAAATAAAAATAAAATAAAAGTTAATTAAACTAAAATTCAATAAATATATTATATATATATTATATATAAAAAATGTATATAGAATATATATATATATATATTGGTATATACAAGACAATATTATACATAAATTATAATAAGTATATGTTTCATTCACTAAAATTACATTAAACAAAAGATGTTTGCAATGTTTCATTAACGAAAATACAATTTTGTGTACATCCAATGTATAGGAATAAAATAACATTGATATTATAATATGTAATTATGTTTTCAATAGGGAAGGATCTTTGTATATGAATATAAATAAATAGATAGGTATTATATTATAATATAATAATAATAATAATAATAATATAAACTTACACACTGTATATATTTATAATTATACATAAAAAATTTAGAAGCCAAATATATAATTATATGACATTATATATAATAATATGCTCGTGTATAAGATATAATCATAATATTATTTTAAACTGAACAATATAAATATATGAATTTGAAAAATTATAAAAAAATTCTTCTAAATTGTGTTACAATAATTCAATAATAAACTGAAAATATGTAATTTTTATTTGATTTTATTTTAATATATATAACATTCAAATTAATCTAATATATGATAATATCCATTTAATAATTTATATATGAAAATTTTATGTTCTTTGTTGTTCAGTCTAAATATCATTTGTATATTGAAACAAAAAAATATATAATACAAGATTTGGGAATTCGTTTATATATTTTATTTATTTTAATTATGCAGCCATATATGCATTTCTATTTTTGGTGAATATATTGTATTTTGTGTATATAAATTTATATATGTCTTATATATGTTAAATCCTTATTATGTTCATGTATGTATATATTATAGGATATAGTTCATTATATTTAAATAAAAACATAACACAAAATAAATTGGAAATAATAAATAAATAAAATAAATAAATAAATAAATAAATTAAATTAAAATAAATAATAATACAAAACAATGCATAATACATATAATAAATGAATGGATATATAAACAGCAGGTATACAAATTGAGTGAAATGGAAGCGTTAATATTACATTTTTATATATATATAATCTATAATTTTATACTTATATATATGTTTGTTAACACACACACACACACACACACACATTTATATATATTCATAGATAAGATAGATGCACAGGTATATAATAATACATTTCACTATATATATATATGGTATATACATACAACATGTAATATAAGAAATATTATAATCCCTAAAGGGGATACACAAAAGAAAGGAAAACCATCAAAAAAAAAATAAATATAAAATAAATAAAGAAACTTTTTGCTATTTTAAAAATAAAAAATTATAACATTCCATTCATATATGAAAAAAAAATAAAAATAAATAAAAATATATATAAATAAAATCTACTTTCATAAAAATAAAACATGAATGGTACAAAACAGATAAGTATTATCATGTCTATTTGTAAAGAAAATACACTGCTTCATTTGGTAAAAGCTTTAATAGTATACATATACATATTTAGCTATATGGTATATAGAAAGATGATACATATACATATAAATTAGATATTATATTGTTTTTATGGTGTATATATATATACAATTTCTATGTAAATAAAAACACAAAAAGCCTACGTATATAGTTAGATAGATACAAATATTCAAAGCAAAGGACAAAGATTAATTACCATGAAAAGAATTAATATATTTCAGTAAAACAATAAGCACACACTATACAATGTATAAGGAAAAAAAATATGTCTTATATATAATGTTGCTTTGCTATATATATATCTATATATGGTATATATTATATAGAGATTATATATATATAGACTTAGTATATCAATATATAAAAACATATACATAAGTTATACATAAAGATTTAAAATAAAATTATAAAAGATAAGATGCGCGCGATATACAAACAAATATGCAGTAAAACCTGTGTACTTTGATCGTATAAGATAATAAATAAACAAAACTGGCTGTTTAATATTTTCAATTATTATAGAAATTTTTATGAAATTTCTTACGAAATAATAGTCAAGTGTACTTAGATTCTATTGGAACTAGCAAAAATTGCGTAATTTATTCAATATTTGTGTTCACTCAGGAAAATCCTAGGTGTTTTGCCTGTACATTATGTATTTGTTATGTTAAGCATCGCATTGACATATTTACTTAATTATTTCAGTATAGCACATATAAATATATATAAATAAATATAAATAATGTGTCGAGCGTAAAAAAAAATGTTATGAGATTACAATATCACTATATTTTTATGGTTGCCGAGTTCATAGTAGGCTACATTATGAAAAAAAAAAAAAATGCTAATGTTCCCTCCTAATAAATTTTTCGAAAAATCGACTTTTAAAAATTATCATTCCTTTAAATTTCGGGCCATATAGTTTTAACGCATTTCTATTTTTGTATACAGAAATACAAATTATAATCAATTTTAAATCTTTCATATAGAAAAGCGATTTTTAATAATAAATTTTCTGTTTAATGTCAGTGAAATTTTGCAAATGCAATAATGTTACTGTATACATTATTTTTCTTACCATTTGGTTGTTAACTTTATACAGTATCACAAATTTCATTAAATTTTCTTTGTTACTGATTGCATTGATTGGTTGTATTCTATATAGCTGTTAGCAGTTGCGATAAATTGAGTTATAAGGATAAAATAATAAGGTAAGAAAAAAAAATCACAATCTCATATTATAAAGATACCATTTCAATAAAATATTGGAACAGAGTAGATATCTAATTATGCAATCTGAAACTATATATATTTAGGTGATATCATTTCATAGTCCAATATTCTATTGTAAATAAGTATAAGCATGCTGATGTTTTGTATATGGCGCCAGGCACACAACACAAACACAACTTAAGATTTAAGGTCAATCTGCTTGAATTGATTACTTGATTCTTGATATATGAAGAAAACAAAAACTTGCACGAAATACTAAAATTTGAAATAAGTATTTTATACTTAAGTTGTATGATATTTTAATGTTGAGCATCCGAACAATAAAGATATGAACAACATAATACTTAACAATCATTAAATTGAATTAAATAATGTTGCTGAGCTGGAGAACATATACTAAAATGTGGTGGAATTAAGTTTTAAATGTTTACTGTCGATCAAGTAAAATTATACTTACATTATATTCGAAGTTTTTTTTAATGGTTAGTTCAAAAGGATAAAAATTATTTCGCGTCCACAAACAGTTAAAAAATTTAAATAATTCAAAGTTATTTAATGCTAACAAAAAAGGAAAACAATTTGTATTTCGTCAAAGTATAATCAAAACGATATGTTTTTCTGCTACAACTTTTTTATGGTTATACATAATTAACCTTTTCTGTATATAGGAATAACATAAGTATAAACATATAATTCAAGTTTTTCAAACCATAAACACCAAATTTATCTAAAAAGGCTAGAGAAATTACCAATTTTCCCAGGTTTCTGTGTCCTCTAATTATCAATTTCTATATAAACATTAATATATAAATTGTTCATCTAATGCCAATATTTTAGACAATTTGTTTCAGATATAATCGATTGTTAAAAGTTAATCAAAGAATAAGAAGTCTATGCATGAAGTATGACTTTCGAAAATTAACTCATTGCATAATTTGTTCCCTATCGTTCACCAAATCATTCTTTTGTCTACAAAAAATAGAATCGTTTATTTAAGATGGAAAATGGAATGCACACTGATTGTATAAATGAACAAAATATATATAATATATAGCTATAAAGCTAAAGTTGAAATGAATGCGGGACATACAAATTGGTATATGCAATATGTTTGTCATGGTGATTTTACTGTATACATGTAAAATTTCTTAGTTCCTATAAGTTTTATTTATTTTTATTTTTGTTGAAAATTAATTTGAAGCAACAAAAATGAAAAATGGAAAATGAAAAAAGTGTAATGATTAATTTATTATTTAAGAATTGTGTATATATACCAAATATAATTTTTTTTTTAAATTAATTAATTGTTGATTTTTTTTTATTATATATAAACGCTCACAATATAAATTGCTTGATTATGTTTTTGTTTTTTTTTTGTTTTTAATGTTTGGAATAAAAGATTACAGTCTATTTATTTAAATTGTTACTTCCTTATAATATTAGAAATATATGTATACACCTCTTATCAAAAATAATCCAAACTAATGCAATAAAACTGAACAAATTAACATCATGTAGGATCGCGTATAGTTTGTAATTTCGGTTTTTTGTTTCTTTTAAGTTTGTACATAGAATTGTTTACATTCCCAACAACTAATTTCAATTTTGTAATTACTTGCAAAAGTAATTGCACATATTTTCATATTTCGATATTTTTAATAGAAATAATTATCAAGCAAATATTGTGTAATTTTTGCTACTGAAACGTTAAAACTGTTGAAATTGTTATGATGATAATTGAACTATCGAAAACAACAACAACATTGTTAACAATTTAAGTTTAAAATGTGTGCTCGCCTGAATCAATATTGGTCCTTTCGAAAGTTCGTAAAGTGTTACAAATGTGGAAGAAATTGTTGAAGGCAAAATAAATATTGATGAATAAGATGAATAATTTACTTCAAATTATTATTTAGTTAATATGGATCAGAGTAGTATATATATATACGATTTTAAAGTTATCGTTTGTCCGAAAAATAAGCAGAAAAAACCATGGAATTAATTAATTTTTTCAAATGCAATTTTATTTATTCTAATTACAATTAAAATAGATATATATCGTTGATTAGAAATTGGTTGAGTTGCATGATCGTTCATTGTCTACAATTTATGGGAACCGATTTCCTTTCATCGCTAAATGAATGCGCGCATATAATGACGAGTATACTCGTCCAAACCGTATATGTTTTACCGTATGCGTGATAAACGGTTGTACGTACCACTTGGAACACATTTTTTTGTGGATAATGCTTTTTCATTTCAGCAAAAGAGATTTGCTTTGATTACTTTTATCTGTGGATATGATATATCATATCATTTCAACACTAAGCCTTAGTTTCTGGTACGTATTGCAACCACCATGTTTCATCATCATATAGTTATAGTTCATTGAATCGTTCGTAAATAGATTGTTTTCAGTATAGCAATTTCCATTTCGATGAATCTAACTGAAGATTTTTTGCTAATTTCCACGCAATCACGGACATATTAGTTGTTTTATTCGGTTATCGATGTTGATGGTTTTGTGCGCGGGACGTTCAGCGTTATAACTACATAGCTTCTTTAACGTCTTTGAATCGTCGATGCTACTCACAAACTCGTGGTTTGGATAAATTATCATAATAAGCGATTTTAATCAATGGTAGCATTTTTAACAATTTCAAAAATTGTAATGGAATTTGGAATTTGTTATGGTCGCTACACAATTAATCAGTAATCAATACATGGAGTTAAGAGAGAAAATCCTTCTGGTTATTTTTTTTTTTTGCGGACTGACGGTGTATATTAAAAATAATATGGCATAAAACACATTTTTAATTTAATTTTAATTATTTTGATAAATATTCATGTAGTTTTTTTTAAATGTTTACGAAATCTATATATGTCTCAGTAACTTTGTGATATAGTGAAGAAATAAATTTAATATTTATTAAAAAAATAAAGTGTTATATAATTTTACAAATCATTTTTGAAATAAGTTGTATATAAATGTTTATAATTAAATTTATATATTTTCTGGGTATTTAATATTTAAATTTTACTATTCTATATTTTATTTGTTTCACATACAAATTTATAGACAAGTATTTAGTTATTTTATATTAAAACATATTTCCAAATTGTTATCTGCGGACAATCTAACGACAATACAAATGTTATATACGTGTTCGTGTACTAATCTATGCATTCATCTAATACATATCGTACAATGAAAAAGTTAAAAGAACAAACAAATAGATAATCTAACATGTCTAACCATACAGACAGATATATATAAATATATGAATTAATATTTTAATATAATCTATCACGTCAATCTCTAACCAAACTAAATCATAACAATTATACAAAACTTATATATATATATATATACGTCATTGTTTTGTATATACAAAATATTATGTGTATATAAAACAATACAAAAATGAAAATTAATTATATATGCACAAGCACAATGTAGATGTCAATATATATAGAGAAAGTAGAAAACAATGTTTTTGACACGTTTAATTATTATATTATTTAAGTACATATAACTAACAATAGGCATTATTTAATAATGATAAAATATAACGATATATTAAACAAAAACAATTGTATTCATGCATAATCAATTTATTATTTTATTACATTAATGCACGTTAATTATTTATGCCGAATTCAGAACTTTAAATTTTAATATTGCTATACTAATTTGGCACTCTTTAATTAATTAGTGAATTTAATTTCAAAATATGTGTAGCAGCTATATACATTAGCAACTCCATTTAATAGGGTTTTAGTTTCCATATATATGACAGTACGGTTTACGCACAATATCGAAATTTGTATATGAAATTCAAGTCGTATAAAACACGGCACTCGTGTTATACGAGGGTTACCTTTATGTAAATACGTATAATTTTTCATCAAAATTTACATTATTTCGAAATAGAATTTATCAATCGTCGCATTTTATTGGATTACATAAAACAAAAGCTTTATGTTTTGTTAACATTTATTGGGAAAATCGATAAAATATTTTTATGGTAGTAGATGCGTATAATATTTTAAAGAAATATAATATTAGTGTTACTGTAAATTCACAACGACGCACACAATATAGATGGACATATATATATGGTATATATGAGTATTGTGAGATCTATATAAACTCGTATATATTTACAATATTATTTATATTTATATAGTTTTTGATAGTGATGACTGGCGTTGTTATATGGTATATAAACAGTGGAATCTATAATCTATTGAATTCCCATTCAAACATGAGTTCGTTTCAAAAGAAAAATTTTGAAGTCTGTTGAAAATTACATGTAAATTTATTGTTACAATTTCTTGCTATTACATTGAATAGAAATTCCTCTGTATTATTTAGATGTGTATATATACGAAGAGTTAAACACTATATATAATATACTATGTATTTTACAACGATATAATGTAATTCTAACTGATTGTAATACATATTTATAATACATACAGCGTGTATTAAAATGTATCTGATAACAATCAACTTTACATGTATTCTAAGAAGAATATGTATTTTAATTCGAAAACACACTAGGAGGATATGCTCTTGCTTTATATAAGTTATTATAAATATAGATTTTTTTTTGCAGTTACATTGTTCCATCTGTGTATTTTTCGCAGTTTAGTTTTGAAATTAAGAAAAAAAAGAAATAAATAAAAAGTTCTTGTAGAAAATAAAATACAAAATTTATTCATAAACCAAAAACAAATCTATGTTTATTCTGTTATTTCGTTATCGGGTAGTTTACAGATGCAGAACTGGTAAATATTTAAACGGCGACACACTGGATAGAGTACATATATGATTTTCTAGTTGCCTATATTGTTATACACCTATATACAGTTCAATTCCTTGTGTCGACACATGGCCGATTGATGTCACTTAATTCTATGTCAATATACAATAAAATATTTTCGCCAATTTGTTCGGTAAAATTTATTATTTTTAACTTATAGATCATTATAAGTAGGTGCGCTACTCATTAATACAACCTGTATTAGAGATAAATATATCACTCGTTACAATAACTTAAAAAAAAAAAACTGTATTGAAAGTACTCGTAAATGTCATGTATATACTTGTACAACATAATATATTGATTTAGAAATTCTATAGGGAAACATTAACGAATACTTTTTATATCTGTTATTTAAATATGTTTATGCGGGCGTAGATATATGAATAATATATATGTATATAATGTATATCAATCCTCGAGAAATTTGCCAGGCATCTATGCCAGGCAACTGATGGTGGTGTGAGCGGGTGTATATTGAATTACATTCAATGCATGCTAAGTAACATGTGCGGGTCGTCCACAGTAACTCTTAAAATCAAATAACGAATTTTTAAATTAAAAACTCAAAATTCTTATTATTATATAGATTGCGAAAATTTAACCGGTCACGTTCTGCGATCACATTTCGTATACAAGTTTTTGTAAATATGTACCTTCGAAGTATCCTTAATGTTCGATGATCTGAAACAATTTGTAATGAGTATACATTTGGACGAAGTGTAAGCAAGATGATATTTTTATATAGGTGCTCGGTGCTAACTTGCGGACTTAGAGAAATTAATCATTTACAAACTGTAGATATTCTACTTGCAGCGTATAGTTTCTGTAACATTTTTCAATGCCAAATTCCCTTTTTTTTTTTTTTTGTTTAAGAAGTTGATAGGAATAAATTAAATTTAATGAAAAATGCTAAAGATTAGGCAGAGTTGTTACCAAAAAAAAAAAAAATTTTAAACCCTATATTTAGGAAATGTTTATAATTTATCTTTACATAATATTTTTCGATGGAACACTAACATAAACATAATAGTGGCAATGCAACGAAAATATACACACAAAATTAAAACTCAAGTTTATTTAACAACATTTACTGCTTTACATTGTAAAATTCTTTTAAAACACAAAAATTTTAAGTTAATTAATTAAAAACGAATACTGTAACATTGCTGTTATCAATTAAATAAAATTTTACAATGAAAACAGGAATGCTGTTGAAATAAACTTGTGTTTCAATTTGGGTATATATTAAATTTTGTTGAATTACCCCGACTATATTTACTATCTGAAAATAAAAAAAAAGTACAAATTGCTATTTATACGTACCTTCATAATAATAATAATAATAATTTTTTGACAAATCAGATATCATTCTATTATCTATCTATATATATTTTTTACGTTTTGAATGTATATTTCATTATATATACTCTTAAAATATATTACGGATTACGCATTAAAACCCTCAATCGTTGTGTTTTATTTTATACGTTATATAGGTATACTTTGTAATATATTGTATAAACCTCGCGTAAAACAAATTTATTATGTACGATATAAATTACATAATTTATACCATAAATACCTTTATACAAATACAGAGGTATTTACGAAATTATGTATGTTTAATATATGCTTATATATTGTTCACACTTTGTCAAACAATAAATAAATAATACAAAGTAATCGCATATACATAAATATTACATATAAATGCACAAACAAAAGTATACCCATATATTGTAGTTAAATCCATTCATTTATTTTAACATACACGAAATAAATATTTTATTTTATAAGTAGAAGAAAGAAATTATTATATGTATAATACCAAGATTTTAGGTATTTCTGTCATTTTCCAATTCAATGTACCATATAAGAAAACATGAATACATATGAAAACATTGTATATAAATAGTATATAATATAATATCATTGTATATGTGTGTAACTGCTGATTCCCACAGTTGAAATTAGGATAATATATTCAAATGTAAATACATATAATATATATTATGCGAAGGTTTATCTTTTAATACTTTTATTTCCATGGTTAGTATGTAGCATAAACAAAAAAAAATATACGTATATAAATATTAAATATTAACATAATTAGTATAAAGTAATTAAAAATCACATTATGTATAGATTTAATTTAATTTTAACATTTTTATCATCGGTGAATATATGAAATTTAAAATATCAGAATTGTTTGCTAGTTTTGATTTCAAATTATTTGATTACCTTTTTTTTTCATTACATATACTATTTATATTACAGAACTTAATCACAGTTATAGTACAGACATACTACACACGGTTCGGTGATGGTCAAGTTTCAAAATCCTCTCTAGATAATATTATTTTGGACGATATGTACAAAATACTTGTTTAAATACAACAATACATTCGTTTTTCTTCTTTTGATAAAAAACGCTTTCCAGGAAGACATTTTTTGAGTTTTGGAAACATATATGAATAGTTTGAATACGCCATCATTTTGCGTTTTAAATCTAGCAAATTTCAGAATTCACTAAGTGTCTCGCTTGGTTCCAAAAAAAGTTATTCCAAAAAGTTTTGAAACATATTCTCCTTATTTTTAAATTTTATAATACAATCAATGAATTAGAAAATATCTTTTACATCCCAGGATTCTTCGCTGCTGCAAATGAATTGTTTTAGCCTACTTTAGTGCATTGCTTCGACCAGGTTCTATATTCTTAATTTGAACTGCAAGCATTTCTAATTTTGGTGTGTAATTCTTGTTTTGTTCATTAGTTATAAAACAACGAAAAATTCAGTTAAAATTTCAAAATAATACGTATATGGCATCAGTAATCTGACACACTTCGAATCGCTGAAGGGAGTTCAATATCATTTCGGATATAGTTTTTATAATTTATTGTATTTTAACATTTTTTGAGCAGCCACTATGTGGATCATTTTCAATGACTTCCGATCACGACCATGTTTAAATTCAAATGTCCGTTCACAAATCATTATTTCTGAATGAGTATATTGACTTCCCTAACACATTTCCTCTGTCTCGTCGGCGTGAATGTTCATTGTCGTTGAACCAATATTTTAAATTTTGAATTTACCATAATCACAGCATGATTTTCAATATTTTCAATTTTAAAAAATAAGGCAATTAAGAGAATGACGAAAACTAACAAAAATCTTTCTGTGTCAGATATAAAAATAACATATGTAAATTTTGAACCATGGCATTTAAGATGAGAACGAATATTGAAATGTAATTTTTTTTTACTTCGAGCAGCCATAGTTGAACGAAAATTATGAATATTATTCTAATATTTACTTTTATTAAATTGTGATGAATTTTAAAAGAATGGTCTGTTGTGAACCGTGTACACAATTTTGTGCACGAAGAACGAAAGGGTTATATATATTTTTTAAATTTTATTATATAGTGTACCTATACTTGTAACCATTTTATGTAAAATAATAATAACAATTACATTATCTTTATCTATAATATTTACATTATCTATATTATTTCAACATTTAATATTTAATGTCTGCATAAAAATATTATACATTTTTCTTTCTATTTGCATATTACTTTGTTTACATATATTTTGCAATATTCTCAAACATAACTTCTTTATATATATATACCATATATAGATCACACATGTTTTACTGTTTTGTATGCATATGATAGTATACATATACTAATATAATACATGAATGAATGATACATAATATATTATGTATATTATTATATTAAAACATTGAATGAAACAATGTAAACATTACAATGTGAATTAACCATAAAACTTTATATCACCTCATAATCATAAATTTCATAAAATAACCCCTTCGGTATACTTAGTAGTAGCTATAGTATGATATATACATTTATATAATATATGATCATATCATACAATCTCTACACGTTAAATACATAATATGTGTAATGTATTAAATACATTATATGTGTGATGTATGTATATATATATATAAAATAATATAAAATTCTAAATCCTTTTTCAATCCAAGAAGACGTTTCATATCATATTATGGCACAATTTATATATCAGTTTTATCTTTTATGTATATAAATATATTATTTCTTCTTATTTTATTATTATATATGAAAAGTATATATTTATGGAATATAGATATGTTGTATATATAGGCAGAGTTGGAAACTATAATTTTAATTTGAAGTTAGTTTTTGGTTTTTCTGACTAATAAGTTTTGACTTTGGTTTTGTATATTTGATATTTATCAATTTTTGATATTTGGTTTTGGTTTTATACATTTTTGAATTGTGGTTTTGGTATTGGTTTTATAAATTTCTTGAGGTTTCCGTATGGTTTTGGTTTTGCTTTCACATCTCACACATTCCAAGAAAATATTGCAAGTTTACATCTATTACGGGTAAACTAATGGGGGAGATCGCAAGCTATCTGACAATAGATTAGTGAGAGATTTTGTTTTATTTCCAGCAAAATCGTTGTCACTTTTTTTTGTATATATATGATTAATTGCTGTTTTTTTGCCTTTGATTATATTATTTGTTTCATTTGGTTTTGGTTTTTGGTTTTGTAAAATCGGTTTCCAGCTCTGGTTGAGTATGTAGGTACATATTTTTTATAGAAAAATACCATAATAACATACACTGTATACGTATGAGTAAAAGTATTAAATGGAATTATATAAGAAAAGAAAATCTTTTCTTATATATTTATAATTCATCAATACAATAAATATTCGTTCACATACACACTACAAGCTAATATTTTATTTTAGATATAGCATCGCAACCCATGTATATATGTATATGTAAAGATATAAAGAATAATAAAGCGAAATCATATAACAATTGGAATATTAATATTAACATCTTTCGAAAAAAAAGAAGCTTTATATACTTATGTTATATAAAAGACATACAGCAAAGTTGCAAAAAGTTTCTATTTTATTATATACTTAAACACACACATATACATAAAAGTTATGTGTATCAAAATATTTCTATATATCAAGTTAAAATTAACGATGACATTGTAATCATTTATTTCTAATTATATCGTTATTTGATGTGTACGAGGTGTGGCTATAAAAAACGAAATTGATGCTCCAACAGAAGAACTATTTACTATACGCATGTTATTTGAATGTTTATACTCGAGATTTTGAGTGATTTAAGTGTTTCCAAGTTGATCGAGAAGACAATGACAGTGATACAAGGCCTGGGTCGCCCTTCCGCGACAAAAACGGATAAAAATATAGAAAAAATTTGTAATTTATTTCGATGTGACCGTCGGTTAACTATTTGTGCGATGAGTGAATTTCTATAGGAATTGAAAAAGTATATGCGCGTAAGGCATAACAATTTTAAAATTCAAAAAGTGTGTTCGAAAATTCTGGTCTAAATTCCATAATGGAATAAAAAGAAGTTCGTGAAAATGTTTGTACTGACAATTTGAATTCCACATTATTATTAATATTTTATTAAAAGAATTTTATATTGGTCTTATTATATTCACATGATATTTATTCGAATACAAAATTTCAAAAAAATTAAATTATCTTTGTCATTTTACAGCATCTTTAAAAATTTGTCATAAATTAATATAATATTTATTTGAATAATTTGAAATAATCCAAATAACACATTGAAAATTAGTTCTAATTTGATTTAAATTAAATGAGAAATTACTAAATTGTCTATATGTAGAAGATTCAATAATAAATTCCTTTAACATGTCCTGCGTATCATTTTGAGATCTTTACAGTTTTTGATAATTAGTTTTCTATATACAATTGTTAATATATTATCAAATTTATTTTTAAATTATAGCTTTTAATGTATAAGTAAAAAAATTGTTATATTATTAAAAGGGTTCTAACTTAAACTAAATTATTTCATCTTTTATTCTAAAACTATTTATCAACTATTTGAGGAAAGAAAATAATTAAAATATAAACTAGATAGAATTCAGATTTTCAAACGCCGTTTATTTATTTCATTAGTCTATCTCTGCTGGTTGTAATAATGATATTTGTAATCTTAACAGAGAAAGAAATGTATAATAGCATAAAATCAAATGTTAGCATTATTCAAAAATTATTTTAACCCATTCTGGGAACTTCTTAACAAACATCATTTCTGTATATAAATACATTTATTATATTTATGTATTCGTATATTTTTCAAAATATTTAATGCATGTATTAGTGCGAAGTTTGAAGTATGAATATGACAATATATGTTTCACATCCATAAATACACCTAGTATTATAAAGTATAATTACGTATAGTTAAATTTACAATATAGTTTATGAAGGAAATTCTATGTATTTGTATACATCTAATCATTTCTATATAGAATATTTGTGCATATATAAATCAAATGTATATAATAATTAAATTCATTATCCCTTATATTAATTATCAATTTTGACATTATTATTCAGCAAATTGCTCATATTTTATAAACATATTTGTGTAATTTTGTGTATGTACAGTACATACATATATTAATGTACGCATTTATCAGTGACAAATGTATTATATAATATATATAAGGTTGTCAAATATCTCCCTTCCGCCTTTTTGTCTTTTTAATTTCGCGGCTATGTACAAAGCGCTACAGAGCTCGTATCTGGCAACACTGTACATAATTTGAAAGCTCTTGACATAACAAACAAAACGACGCTATGTATGATTAGTTTGGATATTGCGTTCAACAGTTATAGACGTGTAAACATGGAGTTCACTAACGCCGAAATTCGCGCTATTTTAAAGTTTTCCTTCGTTAAAGGCAAATCCGCTAGAGAAACGTTCCGTGAGATTAATGGTGTTTTGGGGGATGGTACTCTATCACTTCGAACTGCGGAGGAATGGTTTCGACGATTCAGAGCCGGTGAAAACGACACCATGGATAAGCCAGCCGGCGGAAGACCTGTGACGACAAATACCGATCAAATCATGGAATACATCGAGTTAGACCGGCATGTGGCATCTCGTGACATCGCCCAGGAGATGGGAGTTAGTCACCAAACCATTTTAAACCATCTGCAGAAGGCTGGATACAAAAAAAAGCTTGATGTTTGGGTGCCACATGAATTAACAGTGAAAAATCTAATGGACCGAATTTCCATTTGCGAAATGCTGCTGAAACGGAACGAACTCGACCCATTCTTGAAGCGGATGGTGACTGGCGACGAAAAATGGATCACATACGACAATATCAAGCGAAAACGGTCGTGGTCGCAGGCCGGTGAATCGTCCCAAACAGTGGCCAAGCCGGGATTGACGGCCAGGAAGGTTTTGCTGTGTGTTTGGTGGGATTGGAAGGGAATCATCCACTATGAGCTGCTCCCATATGGCCAGACGCTTAATTCTACCATCTACTGCGAACAACTGGACCGCTTGAAGCAGGCGATCGACCAGAAGCGTCCAGAATTGGCCAAAAGGAAGGGTGTAGTGTTCCACCAGGACAACGCCAGACCACACACTTCGTTGATGACTCGTCAGAAGCTACGGGAGCTCGGATGGGAGGTTTTATCGCATCCACCATATAGCCCGGACATAGCGCCAAGTGATTACCACCTGTTCCTGTCCATGGCGAACGCCCTTGGTGGTGTAAAGTTGATCTCAAAAGAGGCTTGTGAAAAGTGGCTGTCCGAGTTCTTCGCAAATAAGGAGGGGGGCTTCTACGAGGGAGGTATTATGAAGTTGCAGTCTAGATGGAAACAGATTATCGAACAAAACGGCGCATATTTGAACTAAATCCGATTACTGTAACACTTTTTATAAAGCATTGAATAAAGAGCAAAAAGGCGGAAGGGAGATAGTTGACAACCTAATATTATACAACATACACAGTCTGTCCCATAATAAACCGGAATGGCTATCTAAACCAAATAGAACACGTATAGCTACCGCACTTAGTTCATTTTTGTGTTTTGTGAATGTTCCTCAATAAACACACAAAATTTCATAACATTGCATTCAGTAGAAACGAAAATAGAACACTTAAAATTACAGATGTTTTTGTGCGTCGGTCCAGTATAAATGATTCACAGAAAGCACAGAGAAGCAATAAGTGGTTATAAATGACCATGTGAAGCAATTTACTGCAGAAAACATAGATTGAAAACATTGAAAACATGATTTTGTGAATATTTCTAAGAAATCTTCAGCGAGATTCATCGAAATGGAGCTTGGAATACTAGACTTGTGTGACAGATGCATTTCAATTGATGGAGTTTATTTTGAATATATAAAATGGTGTTGGTGAAAATTTTATATTTATTTTTGTGTTTTTTAATCCATTCCGAAATATTATGGGACAAAGGTTGTATATATTAATATATCTATAGATATATAGATGAAATCAACATAAAACAATATAATTACATATTATATACAAACTATAATAAATAAATGAAAATAAAACATATTTTAAATAATTGTTTAATGATACACATGCATTCATATAATTATATAAATATGGTACAATAAAAATACAACCCACAAAAATATTTTTATGTCCCAGTATAAAATAATATGTTTAAGAAATTAAATTTATGATATGCTTAAACAGTTGCAGTAGAGTTATTCCCGAATTTTTATTTTTATTTATTTTTACATTTATTAGCCATATTATTATTATTATTATTATTATTATTATTATTATTATTATTAAATATTAATGTACGAGTGAGTTTTTTTTTATATGTACAAAATAAAGAAATAACCATTAAATTATTTTAACATAAAATGTTATAAAATTGTTGCAGCTATATGTGTATATACAGCAGAAAACCATTTTTACAAATACACAATGATCTTAAAACCAGAAATTCTTAACAGAAAAACTTTTCATTATACAATTTACCATCGCATATATAAATAACAATAGCGACTATAACCGATAAATTAATATATAAAATGCCAACATAAAATTTATAGAAAAATATATATTGTATAAAAATACATAAGTAAAATTTGTATGTATACAATGTAATTTTTTTTTTCTTTTATATCAACGAGTACATCTACACACATTTTCTTAGTTAAAATTTATTTAAGTTCTTCTGCATTTGACAAACAGAATTGCGTATAATATATATATGTTTAAGTATTTATTTATAATGGTTTTAGTATATTATATAAATATACGTTTCGAGAACTCATATACAGAATTATATTTATGCGGACATTTTTACCATGTATTCTCGTATTTATATAATAATATGTATATTAATATACGTGTTACAAGGATACAAATAAATTTTTGTCATAAAATATATCATTATTTTGGCAATATATTTTATTACATACATTGTAAGAGAGTGTATTTCATAGAATGTACCAGTCATACAACGAGACAAAAATTCTATACGATGAGTATTATAAATTGTACTATGGAAAAATTCGTACAACTATTAAATGAAAAATAATATATGAATAAATGACATATACTCCAATGTTATTATTAAACATATAGAGACAAAAAAAATTCTTAATTAATCACCCATAGAAATTAATGGCTTTTTTTTAATAGATTGTTGTTAGATACATATGAAAAATGGTTTACTTTTATTAAATTAGAAATTTTCAATTAAAATATTTTTTCCACCATTAAAAAACCAAATGAAAACTTCAAAAAATGATATAATATTATATATCTAAAAAACCAAATTTATACAGCATTTCTTAATCGCCAATTATCATACTTGTAAATCGCTACATGAATGTGATGTGAATAAAATCAGTGAATAAAAAATTTTCAACATAAATATGATATTTAAAGCATTGGCATTTCCGCGAAGTTTCTAAAAGTGCCATAATGATCAATGATCATCTTTAGGGATTCCCACTTTTTAGAAATTCGATGTTCGATATGCTTCCGCGTGATTCGTTTTTCTTTGAAATAAAATAATGTATAATAAAAACTTCTTGCAAATGATATTTTTTTTTCTAATCAAATTGGATATTTCTCTGCGAGATAAAAATGATATATGTTTACACTTCAAATAAATGTATATTTAAAATGTAAGGTTACTGTAACACCTGCTTAAAATACATGTGTCGTCAGATTTAGCAAATGCTAGAAGCAGGATTAATAGTTATTAATAAAACGACGGATTCATATTTTTATGGTATACCCAATAGTTAAAATATTTTTAAAAATATCTACTTTATTAAGACTAGTGCGTTTCTTATATGGTAATTCGTTATGAATAAATAGACTTACCAAAATATATGTAAATACATAATTCGTAATTCGTTATAGTTATGCTAAAACTGGAGCTCACAGTTGTTAGAGTGCGTTAAATTAAATTTGAAAATTGCAACTCTGATTTCAGGTGGTGACATGAGCAAAATTTTTCAGTATTAGTCAAACTGAAAATTGTACGTTAGTAAATTATTATTTCTTCCTCAATGGGATGAAAACGATAAAATATCTTTGAAAATATAATGTAGAATAGATATACAGAATAATTAGATAATTAATTGATAATTTACTCTTTGACTTGCCAAATAATCTCGGTGCTAAACTTTATGGTTATTTATCGGATTCAGGAATTATTTCTATATAAAATGAGCATTATAAAATTTTCACTGTTTTACATGGTTTCTGTAATATTTTTATGGTACTAAATCGAAATACATATTAGTATAGAAAATAAATTGTAAATTATGACCTTTTGGAGATTAACGAAATAATATTGCTGTTTATTATTTATATCAATTTTTTTTAATAACTGAACAAAGTTTTAACAGATTTCCATTTTATAGAAATGCAAAATTTAATCAAATTTAAAACTTTCATATGAATAAATTTTTTCAGACATTTAGAAAAATTATGAATACGATTATCCTATCAATGACATTTATTTTATATACCAGATATTCAGTCAAGTTGGTAAAGTAATCCGCATGGATGTATATAACAATTTACCACTTTATTCACAGTTATAGAAATATTTATAGATGTTTCCTTAAATCCATTATATTTATTTGAGTGTAATTAGTCCATCCATTGATAATCTTTTTTTTCCAACAATATATTTTCAAAGATATCCAATTTTTATTATTCCATAAACGAACAAATGCTAACCCAAATGTCTCCCAAATGTCTATTAAAAAAAATACCGAAAAATATCACATGAAAATTTAGGTAATTGAACCTAAATTTCACAATTGATTAGCATCAACGCCATATGCTCAAATAAAAAATTAAATATATATAAAATTTATGTATATGTGCATTTTATAGATAAAATTAAATATTTAAAGTTTACATCAAATTGTCTTTTATTTTAAAGTTAATATTTGATTAATTTAATTTGTGAAATAACAAATAGAACAAAATATATTCGTATATAATTATAATTATTTATTCATATTTAATCTCATTATAAAAGACTATTTATATAAAAAGATATATGAAAATCTCGTATGTGTTATTCATTACTGTAATATCTTTGCGTATGAAGAAACACATATGTTTATAAGTTAAGAAAATACATTAAAATGCTATATAACAAGTTAAACTAAATAATTATGCAGTATTTACGTCATTTATTTAGTCCATATATAACTTTATAATTTCTATTCGTATATATTATATATAGACTTAAATTATAATCTGTTGAAAAATTTGAAAAGGGTAATTTATTCTTATAGCAGTCATTAGCATAATCAATTTTTTTTTTTTTTTTGAATGAATAGTAACTTTTCAGTTTATCTCTCAGTATAATTCAATCAAATTATATAAATTTATGTAAAATCAGATATAGATATATTATAAATACATATATATTAAAGTAAAATCAAAGGCATAAGACTGAATGATAAAAAAAAAAAAACTCACACATATATACCCATTTCAAAGTTGTTGGCAGTTATTTAGTATAACTATGCAAATATTGAGATTTAATAATATCATTTTATAACAAAAAAAAAAAGAAAATTCTTTAACAAAAAGAATTCTTTTCTCTGTCTACATAAATATAGTTTTGCAGAAAAACCATACATGAATAATATGTAAGAATATATAGGATTATTATTATAAATTAAATTCCCTTCATATACTAAACTATATATATATATATATATATTTATAACATTATATTTAAATCCATTTATCACAGAGGAATTTAATTATTTAACACAAAAAAAAATCGCAGAAATAAATTTGTGATGGTAATTTATTCGAATATATATAACATAAAGAAATATACTTTTTTCCACATTATATATGAACATTTTTATTTCCCTCTTGTATAAATATTTATCATTTTATTCATCAGTCGTATAAAATGCAATCACACAAATTTGTGTAAATATTATAATTTTCATGAATTTTTATTTATCTACACGCAGTATAACGTACATATATACAATTAAAATATAGATTTGAAGATATAATATCGTGTGACAACAAATATTGTTCTTTAAATTATTAAATGTTTGTGTTATCTATTTATTTCGACTATAAAGTTCTGAATAGTTAAAGTTTTAAATTCAATTAATAATTTTATATTCAGACATTTACATTTACAATGTATGTAATTATTTTATAGAAGAACAAATTCTGCCTACACATAAATATACAATATATGTTATGCTACATAAAATTGTTTAAATTTTAATCCAAGTTACATTTCATTCAAAGAATATATATATAACCCAAAATTTTAAATGAAAAGGTACAACACATTTACTATTATAGAAATATAGGTACAGTATATATGTTCAAAGTATATACAGTGCGAACAAGGACAGTTTCATTTCTTGGTGGTATTATCAATATAATTATATACTGCGTATACAAACATATTCTCATAACAGCACTATAGCTAAGGGAATATGTTGATGCAAAATATATCAGATCAACTATATCTGGCTCTTTACAGTTTAAACATAAAAATATGAATTGGGTGAATTGGGGGAATTGGGGAAATTTTCACAATTAACATAAAGTTAAGTTAGTAAGTGAACTTATGTGGTTCAACTAAATGAGTAAGTTCATAGAATATAAAATGTCAAGGTTATTATGCGGTTGACATATATAATCATCATGACGAGAGGAAACTATTAGGTAAACACACTGTGTGATGAAAAGTAGGCTCAAAATTAATGTGGAATTACTGCTTAGCTTAATCATGGAAAAATCATATTAATAGCATTCAGCAATAACGATAAACTCTGCATTGATAAGGGATGAAAATAAAAAACTATATTTATATAGGAATAACAATACAGACAGTAAATTTCTACGGAAATTAACACAATGAAGCAGTGGAAACAAATATTCAAACATTTGCAGATATTTATTAAACGCAAAGCATTAGAATCTAACCCGGTAATATATCGTGGTGGATGTATACCGTGATATTGTCGGCAGCTATCACTAACGGTGCAATATAATAGTTTGATGTGATATCGAGTCTTACGTATACCATTTGGGTTTAATTTTATCGATAGTAGGGGTTGCTTATACTTCAGATATACTCCAACCCAATAGAATTCTATCTAGCAAAATAGAATAATTTTCGATATGAAAAATATAGAAAAATTTTCTCACGTCAGGACCGAAATTGACCGAAATTGACCTCATACTATGTACGAATAACAATTGTATTGTATCACTTAAAAATAAACAAAAATCGAAATACAACGATTAGCATATATAAATTATGACATTATAGAAATAGATAATTAAACAATAACGATATGCATTCAAAAGTAAATACAATATATTGATCAACGTGTGATCATTTGCGGTTTTTATAATAAGCTTTGGTACGGCGAGAGACTGTACAAAGACTAAATACACGGAAATAATAAGAATAAATGTGTCTTCGAAGCAGAGAATCGAAATACATGTACAAATTAACTTATCAATAAAAAATCATCAGCAATGAAAATCGATTGCTATTATATGACAATAATTGTGTGAATAGATTGAACGAATTTGAAAGGAATTACAAAATAACATCATACAATACTCAATTTATTTTCTGTTATTATAATTGTAAAACATTTGTATATTAAATTTGACATTATATACAGCAATTTAGTTAAATTTAATGAAATATGTTAATTTAAATTTCGTCGTTTCAAATTAGATAAAATTTTTTTTTTTTTAATTCTGTATTGTGTTGGCCGAAATATACATTTCAAGAATTATTGATTTCACAAAAGTAAACGATCAATAATATAAATATATAATTTTTTAGAGTATATGTATTATATATTGTATTTGTATATAAATGTGTAATTGTTTATGTTATTAATAAATATTTATGAGTAATTTATATTTATATATTCTTATAATGCATATAAATAAATAAATAAACGAATATCCCTTAAAATCTTATAAATTTATATATACAAATAATATATATATTAGTTAATTCCATAAATAAAGAATTTGCTTTAAACATTGGAATTTATATTATTTAATTCTGTTTAAAAATAATAATAATTATTATTATTATTATGAAATATTAATAAATAATGTAAATTTATAATATTAAATATCTTATTTTATATAATTTTTATACGATATGTAAATGTGGAAGAGCTTTATATATATATATAGAGATCTGTAAAAATTATTGTTAAGTATAAAAATTAAGGTTTTCCAAAAGCTTTCAATACGATTAATAATAAATTTTTAAGCAAATGAATTAATGATTATCAAAGAGAATAAATATATTTTAATTTTAAAGTATTGTATAATATAAATTTATACTAATTATACCTTCAATCTAATTATGAAATTATAAAAAAAAAAATCCATTTCCAAACACATCTTATTTTATTCTCTTTGCATATTATATTATAAATGACATATGAATTTATGTGTATAGCATTTTCATTCAAATTCAATATTTTATAATAATTATATTATAATTATATATAAATTATAAATAGCAATTCATATAATACATATAAAAGGCTATATATAGTAGGATGGTATAGCTTTTAAATCAATTAATAAAATAAACATTTTCCAATAAATTGCAATCTATAAATTATAATAATTAAGTGAATATTTTTATTAAATATATAAGTAAAAACAAATAACAGAAACACAACAATAAATAATTATCTAATTTATAAAATAAATATTCTATTTACTTACAAATCGAAACCATTCATGAATGAATTTTTTTTTAAATTTGTATGTACATTTTTATTTTTATTTTTAATATTATTTTTGTTTATACATAATTTTTTTTTTTTTTTTTTAATAAATAGAAGATAAAAAATACAAAGCGTCAAACATTATTTTTATTTTTATTTGATAATTTATTTTATTTTATTTTTTTTTTCCAGACAAAATTCGAAGCATAATTTTTGCGACGATACAATTTTTTTAATTTTTAATATTTTTATAATCAGTCCAGGTTTTTTATTTTTTGTTTGCATAGTAGAATTTTATTTTTTATTTTTTTGTAATAATTAATAGTAGAAGTATTAAACAATACAGGCGCACATGTCGATTATTGATTGATAAAGTAGAAAGCAATATATATAGAACATATGAAGAAAGAAAACTTAAATGAGTTGATTTTATTTTTTTTTTTCTTTTAATAAGTATTAAAAATTTAAATTCTAACTTATTTAATATTAACAAAAAAAAAATAAAAAAACGTTTGAAAAATTAAAAATTTAAAAAAATATCGTAATTAAATTTATTGCATATTTTTTAATATTTATTTAAACGTATTTGTTTTGTGGTGTCAATAACAGCGGAAAAAAAAATAAATCACGTTACGTTAAAAAACTAACTATTTTCAAAGTTTATTAAATATTTATTATTTTTCTATGTAAAGCAAAAATCGAAAACAATAATAAATAAGGAGAAACAGAACAACACAAATCCTAATTCTATATGATTGCTTCAAATCGAATATAAAAAGGAAACACACAAATTCCTTGTCTCTATGCATCGCTCTCTCTCGCTCTTTCTCTCTGTCTTCCTCTCTCCGAATAATAACAGACCGACCGTTTTCAAAATTAAAAATTTCACGTAGCTGCTTCATTAACAACTTCGTTTTTTACAATTCATAATATAGCGAATAATGTCAAATGAAGTATTTGACCGTATAGCACAATCAAAAGTTGGCAACAGGAGCAACTTTAAAATTTTCATTCCAAAAACGGCAATAGTCATAAAATTTAATAAAATCAATTGAGTATAGGCATTAAAATAAGTTTAATATATAAGCAATGATATCTAGAAAAGATAGTTTTCACCTCAACTAAAACAGTTTTGATTGATTTCATATTTTGTTTAATGTGCATCTATTTGTGACTTTGTTTTCGAAAATTAATTAAAATAATTGCTTATTAACTACATAGCGTGTGTATATGGTGTTAAAATTTTATAAAATATGTGTTAAAAATTCAATTTGCAATATCTCTAACTATATATAATTAAAAACTCTAAAAGGGTCTAACTAAAACATATATATAAAATATTTTCGTATGAAAGTAAAATAAATAAATCAAATAAATGTTAAATAAATTCAGAATTTTCATTGTTAAACCAAATAATTGTGTACACTTAAATTAAATTTATAATTAATAATTAATATAAATAACATTTGTTCTCATTACTTTCCTTCCAGATTTAATTTAATTGCAAGCAATGAATTGACGTTTTTTCATTGATTTTGAACGTTTATATGATTTATTACAATGCGATATTCTTGGAAATTAAGCATGTCCATGTGTGATACCTCGTAAATATCGAATTTAAAAATTATACACGGAATTGAGTTGAATTAATGCTTTATTTCCAGCATTCAATAAAATTAGACTTGATATAACTCAAATGAACATAGAATATTAAACAGGGAATTGAGTAGAATTGATGTTGAATTAAATCGAAGACACTAGAGCAAAGGAAACTATATTTGATATTTTCCTATTAAAATACATTGTAGCAGGTGGAGCAATATAACTTTGACAACTACACCGACAAAGTGATTCATTTTCTTGTTCAAACCTCAAGTTCTTGCTCTTTTTCTATTTTAATGCACTTAATTTAAGGCTAAGCTGTTTCGACTGTAGTATATTTGTAACAAAATACAAAAAGATTCAAATCCAATCGAAGAAGTCGAGAAATTTTTTAAATACTACAATTTCAAAACAGGGTAGAACTAGCGAGTTGGCTTATTTATTTATGTATACTGTATATTTCAAAGGTTTATCGTATAACACAGAAGATATCGGATTGTAAAGGATTATTATTTGAGTCTTAAAACTGTAGTATTTTTTTTTTCGAATTAAGCAAGTATATAGAAATTTACAATGGGACTGTATAAATAATTTTTATGAAATATCTTAGAACAGGCAATCAAGCCAGGTTCCCAGAAACTAGATTCCAGGGACCTACAAAATTACACAATTTCCTTAACGATTTTAATTAGAATTTGGTATGCGGGTTTCTAATAGGATTATATAATTTATTTTCAAGACGTTCATAGATTTACTAAGAAATTTCCAAAAATATTGCAATTTTGGTCATGTCTTCACCAATTTTGATGAATTTTCGTGTTTTAGTGAAGGAGTGTAGCGGTTAAAATAATAGTCGAATAAAGATGGATGTAGATTAATACAATATTCAAATTATACAGAATCGACTTGCATAAATGGTGACATCAATTGAGCGTCTGGAACTCGTACGATAAACAAGATTAAAATTAAAGAAAAAAGTTAAGATGAAACGTCTCCCGGTGCAACGACCTATATATCCACATTGAACTAAAAGAAAAACTATAAATAAGTAATTATTTCTTGTATTTTTTATAGAGAGATATGTGCAAATTGAATTTTTCCTTATATACTCGTATGAAAATTACATATATTTATATAGTGATTCAAAATGCATGCTGTGCCAAACCTGTGTGTGTATTATATTGCATGGCTGTTTTCCTTTCTTTAATCTTAATATTCAATTTTCATTTTTCTTACTTTGTTTGTTTTTGTTTTTTTATAATAAAAAGTTATCTCTTTATGTGATTAAGGTTTTTCTTGAATTTACTTTTTTTTTTGCAGAAAATCTAAAGTATTTTTTAAAAATGTATTACGAATTTTTTTTTTTTTGTGATTATGTTGGATTTATAATAAAGTTTGTATGTGTTCAAACAGCGACTGATGGAAGATTTTTCATCAATTTAATACATTATGAATTTATTGTTTATATTATTTAATCAATGATTTTAAATGTAGATCATAGACAGAGAGATAGAGAGAGAGAGAGAGAGACGTGATTTATAATTGATCTTGCACTGGTAATGCTGCTCGCAGACAAACATATATTAGCTTGATCATTGTTATGCCTTGAGTTGTGTTGAATCTCAGTTTTATTTTGATATTTATTTAAAATCAAATGCTCAACTATTGCGATCGATATTCGAAATTTTCGTTATAATTGTGTTGTTTTAAATAAATTATCTTATGAATAAGCCGATAAACACAGCATCTCAACATTGATTTAATGTTTGAACAGTAAAATTTAGTTTATCCGCGCATTGGAAATGAAATAAATAATTTTAAATAATTGTATTATTTTCTAGGAAAATGTTACTTTAATAACAAGCAGCTATAGGCGTGACTAAGGAATTGCCCCTTATATAGGGTTAAGAAAGAGCATCAAATATGTAATACTTTGAATTTGAATGATTCTGTTCATTATATAGCTCGTTGTACTTATGTATCTTCATTATATTTTATATAGAAATTCACAACATGAAAAATTGATTAATTTTTTATTAAATTAAATGTGGCAATGAAAAAATAATAAATTTGTGTCAGAATATTTATGTTTTGTTGTGCAATAAACTGTTTAAGTAAATACACTTTTTTTTATTAACCCTTCGGGAATCGAATAAATTATATTGGCTTCATACAAATTTCTATGTAATATGTATGTAACGGAAATTGGAGGATAATATGACAATAACATTATAAGCAGTGGCGTCGCGTGATATTTTCTATTAAGTAAATATATTCATTTATTTTCATCACATTACATGTAGAAACATAGTATTTAAAATTATGACCAAAAAATTTCACATGTAAATTTCGGGAATTCAAGCCGAAGGTATTTCACAAATTATGAGAGCATGAAAGCTAACCACTGACAGTGAGTACCACTAAGTATTATAGTATAATATGAACAAAAAAACTACCAAAAAATAAGTGAAACGAGGAGTAATCAGTATATTTTGATATTCTCCATATACACTCAATTATATTTATATGCGAATCGTCGTTATTAATTTAATTCATTTACAGATTTGCATATACATAATTCTAATTGCGTAAGTATACAATATATATATTGGTATATAAATATGCAACAATTACTAAATTAAAATTAAAATGTTATTGAGTATACGTATATTTTTTATGTGCACTATGTTTTATGTTATGTACAAATGTTATATTATAATACGATTCATTTTAAAATTCTATATAATTTATTATTACGAATTTTATAGAGATTAATTTTTAAAATCTGGCCTCTTACATTTAATATAAATATAAATAACTTAATTGCAAAAATTAATTTAAATATATATATTGACACAAAACAGCAATCTATTCTAAAACAAAATAAAAAAAAAAATTAAAAAAAAAGTATAAAAAAAAAACCGAAAAGCTAATTTTTTTATAAAAAAAAAAAATAATTAAAATAAATTTAATAAAATTATGAAATTAAAAAACGATAAAAATTAATATAATTAAATTAAATAAATAACAAAAGAAAAAAAAATTTATTTGTATTAAATTATTATATTTTAATAATTTTATATATATTTATAGTAACAATAAAATTAAATTATTTACCTCCAACCATTTGCGGTTCACCAAGGTTAACATAAAGTAAAACATCTTTTTCATAACTGCCTTCCTCTAAAATTACTAGTGGAATAGTTTTTCTGAAAAATTACAAATCAAAAATAATATATTAAAATTTAATTTATTACAATTATTTAATTTTTAAGTAATGCAATTTTTTATTGGCTATTGTTGATAGAGAAAATTAAATTTTAATTATTTTTAATTTAATTTAATCACATAATGAAAAAAGGTTTTAGTTTGTATAAAAATGTGCATACATTTTGATTTAAAATTTAATCTGTGATCAGAAATTTCTTCATGTGGTGTATCCGATACATTCACATACTTTCGTCATTTAATTTAATTTATTTGTAACACTCTTCAATCAATAAAGTCCTATACATTATACTCCATTTAAGTGTTTCTGTGTCTGCGTACGACAGACGTAAGCTATTTTTTACTTGATGTAGATTAGTGAAAACTTTTAAGTCATACAGAATATAGTTTTTCTTATCAAACCTTCAAAAACTCTGATTAAATTTGGTATATTATGAATTGGAAATGGAAATATTTTTTATATAAGATGCTCCCTTCATAGTTTTATAGAAAGTTTTACACTGCAATTCGGATAAAATCGTTGTAAGATATTTGAAATATTATTGTTCTTGAAACATCAGTTCGGTATCCGAATAGGAAAGTAACTTATTTATATATTAAAATTAATGAAAAGAAATATCTATATTTATTTTCGTTTTCTAAATTAATTCCTTAAGGTCTTTATAATAGTTTTAACACCGGATACACAGAATCTAATGTTAATTAAATAAAATAAAAGTTATACCGATTTAAATTATTTGAAATTTGTAAATGATTGATATTTGTAATATAGCAAAAAATATAAATCTGTTTTCTTTTAACCCGGTTTCATAAATAAATTTCAAAATACATATAATCTACGCAATATTTCTGTTTTAAATAAAGAATTGTGTTTGTTTTACACTTTTACAATATACAATTCAATCTGAAAAAAAATTTTAAAAATAAAAATAAAATAATCAATAAAAATAAATAATGTATACACATTAAAGTTATGTTTGAGTTGGTTTTTCTACACACAAACTTACGATAGAATGATAATTGATAATATATTGAGTTGGCAAGAAACTTCTGGTGCCTATCAGCAATAAACTAATTCGATTTTATATATAATCAATGTTATTGAAATACTCATATGTATACAAATATTAAAAAATAGTTTTTCAAAGATCCTGAAAAGAGATTATCTGATGGCTAACAATCAGAACAGTTTGGTATTATCTATAACTGCTTTCGATGTGTTTTGAGTTTCAATTATTATATGTGATACATTTAACCTTTGTGACCAATCTCTGGTGCGCAGTTATACGAGTGTGACGATTCGAATATAACTGATGTCTATATAATTTTGGTCAAAAAATTTGTAATATATTTACATTATTCATTCAAATCTATTATATTTGTGTAAACCGAAATAACTTTTTTGTAAACCCAATATCGTACATGGTATATATATGAATAGATTTAATGATAAATATATGGTGTACGTATAATACCTATATCCTTCTTTGGAAAAACCACTTATATATTAAATAATAATATGTGCGGTAGCGTTTTTACATACTTTTCGCTTCACATACATTTATTGAGATCCTTTTTGTATACGTAACCAATACTATGTTTACCATATAAATTTATACGTATTACGCATAACTATAATAATATACATCGTACAATAAATACATATATATAGATAAGTATAAATTTACTCGTGCATATGAATATAAAAGATATATTTTCAGGTTAAACTGTGGTTAAGCCATATCCATATGTTAAAAAATGGTATATTAAGCATTTTATTTGTATTGTATTTATATAATATTTAATATAAATATATGTATTCGTAAATAAATGTATTAGATACATATATAAAATATACTCCTAGCGTATACATGAGAAAAATAGGTGTTATGAGAATGTAATGTTAAAAATAAAGGATACGCAAATGTTATATTTTAATCTTATGTTCCGTAAATGCATATGTATATTATAACGACTATTTACAATTTTCAGTTATATCATCACATCACACAATATAATGCATATATATATATTCATGTTATATTAGTGCCAGTAAATATCTTTATTTTCTACTGGAATATACATATATAGGCACCGTATAAAAATTCACTGAATACGAGTATATGAGTGTTGTGTGAGTATACTATGAATAATGTAATATGTATATGTATACATTATTTACGTTTAGTATAAAGTAAAACATTTTGTATAATCTGTGCACGTAAAATTTGCATAGTAAAAAATTTTAATAACATTTATAGCATTCTTCACGTATATATACAAAACCCACATACATAAACATATAGTATATATATTATAGGTAGACATAAATAATTATCTTGATGGTGATTTTATATTTATATATATATATAGTTATAAATATCATAAAAATTATGAAAAACACATGATATGTATGTAAAATATGATGTGAGCTTAATGAATTCGCTATACATTATATATATAGACCTAAATGCTAGTATAATTCACATGAAGTACAAGAGTATTTGCATTTAGATAACATGGAATTTATTATATGCATTATGTGCATATATACAGACGAATATTTTCTAATAAATTTTTACAAATAAAATCAAAATGAAAAATTATTGCACCATCCATAGAGTTTTCACAAGATTTTTAGGGAAAATATATCAATTATTCTGAAATTCCTTTTTTTTTGTTATTCTTATACATCTCTTTGCACTGTGACGTATTTGGTGGTTTGTTTTTGCATTAGTTTTGTTACATATAATATATTGTAAGTATTGTGTTACAATGCGGGAGGAATTATTTTTCTAATTTTCTAACAAAAAAATATTCGTCTATACATATAGGGGTGGTTTTTGATTTGAGTATCGTACATATAAACCTATAGATAAAATTGACATGAAAATTTTGTAAGTACTATATGGCTTTTTTTAATATAATATGTATTATAAAAAATAAATGTAAACATATATATTTTCAACAATATGCACTTTATCATAAATATACATATGTGCACAAAAATAGTAGTACTTTAGTAGTATATACTTTATGTTTTAAGCTTTCAAGATATGAAAAGATATTAACAATTTGATGTGAAAATGAATGTTTATATATTCTATTAAATATACTGTATATATTGTATGTAAAATATAGTATCTAGTATGCATTTAGTATTGTAAATAATATGTTTATAGTAAATAATAACATGTACATATAAACTATGTATAAAGTTTAAATTTACAAAATTATTCAAAACAAATTATTATAAAGAGTATTTATTTTTGAAAATAATAATTTTCATGTTATTTAATCATTCTCTCCATATAAAAGAGGTGTACCCAGTTACAGGCGTAAGCATATTACAAGATGACAAAAGCGAATATAAAAAATTGATATGTGTAAGTGATTTGCAGATGATGTGAAATTTCTGTTAAATCTGTATAGATGATTCACACAATTATGTCAAGTGCTGTTTTGTTAAATAATAAAACACTTAATTTATTTTGGCAAAAATATATAGAGATAATTATGTGCAATGGGTTTTATTTTTCGGAAATATCAAGAGCCATTCAAGTTCATATTTTATTAAGTTTTACGTTGACTATAGTTGACCATATATGAAATATTTAATTTATTGACAATAACCGTAGAAGTAGTAGAAATAATGGTAAAAGTTAAAGATTTACAATTAAAAATTTTAATTTCGAATTTATCAGAATTTCGCTCTTCAGTTCCTCCTCTTTCGCGGAAAGTTTTCACATAGAGTTCTTTAACAAAAAACTAGAAGTTCATTAAAATATCTGCATGCGCATCATTCTAAAACAAAGTTGCTAACAAAAATAATAGTTTTTTCATTTCATCAAGGAACATTTTTAAACTATGTCTTTTTAACCGATTGTCTTAGTATTTATCTCAAATAGAATAGAATAGAGAAAAAAATTAATTATCTAATCTTATGACTTTCAATGGACATTTATCGTGATCATTTAAGTTTTCTTCATAAAAAATCATCAGTTATGCAGCCATAAATTCTATAACACAACAAGAAGATTCAAAAAGTTATACATATACTCGCATTTAGCTGCAGTTTTTATGAATACATACATTTCTATTATTATCGCATATATACAATGTACAGAGAAAGAATGCTAAAACTAAAGTATGTTAAGGAAATAAAAATAAATTTGTGATTCGCTTTATTTTGTATTTGTACTGTTGTACAAAATATTGTATTATTTTATTATTAATATGGTGTATATGCGTGTACGTACAATTTTGTATATTATTTATTGTTGTGAGCGCTCTATTTATATACACATCATATATATATATAATACAAGTTGATAACGAATAAACAGGTGAAATCACTCATTCTTTATATATAAAATATTTGTTCTTATTTACCACCGTATACTAAATTGACAAAGTATATTATATAGTAAAGTCAGTGGCGTGTATAAAGTGTGTTAAACATAAAAAAATTATTTGTTTAATGAATGTTTTGTATCACCATTTTTGATACTGACTTTTTTTTTTATTTTGAACAATTAAATAAAATTAAAAAATATGAAAAATACGGTGAAGATTAAGTTCATTTTATGTGGATTGTCTCATATCTGTAGTGTTATTACAGAATGGGTAAAAACACATTTTTTGATATATAAATTTACTTGCGTATAATTAATGGGTCATATATATGTATATACGTGAGATACACACACTATATAATTACGTTGTAATTTCAATGTGTAGCAAATGGCAGGACTATAAATATTTTAAATTTTTTGTATACGTTTTTTTTTCAATCCGTTTTGTTTTGTTGGTTTTCTTTCATAGATAGAAATAGAATAGCTATTGGTCACAGTTTAACAAATGTATAATATTGATTTTGATTTTGCGCCAATAAGGCTATGATATTGAATGATAATTCAATTCAGGCTTAGCTACTGAGAGAAAGACGTATTACATGAATTTATGATATATGAATTAAATTTAAATTGGGTTTGTGTACAAAAATTTTTAAAATTAATTAATATAGCACCCCTTTCGCGCAGCAACAATGTTTCGTATGCTGTTTAACAGCGGTGAGTGAATTTATAATTTAAAAATTTCTTTCTAAAATTTCACAATTGTAATCAAACTTCAACGTTAAACTATTTCTTTATTATAATGAGATGAAAATAAAATGTATTTTTACCTATGTGAATATGTCGAGCGACACCACTGACTCTATATACATATATAATATATTTTATTATGTTTTATGTTTTCCCCCAAAAATTAAGTGGGTGGTTAATATTATAACATATTCATGTCACGCACAACCTAATAACATATTCCTTATTATATTAGATTTTAAATGTATTGTATACACACCGTACATTAATATATAATATACAAAATATGTATATAATATAATATATACATCAACCAACAATCATTGTTAAAACCACCAACAACGCCATTTAAATAACCAATACCACAATATTATAGCACTAAAACATTATTATGGTATAGGATTTTATTTTAAATATGTTAATAATAATATGAAAATCAACAACAAACAAGTTTTGTTCTTATAATTTTATTTTCCTTTTCAAAAGTTTAAAGTATATATAAAATGATGATGATGATGATGATGATGATGATAACAATACGGCGTTGCATTAATCTTATATAATGATTTATATACTAAAAAGATAATGTTCTTTTTCGATATATTGTATTTATTGTCTATATATATGGTATATTGAAGATTGTAAAAAATAAATATTTTATCAATATCAACCAAAACATTTATTATATTGTAATACACAACAAACAAAATATGATTTCATTTAATTTTGAGAGAAACAAAAAAAAAAAGGTAAAATTGAATTTTAAATTAATTTAATGGTTTTGGTAAATACAAGCGAGTACCTAAACCCATATAAATACTGTATACAAAACACAAATTATATGTATACGTATTACGTGACCATGAAAAACTTATGGGTGTGACACAGGTGTTTTCACAGTACGTATAGATAGATATAAACAATATTTAATATATGTATGTTGTACTATAATGGTTTTTGTAAAATAAAAGTTGAGTGAAATGGTTTAGTTTATTTACTTACATTTTACTTCTATTTTTATTACAATAAATTTTATTTTAAATATATGAGTACATTTATTTTTACTTTTTTTTTATTTTTTATTATCATTTCAAATTGATTTATTATTGCTTTTTAAAACACAAGGTGAACATTTCGTTTTAGATGCCATAAATAATAAAGTATATGGTTAAAATAATCTCTTTAGTAAAATTGAACGTATTTATAGTTCGACCCTATAACTTTTTTGCAAACGTTTGATTATATTATGAGTATAGCGAAACATTTTCTGCGGAAATTTAGTATAAAACTTATTGTTAAAATAGATTATCCAGATTTTGATCCAATTTTTGTGTCTTAAAAATAAAATATTTTACATTTATTTTTAATTTGTTTAGATCAAAATGGTAATATACTTTTTTTTTTATATGTATGTAGGAGAGCATTTTTTTTATTAATACATTTGACATCTTATCAATTACGATTTTAAGAACACAATTTCACACAGATTAATATTTGTAATCATTTGTAATTTAAAAATATTCACTAAAAATAATGAAATTTATCAAACGTATGTAGCACATAGAGTTTTAAATCACTATACACTTAAAGGGAATACTACACTTCTAAAATATAAATAAAGTGATGCTACTCAATTCGTATGAGGTGTGTGGTCCGACTAAATGTTAAAATTAATCTTATAAGATCTATGAAATATCTTGATCCTTAATCCATTAATTACATTCATTTCCCTATTTAATTTTCTTTCATATGACGTTACGTAACAATTTATTTTCAGGTGTTCTGATTAGTGAATTGTTTCATCAGCATTCCCATTGAGTGTCCCGGATTTTAAAATTATTAATCTGTATTTATATAGAACTTACGTATACACAATTAGTTAAATAATAACTTACATACAGTATGTTGTGGCAATTATTTGTTTGCATCGAGTAAACGTAAATACGATTAAAAGAACATTATATAATAGCATAAAATTTTAACACTCATGGCATCTAAATTTTATGCTAATAAATTAAATCGAAATCAATTATAAATATGTTATATTATTTTATATTCTTCAGAACTCATATCAAATTCATAAATTATATTTTAATTTTAATATAATTATATTTTAATTTTGTATAACATTTATATACTTTATCTTTTGATTATTATCTGAATTTTATTTATAATAATATATAATGTGAATTATAGAGATTATAGTACGTGCATACGAGTATATTGTAATTATAAGGTACAATGTAAATGGCAAACCATTTAATTGTAATAATAAATTATTTCAATGTAATATTACATATTTCTATTTTCTATTATAAGGTCATATGTGCGTTGTGCATAGAAAATTGTTCTTTTTAAGCAAATATCAACTGCGTATATAAAAGTATATTGTTCATATATCAGTTAACGACTATAATTAAAAGTGAAACATCAGGTAGTTAATAAATATATTTCGAACAAATTATGTAATCAAGTAACCACAAAGGAAAAATGTAAGTATAATCCATTTAAATTATGCTTTACAGGAAGTTTAATAATTTCACTACCGGAAAAATAATATCATTTCATGGTCAATTTTAATATGTATATATTCGGAATGTTATATATATTTAAATATTTCTCCGTTTAGATTAAAATAATTTAATAATTTTAGGAGTTATTTTAAATTTAGAATACACGATATTTATTAGAATCTCTTAATTTTATTAAGTTTTAAAGTATCCCTCAATCAATTTTTTTAGGAATTTTAGTGTTTTTACTCGTCCACATTTGGGATATTTAATTTATTTGTTATTTTTTTAAATTCATTAAATATGAAAATCTGTGGGATATAATATAAGGATCGGAATTGCAATACCAATATAATGAGCAGGGTGTGTCGATACCATAGATCTCTTAAATTACATTACTGTAATGTGTTGGCTAATATAAAATTTAGTTTTATTTGTGGTTAATTTTTACTTAGGCTCTTAGCGAGGACGATTTCACACCTTATACTGATATGTAATGTATTTTAATTTATTTGAATTTAAAATATAGTACCTTAACAAAGCATAAATAGCTGTCTTTTAAACATCTACTATATTTTGATTCGAAAACGATCTCAATCTCTGTCATTATCAATATGTCATGTTTGAATATTAAAAATTCAAACTTATGGATTTATATGAAAAAGATTGTTTTTACATAAATTTTAATGTAATTCAATATAAAACCTATATATGTAACCATCAAAGTACTAAAACAAAAAGCAAACTGAACCGTAAATGAAAAAAAAAAGCGGAATTAAATTAAATAGGTGTATAAAATATAAACACATATAATATATATATAAATTACATACTCGTATTTACCTCAATAACCAATATTGATGATGGTTAATCCTACAAAACCCTATACCATATACATTTATTATATATGTATATTTTACATAATATATATATGATAATATAGCAGGTGAAATTCATGGTTTTAGTGATGCTATATATGGTATATATATTATTATGTATTATTATGGATTGTATATAATGTACTCAATACTCATACATCAAATGTTATATATATACATAACTATACATGGTATAAACGAGGATAAGCGTAAAGTTAAATATACCACCTATATAGAAATGTTTTCAATTATAGTGATGTTTATTTATGGATGGGAAGGTTGTTTTGTATAACTAATATTGTTATATATCATATGATAACATATACGTATGAAATGATATATGCTAATGTGTAATTTTAAACATTGTTATATGTCATGTTTCAATACTGCATATTCGGTTTAATATGTTTTTTGTACTATATAACATATATATAAACATAATGTATTTATAATATAATATATGTCGTTATATAATAATTGATTTATGTATACTAATTTGGTATTATATAAATGCTTTACAATTCAATAAATTTTAAATAATTATAGAGAGTTTACTCGAAAAAAAAACTTCTTAATTTTATTAATAAATACAGTTGTAGCGTGAATTCAATTCAGAATACTCATCATCATTATCATCATCGCAAAAATTTCGCCCAAATAAACGGCATTGGCTCAGGTTAATTTGAAACAGAATTACATGTCTTTTAGCAGAAATTTTCTCAATCCGCATACATCGATATACAATACAAATCTATCATTTTACAAGGCACTTTATTTATTTTGCGAATATAAAAATATTCAATCAATATTATAATATGTATGCCAAAATATTTCTGCTGTTGATGATATCGGAAAACAGAAAGTTATATCCGACGTTTATCATATATGGAGATATATTATTGGAAGCGAGTATATTGCAGTATAGAAATATACTTGCATATATCGTTTATTTACAATACTTGATGTAAAAAGTTCGGCTTGACTACCGCATCGTCTTAAAAATAACTACATATACTTAATTATAATCAATAATATATACAGTCACAATCGTAACCCGTAACCACACATTGTTTTAAATGAAGTCATAGAAATATTTTGAAATTCTATGTTAATATTAATATTATGAATATATAAAGTAAATTTCTATAATAACTATGTATATAAGAAGTATATAATGTATATATAAATAATTAGTTGCTAAATTATTATAGCATTATTTATTATGTTGCTTTTTCTAAAAATAGACGAAAATATTTGCATACTCACAAATACAATAATATATAAAATGGTAAAATATTAATTATAAATTGTATTATATAAAAATATGTATATTTAGAAAATTTTCGTGTATTATGTGTAAACAAGTGTATGGGTGCGAAAAATGATACGTTAATAATAGTTTAACGCAAAAATTTTCGAATTTTCTAAAAATTTGATTAAAATTTGCAAAAACGTGCAATTAAGTTACCATCGTACGATATATAACCAATAACCATATGAATAAATTTAATATAATAAATCGACTGTCATCGCACTAAAATGTAGTATTACCATTACACTACGTAATAGAAATCAACAAACTTATATATATTCATGTAACATTTTTATGTGGTAATAATGTAATTAAAGTGATTAATGTAAATGGTATTTTATATATATTAAAGAAAATGTATATAGAATATTTAACTGTATTAGTGTCAGATATAAATAAATAATTGTAAATTATAATAATAATATTATTTAGATCAGATCAAATGTAATAAATGTAATAATTAAAACACAACGATATAATGTATTTAATATAATTTATATAGATATTTGTTTAAGTGTAATGATTATTACTATGTAAGAATTACTATAATTAATAATAACACTAATAAATGAAATATAAATATAATTATTACACATATATGATACAATAATATACATATTTTATATCACACAGGGTATAGCATCCAATCCATCTTAAAAAAAATAAATGTAAAATCAATATATATATATTATATTACTCATTACCGATCTTCATCTATGAAACTATAACTCAAAGATATTTATTTTCTTAAAACAAATATGAAATTATTGCAGGCCGACAATAAAATTCAATTTACTATATTGAAAACTTATTAGAAATTTCTAATACTCATCTAAAACACAATTTATACAAATAATTTTCTTATGGAAAATAATATTTTGACATATGTTCTTCTTGGCTAATAGCAAATCGTCATTCCACAACGAGAACAGAGCGTTTAAATTTAAATTAATACACTAATATATCGTTAAAATAACAACTTTGATTAAGTTAAATTATTTGTCGATTTCTTTCAGTGTAAATTTTTGTTTTTTAGCGTATATTTAACCCCTGTATCATAAAAAGAATAAATCAATAAAATATTATTAACATAATAAAATTAATAAATTAACAAATCAATCAACAAAATAATTAATTAAATGAAATAATAACACGTTTCATCAAATTATTAATTCAGTTTTATAAATAACCAAAATATCATAAAAACAGGTACGATGTACAGTGAAAATTCGATAATAAGAATGGTGGAACAAAAAATATCATCCAAATTATAGAAATAAATATTCTTTTTCGATATAAAAATATATAGGACAATTGTTAGTTTAAATTCATATTTAATCGTAAATATATTTTTAATTCAAGCAAATTCTTAAAACATTTGTAGTTGAATTTGAATATATAATTTTTGTTTTTACAATAAGTCTTATCTCTTATCAGAAACTCGCTTAATTTAGGTGATTATTCATTAATCGTATAATCAAATTTATTGTAAGTTCGATTGAATCGAAATTGCGAAAATATTTCCGAAAAAATGTTCTTACATTTTTTATTCAGAACAATAAATTGGATAATCTTCTCACAAATGAAATCGATGTCAGCGTATAATGAAATTTACAAGATATACAATTAGCAACTAATTTAAGTTCCTTCAAAATGCATACCCTGGATAAATTATTCATCTTGTTCACATGTCACTAAACTGAAGGATCTTAAAAGGACGTTTTTTTAAATGGAATTATATACACGTTATTTCCGATGACAACTTTCTGCAAAAGTAATAATCGTAGACCTGTTTTTTCAAGGATAAGAAATATTTTAAAATATTTATATAAAGTTTTCACAAATCACCGTTTACTATTATTTAACTGTTACACCTAATTATAATGGATCAGTGAAATTATCATTATACTTTAAACTTAATTTTAATAAACTCAGTTTCATGTTTAATTCTAATTTCATATAAATTTCCGTAGGATCGTATATTTTGATAAAGAAATTTTATCATTCATATATTTCATGTAGTGTAGGGTGGGTAGTGAATATAGGAATATCGAAATATGTCATCAGGCTTCTGTGAGTCTATATAGTATTACCGTATCTATATATTTTATGAACATCTCATATTCAAAACACTACTCAATTATGTGTCTATTATTTATAAGAAGTAATATAAATATTACAAATCACATATAATGTATATAGTTAAAGATTGAAACGCACAAAGAATCTTAAGCTTAAAAGTAAATAATTTTAAATATATTTCATTTATAAATTATTCTTGAGGAAAAAATATTGACGCATTATAGATATATATAGGAACGTATTTTAATTTCGAAAAAGATATCTATCTTTATGCATAAATCCAATTGGTTTTACTCATTGTATACAAAATTTATATTCATATATAAAACCGCACATATAAACTAAATATATATTATATGATAGTAATGAAAGTCACATAATAATAATATATTGTATATATGATGATGACATATGACATTTATTCGAGAATAAATACATTTTAATATGTCATACAAACAAAAAGTTACAATAGATAGAAATTCAACGTTTACGTGAAAAAAATTTTAGCTCATAATAATATAAATACCCAAAATCAATGATATATATATTTTCTTTTTTATATTCTATGTATGCACGAGGTATATAAAATATATAGAGTTCAACAGATAAAGAATAATAATAATAATAACGACATCCAGGAATGACATTTTTTTTTCTACAATTCAATTCAACACACAAAGCAAATATTTTTCTAGAAAAAAAATTTTGTTAATCAAAATATTTACAATTATGTATTTTTTTTTTTTTTTTGTTATCATATTGTCAACGAAAATTGTGTCATCATTAGAATATTACCAAAAATTTAATACAATTTTGTTATAGATATATGATTTCTTGTATGTATAAATATATAACATAGGGTATAGGCACATTATGTGTTATTTATACATATAAACAGGGTGGTGTTTAAATTGAACATTTTATATTATTTCAAATATAGATTTTTATATATATAACTTTAATTTTAAATGGTTATGTTAATTGTTGACGAAAGCATATGGTATATACACTACATATGTAGTAAAATATAGAGTTAGATATTTAATTGAAACCCTAAAGAATTTCATACTTGTATAGGAGATTCTTAATGTTTATTTAATTTAATTATGTTCGAAAATAAACATGGCGTAGGTATTTAATCTAACAAGCAAATATTAAAAATTCGACAATGAAGTTTATTTTCTGGTCCAAACTACACTCTGTATGATAAATAATATTTTATATTTTCGTTTGAATACTTATATGAATAAAAAGGTTATCTGTATATAAAAGTTATATATACGACGGTGGCGTACGTATTTTTTTTCTATTATTATATCTTTTGTTATCATTGTTGGCATTATATTTGAAAAATTGAAAATGTAAAATGTTTATGGTAAAGATAAGAAAGAAAGTGACCTCATATGCTCCTACATAATAAATAATACTTTAATATATATATATAGTTTTTCAAATATTATCTATTATTCATTTTTAGGAGAAAAAATTAATGTAAAAATGCAATTTTGTAGTAGGTTATAACGTTGCAGAAAATATAAAATATTAGTTATTATTATATATATAAAAGATATATATGAAGTCTAAGATAAAGTTTTATATTGTTGTATTATATAGATATTTTTATAGATAGTATAGCATAGCATATATAAGTATAATATGTTTTATGCCAACCGGAAAATTTATGTAAAATATTTAAAAAAAAAGAGAATTATGAATGTTAATTTTAATTTGTTAATTATCGAGAGATCTTTATATATAAAAAAAGAAAGAACTTTCCTAAAAAATATTATTCGACATTAAGTATTTTGAGAAAAAACCGATTTTATAAAATTGTGATTAGATAATTATTTTCTCTGTATATGTTGAGATCAAGAACATAATAAATATTAAAATAAAAGTAACAGGAAATGGGTTCCATATATGAATTGGATGACATAATACACATATCCATAAGATATCCTATAAAAATCACATTGACACCTACGTTATTTTGAGGTATCTGTGCTATATATATCCCAAAGGTTATCTAAAAAGTAAAATTCCAAAACGTTATCAGTCAAATTTCGTTAATATAAGTAACCCACAAAAGTATTATATACTGTACGTATATGAAAAACAATTTAATAACAAATCTACAAAATATAGCAATAACAGAAAAAAGGAAAATGTATCAAACAAATTTGTCTGTTTGTCTGACAAACATAAATACACAAATGTATTGTATTTTTTAAATCACTATTCACAGTTATATAAAATACAATATGAGTATATCAACTTTAAATATAGGTATATTCTTATCGTAAAATAAAATTCTGTATAATAGATGCAGAATATTTGATTGACACTTACAAGTACATAAAAAAAGCGAAAACTGAATTGAAATAATTTTTTCTTTTTCAACAAATTTAACAATATAATATATTTCAACATATTTGCAAATACATTACATACAAATACGTAAATGATTTTGTGTGAAATTGGTAATTTCCGTTAAATAAAGTATTAATTTATAATTTGTATAGAGCTTTTATATGTGTATTTATACTATAAATATATGAGAAAAATTTCCGGCATTCTTCCTATTAAAAGTTATAGTTATCGCATGTAGACTTTTAATACAAAGCGAACAGCTGTGTTGAGTCTTATAGAATTTAATTGTAGGTGCAGTGTGATGCTTGCACCCATCCGAATTAATTAAACTAACTCTATAAAGGGTAAAGGGCATATTCAAGAGTTTGAGCATTGAAAGAACGTATTAATCGCACCAAGGAAGATTTCTCAACTCTAATCTAATGAATCTACTCTGCACAGATGCAATTCTTTTTTATCTACATTAAAATATAGTGTCCTTATTTGGATTTAATGTTATATAGAGTATATAGATGTTCTTAAACAATAGGGACCAGAAAATTCATGACCCACACGAATAAAACAAAATTTATTATTTAGAATCATTAATTTTAATAATTTATTCTCAATTCACAAATTAAGAAATGAAATGCAATAATCCTGTAATATGGTTTAATTGAAAAATTATTCCTTTAAAGTCCTTGAAATATCCCTATAAGATCATGGAAATTTTACTTAATTTCGTTAATTAATTAATATCTCTTTGATATTTTTAAATTCTGGAAATATTCCTATGCATGAAACATCACTGCTACACTTAATTGCTTCTTTGCAATCTGCTTGATTTTTGCAATCTGACTGATTTTATATATCGCATATGATTCGATAAGAGTCACAAAATTTTGTAAGTTTTATTTTTTCTACAAAATTGATTCAAAGGTGACGCATATAACAAATTTTTGATGTGTTATTGAAATTATATGAATGTGTATTTGAATTTTTCATAAAATTACTAAATATATAGAAATTAGGTTTATATTATATTTATAAGATTATTTAACGATACTATAAAATGAAATTAATTATATTATAGGGTAGGTCACCACACATACTACTATATAATGTTTTTAATATGTCTATATCTACGCAATTTAATGATAATATGTGTGTATTTATAAGTTTTCCGTAAGTAAAAATAGTATGGTCTAAAAGTCTATACAAAGTGCATATAATATAAACTTGTTTTTATGTAATATTCATATAACTTAGTAACAATTTACTAATAGCACACTTTTCATATTGATTTTATAAAATAGAATATGAAGAAAATAAATATAAATCAAATGCCTTATAAAACTTAACAAATTTCAAATGGCATGCATGAATTTATTGAAAAATTTATAAATAATTCTGCATTTACAGTAAATTGATGTCACATTAATATAATAGTTAATTAATTGATATTTCTTGCAATATATTATATTTCGAAAATTAATAAATAATAAAAAAATTGAAATTGAATAAATTGCAAAATTTTTATTTAAAAAATCTATTCAGGAAAACCATATACTGCGATAATCGATTTCTAACAATTTGCTCTAAAGGAATTGTATATGTAAAATTAGTAGTAGCGGCATCCGCTTAATACTGTGGTGCCATTAGATTTTTTTTTAAAAAACGAAAGAATTGAATTTAGTGTTGTGATCAAATTCTATGTTTTGAATGGCTAAACTGTAACAGAAACATCCGCAAAAATTGTTGAAAATAAATAAGGATACATTATATTTTCTACTGTGGGCTGCTCTTTTTTAATATGATCATGTAAATCTTGCGGAAATAGTCATAGTGGAAAAACTGCTTTAGTACCACAAATATTTCAATAAGTACATGATATGTGGTGTTAGATAATTTACAAGTGAATGTGCGTGAAGGCATCTCAAAAAACATCAAAGTTAGGTGGGAAATTTTTCAGACAACCACTCGTATATTTTTAATAATTTTAATTTATATTAATTTCCTGTATAAGTATTCCGATAATTTTTTTGTATTTATAAACTATAAACCACACAACTACAATATAATTTTTTTCTATTTGAAACAGAAAAAAAAAAACAATGACTGGGGAAATATAAAAATAAATAAATAAAATGTTTTTATACCGGGAAATTATATTATGTTTTCACTCAACCGTTTTCTATTTAATAATTCTGATAAACAATAAAATAACAAAGTTCTTTTATTTATATTGACTTCCTTTTTCAATACGCAGCAACGTATTTAAGTATATATAAAATACATATAGACAGATATATATAAATAACATACATTTTTCAAACATTTTTCTCGTATATCATATACACATAAGTATATGTACACTCGATGAAGCCAATGTTTATTAGGAAAAGAATAAATAATATTAAGCTACGAATTTCGGTAAACAAAAGGGTAAATAAAAAAACAGCATCTACTCTACTATTATTCGGGTGGTATTCCTTCATATTACAATACTATATATATTCGCATAAAATAATATTAAATATGTACTGCGGGCACAGTTACGGTAAAAATAATAGTATTGCTAATTTTCCTACGATTTTTTAAAGATGTATTTAATATTTTTTTACCTTGTCGCATAATTTGACTGAAAACTAAGGCGTCAGAGAAATTAGTAATAAAAACAAAAATGTTTTCATATGGTAAAAAATAGAACAATCAGTTATTAATTGATTCTCGATACCAGATCGGATTGAAAGATAGTGAAAAGATTTCGTATATCCAACAGAGAATGGATTTCGACAAAAAAAAGTATATTGTTATACTGATTAAAAATGGCGTTGTGAATTATTATCGTCGTTGAACGTGCTTTTGACAGTCTATAAACAGTAATTTTCTTTGTAAAGTTTTAACGAAATATATGGTCTTTCGGAAAAGTTATTGAACATGTTAAAGAACTTTATATAGAGACTGTAGTATCGCGGTAAAGTTGAAATTCCATTCCACCTGTGTACTGGAGTTAAACAGAGTTGTATCCTTTCAACACATAGTTTTCGAATGTACAATGGAATCCGTTCATATACAAATCTCGTGGTATTAACTGATGACAATACAAGGAGTGCAATACAAAATAAAGTAAAGATTTGACTCCCGCTAGAAATCGGTGATAGCCTAATAGTCGTATAGATATTCTATTATCGTGCAAGTATGGTAACATATGAAACTGATGGTGGTGAGGCTCTATAGGCATATAAGAAATAGAATATCATATGCGAATTTGTGATTCCAAATCGAAATATTATTTTAAAACACACTGCTATTATGTTGAGCTTAACTACATGTTCATGTTATAGTATAAATTTATATTATATACACGAATTGTATATACGGAAATACAGACCCTCTTCCATTATCTGAATATGTAATCAATTATTGTATATAATACTATATATATATGCTTACACACACGTATATGTATTCATATATATAGCATCAAAATGTGAACAGCACGATATAATAAATCAGTTTAGTGTTTTTCGAATTATATTATATATAAAAATAAATATTTTAAGCAAATTTTTAGCGGATGTAATAAATTAGTATCGTTATATAATTTTGAAAAGGTCTATAGTTATATAAATAGATGCATTTTCTATATATATTTATGTTTTATATAGATAACCACCGGAATTAATTAATTACATAATCCATACATAATGAATATAGTATGCGTGGAACATAACTCATATGAGACAGAACACATTTATTATTTATTGACACAAATATTACAATAAATAATTAAACATCTTAAGAATATTATATAAATAATAAAAAAAATTCAATTTATATGACGCCGCCGCTCAACATTTTTCATTTCGGTTTTTAAATCGAACAACATTTTAATTTAAGTATTTAAATTTGATAATAGATGATTGAATAATATTTTGATTGTTTGTATTATAATTTTACTGTAAATTCAAATTTAAATAATTTAATATAGATAAAATAACATTTGTGTAATGTGGAGAACACTACCGCAAACAACGAATTTATTTTAATTTCTATGGATTAAGAAATATTTATTCTTAAATTCATGTTCTCCCTCAACAACTGAAATACAGTTGAATCGGTAATACAACTCAAAAACTCATATTTGAAAAAGTTATAAAAGTTTTACAGTATGTTAAAATCAATTTACAACACATAACTCAAACAGCAGTCAAACCAATGGGTGGAGACGCGTTACCAGATTCATAAATTAGAAAGTCATTCCGGTTATTTTTCGAACACATTACATATTGTATGTAGATAAAAATAAAAAATAAAGTTAAATATTAATATTTTTTGGGATTTCTTTTTTCATGCATGAACAAATATTCTGCAAATACATTATTGTTTTGTTGCGTGAATATAGGTGCGTATATATGAAGGATAAAGAAACACCATAACCTAACCGCGTCGTATGCCGTAAATAAAAAGTCATCTGTGAAAAATAGAATTCGCTCAATATTTATTTGTACGCATATATAAAAACACTAATGTGTAATACAAAACAATATACAAAAATTTACATAAATTGTGGTACCCATTCCTAAATAAATTTTCAGAAAACATTCTGTATATATTTATGTATTCATCTTGTGTTGAAGATAACATAAAAAAAAAAAAAATAGAAAAAAACTTTGAAAAGAGCCTTTTGAGAATTTTTACCATTTATTCGGGGTTGTAAATAATAGTATACTATCGAACAGGTCTTGTTATTTTTATATAAGAGTTTTTATTGTTCAAGAGTATTATACGAATTTTCCTTTTTGATTATATTGTGTGTGAACATTTTGCTTTTGCATTTAAACACATATTCAAAAAAAAGAAAAAAAAAAGTGTATTGTTCATTTTTTTAACAATATAGTTATACTTTAGACTTCCATATATTAAGGCATACATAAATCGGCATGTTTGAGGTATTCTATTTAGGGTGTGCCAAAATTCACAAACGTACGCACTCCTGTGTCGAAATTTTTCATTTTGTATAATTTATGTGACTGAATTTTGTTTATATAAAGCGATCAATTTGCTCCTTTTATACGTATTCGGTTGTGATTTTGTTGGCATAAACCTTAGACTTGAAAAAATCCATAGAAAAAAGTTCAACGACTTTAAATCGTATGATATGATTCTTTTTTGAAATATTGTCCTACAATGAAAACGTGTTATTATTTCGTGTAGCTCTCTAATTTTAATGGCCCTAAACTATCAGCTGACACGTATGTTTTTTTTTCGTTGACAAAACTTTACCGCAGCACAAATGGTACGGCATTCGAATCTTGGGTGACTTTTGGGAAACCCTTTCAGTTGTATATACATAAATTTACGTGCCGATATAGCCTTTGTGATATATATAATAAATATTAATATATATGGTAGATATGGTTTTATAGCTAAGTTTTTATTTATATGATGTGTGAGAGACTGATATTTTGATTTTTGTTTTGTATCTGTTTTCATATACCGCATGAAATGATGAAATAAAAATAAATGGATTTTATTTTCTCTTCATTTTTTCATACAATATTATTAAAGTCAGTACGTATATAATATTACGTTTTTCTTTTATTATTTATAGTTGTGTATATTACAAAAACATACAATCGTTCGCACATATACGACGATGTTGGCTATACCCTGCCATAGAACGTATATGCCATATATACAATTTTATTGAATTAAATAATATTTATATTGTTATATGAATGACTTTGCTATATAATACATATAAATGTGATCAATTATTTATTAAGAAATTTCATCGTATTCAAGATTTCTTTCACAACTTTATTTTCAGTCACACATTGTACGTATATAGTAAATTACATAACTTTATGATGTAAATAATATATGATTGCACATTTAACAAATATATAGTAGTGAAATACATATTCCTAAAATAAGGTTTAAGTTTGTTATTCTTTTGGGGGAGAGAATATTGTATATAAAGATATTGTATTATAAACATTTATTTTCAAATATGAACTTTTCTATATACTCACACACACACACACACACACATTTATATATATATAAATAAATACTTATAGTTATAGGTACATTACATAAAAAAGTTAAACACAATGATTGTGATTTTTTTGTGATTACAATAAGTCATCAATGTGATGAATGACAATAAATAAATAAAATATAAGAATGGGAATAAAATATAATATGAGAAAAGAAAAACGTACCTTTTTTTAAATTAAAGTAATAATTTAGAGTTTAAGTGAAAAATACTATTTAATTTTTCTTGATAAATTTCCATATAGATTAAAAATAAGATGAAATTGAAAATTTGTCAAAATGTAAAAGATATATAATATGTCAACATTTAAGGAAATTATACGTTCGTCTTGCTTGTATATATAATTAAAATTTCTCAAAAAGCAACACAATTTTCAAACAATTTTTAATTTATATTTATGTAATGCAAATATGTTATAAAAGAATCAAAATATTAACTTTGCATTATAATTATTTTTATGTTATAATGGAGGAAAACAAATGCAAAAATTTATCTAATGATTGTTGTATGTGTTTAATATTAAAGAACGTGTACATAGAGATGGATATAAAACGTATCAAAAGCTGTGATTTACATGTGATCCCTATAGTAAATTAGATAGGGCTTGTATTGGATATTGCAGTATTTATGCTTACAATTAGTTGCTTGTTGAACCATTGTGTTTGCCCTAGACCACGCATCTAACCAAACATTTAATTCAAATAGACAAATTACACATCACATTAGCTTCAACTTCCATCATTATAATGAAGCTGATTTTTGAATTGCATGTTTTTCTATGGCAAATAAGTTGAATTTCAAAGATGTGATAGAGTAATGACTACATATAATTTTACAATTCTAAAACATGAAGTTAAACTAACCTATTAACAGCATTTATTGGAGTAAATAAACAATTCGAAAACATGGGCTACATAGATAAAGAAGGAATCAAGTTTATAGAACATTTCTTGTGCCAATATATGGAGCATTGCAGGAACGGCAACTCATTATTCTTATGGTAGTGGTTGCTTTTATAATTTGGCCGAAAAATTATTTATAAAGTCTTAGAATTGGTTTTAAAAACTAATTAGATGTCACTATTAAAATGAAAACACCATACCATACAGTACCATATACAAATAGATTTACAAAACATTAGCAGTTTTAGCCAGTATTTGTAAATATAAACTCGATATTGTTCTGCATTTTTTTTTTCCCATTGTAAAATATTTATACGAAATAGAAAATATATTATATAATTCATAAAGATAGATCGCACACCTATATATTCATTTATACAGGGTGTTCGCCGGGTAAAGTTGACTATTTACATAGTAATTCCATTGTAACATTGACTGTATGTGAAGTTGTACCGTCTTGTTGAAACCAGAAGTTAATAAAGATCGTAAAGCATTCAATTTTGTTGTCTAAAATTTATCAATCATACTACGGTACCGTGAGCACAATGGATATTTAAGATTGGTGCATGAATACTTTCAAGGACATCAGCAATATTTTCAGTTAATCTTCGCGTACGTTGTGGCCCATAAGCTTGTGCTTAACTTATTTACAAAGTGTAAACATTCACGGCGAACACCTTATTTTTGTAATGTGTAATGTGTATGTAGAAATATATTTACTACAACATATTTTATATGCGGTTAGATAAGCATAACATTTTTCTCTCTGTTAACATGACTGAACTTTTATATTGCACAATATATAAAACATATATATTAACAGTAGTTATACATTCTTGCACATAACTGGTCCCATGAGGTAATATAAACAATAAATATATATACAGCACATGTCATAGAAAAGGAATAATTTTTGTAATTTTCATATAATAAAAATAGAATGAAATAAAAAAAAGAAAATGATATAATGTTTCGACGTGTTGTACTTAAAGTGCATAATAATTTTCTTATACTATATATCTGTCGCGTGATATATTTATATATAAAATAATTTAAAGATTAAGGCTGCATTGTTAACAATAACAATAATCGATTTGTATACCTTAAACTTAAACCATTCAGAAAGGGAAACATTTCAAATACTTATATGAGACATCTAAATGTGAAATTGACATGTTCCTATAACAGGTGGAAAAACGCATTAGGTCGTCATTGACTTTGGCGATACGAGAACCAAAATAGAGAATTATGTGTAGACTTGCAAGTTCAAATAATGATGTAATTATTGGTTGCATGATATTCTCACAAAAAAACATTCGATTTAATATATACATGGGAATTTTGTAGATGCGGGCTCACCATAAAGCAAATAGATTACATTACCATTAGTACAGAAAATGTAATATTCAATGTCAGTAATCGACGCGGTGCTGACGTTCAAAAATATATATAGCGCAAAAAATTTCTTTCTACTTGAAGGAACCCGACTACAGATTCCTCCTAATAAAAATGAAATAAATATTGCTATCAAAAATGAATTTGACCCACTAAAACTGTACGTGATAATGATTTTAGTTGAATTTAATAGGCAACTAAATAGGTAAATGTTTCAACATCAAACTCGATTGGCAGGGAGTTTTACAAAATATATAAAAAGAGATTAGATAAACTTATTCTGATTCCAGAAGAAATGGAAAGGAAGGATAAATTGGAAATTTAAAGTACAACTTGATGTTACGGTTAATAATATAATGCTCTTCACCGAAAGATCTCACAGATTGATGTTGCGATTTATAGAAATTGGAATATATGTGTAAGTTGTTCAACAGACCTGTTCGCATTGATTATCCTGCAATTAAAATGGGTGGTGCAGATCTGTTGCTAGCCGAGCAAAAATAATCTGGAAAGGTACAACACTCCTGAATATAATTAATAAGCTATTAGCTCATGTCTTACACTAATAAATTTGCTTTGTATATAAAGAAAACTGGATTGATATAAATAAATAAATTTTGTAGTATAAATTTTACTTACAAATGTCTAGCAAACGTAAAATTTTAAATAAAAGCATTCGTGTGTGTCTATACTTACTATTTATTCTTTATATTAATATTCATTCATTCATCTATACCAATTACACATAATTTTTATTTAAATTAATTTACTCGTACACATCTAACTAATTAAAAGTAATGAAATTATTCTAAATTTACTATTGAATTTAATTTTATAATTTAAATAAAATGTTTATCTATACTCGTATAATATACAATGCTTTTCCATATTATATTATTTTTTTAATATTATACTCGTGTTTATACAACACAGAAAATTTATTGAAGAAAATAAACCTTATACACATACACAATTTTAATTAATTATAGAATAGCACGAACGTATATAATTATATTACAATAGTTATACGTATAATAATACACTTAAAAAAGAAAAAAAATTAAATTCAACACTTATTCACAGTTTATATATAAATATAGAAAAAAAAATTAAATGGAAATCCCTACTGAGTAATATCAATCACAATTAGCTCATGTATAAGAAAAAAAAAATACACACAATTATAGTTGGTATGTTGAAATTTTTTTTACAATTTTTATCGTAAATGTACAACAAAGAGTTTTTATACGTAATCAAAACAAAGAAATTAATTTATAACATTTATATTATAGTCATACAATATTTAATTGAACAAATTGAAGGCAAATCGTTTTTACTTTTAATTTGTTTTCACCTAATACAAAATACTTTTAAAAATAAATTATTATATGACGTAATTTTCTTCCTTAAATTTTCCTTGGTAATGATTTGATGACAAACATAAATCTGATATACTACAAATAATTAAACTTGTCCAGTACAAATTAATATAACATATTATATATTACTTATATAAACCCAATCCGATACTTATCCAGCAACCCAAACTAATCAATAATTTTATCATTATTAAATAATATACAAAAATATACATTTAAACACGCAGGTGATTGCGAAAAAAAGAAATGATTATTATACGCATTTATATAGTAAATTTAATAAATAATTAAATAAAATTAAAATGATAAACAGGGTGTATTTAATAATAGGTACGATTGAATTAAATTCTATATATGGAAAATTCTTACAAAACACATTTCCTTATATGATGCAATCATTTTGTGGTAATATAAATTTCTTCGAACGAAAATGTCACATTAAAAAATAATACATTATTTAAATTTGACTTGAGAGTGCAAAATTGTGTCAAATTTTTGCTTGAGTTGTTATTCAATTGAATTGAAATAGTGTTTTGGTATATTTTGTTAGTTTTTTATGTCAACATTTTTTCATATCGACAATAAAAGTACTATGCAATGGATTCAACATTTTGAGGTCAACATTCTATTAGGAAAAAATATATTGAAATATTTCAAAATGGATTTTTGCTAGAAACGAAAATTCAATGGAAAACATTAATATGGGCAGAAAGCGTATTTATTCTTGAACCAAAACAAAGTAATTCCATATAGCGTTTTTCAAATTGAATATTTTGTCAGTAATCATAATTTTAAAATTTTTGCCTATATGAAATTTTATATGAAAATGATATATTATTTGAATGTCAATATAAACTAATTGTAACCATAGAGTATTTACACTATCATTAACATTATTTTCACATATAATGTATTTAATATATGTATGGTAGTAATATAAAACACAATACTAACTCCCAATTCAGTATAAAATATAATAAGACGCCAAATTTCTGTATATAAAAAAATTTGGAAAAAATATCAAATATTACTTTTTCATTAGATGAAAATCTTTTTCCATGAATTCATCTTATTTAATTCAATAACAAAAAATTATCGGTTGGGTGCTAAATCTACGTTGTGTAAAGAATATGGTGAATTTGGAAGTAATTCCCAAATCAATTCACTTAATTTTGCCATGTATTTAATGATGCGACTGTATATGATAATAACAACCTGCTGATGATTACATTTTTTGTAGATTTGGTTAACTTTCATTCAACGACTGTAATATCTTGATAGTATAGTGAGTGTAGTGATATTGATTGAAACATTGTCTACAGATCGATATACATAAATCCATTAGCATAATATTATGCTTAAACTTGTACAATCAGTGAATAAATAATATTTGAATTCTTCTTTTCTATATATAGTATTTCTGTATGATATTCATATATTTTACAATTATATAATACTCTCATTAAACATATGTGATCCTATTATAATATATGATACATTAAATTATAATAGACAAGTATATAAATGTATGTGGTATAACAAATATTATCCTTGCAGATGAGTCGTCATACATAATCAAGACGTAATATTATTGTAACATAATTGATGATAAATATTTAATTGTATAATATTGATATTACATATGGTATATGATCCACACCACATACCATGTAAATAAATAAACATTATTAAGTAGTAGATATATGTAACATAATATGTATGATATGTAAGTGAGTAATATATGCAGAATAAAATTAAGGTATATGGTTTAAAAGTTATTCATATTTAATAATTTTTCATTTTATATAACCACAAACCGCACTATGTACGATGTGTTTCATGATGTTCGAATAAATCCTGTGAGATAATATGCAAAATAATAAACACTCATTGTGCTGCCATGCGAATTAATTTACAAACTATAAATTAAAAATGTAATAAGCTCCACTAGTAGGAGTAACATGACTTGTTGATAATAAATGTAATGGATGTATCAAATATGTTTCAGCCCTTTTTAGAATTGTTTTGCGTTAGGTTGAATTGGATTAATTTTTATTGGTAAAACGGCAGCTGTCATGGTATCCATCGGATACAGTAGCTTCAGTGGCTCATAATACATCAATCTTTGCTCGTATACTCTGTATGGAAATCATCATTTTTAAACTGTGTATAAACACATTTTACAAGTTTTATGAAATGGAATATGTTCATTGTAATTTCTAACATCAAACGTTGCTGTTATGGGACATATTTAATGTTATTTTTTTATTGTTAACACACAATTTTATATGAAATAATAATTATTAAATTCAAATACAATAACACCATTTAATTAGAGCAGCATTAAACACAATTAAATATTTTTTTTTTGTACCATTGTCACTTAATTGAAATTATATATTTTTAATTGTATAATAATAATTACATAACAATCTCGCACATACAAAAAAAGGATGTCCTCAAGGAATATTTAAGTATACGCAATATTGTAATTTAATTTGTGTTATTTACTTCATAAATATTTATGAATTAATTGTATATCTCACATACATATCCTCTACTCTTTATGTGAATACTTAAATGTGTATATTTATATACATGTGGTATACATGGCAAAGTAAACGGTTCACTAATTGCATCAGTAATGTATTATGTAAATATAATAATAATAATAATAATAATAATAATGTAAAATTTAAATATAAATTTTAATTATGTAATTTAATTTAATGTTTGTGTTTTATAATACAATATGATGTGAAAAAAATTATAGCTGTCAAGTTTTGGAAAGAAAATTTATGGAATAAAAATATTGATTACTTTGAAAATGTGGTGTATTAATAATGTTTGCACACATCATATTATGAGCCAATCACTCATATTGGATGACGACGAATACACCATACAATATTATATTATATAAAATTAAACGTGATTCAGATTACATTTGATTATAACTGCAAATTCAAACCAATAACAATTTAAAATTATAAATAAAATTGTGCAAACTGATTTTGAGTAAAAAATTGTTTAAAAATATATTTGGTAATGAAATGCTGCACAGATATCTAACTAAAATTGCTAAAATAAACCAAACTATATATTAAACTTTCCATATAATGTCAACACTTTGTACGAAACTAAAGTTTAATTTGACTATAGAATTAACTGTCAAAAATATAACACATCACTGTTACATGATATTGAAATGTATAGATATATAAATCATATATTAAATCCCCGCAGGTCAAACATGAAACATTTATATATTAGAAATAGAAAAATATAAACATCAAAAGAAATAAATTTAATAAATATTGTTACGAAATAATTTCTTAAGTACCATCATGTATTTATAGCTTTTTCATCAAATATAGAAAATTTACTACCACACCCGTTGTCCCATAATAAACTGGAATGTCTAAGTAAACCATAGATCACGTAGCGCCACCTCCTTGTTTTTTTTTTTGTGATTATGTTCTGTTAACATTTCTCAATAAATTGTCAAAATTTCATGACATTACATTCAGTAGAAACGAATATACTACACATAAACTCACAGCTGTTTTTGTGTGTTGGTCGAACAATGAATATAAAAACAAAGAACAAACCTTACATTTTGTTTTAAAATTGGTAAAAATGAAAATCGATTTATTTCAGTTGATGGAAATTATTTTGAATAAATAAAATGATTTTTCTGAAAATTTAATATTTATTTTTGTGTTTTTTTAATCTATTCCGAATTGTTATGAGACCAGAGGTTCTATTATTTATATAATTCCATAAATAAAATTCCAATTGTTAATTATAAATGAAATTCAATGGAATTAAAATTAAATGTTTATTTGTTCAAAAAGAAAATAAATGAATATTATTTTGTGTTGAAATAATGAAGTGTAAAATTTTCCATTCAAGAGACAAAGTTTTCAATATGTAATTGTATCAATAAATAAACACTATATTACATGTAATAATATTATTTCTTCTTACTCAAAATTAAAATAAATAATTTTATAAATATAATTATCAACACTAAATTTATTTTATTTAACTTTTCATGTACTTTAAATTTATAATTGTATAATTTTATATATAGTACACGTAAGTATATAACTATAGACATAATAATGTAAATATGGGTTCATTTAAATTTCACAAAATGAAAATGTTTTTATTCATAATAATTTGTGATTTTATGAAAATAAACAAAAAAAAAAATGTATATCCTATACAATATTGTTTATTTATTAACTGAATAACTGAACTTATATAGAGTGTTTACATATACACGAACATAAATATTTATGTATACGTACCTCGTATAATGTATAAAAATATAAGAATGTTAAACTTAAAATATTTTATATTTTATATTTTTTGTATAGTGTGACTTGTTGTTTATAAGGTAAAACTTACTCAAACAATTTCCGGAAAATTCAACATTTAAAATCGAAATAAATAAGTATACTTTTATATTATGGAATGCTTATGTATAACTACAAGCATCAATATTATATACCACATAAAATATATATGTGTGGAAATGTATAAATATATAGCGAATGGTAAATGATTTAGGGTTGAGGATGGATAATATATTTAGTGTGTGTGTTTGAGTATACAAATAAAAACTCATGTATAAATATAATATAACCAATGGCTACTATTTATATTTTGCTATATGGTATTCATTATATTTATAATGAAATTATAGTTTACAAGTCTTAGTCTTTATAAATAAACGTTATATATATTTAACCGTAGACCATAGATACGTTAATATTTTGTCACATGACACTTCGTTTTCGACCCTTATTTAATTTATTAAAGAAATTACATAAATTACAAAGTTTTATATTCTTAAATAAGTTTAAAAAGTCTTTTAAATTTTTTATTGCAGTTAAAGAAAAATTTTCTGTATACCAAAAACAAAATCTATTTAATTAATATTTTATTATAATAAGAACTATACAAATTTGAAAAATTTTTCATGCACTAACATTTCGAATGTGAACATTATTTTTATGCATTATATTACAAAATAATTCATATATTTATTTTCCTTGAAGTTTCTTATACAGTAGATGGGGATGGTTCATTATCTATCTCTTTATACTATGTTTAACATATGAATTTGGATCAATATCAAAATAAACAACAAATTAATTCAACGTTGTATTAATATCTACTATATTTAGTTATAGTAAATACACAATTAATTTTACTTTTACAACTAAAAATGCAAAAAGCATTTCATTGGCTGTTGTCTTATAGTATATATAGCATTTGATTATATGTGGAGGTTTCTTTCGTTTCAAGAAGAGTATCAGGAGAATTATGAATAATTCTAATATGAACACTTATTTTATTGCAAATACATACAATACAAAAAGATGTGCTTTCAATAAATATGCAAATAGTGTTTTTAATATGTGTTTCAATAAATAGTCAAATTTTTGTGTAATAGATTCCCGAGCCAACTCATATGAAGAAAAAAAAAATAATCCATTTGGTTTGGCAGTTTTAGCCTTAACATAACTGGAGAACAATACGTTCTAGTTGGTGCTGTTCAGATGTGGCTCCATCAGCAACTTTTTCCAGATATAATTGCATGTTCCAAATATGCGAAGTTTTAGTACACATTATATAGAAGTCAAAACCTTCAAACAATACTTTTCTGGCCTACTTTTCAAATAGTATCTGAAAGGGCAACGTTCATTAAAAAAGACTAGTATATTGTTACTCATGAATGGTAACACACGCATTGGAATTATAATAAAGTGTTAGCAATTCAAACGAACTTGACCCACGAATCGGAGCAAATTTATTTAATTTCAATAACATTTAGTTTATTTTTTAAAAATATATCACTTTCAAATTAAAAACCACTCCGCGAAGTATAAGTCTAAGGTTAAGCTGTTTTTGTTTTGTACGAAAAATATCGAATATTTATATGTTAGTATTTGTAGTTATTTGCACTTTATATATTGGACGGAAATATGGGGTGAAATATTGCGTGATTTTGAATATAACTCTAATATATATGTACATGAGCGATACACATATTCATTTATTGATGAAGAAAAACTTAAGAAGGGTGAAAATGAAAAACAACAAGTGTACACTTCAAATATTATTTTTTGTATATATATATATATTAATATATGTTAAATTATACGTTGGCATATATATATTCGATACGATGATGAATGGTATAGGATAAATGTAATAATGTTTTTGTGAAAATATAATAATTTCACATAAATATTATTATATCGAAGGAAAAAAAATAATATCAAATTTACCAATATAAGATTTATTTATATTACAAATATACCATGTGTCCAAACTATCAAAATAAAATGTATCCTAAAGGTTTATACGCACCACAGTATTTTCGTATACGTTAAGATTTAGTTAGATCTATAATAATAAATATTATAATTATATATATTTTGTATTTATATTTTATCGTACATATACACAACGAGTATAAATAATATGAATTTATATTAGAGGTAAGAAAATGGAAAAATAAAATAATGAAAACGAGGAAAAACAAAAACAAAAAGCTAACGTTGTACCCGCAAACAAATATAAAAATATATAATATAAATGATGACAATGTTGCTTAAAGCTTATAGCAATGAGCATTATTATAAATAACAAACACATCATCAACTTTTTTTATTTTTATAATATTATATGAATACGTAAACATATATTATGTAAACATTTATATATACGTAGGTGTTTTAATAAGTTTCCGCCGCCGACGTAGCATCGCATCATTTATCGAAGAGAATATGGACCAGTTGATTTCCAAATTTTAATATTATGTACGAGTAAACAATTCTAATAACTTTGCTTTTTAAATGATGTAATATATATATAGAGAACTACAAGATATGTAATATAATACTTGGGAGTGAGACTCACAATTTTCATTAGTGCTTCAACTAAACCAGAAACTTCTCAGCAAACATTCAAGTACAATTTATAATAAATATATATATATGTATTTTATAAAATAAATGAACAGAAAATTTACAAATGAAATAAACAACATAAAAACACTATACGGAAAATTATTCTGGAAATATATAAACATTATATTAAAACATATATTAAGTTTACGTATATATTATATATTTTCATTTTATTCTATTTATCTATACGATGTGTATGCTGTGGTTTAATTAAACACTGTATAGCAACCTAAACCTTGTTTTGTTATATCATTTTAATATTTCTTATTATTTATTTGAAGTTTTATAGTTTAAATAAAATATATTTCTGTGCTTTTTATATTAAATGTGAACTTTTAGCAAACTTATTAAAACACTTTTAAACTTCTACAACATTATGTATAGTCTTTTTTTTTCAGAATTAATCATTGAAAATAATTTTAAATATGTGCTATTATTAATTAATAATTAATTATTATCGGTGGGCCACATATATATGGCGAAGAATGTGTCACACAATCTCAACAAAGATCGTCCAACAATCAGATATCCATTTATAAGCAAAGAATACTATACTGTACCATTTTACAAATATAATTTAGAAAAACAATATGAAAATATGGCTTATATATATTGCATAGACAAGACCATTCATTTTTGTGAAGTTCACTTCTTCTGCCATGATAAATTGAGTATCACGAAATTTATTCACGAAGAGGCTACGTGTCTATATGTATGTGATTTAACACATGATGTATTAAATGCTTAAAATTATAAAGTAATACTATAGGCGCCAAGTCGGAACTATAAAGTGGTCCGTAATGTCTTTTTTATGGCCGTATTCGATGCATATGCATATTCTATTGATGATAAATAACAAACAATTTTTGGAATATAAATAATTCGCAGCTTTTGTTATTCTATTATATGTTAAAGAATCTATATAATACTTATGACATTGCCATATCAATATTGAAAAATGGATTATTAAATCATTATATTTATTCGCATTTAACTTCCGTTGGATTTGATTTAACTTCAAATACCATTACTGTTTTTTATTTACTTTATTAATATACTTTCAGAAAACGGTTGCGGAAAATTATCGATTGTTGATAGAAGCTTATGTATATGTTCTATATCCCTTCCAACTAGCGTATTGACCAGATCTGGCCTCATCTGACTACCACTTATTTCGATAGATGCAGTACGGTAAATCCGAAAAATACTTCAATCCCTTCTAAGAATTCAAAAAATGTATCGATTAAAAGAGTTCTATCGATGGCAAAATCATTTGTCACAATTTTGATTATTAAATTCATAAATTTTATTATTCAAATAAAATTTTAGGCGGAAAAATTTCTGTTGCATCATATACCATACACAGTAAATTCGGTAAATTCAACTGATCATCTATCACCATCAATATGCGACTATTATCTTTTCACAAAACTGGAATTGATGCAATGAAAGTTACCTTTTATATGATTATGTTCCAGTCATATACAAGTAGACGTGACAACATGCTGACGCTAAAAATTTCAACATTCGTTGACTTATCGAATCTATATATTTTATTAATAAAGTTTTATTGTGTATCTATAAAATGTTCGTTTATTTAAATACAATACACTGTCAGTAAGTATATATAGATATATTTATTTACGCAGCCATTAAATTATACAATAAATTATATTATAATTATATTTATTCGAATATTCACATACATAATAAAATTGTACTTGTTATCACATTTTATCAAAATCTCATTCATTCTTTCGCATTTCAATTTCGCATATATCAATCCATTATTATTTATTTATATAACATTATAACATTCTACATATACATACAATATATATTATTGTATTTATTTACATTTAATGAGACTCAATTTTCCTATATATCTTCTTAAATACGCATTATCAATAAACAAAGAAACACATTATATAATATATTTTTCCTTTTGTTTTCATATATAAATTATATAGAAATGGCAATTATTTCAAAAACACGAAAAAAAGTAATCTTATTTCATCTTATATGGTATATTACATATATATATATGCGAGAAGATAATAATGTAAATAATGTATCGATCTTCTTATTTACCGAGTATTAAACATATATAAATATATTTATATTTAGCACGTATATTTGTGTATATGGATTGAATAGACACAAATACATATAAATATAAGATGGGAAAATTTTCTATTCCGTTAGATTTAATATATGTAACCGAATAATATTTGTGTTTGTATGGGAAAATTTTGATTTTTCTCGGATGTGCTTATACATATACATAAAATGATTAAAGCATTTGACAATTTCGATAAAATGTATCTTTTTCGTATATATATATACTATGCAGCATAGCACATATATATATATAACAGAAATTTTAAAATGAAATCCTTTTGTTGATTGATCACTAAAAAATAGAATATAAATTACTGGTATTATTGTACAATTCATTTTACTTATCTACATATTCCATTGGGATCATTAACATATAAAAATTCTAAACCAACCAATATATGGTATATAATATAACAAATAAAAAATTAGATAGAAAATTCATGCATTCCAAACACGTATATAATCAACAAAAAAGATCCAAAAATTTTTATACAGTTTAAATTTATCATATTTTCGTACACATGTGTATAGATTTAAATTGTTATATATCATATCTATATATGCAAAATTTCTATTTCTTGTTCAATTTTATTATACACATCACAAAACATTTATCAACAGCTTGTATCTGTATATATTCTATTCAATATACAATATATATATATATAGTAATACCAGTAATACACAAGAGATGTAATATTTTATCATACTGTGAACTATGAAAAATAAATATATCCTATGTAAAATTGTATGTGTGTAAATACTCTATATATTGTATATCGTATAATTTATATATTACATTATTTATATATGTTCAGTTAACAGATTGTAAAGATTTTATATTCTGTCAAAATTTATTTAAAATAAACTATATATGGGGAAATATATTATATATATGTGGAATAAATTATATGAAATGTGTGGGAATGAATATTATGTAAATTTTCACTAATAATAAAGCAAAATGCTATAATGAAAACTTTGTCAATTATAAATCATCTTGAATATAATTATACTATTAACTCATAAAAACAGCAATTGATACTATTTACAGTGAATATTGTATATATACAAGCGTCGATACACGATATAAGGGAATATCAATCAAATATATATGATAATCACGTCACATTCAATTTACATATTAATAAAATATTGTTGGAATAATTGTAATCAAGCGAATTTGTTAAAAGATATTGCATAATCAATGGAATATTTTTGTCACCGTCATTTTTTGGGAAATTTGAGATAAATGTATATCGAACTTTATCCGCATCGCTAATGTAACATAAATTTATAAACCTACAACTATATATACTATATAAATATATAATATTATGACACTATTTATAAAATTAATAATAATACTAGTAATTAACACTTATTTTTATCTATTGCATTATTTTCATTATTTATATGAAGCTATATATTTTGTATAGTTTCCTATTCAACTTAAATTAACCGCATACCTATCAATAGTACGTATACATTTATAAAATATATATGCACATGTGTGTTAAGAAAAAATAATTATTATTATAATATTCGGTTTTGCTAGAGAATGTGTACGTACATATCCATTAAAATTTATTATAAAACCATTTGAATATTGCATATCAGATTTATTGTAATTAAAATGATTTTATTAATTTTAAATTCAATTTCTATATAATATATAGGGTAGAGCGTGTCAATATATATTGCCAGATATTTCATTATTGATTATTAACATGGATTTGCATTGTTGTTTCTTATCGACAATATCGCTTCTGCTACAATATAGAAGTATTACAGCAATCGAATGATTTCAATGTTTAAGGAACGCAATATATACAAGTTAACAATATTTTACCACATATACATATATGCGAGACACATTTGTTACATAACTATACAATGGCCTATCATGCTATAGGGAAGTCCAAAATATAAGGTCTTATGTAATCAAGGTAATTTTATATTACGCATTGATCTTTATTAAGATAAATCTATGGTACATATGAGCCAAATCATCTCTTCCGTTACAAGTTCTATTGTGTTCATTTGGACTTGGAAGAAAAGACAAAGTGAAGCAATTTTGAAATTTCTATTCTATACACTAAAAGAAACAAGCGAAAGTGGTTGCCGAAGTAGTATAGTAATATAATTTAGATAAAATTATGCATAACGTCTTATAATGGAATTTTATGAATTGCTATGTTTGGGATTATGAGATTGTTTGTTGATAATCTTTTTAAAAACAATATGAGTACCCGAACCACATCTAACAATATGTTTACAAATAACTAACTATTCTGATTCTATTAGATTAAATTGAGACGGAAATATTAGAACTAGCTTATAATCCTGTATCCTATTGCATACCGTTACACACATTCATTATTAAAATATAACAGCTATACTAATTTTGAAGGAACACTTGTTACGAAAAATCAAATAATAAATATTTTCTTTGGTCATATTCGTATTAGCAATTAGTGAAATTGCCTCAAGCTACCTTCCACATATTTGTATGTTCTATCTATTTATATACTAATGTAGTATATATATATAGTTTTACAAAGCTCTTCAATATTTAACGTATTCAAATTCACAAATAATATATACATTAAAATATAGGTGTATTAGAATAATATGTATTGAGTGTTGATTCAAGTATATATTGATGATGTGATGAATAACAAATAATATATAGATATTTGATGGGCTCTTAAATGTTTAATTGCTTTATATTTGTTCGAAATAAAATTATAAAATTTATAGTAGACACACATATATTTATTTATTTATATATAAATAAAATATATAATTTGAACGTGCGGATATTATAAATATTCATGTAATTATATAATTGTGTGGCATATAATGAATTTATTAATGGTTTTTTGTATATTAAATTTAAATATAAAAAAGATATTGATTGAAATTCACATGTGTGGAATATAATACCTTCATATTACATGTAAAATGTACATTCATATATACCCTCAGTTCGAACAACAACCGGAATGACTTTGTAATAACATGGAACTGATACATATTGGTTATTGATGGATTTTTATGTGTTGAGAACAGATACTAAAAGTTTGTTCATTTCATTTAAAGTGGAAAGAGATCAGGTTTACATCAATTGAAGACATTAAACAGTCAAAAACATTAAACACTCAACATCATTTTAATCAACGACTTAAAACAATTATTTAATAAAATTGTTGAAAATGCAAATCAATGTGTTTCACATTTTAAGAAGTACATTTCGAATAAATATTATAATTTTTGTAAAAACAAATTATTTATTCGCTTTCCTTTAATCCATTTCGGTTATTTTTCTGACAGAGGCAATTGCATATATACGTAATAGTACATACAAACTGAATACAAAAAACTGTATAAATTAAATTTACAAAAATTTTCTAGTACAAATATGTGATACAAATTCTATTTAATATACAGGTATTCCTTGATTTATGTGATATTTAAATTATGTGGTTTTGATTTAGTATGCGATCATAAATTTGCGACACTCCCTTGAATTATGTGTTATGGTTTTGGATTTAAATTCAATCTAGTTAATACAATTATGAATATTTTTGCAACATAAAAGATAAATTCATGGAATTATAAACGCAATTTGAAAGCTTTATTTCTTTAGTTAGATATACGCACCGATTACAATTTCTTGAAAATTCTTGACATCTTAACAGTTATGGAACCATAAGTATAGCAATATAACGCCAAAATAAATATAGTAAATTAAATTAAAACTAGTATAATATTGTAATTTCTTCATTGACACAATAATGGAAATTTGAGGACAACTTTCGAATTTGATAATATTAACTGTTATAAAAGAATATGGGGAAAACTATAACTTAAAAACAATTTGCCTGAAGAAGACCATTTCTTATCAAATTTTGATCAAATTTGATGTGTAATTGAATAATCTGATTGCAGAAATAATTTCTACTGAAATTCTGTAAAAACGATACTCTATGCCCATAAAATTCCATAAAACTGCCCAGAGTAAGAGAATGACGAAGATCCAAAGATTCCAAGATCTGGTTCATAAAACTGCCCACAGTGTAGCTTTCACAGAGGTTCATTAGGACTTAAGACTTTATTTCACATTTCTATCTCATTTGGTTCGAAATAATTATTTAAAAAAATATGTAAATAATAGTTTGTAAAAAATTTTTCTCGAATAATGTGGTTTTGGTTTAGTGGCGTACGTAACTATCGCATAATTCAAGCGATAACTGTATATTGTATAATAAAATATAGTAAACGTATTCGTATAGCTTTAATTTAAAAAATTCAAAATATTCAATGTATGGCATTTAATAGAATAGTATTGTATTATTATACAAATACCACTTTTAAAATTAGTTTTTTAATTCAATTTTATATGTGCGAGCATAATTTATTTTTTAATATGTAAAAGTGTTTATTAAAAACAAGATCATATAATATAATATTATAATTTAAATGGTTTATTTTGATCAAATATGTGCTGTGGTAATGATGGTGGCTGTGCGATATTGTTAATATTTATGTAATATTTATATGCGATATTTAATATTGTTTTGTCTTTTTAATATTTTCTACAAAACTTTTCCATTTTTAAATTTAAATATAAATTATAATATTTTATATAATAGAAATTAAATAAAACAATTTTTTATTTGTATTATGCAACAAAGATTGCTCATCTCTCATCCTTTATTTTACTCACGTTCATATGCAATATATACTATACATCACATAGCATTCACTGTTTGAAGAGTTTATATTATAATTTTCACAATAATTGTATATATCATGTACAAAACATACAATTAATTAAAGTATTCTATATTGCTATATATAGTATATTTGTACTAATTGTAAGATAAATAAAACATAACTTATATTTTCAATAAGAATTAAGGATATAAATATATAAATGATTAACAAACAAATTTTATAATTATAATTAATTTTACTGTTTACTTATTTTACTTTTCCATATAAATTATAAAATTATATTTAAAAAGCATGAATAAATAATAATAATAACATAGAAGATATTTGAAATTATTTCCTTTTAAATAAAAATTCATTAATTATTTCAATGAAATTTGTATAAAATAGAATTTAATAACAATTAAGAATATATTATATAAATATATGCTCTGTCCGTAAAATAACCGCTATGGATTAAGAATAAAGAAAACAATTTATTTGAAATATTCTCCCCCAAACTAAAATACATCGATTTGCACTTTCAACAAGTGAAACAAATGAATTTTTTTTATCCCGTTCATTGTAATGTAGTTGAATCAGACATTGACTAATTAATGTCAAGAAAACATGTTTCCTTTCATCATAAAATAAAATTTAGGGAAAAAAAATTATAACATGTAGCCAAATCAGTTGGATAGTGTGAATGTTGAAGAAAATAAATATTATTGAATTTCGTACTACCATGTCGAATACGATTTACCAAACGCTTATGCAGCACACCAAGATAATACGAAACACTAACCATTGTACCACTTGGAGCAAATTCTTTGAGGTTAATACCTTTGAAATTGTAAAATGAGCATTTTTAATTTTTAATTATTATATTTATATTTAATAATGTCTTAATAATAATGCTCAATTCGGTGCAATTTTGGTAGATCATTTATTTTTATTTTTAGTATATCAAATTCTATTTTCATGAATCTCACTGAAGATTTCTGTGTTAACTTTCACGACTGCATGCATAATCGTAGTTGATGGCCATGACCTAGACGTTCATCATCATCCACATCTTCTGTGCCGTCTGTAAATCGTTAATGCAACCCAAGAAGTGGTCTGGTAGAATGGATTCTCTTATAAAATAAATTAGAATTTGTTTAAATGTAATTTAAAAATCGAAAACAATACTCTGTTGTATAATATCATCCATTACATATTATTTTATGCATAAAACATCATATTTAAATATTATATTATATAATTTCTATATATCGAATGTGAATATAATAGCTGCGTATAATAAAATGAACACATCTCATATTTATTACATTGTCATACATAATTTATATTAATTTATTCAAAACAAAATGTATGTCAGTATTTATTTATACACACTTTATATATAAAATACAAAAAGCTTAAACATTTATATTTGATTAATATTATATTTATATATGACCTGTACATTTTTACCATGTAATAACATGTCAAATATGTGGTTTTGATATTAAATTTAATTAAATAATATATATATATAAATATATAGTATAATAATATATCATATATTTCATCTCCTGCATTATCATCCTGTATACTATAAAATTTATTGTTCATGTTATTATTATATAGTATACCATATCATATATTGTATTGTTTTAGTATGAAATCTATTCAGACATAGACCTATTTATATTTCAGTTTCTTTGTATGTTATATTATGAATATATATATGGTATATACTAAATGTATGATATATCTAATATCTATATCTTAAATTTTATAACTAAAAATATATAACATAAATCATTTTCTAATACAATAAAATAAAGGTATATATAAATAACATAAATATTATCAAATATGTATATATAAATGTTTATGATTTACTATGGGTATGGTGTATCATATATATAACATCATTCATATACCTAACAACATTTTGTGATGTACACGTCATTAGATGTATTATTCATGAAAATGGGTTTACATGAAAATTAATCAAATTAAAATAATATGTATATATTTATGGATAAAGGATAAAGGTGTTATGTGTGTGGTTGCTTATATTTTCTATATACATATAATATTGTACAATTTTTAATTATGTATTTTTTTTTGAAAAAATTATATGTTTATAGCTTTTATTTTGTGTGGGTGTGTGTGTGTGTGTGTAGTACATACAGTAGCTCTGTGTCAGTGGCACATTCATATATCTTTAGCAGTGGGTTGGGGTAATGGTGAATTAATTTATTTATGGATTAAAAAAATTTAAATACTTCAATTTGCAAATCATTTATAACGCGGCTACTCAAAATAACAAAATTGCCTTTGCATTTCTTATGCACTTAGCTCCTTATCTTCGGTAACATGGCTCCAATCAATTTTATCAGTTTTTATTCAAATTAATCCAGCATCAATACAAATACATATACCTTATATTATTTGGATTTGAGTTCAATTAAAAAGCCTACAATTACACCAAAACAATCTTCGAAATTGTACAGGTTTTTTACGGTTTTTGTGAAATTTTTTTTTCCAATTCGTCCTCGTACGATCTTTTTCGTATTTAATATATGGAACTGAAAAACAAAAATTCACAAATTTTTACAAATTTCCATTTAATAAAATTACTACCATTTATATAGTATTTAATCTACACCCACCCTTGATTCATTTAAATATATTTCTCTCTGTTTTACATATTCTATTTTATTTAGAGACCAATATTTAACGTATTGTAATGTAAATGTTGGATTGTAAATATATTATATATATATAGTAAAAAGGACCTTTTAAATACAAAAGAAAAATGTATATAGGATGCAATGTGAATGGTGTATGAAAAAATAAAAATAAGGAAAAAGGTATAAAAAAATATTTCCTCTTGGCTGATTTTTAATTCGATGAATTGGAGTGTATAATAAATCACTTTGAAAAATGGGTATGAAAAAATTTATTCGGGAAGTTATATATATTTTGTTTAAAACTTGTATATATTGATGAGAATAGCTCTATAGATAGTAGATATACCATAGAAATGGTCAAATGACATATATTTATTTTTATTTAAAAAAAGTTGGAAAAAACAAGATCGTACGAATACAAATGATTCAACTTATTATTTAATAAATAATATAGTAATAATTATGAAAAAGTATTTTTAATATAATTCAATTTAGGTCCGAGTATTGTATAAATAATGAATATTTATTATTAGATTGTTTTTATTTATATATTGTATATTTATGGTATAATGAAATTGTATTGTGTATCCATATAATTTTTAGATATTTATAACTTTTAAAGATGTACATAAGTGGAACAAAAGGGATAAGGGTCATATATTAAATGCAATTATATAAAACATATACATGTATTTCGAGAATAAAATGTCATTTGATCAGAAGTACATATAATAAAAATATGTAAATAATAATACAATAATATGAACCAATTATTATATTCATTATTAAGTTAGTCCACTTTTATGTATAATAATATGTTCATATAATAATAAATTAAGCATTAAATGTTGGGGTTTTTTTAACATCATAAAAGTTTTTTAATTATAAAAATGTAAATAAATAAACAATTGAAGTAAGAAAATGTATTTACTATAAAAACATGTGTGTGTGTGTGTGTGTGTGTGTGTGTGTAAATTATGAAATATTTATAACTATAAAATAAAATATATTAATATAAATATTAAATAAATACAATTATTATATATTATTTAATATAATAAAAACATAACATTTACATACTCGTATTTGAAGAACATTTATTTATACAATAAAAGTAAATTGATTTATTTATGATTTTATATTTTGATAAACTTTTCAATTTGTTTATTTTAGTGGTATTTGTTTCTTATTCCAATTTGTTTTTCTCTCCTTTATACATATAACAATTCTATCCGTCATTTAAAATGTATGATGGGAAAACAATATTTATATAATATTTATTTATAGATACAATAATATGTATAAAAGATCACATTACAATTTGAAAGTTTTTATAAGAATTTTAAAAATTATATACCTAAAATACATTAAATTTTACATATAAATATAATTTGGAAATTAAATTACCCATAGAATATCTAGCTAGAAATAGATAAATGAAAACACTTTCTAACAAATTACTCAAAATGTAAATGTCAATAATGCTGCGTGCAGTATTCTTCTATATTATAAACATATCCTCTTTGGCTTTATATAGATAAAAATTACCTAATTAATATTATATTTTATGACTAAATAATTATTATACAATATTTTGTTGGAATTAACATTTCAGGGATCAAGAATATTTCAAGAATCTAATGACAAATTGTAGAAATTATATTTATGATAAAGTATTTAGTCTTGAAAAATTAATTAATAGTGCCGGTTTAATTATCACATTCTATTAAATAGACTCTCTTAATCAATTATTTTTTTTACCAATTGCACAGGAAATCAGCCAATTCTACAATCTAGTCAATATACAATTTTGTTCAGAGGTATATATAGTAGGTTTAAGGGAACTTATTACGTACAACCTTCATATTTTAAACATAACTTCAACCACACAAGATCATATACAGTTCTGCAATCTGTTTAATAGATTATTATAAAAACGTTATTATCTGGCCATCGTAATGTTTGAAGAATACGCAATAAAAAAATAAATAGTCAAACATAAATTTTGATTTTGTACTTTACAAAAGTGCAAATAGTTTGAAAAAAATTCTCTGGAATGAAAGTATTCGCTTAATCAAAATGAGCGCCTTATATATTGTTGTTGTATTCGAGGGTAATGCCACTGCTAAGCAATGCAATTTATCAAAATTAAATTGATCCACTTCTCGGTTTCTGAATTCTTTCTCGGATATAGTAATTGATTATAGTAATTACGTCACTTTTCTATACATTTGTGTTGGATTGGTGTGCTCAAATAATATAACTTTCACACCACCTATACAATGTAGATTAAATTGTAAATAAGTTGAGAACAAAGGTGAGAAGTATGGGAGGTGGTGTTTTTATTAACACGACATATCGATCGGTTGTCTTTAAATTTTTCAAACTGATAATATGCAAGGAAGTTAATATTTTTTTGATTGAATCCTTTTTATCTATAAATGACATTTTATATAAATTCGATTTGTGTTGAAACATTTGTTTTTATACATTTTATTATTGCGTTTTATTTACAGAAAATTTTCTAACTAACAATATTGGGCATAGAATTTATATATAGAATAACAATTAATTATTGAAGTGCTATTAAGGTATTTATAGACGATATTTTTATTATTTTTGTGCATATAGACCATTTTCACGTAAAAAAGTTTGGAAAATTGCAAAAATGTAGAATTATCAAATGAAATATATATATGAAATTACAATAAATAGAAACGATTATATGCAATATTTAAATTTAATACTGTATAAGCAAAAATATACATATAATACTTTAGTATACATGTACGAATATTATTTTTAACACATTGATTTTTTTAGAAATACTTTTATATCCTTTATAAATACTATAAAAGTATAAAATGTAAGATATATTTTCTTCATTTAAAATATTTAAATGCATTTCATATAGAATATATGGAATATTTTTTGTGTAAAAGTAGAATGTAAATAATATCTCTATATAGTTACAGTATAGTAATATATATATATATATATAAACTAAAAATATAAAAAAAAAATTCCTTAGACATCCATCTAAAAGCAAGTGAATATAATTCCTTATTTTTCAATCCCATTATATACTTTTAAGATAGATAAGGAAAAAGTTAAATGTTCGTTATATAGTCATATAATATGTATTGCATATAGATATAATATAGATAGAAAAATAGATAGATATTATATATTTATGTATGTTTGTATAGTATAACATGGCATATAAGTATACTAACGATAGGCATTTAATATATAATATAAATATACTAAAATAGTATATAAAAATGAAAATAAAGGTATATTTGAACACCATATATACAATAATATACTACAATCTATTACAATATATAAATAAATAAATGAAGAAATATTATCTCTGGCTGGTTTCACATAAAGAAAAAAATTTATATTATATAACGTGCGGAGACTTTTGAAAATTCTTTCAAAGATTCTTAACATTTTTAATATTATCAAATATATTTCACTATGCCTGCCATTCCCCACTCACATAATTGCATGCATATAATATAGTAAATATATGCGTATATTATAATAAGATGTAAATAATTTAAATATATATACATATAATATTTGATGAAATATACACACATTTTTATATCTAACACAATCTTAAACAAAACAGACATATCTCAGCGCAGACAAACATTTTAAAATTATATTTATATATTTTTAGAAATTTTTTTTTATATTATTCGCTGCAATATATGACTTTAATAAATAAATTTAAATTTTATATATATATTTTTTTTTTTTTTAATATTACATATAACCATCAAGAATTTTAAATTATGCTTGATTTATATCATCGCGCTTATGTACATAATATAACCAAAAAATATATACGCATAAATATTTTGTGTGTGTATAAAATATGTATTGAATTTAATGTTCATAAATTGTACATATTTGTTAGTATATACACAATATTATGTATAAGTAATAAAATAAATAATGTATATTATTTAAAAATTTAAATTAAATTATTTTTGTAAAATTGGCTTTATTTTGATATTATAGATTTCTATATTTTTAAAAATATAAACTATTCAATGAAATTAAATTTTTTACTATTTGTTGAAAATCTACAATATATTATTATTATTTAACTATAAATAAAAATAAATACATCCAAAAGTGTGTAATGCTTAAAATTAAAGTAGATATATATATTAATCGAATTTACAAGGAGATTAGTTATATTAACGTTAGAATTTCAGTTATAATTACTTTTACAACAAGTCACTATTCGATAATAACAGAGAGCCCACACATAGTTCACCAATACAACTTTTTTTTATTGATCATTAAATTTACCGCCACTACCATCTCAAGTTTTCATTTTAAACTGGTAAAATTATTAGCATTTTGTTGTTAGTTGGCCCTCAATATATGACACTGCAAGTTTAGAACCTAGTGAATTATAAACATTTTATAAAATAGCAATTATTATTTGATACACATATAACCAATCCAAAATTACGAATAAATTGTCTCTCTCAATATATAGTAGATATATTAATAGTAAATCAGTGTTTTCCGTAGAGTTTTCAACTTTTTGAAAAAAACTGCTACCAAAAACGTTATACCACAAAACTATATAGGATACCAAATTTTGATAAGTTTTGTTAAAACAATACCAATAAATAATTCTTCAAAACGATTTTGGCATATATTAAATTATAATATAATAAATAAATAAATGATGAAAACAAAAATAATAGTTACACTAATTGATCTACGAATTAAACTGAGCTTTTTATATTAAAAAATGTTGCTAACTCTTACATTAATTTATAATTTATTTTATCATACACATATTCTGCATGTGCCTAGATGTTAAATGTAGATGGTCGAGTTATTTCTATGCCACTGAACAGTTATACGATGATATGAAACATTTATCCTACGACTGTGGGATGTCACATAACATATTTGTTTGTACATACATATATTTATTGTATAATGTCCTTATACTAATAATAAGTGGGTGCGTCAGTGTATATATAAAAACATAATAAATTATTTAAAATTTATTATATTTATATAAAGATCATTATATATTGGAATAAATTGTATATTTGCAATTATGAAAAATATACATTGTCCTCCCACACAACATTACATAATTTATATTAAAATTTAAGTAAGTGGAATAATTTTCTATTATATTTTTGCATAAAAAATTTAAAACTATTTATCAATAATAAAATCATCTTCATTAATTGTAATTATAGATTATATAATATATATAGTCGCTGCCGTATAGGATATTATATTAAATTTAAGGATAAAAACACAAAATAGCGCAAAATTTTCGTCATTATTGACAAACGAGTAGGATGATTAAAAAAAAATTTAAAATTTTAAGCTTTATTTGTATATAAATGATGAAAATCATGAACTTTGATAGTTCGTATGTTTACTATATACAGTAAAAATATTATTCAGGCATAAATATATTCACTTATGACAATTCAAACTCTCAGGCATCAGGCATTAGGCAATTTTTCGTTCCAATATATAATATAACGCTTAATAAGGCATCACATTTACTGTCTGCATACCTTGAACACGGAAATACCAGAAACATTTTTTTTATGAAGTTGGAAGAAATGCACTCATATTCATCAATATTCTATGCGAAATAGTCAAATAATTCAAGAGTCATTTTTGTTGTGTTGATATAATGGGATCTCATACATGTTGCATTCGTACTGATTTATTTACACTCGAATATTTACCTATTGACATAAATTGTTTATATATTTATTTGCTGTTGCTTGATTTATACCTATCATAAAACACTGTGAAACTTGTTAAAAATCTGCTTTTTCCTAATCTATTCCGGTTAGTTTTTAAAGGGTTTATATAACATATGTAAATAAAATATACTTTATATAGTCGTTTAATTAAATAATTTCTTTGTATGTTTATTGAAAAATTCACTAAACTTAAAATTATTATAAGAGGAAAAATTTAAATAACAACAAAATGTAATTTGTAAATAAGAAGAAAAATATTTAATATATATTTTATATACGAATGGATGGATACATGAAATATATATACAATATTAATATATTTATGAATAAACCTTTACCTATGGCATATGACCTTAAATGTACATATATATATATTCAAATATAAAGAAAATTAAGAACATAAAATAAACTCTATACCCACGTGACCTTATATTTATAATTGAAATTTGTTTTAAATTTACGTATTAAATGTAGGTTTGCAGAAATGCATTTTTTCCAAATTATAAATTGGGTCATAAAAAATTATCAGAAAATTCGTAGCAACACATTTTTAATTACTATAGGTAACAAAAATAAGTGTAAATATACTAGACTACATTTATGTCGCTTCTAATACAGAAATCTTGATTAGCCAATAATTGTGTTCACTGATAATGACTTCCGAATTCCGTTTTACTATAATAAAATCTCAAATTATAAAGTTCAGTAAAAATGACAGCATTGATATTTCGATAGATACTTATTTCCAGTAATGTTCATTTATCATGATTAGAATAAACTAGTAAATGAATACTGAATGTATATTATTGAATGTTTCCAGTTTGTGTAGGTAAGTTTTAAAGTAATTTTCTCTAACGGATTTGTTAGTAATGTATTTTACCCATATTAGATTGCGTAGACTGTAAAAAATCTACCAAATAAAAACAGTAAAAAATATTGTAGAATCCGCTGGTAAGTTACAAATGAACAATTATTTAAGTCGAATTAATAAATAAAATATTATTATAATACCATAAATATAATACAATAATAATTATAATTTTGTTAACTTAACAATGAATCCCATTTTTTTGTGTTACCATTTTCATATGACCAATAAAACATTATAGTACACAAATATAAATAAATAAAAAGTGAAATAACAATCATCAAATTATTCAAATACAGAAAAATTAATAAACTTAAACATTATGTTGATGTTCTTCTTTTCTGTTATGCTTTTTTGCTGTAAAACACAGAACAATGTGAATAATAAAATAAAAGTTGGGAAAGCATAAGGATGAAATAAGTAAATTAAAGATGTATATTAAATATAAAATAGTGATTTGCATAATATTTGCAAATCATTGTATAATTTTGTCACTGTTTGACGAGCAATGTCGGTCGTCGCTGTAATATAAACCCGCCGCATATCATTATTATTTCATTTTTGGTTTTATGAAAAATATTACATAAAAAGAATAAATTTTATATAAAATGTGAATGGCAAAATAATATTTAAGGACTTTAAAGAAATATATATAATACATTCGTATATAAAAAAAGATATAAACTTAAGAAAAAGTTATAATACCAGTCGAAAATATTTTATAAGAAATTGGTGAAAATATATATACGAGTATAAAGTGAAATTTGAATATAAAATTTGAATAATGTTTGTGTTTCAGTATACGCATTTATTTTTATATATACATATTTACTTAAAATGTAAATCCACACATATATATTATATTCAATATTATACAAAAAATATATTGAATTTATTTCATGTCACATTCACACAATAACAATTTTTACAAAATAGTTACAATATATAATCTTATTTGTTTATTTAAAAATATTACTATTGTTGTACATATAGATTTTATATATTTAAGGAATTGTGGAATATTAATTGTGTGTTTTGTGTCACTTATCGTTGTTAATTCGATTTGACCTGTTTATGTGAATTCATATACATATAAAATATTCTTTTAATTCGTTTTATTAAATAATTCAAGCCTGACATATTTGTTGAAGTTTTCACCGATTACACTAAAATAATGTGGTAGTTTTATGTGTAATAGTTTGATCTATGAAAAATTTGTTAACAAGTCCCTAGAAATTATTAATACTCATTGTATGATCAAATTTACGCAGAGACAAAGTTTCAGAAATTTGGCGTACTCTACGCTTTCGTTATTTTTGCACCAGTTTATAGATGCAATTATGTAAGTATAATATTATACTGGCAAAGAATTATATAAAGAGTTTTTATAATAATATTCTTAAATGTTCCAGTTTTCATCGAGTTGTTTTGAATATCACAACAAATTGTTTTTAGGCACTTTGTTCATATAATCACGTTTTTTGTTTATATTTAGTTTAATCATATAACCGTAAAGAGACGCAATCGAATTAACCATGGATATTTGGTCAACAGATCTATATATACTGTATCAATTTTAAAGTAATTTGCTAGAAATTACCATAAAAAAATTGGTGAAGTTATATACCATAATGTGCATTATGAAGGAAGTTGATTACCGTTTCGATACTCCCATTTTCAATCAAACATAACAACTTTTTAGTCAGAAATTATAAAGAAAGAGCAGTGAAATTACAAAATTGATCTGAGTAGAGGCGTTAAAAGAAGGAATACTCTCATCACTACCAATGTTTTAAAAATCTGCTATAAGTATAAAACAGCTGTACAGCCTAAAACACTTTTAAAATTGTCGTTACTATCGACAACAATTGGATAATCTAAACTATAATTTTATTTTACCATCCGTATTGTATTTATAATTATCACAGCGCGTATTTCAAAAATACTTCATGGTAAACATTTTAAAATTATCTTCACGCATTTTGACCCATATTGCGTATATTACTCCTATATATAGTAAATTTTTCATTTTTATAAAATAACATAATTTATAATAACTTACTAAAATAAAAACTATGCTTAGTTAAGGATACTTCACTTACCTGAAATTAAAAGGAAAAAAATAAAAATTAGTTAATTATAGTATTATTAAAAGTATAGTTTGCATAAAAAACATATAATACATTAAAATTAAATTATGGGGTAATATGTTATTATTTTAATTGACTGAAAGAAAAAAAATGTTACATCAAAAAATAAAAAGTGGTAAACATTTTCACAATTTATTAAACTTATAAACAAACAGAACTACAATATCCGTGTGTATCGTACCGACATTACACATACCATTATTTACCACTTTAGAATATATTTATATTAAATTACAAAGGGTATATACTTTTATTCTCTCTACTTTCATGTCTAAATAAAAACAATCAGACGGGAATTTAACTAGTTCAGGCAACATTATAACAATATATATATATATATATATATTTGATTGAGATGAGATAATAATTTACACTAATCTTCACAATTACGTTATATTTTACTCTTTACTCGTAGTACAAGTACACGAATAGACACACGTACATTACATGAATATACAATTTCTATGTTCTATTATGTATTTATCTGTTTTTACTCGTTTTATATAATAATACTTTATATAGGTGCCCATTCATATTTATACTTGAAAATATTATATAGTCATGAAAAAAGCTTAAACAATTAAAATGATTTTTTTCTTTAGAGTATGTAGTATTTTTTTTTATTCTTTTATCTTGAGTAAAGGATTTTTTTCTTTTTTAATTTTCAACAATGAATGCAAGTACAACAACAACAAGTATTTATTGCTTGCATAATATATAAAAAGTAATTCTACATGAATTGTGTGCATAAAGTTAAAGAGGTTTTTGTAAAAAAAGAATATTTTTTTTTATTTTAAATGAAAATTGCAATAACGCAATGAAATTATTATTATTGTACTTTTTGTTTTTCTACATTTACATATAAAAATAATATAAATTTAAATAAATTAACAGTTTTTTATAAGAAGCATCAATAATTGAAAATATATAATTAGGCCCTATGAAAGAAGTACAGCGGGACCAGAACCGGCAGCGAAATGTTGTGATGAATTAAATAAATGAGGCGTAATGTTATTTAGTTGGTACGATTATTTTGCAGAGTAGAGTCCATATACTATATTTTCAATCTTTTTTTGAATCCATAAACAAATAAATGGTAATTTAGTTGCGGAATTTTTCCGATCACGTGGACATCGGACATCATTTAATGTTTCATAATCGCTGGATTTTATGCGCGTTAACCGAAGTAATGCACCTCTTAATGTTTTATAATAGATATCCCGTAAACTGTGCAAGATAAAAAATATTACAGATATTAATTTTTCACTCGAATCAAATAAGATCTATATGCACAAATCGAAAGACTAAAGATAATTGATATTATTACGATATTTTATGTGATAGGAGCCCCCCCACATCCAAATAAACTTATGAAATATTAAAATTGAACATTTGTTTCAAATGTGGTATCAATATATTTAATATAAAAAAAAAATACAAGTTAAAGTTATTTTTATATTCAATTTAAACTAAAGAAGTTCAAGACAAAAACAACAAATATTATCTTAAAATTAAAAATTAACAAAAATGTGGTTACTTTTCTGAACTACTCACTGTAGACGACGAAACATCGCTCTAATTGTAAAGACAAATGATGAATACAGATTATATATGAATCTGCAGAAGAAACCACAGAATATTTATACTCAAAAACTGTGGAGCACTTATCTGTAAAAGAAGAGGACAATTTGAAATCTTATATAGCTTAGGTGACGTCGAAGTATTATCGCATTAAATGCACACCACATATCCTAAGATTCTTTAAAGAAATGAAATGGGAACTCTAACATAAGGATGGTAAACACACCTTAACAAAGAGCTCGACATTGGGCTACAATAGATCTTTTAGAAAGCAGTACTTATAAAACTACCAAATTTTAATCTTAATCTTAATTTTGTATAAGAGACAAATCTTTAGTCGTGTATATGTTCAAGTGTATTTGAATGCATAAATCTCGAAACAGCGTTATTTTGACAGATAATCGTTTTTTTTTTACTTGTAATTTATAGGTGAAATATTTTATATGATTATTTTATTATATTTTAGCATTCAAATTACGACAAATGAACCTAGTACTTCACGATTTTTTTACCATACACGCAGAATATTTTACTTGAGATAGTTCCCACATATTTCGGGTTTATTTAACAGAATTTCGCCAACAAATTAAAAAGTATATAGGTTAACCTAATTAATTTAACTGACAGAGGTCTGTTGAGTTGTATAAAATAGGGTTAATACAATAATATCAATAATATTATGCATTAAAATAAAATATATTAGAAATGATAATAATTAAAATATCTGTTATGATTATGATGGTACGTGATAGAAGTATTTATTATTTTTATCAGAAATTCATATGTCAACATAATTCAATCAAATTGAATGAAAATAAACTAACAATAATAAATGATTCCTATATGTACTACTACTCATACATAGTAATATATTTTAATTAAATATAGTGTAGTGATTGATTCAGTCAGAGTGAGTTGTGTGCACAGATACACATTGCAAAATATGTTTTTACTTAAATAATAGTTTTCTCTTTGAAAATACAATAACAAAACCCAAAAACATAAATAAATAAATGTTCGCATTTATTTTATTATATATTATTCTTATTTCATATGATTTTATTTAGTTTTGTAACTAATTTTAAATTATAAAATAATATTTCAATTTTATTGTTTATTTTGATTTTCTGTGAATTTTTTTCATTCTTTTTTGTCTTATATACAATACTTTTTTTCTTCTATATAATTTTGTGCTATTGCTTTCCATTCCATTCAGTTAATTATAACTATAAATAAATATTGAAATAATTTTCAATATGCTTAAACCATTTTCTGTTGTTAAATTGTAATGTAAACAAACGTCAAACCATATACAATTTTATTTTATCATTTTACTATAACTATTTTTTTTTATATATTGTATTTATAATCAATAAATATTTTCAGTTGTAAAAATGATCAGAATTTTATTTATTGTTTTTATAATTTATTTTTATGTGAAAAAAGTAATATATAAATTTATGCGTGTAAGAGTATTTGCCAATATATATAATATGATATATAATATATCATTATGATACACTACACATAAATATATATTTTGAAATTTGAAAATGTGAATAATTTAAATTAAATTAATTTTTCCCATTCAATAAAATTATATACTAAATATTAAAGAAAAAAAAAATAACATTAAAATTTTACAGTAAAGTTATTTTTTTATTTTATACAAGCAATTGCTCAAATGATTTAATCACAAAATGTTAACAAGAAAACTTTTTAATGTATACTTTTTTTCTTGGAACGGGGTGGGCGGCGAATGTTTGTTTACCATAACTTATATGAAAGATTAGGTTAAAGTTTTATAAAACAATTTATTACTTATGTATAAACGCATATATATTTAGCTTTTAAATATTAATAATAATATTTAATATCTGTTTTAAAATTATAAATCCCAATCCCATAACACAAAACCGGAACTTTTTACTTTTTTAATATAATAATAATACTAATGTATTTTAAATAAATTAATCATTACTGTACTCTGCAGAAACTCAACTTATAGTTAGTCAAATACTAATGAAAATGTATTTGATTTTTTTTTTTAGTTTTGACCAAAATGAGATTTTAGAGAAATTATATATAGCAGAAGATTATCGATTGCTTAAAGAATGTTATGGTGATCAAGCTCCATTGCATACAATATGTAGAGATAATGTAACAGTTACAATTTTCATATCAATGACAATCCACGTTCTGTACAGCAAACATTATTGAACGAAAGCACAGCTCAAACGCTGAAAGAAATCGTAGACGAACCATAAACATTCCTGCCAACAACCATGGTTACACGTTATTGCTCTGTTTTTACAGTAGAACCAGCAAGGAGTGTTGAGTTTCTGAAACCCAATGAAAATGTAACTGACATAATGTCTACCAACTTGAATTGAACCAAATGTACGAAGAATTAATAACATCGTCATCCTATTGCATGATAACGTTCGGTCAAACGTTGAAAGAGTTGTCAAGGATACATTGCTGTAACTCAAGTGGGAAGTTCTTCCGCACACACGAGCGTACATCGCTTTCTGATTACCATCAGATTGGCATCAGATCGATTCGGCACGGCGTAGCTGTGGAAATGCTGAAGCAGTGCAAAAATTAATAAATATGATATCACCACTTTGTTCGACAGATATGGGCTAAAACCAGGCGACAACTAAGTTAAGATCCTAACATTATATTTAAAAAGAAATTAAAATTATATTTTTTTGAATTTTATTGGATATAAGTTTATAAACAATCGTATTTTTTTTATAAAATGAAATTCTGTTAAATAATAAATTGTTTATTGTTAGATAATTAAAATTTTTCTATTAAGAAAAAAAAAATTTGCAAAATTTAGTTTTTATTCATTCAATGAATAACACGTAAATGGCCATTTCATTTATTTATATATAGTGATAAAAATTGATGCAGTCCAATTGCCGGATGTCTTTTATAGAAATGCTCATCAGCAATTATCATTGCCAATTATTTTAATGGGCTACTTTGTAGCAGCAATTATTATAATTAATAATAAATAATATATACATTAAAATTTTACGATATCTTTTTATGGTGATCGCATACCCTTTGAAATAATTGTGTATATGAAAATATTATAATCGTACACTCTTTTAAGCACCGAGTGTCGTTGTTCATGCGACAATATTATGAATTCTATTGTGTCTTGACTTTTATTCATCTCTAGAATCTCATTAAATTTGTATCCGAAAAGCTATGAAATCCTCTTAAATGTGAATCAAATAGTTCAGTTGATTTTCGTAAGCCGTGTTTTTGTTTTTTAAGTGACTTTATTAAAAGAGATTGTAATTTTCACAAAAACTGAGGAAACAGGCTCTTTAATATAAGTGTTTTCAAAAGTTTAATTATATATAATCTATGTTTACATATATCACAATGACTAAAACATAGATTTTACTTTACTTTGCATTGTATACAAAAAATAAAGCTAAATGTGGTTTCGTACATTGCATTTTGATTAAAACTACATAGATTTGAAATTTTATTGTTCGCATATACAACAAAAATTCAACTAAATCACATGTTTGAATGTTTGAAGATCAAAATTTCAAATCTATACAAAACTTATAACTAAACATTTTTCTTAAAAAGCACGGCACCGCCATTATAATTTATATTCTAATTATATAGGTACATTTATTGTTATTAAAATATACAAAATAATACATAAAGTCATCATTTGATGTTTAATTTATAATGATACATATATACAAACAAATATTTTCAATGTTACAATAATATACAAAAATCATATATAAAAATTCATTTTTAATTTATATGTTTGTTACATATGTGAAATGTCGCGTTTCGTACATGTGAATGTTACATTTGTTACGCATATACGAATCGATGTACAAATTTAACATTACATAATGTGGAATATGTTAAAAAAAATTCGATGTTGATTAATAAAAAAAAAAAAACCAAAAATATATTGTTACCAATTAAAGCTACTCAACCGAAAAAATTACTTGTTCTAAAAATAATATATATTTTTATATACCTACAATTTTTATTATGTAATAAAGTGTAATAAAGTTATAGGTATTCAATACATATATTTAATACATACATTTCATTTGTATATAATATACTATTATCGATAATATATTGTTAATACATATATAAATAAAATAGAGGAAAAACTTTTGGTAAATAATTGTGTTTATTTACACTTTGGTAATTTATAGATTATAAGCGGCAATTAGTGATATAGTTTTGTGGTTGATTCTGTTTTTATATATATCCATACTAACATTATGATATTATTTATACCTATCTAAATACGTTATGTTTTATAATGTTTTATGGTATACATATAGGCACATAATATGTATAACACATGTATAAGTATGAATGTACAAAACTATGAAATATTAATTTAACAACTCACATGTTATGTTGTATATACATTGTATACATATAGTTGAAACAAAGCTATACATTGTATAGATACATATAATATTATTTCCTGTCATGATTTCTCAATGGAATATAAATAATTGTTGAAAAAGTTAAATGTTAATTTATTTGTTATCATGTTTAATTAATTGTTTGATTGTATTTTTATAATAGCCGAGTTATACATGTTGCATAATGTTTTAACACATACAGTTCATAGGTATGAAAATTATTAGAATAAAACCAATTTATATGTAATAATGTTTCTTTTTTAAATAACAATAAGTATATTCAAAAATGTAAACAGAAAATATTACTAATTAAATTTCACACAAATGCCATATTGATTGTTTTGATTGAAAATTGATAATTTAGGAATTATTATCCAATTAACAAAAAATTAATCAAATTTGTTTTTTGAAAGTTACACCATTTATGAGAAAGATTGTTACCATAGAATTACATATATATACATTAATTATAAACAGAGTGTATTCTTAAACTTAAAATTATTAAGCCTATTTTTTATTTATAAATTCTCCATAAATTGCAAAATATTTTCTCCTAATTACTGTGAGTTATCCATATAAGAGTGCTTGAATTATATTACCATTAACCGTACCATATTATATACTAAAATTATATAACGAGCATAATTTATAAAATAAATATAATATACATACGCATACACCCTCTGTCTTAAAAATCCTCGAATTTTCAGAAAATTTCATAAACTATAGATTGATTGCAAGCAAACTTATGTCGCTCAAAACATTATAGTCTAGTAGCATAGGCGGTACAAGCAATTTTTTATATTAACAAAATGCTTTCCTTTTATCATATCCTAATGAAATAGAAAATAATCACATTCAGCCTAATCACGTGAATATGGTGAAGTGTTATTATAACTCAGTTTTTGGTAAAAAAAAAATCGATAACAATTGATGATCGATGCGATGGTGTGTTAGCACGAGCAAGATGCCAATTCCTATTATTAAGATTTTATCGTCGAATAAGACGGAGACGATGAAGCTAGCGTTTCATAACTCCCAAATAATATCCATTTTTGAAACGATTATAGCATCTCAGAAGTTGTTGTACGAGATACACAATCATCACCATAAACCTCAATTTACATCATTTCAAAAGTCTCCGCAAATATTTTTCCAAGTTTAAAACAAAATTCAATAGCTAGCTATTTGTTTGAAGTTCATTTTTGAAACCAATGCCGCTAATAGACTAATGATTTGAGCGTAATAACCGAAACTTGTAAACAATAGAATTTCATGAAATTTTCACACAACATCAGTCAAAGATTTTTATTAGCGTTTTTGAAAATTCGAGTATTTTTAGGACAGAGGGTGTATACACATATACATATTGGTTAAATAATTGCAAGTCATTTTTAAAAATTTTCCATTATAAATATTGTATGTGTATGTGTATAGAAAAAAAAAGAACATTTTCATCATTTTTTTCCTTAAGCGTCGTCCTATTATTAGCAACGACAAAATAAAATATTCAACATTGTAATAAATATTTCATTCCATTCTCATTCAGTTTATTTTGTTTTTGTTTTGCATTAAGTTAAATTCTGTTCTGTTTATTTTTATATTTTTTTTTGGAAATTTAAATTTAAACTAAAGCTATTTATTACTTCATTAATATATTTATTTATTTTTTGTTGATATTTCAATTGAGCTGCTATATTGAAAACTAAATTATTTTTTATTTAATTCAATTAATATATTATTAAAATTTATTGTATATTTGTTTTTTCAGTCACAATTTCTTTAGCGTGTTCAATGAATTAACGAATTTTGACTCACTTTGACTATTATCGGTTTCCAAAAATGATAAAATTCATGACAGGAAATTGTTTTACATAAAATGATGAAACTATTGCACCAGAGTATTTCATTGAAAAATAAAACATATTTCAGGTCAACAAATAATTATATGCTATTGTAAGGCCAAATATTTTTCATACACTCCTCGTTCAAATGCGAAAAGGATAACGTTTTTACAATAAAAATAAACAAAATATATAATTTGCTGTAAACGCGTTTTTATGTTTAGAATGTTTGCATAAAATATTTTTATTTTGGCACATATGAAATTGATTTGCCATAAATTACAAATGAGTTTCATTTGCTTAATTTTAGTTTAAATAACTGTAATTGATATATGCGAAAATTAAAAATTTATGAAGCTGCGAATATAAGGATATAAATTTTATACACACATGCAATATGTGGAGCATCACGTCTGTTATAAGTTATAACATCTCACCTAAAAATGTTTGTAAATAATAAATGCCGTCTGGATGAAAACTTCATGTTTGATATCGAACAAAACAATAAATTAATAAAAATAAAGAGCTTTCGACGACATAGCAGGGTTTTTTTTTCAAGTTTATTTTGTAAAAACTGAAATTAATTGTCAATTTATGAATACTAGTAAAAAACAAAATCTACCCTTTTGAAGTGATTGCAAAATAGAAGCATTTGGAGTAAATCTATAATGAATATGTCGAATGACGTAACACGTACTGTCTATACCACACCTACCGCTGCAACAAAATAAGCTGTAAACTATTCTTTCTAGTTGTGTAACGATTATGTTACGGTTTTGTCTTCTGAAATTGAACGATACAATATTCAATATATTATTGATAGCATATCATAGGGAACCGACAGAACTTTGTGATTATAATGATTATATTATATTTCCCATACACATACTTTGCACAAATTAATAGACAATCAAATTTATTGGGTTCACAACACATTGCGATAAAATTCTTAATAGAAATTGATAGTTTTCAGAATTTGTCAATAAATACACATTTACATATTCAAACGAAAACCAATTTTTGATATTCATTTAATATTTGAAATTTTTTTTAAATTTAATTCAGTTATGTTTATTATCGTCTACTTCAAATGAATATTGTTTAATTCGCTGAAAATGTACATAAAGAAAGTATACATATAAAGAAAGAATTTCTTCATTTTTTAAAATATGCATATTTAAAACTTTATTGATTTATTACTTTATATAGTTCGTTTGTGCCAAATACAATCAATCAATCAATCAATATAATTTTGTAGACTCGATACACTAATCCATATTTATGTATATTGGCCATTGGAAGTACAAATATGATTGATACACAGTATAACTACTTTATCATATGTATCGAAATTCATCATTATTAAAATGTCTAAAGCATTCTTTGGAAATTGTATTAATAGATGAAAATATTTGATGCGATAAAAATATTGAATTTAAAATTTCTGCAAATTATGTTTTTTTGGGATAACATTTTAAAATTAAGAAAATATATATTTGCAATTGAAACAAAATGTCATGTATGTATGAAAGCTGAATTCAAGTGCGTTTAATAAATATATGTTCGCATGTGTTGCAACAATCAATTGAATGAAAGCAGCAGTACTATAACAAAGAACATTTGTACACCCAATACAATATACATTATTTTATTGTATAATGTACATTTATAAAATCGTAAAAACCATGAGGATTACATATAATACACGTTAAATATAGAGACATATATTTTCTAGAGATTATACACATATTATATAGTATTTTATCAACATTATAATTATGTGCATATTAATGCTGCGATGGTTACATACACCTATATATATTATAAATTAAATGCCAGTAAAGTGTGTTAAGAGCAGAATAAATTTCTTTGTTTTACGTGTTTTAATCCATATTATAAGAAAGTTTTATAAATATATTTATTCTTTATTTGTTCTTTCTATTTTTCTCTAAATATATTATGTGATGCGGGAAAAGTTCAAGCAAACAGTTTTCTTTAATTTTACAATTGATTTTTTTTCTTCCTTGTTCTGCCCTTTTACACATTATCATTTTCTACGCTGGTATATTCTTACTCACATACACAATCCACTTTTATATTATTATTTTTTCCTATTGCAATGCTCTATATATATATATGTATAAACTTCTCATCTCATACATTCATATAATTGTATTGTTTATGTGTATTAATTTACATATATATAAAGAAAATAAATTAATTTATATGAATTAAAATGAAAATTTTTAAACAATAAATTTTCCAAACGTATCGGTCGGTTATAAAGGAAATGAAACGAATGAAGAAACAATTATTTTATTTTCTTATATATATACAATAGTTGTTGTAAAGTTATTTTTAACATATTTTTTATTGGAATAAATAAAAAAAAATTATAAATAAATAATGTTTCCCTTTTTGAAATTTGCTGTGAATGTTTAAAAATTAATGGGATATAATGTAATAATTTTTTGTATTCAATTGTATAATACAGCAATTTGATGTGATACATATAAAAAAGTAATCATATATAATATTTGCATTTGTATGCAGAGTGCTAAATAGAAAAAAAAGTATAATAATTTTAGTTTTAATGGATTCAAATTTTATTTTCACACAATAAATTTATTTTAAATGGATGTACTCTAATTTTAGGTCATCCATATATCATTTAATAATTCATTTGTATAAATAATTACATACGAAAGTATAGAATTGTTTGTTAGTAATATAAGACTGGCGAACTAACTGAACATTACCAAACTTATCGTTACCTTTTAATATTTCTTCTATATGTAGCACATGCTTTTTGTGAGAATGTAATACATTTTTCTATTAGATCAAAACTAAAAAGAAAAATATTACGAAAATTTTCCATTTTTCAACCGAAACCAATCAAAAAATACATAATCCAACTTGGTTTGATAATCCGAATATAGCATACCAAAAAAAATCAAGAAATTCGCTATTAATTATTTATCAACTCAAATATATTAATATTGGGATAATACAAATAGAATTTTTAAAACTAAAACCAATAAAAAGGAGTTGATTAAATTCAGGTTCTATAGAGAAAATATGAAATCCATAATTTTACATTTTATTTTAATTTAATATACTTATATCCATTTTATATTCGCATTTTATATTAGTATACAATATACAAAATAAATACTACTACTACTACTAATAAAAAGATAGTTAGTCGTATTTATAATCATATTCGCATAGTATATTTGTTCAATATATCGATTTTATTATATTGATAGAATCATAATACAGTAGTAAACAGAAAATATAACATTAAAATGTACACATTAATAAAGTAAACCGCAGAGAATACACCAGACAATTTTGATTACTTATTTAACGATACTGCTCTTATATAGAATTTACCTGAATTAAACCGAAACATTATCATTATTGAAAGTCTTACCATTTAATCGTAAAACAATTATAATCTGATGGTACAATATCAATGTGATCATAATTATGTGTGCGACAATTTATTAACTCAATTTTAATTTAGTCTATACGATTTATTAATTCTGACTTATAAGCATTTGTTAATAAATGATTGTTTATTTCCCCTTGAAAACATTACACAAGCACAAATACAAATACTAACACATTGGCAGCATAATTTTTTTTTTTACGAAACTCAGTTTTCGATGAACTGTCACACTATGACCAATGGATAGTTGATGAAAATTGTAGAAACTCTATTTTTTTATTGTGTTTTAATTTAAATGCATTATGGATTCGTTGTGTTAAGTGAATCTCTTTCAATTCATGTATGGAACCTAAATAGCATATATGGTTCTTTACAAGTGCAAAAAAGTTTTAAATAATTTTCAAATTTTCAATATGTATTGTTATGTGTGATACATTTAAGTACCCATTTAACGATCCTAAGGTTATAGCTAATTTTGAGTGAAAAACCATCAGAACGGAAAGCTTTGTAGCAGCGATGTATCTTTATTGCCAAAACTTAAAATAAAATAAATTAAAAGCGGTGTTTTTGTAATGATTTTTCGACCATATAATCAAACATATAGACCCGTGCTTTTGAGGCAATTTCGTTAAGTCAACTAGGATCAGTATTAAATCACTGTAACAAATAGCCGGAAGGGTTTATTAAGAATAAAAAACTATAAAACAAGTAATTACAAATTTGTTACTCTTATAAATTTTACAGATCCAGAGTCTTAACAATTCTTTTAATATACAATGTGTGTTTTTTTTTTAAATAACAGATACAAACAAATTATGTTTGAAATAACAATTTTCTTTTCAATAAAAATTAATCATATTTTTATTTTAGTCAAAATTCTAGTAAAATGTAATATGTTTATATAAAAAACTTATGTAAATACATAATTATATCTATATTACATATTGTTTTATATATTATGCGTGTACATTATATACATATTTATAATAGACGTTGAGGCGTCATCATCAGCATCATCATCATTATCATTATATTCATCATGATTTTACCATTATAATAACTATTATATTGGAATAATTTCATCATCAATGTTGGCGTCTTTTCGTGTATATATAGATACTAGATAGATATAGATACACATTGGTTTTATATAATTATTGTTGTGCTTGTGGTAATCGTCGACGCCGTCGTTGTTATTCTACATTGTTGTATGTTTTTTTTTCTTTCATTGGTTTTCCTTTTGTATTGTTATTAGTAACTTTTCAGAATATAGCTCTTATTTATGTATATGTCATCAAGATCACGTTATGTATATGTATCGTTATATAAATACATAAATATATAAATTCTTAAAATGAAGATACATAAATAAAAGAGAGAGGTTACATAATATTGTGGATAATAGAAATTGTATATATATATATAGTCGTACATTTGTTATATTGTATGTCAAAATAGTCAGCGTGTCTTATGAAGTGTTTACATAAAATAATAAAATAACTCTACATGTTGCATGTTATTATAGATATAGATATTGTAATATAATAATAACAAAATGCATTATTTCATAATCATTTATATTATTATTATTATTATTATTATTTATCAAATACTGTATTGTATATAGACGATAGGCTTTTAAATGTTACAAATGAAAAAATAATACCAGTATATGTTATTATATATTATTTTCATATTACACATATGGATATACTAACTTCCTAACTATAAAACTAACTTAACTTTAAGGCATTACCAAAGTTATATTATTTGTTTCAATTATTAATATATGTAATTTATACGCTTACAGTTTAATAAAAAGTTTGTTTATATATATATAACATAAATTTTACATGTACACATACACCGCAATCGCGTAAAAAACTTAAATAAATATTTATCAGTGGCGTTCTGTCATACGCTATATAAAAAGTTATCAAACTCAAATGAATGAAAGAATAAAACAGATTGTATGTATAAAAATCTAAAATATTTAGGCTAAATATAATGAAATGTATATATCTACAATATTTTACGCATTGAAATTACAACACAATTATATAGCGTGTGTATCTCACGTATATACGTATATATAACCTATTGAATATATACGCAAGTGAATTTATTAGAAATATGTATAAATGTGTTTATTTAATACTTATTCTATCCTCCTAACACTATATTTATTGCTGATGAAAACGAAGTCACGTAGCGCATATTTTTTTCAATATTATAATTGTATTTAATTGATTATACATTAAATACAGTCAGTGTTAAAATTATTGATAGAAAAGAATAATAATTTTTATGATAAACATACCGATTACCAATTGGTTTAGTTTACATGCATGCCACACCACTGAATATATACATATCATAGCATCATACATAATATTGTAATAATTAATTTAACCACATAATTATTGTTTCCGTAAATGAATATAAATGCATTAATTTAGTTGATATAGACATTTATTTATACACCGTCTCAATGGATACATATATATACGAGTAATAATAAAATGAAATTTTTAATTAGGAAAAAGAATTGTTTTTATTTCTTACGCATTTATTTTGTTGAGCAATTAAGATGAATGTGTATATATATAAGAAGTAGTAACGTACAAAACAAGATATATATATTTTATATATATGTTCAATTCTCATATAATAATAATATAATTTATACGCATATATACCTATGTTATGTATGTAATATATGTATAACTAAATATGTGTCTCTTAACATGGTTGTGCATATATTGTATATCAGAATAACTATTTGCATTGTATATTTATATAACATTTAATATATATATAAATATTTGATCTTACTCGTTAAGTCGTACATAGCTTTGATGTTCTTTTGTGAAATTATATACATGATATACATACAATATATATATATATATATATATATTATAAGATGATAAAATACGATTAAGAAATTAATTAAGTTTATTATATGTCTACATATCAGTATTAATATACACTTAGTTAGTATATATTTTAAATGCTTATTTATATATTTACTATATGAAGTAAATATGCACTAATTTATAATTAATTTATAAATTAAACGGATATATCATCATATACAGTTATTTATGAAATTTATCCGTTTTATATATATATTATTATTTATGTTAATTGTTTATCAATACTATACACCTAATATCACATGAATATGTATTATATCATTCTTCGATATGTATATATATATCAATATAGTATAATGTGTAAGACAAGAAGAATCATTCAATTTAATAGATACCTAATATCTAGATGGATTTGTAATTAATTTATAGCGTATAGTTTTAGAGTTTTAATCATGTTATCATCGATATTGTATAAACACAAATTTATACTTATATTTTAGGTGAATAACGATAATAAGTACAATATACGAGCATTTACATATCTTCAAAATGTTAATACCCACATAGAATATTTATTTTAAAATATGTATTTATTATATGCATCAATAAATATATATGTATTAGATAAAATTTATTGATTTTTAAAACATGTATCTACATATATTGTTCCATTGCAACATTTACCCTCATTTATTTGAATACCGCACAATATACACAACCGCATCTACATATTAGTATTAGAACATGTTTTCGCATGTATGTAAATATATAGTACACGCATATATTACAATATAAAATACGTATATTTGTATTCGTATATATGTATTCTATTATTATATGAAATAAATTGTAAAACTTTTTTCAAAAGAAAATAATGAAGAAAGGTATAAATTAGATTTTCTTTAATTTTTTTTTTTCGCAATATTTATTTGTCTTTTATAAATTATGACTTCGCATATAAAAATTAATTATATATTTATAATTATAAATTAAATTAAAAATTTTATGTAATTATAATATTGTAAAAAAAAAAATAATTTCATATAATCTTATTTTGTAATTTATTATTATAAATAAAAGGATTACGATAAATTTCTGAAGAGGAATGATGTTTTTGTGATATCACGCAGAATGTATTGCAGACGAAATAGAACGCTCTATATTACAGAGGGTATGTTATCGCTATGGTAAAATTTATAATATCGCAGTAAGAGTAAGGAAACATCTCAGACATTTTGTTATAAAAGCATTGGATGATGGTACCTAAAAAAATGATATATGGTAATGCAAACTCAATTTGGAACTAAAACCGTAATCATATTATTACTATTATATGTTGAATTCGCTCATTAAAATATCAACATTTATTTTACTTAAACTTACTTACTCCAAATTGGCGATCTGAAAATAAATTATGAAATCTAAATTGGAAATGAAACATGCAGAACATGTACTCAAAAACTGTGGGCATTTATTTGCAAAAGAAAAGAACTTTGGGATACTGTCATATGGCAATTACCATGACAAGGAGTAAGGATGTGGGGTAAAATAATCTTTTACATAGAGGAGCTAGAAAACCACAGATTTTCAGTTTTACCCATATGTTATATATAAAATAATCAACAACAATTAACATTTTTTTGACCATTTATAATCTGTTATTTTCTTTTTTTATTGTAAGATCCTTAAAATAATGGATTAGAAGCTGCAGATAGGTCCGGTTTGAGAAGGCTAAAACCACACCTATGTTTTTATGCCGTGCAGTAAATAAGTAATTATATATATTCTTCTATATATCATATATTTTGCTTAAGAAAATATGGTTCGTATTTACTACTTGCCAACTCTAATGAGGCTATCATTTCTAGTCAGCTGTTTACTAATTTGTTTGTTATATATTGAAATATTATGATTATGTTTTGAAGTTACTAAAAATATCACATTGCTTGAGCGTATAATTGTATATAGATATAAAATGTATTGATAGTTGAGTGCAAACAACTGTTTATGTAATATATAAATAAAATCCGATCAAAAGATAATATTAATAAAAAACTTTTAAATTAAGTTAATTTAATATAATTTACTGCAAAATTAAATTTTAAATGTCACATATACACAGAAAAAAAAAATACTTTCCCAATCAAATGCATTAAATTGCTGCAAAATTCTAAAAGAAAAATTTTTATTTTAAAATAAAACAACAAAAAAAATTTGCTATCAATCGATTTCTTTTTAAAGTATAAATGCATTCTGTTTTAAGTTATACTATAGACATAAATGAACTATATATACATTTTAAATTAAATAAATACATAATCAATATCAAAATTAAAAGGGTAAAAGTGGAATTAAAAAGGTATAAATATATTCAAATTAAAAAAAAAAACATAAATACCATATCAAAATGGTGTGCTTTCATTTTAAAGGAAGTAATGTATAATAAATTTTCTCTTAAGAAAGTGGTATTTTAAAAATTCTTTTGCATTTACGGGATACAAAACTGATTTTATTATGGTAGATTTCATTTTAAAGTCGTAATTTTTGAATTAAAATACGACTCATTTTATAGTCAAAAACGTTTTCTTTTTTTAGAGTTTATATACTTTATTGAATTATTATTTTTTCGCATAAGGCAAATTTTCTTCTAGACAATTTATACAAAATATATTTGTATTTATTTAAAATGTAAATTATAACAAAAAAAATAAAGAAAAATGTTTTAGGCAACATAAAAAGAAACAATTTAATCTAATGTAAAGATAGAAAAATTCATTAAAAGAAATCTTATTTTATTTGTGCGCATTCATACACCTGGTATTTGAGTATTATACCTTAAAAATATATATGTTATAAATTGTGTTGTGAAAAGAAAATGAATTTTATTTAATGAAAGATTTTAATGAAATATTTTACCATTTTATATCAAATATTCAAATTTATTGCCGACGCATATTTATTCTATAATACTCAATAAAAACTAATTATATTTTCATTTTAAACTTAAACTAAATATATCTAATATATTATTCATTGGTGGAGCCACAGTAATAATATAATAATAATAATAATACAAATAATAATAATAATAATAATAATAACATATTTCTTTTATTTTTGTTCAAAGAACACTTAAAAAAGAAAAACAAATATAATACGAAAGAATAATAAAATACCAACAAAATTCATTCCATCAATATAATATCCTTTTGGGCGTCATAAATTTTTTATTGAATGGATTTTATGTTGTATATGTGTGTGTTTCTATATGAATGTGTGTGTATATATGTATAATAATAAAATGAATATAAGTAGCTAAAAATAAAAATAAATTGTCAATATAAATTTAAACTTTTTATTTTTAATATACAAATACACGTAGACATACTTATACATCCTTAGTTCGAAGAATAACCGGAAGAAGAACTTTATAGTGTATAAATCTGGTAACGTCATCTATAGGCTCCATGATTGATTATTGTGTTGTGAATTCGCCTTAAATAACTGTTCGGAATTGGAAAAAATGATGCCGAAACATTTGAAATGCTTTAAATTGCTTACAATTATAATTATTTATCTAAATCATAAACTTGTGAGTGACATTGATGATTGACGAACGCTTCACGGAAGATGATGCATTTTCAGACCGACCATCAACAATAAAAAAACATATAAAAAGTGTTTGCTTTTGTGAATTTCAACAATAAATCTTTAGTGAGATTCGTGGAATATGCAGTATATACCAAATACAAGAATTTATGAGATTTTAACTGAAAAAATTTATATTATTATTTTCAATGAATTTGATTCCAAGTGGTATACATTAATTGTTTGCATTTCTCGTAATCTATTTCGATTATATATCGGACAAAGTGTGTACGTACTTATATATATTTATATATTGTAGACTATGTGTAGATTGTTGATGTAGAGTATACGCAAATATGTATTTTGAAATTTTTAAAAAGTTTGTGTAAAGAATTTTTTAAATTTTTTGTCTCGCGTTGGCCATATATTATCAATATATAACAAAAGATTAAAGTCTAATACATAGAGATTGAGACCCTCGCTGTTATATGCAATCATGTATTCAAAGTTAAAACATGTTTTGCGCTATGATATTGAATACGGTAGTTAATTTTATGCTACTATTTGAATATTGCCGGCACATGCTACATTTATTACATATTCATTTTTGAAATACAACTACAAATATACAACACACACACACACATCTATATTGGGTTGACAATCAAGTGCTTGTTCGCTTAAAATAATAATCTCATAAAATAGTCCCTTTTGTTCGACTACCTTTTGGATTCTTTATGATTCCGAACTCATTTAACGTTTGCTTTTATCAATTATAGGCAAAAAACTTAACCGAGTGCGTATTGACATCATTATCATAATTGTAACTATTAAATAAATCGTAATCTGATAGTGTATGTTTACAACGATATATTGTGAATGTATGTTAACACATCCCAATCAAGCTACCATAATTTGTACAAAATGAGTCTAAATGTGTGGAATACAAATAAATCTTTTTTGTAACGTTTCATATGCAAATCGCAGATACGGCAAACAAATATCTTAAATGAATTTTGGCAAATTAATGAGAAACACATATCATAAATGGAGTTTGTTTACATAGCCAAACGCTATTCTATGCTTCCGTGCAATATTCTTTTTTATAATATGGCCATCCACATCTATCGTCGTAAACTTCAATTGGTTGACCGTTGTGCAACTTTAAGTGAAAAATTAGTTTCATAAACCCTCCACATAACTTGCTGTGAGCTTGAGATATGTTTTTCCTTTGCAAAAAAAAAATACAACCAAATATGCCGAAAATGTTTTGTTTTCCATTTTTCACTCGACACTTCACACAAAAAAACACAACGGATCGGAATGAAAATTGAAGTACTTATACTAACAAACAACAGTATTGGTTTATGGCATTCCGAATACATAAAACAGAGATGGAATAATCAACTAAAACTAAATGTATAAATGTGCAATCACTTAGTTGTCAAACCAATATATTCTTACCATACAGATAGTTAGTCTATTTCTCATCTCATGTTTCTTTTAAACATATATACTCGTATATTTTAATAATAATGTTTGCCAAAGTTGATTGTGTGTACAATAAAATGCGAGGATGAGATGAGATGATAATACGACGATACCGTCTGTTTTCAACATTAAAATCATGAAGATATTCAATGTAATGTATATTGTATATAGCAAAAGCTACATTAATACCATCATACACTTTTAATCAGATTTTTTTATAAATGGATTATTGTAGGCTCTAAGACCTGCACATAATATGAATTTAACGTTAATTTTCAAGTAAATTTATTTTGCGTTTTTAAACAATATTAATAAAATCATTTTATGAAATTACCATATTGTCATCCGTACGTGTATATAACATACATGTCTCATATAACACATTTATTTGAGAAAATGTTGGATTACTATATATGACATTTTATCATACAAAATATAGACGAAGCGACGTTCCCTTTCTTTAAGTTTAAATGTAATATCTCGATGATTGAAATAAATGAATGTTTTTCTTTTTATACAAATATTTTAGTTTCTTAGAGTATATTTATTTATATTTTGGTTGAATTACATTTAGTATGTACTTAAGTATGTGAGTAGTGAGTACAGACATATAATGACGAGGAGTTCTGAAGTAACGAAGAGAAAAAAACGTTAAATAACTAACATGTAAATGTATATAAGATTATTTACATATCCTTTATATGAATGTATAAAGTTAAGGGTGTAGGAATAGGTATTATTATTTATAATATAATATATTAATTAAATTTGTAATGATATTTAGAAATGATAAAATTATTAAATTTTTAATAATGAAATAAAATATAGAAAATGATTTTTTAATTCAATATATTGGATTTGTGCTCGAAAATCCTCCGGTTTGAATGACATACGTATTAACCAATGAATTAATATATATGGTATAGAGATTATATGGAATACTATAATCTTTCGTCTAGATAATAACATTAAAAAAAAACGAAAAATCCCACACATAGCGAATCACTTTTTTAACATTTTAAAATGTATAGTTAATTTTTTTTACAATATAAATTTACATTTTCATACTTATTGCCATCAAAAACTACGAAGAGGAACAAATAAGCATGAAAATTATTATATGGTTTGTTAATAGGGAAAAAATTATGTACCCTGAAAAGAGGTCTTTTATATATAGGTACAATATATGTATATAGGTGTATTTACATACAGATATCCCTTGAGATGAACGCTGTTGTTATATGTAACGCATATAAAAACAAAGACGTTATATTTTAATGGAAAATTTAACAAACTTTTATTTTATTTACGCGAGTTGCTTTTTTATACACGAATATCTAGCGAAACAGATCAAATATAGAATAATGTATATCTATTTTTATTAACACTACACAATTCACAATAAATTTCATACGCGACTCTTAGAAAATTTGCAAGTTATTTTATAAGTTTTGTATATTGACAAAATGATAAGATTTTATATGAATAGATTACCAATAGACATATAAGAAATTATAATATGTTTTCTGTAGATTTATGGATACAAATTGGTTAGGTTAAATAGTTTATATAGAAGCTGATTCAGAAAACTGAGTATCGATTTTTTTGAAATTCATTAGGTGTTATATTATTAATATACTCCACGTTATACATCGCTATAGGTTCAGAAAACTATTTGGAATATAGATTATTTAGAAGAGTTTAATATGAACTATTCAAATAATCGTATTATATGGTAGGTGGATATGTTATACAAATATGAAATGTAATTAAAATTAGATAAGAAATGTCAAAGTTATAAAGTGACCAAAAGTGTGTTGGAAATTAGATTTTTTAGAATTAATTAATAAACATATTTACAAGTTACCTTTAACATAAGTAAACAAACAACGATATTTTAAGAGTTTTAATCCCATTTACTTTATATGTTTTCTTGTTTTATATGGTACTATTTATTGTGATTCCAGAACAAGAACTTCCCAAAGATGAACATAATTTTTTAGTAGAGTTTTATTATCAGAGTATCAATTAAAGAAATGAAAGCTTTGTTTATTTCATGAATCAAATAAGAAATGAAACCGAATAAAACCAATATCATATATATTTTAAGTATCGTATTTCTCAAGGGACGCCTGTGTACGAATACACAACGATATTATAATTTTGTATTTATAAAGAGGATATAATAAAAAACCTGGTTTTTACCATATTATTATTATTATTATTATATGGATTAATTTCAAACGTAGCTTTATTGTGAAAGTAATAAAGAAAATTAAAATCTTAAAATTTAACTACAGGTATACGTTACAGAAGATAAAGACAAGAGGGTGTTAAAAGTGTATCCATGCAATGTTAGTATAAATGGTATGTATAAAATAAAGAAAAAGATTCGTTATCTGGAAAAATAATTAATTTATTTGTTTTCCCTTTATAGAAGTAAAGAGCAATCCGGTATTTTATTCTCAATGACATTGAGGTGTTAGGTGTAAAACGATATTTGGGCATTATGTGTACTATGAAATATAAATACTTGTATTATTAAATTTCACTTTATTCAAGAATTAATCGATTTTAGATATTACAATAATTTAGTAATTAAATTGTTTGAATATAAAAATGTATTAATGTATTATAATGTATTAAATTTTATTTAAATATAAATCTATTGTAGAATATTTATTTCGTATATAAATTAGAAACTTTTTTAATTACTCGTAGTGTGAGGTGTTGCATATATAACTCTCATTTGGATTGCTCCCTTATATAATCATTAATGAATTTATTAGATTAAAACCAATTTCGATCTTCCGTTTAAAAAATACGTTTTCGGTATTCCGATTGGAAATATTAGTTAATTAACAACTGATTATGTTATACATAATTTCGGAAACAAAAGTTGTAAATATTGGAAATCATTAAAATTATATCTACAATATATATGAATGGCATAACATACTTCTATTAAATTAAAATTGAAATCATCTTAAGTATCGTATAGATATAGAAAAAAACCTTTAAAGAAAACCATCAAATATTATTATACAGCACGAGTCAATATATAGGGAACATCGTAACGATATATTTTTCGCATTTTACACACATAATAATAATAAATAATAATAATAAAAACATTAAATGAGTCTATAAAATAAAACATAGATAATATTTTTCACATATAGAGGTAATATGTTATTATTATATACAGGGTGTCTCAAGAATCGTTACCAAAAAAAAAAAAACTCTGATCAGTATTACCAAATAAATTTTAGGTCTGATATTGAAAAGCAGCAATTTGACAATCAAAAAAATAGCATTTATTTCGTAAAAAGGTAATGAGATGGAAGTGTGTTTCTGTAATCCAACTAAATTATTTGAAACAACATTGTAGAACTTCATAAAACAACATATTCTTTAAAGTGCTCTCGAACTCATTCGATTTTTTAGAGATTAGAAATTTTTTTTAAAACAGAGTTAAAGTAGAGGAAGATGGGTTGCCTAAAACTTATGAAACTATAATTTATAAATGACAATTCAATAAAATTTTGAGTACCAATGTAAATTTTCCAGAGAAATCTCGTGTGTAATGGTTCTTGGGACACCCTGTGTCATCAACACATTCTAAATTTTATAATATATTTTTTTAATATGTTATTTTATTTAGGTTAGGTACCTATTATATTATAAAAACAACTTAATAATTTTTATATTATCATTTTTTATGTTCGATTTTACACATTTTCATATTATTATATTATTTGAAAAATAAAAAAATTATCAATTTATAATTTTTAATAAGAGTTTTTTTTCCAAATAATCACAATATGAAATATTTAATAATAGCTCTGTTATATATTATTATATATACACACAATATACATAATGCTTATAGTATAATAATATATAATAACCATAGAATTCATAAAGTAGCTAGTAGTAGTATAAATATTTGTATAATAAGAATAACATAGAATTTAGTTCGGAAAATTTGCCATGCAATATCTCAACAGATTTAAAGTTGGATCATCGTTGGATTGTTTGGCAAATGGCCAAACAGTGAATATAATAATAATTTATAATTTTTCGTATATATGTGTGTGTGAGTATAAAATTATAATATATTATAAAATTTATTCTATGCGAGTAGCGCGTATCTTATTTTGTCTACCTATAGGCTGGGTTAGATTATAATAAATATGCATTATATACATACATATGATGAAATGAAAATTGTACTAAAAAAACTATATTCTACATAATATGAATGTCTGTGTGTGTGAGTGTTTTATTTAAATGGTGAAATGATTACATAAAAAAAATTATTTTCAAAAATTAAAGGTCTTTTGAGATATTTGAACTCAATTTGGTATTTATGTGAAAAGAAAATGATTTGTTTATATGTACAATTCTTTTTTTGCAATGTATCTAAATTTTACAATAGCTGTTTATATTAATTCATTGATTCTTATACCAAATATACAATACATAAATATTTTCTCTGAAAGTAATGTAAATATTGTTTTCGATATTTAAAAGAGTTTGTGCAATTACAAAAAATAGAAGTAAATAAAATAAAATCTTTTGTCTATGTGACTAAAGTTATATATAGGCAATATTCTTAATGGGTCGACTTATCAAATCTTAGAAATTTTCTTTGAATTGTCTTAAACCTATCGCCTTATCAATTACACAAAACTTCAACCAAACGGGGTTTGCATATTCTAGGAGTAAACGAACCAATACAAAAAATGAAATGCACCAACACAATTTGAGAAGCACAAAAGTTCATGAGACAAACGCATAATAAAATCCATCGTCGAAATAGCTCTATTATTTACAATATAACCAGTAATATACTTATAAGTGTTCAAGTGTTGCTTATCTATATTGGTAAAGAAAGTACCACCAATATGACAAGAATAAATTAAAGTCAAACCTTATAATGCGAAACTTCGAGATATTGTGAAAATGTTAACTGCAACCAATTCTAAAATGGATCATCATCTTACATGAAATTAAAAATAATAACGTGTAAAATATTAAAAACATATTGTGTAATATTCTTATGAAGGAGAGGATATTAAAGTGTATGCGTAAAAATCACATTGAACGTTATGAACCATATGAACCAAATTTTTAAATAAAAATATAGTAATTGTATCCACATAATTAATTTTATAGAAATTTTTTGTATTTTAAATTCATCAACATTCAGTGTTTTTATTAATGTTCTTTTTCTGTATTTTTTTGTTTTCTTTGTTTTCTTCAAAAGTATCAGATAATGTAATATCAATTTCACATTGAAATCATCAAATTCTATACGATTTATATTTATTTTTATTTTAAAAGTCTATATGTTTCTAATAATAAAAAAAATATTATAATAATATAGCTATATTTTTATTACATTATATATTAATTATGTACTATAAAGTTGAACAAATTTAGAAAATATTTACGAGAGCAATATCATTAATTTGGTTTTCAATAGCAAATATTATAGATTATTTTTTAAATTTTATTATATAGAAAATCAATATAATAAAATTAATGAGAAAATAGAAAATGTTTACATGAATTTATTTATTGTATACAACAGGGATTAACTTTTAATATTTACACTTTTTCAAACTTTTACTCATTAAAATAAAATCAATAAATTTTAAGTATAATTAATATAACCATTTTATATCAAGCAGATGATTAAAAATATATAAATAGTTTTAATTTTCTTGAAGTAAAATAATAAATAAATAATTGGCAAAATGTTTTAACAAAATATCGATTTTATTTATTAATATTATAAAATTAACCCTTTCGGTCTTCTATATTATTTCTAATGAAGTTACACAAATTTCTGTATATGACTGCGATTCGTTAGATTATAATTTAAAAATAAAATTATAATAACAATTTTTCTCACGTACGTCAAATAGGATTGCTTAGATTTTCAATGAAGTCAAATAAAATGGTAATTTATTATATTTATTTCAAGAGAGCTGTCTGAATAATTATCGGCCTACCAAACAATGAAAAACAATTTTTGTTTAACGTTAATTATGTTTTATTTTTCAATAAAATCTCCTGAAACTTTAATAAATTTATTGCCAATGTTTTTCCAATAATTCTATACCATATATAGGCAAAGAGTGATTTCGGAAGATGTGCAAAATATTTCCTTAAAATATAATTATTTTAATAGCTATGCTTTATTTTGCCTGATATCGTATTTAGATGGAAACCCATATGTACTTTAGGGAATAGATATAATGTCTATAGCAAATATTTAATTGTAAAACTACTGCCCTTATATTTTATATTATGAATATATTTAAATTCAAAAGTTTATTATATAAATATTATCTGCGTCGTGTTATAATCATAAAATTTAAAACTATTTTGTATAAATTTCTGTAAATGCAATTTAGAATTTTGTGTTATACAAAAAAGAGGGTTTCTAAAACTAAATTTGTTATTTTCGCTATCAATATAATCTAAATAGGTTTGTTTAGAAGTTTAATAAACAAAACAATACATAATTATACTGCAGTTGAAAATTACATAATAGAAAATTGTACAATGTTAATAAAATTATATATTATATAATATTTGCAATAGACGAGCGGTTTGTGTATGTGCGTCTAATTACATTTTTATAACTTTAATAAAAATGTTTTGTTTAACAAATGAACATAAAAATATATTGCTGCAATAAAAAAACTTATTGCAAAAATAAAGTTTTTATAAATTAGACCATGTGAGCTGATAAATAAAAATTATACTATATATTATACTTTTAAAATTAAAGAAAAATCTACTAGTTTATGAATAGGCATTCTCAGTTCGATAAAAAATCTAATTTATTCTGTAGGCTACATGTAATTTGATTATTTCATTTTTTCTTTTTATAGAATGGATTATGAAATATTAATCCATTTTCAATTTTTCATGGAAGAAGTATTCGTTTTAAATCACAGCATTACTTCGGATATAATAAAAAATTGATAAATTAATAAATATCTGCAGCTTGCATAGTTACCATTTTAAATGACACGCAATATATTGAACAATATTATTGCGTATCTTTAAATAGTTATAATAATTATATACCAAAATTTCGAATATTTGTTGAAATTAGCAAAACTTATATGCGTTATATAATTATATAGAAAAACGTGTTGATTGAAATTTCAATAATTATTTTGATGATGTGTGCGTATATGTAATTGTAATAACTATAATGATGTCATATCAATTACCAGAAGCAACATGAAAATATCATAGAATTATAATCAACTATATAAGAAATAATTAATTAGTGAAAAACACAGTATTTTCTTATATAAATGCGCGAATATAAATTGTATAAATAGACCATAAAATTACCTAAATACAATACATATTCTTTTGTATGGTTTTAAATTCCACAGTTTTCGAACAAATATTGTATTGAATTGAATATTATTTTAAAATATATATTTATATATTTTCTATGTAGGGTAGACCGGTGCATGTAGTGAACATTTAATTTATATGTCTATTTCATTCCAATGTGTATAGCAGCAAATACATATATGGTATCTAAATATATACCTGTATTTAAAAAAATTTTAAGCCTTAACTAACATCGTTTAATATAAAATAAATTAAAAATTTAACAGAAGTATTTCAAATATATATATATATTAAAGTATATTTTATTACAATAGAGTATTTGAACCTAAATTCCAAAGTATTTTCTATTATTCGGTATATGAATTAAAAATTTTAAAAGTATTTTGATTGACTCTCTGAACCCAAGAAGTGAATATTTGATTTAGATAACATTTTATATAATTATAATGAAGTGATTTCGATAATAAATAAAATTGCATTTTAATTGGAATGTATTTGTTTATTAAAAGAGAATGAAAAATCATGGGATAGGAAGGAACAGCCCTAAATCAAATTTTAATAGACTTTATAAAATCATCTATATTACTGAAAATATGTGCTGTACTGTTAAGTATAAAAAAATAATTATTTAAACATTGAAATTATGAAAGCATTGAGAGCAATATGCCAAACTTTACCTACCTAACCTAGTCTACCATTTATTAATTGAACATATTTTTATATACTGACCTATTCCAAATAAATATAATACACAAATTATAGATCAAATTACAACATACATATATTTACAGAAAAAATAAACTAAATATAAATCAATATAAAATTATAATTTATTATTTATAATATAATACCTATATATTGAATGTATTTAATTATATTATATAGTATATTTATTTATTTACATATTGCAATACAGTATATATAATATCGCTTGTAGCCAGACAGACGTATTACAATTTCACCATTCAAAATGACATTGAAATTTTCATTTTTTTTTTTTTTTAAATGTATTTATATCGCATTTATATTATACATATTTTAAAAATTAATGGTGTTAGGTGTATGGTGTATGGTGTGTGTGTGATCGGTTCTATCTTTCTATCTATCTCATTTACATATACTTATATTTGTAAGTAAATTATTTATATTACGTCAAATAATATAAATATATATACAAATACTTTTTTATTTTATAATCATATCGTATACGTTAAGCGGTATACCATACCCATATATTGTATATGTGCGAGACTTGAGAGTATCCTATATCCTATAACATTTATTATATAATAATAATATATTGTATTATATAATTAAATGTTATTATGTATTAGAAATTTTTGTGTGAAAATTGTGTGAAAATGTTATATTTATAACATAAATTGTGAAAGAAATTTACGGCTCGTATATAGTACGAATTAGTGAAAAAAAAAAAAAAAAAAATAATAAAAATAATAAAAACAAACAAAAAAAAAAAGGCATTTCAAAAAATTATAGCATTTTTTTATTATGATTTCTCTCTCATGGTAAGCAAAAAAAAATTAGTAAAAATATAATATACATAAAATAAACACATAATATTATAAATCTTATTGCTTTTGATATTATATATATTTTATTATATTGTAATATACGAGTATATTTATATTAGTTTAGTTAGTGTATATACGACTGACTCTATACGTGGTACGTCTGGTTGGTGCGATGTTTGAATGTATATATATAACATTCTTTTCTATGATATACGCGCACAGTATTAATTAACAATGTTTATTTTTAAAATAAATATTTATTTTATTAAATTATCATTTTATGAACATTCCTTTTTTTTTTTTAAATATATAATATATTTAATTAATTATATAATATTTATAAACCACATAATTGTGTATGCATAGAAAATGTATTATAAACGAGGATATTATAGTACTATCGAATTTTTGACATTGCAAATTCATTAATTGCTGCATTAACTTTAAAATAAACTATATGATATACAATACGCGAATATAATTTAAAAAAATTTAACCAAATTTTGTATTAATTTTATTATACAAAAAAAATTATGAAAAGTTTCTTTACAGAAACAGATTACATTTCTACCATGTACCATATTATTATATCCGCATATATCATTATCATAGAAATATATAGAACTTTTTTTGTCTAATTATATATTTGCAATATTGTATATGACTGAAATAAGAAACATATTTGTGTTTGTTGCCATTTAAACGGCGCATAAGTCTGTTGATTGCAAAACCTTATATTTATTTCTCAAACAAATACCTATATTTATTCTGCCTAATTAGAAAAAATAATGAATATCATATATAAAATATTTTCATTTATTTATATTATCCTCATGTGACACACATTATTTATTATAATCTGTATTCACATATATAATATAGAATATAAATATGGTATATTGTATATTAGTACGGGGACCAACGGGCGTTGTTATAACAAATATATAGGTAGATCATATTATAATAAAATGAAAAGTGTTAAGGAACATATTGAAATAAGTAAAATAAATGAAAAGGTTGAGATTTATACATTGCGTATAGAAATATAGCTTTGGCAACTATAAGTGATTGCGCATTCCACTTATATTATAAATTATCATTAATAGAACAGTAAAAATTTATATCGTTTGTTTGAGTTTTTTTTTTATAGATACAATCGGTTGAAAAATATAAACTTTTTACTTTGGCAATGTGTTTGGTAGTATCACAGCTATTAGTGTATAGATACACAACGTTTAGGTTGTAGTTGATGGCAACCAAATCAGAGCAATAGTGGATATGAATCGTCAAAGTGTAACACGAGTGTGATTGCGAAGAAACTCAATAGATCACATACATATATTGAAAAGCGTTTAAAACTTAGTTGGTTATAAGTATGTAATAAGTTCCTCGCGAACGTAAAGAAATTCACTTGACACAACATAATTCATTGTCATCTGCATTCTGTATATGAAACGTAACAAAATCTAATTCATTTTTAAATTGATTGTTAATAGTATTTCATATAGTTGAAATGTGTAATTTTATCATTGACTTTCTCCCAATAATAATTAACCGATCGATCGCAAATAATCAAAGCTATAAACCATAAACATACCACCAAAGACGCCACACAGTTGATAATGACACCATTCCGAATAAATTATCTTTTGAGAACAATTACTGTTAAAATTTTTTGAAATAACCTCCATTTTGTTGTCTATTAGTTTTTTTTTCGTCTACATATAAATTCTTTTCAGAAAAAAATACGCATTAACACATATTACAAGCGCTTATACTCATAGTATAGTATATTATTTATAAGTGTTTAAATATAATACATATAACATATATCAAATTAAAATGTAACATCGTTAAAAAAATCATTTTACAAAACTTCAAGGTGTTATTGCGTAATTTTAAAATGTAGAAAGTATCAAATTAATTGTAATTAATTATATATGCAATTAAAATTTTTATTAGATTTACGTGCATTTATAATATATATATCTCTTATAGGTGTGCGTATATATATATAAATACTTATATTATTGTATTTATTATACACACTGCGCAAAAGGATATACTGAATAAAATGTTAAATTATAAAAAAATACAAAAATGCGTACAAAAATTATTCGCACAAAAACCAATAGTAGAAATGTATAAAAATATCCAAAGAAATGTGAGAAGAAACATGAAATTTAAAATTTCACACTAGTGTTACGTGTGCGTATACTTTCCCAGCAATTAGCAATGACATATTATTTTAATGAAATTATAAATTCAGTCAATATTTATATAATGGTTATTTTTCACTCACACGTGAAAAAAATGCAACTAAAATTCTATATGATTGCTTATACGTAAACGTATCTTGAATTCATCGATTGTTTAATATGGACTAATAATACCTAACGAAACAGCAAACGTTTGCAGTATTTATACTTATTTTGAATAATTTATGGTAAAAAACGACGAAATCAATAGCTTCAAATCACAGAAAAGTGATTCTTCTCTGCAAAGGCAACGTTGAGCCTTTGAAATTCTGTATCAAATATGTGTTAAATATATATATAAAAAAAAAACAAGCTGACTTTCAATGCAAGCACCTATTCACCTATTGAAAAAAAAAAAAAAGTATAATAGAAATTTTAAAAATAAATCTTTTGTTTATCCTTAAATTTTAATAGGTATAATTTTATTTGATGTTTTTCTTTATTTTATTACATTATCCATATATATTTTTATACCCGAGAACATTAAACATTTTCTATACTAATAATACATGTATTTGTACACAAAAATACATAAATTTTGAAACTTCATATATGTTTTTAATTTATATCATATATCATCAAACTAATATATTGTATATAAATGTGTATATGCGGGAATTATATATTTTCTTAAGATAAATCTGAATCGGTATATATATATATAATATTTAGTATCCATATAATATAATTTATATATATAAAACCATAAATTTCAATAATTAAATTGAAATATTATAGCCGTTATTATGTTTAATTGTTAATTGGATTTTAATGTTTAAATTATAATGTATTTTATATATATATATATGATATGAAGATTTTGCATATATGGTACATATACATAAATAATATATAATATAAATTAAGAAATAAATGGATATTTTTAGCTCTAATCTAAACAATGGATATTATATATTATATATTTATATTTACGTATGCCATCGTAACCATATATTCAATATACACATCATTATTATAATTTTAAATATGTTATATAATACATATAAAAATATATATTATTACATGATATTATACACAAATTTCTTTGACTTTTAATCTACGTGAATAAATATATTTGTTGAAAAATTTTCGGAATCTAAATATAGATGATACCCCATATACAATAATAACAATCCTTTGAACAACTGCTGTCAGAATTCCATATCATTTCATCGATTAGTTTTTGAGAAATAGTTATCAATTAATATAAATTATAAATAACCAATATGTGTGCCATTGATTTACAATTGATATACAGTTTTTGATGAACGCAAATACAAAGAAATAACAAATGTAGTAACAACGGAACAAATTAATGAATATCTTTATGAAATCGCTTTGAACAATCTAAATGTTAACTTAAAGTAGTTCGACTACTGGCATCGTAAAAATCTCAAAAGATAATGCTTGCATTTGATTTTATAAAATTATATGCAACATAACTGTTGTATTTTAGTTAACGTAATGAGTTTAATTTTATTGTAAAGAGTATTTCAATCTCATATCAAAAATATTTTGTGTACTATATTTTAAATACAATTTCAAAAGTATTGAATGCTGAGTTAAAACCAGATGTAATAAAAGTCAGCTAATGCGAATATATACGAATAAATCATATAGTTTATAATGTTATGGCAATAAAGAGATCTAAATGTTCGCAAATCTTCTGAATAATCGCATATGATATCTGTAAAATATGTTGTAAAACAATTTTCATTCCGTAAACTTTTCACAACCCATCTAAATTGTATGTATAGCATAAATGTTATAATTATGATAAATCAAAATAAATGTATATGATTACATATATAATATAATATAAAAGTAAATATTAAATAATAATGTAACGTCTACGAATGAATATTGCACGAGTATATAAATTAAATTTAGTATAACCAGAATTAATATATGCGAAATATATTTTCATAAGTATAAATTTTCTTGTTTACGCAGAGAAAATTTCACGAAAAAAAAATATAATACAATATTAAAATTTATTTTTATTTGTTTTTTTTTTCTGATTAATATATAAAATATAAATTTATGTTTTTAAATATAATTTATTTATAAAAACAAGAACAACACCATCGACTGACTAAATATAATATAAAATTTAATATAAATGATTAACATCAAAGAATATTTGTAATTAATTATATATAAAATATTAATGCATTAAAATAAGGATTCATTTTAAACAAAACAACAAACAAACAATATTATTCTGTATATATTTTATGGGTGACCTTTGAAAAGTATACCATAGTCTGATAATATGTTATTGTTATATTATATATAGCAGAGTTATAAAGTGAATCACATTCCAAGTTTAACTTGTTATTTTTCGGTTTATTTCTGTTCTACGATAAGGATTAAGAATTGGTTATTTTGTACGTGACTCTATTTAACTGTAATATATAGAGTAAAACTTCTAGTTTCTAGGCACTTCACTTGTGTTGTTAAAATTTAAATTATAACATATTATTTAAATAAAAAATTTGATAATAATTTACTTTGAATATTTTTTAAATGAGTAAACTATTATATTATGGCATGCTGAAACATTTGATACGACGTGCAAGCAAACAAGAATTAAACTGGGAAAATGGAGATAAATCGATCATATATTGAGGAGGAGTGTGGGAGATATTACAAAAGTATCCTTAGAATTGCATCCATATAGGTTAATAGGAACCTCAAAGAGTACATCGCACAGAAATATAATTATCCAACCAGAGCCCAGGGTAAAAAGTGATGAAAGGTGTAGGTTTTGCCTCAAACAAGAAAAAAAATTCTAGTTATTTGATTTTAATTTAATACAAAATACTATCATTAAACAGATTTAGTATTTATTTAAAAAAAAAAATAAAACAATTATCTGTTAATCTTATAAAATTAATAGAATTAAGGAAAAATCTTTATCAATTATTAATTGCATACCAATTGGTGATGCAGAGTAATTTTGCCAACTTGAATGGTAATGAATGTGTGATAGATATCACATGCTTGTGACTTTATGATGATTATGATAGAGCTCAACCCGTAAATGTATAATATTTAGCAAAATCAATTTAAAAGTAAATGAAATGAAAAAGTTTCCACAATAACTAGTTTATGTCCACGAAATAGTACTTTTACCCTATTCCATATTTCATTCATTTGATATATATATGGTATGTAAAGTCTAACGTTTATCGTAACAATGGTATATATATATGAATTTACTGTAACACTGTAATAAATTCTATAGAAAAAAAAATATAATACAGTATAAACTGTACGGAGGAATGCGGATTAAATTAATGTTCTAAGATTGATGTGGACTCAATATAAATCAACATCAAAGCTTTTGATAGCATTTAGGTTTTTTATTTTTTTATTTTTTTATTTTATAAACGCATGTGTATGTGAATGGAATAAAACTAACATACACGTACACATTTCTATAAAGCTGCTTATTATTTAAGCTTTAGTATGAAAAAGTGAATTAACTAACATCATATTGAATTGAAATAATTTATATATTAAATACAGAAAAGATCAAAATATATATATATTATTATATAAACTTATCATCGAAATATTTACGATATACATGTGATTATATATAGATTTATTACCCATTTTTTATATAGGATCAAATTATATCCACAAACATATATGTGTATGGTATACTTGTGAATAAGTTACATTTCGTATAATATTAAAAATATTTTAAAAAAATCTCCATAGTCATATTAGAAATATGTGTTGATATTCGAAAAAATTTTCATTCATTTAAATGTGGTATAAAGAAATGTATTATTTTTGAGTGTTCGCGATTGAACTAATAGCTCCTTTATTTACTTACAAAAATAATTAAATTAAGAAAACTTATATTATAAATAGGTAAATTTTCCAATTTGATTGTATAATGGTTGGAGTATATTACACAAGAAATATTATCTATTTAGAATATAATGATTTGATGATGATGAAATGATTTTGAATAGCTCTCTTTATATTATATATCTATAATATCCGCATATAATATTAATTAATCACATGAAATGATTATATTTTAGTATTTCAACTGAATATTATATAAAAATTAACACAGAAAATGATAGATCTATCATCCTTAAATAAATGAATTAAAGTATACACACATACACGCACATATAGCTGAATTACATTTTATAATATTCTCTAAGGATTTTCAATATATAATCTATACAATTTCATATGTATAAAACATAACTCGATTACAAATAGGTAATATAAAAATAAATGAGAACTAATCAACGTTATATAAAATTATAGATAATTAATCATACTGAAGTGTGTGTCTGTGTTATAATACTATACTATACAATATATATGAAACACGTTTTGATTTGATTTTATCACCAAATTATATTATTAGATTAGTGAGCTGTATTGTATTTATAATCATGCATATATATTATGTATCTATGCTTATATAATAATTAAATTATTAAACGAACCCAAAGCATATACATAAATTTATTACATAAATAATGCAAGAGTATACCTTTAGTATTTACTATCCTAATATATATAATTACTAATATTATATTGTATTGTATATGTAAATATATATAGTATTTTGTGCTGATACACACTAAAATGTGTTATTTTGTTAATTTGATTGTAATTTATAGTTTATTTAATACAATATAAATTCATTCATGTTACAATAAATTCATTATTTATCCCTATATGGTTTGTGTACTATGTTTTTGCATATAAGGATATTATAAAAAGTATAAATGCTGTATGCGTATATAACAATAAAATTATCAGGTTTTAAATGAAAAATGTATAATTAATACTGTATTAAAGGTAACAAAAAAAAAATGTATCATGTTTTATTATAATTCTATGGTGGGTAGAAAAAACCACAAAATTATTTTACACATTCGATAAATATTAATTAATTATACAATACAATACGACATAATCGATTATCCAATACTATTTAATACTAAAATTTTTCGATTGAGTTACTAATATTTATTCGTTTTCATATGGAATAAAAAAATCAGATATATATATATGGCGTTGGACGCTATATATATATATATTAAGAGATTAACAATATGTCATCATATTACATTATGGAACGCGATAACTATAAAATATAAAAATAATGGAAAGACTAATTGGCGCATTGTTACACCATCTGCATTTGCGTGGAGTAATTTACCAAAGTTTACTTATATCTATATATTTAGTAGATTCCATATGCTTCACTTGGAGTAAACAAACATGGACTTGATGATGTTATATTAATATCATAAATACTCAACTATTCGGCATATTCATCTGATTTGGTTGGCTGTGTCTAATACCTTTTTCCATAATTTCATTTCGCTTTGATAAAAAAAATCATTGAATACGATTCTAAAGGCTTGTGCAACTAATACAGCCTAATGCTTTTATCGCAATAACTTTGCTTGTAAAAAATGTATTATCATGAAATTTTGACACAACATCAGTCAAAAATGTATTTATTCTTATAATCAATATCACATATAGATGTCACAACAAGATTTTCTGAAAGTTCGGGAATTTTTGAGGCAGAGGCTGTGTAAAATATAAATCCCTTAAAAAAAAAAAAAACATATGACAGCTATCAGAAAAGAAATTAATTTTTTATTTTGTTCATAAAATAATACAAAAAAAAAGTGATAATTTTATTTTTATACATAGAAAATATTAGAATTCTTTTATGTGTATGAAAATGAATGTATATATAATTATCTCTGTTAGTGTATTTACAAGGTAACATGATGATGAGGGTATATTATTAATAATATAGAAAGTATATAGATGTGTAGTATATATATGGGGTTGGTTGGTTGGTTGGTTGGTGAGTGTATTTGACAGATTAAAAATAACGCAGTATAGTATATATATTAAAATTTATATAAAAATAAAGATCTAATTTATATACGTATCAGCATGGGATTTAATGTTTTAATTAATTTTTGCAATAAAATTTATATATATATATATTGAAATTATAAATCAACAGTCATATATCCCCATTTTTGTATATATATATTCTATGCATACGTAATATATTTTCAAAATATTAATACATATTTGCGATTGACAATAATTGTATATTATAGTATTTATTTTATTTAATATTAGCTTTAATTTAACCTATATATTGTATTAAATGAAACATACTATATTAATATGCAATATATGAATTATAAATAAAGTGTTGATTAATTTGTATACATAAATAGTTTATATATAGAGAAATTGGTGAATGGGAAATAACTTACAATTGGTAAAGTGAAACTCGTATATATTTTAATCAATGTAATCGTATCAGCTAATGTATCATAATATTGTATATCGGTACTCGATAATTGTATATAGTCATTTTTGTTTTCTTGATATTATACTCAATCATTTCAATAACGCGTTACTAATAAAATACAATACATTTCCTATTGCATATATATGAATATATTTATTTCATATCCAAATGCGATACTATAGTCGATAAAAATTTTATATAAATTGTATGTTTAACCAATATATAAATTGTATGTTTAACCAATATGAATATCACTTTTTTTCCATTTTTTCCAAATCAATATATTAAATTTAAAATATATATTTGTGTATGGTATATCTGATTATATTTTAAATGTGTAGATATCCTTTTAGTGAATGCGACACAGATGTCCAAAAATCACCTGATATACGTCATTGCCATATCTTACAATTTATCAATTTATACAATTGATTTACTAATCATTTATAATTTATATGCATAATTGCATGCGTACATACGTATTATATATATATATATATAAATTCAGGTATTATATATATTTTATTATAGATAAAACAATGATTTATGTTATCTGTATGGAAATTTAATGTCTGACATTAATTGGACATGATTCAAATTTTTAGTATATGAAGGCTAAATAATTTCAAAAAATTTAAAAAAAAAAATTATAAATTGATATAAAATTAAATCAATTAATTTTATTATAATTATATAAATATAGTTTTTTCGTGCCCATATAGTGTATGTGTGTGTGTAACAAATTTTACCATGCATACTATACATATATTGATAAAATATAAATCGCATGACATCAATGTACTAGTTCAAACTTAATTTCGCATGAATTTTATTTTACTCTGTCGCGTTCACATTGCAATTTGTGTGTAAAAAAAAAATATATAATTTTGATAAGAAATTTTTTAATAATTAAATTTATATATAAATATATATTTTTTAATTTTAAGTTATATATATGTTGTGTATGATGTTAATGAAATTACAAAAAAAAAATGATATAATAAACCTTGTCGCTATTACGTCAAACGGTGTTAGGGATTAAGTTTAAAGAGAAAAAAAATATATAATGTACTGTTGCCTTATGTATAGTAATTTTATGAATATTTATCTATACTATGTATACACACACTCACACATATACATATAATATCAATTATATATGATGGCATAATTTTTCATAAGATTATAATGATGAGTACTTTATCTTTATTCACATATATTATATATATATATATATATATATATTGTACATAGATACAATAAGTTAGTTATAAGACCTTAAGCTTATTATTATTATATCTACTTGAACGTGTATTTATATATATATATTTAAATGTATATATAAGAAAAATTATTGATTTGATAATTTCATGATGAAAAAAATATAAACAAGATATATGTCAATGTTATGTGTATACACCATCAATTTAAAAAAATAAAATGATTTTATTTCTATTTGTTACACGTCATGTATAACATTTCTCATCTATTTAAATTGACACAAACATATCTATTTTCATTTATATATATATTGCAATATAAGGTAAAATATGTAACACATATATATGATTACAATATTCTACAAAAAATCACCGATCCACCAATTTACTATTGAATATTGGACGGGTTGGAAAATACACTGTTCATTTGTATATCATTCATACCGTACATAACGTTCACACATATACATATATTTAATATATTGAATGTATGAACTTATATGAGCAGTTGGTAATAATACAAATAACTTTTTGGATATATGTACAAACTACAAACATATATATATATGCGGTAGATAGTTTCGTATATGGATGTATTATGATATGTACCATATAAGATGAAGGTAATATAAATTTTCTTTCGCATTTTTTTGTTTTTTTTTACAAATACTCATAAGAAAATAAGTAAAAATATATATATATATGTTTTTATAGATACATTTAAAAAGTTATCCTTTTAACCCTCATCAAAAATATGAAACGTGTTCGAATTTTTAAAGCTTTGCTTACATCCATTTTTAGACAAATTTATGTACATATATATATACGTGCGTTACGTTACGTGTGTGTAATTTTTCTATATATTGATATGTTTTTATAAATGTAAAAATATGTATTTGCGTTATATTAAATATAGTATGTAAATTAAATAAACTGTTAGAGTTTTGTCAAATGCCACATCACTATATATATACGCAATAGGGTTAATATTCGTACAATCCTAATAGTAGGTGTAATTCTAAGTTGAAATCATAATTTTTTTTATGCTAAAATTTGAATGTAGTTCATGAAGATTTCATAATTTGGATTCAAATTTTAAATAAGAAAATATAAAGTATGACTAACACAATAGCTTAAAAAGAACTCATTTAATCATTTTTATACTTATTTTAATATAACAAAATTTATAAATTAAATAATATAATTATATTTCATAGCTTATAATTTAAAAATAAATTAAATAAACATATACGGAAAATGGCATTATTAGCAGAAATTCTGTGTTCGCAGATATAAAACTGAATTTTACATACAATATATATAAAATATAAGTTAAGCTTGAATCGATTTTAAATTGAGAAAACGTTTTCAAATTTTTGATTCCGGTACGACATTGGCAGTATTTTTAAATGAGATATTCTTATAGAAATCAAGAAAAAAAAGTATGTAAAATCTTTTGTTATTCTTAATAATTATCAATTTCAAATGTAATATTACGCATATAAAATGTATGGGAAACATCTTTAGTTTTGCATAGCTCTTAATTGTATTCATAATTTCAATAAAATCGATGAAATGATACCTCTTTTATTGGTTACTTATTAGTGTTGTAGCTTTCATATGTTAATCGATAGTGAAGATATGAAAATTTATTAAAAATAATGTGTTGGATTGCTTTACACAAATATATATTCAAAAATTAATAATATGCCTACCATATAAACAATTATCGCATGTCACTTATATAAAAATACTGGTCTTATAATGAAAACAATTTTCTTTCGATAATTGTATAAACCATACGGATTAATTTTCTTACTTCACTGAAAATTGTTTACATGTTTCACATGATGTAACATAAATAATAATGAGAATATACAATATACGATTAGCACGAAAATTACTAGTTCTTCAAGTATTTATTAGTTCTGATGATTTATCATTTTAGTTAATAGGACATTTTCAGTAGACATTAGGGTGTTAAAAGTTTTCTTGAATATGTGAATCAATTCTTGGCGGTGAATATTATAGTTTGTTGACAACATATGTTAAAAAGCTATTATTTTTCTATGACTTTCACTGCGATTTTTACCAATATCAATTGTACTCCATACTATATTAATAGTTATATTATTATTCATCACCGGTTGTGGGTGGGATACTGTTCCGTCAATCCATGTATTTATTTTTTCTGTTAAATAACAAAAATTGATGGTGAAAATTTGTAAAACATTACCCAATAACTCAATATTAGACAACAAATTTCACAAGAAAAAATTCTTATATGTATTTCATAATTATATTACATTTCTACAATTTCAATTCCAAAACACAATTGTGAAATATTTTTACTATACCTTATTCGTATTGTATATGACTTCATATAATCTCATTTAAGAAAACTTATATATGTACATTGTAATATTGTAGATACGTTGCTGACTTCTTTTCGTGTATATATATATACAATATATATATATGGGGGAAGGACGAAACATAAATGTAAATATTATAACTTATAATAGAAAAAAATATATATGAAAGGAAAAGTTTTAATAAGTTCATGTAAATCCATCAATTTATTAAAAATGAACAAATAAAAAATTGATATAGAAAAAATTATATTTTACATTGGTACAATTGTATGTAAAAAAAACAAGAAAAATGAAAATAAAAAATAAATAAAAATGTTTCTTTTTATTTATCCACCAACATTCAATCAACAAGATGTTTACTTGTTATGTTATTTATTTTCTTGTACACAATATACATATATGTATACACAATATGTTATGTGTATTATGTGTATTTCGTCTTTGATGTCTAAGGTCAAAGCTACTTAAAAGCAAACAATTTATATGAATATTATTATCAAAACTCTCTTTTTATATATACGATATACGACGTGTATAACTATGTTGATATATATACCATATAGGCATTTACATATATATGTATTTAAATTTATATATATATTTCAACGGTGATTACTTCAAGGCGTCCCGAAATGCTCGAACTTTTCTGCTGTAATGTACAAAAATAGGAAAAAGAAACCCGTGTAAATATTCTACTACAATATATAGTTACAATGTCATAATCTATAAATTACAATTTTTTTGCATATCAAACACCTATTAATTAAATTTACTGCCTTTGAATTAAATAAATATAATTATATTAGCAAATTAATTATAGCATAAACAATAATGTATATATACATTAGCGTTATATGCCTATGCCTATTTCAATTTTGACTCCAACTAAATGCTCCATATATTGTATATTTATATAAATATTTTTCTCCTTTATTTTGTTCAAGCTTGGATGTATAATCACTGATATACTTCTAAATATATAAAGCAGTAAATAGCAACACTTTGTGAAGTATTGATCACTTTTTATTTGCGAATAGAATTTATAAAAATCGTTGGTTCTGTCATCGTTATTCTAAGAACGAATATCAATATAATTTATAAACTGAACACTTCAGTTTTTTTCGGTGCGACTCGCTACCGATATACAATATATATATTTTATATATATAGTCTAACTTAACTAAAACATACCTACAGACACAGCCAAATATATGATTTTCCAAGAAAAAAACATTATATTATATATTTATACAAAAAATCTCTGTAGGGTATATACATATAGAACGTATATAGATTTAAGGAGACATGTTTACTGATACGTTATTTATTTATGTTACAATGACCCTATAAATATTATCCTTTCTATATATCATATATATATGCGTGTACGTATATAAATGCCATCCTTATAACTTATAAGTATATACATACCTATCCATATATGTTTGAAATAATAAAATATATGTAGGCTTTTCTAAATCTATAGTACTTTATAATATTGTATATATAAAATACATATAGTATAGTTTATATTTTTGTTTATAAATAATACTTCACCATTAGATTACGACCATCAATCATTTTTTTTCCTAACACATATATAAAAAATATTATTGTCTTAGGTATAGGTATCAAAATAATATCTTTAATGTAACGCACACACTTCAATAACAGCAACATACTGTAAAAGTGAAATTTGTATAAATTGAAAATATATAGAAAATTAAAAATATGTGTTCCTAATTAAATGGCGATATATTGTATATATTACAAATATGGTATGGAATAAATTGCATAAAAAAGATAAATATAATATTCCATATAAGAATTTATCATTTATTTCATATTGTTTTCATTTCATGTATTTATAGAATGGGATTATATACTGAATAAAATCAATTTAATCTTTAGATACCTCTGGTATTTATTTGGGTGCGAATATAAAACAAAAGACAAAATCTATACGGAACAAATGTGTGTTATTTTTAAATAACTATTTATATTTATTTATTTGTGTACATACAAACCCTTGTATGTATGTATGAGCATTTAATTCGCATTAAACACTATTTAACCGAAAAAATGTAAATAATCATAATTTGTATTTAAAAAAAAAAACTTTATAACATAAAAGCGGAAATGCAAGCGATGAAAAGAAACAAATTTTCTAAGGATTCTTTTGTTACCAGCAGCTACACACCGTTGACATGACAATAAAAATGTAAAATTTTTGTTGATATAATAAATATTATAAATTTTAATTTTATATAGTCAATATAGATTTCAATGCCATTTTTCACTAACCGCAGTATAAAAATATATTAAGCTTTCGAAATAAGTTTGGAAAAAATTCATATCATATGAATATGAATTGACTTCGATGAAAAAAAGTTTATTAAAATAATTTTGTGCATCATCAGAAAGCGACTCCTTCAACCTGACCAATCTACAGCTAACGTCTTCCAATACAGAATTTAAAGATTTTATAATCACAGTTTATTCATGCAACCAGCGATAAGATAACACATCAGATTAAAATTTTGTACACACTAAATTGTTTGTATATACCCGAATACGCTTTAAATTCTTCAAACAGATTCAAACTATTAGAATAATTTAATGTTAGAATATATATTCCAACATATATAAATTGTAAAGATCTACTCACACTTTACATATACCATATGATTACACAGACAATAAAATGTTTCACAATCAGAGAATTACAAAGGAACTTCAAACAAATAGCTGTTAAATACTAAAATACTATATAGTACCTCAATACAAAATCATAAAAAACACTACATTTTGTGTATACTCCCTTTGACTTTTTCACAAATATTTTATGTGTATGATTTTATGCATGTGTTTTATTATTATATACAATTTATAAAGATATGCATTAGTAGATTTACTCGAAATTTATTTATGTGAAAGCATTTAATGCGGTGTGATTATTTAAAAGTAATTTTTATTATGCATGATATGATCCAATATGAATGACTTCAATTGGTTTGTATATATAAAAAAAATATATTATGGTGCTATTGTAGAACAGATTCGAATAAACACCAATTATCTTGTTTAGTGTTTTTAGAAAGATAATTTCTGAAATCATTTCGCTTTGATAGTTTGCTTCGATTAAATACTAATCCAATTTATATTAAAACAATAACAATCGAAAATGAAACATTATTTCAACCTCAATAATTAATTGTTAATTGTCAAGGGAATTTTACATATGTTATATACAAAAATTATAATTATTACAAATTTATATTTATTGGTGTATTATTTAAATTATTATTTATATACAATTACTATTTTTAGTTTCACTGCCATTTATTGATGGGAAGATCATCGATCAAGTTTAAAGTAAGTTTAATGTTAGAATATATATTCCAGTAAGTAAAGCAGTTATTTTATGTGATTATTAGAGAGATGGGAGTGGCTGTCAGAAAAATATATTTCTAACTGTGTCACGTTCATTCAGTTTATTTATTAAATTACTGATACCGATATTTACTTCCTGTTTACCATATAAATTTACTGCATATATATATATGGTAATAATTCACAGTTTGTATACCCTTGGAATAATTCAATATATATATTATTAAAATTTGTACATCATGGCCGGATGGTGCCTCATTCCAATTTTTTTTTATATAAAAAAAATATCAATTTAAAATTTTATTTTTAACTTGACAAGATTGTTATTTTATTTTTTTTTTTTTAATTATACAAATCCTTTTCAGTCAAACAAAATATCAAAAATGATGTTACAAAATATTTATATTTTAACATTAGAAAAAAAAATCCAATCTCATATTTACTATATAATATTTTATGCGAATACAATCAATTATAATATATACATTGTTTATAATATTGTATATAACAAAATATATAATATAACAAAAATTAAAAAATTTATAATTAGAAAATAACGTAATACATAAATATAACATAAAAAATGAATATACGTTATATTTACGTTACGTATACAATATGTATATTATATAGAAAAAGGAAGGATGATTAAATTTTATAGAATCCCTTTTTTTTCTACAAGTAAACATATACACAGAAATAATAATAAAATTTTTGTTATAATGAAAATTATCGACAAAAAACCGCACAAGTATACAAAAAAGAAATTTATAATTTGACAAACTTTATATTAAAAATGTAAAAATTCTTTATTTGGAACCATCATCATCATCAACATCATCATCATCATCAACATAAAATTATTAATAATATATTCTCATAATTACAACCGCAACAGATGTATTATTTACAGTACGTAACGTATTTAATATGTAAGAATAACTTTTTTATATTATGTGTTATAACGACGCGAAGCGTCTTAGAATAACCGTGTCTAAGAAAATAGTGTGTGCAAACGCAATTTAGTGTGACATGTCAATAATAATTCATAATTATAATATTCTCAAAAGACATCATTAATTTTTTCTTATACATTATATATAAAATGTACTGCTGCTGTAAGTCATCGAATTATTGTAAAATGCGTATGATGAACATGGTTTACTTGTAGAAAGTAGTTAAAAAAATTTGAAGAATTGAAGTATTATTGAATGAATACGATATACAATCGCAACAACAACTGGCAAATTCATTAAATGTAAATAAACAAAGCATTTCTAATCGTTTAAAACCAATGGGTAAGATACAGAATAAGGAAGGAAAATGCGTTCTATATACATATATGAATTGACTAAAATTACCAAAGAAAATCGAAAAACCATGTATGAAATGTAGTCGTTTTTGTATCGTATTGTTACTGGTGTGGAAAATTGCATCTATTTTAATAATCCTAAACAACTAATTCTTAGACTAATCCAGATCAACTACTAAAATCGTCGCCAAAAAACAATATCCAAGTCAAGTCAATATTACTTGTGGGCGCTACAAACAACAATAAATTGAATTGAATCGTGCTTTGAAAGCAAAACGATCAGAATGAGTCACAAAAGACATGGAAAAGTTACTACTTTGCACGAATATAATCGTGCTCATATCGCAAAACAAGTTAAAGAAGTTTTAAAAGCAGTTAAATGGGTTGTGTTACAACACCCGCTTTATTTACTAGATGTTGCTCTATCAGAATACTGCTTGTTCAGATCGATTGCACATGGACTTTGTGCACAACTCTGGAAAAGTTTGTATGGCTGTATTAACCATTTTAATTACATTTAATAAAAAATTATTTCATGTATTTTCAAAATAAACATGAAAGAAAAAAAAAAACCGCCCTTTCATATTGGTATACCTATAATTTATATAAGACAAACTTATAAAAAAAATATTATCAAGTCAAAACCAATTGACAGTTTAATTCATAAAATATTACAAAAAAACATATTAAATTTATGTCCTTCACCAGATAATTTTAATATGCAAGAAAATTATCTATTAAATTTATTTTTATCTTTTTAAACAAATTTTTATCTATTCAAGACACTATTTGGTTTTGTCTTTTTTTTTGGAGTAATATTATTATTAACAATTGTCTATATACACAAACAAATAGGGTACGCTTCGTGACTGGTAAAAAAACCAATTTGTATAAATATTATTCCACAAATATTTTTATAGTTTATTTTTGTCTGCTATTAGTTGATAGGAATATTTATAATTTTATATATGGATAACAAATATATCATAATATTTATATACAAACATGGAAGAATGTTCATTATCAAGTTCAAAGTAAAATTTTTACCTTATTTTATTTTTAAATATATAGTCATAAATACAATAATAATAATAAATAACTTTTTTAATCAACAAACATGACAATAATAACAATTATTTTACTTATATACACATAGTCAAAATAAACATAGTACATAAATAGTAGTAATATATAGCTATATTTACATACATCATATACCTAATATACGAGTGTAAATAGAATGTATACAATTTTATAATACATAATTAATAATATAAGGAAACAGTGTAATCTCGTAAAATTAAATCGTTAAAAATTTTATATGTTGTCGTATTTTATATGTGTAATATAAATTTTAAAAATATTTTCACATCATATTTTTTTACAATTTCATATTCATCATTTATGGATGAATGTATAAATAGACGCAAAAAAAAAACACAATAACATGATAGCAACAACAAAAATATTGATTACCTAAAAATAAAAACTTTTTAAATACTGAAAAAATTATTACTTTCAATATTGGAATATACGAAAATTGTATTATATGCGCTTGATACAACTGAGTACAATGGCATGTCGTAATCAAATGACTATCATATATGTACACACAATACCACAAGGGAACAGGGATTCTCAACGTTCTTCTTTAGCAGAAATTTGTGCTGATTCATACTGCGCCCGGAACCCCGTACATATTGTATATATGTATTATTTTAAACTGAAAACACAATAAGGAATAGTAAATTTTGTGCAAACATACTACGCCACAATATTACAATATTCAATCAAATCAACATACTAGCACAGCGGTATGGAAAAAAACAATACAATGATTATTTTCGAATACCATGTGACGACACATATAAGATCATTTGGACCAGTGTTTGAAAATTCCTTTTTTTGTAAATTTTCCAAAGTAATATTAGTCTATGTGAAATTATTCAAGTGGATGTGAGTATATATGTTTCTATATAGATAGGCGTTACTGTTAAAGTAAGGTGTAAAAAGGCCATCGATCAAAATGACACATTACTTGATTTTTGAATTTATAAATGATTTTAAATACACTAAAAAATCATACAAACAAGATAGATATAAACAAGTTACAATCTAATACATAAATTATAATGTATGTAATTTAATAAATATCTTCAATTTATCAACACAAACCAATAAATTATAAATGTTATATTATCTTTATTTAAAAACTGGAAATATAATTTTGTACATAAATTATGCAAATACAGTTCTATATGTTTATAATATATAATATACATGTAGTGCAACATAATATATTTCATATGTATAAACTCACTGTTATAATGTACGTTCGAAAACATATATTAACATAATACATAATATATACCATATATATACATAAAATGATATTGGAAAGACAGACATTATGTCATATGTCATTGTACTTTGTTTTATTTATTGTATATATATATATAGAAAATATTATATGTAAATTAATTTATATTTATACACCTGTAAGGAGAAACCTGGGTGAAATCGAAATGGATATATTATATTAATACATCGTGAAGTATGAAATTTATAAAAATTAATAAGGTCATTTATTATAAACATTTAACTTCTTACATTCACAACAAGTCAATGGTATAAGGTCAATAAAATTGAAAAAATAACTTTTGACATTCAATATGTCTGTCTCGTATTTAATTTAATTCCAGCAAATGAAATACGTATAGTTTTATTATTATCATTATATTTAAAAAATCAATAATCAAAAAATTTGTGTTTACTAATGATGCTATTTAATATTCAATATTGTAATAATATGAAGAATTACATTAGTATTTATTTTTACTTTGAATTCAATTAAAATGTTTATTTATATTTGAATTGAATTTATATATTATTATATGATATATAACATATATACTCAGACTTCACCATATGAATAATTGTATCAAATTGCCACAAGACTATTTTCATTTTATATGCAAATACATATTTTACGGTGATAATTGTTTAACCAAAATACAAGTTTGTAAATTACATTCACAAAAAACATGTTTCAAGTGGTACAACGGTTAATGCTCTTCAGCATTATTAACTTGGTGTATTTAAGCGCTTGGTAATAAGACAGTCGGTGATTATTGCCCGATTCTTAATCCATTCCGGTTATTATTCGGACAAAGATTACATACAATTGCGAGTTTTACAAAAAAAAATTGAAAATTGTTAATAAAAGAACAAAATTATTGTACAGATCATTTTTTAATGCCGGTCCTCCCTTAGTACATATATTTAAATATACATTAAAAATAATATGGGAGAAGAAAAATTACAATAATATAATTTTTATTAACAATCGCACATCAAACAAATGATAAATTGTATATAAATATAAAATGCAAATGACACAAAATTATTTATAAATTGTTTGCATTATTTTATTAATTAATATTCCATGCATATGAATTTGAATTGTTGATGATGCAAAATTTTTGTACACTATTTTTTTTTTAAATTTCCATAATTTACCAACAATTTATTATTTATTTTATATTGCTCTCACTCATATAATGTAATGTACGAAAATGATTATATAAAAAAAAGCGAATATATTTTATAAATAAATAATAGGTCAAATTTAAATTTTTTGTTAATTTATTGATAGGCTGCACCTTGTAAACATAATTTAATTGAGAATAATATCAATTTTTATTGTAAAAATATCTTAAAAGGGTTACCAAATGTGACAACAATTATTCAACCAACGATCTCACAAACGCAAAAAAGTAATGCTCTACGACAATATAAGCACATTTCGCAACACAAATTATACATAAATTCTAAAACCCATCTTCGAGTTTGTGTTAATTAGGTATATTCCATATGATACATTTCTAAATCATATTTTTTTTCAAGATAAGCACACATAGATCTAAATTTTTGTCTACATTATTTGGTACAGATCCATTAAAACGTTACAAATAAACAAAATTAGAATTTTTTCTTGTAAAATTTAATTAATCTACATTTATCAATATTTAAAAATAAATAGTTCACAACAAACATCAGTTTAAAATGTTCAATAAAATCATCCTGTCAAAATTATTATATTAAATACTCCATAAATTTTAACATCATCATCATAAATTCTACATTCCGAATTCTCTTAATGACAGATGGTATATAGTGTAATAATATACAGAGTAAATAGATTAGAACCCAAGTGATTACCCTGAGATATGCCAGAGGTCTTAATAATTTCATTCGCAAATTAATATGGTCAACAGTCAACAATTGGCAATTGAAATTATCGAAACAATAAATATAGCAATAAACAACAATAAAACCAAGTCGTTCAGCATAAATGATATAGATTTAATGTTAAAAATTTCAGTATCAATTATCATTAGCTCAAAAACTGTGATTTATAATTCATCAGTTATAAACATTTGTGATATATTATTGATGCTATGTCGGTATGACACCCTGACAAAATAATTAGTTTATAAGAACTAAGAACAGAGAAAGAAAAGAACCAATGTTCAATAAAAAAGAAAGGAATAATTTTAAAAATAAAAGTGATTTCCAAAATAAAAAATTATATTTATCTTCACACTCACACACCACACACGCCTTTTTTTTGCTCCTTTATAAGAATTTAATAATAAATTTACATACAATTTTATATTACATATTACTTATAAATAATATAATAATATATAGATAATACACAGAAACACACGGAAATAAATATTATTAACTTTATTAGTATTCAATTCAAAAATATGTGTTTCCTTTATAAAACCGAATTTCAATTCTTCTTACAATCTTTTTTTTTTTTACTACTCATACAATATTTATGTTGTGATGATGATTAACAAAGTCATTAATATTCATATATATAAATAAAATATCAACAATACAAAATTATTATTTTAAATGAATACAAATGATGTATGATGTATTAAGTTGGATATAAATATATACAATATATAAAGTTAGTACATTTCAAAACGTAACGAATTTGTTGAATCAAAATTCTAACTAAATGTTTAATATATAAAAGAGAAAAATATTATCAAAATTAATTTAATATTTTTATGTTTTGAATACATGTGCATTAAATCATATATTATATTATTATAAATTATAATAATTATATTGTATCCATCTCATTAGTATAAACAAGTACAGATTGACGAACATAGAATTATACTTAAGACATCATCGCATAGAATTACGTATAGGTAGAGTTATGTTAGCTATATTTACCTACACATATTTTTGTATTAAAATAATAATCCTTTTATATAAATAAGACTTTTTGTAAAGTTATAAATACGCTGTTTTATAATATAAATAAGAAATGCCATTTATAAATCAAACAACGTATTATAAAAACAAAAAAACAAAAAATTAAACGTAATCATAAAATATTGAAGTTAAACAAATTAAAGGTGTACAATATAATAAAAATTTTTTTTTTTTTAGTCATATATACAGACACAAGTCAAAAACATTATAATTAATAAAGAAGCACATTGTTCATATATATCGTTAATCGAATGAAATGTATAACAAATAAATGATTATTATTATTATTATTAGTTATTTACGTCAATAGAAATTTTTTAAAAATTTTTCATATGTCTTATTTTTTATTGTAAACAAATCTTATTTAAACATAATCAAATATTTAGTTATGTGGTATGTGTTGTGTATGGTGTATATGCAAATATATAGTTTTACCTCAATGACGTACCCACCTACAACCAACAGTTAATGAAGCGACTACCCACATAACACATAAAGTAACATAAAAGCTATTATTTTTTTTTTTCATCTTCTGATGATTACATTTAAAAATCGTATAATCAAGTTTTTTATTTTAAATATATTGTATTATATTGGGTAGAGTATTAAATAATTACGCATATATTTCATTTATACAGAGAGGTGTTTTACAACATAGCAAATTTTATTGTCAATCAAATTTATCAGAAAGATACATACAAAATATGATCTGGTAAGTATCCAGACTGGAAAAAAACATGTTTGCAAAAATTAATTTTATTATGCAACATAATTTCCAATTAGTTTTAAAGATTTTCTAACATTTTGATCTCTTATGTAAAATTAAATTTTTCAAAATAATAATTTTCATATACGGCTGCAAAGGTTACGAATCGACGCACAAATTTATTTATGGATTACGCTCAAACATTTCCAAACAGTGCAATGAAGTTGTCACACTATTTTTATAGTTTTTAAATCAATTGTTAACAATAGTAACAGGTAGTCATCATACAAATGGTTTTATCACACACACATATTTGAGTAGCATCAATAAGGGAAGCGTTCCTTTAAGTTGTTCATACGATACAAACAGTTTTTTAACTTAACACATTTCAATCATTATGTCATTTTTTAATCATTTGTTCTGTTGCAACTGCATTTTGTCTATCTGAATGTTAAGTATCAATTGTATTCGTAACATTCACGTTTGAAATTGTACCAATAATAAACAATTATTTTTGCAGAAGTGTTCAAAGCTTTATTGAAGTCATCCATGAATTAAAAAAAAATCATATTAAAAAGAAAGCGACCAAAATTTACAAAAAGTATGATACTGTGACAACGCAAGGCTACAATTATTTTTGAACTTATCATGGAATTTGAACGAGATGAATATCATTTTCGATCATTCGTTCTGTAAATGTTTCAATAACGATATATAATTTTTCTTATTATCGATAAGAACATCAACACGAAAGTAGAACAATAATATAATGTTACTTAAGAGATGGTAAATAACTGAATAAAATTATTTCTTTCCATATGGAAAAAAAATCTTTATGTATTAGTATTAAAAAGAAAAACAAAACGTATACAATTACTTAATACTCAACCCAATAATATTATATCTTATTTTTTCTATATATATATATATACCCGTATTTATACAAATACATATTAATAATTATTAAATCTTTCTTTTTTCAAATTCAAAATAAAAAATATTAAAAACATTGTGTACGCAATTATTTTTTGTTGCATAAAAAATATAGCATAATCATCTACAATCACGTGCGTCATCAATACTTTTATGGTAAAACGATATGTGTATTCCTTTTACGGATTAAGTACATTATAAATTGATGTATTATAGATTTGAATTAATAAATTACATATGACGCCTAACTTAATGTATACCTACGTCAGTATATATCATTGTTATTACACGTTTTACAATTTATAATTTTTTGTTAAAGTGCTATAACAGTTTTAAAAAAATTAACAAGATAACATTAATAATTAGTTTTTAATTTTTTAATAATTGCAATTTTACCAAAATAGATAAAAAAAAAATAATATGTTCATTTTATACTATGTTACGACGCGAAGAATAATAAAAAAAATTACAACATTTTACTTAATTAATACAATAATGTCTTTTTCTTTTATGTTTTTGTCTAATCTAAATTATATTAATTCCTTAAGTAGAAAATAATCACGAGAATTTCAAACTACTTACGGCTTGTGTATATGTATTTCAATATATTGTATATATTATATATAGTACATTTGAATATGTAATATCATTAATATATAAAAATTATTATTATCAAGAGAATCAACAGTTTATAAATAATTTGATTTCAATAAATATATTACAATCAATGAGTAAAATGTATTTATTTATGAAAGTTAATATACGTAAAATTAAAATAACTTAAATGATTTAGTGATTTTATTTGCGTGCTTACTATATCTTCATAAAAATTATTATTCTATATTTCAGGTACCGCGCACTGTAAATACGACTGAATATTAATTATTATAATTGAACAACACTTAACAAAATTATTGCATAAAATATTAATGAAAGACACAGTAATTTTTCCCTTAAAAAAATTTGTACAGAAATATATAATTATTATAATTTAACATACATTAAGAATAAGAAAATGAGATTTTAAGTATAATTCCTGCTTTATTTCTATATAATATGATTTTGTGAAGATCTGTGAGGGAACTATTTCTCATTTTGTTGTCTATTTAAGAATTTTTGTCAGTTTATTTATGTTCAAAGTGCATGCGAATACATATTTCATCAAATAATATGAACATAAGCATTAATTGTATAATCTCAAATTAACTGCAGTCACACCAGCCATTTATATGTATTTCTTTTACAGGAAATGTGAAATAATATATACTCGTATTCAAAAATGCAAAATATAATTCCCGAAGAATAATAAAATATCTCCTATTGTAATTGACGAAACATCATCATAAACGTCACATGGAAATGAGTTTTCAATTATTCATTTTTTTGTCATAATGTAAAAATTTTATAGTAACTATATTTATATGTGGTCTATGTTATGACTAAATGACACAAATATGAATTGTATAGCATAAAATATGAAACGGTTTAATTATAATTTATGAAATACCATATTAATATTAATATCCATGTTTGTTTACACATTTTCTGTATGTGTTTATGACATAATAGTAAATTATAGCAAACATGATTAACATTATATATACATAAAAATACGGTTTTCGGAAAAATTAATAAACTTAATTAAATAATTGAATTGAAATGAAAAAAATATTAGTAATTGCTCGTATATTAAATAATTTTAATATAAAGTAAATTTTCTTACGCAAATCAATCTCAAAATATACACGAATATAAAATAAAAAATAATTATGCTTTTGAAATTATAATATTTCAATTTTAAACATATGAAATGAAATATTAAATAAAATATTGTGTTTTATGTGTAAAACTATAATTTCGAGTAAATGAAAAAAATAATTTTACAATATCATACTATATCAAATAATTAAAATAGTTTGAAGCAAAACAACTACACACACAAAACTTACTCATTTTCATTATTGGCAAATATCAATTCGCCTTTTAATGGTTCATAATCTTTTCCGGCTTTTGCTGTACCATTTTCAGTCCAAAATGGTACCATTACTTTACCACGTACACCAGAATAACGTTGTACTTTCAGTTCATATATTCCATCTGTTTCTTTGGCAAAATGTTCTTGTACAGTAAATCCAAAAATACCACTATGATCATCATCCAATATCATAATTGTTGCAATTTTTGGTGTAGATAAAATTGCATTAGCTGAACATTCAGTTAATTTTACATAAAAATGTTCATCTTGTTCAAATAAATCATTATCAATTATATCGATAATTAAACGTTGTTCACAAATTCCCGGTAAAAATATAAGTGTACCACGTTTACTAATAAAATCTGTATCGGCTTCAGCAGATCCTTCCTCCGTTTCATATTGAACGGTTACAAACGTTGACATATTTCCACGACGAATTATTTTTACTTCAAATGAACCACAATTTTCCATAACCGAATAATGGCCTGGATCAAAATAAATTCTTGCCATATTATCATCATTTTCATTATTAATATCAGGATAATTTAATAATTCAGATTTTACTTCAATTAAATCTAGATGTGCTCGTTCTGATATCTTTTTCAATATATTGCCGCTGCCCATCATTTTATGTGTTGCTTGCATACGATAAAATGCACGTGATTGTAATCCTTTATTAATTAATTGTTCTTGAACCATAACCTCTAATTCTTCTAATTGTTTGTGTGGAAATTTATCACGTAATTCCATTAATGTTGTAATATATTCACGACGTGTTTCTTCAAACTCTTTCACTTCTGCTAATAATAAATTTTCCTCTTCGCCTGCTACCATACGTTCATTAGTATTTAATTTAATTGCATCATTTACCTCAGTTTTAATCATAATTGCGCCACGACGATTTCGACGATATTCCTTGCTGATATATTTATAAAAGAATAATCGTTTGTCAGCAACATAAGCAAAATATACAGTCAATGGAAACATTATAAATGTTATCAAACCTTCCCACACTTCAATACGACCCGGTGAAAATTTTGACAGTATAAGATATAACCAAATGTATGCAAATATTGAAAATGATGATGTTATTATAAATACACGGAAAAATTTGATTTTTTTGACTTGTCCATCGGGTACAACAAAAACACACAGTGCTGTTATACAAAATAAATTATAAGCAGCTGATCCGACAATTGTACCTGGTCCTAATTCACCGGCTTCAAATCCTTTATTAAAGATTTCAATAATTGATAACAAAATTTCAGGTGCACTTGAACCAAATGCCATTAATGTTAAATTTGCTACAGTCCCATTCCATATACGAACAGTAATATATTCATTTAGACCACTTGGTTTTTTTACTTTCACCTTTTTCTCCAGTGATGTGATAACTTGAATGGCTGCCATAAAAGTATCACATACTATTGACACACCAAGAAATAGATAACACATTGCCAAAAAATATACAATACCACGAAAGATACGTGTACCAACTGAGTTACCTTTTAGTGGTCGCCATGCTGGTAGTATTAAACCATCCATACATACAACGGTGTCATCATTATCATCATCATCACCATTAATATCTGAAATTGTTAAATTATTGATACCATTAATGTTCATGTCTGTATTTTTTTCTGGTGTTTCGGCATTTGTTGACTTTATCAATGTTGTGTCTAATGTTACAGTAGATGCTTCAGTAATTGCACTAACATTATTTGGCATTAAAATAGTAATATTATCAGTGTAAACAACTGATTTGAGTAAAAATACTCCAAATAAACTTATTAACAATTTCATTATGTTTTATTTTGTTTATATTTTATATAATTATCTTAAAAAAACACAATTAAGTATTTATAAAAAGACAAAACTCTACCAGTTATTTAATAAGAGTAATTACACATTTATGTATATAGGATATATCTTGTTTATAATTTTACAATAAAATTTCAAGTAAAAATTGAAATACTAAATAAAACTATATAAATAATATAAAAATGATGTTAAAACACATCAACAAAGAACACTATATATAAAATAAAATAATAACAAATATAATTAAGTAGGTATATTTAATGTCATTAAACAAAAATGATAAATTTAATTCTTGTTATTTAATTTTATCATATATACGCACTTAAAACACATACACGCACAGCGTATACGAATGGAAACAACAAAAATTTTGTAGTTTATGTAAAGATGTAAAGTTCAAAATAAAAAAAAAATAAACGAAAAGAATATAAACATAAAAATGTAACACCGCGTGACCACTTAACTCAAAGACAATTCAAACACGTCTGTGTGATGCATTTATTAAAACTATATTTTTATATGTATGAATGAAGAAGAAAAGTACATTGATAAAAAAATATTATTATATTATACAAAAGTTAATCTTCCTAAAAGTAAGTGAATATATTACTATATATGAAAAAAAAATTATTAGTTGACGACACTATAAAATACCTTCATTTTTCATCCATTCCATTGACGACATAAATAATTATCGAACGACAAAAAAAAAATCTTTTTTATTATGAAATATGGATTTGTTATCAAAATTGGTGCATAATATTTGTTATCAATTGTGTTGATTATATATAAATAAACAAATATACAAATATTATATCTAAAATATAAATCATATATAATTGTACAAGGTGTTTGCACGTATTTTCTGTTTTGTAGTTGTTTACATACTAAAAAAACAAGAGTTTTGTCTGATATTTTTACTCTTTTTTTCTTTCAATGGTTCGGAGTTCGGAGCATATTGAATCAGATAACTTTTCATTCTTAAACAGAGTTGACTATAACTAGGTTGTGCGTTATCCTTCCCAAATAGTACCCTTGCTTTTTGGAATAAAAAGCAAAGAAAACTTTTTCTTAAATCAGTACAGGAATTCAACTTATAACCTCTAGATTGAATGACTGGCGCTTCAACAACTAAATCAAATCAAATTTTGGCTTTTAATATAGGTTTGTCATAAAGGCTAATTTACACCCAATAGATTTCAGTCATTTCTAAGAACCTGTGTGTAACAAAATGAGGTAACATGCGTATGCCAGTAATAACGATTTAAGCTTTTGGGTTATTATTAATTGATCAAATCGACTTGAACCTACACGACGAAAACCATTGTAGTAAAAAATACAGAAAATACATTCACACACTGATATATAATATATAAATATACGTACATTTAATTTAGAATTAGACTAAATTTGTGTATAGAGTACACAAGTTTTTATTTTAATTCATTATAACTTCTGTCTAAAAAATAATCGGAATGACTTTCTTTCTGGTAACGTCATTAATTACCTGTTGATTAATTCATGTATTGCGAACCGATTTTAACAAATTGTCAAAGTTTCATTAACTTCAGTGTAGGCCAAAATACAATACATTATGTGATAGTATAGTACTTTTTGTGTGTCGATCAAAAAAATTATAACGAGCAAAGAACTAACATTAAATTTTATTTTAAAATTGGTGTTGCAACGGCTAATATATGCTTTGTATTAGGTTGGTGTATAGAAACGTGTGCTAAGCCGTATTAGTTGCGTTCATTCTCAATGGTGAAAGCTAGACAATTGGCGATTATTGAACGATAATGCTCTAGTCGCACGTTAAAATCGATGTAATGCAGTTGACGGATAATATTTCGAATAAATAAATCTATAAGTTGTTGTTGTCTTAATCCATTCTGGTTAATTTTCGGACTGATAGTGTATAGTGTATATAGATAAGAATTTATGCAAAGAGATTAATAATAATTAAATTTTTAAGATTTGCAAAACTTATGCTTAAACAAATACATGCAAAAAATAGATATACGAATATAAATTTAAATAAAGATAATAATAATAATAATAATAATAATAATAAGAATAATAATAATAATAATATTAATAATAATAATAATAATAATAAATAATTATTGGCGTGAATTTGAATCGAGTTAATTACTAATTAGTCGAATATCATCATCGTATAGTAACATATTATTAACTGCATTTAATGGTAACAATTTATATCGATTACAATATAGTTTTTTTTTAAACTATCGCATAAAAATGAAAATAATAGTTACAAAAATATTCTATGAAATTTCACATATAAAGGTAAACACATTTTAGATATGCCATAAATGCAAAACGATATACCATAGCAATAATCAAATGAGAATATTGAAAATATTTTAAAATTTTAATTTTATAACTTACTCAGTTTCGTTATTTTCAAATATCAATTCGCCATTCAACGGTTCATAATCTTTTCCGGCTTTTGCTGTACCATTTTCGGCCCAAAATGGTACAATTACTTTACCACGTACACCAGAATAACGATACACTTTCAGTTCATATTTTCCATCTGTTTCTTTGGCAAAATGTTCTTGTGCAGTAAATCCAAAAATACCACTATGATCATCATCCAATATCATAATTGTTGCAATTTTTGGTGTAGATAAAATTGCATTAGTTGAACATTTTGTTAAATTTACATAAAAATGTTCATCTTGTTCAAATATATCATTATCAATTATATCGATAATTAAACGTTGTTCACAAATTCCCGGTAAAAATATAAGTGTACCACGTTTACTAATAAAATCTGTATCGGCTTCAGCAGATCCTTCCTCCGTTTCATATTGAACGGTTACAAGAGTTGAAATATTTCCACGACGAATGATTCTTACTTCAAATGAACCACAATTTTCCATAACTGTATAATGGCCTGGATCAAAATAAATTCTTGCCATATTATCATCATTTTCATTATTAATATCAGGATAATTTAATAATTCAGATTTTACTTCAATTAAATCTAGATGTGCTCGTTCTGATATCTTTTTTAGTAAATTACTACCACCCCACATTTTATGTGTCGCTTGAATACGATAAAATGCACGTGATTTCAATCCTTTATTAATTAATTTTTCTTGGGCCAGTACTTCTAAATCTTCTAATTGTTTGTGTGGAAATTGTTCACGTAATTCCAGTAATGTTGCAATATATTCACGACGTGTTTCTTCAAACTCTTTCACTTCTGATAATAATAAATTTTCATCTTCGCCCGCTACCATACGTTCATCACTATTTATTTTAATTGCATCATTTACCTCAGTTTTGATCATAATTGCACCACGACGATTTCGACGATATTCCTTGCTGATATATTTATAAAAGAATAATCGTTTGTCAGCAACATAAGCAATATATACAGTCAATGGAAACATTATAAATGTTATCAAACCTTCCCACACTTCAATGCGACCCGGTGAAAATTGTGCTAGTATAAGATATAACCAAATGTATGCAAATATTGAAAATGTTGTTGTTATTAAAAAAACACGGAAAAACTTGATTTTTTTAACTTGTCCATCGGGTACAACAAAAACACACAGTGCTGTTATACAAAATAAATTATAAGCAGCTGATCCGACAATTGTACCTGGTCCTAATTCACCGGCTTCAAATCCTTTATTAAAAACTTCAATAATTGATAATAGAATTTCAGGTGCACTTGAACCTAGTGCCATTAATGTTAAATTTGCTACCGTTCCATTCCATATACGAACATTAATATATTCATGTTGACCATTTGATTTTTTTACTTTCACCTTTTTCTCCAGTGATGTTATTACTTGAATGGATGCCATAAAACTATCACATACTATCGACACACCAAGAAATAGATAACACAATGCCAAAAAATATACAATACCACGAAATATACGTGTACCAACTGAGATATCTTTTTGTGGCATCCACACAGGAAATAGTAAACCATCCACACATTCAACCGTGTCGTCATCATCAACAACATTATTGTTATGATCATCATCGATATAAGAAATTGTAATATTACTAATATCAATGTTTATGTCTGACGATATGGCAGTGTTTGAAAATGATGTTTCTAATGTTGGTGTGGATGCTGCTTCACTAATAATAGAGCTTTTGTCATTCGGCATCATTATAGTAATATTATCACAGAATACAAGTGATTTGAGTAAAATTACTCCAATTAAACTTGTTAAAAATTTCATTTTGTCTTATTTTATATATGTTTATTGTATTAAAAGGAGCTAGTATTATTAATAGTAACAACAAATATAACACACAAATTTAGAACTAAACAAATTGTTCTTATAATTGTAATTACACAACATAGAAAATTTCCGATTTATTTAATTTTTATACACTGCACTAAAATATAAAATAAAATATTACCAATAACTAAAAATGATGTTACAACACATCAACAAAAACAAAGTATCATATAAAATAACAAACAACATTAAACAAGTTTGAACTTAAAATGATAATCAAGCAGCATGTCTCTTTAAACTAAACTAAACCATAATATTTGTTATGCTTTTGTGTTTAAGTTTATGATTTTAACTGAAACATAAATTTTTCCTTCAAATCAATTGTACAAATACACAACAATATTTAAAATAAAATATAAAATATTAATATTTATGTTTTTACAACAATTATTACGTTTAAAATAATGTTTTAGTGTGAAATCAAACTACTAAAACAAATAAAAATGACAACAAATATTTAAATACATATTTAGTTTAGTTTGAGCCACGTGCTGCTGCCACTTGATAAATCTTTAATTCTTGTTATGCTATTTTACCATAAACGCAAAATATATACACACGCGACGTATTTCAATGCAAGCATACAAAGGCATATTATAAAAATAATAAACGTAAAAATTTAACACTATGTGACTACTTTAGACGACCATTCAAACACGTCTGTATTTTGCAATTTATAAAACAATATATTTATGTATTCGAAATAATATGTATTTTATAAGTTGAATAAATTATATATATACCAAAAATATTATATTGTATTAATAATTTCCAAATAAAATAATATAGTATTAATACCATTGTGTAGGTATTATATATAAATAAAATATTATTGACTGGATGACGCTTAATTTCAATACCAATTTTGTTTCATTCATACAAAGCAAAAGAATTAATTAAAAACATTATATGCATTATGAAATTGTTATCAATGTTGATGCATAATTGTTGCTATCTACTATGATGCGATGTACAATATATACACACATTTTTTCTTGTAGTTTATGTGTGGATATTGTGTGACTATCATTTTTGGTGCTTTGGCTATCAAAAACTGCATTTAGAATTTAAATGTAAAATAAAACCATTACTACGTATGGTGGTATGTGATAAAGATTGTGATTTTGGGTCATTTCAATATGTATTCGTCATCGTTTGTAAAAAACGGTGTTCGTGTTTGCCGTATCTAAACCGGGGTCTCAATAGGATATGCGTATTGGTACAAAAATTAACCAATTATGGTGATTTCCTCTCTCGGAATTGTGCATCTTACTGGAAAAATTTTTATCTACATCCATACACAACAGATTGGGATGAGAATTTGACATTTCCTTTCAAAAAAGAAAAAAAAAAAAACATTGGAACGTTTCCAAGGAAAAAGAAAGGAGTTTTTCACTTTATGTTACCATAGTTCTAACAATTAATTTAAACATTTTCTATGCAATACAACTAAACATAATTTGTTTCCTCTTCTTGACCGTGTACTGTTCATGCTATACAAATATTTTGTTGGACGCTACTATTCAAAAATTAAGCAATGTCTGCACTCACTCAAATAAAATTAACGAACTTAAGAAAACATCTATACTCTTCGATAATTGCAGACCAATTGGTGAATTGTTATATAGGTGTACTTCGGAGTAGTTTTCCAATTAGACTGTAATAAGTGCTAGGTAGATGTGTGCCTATATGTTATTTTTAACTTCAGTTCAGTGGAACTTGACCAACTGAAATCTGACAGTAGAAAGAAGATAGAACCATTCTTCTATTATCTTCTATATACTGTGATATTTTCTAATATCTTTTGACAAGCTCTAAGGAATATGAGATGAAAGAAATCAAAGAGATGTTCATTTCAGATTGTTCTTGTGCTACAGGTCAAAAATAAATTAGATTTTTTTAAAAAGAGGGCGAATACTGGTAACTGTTCTGACCGCTTTTTGATTTTTTAGCTGCACATTTTTAGTTTCTGCACGAAAATTCGACGTTAAATTTACTACTATAGAAATCAAATTGACTCAAATTTTATTCGTGATTCCATTGAACCATTTCCTATTTTAAATTCGGTTGCAGTGTAGCATATTCCAATTGAATTTCCAACACATACTTATAGGAAAAGTTAATGAAATGGTAATTTTTTGCAATTTTATTCGAGTTAGAAGCTCAGAGGTTAAAATTAGATTTAATTTGCAATAATTGTTTATTTTAAAGTAGAAAAATTGTTAAAAATTATATTTATATGTTTGTTGTTCGTTCATTTTTTTAATATTTAAATTTCACTAATTCCGAAAGACATTATTATACACAAAGTAATGCACTTTTCAGCTTATGCAAATGTTATATAATAAATATTTCGTCGAAAGGTGAATTATGGTATAAAAAGTAAACTTTTAAATCACCAATACAAATCAAATCAATGAGAACAGCTTAATAATAACGTATGCAATGTCAGATTTCTAATTCTAACATATTTAAAATATAAATACAATAACTTACTCAGTTTCGTTACTATCAAATATCAATTCTCCATTCAATGGTTCAAAATCTTTTCCGGCTTTTGCTGTACCATTTTCGGCCCAAAATGGTACAATTACTTTACCACGTACACCAGAATAACGATACACTTTCAGTTCATATTTTCCATCTGTTTCTTTGGCAAAATGTTCTTGTGCAGTAAATCCAAAAATACCACTATGATCATCATCCAATATCATAATTGTTGCAATTTTTGGTGTAGATAAAATTGCATTAGTTGAACATTTTGTTAAATTTACATAAAAATGTTCATCTTGTTCAAATATATCATTATCAATTATATCGATAATTAAACGTTGTTCACAAATTCCCGGTAAAAATACAAGTGTACCACGTTTACTAATAAAATCTGTATCGGCTTCAGCAGATCCTTCCTCCGTTTCATATTGAACGGTTACAAGAGTTGAAATATTTCCACGACGAATGATTCTTACTTCAAATGAACCACAATTTTCCATAACCGAATAATGGCCTGGATCAAAATTAATTCTTGCCATATTATCATCATTATTAATGTCTGGATAATTTAATAATTCAGATTTTACTTCAATTAAATCTAGATGAGCTCGTTCTGATATCTTTTTCAATATATCACTTCCACCCCACATTTTATGTGTCGCTTGAATACGATAAAATGCACGTGATTTCAATCCTTTACTAATTAATTGTTCTTGGGCCAGTACTTCTAAATCTACCAATGGTTTGTGTGGAAATTGTTCACGTAATTCCATTAATGTTGTAATATATTCACGACGTGTTTCTTCAAATTCTTTCACTTCTGCTAATAATAAATTTTCCTCTTCGCCTGCTACCATACGTTCATTACTATTTATTTTAATTGCATCACTTATTTCAGTTTTAATCATAATCTCACCACGACGATTTCGACGATATTCCTTGCTGATATATTTATAAAAGAATAATCGTTTGTCAGCCACATAAGCAAAATATACAGTCAATGGAAACATTATAAATGTTATCAAACCTTCCCACACTTCAATACGACCCGGTGAAAATTGTGCTAGTATAAGATATAACCAAATGTATGCAAAGATTGAAAATGATGTTGTTATTATAAATACACGAAAAAATTTAATTTTTTTAACTTGTCCATCGGGTACAACAAAAACACACAGTGCTGTTATACAAAATAAATTATAAGCAGCTGATCCGACAATTGTACCTGGTCCTAATGCACCAGCTTCAAATCCTTTTGAAAAAACTTCAATGATTGATAATAGAATTTCAGGAGCACTTGTACCTAGTGCCATTAATGATAAATTTGCTACCGTCCCATTCCATATACGAACATTAATATATTCATTTAGACCATTTGGTTGTTTTACTTTCACCTTTTTCTCCTGTGATGTTATTACTTGAATGGATGCCATAAAACTATCACACACTATCGATACACCAAGAAATAGATAACATAATACCAAAAAATATACAATACCACGAAATATACGTGTACCAACTGAGATATCTTTTTGTGGCATCCACACAGGAAGTAGTAAACCATCCACACATTCAACCGTGTCTTCATCATCAACAACTTTATTGTTATGATCATCATCGATAGAAATTGTAATATTACTAACATCAATGTTTATGTCTGACGATATGGAAGTGTTTGGAAATGATGTTTCTAATGTTGGTGTGGATGCTGCTTCACTAATAATTGAACTTTTGTCATTTGGCACCATCATAGTAACATTATCACAGAATACAAGTAAATTGAGTAAAATTACTCCAATTAAACATGTTAAAAATTTCATTTTGTCTTATTTTATGTTTATTGTATTAAAAGGAGCTAGTATTATTAATAGTAATAATAAATAAAACACACAAATTAAAAACTAAACAAATTATTTTTATAATTTTAATTACACATAGAAAATTTCCGACTTATTTAATTTTTATACACTGCTCTGAAATATAACGTAAAATAATAATAATAACAATAAATTAAAATTATGTGACAAATTGTAACAAATTGTTACAATACATCAACAAATTGTCTAAACTAAACTAAACCAAAATATATTATTGTTTTCACAACAATTATTTCGTTTAAAATAATGTTTTAGTGCGAAATCAAACTACAAAAACAAATATAAATAGCAACAAATATTTAAATATATATTTAGTTTAGTTTGAGCCACGTGCTGCTGCCACTTGATAAATCTTTAATTCTTGTTATGCTATTTTACCATAAACGCAAAATATATACACACGCGACGTAATTGGATGCAAACAGACCACTTTTATTCTATAAATTGAATAAATTAATTAACGGAAAATTTTAACACTGTGTGACTACTTTAGACGACCATTCAAACACGTCTGTATTTTTAAATTTATAAAACAACATAAAAATTTATGTATTTAAGTACCAGTTATTAAGACTGGATGACGCTTAATCTCAACACCAATTTTATTTCATTCTTATACCAAGAAATTTTAATCAAACGAAATAATTAAAAGCATTATATGCATTATGAACTTGTTATCAATGTTGATGCATAATACGTGTTATCTACTATTGTTCGGTGTACAATATATACACACATTGTTCTTGTAGTTTATGTGTGCACAATGTATCACTATCATTTTTGGTGGTATTGCTATCAGAAACTATACATTTAGAATTTACATTTAAAAAAAAAAAAAAATGAAAATTCTGGTTTAGGTCGGAAAAATTAAGATTGAAATTGGTATAGTAAAAAAAAAACAAACAACAAAAAACGTAACTTATTCGATTAATATTTTAAAAAAATTCAAAATTATTTTATTTTCTTATAAAAGTTTTCTCCAAATTCATACCAACGTCTTATCTTTAATTTTTGGTATATATATCTGGTATTATATTTATTGTGGCAGAACATATACATTATTTGGAAAATGTCATTCTTTTGTGAGACACAAACTTTCCACTTAAATGGGAAAGGAAAGAAATGAAAAATGTTCATTTCAGATTGTTATTGTTCTAGGTCAAAAATAAATCAGGTTGATTTTAACAAATTGCTCGACTACTGTTGCTGGTCGACTACAACTCCCTCTCATCCCAGTACCATATTTATATCTATGCACATTTGTTTGTGGATACTACATAAAATACATCAAAAATATAAATGTGTCAAATGTTTCTGCACAATAGAACTAAAAAACGAAATTATTACTATAAATTTTCCTAAATTTGAAATTTATATTTGTCATTGAAATTTTAAATATATATATATTGTGTATAATTCATATACGCATTGCGCATAATGATTATATATATCCTCTGCTTGACGATTAAAAGATCAATTATTACTTCATTGTATGCGAAATAAAAATAAATTATACTCTTTTTATATATGAAAAACTGGATTTTGTAAGATTTTTCTATACCTTATCTTTGCATATACTAGTCGCATGTATGTATGTAATACATATTTACAAATCTATACACAAAGAACTCATATTGCGTCGGTAATAGTTAATATATTCCAACACAATTAGGTACATTTGTACAGTATATCTGAAATTAATATAAAGTTCAATATAACCAAATTCAATAATTTGCAATTAAAATGAAATATAATAACTTTTGATATATATGTAAGAAAAATATGTATAAAAACACTAACAATATACATAATAAAATTTAGAGCTCAAAAATTGTGTCCAAAGCAATTAATTAGAAATTATAGTCTCAATTTTTGAGGCCTTAGTGTATATATTATATAATATCAATATTATTTTTGTGTAAGATATGTTTTTAAATTAAATGCAACTATAAAAATACCAAGTTCATTTTATCAATTTTAATTATTTGATTTGCAAGATGAATTAAAAATTACACTGAATCACAATTTTACTATAAATATATGAGTAGGGTAGATCCGTTACCCGACCGCAACACCTGTATACACTGAAGAATTGTATAATTCTAATATGTTATTATTTTTGTTACTATTTGTGGCATTAAAGTTTAATATTATTTATTCATTACCCGTGTGGTGTATTAAAATTATTAAATCGTTAAAAAATACAATACAACAAATTCATTCCAGTTGCAGAATATCAATTATATATAAAAACTGTGTAAATTGGTGACAATGAAAAATATGAAAACATATAATCACAAATATAGTCTAAAAAAACTGTGTTTGGAGAACGATTAATAGAAGAGGTTTCTTCTTAGCTTTTAAGATCACTTATTTTTAATACAAAGCTTACCAGTTCTTATTATACTCGTACATATATGATGAAAATGAAATTTTGTGAGTTGATTTTAATGCAATTTTGGTGAATCAATTTTTAAAGTTACGATAGGAGAAGCTAAACTGTCATTTTATGTTTGACGGTATTGATACAGAATCACTTTTATCGCGACATTTTCATCTTAAAATTCTTTGGGAATGTGAAATTACAATTTGCTCCGAACTCCCGTTAATTTCATTTTAAACTAAAATCTCCAGTTTTCTTAAACTATTTTAATAAATTATAATATTACAGGATTCTATGTAGGATTTATTATTATTCTACAATAGTTTTAATAGTTTTAAATTGTGTGTGTGCCTATTTATTTGGGAAGACGTATTAAAACTAACGATATCCACACCATCGTCTCTTCTCTCGTGATTTCCTAGAATTTTTATGGCTATCATCATAACTCCGCTACTGCAGATTTGTTTTTTTAAATACATTTTTCAATTCTATTAATTGTAGCCCAAAATCATATTTTTCAACTTTCAGATTTTAAAATTTAACATAAATATGGTTATTGCGATATGTTTCAAATTAACTAAAATGTGATAGTGCTGTCGGATCTACCCTATAATATATAATAAAATTTATCAATACGGGTAGATAGTAGTAGATAGTAGGTACATAAATTTGGTTTCAACTGAATTTTCATTCATAATAATGCGGCAAAATAATTCGTTAACTTTGCCTTTGTGTGACCTAAATTATATGCGATTTCATAAATATATTGATATCTTATAAATGAAAACATATTAGATAAATACATGCATAAATGTAGTAACTATACACTATCATATTGTATAATGAAACGGTAACATATAGAAATTGATTAACAACACATACAATTTTAAAGAATTTATCGTTCTTATTGTTTCATACGTACATATAGTACCACCAATAAATGAATATATCAGATATATACTTTAGATGTAGACAATTTCTATTAACCCTATATTCATGTCTAACCTGACATATTTATATTGCTGCTGTAAACACTTTAGACTTAAAGCCGGTATTTTAAATAATAACGCGTTTGTTGCACACAGCAATTTGAAAAGTAACTCAAAATCACCGGCGAGCTGAAAGGCGAGCTATTCTCCCAGAGTATTTATGTGCGTGCAGACACTATATATTTATTTAACTATTATATTCATCATCTACCTATTTCTACCCTGACGCAAATTTATGTATTAAATATACGTATGTGATATCAAAAAAAATAATTTCTTATTCTAATTGTTACTTTTATATCTGATATATTCATTTATTTGTTGTGATAATACGAATTTAAAAAACATATATAGAAAATATAAAAGGTGTCCCAAAATTCAAGCAAGAGGTAATTTAGTAAAAAAGCAGAGGTTTTTAATTAAAAGATTATTGATTCATAAAGTACACCATTTAAGTATGGAATAGCATATCGAGTAAATGGCCTCCACGGCTCAAGCTTAAGATGATTTGGATTTGAAAGTCTTCATTATTTTTAAGATATTGCTTATCAATGTGTGGCGCTTCATTTTTAATAACCCTGATTGTCAGCTGTAATGTTGTCTTTTTTTTATACTTAACACTTTACCGCACAAATGTCGCAACATTCAAATCTTACGTGAATGTTGGGACACCCTTTATATGCATATGATTATGCATTATGATTACATAGAACACTCGATTTTATACATTTACACATAAATTAATGTTATATGAATTTGGATAACTCAACACAATTAAAACCATATTTTTTTTTTTATAAATTATAATCTCATTGACAATCAATCGTTGCAATTTTATTGTATTATATTTATAATGTCTGTTTTTTCATCGATGATAGCATTTAAAAACGTAATCGTAGCAAATTTTATAACGAGGATCTGCAACTGAATTATGCAGAGATATGGTTAAGTAATTTACCGACAATTTAATTAGCAATATTGAATGTAGTGGTGTCAATCATTGAATTGAAAATAGTAAGAAAATTGAATTTGGCAAGCGAAATTGATGCAAATTAATTCTTAAAAATGCATAAAATAAAATCAAAATCGTTATTAAATAGAATATTTGAAAAATCTATGATAGATTATTTTAATGTATATTTTTAACAATAATTTATGTAGACATTAAATATATAGAAAAAATATACATAACGTCTTAAGTCTCATTAATGCAGCACATGTCAATAAAAAAATTAATTTTGTTCACATAAAACATTATTTTTAATAACCTTTTAAGTTTCATTTATACAACATTTGACAATTAAACCTAAATGGTTTTAATTCACCATCATTTATGCACAATAAACGCAAACTATTGCTTGCGTTATTTTTAAAAATATTTCGGTAAAGACGTATTGCTAAGCTAGCGCTATATTATATTCTAAAAGATTAAACAATAAACAATTTCACAAAAATAAATAAGCGACTTTTAGGAATAAAATAATAGTAAACACCGAGTTTTATTGACATGTGTTCCATAAGTGAGACATTATATGAAATTTATAAATTATAAATGTAAAAAAATAAATGCTAAAATTAAAAAAAATTTCTCATTAAAATTTATTTCTCAATGAAATACTACTGAAATAAAAAAAAGTTTACGAATTTTTCGTTTTTATATCGAAAAAAAAACTATTAAATATCCACTTTTTTCTTTGTATGTTATTTTATTACATTATTAAATTACACGATAATTTTTTTAATAGCACGTACATTATTGGAAAATTCTACAAAAAAAAAAAAAAAAAACAAACCAATTACACCTGTTTTCAATTAACGCTAATAAAAAAAAATTGTTTATACTACAATAATTGAATTAGAAAAAATTTTAATTGAATATAAAAAATTAAATTAAATAGAAACATCAGGTGGTTGCAAATTAAAGTGATCTGATTATTGATAGTGTAAATAAATCTGAGATTGTATTCTGGAAAGATTTGAAAGAAGCCCATATTAAATAAGTTAAAAAGATTATTGCAAATTTTATACAATTTACAATGTTAAGCATGACAATTTATTATCGCATCATCATTAAATTTTGTTGATCCACATGAGAATCAATATATGATATCCATCACACACCCACACCTCTTCACAGTATATGTCTGAACCATAGAAACGATTTTCGTCGTTTGATTTGACAATGAATGTTTGTTTGTTTATACTTTGTATAGCTATTCCCATTATTTCAAATGTTTCAGTCCATGGAATACAAAAGATCCCACTTATTTGCAAAAAAATACTTATAGACATAAGTTCAATAAGACACTTCTGACACTTCAATTCGAGATTTGGTATTTACAGTTAATTTAAACGATCTTCTATGTTATTTTAGAATGTTAAATGACAACCCCTACATTGTATATCCGTTTATAACTTTTTGTCCATAAGTGCATATAATAATTTACTTCGAATTCCTTATCTTATTTTAATTTTACAAGATTCTAATAATTTGGGAAAATCATTGGAATTGATATGAAATTTTTAGTTTTATATTATTAGTTAATACATTTACATACAATTTATTAATTAAAGAAAATATATACCAAGAGTAAAATTTCAACTAGTTTCTTTCACATACATACGTTTGTTCCATTGGCATAGAATTGGATATCGTTCGTGAATGCTCAAATGCCGCCAGACTTGTATTCCTACGACACGATTTAAACACCTTAGAATTTGGAAAATATAATAATAGATTAATTTTGTAAATGGGAACAAGTTTGTCAGATGAATCAGTGGATACACTATACGTTTTGTTCAATATTTTTCTGAAATTGTATCCATCGCAAATTTTGATAAAATATAATAGCCAAACTATAAATAATAATAATTTTTATAAACAAGTAAGTTTTGTATATGGAAATTAGTCAAATATTATCAAACAAACTAAGAATATTGGTTAGATTATGTTTGTCTATATATATATATTTTGTTTATGATAAAACTATCATTTCTAATATTATAACACGAATAATTGTCTAGTTATTTTTTACAACTTATATCAGCTCTATATATTTTCTATGTATCTTCATTTTATTATATATTAATAAATGTAATTTGCCAAGTTGTAACTGCTAAAATATGCTATAATAAATATTATATAAATATATATTTAATATAAATATATTCACCATAATGCCAATGCCATATTACATTTATTATGTATAGTATACCGCAAAGCTCTTAAAATAGATATTTTAGAGTATATTACATACAGTATTTATTTAAGATGTTAATTCATCACATATGTATATTTATAATATTATATAAATGTAATTAAGAATAAATATAAAATGAAAGAAAACTTACTCAGATTCATTATCTTCAAAAATTAATTCACCTTGTTTTTCTTCATAATCTTTTCCGGCTTTTGCCGTAGCATCTTCTGTACAATATGGTACTATAACTTTACCACGTGCACCAGACGAACGTTTTACTATTATTTCATAAATACCAATTGTTTCGATAAGTTCATGATCTTTTTTGGCAAATGAAAATATTCCGCCATGATCATCATCTAATATCATTATTGTTGCCATTCGTGCAGACGATAGAATAGCATTATCTGATACATTTTTTAATGTAACATAAAAATGTTCGTCCTGTTCGAATACATCATCATCGATAACTGCTAATTTAATTTTTTGTTTAACAATACCGGGTGTAAATATTAGTTGTCCTTTTTTATAAATGTAATCGGTGCCGGCTTCGGCTGAACCATCTTCGGTTTCGTAATCAACGGTAACCGTAGCCGAGAAATCACCTTGACGCACAACAAATACTTCAAATTCACCGCAATTTTCCATAACCGTATAATGTGACGGTTCAAAACTAATTTTTGCAATACCTAAATCATCGTTGTGTGTACCAATGGTATCGACACGATTTAATTCAGCCTTCAACTCATTTAAATTGCGTTGTGCATTTTTTTTTATAATATTACCACGACCAACCATTTTACTTGTGGCTTGGACACGATAAAATGCTCTTGATTTTGGTCCTTTATTAATCATATCTTCTTGAGCCATAATCTCTAATTGTCCTAAATCTATGTCGGGATGTTGTTTACGTAATAATTTTAATGCATTCACATATTCATTACGTGCATCTTCCAAATCTTTATATTCATCATAATATAATTCCATATCTTCAGTTGCATCATCATCGCCATCACCGCCACCACCACCACAATCAATAGCGCCACCATTAGAATTTGCACTTTTATAACCATTACGATCAGACATTTCCATACCAGCATCAGTTTCAACTTTAATCATAACACCACGTTTGTTCATACGATATTCTTTACTTAGATATTTAAAAACTGATAGACGACGATCGGCAACATATGACACATAAACAAGTAATGGAAAAAATAAAAATGTTATCAAACCTTCCCATACGTCAACGCGCCCCGGCGAAATTTTACTCAATATCAAATATAACCAAACATATGCAAATATTGAAAATGTTGTTGTTATAAAGAAAACACGTAAATGTTTTATTTTACGTACTTCACCGTCTGGTATCACAAAAACACATAATGCTGTTATACATAACAGATTGTAGGCAGCCGAACCAACAATTGTACCCGGTCCCAAATCACCGGCTTGAAAATGTTTCGAAAATATTTCAATAATTGATAATAGAATTTCGGGTGCACTTGTACCCAATGCCATTAATGTTAAATTGGCTACCGTTCCATTCCATATACGTACAACAACTATTTGTATTTCACCGTCTGCCTTACGAATTCGTACTTCTTTTTCTTTTGCTGTTATTATTTCAATGCCGGCCATAAATCGATCCGATACAATAGATACACCCAAAAATAAATAACATAAAATTATAAAATATAATAAACCACGTGCAATACGATCACCGATTGTTAAATTTAATTGTGGTTCCCATACAGGCAACCATAATCCCGGTTGACATATTGCTTCCCGATTATCAATTCTATCATTTCGATCCGGTAACATTGTTTCGCTTTCATTAGATGATGTTGTTGTTGTCATTATATCCTGATAGTATTCTGATAATGAAGTATTTTCTGATGAAATTGTTGTTGATGTATCATTTTCATTATTATTGTAAATTTCTGTTGTTGTTATTTTTGTATCGTTAAAAGAATATTCGGTGGTTGTTGTTATTGTGTCATTATCATTAAAATCATAATTTAATGTATTATTTTCATTAATATATGTGATATTTAATTGGGCGAAAACAATTGTTATAAAATAAAAAATTGTTAATATTTGTTTAAACATTTTTTTTGTTTAATAATTTTCTATAAATATTTTTAATTTAAATTTTTTGTTGTTATCAACGATTTATCGTAAAATATGGTGATTTTTTAATAATAAATAATAAAATGATTGTATCACTAAACTATTTTTATTATTATTATTATAATTTAATATTTGTGCCCAGGATATACAAGGTCATAAATATTCCATATTTAGTTGCAAGTGATGGCATACTTAAAATAGATCTTTTTTTTTTCCTTTTTTTTTTTTTTTTTAATATAAACAATAAAATTGTATTTTAATGAATTTGTGTGTTTTTAATTAACTAAAAAAAAAAAAAAATAATAAATAAATCATAAATAAATGAACTTAAAAAGAGAAAAAATATATTATTAAATTGTTTCGTTTCTATTTTTTTTTTTCTTTGATTATTCATTGATTTAGTTTCTATCTATTTTAATCATAAATTTAAATAAATGAATACTTAAGTTTATATTAATTAAAAAAAAAATTATCTATTTATTTAAAAGTTTTACTCATTAAAATCCACTTTTATATGTTTCCATCACATACATAAAAAACATAATATATGCATTTTGTTTTTTATGTTTTTTAATGAATTTTTATTTATATCATTTATTTTTTTAAATATATACCTTTTCGTGTGTGTGTGTGTGTGTATATATTAAATGTTTTTATGTGTTTTTTTTTTTTTTTGTTTTAAATCTATAAATAAATTTATAGAAATGTTACACAAATACACAAATTATAATATATGATTTAAAGTTGTATTATAACATTATTATAAATACGGGAAAATTTAGTTCTAAAATCATATAAATGAAATATATATGAAATATTATTATATTGTAAAAATTGACACTGTTAAAAAAATCGAAAAACAAACCGCCACAATCATTCAATCATCATTAAAATAGTATTTCTATATGAACATCAATAATATAAAAGTGCGTATACATACATTAAGAAGAGAATATATAACAATGTTTAAGAAGATAATTTTCTAGTAAATATTTTCCGATTTTTGTTATTTATAAACTAAAATAATAACTCACAAAATAATTTAAAAATTACAATATTAAATTTAATAATAGAGGATGCAATACATATTTTTCACAAAAATAAACTTAGCAAAAAATAATTTTTTTTGTCTTTGATGGTTTTTGTATGTGAGTGTTTTTTTTTTATTTTCTATTTGTTGATTATACCGCACCACCAGCGAACAGACACATGAATTTTTTTCTATATATAATATATTTTTGATGATAGACGAGACACATAATAAATTATTAAAAAATATTTAATTTATAATTAATAATTATTTTATAAATAGAAAATTTTATAATTAAAATTACGTAAACAAAAAATTAACGCACATTTTTTTTCCGAGTTATTTCACACAAACTAAAAATTTTCTTTCCCGGACTAATTATATCGTAATTTTATTAATAATATATTATTTTCGTTTATTTCTTCATATATATAAATTTATGTAACATATTAAAAACTTGGTGCAACCTTTACCAAACACAACGTTGTTTAACACTAAACCACCAGTAACATTACAAAAAAAAATAAAAAACAAAAAAAAAATCAAAAACGAAAAATAAATTTCTTTAAATTATTTTATTATATATTTTCATTTGGGATTGGATATGTGATCTCGCAGTCATCACATATATCTAGAAAATTTTCATATATTGTAAAATTATTATATACACCAAAAATTTTCATTCATTCTCTTTTTTTCTTTAAAGAAAAACCATAATTTTCTTGTATTTTATATTTTTAACATTATAATAGCATTTATATATGTATAATAGTTATAGTCGTATACATATGAATACATATAATTATATAAACATAATATATAGGGTAGGTTGGGGTTTAATAATACAAAAAAAATAATAATATCCTGATGATAGAGGATAGATTTGAACAGGTGATAAATTAATTATATGAATTGCATCTCAAACCGGAAAATAAAATAAAAATATTATATTAAAACATCAAATTGTTTAAGGTCAAAATGATACTATAACTATTATATTGGAGGTCATTTAATAGCCGCCAGAGTATTGATTTTGTAGACAAATTTTTACATCTACATATTTAAATGTAACCAACCGACGATTATTTTATTAGTTATACATGGTCTGTCTCACAGAAAACGGGACTTTCTTAAAATTACTAATTTTTAGTGGCAACATCTATTAACAAAGATCAGTATCGGAAAGGAATATCTTATAATGAGGTTACGTCAATTTCATGACGTTTGCAATATTAGAAGCGAAGAAATTGCGCACGAAGTGACGATGTGTTTTTTGCATTGGTCGAAATATTAATAAAACATAGAACCAACATTAAATTTTGTTTGTTATGTTAAAATTTGTAAAAATGCTACTCAAACGTATATGATAATTTTTTTTAAAACCACGTATAGTGATAATTGTGTGTTAAAACCACAAGCTATTAAATGGCATAAATGATTCTTAGAAGGTGGAGTAGCTATAAGTAATGATGAACGTGTAGGTCGCCTCATCTGATACAATTAGCTGAGGAAAACATTGAAAAAGTGCGTAATTTTGTGAAAATTTCTAAGAAATCTTCAGTGAGATTCATCGAAATGGAGCTTGGAATACAGAAAAACAATAATTAATCGAATTTTAACTGGTCTACAAAAGTCGTGAATTCAAAGATTGTTTCACCTGCGACTTCTACCTATTCTCGAAAAACTACATTTGCCGACGAAAGGGCATAGCGTTATGCCCACATTGAAGCCATTCAAAAGGCGTCGACAACGATCTTGATGGACATCTCTAAAAGAAATATGTACTTAAAATTCATTCGACATTTTAATGGACCGTGTAAAATGTTATATTATTGGAACTACTTTTTATAAAATAAATGAGTATATTCAAAATTATAATAAGCTTTTGTTTTTATTTTCACTGCTTCGACTGATATTTTGTTTCTGTTGAATACTGATGAATTCATGTTTCATTGCAACAGTGATGAATCGAGATAAAAATTATTCCGGATTACGTACGTGTGTATAAGTAAACAAGTAAGTAAATATGTTGATACTCACGCTTTTTCCATCTCAATATACATACAATAATTATTGCAGTAATATTAAATGATTAACTACATGTTATAAAGTATCTATTTTTGTTGTACTACTTCCTAATTTTGATATTTAGGATTTGTATTTTTATTCTTAATTAGTGGATTAACAGGACCTATTTTATAGTTAATTATATCTATATAACTCAAACAACGTTGTTGAGAATTGGTCACACAATTGCATTTTTGATTGACTGTGAGAAAACATGGAGTTATCTTCTTGATAACTTTTTCTTACATACAAAAGTTCTTGTTAGACTCTTATTGTATCTATCATTTCTACGAAAAATGTGTGATGCGATTATTGAAATCTGTTCTATGAAAGATTGGAAATTGATTATAATTTACAATTCTGTGTACAAAAATGGGAATTCATTAGGACAGTATGTACCGTAATTAAAAAAGTTGATAATTAACAAAAGATGATTTATATTAAAAACATTTGCAATTCGGCTACCAGAAAAATATTGTAGTCTGAAAACATTTTTTTTAACACTTTGACTACATTGTTACAATTGTTATTTTCGTAAATAGATAACTATCCAATACTTATTGTAAAAAGGTAGCTCAATACAAGAATAGGCGACTATATTTGTAACTGCAATAAGTAGTTTTTGCAAGTAATTGCTCTACATAGGAATAAGTTATTGAAAATTTGTCTTAATGATTGTTTGATGGTTTTTCCCCAACTTACCCTAACTAATATAATTGTATTTGTAATTTAATATACAAATATATGTGTAAATTATAAGTGAAAACTTGATTTTTCCGCTTTTCTTCAAATTTTTGAATGTATATATAAATTTGGTTTTTGTTTTGTTATTCCTTTTTTTATTTTTTTTTTTTGTTCTGAAATAATAAATGCAGACAATCTACAGACGAATAGTAAAATATTATTCAATTGTTTATTTTATTTATACAATAATAATATCTATATTAAAATATATATAATTTACAATGTTGTACAAGTATAGTACAAGCATTATAGTTTGGTATAAGTAGGTAACTCTGTAAGTTTTGTGTAACGGGCATAACTGTATACCACTACTTTTTGAATGCACATATCAAATACTAAATAAAAGTATACAATTTCATTTATTGCATTCAAATGCTTATGAATGAGACGAAGAAAACACATGAATTTTGATATCGATCCAATCGTTAGCATATACAAGATTCAAAAGCTAGATAGATAAAATGCTATAGATTTTTATAATGTGAAGAAACCATAATACTTCCACATGGTTGCAGAAATTCTACTTTACAATATTGTTTCAACAATAGCAAATCTAATACTAAAATATGGTAGACACATCTCCGTTTCAGTTTAACTTTTTTCTACTGAATTTATATAAAACATGTTCCATGTGCTTTATAATATGATAAAGTGGATTTGATTGAAATTGATCTTAAGACTTACTAAAACATGTTCTTGATTTTAATTGATTATGTTTTAATATAATAATAGCACACAAGACACAATCAATGCAGTAGTCTTCATAAATCATTTAGTTAAGCGAGTTTAAAAGTAATAATTTTATTATTATAATATAATTAACAATTTTAATTATTTTTTTAATTTACTATACAAGTGATATCTTTAGAGAATATGATTAGATTTATACATACATGTTTTCGAATAATAAATTATACAATACAATTCAATATATATAGATGTGAAACAAAAAACACCGATGAAATTTAATTACAAAATAATATTATATAAAATATAAATTACATATAAAAATTAAATTGTTTTCCGATATTCCGATTGATAATCGTTGTAACATGTAAGTCAATATTCTTTTATATAATACAGTAGGTATAGAATACCATATATATTGATAGATAGACTAATAACATGCAAAAATTGTTCGAATATTTACAATACGCAAAAACAGATCAATATACAAGTCATATAAGTTATAAAGGGTGTCTCATAATTCATGTGCAATTTGAATTTGTGAGGTAAAACGTATACGTATAAAAATAAAATGTGTTTTGATTGGCTTTTGCACCAACAACAAGTGTATGCTGATAATTGTTAATCGTCAAAATTGTAGTATTTTGGTTTCAGAAAATTGACAAGTGATTGTTGAGAAACAAATGGATCCATAACGTGTCACTCCTTAGTACGGGTTTTGGCTGGAGGTATCATCAAACCATTCTTCTTCGAAAATGCGACTCGTCAGGCATGGTATTCTCTATCATGACATGAAAATCATTTAATAGTCGTGTAATTTCAAGTTTTGATGATCAGAAATGGCGGCCCAGATCATTCGATTTAACACCGTTCGGTTTTTTTAAAAGCGTGCGAATGTGTAAAAGGCACCGTGGAGGCCATTTATTCGATATGCTATTCCATACATAACCCTATCCAACTGTATACTTTATGAATTAATAAAAATTTTTATAATTTTTAATTAAATACCTGTATTTTCTATTAAAATTATACTTCTTGTGTGAATTTTACGACACCCTTTATAAGCCTATATATATATATATATTAATACTTATATAATGTAAGGTAAGGTGTATATAAATATAATATATATTATTAGTCAACGAAACCTTTTCTTATTATCGCACATATACATAACTACCACTTATTGACCTATTTGCCATATATAGATGATGACCCTCTTTTTTTGTATTTTTGCTCAAATCATTCGTAGAAATCTACGTTATACCTTTTTTTTTCTCTATATATATCCATAAATTTCATTTTATAGTGTTTTACCTATTATATCATTTAAATATATATATATTGTATTTTGTGAAAGGAGGGATCGTAACCGAAGCGATATACCGATATAGAACATATACGTGCCAATGTATAGGTTGTACATGATGGTTTCACAAAAAAAAATAAAATAAAATAAAATAAATACATCTAAAAAACAAATTCCCATTATTTGGTAAATATTTTTTTCCAAATATAAGAATATAAAGATACCGGAACGATACAACATCCGATTTTTGCGTTTTTTTTTTTTCTTTGAGGGAAGTTGTTAATAAACAAGTTCGACAGGAAAAATAAATTTTTTTTTGTACAAATATAACTTACCTATCTATAATTATTAAGTAAATGAATACACAATATATATATATTACATTATAATTTATATGTTATAACAAGAATGACTTTGAACTACAAAAACATTTTTATTCTGGACGACTAAACAATATTTGTTATATTTAGATTTCTATTCAATATTATGTATATTAATATCATTAAATTCTGATAGACAATATTATATATAGAGTCGATAATTATATGGATTTGAGGTAGGCATAGGAACACACACACACACACACACAAACACACACAAAAATATATAGTATTAATTTATTATTAAATACTTCACTACAAAATATAATTTATACAATAGTCATATTATAGTCAAGTGCTGTGTGAAAATAATATTATTAATTGTGTATATAAAAACAATCGATGATATAGTAAATAATTATTTGAGCAATTGAATTATTTTGTTATTTACTAAAATTAATGCTTCTAATATTGTATTACTATCAGTTACGAAGGGTATACGATTTGTTTTGGGGTGACAGAAAATATTTATGTACTACATATTATTTCTTTCAAATTTAAAATTTATAATGTTCCGAACAACGGATCAGAAAGGGGAATATGTATTATTAACTACTAAAACATAGCACAAGCAATAACAATTGATATAATTGGACCGAAACGATTATAATGTGCAATGAGAAGACACGAGAAAAGTGATTATGCTACACATTCATCTACTACATATTTGGAAAACCAGTATTCTCAAATTTGTTTTTGTCTGGGATGTCCTTTCCTAACCACACTATAATGCCTTCGAGGAACTAAAGTATTGGATCGATGAATGATTGGCGGCAAAATACGCAGAGTTCTAGAGCGAAAAATTCATAGTCCATAGATGTTTGATACTTTGATTATTTTATTCGTTCATTATGACATACAAATAAATGTCTTTTTCATACAACATTTCATATGAATACATTTTATATTGAGATATTTATGTATTGAGTTGCAATTTCCCTTATACTCCGATTTAGCTAACAAACACAGAATGTTATCTATACATAAAGATTATTTTTCCCAGAGTATACAGTTAATAAATCCTACGTAAAATTAAATATTAAATAGGTATGTCTATCTATCACTAAATGGAGCACACAGTTTGCACACAATATGTATGTATAAAATTTTTCGTGTGATAGAGATAAAGATAAATTTATAGATAATTTTTTTGCATATTAAAAATATCTTCTTGATGTAAATTAAATATAATATTTATTTATTTATATTTATGAAATATTTTGTGTGTCATTTTAATTTCAATGGATGTTGGACGATTTGTATTTGATATAATCTAGACTTTATAGTTTACCGCATATTAATATAATAAAAATTATGAAAAAATATTAATAATTTTTATGGATATTAAAGTTATGAATTAGTTTTTGGTTTGTTGAACGGAAAACTTTATGATTCACCATTAATCCAGTTAAAAATAAATATATAGACAAAATTTCCTCAAAATTTTTCTCATACATACAGAGATGGAAATATATAAATGAACATATATCTCTTGAAATATCAATAGTAAAATACATATATAGAAAAAGCAACACACCATTTTTCATTATATATTCCGCATCATAAGAAATCCATAATCAGTTTTGGTGACAAACTATTTTCTTTCAATATATAGCGCTAAAATAGTCATCACAATTCCAATACTTGAGATATATAGAACAATAAATTTTCTGTAAGATAATTAGCTGATACAAATACTTAAACATATTAACACATTATTGAAAAATAATACATAATATTTTCCCAATGTTTTTTGAATCAGAGCAACTAGGACATTTTTTGTATCTACAGAGAAAATAGTGTTCCATACTTCAAGAAGAACAATTGTATAGTGATTGTGAATATATTGATATATATACTAATTGTAAATAATATAATAATGTTAATGTATACATCACACTATAGTAACGATTATCCTCCAATTTTTATATGAATATTTTCAACAATATTTTTTCTAATTATATAGAAACAATGTCGAAAGTAAACGATTTGACATCAAAACTAAATCTTATATTATAACAATTCCAGCACTGTATATTACAAACTCGAATTGCATGATAATATAAGTTTTTTATACGAGATATTTTTGAGCTTGAAAATAGAAAATATGAAAGAAATTTTATAAATTCCAACTAATTAAATAATTTCCATTCAAATATTTATGTAATAATAGAGTAAAATACAACCACTATTTATACAGAATACGAATGTATGTACAAGTATATATATATATATATTGACTAATGATAGGTATTATTACAATAAGAAAAGGGATGGAAAGTTCTCATTTAGCGAGCCAAAAATGAGGTGATTTACTTGACTTGTTTTTTTCCTACTAATATCATATATTTCACAAAAATGTATCGATTTTACGAGTGCTGCAGCAGCCGCAAATTGGACATCTTTTTTATGGGATGGATTTACGTTATAGCACGTACAACAAATCCCGAAGACAATATTTTTTAATAAAAAAAAAAAAATTTCTGTAGAGTTATTAAATATGTGTCAAAAACCTAGATTAGTTTATTTACTTCCTTATATGAGCTTAATTTTTGGCTCTCTATAGTTGAGAACTTCCCTTTAATATCATTTTATATTTGCTGTGTGTGGTAATACTTAAAATTCTATAATATATTAATAAAATAAAAATAAATGTAACTCACTCAGTTTCGTTGTTTTCAAATTCTAATTGTCCTTCGATTGGATCATAATCTTTACCAGCTTTGGCCGTACCATCTTCTGTTGAAAATGGTACAATAACTTTACCGCGTGCACCCGAATAACGTTGAACTTTTAATTCATATGTACCGATAGATTCGACGAGTTCATGACTAAATGAACTGAATGCAAAAATACCACCATGATCATCGTCTAAAATCATAACGGTTGCAACTTTTGGTGTTGCCAGCACAGCAATTTCGGATACATTACTTAGGCGTACATAAAAATGTTCGTCTTGTTCAAACACTTCATCGTCAATAACTTCTAATTTAAATCTTTGTTCATCGACACCGGGCGGAAAAATTAATGTACCTTTTTTCCCAACATAATCACTACCGGCTTCGGCCGAACCATCTTCCGTTTCATAGTCAACGGTTATGCGACACGACAAATCACCACGTCGTACAACACGTACTTCAAATTCACCGCAACTTTCCATAACCGTATAATGACCGGGTTCAAAACATACACACGGTTGACTATCCTCTTCGTCAATGTCAACATCAATGCGTTGTTGCAATTCAGCTTTAACTTCACTTAAATCACTTTGGGCACGTTCCGATATTTTACGCATTATATTACCACTGCCCATCATTTTACGTGTTGCTTGTATACGATAAAATGCACGTGATTTTGGTCCTTTATTCATTAGTTCTTCTTGGGCCATCAATTCAATTTGTTCTAAATTATATTGTGGAAATTTTTTACGTAAATCTTTTAACGTTGTTATATACTCACGCCGTGCATCTTCAAAATCTTTAACATCCTCCGAAATGGTACCATTTTCATCCATTGATTTAATTTCATGTCCATCGCGTCCATTCATTTCGATGGCCGATTCAGCTTCAGTTTGTACCATAACACCATGTTTATTCATGCGATATTCTTTACTTATATATTTATAGATTAATAAACGTTTTTCGGCAATGTACGCCATTGTAACGATCAGTGGAAAAAATGAAAATGTTACTAAACCTTCCCAGACATCAACACGTGCCGGTGAAATAACACATAAAATTAAATATAACCAAACATATGCAAACACAGACCATATTGATGTTATAAAAAATACACGTAAATGTTTTATTTTACGTACTTCACCGTCCGGTATAACCGATACACAAATTGCCATTATAACAAATAAATTATAGGCAGCCGAACCAACGATTGTACCCGGTCCTAAATCACCGGCTTCAAAATTTTTTGCCATTATTTCAATTACCGATAATAAAATTTCCGGGGCACTTGAACCCAGTGCCATTAACGTTAGATTTGCAACAGTTTCGTTCCACACCCGGACCACAACAATTTGTAGTTCACCATCGGCTTTACGTATTTTAACTTCTTTTTCTTTTGATGTTATAACTTCAATGGCGGCCATAAAACGATCCGATACAATAGACACACCAATAAATAAATAAATTAATGAGAAAAAATAAACAAGTCCACGTGCGGTACGATCACCAATTGTTAAATCGGTTTGTGGCATCCATACCGGTAACATAAGACCCGGCGAACATTTAGAATCATGTTTTGCATTATCATCTTCGCCAACACCATCACCATTCAATACACTATGATTTGATGCATTTGTTATTTCAATGATTAATAAAAATAATAATACTGATATATTTAACATTTTTTTAAATGTTAATGATCCCATTTTTTTTTTGTTGTTTTTATTATTATTATTATTATTATTAATATTATTATTTATGTTGTTATTTATATTATGTAAATTTAGTTATTTCAATTAGTTTGCATATGTAATCCAAATATAAATGATTATTTATTTATTTATTTAGTTTTTATTTGTTTATTTGATGCGGTGCGCGGTGCGGTGCGGTGTGTGGTGTGTGTCATGCATATATAAATATATATGTTTGTTTTGCATATATTTGTATGGGATCCGTTTTTAATACTTTTATTATTCTATAGTTTGTGTATGCTCCATATTATAATTAAATTATTATTTATAATTGTGTTGACCATAAATATATATATATATAATTTAGATATATATTTATATATATTCACTAGTTGTTATGCATTGAACATCAAATATAAATAAATTATGTCGCGTCGTCGTGGTGGTCGTCCTCTATTATTGTTATTATTATTATAATACAGTATTAGTATTTTTAACTTTTTTATATATAGATTTTTAATATATCTATATTTATATATTTTATTTACATAAAATATCGCCGACACAATAACACACACACACTCACATTTTTTTTTTTTTTCTTTTTTTTAATTTAATTTCAAATAAATAATCAATAGATATTTTTTAAGTGATTTTTTATACTATATACTACTAATATATATACTATATGCATTCATATGTATATGTACTATAAATTTAATTGAATTAAATATAAAGTATTAAGTACAATATTATTATATGTTATTGTTCTTGATGGTGTTGTTGTTGTTGTTGTAGTTGTTGTTGCTGCTGCTGCTGCTTCTGATGTTATACGACAACTGTTATATAGTTTCACTTGTTATATTTAAAATAATATTAATATTGTTATTATTATTATTATTATTAATGTTATTCTCCATTATATTAATTAACTATTTCCAATGTATCAAAACAATCTGTATAATATATATAGAAATATTAGCTGGGCAAATATTTATTATCTTTTTTACATATTGTTATATATCAAACCAATTTAATTTTAATATACATATTTATTATTTAATTTTTGGTATATCAACACATAAAATAGTTGAACTTGTATGAATTTATAATATATACAAATAAATATGATTCATATTTTATTTTAACATTAGATGTTGTTATCGTATCATATATGCCCAGTTGCAGATTTGTATTTATTTTAATAATTATAAAAAAAAATCGAATGCAAGTGCACTACTTAATTTTCAAAAACATATATTATAAACATACACAAAATAAATATAATATTTAACTATAATATTAATAAAAATATTAATAATTATTTATTTATTGTTTGCACTTGTCGCGCGCGTAACATTTAAAAAAAAAAAAAAAACAAAAATTAAATAATAATTATTATTATCACAATAATTTATATTAAAAATTAAACATCAAACTAAATTTATAAATAGAACATTTAAAAAATATTTAAAAAAATTAATAATTAAAATAAAACTATTTTCGGTTTATGAGAACGCATTATTATAACCCGCGACGCGAAACTATCACACCACACCACTTTTTAAATATTAAATTATTATTTATTATATAACGACATTTTTTTTTTTTTGGGTATTATAATAATAAAATAACTAAATGTACCTATTTTTTTCTTAGAAAATTTAAGTAATATATATATATTGCACACGTGAGTATGTGTGTGTGTGTGTGTGTGTGTTTATAATATTTAGTACACGATATTAAATCGTTAGTTTATTGTAAAATTGCCAGAAACTTTAAAAAAAAAATTGTGTTTTATGTATCTACTAATAGTATTACATATTACAAATTATAGAGATGTATATCGTTCGTTGTTTAGTTGCTATTATAAAAAAATAATTCGCTACTTTATATATATGACATAAATATACAACATATATATATATATATATATAATGTAAATATGCATGTTTATATTATTGAAACTATATATATATATACAATAAATATTATGTCAATACAAAGAATTTAGGAAGCCAAATATATATCGTAATAATATAATAAAATAAAATTTTCAATGATGTTGTTCTCACAATTTTAAATCAATAAAATAAAAATGTATGGAATTAATTTAACATTTATCGCGTTATTGAAAAACAAACCAAAAATTGTTACAACAATTTTAAATTGATTTAAAAATAAACTATCCCCATATGTATACTTTGGGCATAAAAATATTAACACATCTCAATCAATGTTATTTTTTTCGCACGCACACACACACACACATACACACACACACACACACACAACACACACACATTTATATACGCATGTAATACAAATAAATCACAAAACACATATGGTTAGATATATGCACTAATTACAATATATTAATTTAATTTTAATTTTTTATTTACTTTAAATTTTATATATGAATTAAAAAGCATAAAACACTTATGAATTTTTAAAGTACATTTTTATAATAAAAAATGAAAATAGAAAATATGAAAATTAAAAAAGGATATAAGAATTTTATTGTGATGCACAAACACAAATACAATTTTTTTTTTTATTTTTTTTTAATTATAAAAGTTATAATATTTTTTGAATAATATTAAAAAATAAAAAAAAAAAAAGGAAGATTTGAAAAAAAAAACACAAAAAAAAAAAAAACAGACGATAGACACAGAAATTTTAATGCACAAACCGAACTACGCGATGCGTGCTCGTCGACTACTACATAAAATTTCCACATTTGGATTATGCCAATTTTTCATATTCCATATAAGTGTGTATATTATATTTCTATTTCTAAAGAATTATTATTTGTTGATATGTGTGTGTGTGTGTGTGTGTGTGTGTGTGTAAAAAGAAAATTATATGTATAAAATGTATACTTTTCTTTCCTACTTTTTTTTTTAACCACATTCTTCTTCTTCTTCTTCTTTACCTTCCAGTCACACATTTGGAAAAATATCATTGATTTGGATACTATTTATATTTATTTTCATTGTAAATACGCTACGGTGGTATACGTATATATTTAGATATATATAATATATACATTATTACTACACAATACATGCGATATAATTGAGTCACCCTTCTGATTATTCCAATACACCAATACGAACAACAGGAAAATTGTTTTATATGTATTAAATATAATTTTCCAAGAAAAATAAACTATATATATATACAGATACACGGCATAAACCACCCACCTCAACGCATTTCCTTAACCACCCTTAATTGTGTGACAATGGAAATATTCTCTTCGCATACTTTCAAATATTCACGAAAGAGAAAATGTATGCAAAAAATAATATGCAAACATTTTTCTCTACGCGCACATTTTATTTATACAAAATATTTTGTATATATTATTCTCTTCTCTGCAATTTGTGCTAATGTTTAACATATATATGTGAGAGATGGGATGGATGATGAATATAGTGAAGTAATTTCACTTATTTTAATATTATTACAATTGTGTACCAATGAGTATTTGTTGTGTCCTAAAATTATTATAATTGAAATAGAAAGTTTTTGTTGAAGCATTATTATTTGGTTTTTATTGAAAAAATTATACGCTACTAAAATTGTAACTGGACATGAAAAATGGATTTACTAAGAAACCTAAGTGTAAAACTAAAAATTTGGTACAGTCTGGTGAAGCTGGTGCATCACAGCCAAAAGCTAAATATTCATGTTGATAAGGTTATGCGGGTGGGAACTAAAAATGTGTTGTGTACTATATGAATTGTAGAAATCTTCTGAAACCATCAGTGGTGATATCTACCGACTACAACTAATATACGTTTGAAACAAGCAGTGATGAATAAACGAAGTGAATAGACACAACAAATTAATTTTTCAATATAACAATGACAAATCTCATACTGTAAATGTCGTTAAAAATTATTTGTACTCGCCATATTCGCCAGGCATTACTCCTACTATTTATTTCGGTTTAAACAGTCAGCCATTCAACACGTACGATTCACAATTTATAAAAGTATCAAAAATTAGCTTTACAACTGGATCGGTTCAAAAGACTACGACTTCTTAAGACGGGCCATCTGTAAATTGGCTGAAAGATGGGCGAAATTTGTGGTTTCTTATGTAGCTTAATTTGAATAATTTACCACTCTTATATACTAGCAAAAGAAAACACGAAATTTTAACTACAACTCGGAACTTACTTTTGCATATCCAATAGAACCTGAAATCTGGTTTGAATAGAAATTCTAGAAATTCAGTGATTATTTCTTCCATAATAGTTATTATAATTTTTCAACTATAAGTTATTTTTTCGATTACTTATTGCATCCACGTTGTAGTAACAATTACGTTTTGTGAAGGTTTGCTTCGATGCTAGTCCGCTAGCCTATACTGATACAGTTTACATGAGTAGACAGTGTGTATACTATGAAACTTATTCGTAACTGGATTTGAATAACAACGTCCTGATCAGTCAAAAAAATGTACTGTATGTATGTGGTGTATGATGAAGGTTTACGCGACAAGCATAGAAAAACTTTCAAAAACATTGACATAATTAAATGTTTGCATATTGTTACAAAAAACATGTTAGCAACACTTTTTTTTTGTAAAATCGCAGCATCTTTATTGAAAAAAAATTATTTGCTAAATTAACAAAAATCCTTGCACAATTACGAATTAAATTCTATCATAAATCTCAGACGACAAATCTGCGTTGCAGAATAATTTTTCTGCGGAAATATTATAATTAACTAAATTTAAAATGGTACTGCTGTAAAAGAAGAAAGTTAAAAAGTATATCAACAGATATTTGCTATTTTTGCACATGGCGCCGAATTTTTTAGTTTCTCTAAAGAAAGTCTTGTTAGCATTAAAATAAGAAATCAAGACTTTGACCAAATTCTGAACAATATGTAAAACAGAAATTAATGATGTAAAACATGAAGAATTTTTCTTTTATTATAAAAAATATTTGTTGCAATAACAAATTTTTAAAAAAAAGCTTTTTAGTATTTCACCATTCATAGGAATAAGTGAAGTTAAGAACAATGAATACATGAATAAAGCATGTGCATCTCTACTATAAAAGCTATACGATAATAATTCTCAATTTCACAATATTTTATATATTCTATTCTATTCGTTCTTGTGGGGATATACGGAAAATCGTTTACTATATCGTATTATACATAAATGTTACTGATATGTTCGTGTATGTATATGTTACTACATATGTTCTGTATATATAACTGACTACATATGGGATACTCATAGTAAAATACATATATTTACTATATAAAAATATGTATAAATATGTATAAGCGCAGAATGGTATCATCATATCATCAGTTTCTGTAATATCAATGGTGAATAACATTGAAATTAAAGATGTTGGTTTGTGATAAGCTTAGATACTTGTATTTATTTTTATATACGTATATAAATAATGTGTCATCATCATATAGTGTATAAACAATTGCTATTCTTTGAATATTTATTATTTAATTTATAAACATAGGCGTCGGTCGTAACAATATATTTTATATATTGTAACATTACATATGATTTTGCATTAATATCTTTTATTCATTAACTATTCATTAATATATGTTTTTTATCTCTATAGTTTGTTCGCGAAATATTTGTATAGTCTAATACCGCTTTCACATCATTATACCAAATTAGTTGGAGGTGTTTAACAATTTACTTTAACTATACCAACTAATTTCGTAGGGTGATTTGACACGTACCAAATTTGCGTATGTTCCTGTTTTAGGTGATTATTTGGTATAGTACGATGTAAAATCATATCAGATTTGACATTCATTAATTAGTAAAAACAAATTTGTTATGACAGTGTGAAATCGATATACGGGTTCTGTTTTTATGAATAAGAATAAGAATTGCTATATTAATGGCCGGCCCAATGTTTTTATTAGTCTACAGGACGGCACGAAATTATATAAGTAATCTTATTACATTGGGCATTATTTTATATGCATAACAAAAATTGACCGATCATTGATCTCTATATAACGATCACCAGCAGCTACTTCATTACAATACATTACATATTTCCATTAATTTATGTGGGTTATTGAGTGTGATTATTTTGTTCTTAATTAATTAATTATAATATTTATACAATATATGGCACAAGATCACATTTGAAAGCCCAGTACCTGATATTCATGTTGTTTTTTTTATTCTTGTCAGCTGTTATTCAAACTATACGGAATTTTCTTATGCAAAAGTGGCGAAGTGACAAGACTTGATATACAATTGAATAGTAATTGCTTTTTCTTAATGATAGAAAATTGAAAAAAAGTACATATACAATCAAGGATGGTAGTGCCCACAAAACGATAACGCAGAAATATTAAGGTATATTTATTATATGGCATGTATATCAATGAAGTAGAAATCAATTCCGTTTTTCTTATATACTAGCCAGTATTGCAAGATAGACGTTGATTAATGAGTAATTACAATGGTTCAATTGATCTCCGACTGAAAATACTGGAGATCTCTCGACGAGTAAACCACTCCAATCTGGAATACCATACTAAAATTTAAAAGTAAAATATTTACTGTAAAAGCAATGATTAAATATTACAATTTTAAAACATGCTGATTAATTAATACAATGCGGTAAAATGTGTAATGAAATTTTTAAAAAAATATGAAAATAATTCGATGGATTTTGTGATATTAATATAATTTCGAATTAAATAAATATAATATTGTCATAATTTGGCATTTTCATATTATGATGACGCAATCGATGAAAGATAACTTAACGAGAATATCATTTTAGTGTGATATTTACTGGGACTATTACCTTTTATGTTATGTATGCATCAAAAGTGTATATATGATGAGAAATCGACTTAACTTTATATATCATATCATCTAACTTTATTAATCAAAGAAGTAAAATAAAAAAAAAACTTTTTTTCTTATTTAATTGAGTTACCAAAAATATAACTTTATTTTGGTTTTTATTTATTTATTTAGATTGCGATTGTTAATGTTAAATTAAACATACTTTTTTTTATGATCGTTTTATAATTTTATTTATATATTCAAGCATACATTTCTTTCACTATACAATATTTTATAATTTCTTTATATTGTGCCAAAGCTACTGAAGTCATCGATAAAATTAATAAACTTTTATTCGTGTATAGGCATGAAAATATTTAATTTAAAATCAAAATATAAAATAAATATTAAAATTATGGTTACAATCAAAAAATCAATAAAGAAAATATAATTAGAAATTACGTATATGCTCTTGTTCATGTTACATTATAAGTTATAACATATGTGTTATGCATATGTTGTATAGTAGGATGTTAATAAATATCAAATATGATGTACATACATAGTCGTATATATCAAGGACGAATCCTATATATATATATACCGGAATAATACTTCCGTAAGTTTTATATTGCCACATCTCAATATATAGAACATGAGTGAATCGCATTGAATTTTAAATCATGTTATTTCAACAATACCGAATCACTAAATTGTATCATTTGTGTTAAAAAAATGAATCGAATTTTATGCTTAAAATTAACAACATTTTAATATAATATGATTTTTTTACAAACTAGAAGTTAAATGGAATAGCAATGATCATTTTTTTGATAATGAATACATTATAATAAACGTCTAATTTCTACACTTATACACTATATTAGTAGTTTCGTGAAGCAAATTGTCACGCTTCGTGTCTGCTATATATATATATATATACAACATATAGGTTAGGTAACCATATGTATATGTTTAAATATTACATTTACAATATGAATATGCAAATTATTATGTAAATTTTATATAATAAAACTTTATTACTCATCATATAGGTAAAAGAAATATGAGTTATGTAACATAATAATATTCTTATATTTACATTATTCAAAATATTTAAGTTATTATTGTATAGCATTATTAAAGCTGTAAAACAAAATTTACGGAATATTCTTATTTAACATATATATAATATAATGTTCAATAGATTATCGTTATCATTGAGACAATGTAGTGTATATTAAAAAGGACTTAGGCGACTACCTAGCGCTAATACTCCGTGTACCATTTTTTTTTAAATTGTAATGCTATACATTTAAAAATTTCAATATTTGTAGTTGTTTCTGATATTTCGTTATGGATATTGAGGTTTGTAAACTTTCAAACATTTAGTAATATTTCTTTCTGTTTAACAGTCACAAGAATTTTTCAGATATATGATTAGCCAGAATACGTGCACAGCTATACAGATCTATACACAGTATTAATTTATAAAATTATATATATGTAACATGTAAAGCAATTACGTTCTAAAATTCATCATAAAATTAGTAAAGCGTATGGTTACGTGGTATATCTATAAAAAACATGTTCCACATAATACATATCGGGGTTAATTCTTAGCGGTTTTAACCAAAGTTTACAAGTTTTTAAACTGGCTCATGTTAACCATAATTTTCTACCAACAATCGATAACATTCAGCTAGCCATTCTTATTCAAATGAAAGAACACTATAACAAAGTGTGCTGTAAATGCTCAATATGTGCTACAAAGCAAGATATTTTCAAAAATAATGAAAATCTTAGTTTATTTTCACATTTATAACGCCATGCCATTCGAAAGGGTCATCAAACTTATGCGAAATATTTGATATCACAGTATATTGATTGAATTTTGCGTGGACAGTGCTGTCATAACTATTATGGATGATATTGGTCTACTGACTTATAGTGTTTTAATGACATGTGCTTACCCTCCAAAACCACATATTTATTACTATTATTGTATGTATGTAACAGTAGTGAAGCGACACTTCATATGTATATACCTATTATGATTATTAATATTATTTCAAATTTAGTATTTTAAAGTTAAACGTCGATAATTTATTTGCAATTTTAATATAATAGACCGAAATATTCATAAGTAAGAAACAATTGAAAGTAAATTGTTTAACAAATCGACTTGTTAAGAAGGTGCAAAATAAAAGGAAAAAGAAAAAAGGTTTCAGTATTCAAAGGAATCGGTACTGACTATACGATAATAACCTTATTATTTTAATACCATATATTATATATATATATGTAGTGCAAAGTGCACATTGATTATTCATACAATTGATGTTTTGTCAATATTTAAACGAAAAATACATAAAAATTCGCATACAAAATACGACGAATAAAGGAATGCAAATAGTTAGATAGATATAAAAAGATAATCAATAGATAGACAGATAAAGATAATAAATAGATAGATAGATAAAAATAACCAATAGACACAGATAAAGATAATCAGATAAAGATAGATAGATACAGATAATTAATAGATAGACAGATAAAGATAATCAATACATATGGTAGACAGATAAATAGTAAATAGATAGACGAAAAGTAGGATAGATATGATTTGATATATTGTAAATGTTAAACCACAATTATATTATAGCTACTTTGAGTTCAGATTGAAAAAATCATAGACATCGTACAGGACGTTAGAAGCATTTGGGATTTAAAACGAGAGTATATTAAATAAAACGAGAATCACTGAGAATTAACCCTATTTTACAAGGCATGTATGGATGGATATATATAAAATACCAATAATACTTATTTGTCGGAAAATTGCGTGCAAATATAAATGAAAATAATTATAGGAATTTATGATGTATATACGTGCTGAGTATAAACGTATAGTAGTAATCAATATCATGCTGTGTATATATTGAGTATAGTTAATTGGTTATGCGTTCCATTTATTTATATATTTTATATATGGAGTAGTATTTATATGTATATTACCCTAAACATATTATTATAAATGTATATAGGACACACATAACCTTGAAGATTGAACCGTAATAGTAAGAAAAATATTTGCAATTTTCTGATAATTTTCTGTATACATTATAACAATAAATGAAATCATAATATTGTATTATATATTAATTGTTAAAAACATTATTATAGCAACAACAATTCTAGATCTTTAAACATTGCCTCAAGACGCGAGACAAGTCTTATTTGTTTACAAAAAAAGTGTTAACAAAATGTTTTCTTTTGGAACGTTTGACCAAGCTTAAGTCGAGAAATTATCATATAGTAAATTTTTCTACAACTTAGATAATATATTTGTAACACCACGAAACTTTAAATTTACTGTATCAATTGACCCTGAGAAACAAGTGGTTCCCCAGATATATTTACAAAACACCACAACGATGCAGTTATAAATTAAATTAATTTTGTTTTACGACGCAAACATGACGAATAACTAGTTCAATAAACACAAACACACGAATTTTGCAACATACGCAAACGCATATCACTCTAAAAGCAGTTTCCGATTATCAATATCTATTCCCACTTCTATATAAATATCTATATTTATTTGATTTTCTTGAAATTTTGAACTTAAGTGTTTAATAATAAATTCTAAAATTCTTCCTTCATAGGGCTAACTGATACTTCTATTCTACTCCTACTGGATGCTCAAACAGACGCTAAATACAGTCAATTAAATTAACATACTATTAATTGTATTTGTTTGAAATTATAAACTTATAATATTTGTTTTGTTTTCATAATTTTTCTACACTCCATTATTCCCATCACACACGATTTTGTCAATTTATTTGAACATTTTAACTTAAGTGATTTTGCTAATAGTGCTTTTGCTCCATGATTAAATTAAAATTTTCCCACTGGTTGGCTTACGGTTCGTCCAGTATTAAGAACTTACAAATTAGTCTTTCTCAGGACATTGTCATATACAGACAGTATTCGACACGCTTATTTCAACAAGAATTGTCAAGTATTTCCGATTCAATATCATTATTGAATATCCCCTATTAGTCCTAAATTTAATAATTTTTCATAGTCAAATTTATTTTTCAAATATCAATATGTAAATAATATTTTGTAATATATTTCCTTAAAGGCAAATACAAAGGATTTGATGTTGATGTTATTATATTAGTATTATTTATATAAAATAAAAATATATGTATTAATATACCAATAATAATTCCGAAATAATTTCATTTTGCTGAATAGCTTTTTTGTTTATTTTTAGTATAACGATTTATTGACAAAACTAATATATTGTTTATAAAAAATTTTGTAACATACAAAAAAAAAAGGAAATATGATTATAATATATTATTTGTACCAAGGGGCTTTATCTGAACTTTATTGGATTACATATAATTTACGTATACGGTATGTTATTGAACGGAGGCAATAGAAATAATAGCAATCTTGTATCAATTCGAAATTCAAATATATTAATTTAAATATTCCGTATGATATTGAATCAAAGTTTGATCATCAAACTACTATTCGGGACCACCTAAACTGAGTAGACTATATGGAATAAGTGTCCATCATAGAATATGTAACCATACACGAATTGAATACACTGTATAATTATGTTTCGATAAGTGTGTGGATGTCGATGTGGAGCAATATGAATTTTAAAAGATTATTGTTTTCTAATTCCATAAACAAAAATATTGGTAATTCAATTGAGTAATTTTCATTATGATTTTCGTTTTCTCATACGACGAAACCTCTGAACTCTAAACACTCGAAACTCACTGTGTAACTCGTATCACTCAGATTCCGATATAAGAATAATAAAAAAAATTCAAATAATACTTTCAAAACTTTTAAGTTCAAATTTTGCAGTATGTTGACATAATTTAATTCACTTTAGTCTTTTTCAAATTTATACAAAAAATATAAATGTACAGATAATACTCGTACCGTAATGCATCCTCGTATATGCAAAATAAAAAAATTGTATAGTAAATAATATACTTTGGCTGGTCGAAAAGTTAATGGCATAATGTTTTAATTTATTTCACAAAAAAATATAATTTATTTGAAGCAAACTAACACAAAGTCATTCTATGCAATATAAATGCAAAATAACAAATAATCATTGTTTCATTTGAAATAGAAAAAGTTATAATCTTATGAAAGAAATTATTTCATTAATAAGTTTAATAAAAGTAACCAATAATAAGCGAATTTTAAGTTTGTTATAAGTGATATTTGCAAATATATTTATTCCAAATTTGGATTAAGTCAATCAAAATAAAATTTAGTCAATATTCGCAAAATATTGTAGGTTTATATTGAAATTGAAATAACTATAGAAAATAAAATTTTGTCATGTTACTTTCCGACAAGGCGCTATATACATTTATATATTTAATATGCTGAATACATATGGTGTATATTCGATACTTTTTTAATGCACTAATATTTTGGATAGAGTATATACTACATAGAGATAAAATACACGGTATGTTACATATAAATTATTATATACATATTAAAGTATAGATAGATATGTCAGCAACTATAAATACATAGAGTTATCCCATAAAAGAAATGTACATGGACGAATATTGTTGTTTAATCTTCTTTTTTACTATAACTAAAGCACAATTTTGAATGTAGCTTAACAAAATTTCCGAAATTTATTGATTATGAAAATTTAGTGTTTATTACAAAATATGTATAATTTTATATTTCTAACATACTTTTGATATAAAATTTGCTTTGCTTACTCTGAAAAATTTTACAAAATCTCCGTGGATGAATTAGCTTTCATTTTATTGTCTGTAAGAATTTTTATTTTATATGAAAATATTCATCTATGTACACTTCGTTTATGGTTGTATCTAAAATATATATAGATAAAGTTTGCTAGATTTTATTTCTTTATAAAGCTGAAAAAATCGGATGAAAAAAGTTTTGAAGAATTACAAATATACATTTTGAATACATGATGAGATTATGTATTTTATAAATTAGATGATTGTATAACTTGGTGCTCGAATTGAAAACTAAAATCAAATCATTTATAAAAAATGTTTTATTAATCTGATTTTCAGGCGATTCAAAATATTCGGCAGACATTGGAATATATATTGGTCTGAAGGAGCTTATTCTGTAGAGTATATGATAGATACTGCAAAGTTTCCCATCAGCAAAAGATCATTCAGTTTTTATAGCGACTTTTATGCGACGTATGGCATTATTATTGTAAAAAATCACACCTTTTCTGTCTATTACAATGCATATGTGCAACATAACAAAAAATCAGATGTGGTGACGCATCTGCCATCAATGAAAACCGGGCGCGAAGTTATGCAATAATCAATATATAAAAGAACATAGTTATAGAAAATAAAATAATGTTTATAAATTTTATTCGCATATACAAATAAAGGAAATAAAAGGTCTGTATAAACTATTACGCTATTAAGAAAACATAAAAATATATAATTTTGTTTATTTATACAGATTATTTCCTACGTCAGTAATTTCGTACTATGCGCTTAAAACTAAAATTGTACAACATCATTCTTGAGGGCTGTTTAAATTAGTTCCCAAAAATAATAAACTATAAATAAACGTTGAAATAAATTACTCTGAAAATTTACTGGCTTGATTCAATTACAACTTTTTTCAACAGATTATGAAATACGTATATTTTCAGTTATTAATAAAATTCTATAATGTCAGATGAAAATCAATATCGATTGGAAATTGTGCAATTAATTATAATTCTTTTAATTGAAAATTGTGCTCAATTTATCTTTATAGTATAAAATAAATATATTTTACAAAAGACGATACTTATTAATTCCTGCCATACTGGAAATCTTTCAAATTTCGCTTCGATATGCTATATGACAAAGATCCAGGAGATAGGGTATTATATTATTATATTGTCTTATCTGCCGTACTTCTATTCTCTTAATATTAACGATTCACTCATTCTACAATGAATTACCACATTATGTAGGACGGGCTATATATAATCCCAATTCGCACCGCTCTGCACAGATCTCACGAAACTGATAATGGATAGAAAATCATAGAACTTACTTTTATTTAATTCAATATATGGTTATTTTCTGCAAAATTATCTCTTTAATTCTACATTTCATTTTCACCACATATAACCTTTCACTTAATCGACATGTCAATTTTTTATATGTACAAATATTCTAAAATTCGATTTATTTACCGTGTGCACACGATTCATTCATTTCTACCTCAACCAATTTGTAGGAAATTTTGTTTACGACGATTTATGTTACAGATTTTATCCAGGATAGATTTTCTGCTCATAAAAATGTAATTGTAATAAATTTGAAATTCTTCAATTGATTTTATTGTCTAACTATTTTTACTTACTAATTCAATAGGAAACTATATTTATAATATAATTTAATTTAATTTAATTTTAAAGAATAAAATTACAAATGCAATACAATCAGTAAAATCTGATTTTCTTCTATCATATTAGCAAAACAAATATTTTCATTGTAAAATTGCTCTTTTAAAAATTCAAGCAATAGATTAAAGAAATGCAATATCTACAATTCGATTAGATAACGCTGTTAATATACCAGCATTAAAGATTTATAATTTTGAAAATAAATTACTAAACAATAAGAGATTAACCCTAACCTATCTGAACCTAATAAAATTCTAATTAAATTAGGTCTAATAATTAATAACATTATGGATTAAAAAAGTAATTTACATATTTTATAAATATAACCTACTTTAATATAAATTATATCAATATCTTTTGTATTTGCGTGTTACAATAAAGTCATCACAACGTCAAATCGAAAAAAAAATACTTTAATTATAGATTTAAAACAATTAATAATAATAATAATAAAGACTTGAAGTCGCATAATGACTTAAAAATGAAAATCGAATTCTTATTCCTAATAAAATAATATATTATATGATAAGAGATTTTATATTAGAAGACGAAAAAACAATTGCAGTCGAATAATATATATATTTGTATTGGAAATAATAAATGAACAATTAAAATGTACTCACCCGCACGCAACACTAAATGCAACAGGTAACATGCACAGCCAAACAGCAATCAGATGGAAATTGATATTTTGGTTCCATTTATATCAATACAATTTTATATTATTATGTTATTAACTACAATAATTTACACAAAATATATATCAAATGCGAGAGGTCGAACCGAGTTTTAAAAACACTATAATATTCATTCATTTCATTTATTTAATTCAACAAACAAATACTAACTGTTGATTGTATTTTTTTTTAGTTTATCTATTTATTTATAATTAATATAATTAAATCGTAACAACAAAAGCAATCACATTTAAAATTCAAATTAGAAAATGAATAAAATTTATATAAATCGTTTCTCTTGTGGTACAATTTTTGTTACACAAAACCACAAAAATTCTAATAAACAAATACACATCAAATACAAAAATACTGTTTTGTTGTTTTATTATAAATTAAATTAAATAATTATAAATTTAAAACACAATTAAATTCGCATAATAGAACACCAAGTCACAACACACGCACAAAAATATAAAAGAACCACTAACCAACAAAAGCGTGAGAGATAGAAAATAAATTTTTGATAATTACAGAAAAAGTAACGTTTAATTAATTATGTCCATACATTTACGAATTTAAATGTATATATTGTTAATTGTTAGTAGGAGCAGACCCAACACATAAACATTTAAATTAAATTACAAATTTAAAACTGTCAGGTACAGGGTGTACTTTAAAAAAAACATGATAATATTTAATTATTTAACAAATTGGTTTTAAAAGAAGAAAATAATAATAAGTTTATTTAAATAATTCAATTATATTGTGTATGGCATAATTTCGGATTTATGTAGTTGCTAAATTATTTGGCAAATTCAATCAAGGTTCAATAATCAATATAAATAAAATTATTAACACTAATTATGATAATAGGTGTTTCTAAAAATCGCGTAAATAAATCGCTATCAACAGTTGCAAGATTAGTGAAAAAATGTAAAAGATTTTGTTTACCAAAAAGGCATGCAGCCGGAAAAGTGTATGTATGATAAGCACAGCAAGTCAAAAAGTGGTGATGCTGTTGCTGAAATCGGTTCGTGACAAACTGCTAAATTATGTCAACATTTTTTATCTGGCTATAGGGCGTAAAATTAATGAAATCAATAATATTTATGAACAACAATTGAGCAAATGAAAAACAACATTTGACCCAAAGAAATTAACAAAAACAATTGCTGTTTGTGTAAAAATCATTAAAAATTCTACTAATCATAAATTGATGCTTGCACGCACATATATATATAGTCTAGATAGACTCACGTAAACTCTATTTTTATGTATTTTAAGCGTACGTAATTGCCATAGATTAAATTTTCACATGAAATTTATAACATATGAAAAATATACAATTAAACATGGAATTGGAATTTATTTAAAAAGATACACATCTAATTGTTATTTTTGAATAATCCTATAAAATTAAAATTTATAATTTTAGTTCAATAATAGTATATTATATTTTTTTTGTCTACTATTTTAATTATATTATTTTTTTTTCTGAAACAACACATACTAAATTAAACTGAGGCGAAACGCTAATACACATTTTTTATGTTTCCGAAACAAAATTAAAATACATGGCTACAAAACACAACTAATATAAATATTAATTGTATTATATAATCGTATACATACTCGGTCCATAAATTAGCAAAAAAAAAACAGATTAATAATATAGTGCTTTTAACTATTTACTTCACTTTATCGCCATTATAAAAATATTTAAAATTGATATACGAATTTAATTTGAATCAAATATAATATAATAATAATAATAATAATAATAATAATAATAATAAAATAAAAATAAATAATTTTAATTATTTTAAATGATAACCGCACAAATTATGAATTACTTAATCATATTTATACTTTGCTTAAAGTAAAGTTCTACATTTTCATTTATAAATATAGAAATAGAAATTGAGGACTTAAACGATAAATAACATTGTAGAGTAGAAGACTCAATCTATCCGCAGTTATTTTAAATGTGACCGTTACACTGTTCTATATGTCTTAAATAAATTAGAAGATATGATGCTTTCAAATTTAATATAAATTGTATTGAAATTAAATAATAAATACTAATTAATATTACTAAACTAATATGAATAAATAACAGCGACAGATAATCATTTAAACTTGACACATACAAAAAGTGTATGTGTAATTTTGTCGCATAAGTTATAGAAATTAGTTATATTTTAATAAAATATTTGCGTTCGTTCCAATTTGAAAACATTATCAAAATGCGTCGTTCCTAGCAACTTGGCGTTTTGAGTTTATTGAACATATGAATAGTTCACAGGTTCAGATAAATTCGGTGAATGTGTCCCTCATTGAATTGATATTTTTCTTTCTAATTTTTTTGCCCGAAAGTATTTGAATAATTATTGCATTATGGAGATGGTGTGTTATCATTATTATGAAAAAATTCAGGAAATAGTTACCTGTTGCTTAATTTACGTTTTATATTTCGGAAGAAATTCATTCGTTTTGATTTTGTGTAATTGTTTTCATCACAGTTTACAGATACAACATTCAGATCTTTGAACATGTTTTGATTGCAATCCAACATCATTTTCAAAATTGTTTTTACATGATTCGGTTCAAGTGTAAATGGCGGTCACAACCCTCTATTATGTGGGGTTATTTTTTGATTTGAGAGTGTAATATAAAAATATAAATGGTAAATTTAAGCACAGATTTTAAATTAATTAAATTTCTATTTCATTTGTTTTTTATTATTTAATTTTTAATTTTTATTAACACGTAAATTGTATTATTACAACAGCTCTATTATAGTATTATTATTATAAGTATATATATTATTGTATTTTATAACCGACATTATATATTAGAAATGCGTGAACAAAATTTTGGGTGGGTCTCTATTATGTTTATAAATTAATGATTTTTTATATTTTTATTATGTATTTAATAGAAGAAATTATGTGAGTTTCTGATTTTTAATTTATTGATTTTTTGTTATCCTTTCATTTTTTTTTTTTTTTTTTAATCATTTTCATTTAATATTTTTTAAATTATTATAATAATAAAAATAATAAAATATATATTCGTTATAATAATAATTATTATTAATTATATATATATTATTTATTTATATATATTTGTTATTTAATGAATTCATATGTAATTAATGTGTGTGTGTGTTTGTGTGTGAATCGTTTTTTCTTAAATTAACTCAAATAAACAAAAGGAATAAAAGAATTATAGTAAATTGTATTTTTGATGTGGAAATAATAGTACATTAAAAATGAAAATTAATTAATGGATGACGATTGCGATGACACATCATAATTATTTACAGTTACTCAATATTTTTTAATTAGTTTTTTAAACGTATACTAATGGATGATGTACACAACGGTAAACAGGTTATAGTTAACGAAAAAAAGAGTAAAAATATTTAATTAATAATTTTTTTTTGTTATAAAAAGAAGGAGGACAATAAAATATAAAATGTACTATATATTTTAAGAATTTAAGAAATTATTAATTAATTAATTAATTAATGGTACATGTATACGTGGAGTGATATAACATGACATTACATCTACTAAAAAATATTTATATAGCTATAAATTAATTTTTATTTACTTTAATATTATTATATTATATTATTATTATTATTATTAAAATTAATTTTATTTTACTTTATATATAATATAATTAATATAGTATTTGAAAAACATTTAAAAATACTTTCATCAAATATAACTTTTAATTTTTAGAACTTTTTTTTTTTTTCTATTTTAATTTATTTATTAAATTAAATCGAATTTTTAAAGATGTACTAAATATACATATTTTTATTTTAATAATATAATTATATGTATATTATGTATATGAGAGAGAGAGAGAGATTATAACTGCAACCGACTAAATAAGACAAATATTAAATAAATATTTAATTAAAAATTAAATTCACAAAAACCAAAGAAAAAAGAAATCACTTTAAAATTTAAAATGAATTAAGAAAGGGAAATAAAATAAATAAAAATAAAAACCAATTTTTTGTTTTCTTTAAATGTAGGCGTCCCTAATGGCACTCCCTCTAATTGTTATTATATAATAATTATAAATATATATATATATTTTATTATTTAATTTATTATATTATTATATTGCCTATATTTATTTTAAATATGATTTTTATTCCTTTGAATCGGTATATTTTCAGCCCCCTATTTAATCTATTTATTTATTTTTTTTTTCTAATTTAAATGTTTAATAAATATTTAATAATTTTATAATAAATTATATAATTTTTTAATCTAAAATTTTTATAAATTTTGTGTGTTTTTAACTGTGTGTGTGTGTGTGTGTGTGTGTGTAAATGTGAGTATGTGTAGCCGTATAATTGTATAAATGAGTATTTTTATTGTTGTTTAATATAATAAATTGTAATAATAAAAGTATAATCAATCGGATTTTTTTTTTTTTTATTTTTTTAAATATATTTATTTAATTTTTAATAATTATAAATTAATATTATATATATATCGGTACTCTCCTACACAAATAGACATTTTTAATTTCTACAATATTTAAATTTTTAAAAATTTACTTATTTATTAAAAAAATTAAAAAAAAATAAAATAAAATAAAATAAAAAATAAAACAAAAAATATATTATTAATATTATATTTAATTATATTAATTATATAATGACATAAACTTCTAAAATATATACCTCTATACACACCTATAATATTTTAATAATTTAAAATTTTACGCAATAGATAAATAATAGAAAAAAAAAAAACTTTTACAAATTGCTTGGTTATGTGCCACCGCTGCTGTGTGGCTGCGCTGATGTCGAGAGAAACGAATTTTTGAAAGTATTCGTTTGTAAATTATTGTGAAATTTTGTTAAATGAACGACAAAATACAACTTTTAATATTAAAAATTTAGGCATAAACATAAATTCTATGTTTATATACAACACACGCACAGAGTATTTTTTAAAAATTGTACGAATCAAATATGGAGTTTGCCATGACCGATTCTGTTATGTTGAATGCTTGGTCAAATAATTTAATTTTAATTTTAAATGTTCAATAATTATTGACAATATATTATTATTTATTTAAATTAAATTAATAAGTAATTCTGATTAATGTAACAAAAAAAAAAAACAATCAAAATTCTTACCTCTCTCACAAATTAAAAGTAAAATAAAATCTTTTTTAAATACACACACACACACACACATTTATGCACTCGTTAAGACTCGTTAAATTAAACCGGATATACGGCATAATTATACAATTTAATATATCCAGAAATGTATTTTAATATATTTTAATTTAAACATGAATTTTATTTTTCAGAATTACAAATTATAATTTTTTATTAATGTATTTGTTTTAAATCTAATACAAATGTTATTCGAAAGAGACGTCAGCTATTTACAAATGATAAGAACAATTGAATATATTGCTGAATGTTACTGAAAGCATTAGTGCTATTTAAGTCATAAACATTAGGACGATTTTTTTATGTTTTAAATCTAAGGTGTAGCCGAAATTAATGGATTAACTGTGTCGTATTATGATGATGGTGTGGACTCTTAAACGTGATATTATTGTATATTCTATGTATAATTGATAGATAATAATCATTTGAAATACACACCACGAAAAATTTTACAAAAAAAAAAAACAAACATTTAGGCGTTCACATTTTTTTTTTTTTTTTTGATAATCTTGTATTTTTATTTACAGCAAAACCAATTCGTAATAATATGGTTTTTATTTTCACTGAGCCACTGGCACTGACAATATAGATAGAAATTAGCTATTAACAAAACATCAAAAGCAGCGCCCCAGCGTCGTATTCCTTAAAATTTCATATAAAATTATTTTCACCGAATACACAATTTGAAAGGGGTATTCACTATCCATTGCATAAGTCGCTGAAACGTTATAAATCGCGTAAATATACGCAGTATACGAGACCTCTTCAATATTTTGTCTATAAATTATATATATAGAGACCTGCGTACTTTTACGCAACTAAATTGTTGCGTATTTTTGTTTGGCAAAAAAATTGTGTAAATTAAATTTTGACAATAAAAATAATCAGATTATAATTTAAACATTTTTCATATAAATAAGGATATTAATTTTAATTTTACGCAACATTATAAAAATGTATTTATCATTTTTATTTGTGTAAATATACGCAGATAAGATTGTGTACGGTTTACGCAAATTACTGAATACCATCATTTTATTTATTTATTTATTTTGTTTCAAAGTTCTGTCATTAAAATAATTAATAATTAATTTGATTTGACCTCACCTATGACGCTGTTCTCTTTTCTCTTTTTTAAAATTATATTAATTGTCTTATCCACACAATCACACACACACACATACACACACATTAAAATTTATTGATGTTAAAATAAAATAAAATGAAAAAATTTAAAAAAAAAAAACAAAAAACAAAAAAACAAAATAAAAAATAATAATAAACAAAACTTTTTCTTTTTAAATTTTTTTAAAATCAATTATTATTTACTTTTTTTACTTTTTTTTTTTGTATCTCCTTTTTTTATTATTTTATTTTTTATTTTTTTTTTTTTTAATATATATTCTTAAAGAATGTTTTACAGCAAAGAAAAAAAAAAAAAAAAATAATAATAAAATAAAACTTAAAACTATAATTCAAAATAAAAAATAAAATAATTTTTAATGTCCATTATTTATCAACTAAACAAAAAAAATAAAATATATATAATTTTCTTTTTTTTTTTATTTATTCATTGTTTAATTTATATTTTCATTTAACGGTTCATTTTCTTTTCCATTTTTTCCATATAAATTGCTCTCTCTTTTAATATATTTTTATTATTTTTATCGTATTCAAAAATGAATGAAAGGGAAAAAATTCAATCAGCTATTGTGAAAAATTGAGAGTGAACGAGTGCTGCGTGTCGAAAGAGAAGGATAACGGCGTCGTGTGTGTGTATGTTCGTGTACAATTCAATATTCTGTTACAAAAATAAAAAAACCAAAAAAATCAAAAAAACAACAACAACAACAATCAATTTTCATGGAAACCTGAAACGTCACCATGTTAGAATGAGAAAAAAAAAAAAAAAAAAAAAAACAAAAGTTGAATGATTCAAAAAATGTGAATTTAACATTCGTCAATTTATATTTTAATTTTTTTTTTTTACTTTATTTGGAAAGAATAAAGAAGTTTTTTATTTTTATTTTACACATTTCTCTCATTTACTTAAAAATAATAATAGTTTTTAATTTACATTAAATTAAATTAATATTTGAAATATATCAAAAACAGTATTATTTTGTATTTGTTGTCAAGACACCATAATTTAAAAAAAAAAAAAAAAATAACAAAACAACAGTTATAAAAAATAAATATAATTGGGCGGGTGGTTGGGTGGATAGCGCGCAACCAAACTTTATTTTTAAAATTTAAATTAATTAATGGTTTTGTTAATTCAATTTTTATTCATACCTTGTTTTTTTTTTTTTTTTTTTTATTATTGATAATTTTTAAGCTTTACATTTATAATTTAAATTGTTTAATGATCGTTTTTTTAATTTTTCATTTTTGCATTTTAAAAATTTAAATAACTTAAAAATGGTATTGTTTCTTTTTTTTTTTTTTTATATTTTTATTAATTTATTTTAAAATGAGGCATATTTTCCGGTTTTTTATTTTTTATTGTTCATTTTATTAATATTTTCTTTTTGTAATTTTATTAAATATTTTACTTTTACATAATAATATAATTTTATTTGTTTAATATTTTTTTCATTTTTTTTCTAAATTAATAATTAAATATTAAAAAAACAAAAAATAAAAAAAAAAAAAAAAAAACAACAACAAATATTCAGGCAGTAAATTGTAAGAGGAGACCACGACGACGACGACGACGCGTTTTGTTCATTTCTTTTCCTTTTCTTTTCGTGTTTTTTTCTATTATTTTTCTTCTCCTTTTTATATTTGTATTCTTAATTTTTAATTTTTAAATATATATTTATTATTATTTTTCTTAAATATTTTTAAATCTATTTTTAAATTTATTGTAAATTTCTAATACAAAAAAAAAAAAAAAAACAAACAAATATTACATAATTAAATATATATTCTAAGTTTTTTTATTTTTTTATTTTTTATTTTTTATATATTTTTTATTAATTTATTTTAAAACTTTTTGTATTAATAAAAACATTGATGGAAAAAAAAAAAATTATAATAATAATAATAATAATACATGTTAAGAGAGAGACAGAGAGAGAGGAGGTGTTGAAGGGGGAGGGTGAATGGTCAAGGGATGATTTTTATTGGATATTTTTCAATTAATTAATATTTATTTATTTAATTTTATTTTTTTTTTTTTTGTTTAATTACTAATTTATTTATTTTTACTCTTTATTATAAACGAAATTTTTTTTTTTTTTATTATTTAATTATAATTTTAATATATTATTTGCTATTTTTTTTATGTACTGTCTATTTTTTTTTATTTTATTTTATTTTAAATATTTAAATATGGATTATAATAAAATGGCGATACTATAAAAACAAAAAAAAAAAAAAAAACAAAAATTGCTCTTAAGAGGGTAGGGTACAGGAGCGGGCTGAAGGGTAGGCGGGAGAAATAGATGGAAAAGGGAAAGTTCATTTATCTGACTTTTTTTCTATTTATTAATTTTTTTTTTTTTTTTTTTTTAATTTTAAATATAAAATATGAATTATATTTTTTTTTTTGTTTTTTTCTTTTGGAGTAATTTTACCAATTTTAAATTTTAATTATGACAATAAAAACATTAACAAAGAAAACAAAAAAAAAAAAAAAAAAAAAAAAAAAAAAAACATAAAAAATAAACTTAATGAGGACGGGAAAATACACTTCTAATGATAAAGAGGGTGTAAATACAATAATAAAAAATTTAAAAAAAAAAAAAAAAAAAAGAAAACCATTTTAATTATTTGTTGTTATTTTGTTGTTGTTAATTTATTTTTTTTCTTTTGTAGTATTTGTTTTTTTTTTTTTTTTTTTTCTCTTTTCTTCTCTTATTTTATTTTTTAATTTTTTCTTTTTCTTTTTTCTTTTTTTTTTTTTTTAATTATTTAAACATCTAATAATATGTTTCTTGTTCTAACCAACCGCCTGGATTACGACGTAAATAGAATCTACGTACTTCATCATAGATGAATATTGAAATCATAAATGGTACTGCTGGTAACCACCATACAAGTCTAATGGTAGAAGATAAAAACAATAATTAATATTAATTTAATTACAATTAAATTATAAATTACATAATAAATTAAAAATTTCATCATGTTCACAAATTGATGTATATCTGTGTTTAAAACAAAACAAAAAAACTTACTTGAGTGGATACATACGAAGACCTTTATCCATACCAGGACAATAGGATAAGAATGCAGCCAATGCTGTTTCAAATACAATACCAAAGTTTAATGCCCAATTATTCATACCTTGATGAACAATTGAATTACGACGTGTTTTACAAATAATTAAATCAGCCCATTGTACAACTACAATTGATACGAAAAATGCTGTATGACATGTAAATTCAAGTGTTTTACGATCACGATATGTCTACAAATACAAATAATAAAATAGAAAAATTAATTAATTAAATTATTAACTAACAAATATTATTATTATTTATTTACACACACACACACACATGAAACAATAATATATTGTTTGTACCTAAATCCTATAATTTGTAAAAGATTAATAAATAATATCAAAAGATATACAAATAGCAGTGACAATTGAGTTTAGAGACGGATGTAAATGTATGGTATAGCTAAAAAAATCAGATACATTAACGATCAAAAGAATTTATGTTATTACCATTTTTACGGAACAGTGGAAATAAAAGTGTTCCACAAATCACGCTCGCAAACAAATCAATACATAACGAACGATAAAGATCTGTCATATATAGTTACAATCAAATTTTGAGATGTGTTAAAATGACCATGTTGAACAAGAAGGTTTGTAGCCAATGGAATAGGTTAAATAGAAATCATCAAAATTAACAAATTGTAATCTAACAAATTAAATGTGCATCTCAAAACCGATGAGTAATAATCTGAAATGTAATTAAACCGACGCATTTCATATACATACATAACGCGATTACAAATACAAGCACTCAAAGATGACAATATAACAATAAAATATTAAATATATAAATGTATTAAAAACCTCTTGTGGTTTTCAATCGTTGTAAAATATTAAAAAATTTCCACATAGGGTAAAACATAATATTTTACACCATGATATCATCCCATGTAGGTTTTATTAAAAATAATAACACCCAAATTTTTTACACAATTACAATATGAGAAATGCAATGCATATAAAATTTAAGGAAAACACCCTACAGCTTTAACTCTATCCGTATAATACACGATAAACCTAATATTATCGAAGGAAACGAAGCTACGTGATGTAGTTAAACGGAATTGATTTCTCTCCATCCATTGATTATATTCAATGAGAATTGAACTTCGTTTACAAACACAAGGAATCCGTATATCAGATGAAAGGAACTGACATTATTTAAATGCGATTAATTGGCAATGTGCAGAAGTGGTATGCTGACGGTTTAACAAATGGAGACCGATGGCTATCCGCTCAATAAGCCATACGTTGCATTTTGATCTTCCATGGTTGATATAAATATACGCTATAAATTCGACGGCGAACATAATAAAAAATAAAAATCAACATCCACACACAGAGTGAACACACTCATTGTCCATGCTCTCCTGGTGCTGATGGTCTATAATATATAGTTCGTAGACTAATTTCATTAAATAAATATTTAATTTTGATGGTCATTCACATTATATAAATTTTACTATGCATATTGTCACACAATAGCGAGAACGTTTTACCCTATAATTAATAATTTAATAAATATAAAAAAAAAATACAAAAACTATAAAACTTACCCATTCTTGTCCATATGAATCTGTTAAATCATTTACAGCTTTCGAATCCCATGATTCACGGATACCAAAAAGTTTCATTGGTAGAAAACCATTTTCAGCCATTATAACGAAATATACAAAGAAACCGGCAGCAGCTTGAATCATACCAATTTGTCCATATGCCATCGAGATAAGTCTATTTTATATATTTATATATTTAAGCACGCAGAGAGAAGAAAATATAAATAATATATTAATAATAATAATAAAAATGTCAATTTACAATTTATTAAAAATCTATTTTTTAATTATTTCTTACTAGCAAAAAAATTGTTTATAAAATAAATAAATTTTTTTTTTTTTCGTATGTATGTTAAAAATTAAAAACTAAAAATTAAATCATTTAAAAATTAAATTACGAAAAACCATACATTTTGTAAAAAAAAAAAAATTTTTTTAATTTATAATAATTTCGTGATAAATTATATATTAGTATATTATTAACAAAAGTTTGTGTGGTTAAAGCATTTATTAATATTAAAATGATTAATATAAATTATTAAATAAATATTTTGCAGCAGCAATTTATTACGAAAAAAAAAAAAAAAAATTAATTAAAAAATTATAATGCTTTTTAAAATTATACAATAAAAAAAGCTGACCATAACACAAAATAATTCATGCAAAAGCAAAATTTATATGTGAATTGTTTTTTTTTTTTATTTTTGGGGAAGTTAAGAGAATAGTATAATTAAAATACTTACGAAATTTTACAATAATTGTATTTATTTGGGTCTGTGTCTTACCTGAGAGTGACAACCCACCCCCCGCAATACATATTATATAAATATTTACATTTATATGGTTTTCCATGTATAAAATGATTATAATTTTAGAAATATGTGTTTTATTGAAAATATTTGTATATGTAAAAAGAGTTAAGAAAAGTGTGTGTGTGTGTGTGTGTGTATTTACATAATTTTGTAATAAATTTATATAAAATTTGCAATAATTTAAGTTTATATAGATAATTCGTTCTAGTTTAATAAAGTATATAATTTATTAAATAATAATAATAAAACAGCAGAAATTAAAATTAAAATAGGCGGCACAGGTGAACACGCCGCAACGGCTGCATTTTCATTTTTAAATTATATTTTAATTTAATTTTTTATTTATTTTTATTAGTTATTGTTTGTGTATTTTTGCAAAATTAAATATTTCAATTTATTTATTTATATTTATCAGATTTAATTTAATTTTTCAGCAACATGCTGCAACATTTAAAGCTCATATCTAAATATATATATATATATTTTGTATTTATTAAAATTTATATTAATTAACAATTTAACGCTATCTATACCGTGTGACGTAGCGTATTAATGAAACCTTTGTTCTTATTGGATAGACAAAAAAAAAATAATTGTTTTTAACCATAAATTAATTATAAAGAGAAAGAATTCATAAAGAATTTAATTTTCATAAAATTCAAATTAGCCAAAATATTTTGATTAATAAAATAAGCGGAATTTTTCACTTAAATTTTGTGTGTTTTGAAATAGATAAAACAATTTTTTTTGTCTATATATTTAACTATTTATTACGCTTCGTCACATCGACTATTTGATATATATTGAAATAATTATGTAACACCCTATTGTCTATATTTTGTCATCTAAAAACAAAAAAAAAACACACATTAAGTAATCTATAGATTAAATTAATATATATTATGTAACATTTATTTAGGCATAGAAGTAGTTTATTGGTCTTCTAAAAAAAAACAACTATTCCTAAATTCCTAAAATTATTTAATTTAAAATAAAACTATAAAAAAAAAAAAAAATAATAAAGATTTAATAGATGGACTAGCAGAAAAATTAGTATATATATTAAGATTTTCATACTTAAAATATTATAGATTAGATAGAAGAAAAAAAATTAAGAGTGATTTTTTTTTTTAATAAGAAAATGTGAGAAAATTTCTACATTATTTTTAAAGAAAAAAAAATAAACAAATAATTAAAATTCTGTTTTATTGTTTGTATAAAATTTGTATATATGGTTTTTTTTTTATTTTAAAATAAATTTATTAAAAGTATTTATTAATTATTTTGTTTCACGCAATCATCCTCCAACCATTTATTAATAATTTTTTATATATAAAATATAAATATATTTGGTATTTAATAGAAAAAAATTAAATCAAATCACTCAAAACTCTTACCGATATAATAAATTTAAAGTTTATAATATTTGTTTAGTCTATTTTAAACCCATATTTTCGAATATTAATACACATACAAATTTAAATTAATAACCCAATTTGCAGCAGGCATTTGGATAAAGTTATAAATCTGGTATTTATATAGTTAACAACCGATTTTGTTGAGAAATATAATCTCATTAATTCTGGACAATTTGATTGACCGTAGATCAATAGCAGAGTTATACAATCTACTATGGACAGCACGTATAGCAATTTTTAGTTAATTCTGCAAATTGAAATCATTTTTCCAGCAGGTTTTTTTATACAAATTGCAAATAATCCCATCAGAAATAAGAAAAAAATACCATCAAATTTGCATGAAATAATTGACTAAAAATTATTAGATTTCTGATTTGATTTCCGATGGATTCCAAAAAATATACAGCATTTAAAATTTCAAGAATAATTCAAAAGAAAACTATTTTTAATTTATAAATTTGGATGAAAAGTTACTATTCACCATTTCATAGAAATAATAAAAAGATGTAATTAAATTATATAGCAAAGGAGTCTGCATATACATGTCAAAATAAATAGTTTAATTTCATTACATGTTTATGCCGTACAAATATAAAAAAATACATAAAATTTTTTAAAACTTATAATTATGGATAATCAAAATTTTCAATTTAATAAAGTACCGAGCGTGCTATTGTTATTAAAGTATCAATATTTAGTTTACGCTTATAGTATCAATATAGATTTTAAAATACACAAATGTCGACTGGTCTCAAATATAGAGATTGCATTTCTTTCAAAAATAATATATAAAATACTATTAGATTATTTGTGTATAGTTCGAATCACATAAGAAATATGGTAAATTAACAAACTTCTTGGTGTCTTTCCCGCATCCTCATTACTATTTATGGCCCAGTATTAATATGGATTTAAAATTTAAAAATATGTGTTTAAAATAAGAACTGAATATTACAATATTATATATCTTTAATTTCTGCAAATCAAGCCTTTCAAAATTATATACGCACGTTATTATTTTATGTCCATTTTAAATTTGTATAAAATGTACTTCATTCAAATTAAAAAATTACGTTTAGTTTATTTCAAACATATACAAATATTTTAAATTGGATAGAATAGCGTTCAGAGCACCGAAATCCCCATGGGACCAAAATAGTTCATTGAGTGTAAATATACGAACATCTTCAATGTGCCATACCAATACGAATTTGAAAAGTTTTTACATTTCTTTGAAATAATAAAAAAAAAACCTTCCAACGAATTTGGAATTTCATATTTGAGTTTAACATTTTTTTTTTAATATTAATATCGTGTTCGTTTCTTTAGAAATTGAAGACTGCTTAGCTACATTATAAAAAAAATCCATCAACCATCATTTGAATTTTGGTTTTAATTTAACTTATACATTTAATTTAAATATATATATATATAAAAATGATATATAGGAAAATATGCAATTACTCCTTAAAGTCGCCCGTTATGCAGATGTAAGGATTTGAAGTTTATAATGTGTCGTTTCGATTGATTTGGCAAAAACAATAACAGTATGCAAATCTTTTCATAGCCTATAAATAGACAAGGTAACAACGGTTCACTTATAAACAATCTATATAAATTATTATCAGTTTGAGTATGAATAATTTGATGTTAAAAATATGAAAAATTATTATTAACAATTAATAAAATTTTAAGTTAAATAAATTTTTTAAATTAAATTTTTTGAAATTATTTTTTAATATATTACTTTTATAGTAACATTTATATATAAATAAAATGGCACTATTGAATAATTGAACAAGTAATATTAAGTGGTGGATCTCAATTAACATTATCAATCTGCTAGTCCTATTTAGTTTTTTTTTTTTTTTTATTAAATTTTATATAAATATTAAAGATGACGTTTAAAAATAATAAAAACTTAAAAAAGAATATAATCTGAACAATAAAAAAAAAAAAAAAACTTAATTCTTTCAAAGAGCACAGCTTATGACTATTTTTAGTAACGCAGTTTTTAATTTTTATTTGTTTATATACCAAAAAGAGAGTACATAAATAATAAATTCCAATTATTTGTATAATAATTTTGTATATTTTAAAAAAAAAAAAAATTTTAGAAATAAGAATAAAAAAATATAAGAATAGTTTTAATATATAATATTCAAAAATTTATAAAAGAAAATATTCTAGAAAAATAATATATTGGTTATAAAAACATCAATTTTCGAATAAATAATTATACATTTAAGAATAATAATAATAATAATCGCAGCCACAAACATAATATCATAAACCGCACACATTGAAAGCACACATTTTCAAAAAAAAAGAAAAAAATTAAAAAAGGAAAAAGTCAATTAAATAATTAAAAGAAAAACGGAAATCATCAATTTGGTGTAACAATAATAATAATAATAATAATAATAATGAATTAAAAATATATTAACTTAACAAAAATTTTAAAATTATAATTTAAAAAATTATAACAGAAAAAAAATAAATAAACAAAACTCAAAACCAAAAAAAAAAAAAAAAAAGGGATTTTTGGCAACGTAACGCAGTGTGAAATCAATAAAATTGATTTTTTTTTTATTATTATATACCCCGGTGTTCGTTTTTTTTCTTTTTTTTTTTTAAGCATTTTAAAAATTATTTAAATTAATTAAAAATTTCATTGTTGATATTTAAAAACAATAATTTAAAAATAGCATAAATTTCAAAAATAAAGAAAAAATCATTTTCATCGAAATTCATATTTATATATAAAACTACAAAACACGGTCCACGTAGGTGTTAATGTCTGACCTGCGATTGACCAAGTTGTCGCGATATGGATCTCTGGGTTGCCGTTTCATAATGTCACTCTCCGGTGCCTCATAGGCTAATGAAATGGCCGGTACCTTTACAAATAATAATGTTTTGTAAAACATATAATATATATACATAAACAAATTATTTAGGCGCCCACACACACAATCAAATATTTTTTATTTATATTTTTAATTAATTAATTTAATTATTAATTAAATATTTAATAAATAATTCTGTTATGGTTTTCAGTTAATTTTCATGTCGTCGTTTGTATGTGTATGTGCGTGTGTGTGAGTGGAGATGTGCATTAAAAAATTTATATGTTTGTGAAAAGATATTAAATTGTATTTATTTAAATAAAAGAATATATAAAAATTTAAAATAAAAAATTAAGAAAATTAAATTAAATGAATTTATAAATATATATTTTTTTTTTCTTTTGTTGCTATATATTTTTGGAAGAGTATAAAAAAATATAAAAATTTCTATTAATATAAAAATACTTGAAGTTTTTTATTTATTTTTTTTTAATAGAGATCAAATTTATTTTTATTTTATTTTAAAATTATTTAATTGTATTTTTTTTTTTTTTGTTTAAATGTCTATTCTATATTAAATGTTTAGAGATTATTTTACAGTGACGAAAACTGAGAAATAACAACATTCAGTTTTCAATATCGTTATATATTTTTCTTATAACCTGTGGGTGAAATTAGACTAAATTATAAGGGAAAAAAATATGGGTATTCACCAAACTAAATTTACCGGGAAAAAATCGACTATTAACGAATTTCAATTTTTTGTACACAGAATTACAAATTATAATCAATTTCTAAAATATTGCATATTTTAAATTCGATTAACGCGTTCAAAAAAATATGATTGCTTCCAATCCAATCGATTGCAATTTAAAGGATCATTATTTCAAACAAAATTTCATTGCAATTGAATGGAAAATCCGTGGTCATATTTTTTGAAAGCGTGAAATATTTGTTAAAATCATATTAAATAAAATGATAATTCTTTTATTTTCAAGAAAATTTAGTAAATGGTATTTGAAATTTATTATTTTCCATAATATAGTCCACTTTCAACTCGGCTACCACAAAAATTTATAGTGATATTATAATGTGAAAACATTTTTTTTACGCTTAGCTGCCGCCACTGATTATTTATATTATTATTATTATTAATTTAATTCGTTTTGAATATAGAAAATAAAAATGTTCTATATATATAAAAAAAAAAAAGAGAAAAAAGAAGAATATTAGAAAAATCGTTCACTTTTCAAGCAATTACAATGTTTAGTAAAAAGTATGGACCAAAAAAAAAAAACAAAAATATAGTAGAAGAATTATTTTTTTTAATATACAGAATTCTATATTATATATTTGTCTAATAAAAATATATATAGTTTTTCTAAGTCTAAATTGATAATTCCATAATAAAAATTACTTATATTTGTAACAAGTTTTTATATATCCACCGGTACGGTACGTGTGTCTGAGTGTCATTCTTTGTGTAAGAATAAAAAATTAATTTTTTTTCGTAATTAATTTGAATCAATAATCTCAATCGTTTGTCCCATTGTTTTTTGTATGTATAAAAAAGTGTACAGTGTTTCGTATATTCGATGACTTTAAAATGCATTAAAAAAAAATATATATTTCTGTTTGGAGACATTTTTTTTCCGTGAAAAGCTTATGTACAAATAAAGAGCTTTTCCATTTTTCTTTTGTTTTTTGTGTAAGCGTGTAAATATTATATTTTTAAATGTTATTTTGTATATAATAATAAAATAAAAAAAAATTAATAAATAAATAAAATGTATAATAAAAATAAAAATAAAATAAAATAAGAATAAAGGACAAAAAAATAAATAAAACACATATTTATATTTATATATAAAAATGGGAAAAAATAGAGAGCATTTTTATATAGGCACACACATAAAATTTTCCATTAAATAAAATAATATAATTGTTTTAAATATTTTGTCATATAGTTGTTATATATATACCAAAAATACACATAGGGAAATATATATAATATAAATAAATAATAAAGTTTAAGATTAAAATAATATGAGATTATTACAAAAACAATAAAATGAATTAATAATGTATTTTTATATGCATGTGTGAATTAATATAATAATTGATGCGATATATAAAAGCGTTTATTTACATATTTTTAACATATATTTTATCACAAAATAATGAACAAATTTATTAAATTTAGAATAAGAGTTTTAAGTCGATATAATTTTTGATAGGCTGAATGGATTGTGTCAAAAGATAACCAACCCATATTTTTGATGCGTAATTTAATTTGTATGCATCAGAAAAGGTGTTGCTATGGTAGCTTTCGCGGTCATCAATTACTACATTGATTAATGTATGCCAACGGAAATGTGTAAATAATAAATAACAGCGATTTTCTATATGAAACTTTCTAGTAATTAAAACGAATTAAAAAATTTTGCAAATTTATATAAAAAATTAATTCCGAAAACAATGTCACTCCAAGCAAAGCATATGAAAATTACAATGCATGGGAATATAAAATAATTCGCTACCAATTGGTATGTAATTTCATTATTTTAATTTAACCAGTTAACTGTTTCGATCTCTTTGGAAAATGCGTATCTAAATTGCGTCTTGCAAATTGTCAATACTTATTATTCATGGCGATTATACTCGTCATATCATAAAATTTTGCACTTTTAACATGACGAATATACTCGCAAAAAAACAGTTAACTGGTTATTAATGATTAGCATATGCGTAATGGTCGCGAAATGGTATAAATAATTAAAACATATACAATTATCCCCGTTCGTTGAAGTTAATGAAACATTTAAACAACGTGTTCATTTTACCATAATCATCAATATTTATTTCATATCCTTCGCCGGAATCGGCAATTGAGAAAAATGCAATTTACAACGATGCCAACGTTTAACTCAATCAATTAAATAACTTTTAAAAATCGTTTATTTAGTGTATTTAGTAGCCAATTTGTTTTCGAATTTTCTTTAATCAATGTTTTTTTTTACTTTTTTAAACGTTTATCACTAATTGTTTATTTTTCTAGTCAATTGAACATGAGATATTTTGTTTGCTAAACATTCATGTTTGTTTTCCACATTTCATCAGCTTTTGATGTTGATAGACAACGGACGACCCGAGATTGCATTTTTTACTTCAAAGTGACTATTTTGTCGTTCATTAAATGTCCTAATAAATGTAAATTCTAATAACTAAATGAAAATTGCTTAAGTTTTGAAAATCTTGCCGACGAATGCACATAAACTAAACATATAAAAACCGTGATATAATAATTTTGGTATAATACATCAAAAAGAGTAATGTAATATAATGAAATGAGTGCGCTGTATAATCAAAAAGTTAATAATCAAGAAGACGATAATCACGAAAATTATTGTATTTAACAACGAAAGTGCTAATCAAAAATGTTATTAATACAAAAGGATATAATCAAGAATGGCTACAACAACGAAAACTGATTGTGGAACATCTGGATTTCGGAAATACACAAACAAAAATTTTATTTTTGCTCTAGCTTCACACTGTGACACCTACATAGAAAATAATATGATATTAATTAATGCAGAAGGTTATAATCAAGAATGGCTATAATAACGAAAAATTTCAGATGTGAATCAAGAATCAAAATCATCTCGATGTCGATGTTTTCAAAAATTATATTATTATCAATGAATATGCCAACTGTACGTCATCGTATGTATTACATTATTTTAAAATTATTAAATAATTTACATAAACGATACAAATAATTTGTTATCTTATTTTGTTGGGCTAATAATAAACGCATTTATATATTAAAAAAAAGAAATTTGAATAAATTTTTGTTATAAATAAAATGAATAGTAAAATTTTGTAATGATTGAAATAATTGGAAAAAAAAAAAAAGAAATAGATATTTTCTATTACATGTAAGTGTGAGTGATTGAGTGAGTGTGTGTGTGTATATATAGCAAATACATGATTGTTATACCATAGATATAATGTTTACTCATGAGACCCGTATCCGGTTCTACTAAACTTACCTTCATTTATTATTTTTTTTTTATTAAATTAAACAATAATTTTGCCTTTTAACATGATTTTATGGAATTTTTTTTTTCTTTTTACACAATGACAGTATATTTTTTAGACAACATTTAAGAATGCGTAATGAAGAAAAAAAAGTGATATTTATATAACATAAAAGAAATTATAATTATATTTAAATAAAATATGTAATAATAATAATAATAATGATTGGTGGTTGGGTGGATGTGTATGAACTATGAAATATTGTGAAATTTTATAACTATTTATACGATGCCAAATATTTTATGAAATAATGATAAATTTTAATAACTATACTGAAATAAAAACAAAAACTATTAAAATTATGCGAATAATAAAAAAAAATAAATAAATAAATAAATAAATTTAATAAAATATTTTATCTTTACAAAAAAAAAACAAAAAAAGCATATAATTATAAATAAAATACTTTCACAAATATATTTTGGGATATTTATTAATTTGTTTGTTTTCACTTAATATTTTTCTCGCTCGAATACACTACACAGAAATTAAAAATTGGGAAGAAAAAAAATTGTGTGATTGTTGTAGCATTTGTAGCACACGCACAGCGTTTATAAGAAGAAAATACAATAAAATAAATAAAATTTAAAAAAAAAAATACAAGAAATAAATAGAGTAAAGGAAGAGGAGGCGGCGAAGTATATAAAAAAATAAAGAAAAGTTAAACAAACAAATAAATAAACTTTTAATAAAATTAAATCCTCCCATCTCACAAATTACAGCGTACAAAAGGTGAAAAAAAAAAAAAACAAACAAACAAAGTCAATCGAAGTTTTTCAAATTTAAAAATTTTTCTGAATTGAATATGCGATCACAATTCATTTTTTTTTTTTTTTAATCATTTATTTTTCATTTATGTTAATTTTTACCTCTCATTAACCAGCTTATCGGTAAAGGGATTCCTTGGTTGTCTCTTCATAATATCAGATTCAGCTTCTTCATAGGCTAATGAAATGGCAGGAACCTATATGTATAGTAGTAGTAGTAGTAGTAGTAGTAGTAGTAGTTTATATATGACAATAAAATACATCATAACGCTCAAAAGTATTTTTGTATAAATAATATTTGTTTCGTTTTTTTTTTTTTTTTTTTAAATAAAAATTATAATATAAAATAACAAGCAAAATTTAATAACAGAAAAAAAATAATAATAATAAGTTTAACTATTAAAAAAAAAAAATTAACTTGATGATAAAACATAATAATTATTTTGATTTTTTTCTTAAGGTACATTTATACGCAATGATTACGCAAAAAACAACTTCGTAAAAACGCGAAAATTTAATGCAAAAAAATTTGACCGTTAATATTTTTCATAAGCTTTCGCTGGTAAAGTTGTGATTGGTGAAATACTAGTCGTATAAAAGTACCCGTTGAAAATTATAAATTAAAAAAGTGTGATTGAGAGATTTCAGTGATTTAATAATATATAATTGTTATAATTATATAATTAAACGTTTTTCAAATAAATATGAAATAAAATAAATGTATTTATTTTTTTTTTTTCTTTAAAAATTATAAAATTTTTAAATATTAATTAAATGCCAATAAATAAATAAATATATATAGGTTTTTTTAATTTTTAAGTTCATAAATAAATTTTAATGCGGTGACAAAATAAAATAAATATACAATAAAACATATTTATTTCGTTATATTTATTTTTATGGTTTTAATTTGAATATAGGTAATTAATATTCGTTTTTAATTACTTTCTATTTAATCAAATAAAAATAAAATATAATAATAAATATATTTTATTATAATTATATAATTAAATAATTTAAAATATATAATAAAATATTGACGGATATAATTTGAATTCAATAATTAATATAATTTATTCTATAGTTATTTATTGTAAATTTGGTTGAAAATATTATTAATGAGGTATTCTGAATTTTACAAAAATTAATGGGTGTTAATAATTGTTGTGGCAAATAAAAAAAAAAAAAGAAAGAGCTCAATCAGATTGGATTTGGTATTCAACGAAATATTTTCAATCTATAGCATCCAGAACGTATATTGAATGCATTGATAAAACCGTTTTATATAGTGGTATCTCATAAATTGATAGAACATCATCGCACATGAAAAAATTGCAAATTACTGCAGTAACCAGAAATTAATAATAGATAAGTTACACCGTGCCCAATCTTAAAACAATTATTATACAGCAAAACCCTAGTAACAATTTGTCCGTACGTTGAAAAATGAGGAAAATGCCTGTGGAAAAAATTCACAAATTTTCAATGGAAAACATATATGGAAATTTGTCCAAAGAATTTTTAGAAAATTTATTCTGCTAATACGGAAAATTCACAGGTATTACTTGCCAAAATACATGGACGATCCCAAGATATTTTTGTCTAAAATCGTGGATCGCTGCTCACAAAAAATATGAATATAAATTCTATGGATATTCTGTCGAATAATAGCAACGAGAAATAATTCTAAGGAGAATCCGTAGAAATAATCCTCGGAAATATGCGGATAATCCAAGGACATTTTTTATAAAAGATGTAAGAAATCCATAGATATTTCCGCGGATTGAAACTACGGACTACTACATATAATGCGGACATTTTGCGGACAAACTACGTACAGTGTTACTAGGGAAAACATGAATTCAAAAGTTGTTTAATATAATTAAGAGTGTTAAATTTATGAATTTGAGAAAATTGTAATCTATTTTGGACCAGAAATGAACTTGGCGACACAACATCTTTTATCAACATAAATTACAATATATATATTTCAAGTATACACGTGCAGTTGAACACGATGTGATCCAAATAGATTATCAATAATGGAAATATTCAGCCGCAACATTTAAATCATGTATTATTTATTGGTACGGATCAAAGCTTATATCGTTTTGTTGAAAAGAAAAGAAAAAAGAAATGTGGGCTACTTACTTCACCAGATTTTATGCAGGACAATACACAAACAATATGTGACTGAATTAGGATCATGTTCGTTTATGAACTCAGTACAAATATAATTTAAAGGAAAACATAAAAATTCTGAATAATAGAAAATCAGTTTGAATGGAACATTGCAAAGGTACTAGAAAACTGGCATCGTTTTTAATTGGCAGGTTGCTGTTAAAACGGCACAGCTGAATCATTTACATCATATGAAAAAAATTTATAGCCAAAACAAAAAGCATAACCATTTCCAAACATATAATTCACTGTAAGTAATCCATTTATGACCAACTCAAGGGTTTTAATTATTTCGGAATAACGAATTCCTGTATGCCAACAATAAAAAAAAAAGTACATGTTCAGACGTAAAGTAAAGCGATAACATTCGATTTGCTTCGAAAGTATTTATACTAAACGCGTATACGTTGTGACATAAGATGTTGTCGTCAGCATACAACGTTATTGGAACTAAAAGGCGGCAAACATATATGCCTCAAACACAAGAAGAAAAATTAATTAATTTTTATGAGAGAGCCATTAAATAAATTCTTAACTTTAAAATTATAATTTTTCTTTTGTTATTCAAATTATTTCCGTCATCAGATATACACACGACGACACAAATGTTGTTGTTCAAATGCATATTGTGTACTTAAAAATTAAATGAGAAATGATTTTCAAAATTAAAAGAAAATTTATATTTATTTAAAGTTGGGGTGGGGTGGTAGTGGTGGCGGCGGGTTGGTTATAAATTAATAAAAAATATAAAACAACTTTATAACAAAGGATATTATAAAATTATGTGTTGTAAATATATAGAAAAAATAAATAAATTATAAATATAAAATAAAAAAAAATTAAAAATTCACAAAATAAAAACAAAATAGGATATTTTCTGAGATAAAGAAAAACAAAATCACAAACAAAACACATTTTTTTTTTTTCTATTGAAGTGTTTTTTGTATGTTCGTATTTGTATGTTTTTCATTTTCTTATAATGAATATGGGCATTGATTAAAATTGTTGTGTAATGTTCATATTCTGTTTTATATGTTATTATTTATATATTTTATATATACAAATTTGAATATATTTTAAATAGTGTATTTATATATAAATAAAATAAAAATAAAAATATTGATTTAATTCAATATCGCTTTTATTTCTATTTGTTTGGTTAAAGTAAACGGTGAGTGAGATTTATCTTTTTTTGTTTTTATATTATTATGCTAAAACATTTATAATTTTTTTTTTAAAGTTGTATAGATACCCCAAAAAAAATTCACATTTATTTTTTATAGTATATAGAAAATATATATATGTGCATAAATATTGTTAGTTTTGCCAACATTAAAACATATAAAAAAAAATTTAAACTATGTTAGTAAAAATTTTTAATTAAAAAAAATATCACATCAAATAAATATTTGTTAGAATGATTAAAAATTAATTGTTAATTACACCCTTTTGTTAAATTTATATTAATTATAATTTTTAGTGGTTAATTAAAAATATATATATCAATAATAAGAAAAAATTTAGAAAAAAATCTAGCACCTGTCATTTACTAATTTATCGTTGAAAGGGTTTCGAGGTGGTCGTTTCATTATATCAGATTCAGCACTTTCATATGCTAATGAAATAGCTGGTACCTAAATTTTGGTTTTTTTTTTTTTTTAATTTTTAATTTATAATTTAGAGTTTAAAATAATAATATTATAAAAATGTATATAAATTAAAAAGTTTTTAAATTAAATAAAAATAAAAATAATAAATTATTAGTTTAAAATATGGTTCAGTATTTCGTTCATTGTGGGGGTGGTGGTAAAATCATCAAATTATGTTTTATTGTATTGTATAACAAATACTTCAATTTCAATGCTGAGAATTGTCATTCTCTCCCGCAATGCTCGCCGTTTTTAAAAATGAATTGAATAACTTAAATAATTTCATAATATTCTCAACTGGTTTGCATAAAATACGCAGCTACTTTTTTAATAACAATAGCAGCACAGTTTTCAAAGAAGTTACAAACTTTCGTCAAAACATTACCAATTTATGGTATCTAGCACTTTCATAGAAATTAATCTAATCACCACGCATATTTGTAAACCTTCATACAAAATTTCATCAAATTTGAATAAGAAAGAACCTGATTCTAGAAACTATAGAAAACAATGAATGGGAACTTCCTTGGTAACTATTCTTATAACCCCATTAGCATATAGTATATGAAACATACAAAATTTCATCAAAACTGAATGAGAATCGTTCAATTACAAACATTCATATAAAAAATAAAATTTCATGAAATTTATTAAAGCAAATGTTGAATTTCAAAATTCCAGGATGGCAACATCTTCTCTGATTATAATATATGGGAACGGTTTAAGTTAAAAAGAAAGAAAACATATTTTTTTGTACCATCCTGTAGTGGCATATCAAAATGAAGTAGAATTTGGTAACTAAAAATCGCGACAGATAACACATAATTTAAAGATAAACATAAAAAAAGTGTGTAGAATGCTTCCTATAAATTTTCGCATACAAATGAATGAATACTTCTCAATATAAAATCAAAACATAATAATAATAAAGCACATTTAATTCTATAATTCCTTGCTATAGATAGAATGGATAATCACACATTATACCGGTACCATGAATTTATGAATATATTTAGATATTCATAAATACAGAATCCACTTCATAGACACAAATATTATAGAAGGAAACACATAATACAATTAAAAAAGAAACAATAGAATGTTTTGTATGGAATGAAAATATTTGTATAAGCACAAGATATTTTTTTTATTATTATTCTAATTGTTATTGAAATTAAATGGTACGGGATATTAAAGAGTAATTATAATAATAATATAGAAAACCATTGAAAAAAAAAAGATAGTTTACAATCTTTTTTATACACAATCAATACTTGACCAACAATTTTTATATTATAGTCAAAATTCTTTGAATAATATTGTGCTTCGAAAAATCTATTTTAAGGTTTTCGATAATGATTTAATTGATTAAAATATATAATAGTTTACACACAATAGGAGTAAATAGAGAACAAAGAACCAACATGAAATGTTTAAAATCGTTTATGATGGTGATTTCAGTTGAGGGTGAATATTTTCTGTATTTCAAAAATAACCGCAATAACCGTTTTTATATTATTTGGAAAAATAAATTAAATGTTTGGTATTTTGACTTCCATTCGATTCCGGTTATATACCTAATATTTCGAAACAGAAGGTACGTTTAGAGATGTTATATTTTTTCTACTACAAAATTTTCATTATATTATAATTTCATCAATTAATTAATAAATTTAAAATATAATTTTTAATTTTTCTTGCTATACTTTTATATTATAATAGCATTTTGATTTTCTGTCTTAAAATATATTTGCATAATTTTCTATGTTACATACATCTTAACAAACTAGCAGAATCGGAAGGGTTACTCGTAAATATAAATTCCAATTCAACAGATCTAGCATAATGTGTATGCTCATTGTTATTATGGAAAATGTGATTTAAATTGCATATGATTAGCGAAATATTCAAAATTGATGTGTGTAAACTAAATAAATAAATTCATTTTATGATTATTAATTTTCTATATGTTATTAATAAAACCGAGGCTGTGGGACTAATATTGAACGATTCACTTTATCAAATATATTTGTGTAATCTTTTTAAAAGAAAATTCTCCACATTTCTCTCCATTTCATGCCGAAATTTAATAAATATGAAATCTTTATTAGATCATATATGTGTGAGTGTGTGTGTGTGTGTGAAATAGAAAGTTAAACATATAAATTCATTTTCATATATGTTTTCATCAAATTTTTTCCAATCATATAATAATAAAAATTTATGGACGCTATTAAACGCACCCACATTTAATTTAATAAATTTTATGTTTCATAAATAAATTTGCACGCAGAGCATTTCATTAGCAATAAATTATTATATAATAAAATAAATATAGAGAGTTGAAAAAAAAAAATAAAATTTATTTTTATATTTGAGAGAAATAAAAAAAAAAGATTAAATTTAAAAATAATAAAATTACAAAAGGAAAATTATTGTATTTAAGAAAATTTTTTTATATGGACATGATATTTTTAATGAATCTTCATTTTTAAATAAAAAAATTATTATTCTTTCCAATTATAAATTTTACGTATTTTTTCTCATTCTCATGTCACAATAAAAAAAAAATGTATTTTTAATGAAAAATTAAATAAAAATAATAATAAAAGAAAAAATCTAGCTTTTATCTGTTTTTTATTTTCTTAATTTATTTTGGGGTGGTGAGATAATTATTTTTATCTAGCGCAATATTTATCACTGAAATTTTATTTTACCTCTCGTTGACCAGATTATCAAACCATGGATTTCGAGGACGTCGTTTCATTATATCGGATTCAGAACCTTCATATGCAAGTGAAATAGCTGGTATCTAAATATGAAATCCGCCATAGTTTCTATTAATTTTTATTGAATTTCTTGGTTTTTTATTTTAGTAATTTAGAAAAATGAAATGAAATTTATGGAAATACAAGAGAGGAAAATTGATATTTATATAATAATAAATAAATATTTCTCTCTTATTTTTCATTTTTCCCATATGTTTGTGTTTCATTATGTATTTATCGTTTAAGAAGTATTCAATTTTGTTGATTTATTATTTCATAATAATCATGAATGAATAATAAATATAATTTTAAATAATAATAAAAACCAAAAAAAAAAATGAAATAAAATTTGATTAATAAATTAATTAATCATCCTGTTCGTGTGTCATCCTCTACTAATAATCTCATTTTTTATCGTAATAATATATTATTATTATTATCATCAACTTCTTTTCTTTGTATCATAAATATTTTGTTTTTCTTTAAACATTGTTTGTATTATATAATAAAATTGATTTAAGAAAATAATTAAAAAAAAACACTCACCATGTCCGTTCCCAAATCAATACATAAAATTGTAACTGTGCCTAATGGTAGAGGAATGTCCAATAAAATGAAGGCCAAAAATGGTGAAATTTCTGGAATGTTCGATGTTAATGTATATGCAATAGATTTTTTTAAATTATCAAAAATTAAACGACCCTCTTCAACACCAGTTACAATTGACGCAAAATTATCATCAAGTAAAATCATGTCAGCCGCCTATATTTATTGGTAAAATAAATTGGAACATAATATTAATAAATTGTATATAAAATATTAATAACGACGGTGAATTAAATTAATATGGCCCTTGTGTTATTGTATATTTCTTATTTTTTAAAAATTACAATTATAATTTTCACCATATTTTAATGGGCTCAATTTTAATGATCAATATATGATTAAATTTAATCAAATTATATACATTGATTAAATAATAATTAATAAAATTTTAATAACAAAATTCATTTCAAAATAATACCATAATATCCCATAATAAATATTTAATATATTAATAATAGTATAAATATATTGATAAGAATAAATTCATTTAATCTCTTTTAAAAATTTTGTATTGATTTTACGAATAATTAATAGACGTGAATAAACACACAACGACCGGACAATACAAAAACCAAAAATCTATAGATAATTCTGTTTTTATATATGATGTATTTGTAGTACATGTTCATTTTTATTTGTTTAAAACACACACACAACAAAATGAATAAATATCATGTTACAGACATTATGGCAATACATTTTATATATAATACACAAATTAGTCGTAGTATATTATAAATACGCAGCGAGATATAATATAATTTATGATATTGATTGTTGGTAAACAAAATTATATAATATAAAAATATGTAAAAAAAAAAAAAATTCTTACTTGTTTTGAAACATCAGATCCAGCAATACCCATAGCAACACCAATATCAGCTTTTTTCAATGCAGGTGAATCATTAACACCATCACCAGTTACAGCTACAATAGCACCCATACGTTGACAACCTTCAACAATAATTAATTTTTGTTGTGGTGATGTACGAGCGAATACAATTTCAGTATGATAACGTAAAATTTCATCTAATTGATCGGTTGAAACATCACGTAATTCGGCACCATGTACAACAGCTGCTTTAGCTTCACGTGGATTAACTTCTGATACGGGAATATTTAAACGTTGTGCAATATCTTCAATAGTTTCATTACCTTCACTAATAATACCAACAGATTTTGCAATAGCTTTAGCTGTAATTGGATGATCACCAGTTACCATAATAACTTTAATACCGGCCGAACGACATTTGGCAACGGCATCGGGTACAGCAGCACGTGGTGGATCAATCATAGACATTAAACCGACAAAACGTAAATTATCTAATGGGAAATTGACTTCATCGGTGTTAAATTTAAAACCATTTGGATATTTATCGGATGGCAATAAAACATCACAAAAACCAAGTACACGTTCACCAAGTCCACCCAATTCTAAATATGCATTATTGAATGCTTCTTTCATCTCTTCGTCCAACACCTTTTCTTTGCCATTAATAAATATTGTTCCACAACGTTCTAAGATACGTTCTGGTGCACCTTTCATTACTAATAAATAACGGGGATCATTAGCATCATCGGTTTCATGGATTGACACTTGATATTTATTAGTTGAATTGAATGGTACTTCGGCAATTTTTTTGTTACGTTTACGTATTTGCATAACATCACCTAATGCCAATTCCATACATTTTAATAATGCCGCTTCGGATGCATCACCACTAACTTCTTTCTTCAATATTGAAACACCATCTTGACCACCTTTAAATTCAGCACGATTACATAATGTTGCGATCCGTGACAATGCTTTAAAACCGGGTGATGTACGATCATATTGTACACCCGATTGATCTTCAGTTGTATCGGCTTCAATAATTTGATTGTCAAACCACATATGGGCTACGGTCATACGATTTTGTGTTAACGTACCAGTTTTATCGGAACAAATTGTCGATGTTGAACCCAACGTTTCAACAGCTTCCAAATTTTTTACTAAACAATTTTTCGATGCCATACGTTTTGCTGTCAATGTTAAGCATACGGTTACGGTTGCCAATAAACCTTCGGGTACATTTGCTACAATAATACCAATTAAGAAAATAACAGCATCTAACCAATGGTAACCCAAAATGAATGCAATTACGAAAAATGTAACACCCAAAAATACAGCAACACCCGTAATTAAATGAATAAAATGATGGATTTCTTTTGCAATTGGTGTTTCACCGGTATCCAAACCAGATGCTAAACCAGCAATACGTCCCATTACTGTATGATCACCACAACTAATAACAACACCTTTGCCTGTACCTTCAACAGCATTTGTAGAGAAAAATGCTAAATTTTTTGTTTCCAATGGATTTTCATGTGTAAATTCAGGACCACGTGATTGTGGTTCGGATTCACCTGTCAATGATGAATTGTCAACCTTCAAAAAAGAAAAAAAAAAGCAATTAGACTATAATCAATTGAAAACTGCTTCAACTTATGAAGAATTAAGTCCAATTATACATGAAAAAAAAAAAAAAGAAACCATACAAAACTAATTCGAAAAGACAAAATATTATGCAAACTAATAGTTGTTTAGTATATCATTTACGTACACACCACACAAACAACAAATCATCATTATATTAGATAGAATATAGTATTATAATACACATTCATACTTAAATTAATAATTTATTTATGTCATTTGAATATGTGTGACCTGTTTTTATTTTAATTCATATATTTTCTAATGTATCTTTTTATAAACATTCTTTCTTTTTTTTTTTATCAATCATCTCACTCTGTCTCTCATCTCAAATCATCTTTCCAATTGCATTTATAAAATATTTTTGTATTATTTAATTTATAGAATAAATAAATAAATAAATAAATAAATAAACACACTCATACATTCAATGAGTTGAACACCATGAAAATTGTATATACATATAAATTTTTTGTATTGAAAAACATAGAACACATAATCATTAATTTAATTCAATTTATTCAATGTTAACATGACGAGAAAAAGAGATGTGTAATATAAAATTTAAACAAAATAATTGAAAAATAGTTTTTCTTTTCATAAAATTATAAAATATTTACAATTTTAAAACTATAAATAAATTGTAGATTTAAATTCAATTGATAAAATTATATTACACTGCAATTCATTATCAGATTTTCAAACACATTGGTAACATAATTAATTAACATATGTATGGATGGAATGCATACTGCCATTACAAAATTCTAAAAGAAAATCTTTAACATTATTTTTACATGATATTGTGAAAAATTTTTACAAAATAATTAAATTGCAAGGTTAACGCCAATCCCATTTTTATTTATTATCTCTTCGATAAAAAAATACATATGATCAAATGAACTTGATTTTATTCATAGATAAATGATGGATTGTTTATTTGATAATTTTGTATAGTATATATAAATGACCTTACACAAATTAGTAATATATCCGTTTAAATTTAGTTCAATTCCTATTATATTATAATGTACTTATAGTCGTTACGTCGGTACACATACATTTGTGTATGTTTATTGCAAAGGTTAAAAATATAATCGAATAATTACATATAGTTAGATAGTATTGAAATATATAACTAATTAAATGATAATGTTTATACGTGCCCTGCTTAATAATGAAGATAAAGCCACATTTTCATAATAATATGCACTATTTTAAGTGCAGTCATCAGTTATTGACTGTGGCTGTTCAAAAGTAATTTACTTTAATTGTGGTTGCGAAAACAAAATCAATTCACAAAAATCGGTTTGAATGAATTTAATGAAACCTTTTTGAAAAAAAATTTGCAATGCAAAAAAATAATTTAGTCTTGGTGGTGGTAATAGTGCCACATCTTCGATCATTACCGTCATCATCAAACCGTTCTTATATTAATATAATTACTAATTATTTATAGTATATCGAAATATATAAATGTTATACTAAAACGCTATTTTTAATAAAATATATATCTATTTTTATATTATGCGATAATCGAAAGGAAAAATTAAAAAAAAAATAAATAAAAGATTATCACTAATTTTAGAAAAAGAAAAATTAAGTTTAATCTTTTATGTATACAACACACCACCACACAATCCGAAGGACAACATTTTTTTTACTACAATATTATTTAATATAGACTTTAAAAATTATAATGATAATAAAATATAATTATAATGATAATTTTTTTGTAGCGCCTTGTGATAGAATATGACAACAAAAAGATTACAATATAATTAAAGTTTAAAGTGTGTTTTTACCTTGAAATTTCTTGCTTCAATAATTCGAATATCAGCTGGTATTCTATCACCAAATTTAACTTCAACAACATCACCAAGTACTAAATCTTCAGCACGTAATGTTAATTTTTCACCTTCACGGATAACAGTAGCAAATTGGGGTACCATATTTTTAAATGATTCCATAATTTTTGAACTTTTTGATTCCTATATAAAATAATAAATTTTTTGTTTTATAAATATATTTTTTAAAATAAAAATCAATTATTTATATAAATATAATACCTGATAATATGAGAATATACCAGTTACTATAACTACAGCTGCAAGTACAATACCCAAATATAAATTATCATCTGCTGGTTCTTCACTGGTACTTGCTTGAATTGAATAGGCAACAAAACATAATACAGCGCCAATCCACAGCAGAAGGGCAAAACCTCCGAAGAGATTCTTACAAAATTTCACCCATTCAGGTGTTTGTTTTGGTGGTGTTAATGCATTGGGTCCATCACGTTCTAAATTTTCTTTGGCCTTTGCATGACTGAGACCCTATATAAAATAAAGGAAGAATAAGAAAAAAAAAATTATTAAATTTAAATAATGGCAAAAAAAATTAATTACGAATATTATTAAAGACGTTGTTTCATTCAATATTCGAATTACAATTAAAATCGATGTTAAATGTAATTTATGTTAAGTTTCAAGACGGCAACAAACCAAATCTTATGAATTGTATACTAATGATGTTCATTTTTATATAAGATAATAAATATTGTTATCAATTATGAGGTTCCATTTAAAAAATAAAGACAATAAATATTTATTTACTTTTTATTTTATATTTATGTGTTTAATTATAAACGATAAATTACGAAATTATAAATAAAGGAATTATTGTTTACAATATTACAAATTAATCAATTAATCAAATTGCGTATATTATCGATTGATAGTATTTATACGAAACAAATCAATAAATAATTAAAATACAATAAGAGATAGATTTATGAATCACTGATGACCAGGATGATAATATAAGTTTTAAGATTTAGTACGCAACACTAGAACTATGCGAATTTGTCAGGGAAGCTTCCAGGCAGTATTTATGGAGCCTGGAGGCAAGCAATTGTTTATCGTAGGCAATTACAAGTTATAATAGCACCTTATCCATGCACGATTGTAAAACCCAACCGGCCTCGGTACCAAAATCAGTAAACAAAAAATTCGAAAATGAAAATATCATCGTTTAGTAAGAGAATTGATATTTTAAACTTTCAAGGAAATATGTTCAAATCATTTTAAAGGTGTATAGAACGGTCAGTTGCAAAGCCTTTAAGAAACGCAAATTTGAATTATTTAGAATAAATTGGACACACCAGTCCAATGATTCATAAAGTCATATTGTACAACATATATTATACATAAATTTAAATCAGGTATTATTTATTTTAATTTAATTAAATACACATAAATATATAAATATATATTTAAAATCGCAATGCCTGCAATGCGTATTTCATTCAAAAAAAATCCATATATTAAAAAAAAACAGTTGGTAACACACAACATATTTGGGAAAATGTAAACAAAATTATTGATAAGACAAACTGAAAAAAAAAAACCGGTCAATGACGACAAACTCAAAAAAATAAAAATTAAAAAAAAAACTGATTTACGCTAATGATTGTCTTACTTAAATTCATCAATATCTATATACATTAATACTTAATTAATTAACATTGAAAATGGATAGCCAACGTGCGTAGTACACACGTTCATTATAAGATATTTGTAATTTATAAAATAAATACAATGTATTAAAATTAAATTAATACACAAAAATTGACGCAAAAGGATTAATACATTTTTAACACCTTTTAATACTTTAATAAACATTTTCTGTTATATATATAAATATATATAGGTTAAGTTCCAAATACGTCAAAACAATTAAGAATATAAGATATAGATATGAATATATATATAGATATGGAAATGAAATGTATTTTATTTATTCGTTATTATTGAATGTACAAATAATATAAATTTTCTCTAACTTTGTATATGTGTTTTTAAACAGTTGTTTTTATTAAATTGATATTAATGGTCATGTATACACGTGAAGAGGATTCAGTTGCGCAATGCAGTTTGAGTAGCTAGTTAAATTGCGATAATGTTTAAGAAACATATTTCAGTATTTTTTTTATATTGAAAATTACTTCATTGAATTGCCATCAGTTCGTGAATGAAATATAGTTAATTGGGTAACGGGACGAAAAAAGGAAACCAAATAGTGGTCTGATTTGATATTGCCCGAAATATATTTATATTATTCATATTTTACACTTGGTACCGCGTGCATCTATAGTTGCATGTTAAATCATTATACGATACAGATGAATTATGATGGTCAATATAAATCTGTTGTTGAATTTTTCAATTGGTTACAAAAAAAATTAATTTTTTTTATTATAAAGATTTCATGAGAGTCTTTATTTATTCATTTACACAAATTTTCGACTTTGTATAAAATACAAAAACAGTCTGTTTTGGTAATATTCAATACGATATTCTTGCAAATATACTAATCGGTATATATCGGGAGTAGAAAAATATGGTTTTAAGACGAAACATCAAATTTTCGGTTATTTTTAGGACAGTTGCATAGAAAACCGTTGTTTTGTTCTCCTTTATTTTATTTTTATTAATTTATTTAATATTCATAAATGGTTAATTATATTGTAGTATTTGCATTCGTTTGCACTTTTTTGACAGAAATTGAATTCTACAACGCAACAATTGTTAACCATTGGATCCAATCTATTCATCAACACAATTATCGATTTTTGTGTATATATATTTGTTGACATGCGTATATTCGATCGATCGGAATAAATGGTAATCACTTGGAACCAAACTAGACGAATATCTACTATGTGTGGCTGGAGAATCTCTACATACAGTGGCAAAGAATCACTTTTATGCAATTTTATACAATCGATGAACGTTTTTGTATATTAATCTATCATACAAATGATCAAATGAATAATTGCTAGAAATGGATAAAATTCTGTGGTAACTGTTTCCTGTGTATTTCTTGTGGAAAATCCATTATATCTTAAAATTTTGCTTAATCTTTATTAAACTCATGAGAGTATAAATAGAAAATACGTTAAGTTACTTCAATCATGAATATTAGTTTAACCATAATGTGGTAGTTTTATTGTTCAATAAAATTGTAGAAATGAATTTCTAAACCAAACAAGGATTACAATCAAAATTGTTGTATTACATATTTCTTCTATATACGTTATTTAAATAGAAAATTTTTAAGAAAATTATCTTTTAATAAAAAACGATGACAGTTTTTCTTATTTCAAAAGTTTTACTTACTATAAAAAGTCATAAAAATTCTTTTTTTATAATATATATTTTACGTGAGCACATACTCTTTAATAATAATCGTATTTTAAATTATGATATATAAAAACAAAAAATCACATATTTTATAAATTAACAAACATTCTACCCACACCGCTGCCTCACACACAACCATTAAATAATTTTGTAAATATTTTTCTTTATTTTTTTATTAAGAGCGATAAGAAAATGTTACTTTTCGTTATTTTTGTTTAATTATATATTTAATACAATAATAATAATAAAAATTAAATATTTATATTGTGTACTTAATTGGTATACAACAAACTTTATATTATATGTGTACGACAGAAAAATTTGCAAACAATTAGTATATGTGTATTTAATATATGTGGGGCTGGCTGTGGGGATACATAGTCTAACAATATTGTATATGTGTATTGAGATTTAATTAATAAAGCAGAAAATCATATAGTTTAATGCAATATTTAACCGGTCATATTTTCTGGCGTATATTGGCGTATTTAGATAAAATAAATAATATTTTCTATATTTTAATTCATAAACAATTATCAAAAATATACTTACATTTTCCGGATGTGTTTGAAATCTTTGATATAATTCCTCTGATGTAATCTTATGATAATCGATGTCCAACTCTTGTTTTAGATCATCTAAATTTTCTTTTTTCGCCGCTTTTTTTGCCATTTTACGTCTTGACTAGATTTGGTATTTTTTTTTTGTGTTTTAAATAAAATAAAAATTTTATACAATAATTAATTAAAATTAAACTATTCGCACAGGTAACAACAGCACTCTATATGAGCACGTTGTTTTTACACGATATTATATTTATTTATTTAAATAAAATATAATTAATTTGCACAGTGTAGACTTATAAAATATATATTTATTATAATTAATTTTTAATTTTTAAAAAAAAAAATTAAAAAGTTTAATTAATTATCAACTAATCATTTTAGATTATATTTTTATAAATATATTTGGTGTGCGATAAAATTATTTATTTATATATAGTTTAGTTTCGTTTTATTTTTATATAATAATTTATAAAAGCGTGTATTTTTAAAAAAAAAAAAAAAACAGAGAAACACTCGGTAAAATTTTATTTTATATAATATTTATTGTGTGATGTTTTCACTTCAACAAATAAAATAGAACTGACGGAAAATTTTATTATCAAATCAACACTTACTCGCGCCATATATACTATTTTTTTCCTATATACATTATATAAATATAAAATATTTATATACAATTACTTATAATTATTATATATAAATACAAATGTATATAAGTACAAATGTATATAAGTACAAATGTATATAACTACTTGCGTACATAACATTTTCAAAGAGCATTTGATTTAAGATAATTATGAATAGATAACAATTGATGTGATTTTGAGATAATTATTATTTTATTTTTATATTTTCTATATTATATAGATTAGATAATTATTGTAGATTTATTTTTAATTTTATATGAACACAATACTTAAGTAATGTGTCTTTTCTTTTAATTATACTGCAGATTGGATTTACAATTTTTTGTGTTTTTTTTTTTTTTCATATGTCGATCGAGCATATATGAAGAAGAAGAAGAAGAAAAAAAAAATTGCGATAAGATTTTTTTTTTTGCCATAATAAATATACATAAATTTTGAATTTAAAAAATATGACGAAATTTCCAACGACGTCATTTTTCATTAGCAAAAATGTTGCGACCACGTTTTATTTGAATGTTTACAGATAATTTTGTATATAAATATAGTGTGTATTTTTGTACATTATTATATAGTTAATTGAATTGAACGTACGTGTACGTGTATGTGTATTATTATTATTATATGTTTTTTGCTACATATTTGTTATTTAATTTTACTTTAAATTACTTTTTTACACATAGAGATTAAAATTTTTATATTTTACATATAATTAGATATGTTTTTGTGTGTGTAATGAGAATTTAATAAATATATACACAGAAAGTGGTACATATGGAAAAATAAAACAGCGAATATGATATATGTGATGACTCATCCAAATGATAAGAGGACAAAAAAATACCATATGGATATAATTTTGTTTTATTTAAAAATTATAATGTATTTTAAGTCATTAAAGAACTTTATATAAAACACTTCTTGTATATAAAATATAATTCATTCAAAATATATTACTGTGAGTATTGTATTGAGTTTAAACTGACGACGGTAACAAAAATATTCCATTGAATACAATATTTTGAACAAATCCGCTTGTAAATACAATAGTTTCAAAATTACTTTTTATTTAACTCAAAATAATAATGTATATTGAAGTTATAAAAATCATTTATTGTTGGGCCACGAATTTTTCAAACATCTCTTGTATATATAATTTGATTTATATATAGCAATGCAGAAGATTAGCAATTTTATCTATATTAATTTGTATATATATTGTACATATATTGTTCAGTATAGATAAAAATTTTCCATCTTTTTTTCTTTTTATCAATGACAACATACGCGTGGTGTGTCACAAGATGTATGACTGCAATATATATATATATATCCATGTCGAGCCTATGTAGGTACACATAGTATGCGTTTTTGCTAAATAGGAAAATAAGAATAACAAACAATACGAAAGTCAAGGATATTTTTGCATATGAAGAAGACGTCTGGTCTTAGAGTAGCTTGAAAATTTGAAAATTTTTTATATTTAATTTTGATATTGGTGATTTGAAAGTGAATAACAAATATCAATATGATCATCATAAAAACAAATATCAATATGATCATCATACTAAACTACAACGATAATTTTTTCGATGATGGTTCACACAATAAACACGGAAGAACTTACATATAGAAACATTAAATTTTGATAAGATCATTAATTGTGTTTTCAAAGAATACATTATGTTCAAATATCTATGATTTTTATTTAAGCAGTGTGTTTTTGTATGAAATTCTGCTTTAAAAAAAAAAAATCTGCTCCAATTTCAAAATATTATTCTGCTAGTATAAATTGTTCTGTGCAGAAAAAAAAATTGATTTGCACATTTCGCAGAATTTCTTTTATTTTTAATTTACCTCTATTGAACAATGAGTGAAAATTCTAATGTAAATTCCGACAAATTTCTACTCAGTTTTTATATATTTCCATTTCATAAATTTTTATTTGAAAAATAAACAAAACAAAAAATGTCGTGAAAATAGTCAAACTTTTCACATTGTTCCGTAAACATTTTGTTGAAGCAGTTGCAGCTACGTATAACATTATAAAATTTTAGAATATGATTTTTCCATTTGTTTTGGTACACTACCTAAATATTTTTATCATTCATTCGACATTCCCGCATTGGTATATAATTTACAAACCATTTTTTTTTTTCGATTATCCTGAAAATTTAAACTAATTATATAAATTCCGAATACTATGTGCTGGAATTTTGTTAGAACGGTTGAACACGGTTGAGAATTTTTCTATTAAAATAGAAAAAGCAATGTGTTATAATTTAACATACTATGACTTGCATTGCCTTTTAAGTTGCATGACTTTATTTTTACCTCTTGTTTCGCGCTTAAAAGATTAATAAATAGATATTTCCATATCAATAAATTGAACAGGATCTTGTATAGATAATTTTCTATTTTGCTCCTCATTTTCTGCCTATATTTTTTCGTATAATATATTATATAATAAAATGCAATAATAAACTATAGAATTTAAAATTCTATCTATTTGGAATTATATTACAATATTTTATTATGAAAAATAAACTAAAAAATATATAAATAAATACTGGTAATATCTGCAGTTAAATTAACCTCCCATGATTCAAAGGGCAACAATTATTGTTATTATATATATCCTTAAATTTTGATATAAATTTTACCAACAAATATTATAAACCATATTTTTATAATTCACTGTGCAATTTAATTATTATATAAAAATTATTATTATTATTATTATTATTATTATTATTTTATTTATTTAAAAATATATTTTACTATAATATTATAATGTAATACATAAAATTACCTTTTCTTATATATATATATATATATATATATTAAAATACATATTAAACATATATAGTTAGTATATTATTTAATATATATATAGAGAGTAAAAGTTTTTATTTTATCTATTTATTGATATTAAAATTAATAGTTATTCATAAACATACCTTGTTTTTTAATTGAATATAAATATGACCATATTAAAAATCATATAATTAATTGATTTATATATAAATATAAATATGTGTGTTTGTATTTATAAGTATTTATATATATATATAAATTATTAGATGTATGAGTGAATTAAATTGATAGAAAAATTAAAATTAAAATACCCATTAACAAAAAAAACAATTAATAAAATAATAAATTAAATTAAATTAAATTAAATTAAATTATAAAAGCAAACAAAACTGAAAGCATTTAAAAATTTCATTGCAATGAAGAAATAATGAGAATAAAAATGAAAATTTTACTATTAGTAGAAAATGTACGTTATAATATATTTATATTTTATTTATTGTTGGTGCTACGCTTTGTCGGCCAGTTTTTATATATGTGCAATATATATAGTAAAAGCAATATTATTTTATGTATATGATAAATTATTAACTAAATTATATAAAATAATATTATAATTAATTATAAGAATGTATAAAATGATCCTATATTTATAAAGTTTCAAAGGAAATCTAATTGTATTGTTGGTTATTTTACCCATAAGTAATAACAATTAATTACAACACAACGAAAAATATGTTTGTTGTTAATAATTTTCAAAATAAATGGATTCTTTATGGTAAGAATAATTATAATTAAAAACCCAATAGAGTAACATAATAAGAATCAATATATAAAGTACTCAACTTTATACAAAAAAAATAAATTTAAGCACATATCAATTTTAGAATACAATATCAAAAAAAAACACATGTATTGAAAAAAAAACAAACCTTGACATACACGAGAAAATCGGTTGTTATAATCAATTTTTTCTCAATTTTGCAAATTTAATATTATTATTATTATTATTATTATAACATCAAAAGTTGTAAATCAGGTTTAAGTTGTTTTTTTTTTTTATTATTATATGATTCAAGTTTATTATTAAATAAAAACATGTGGTGGTGCCTGCTTTTTTGTTATTGGCTTTTCTGTATATATGTAATAAAACTTTGTGAAAATAAAATCTATCTATCGCGCGTCATTAAGTTTTATTAATATATATATTTTATCTTTGTAATACATTTTTCTATATATCACATATAAAAAAAGATATAAGATTGATATTTTTCTTTAAACGATTGAAGATTTTTAATTTATTTGTAGTGTATTATATGATTCGAAATAGCCTCCCAATCTCTATATAACACTCGGTGCATATATTATATATCATATTTTGTTTGACTTTGTTGTACATGTTTTATTTAACAAAATCACATATACATACTACAAGTATAAATTATGTATTTAGTGTCTATTATTATTAGAATCGTTTATCATAAAATTTATTCATCATTGAATTTGGTACTAAATATAGACAAAAAAAATAGCAGCATGGAATAATAACCACTTCAACAAAAAAGCAAACTCTTTTATTTACATTTGAAATTTAATATTATGGCGATAGGTATATTGTGATTATTTTTATTTTTTTTTTATTATAATTTTATTCATACACAAAAAGATTTTTATTATTGTACGAGAATAATATATATAAATAAAATTAAAGAATGATCGCAGTTTAAAATTCTCGAAATTTTAATACATGTATTTGTTTATGCCAAACGAATATATGTGTATGATAGAGTATAGGATATGCTGACACAGTTAAACAAAACTATTTATATTTACACAAATGTAGTTAAAACTTAAATAAAATATAATATACGAAATTTGTGCTAGGAAAATATTTTTTAATTTTATTATTAATAAAAAGTATATCTGTCGGTTCAATATAGAGCTATATGAACTATGAACACACATGATAGATTTAAAACTAATATAAGATAATAAAAGATAAGATAAGATAAGATAACATAAGATAAGATAAGATAAGATAACTGTTAAAGATAAATTAATTAAATAAGTCACATTTTCTATATACTATTTAAGAATAGTTCTATTTTCGGTGACGGAATTTTCTAATTAAAATATCACTATATTTTTGTTTAACATAGACGGTTTGAAAGTAAACAAATGACAATAAATTTAAAATCTATTATTTTTAATTACAATATTATGATTACACTGACATCAAAAATGGAAAATGTACCATAGAGTTTCGAACGCTTAAATTGATTTTAAATGAAAATGTAGTACAACATCGAAATCATAAATCATAATAATCTGAATTTTAAATATATATAAGATCATAATATAGAAAATTGTATATGGATGCCTTTGATGTTTTTATTTGAAAAATCCAAGAAGAGGAACAAAAAAATTAAACAATAAAAATAAATGCTCAAAACTGCCACTTTTAATTTAAAAACTGGTGAAACATATACCACACCACATTGTGCCGCTTGAATTATATTTTATCATATTTTTTTTGTTAATTATAATATAAATGATTTTTAAATGAATAATACAATTGTATTTTAAATTACGATTATAAATTTTATTTTTTTAGATAAAATAATTTTTATATCGCCATATATATTCAACCACAAAACCACTTTATTATTATAATAATACAGGACAGGGCAAACCAAATAAAGTCTGAACGACTATTATGAAAAAAAAAAACAAAGCATTTTTGGAAAAAAAATTGAAATCAGTTTATCTTTAGGAGATTTTCTATAGTGAAATACAAAAATTTTTGTTCAACATATATTTTTTCATGATTTTTCAGGGAGATTTCATTTTTAAAGAGAAATTTAGCCCAATTTCAAAATTTTCTTTTTATAAAGAAATATTTGGGTAACGTAATATGTGCTACGTATTGTAACTGCTGGAATGAACGTACTCAAAATTATATGTGTATTTAGTTCAAATTTTTGGTTCATTCTGTTATTTATTAAAGAAAAAAGTAAATGAAAATTATAAAAATAATTTTATTTATATATTACTGCAATAAAAGTAAATAAATCGTATGAATAAATGTTGACACAGACGTGTTAAATATAAGATTTTTTGCAATGCCATTTCGCAATATTATGATAATTTAGAACAATTATATATATATATATTAGTTGTACATGTGTGTCTATGTATGCGCTATAATAATAATAATAATTATATAAATAATAATAAAACAAATCATAATGATGATGATGATTAAATAAAACAAACATATTAATTTAAATAAAAAAAAAAATGATAACTAAAAAAAAAATAAAAAGAAAATCATAAAAAAAAAAAAAAATAGTGTAATTACTACCTTAAAAAATCCATCAGCTGTAATATTATCGTCTGGCACTGTTGCAACAGTGGCGACTCGGTACGAGTCCGTCCTTCCATGCTACATAAAACAAAAAAGCATAACACAAAAAATAAAAATTATATGAAGATGAAAAATGATAAAATAATAAAAACAAAAAACAATAAAAAAAAATAATTAATTATTTTTTTTCTCTGAACAAATAACAAATAAAAAAATTAAATAAAAATCAAATGCATGTTGAGGAAAATTAATAAATAAAAAAAAAATATATATAAAAAACATAACAATTTAGCATAAATACATCGCTATAAACATAAATAATTATGTAGCATATTTTAACAAAAAAAAAAAAAAAAACAAATAAATAAATTAAAATTAAAATTTAAATTAAAAATAATTATTATAAATGAAAAAATTAATAAAAAATATCTGTATATTTTTTTTCCCATGTTGTGTTTTTTTTTTGTGTATATATAAAATTGTTGTTGTTTTTATTAAAATTAATTAAACATTACGCTATTTATTAAATTTTATTATTTATATAAATTAATAACATAAATTTGAGCGACCAATTAAATACGAATCCATGAAATATTATAGCTAAGTTTTAATAATTTATTAATTAATAAAAGTATAACTGCCTTTTTTTTTCTCTAAATGTTACAATTTTGTGTTAATTTAATATTTCTAAGGACCAATTTTACTAACAAGGTCATCTTACTCTTGTATGTCCATGTAAAAAAATAAAATAAATAAAAGGTTTGAGGTAGGAAAATATTGTAAGAATACGACAAATTTTAATTGAACTCTTAAAATGGCTATAAAGTTATTTAAATATTTTAAACTTTATATAAAAAAATATTTCAATGTATCTGTAATCTTACACGTTACATCATTTGCCTAAAAATAATTTTCGTATTTAAATTTACAATATAAAAATATTGTAAATTCGGTGTATTATAAGGTTTTAAATACGTGTTAATTTGTTGATATTATATAACTTTCAAACTATATATTTGGGACTTGACACAGATTTACCTTTTATATTTGTTTTTAATTATTTACAAATACATATGCCATGCCTGATGAGATGGAATGGATATTGGAACCCGAACCAATGTTGAATTTGTATTGAACTAATTATTAATAATTTTTTTTCTATGGTATAGTAAATAGCCCATAACTTTTTTTTAACATATATTTTATTATTTCTTTATACCGCCAATTAAAATTGTTCAAACGTCTTGTTATTTATAAAAAACATTTAAAAATAAATACATTTATTTATTATATTTATTTTGTAACCGCAATCAAAATGTTTATCTATTTTATATATATATAATTTATACCGCATATGTAAATAATACAATATAATAATATTATAATATATTTTGTTGTATAGTGAAAAAAGTATTAGGTTAATTTAAAAATTAAGTACATCAATTTTTAAAGTATATGTTGGCATAAATATATTTGTTTGCTATTTTGTTTGTTGATTGCAGTTTAACCAACCAGTGTGCACGAGTGTATAATACTTCAAATTAAATATATAATATAAATATAGTGAACTTAAACATACAATACATAGAATTATTTTTAATACTATTATTACTATTATTATTATTTATTATACATAAATTACAACAAGTATAATACTATAAAATAAATCCACTGGCAACCATACAATTTTGAAAATAATTCATTTTTATTAATGATATTATTTTATTATAATTTTGTTATTTATACAATTTATATTGGATAGTTATACAATTTCTGTTCGAAAAATAACAAGAACGACTTCTTGAGAATTGAACTGAAAAAATTGCTTGACAAAAGGTGAATTTTAAAGTATGTTCCATGTATTTACATCTGCATTTGACAGATTACTAAAAAATTGCATCGAATTGATCATTCCAAAAACATCATTAAAAACACTAGAAGAAGTGACGATAATTTATAAATTGTAATTATGATACAGAAACATGGTGTTTTGCATACAAGGCAGAAATAAAGTAAAGAATTGCATTCACCATATGAAGATCACTGATTTGAAGAAGTCTAAAATCAAAACAATAATCATTTGTATATTTGCGATTCCAAAGGTATTAATAATCACCTCAAAAACTTTATTTCAAATGGAACCAACGGTTAATGTATTGTATTACTTTGGTGTTATTACAAAGTTTGCTAAACAGTATTCGTCGTCGTTCGTCATTCAGTGATGACAAGATATAAAGAAAATCATTTGATGATGAACTAGTTGAACATGCAAATCGATATATAATTCAGTTGAAAGAGATTATTTCCAACAAAATAAAATTAGTTTTGTAAAAATTAATTAATCGCCATTCCATCCATTCCGGTAAATTTGCAGACAGATAATATGTTATTATATAATTTAATTTATTTTTGAATAGAATGTACGTCAATTGTTTACACTGTTTAACATTTTATATATACGAAAGTTTTTTTTTTTTTAATAATAACAAAATAAAAATATTAGTATAAATTGAAAATCTGATAAGTCTGACTAGAGGTGTATACAGTTTGTTACTTAACTTATCTTACAACACCTTATTATATTAAATACATATGCTATAAACATATATTATTATTATTATTAAAACAGTATATACTGCTCTGATAAAAAATAATACTCCGAACAAATGCATTAAAACCATGTAATATGTGAATGGCAAAAAATATTTTAAAATTTGTCGTTAATAAATTACATTATATCGTTTGCCACAACTTATAAATTAACACGCAAAATTTTCCAACTAACAAATTATACAGAATTTAGTTAATGAGTGTTTGGAATTACATTTAGAATTTTTTAGATCAAAAAAAGGAAAGTATTTATGTTGAAAACGTCGGCATCAATGTTTTATATATAATTTTCATTAATTAATTGTTGACGATTATTTTGAAGAAGCCAAAGAAAAATAATAATGAAGAATAGAATTTATAGAATTTTTTTCCACTATATATAGTTCGAGAGTTATTTTTGATCGCATACATACAATTTATAAATTTATAAATTATTATCATTAAAATCTTAATGAGATTTTCTAAAAATAAATTAATAAATATAATCACAGCGCAAAAAATCTTATTCTTTCTATAAATTAATTTCCAAATTAAACACATTTAATGGGGGGACTTAGGAGTATATATTTTAAATTTTAAATCACATTTTTTTGTACACAATATTTAATTAAGAATATTGTTTGTATATATAATATTTGTATTTTTAGGTTTTATAACGCGTGGTTTATTTTATTTATAGCTAGAACTGTCATAGGCGGCACATATGCATTCCGAGTAACAAATGTAACGAGTAATAATATGTTAGCTATTATCATTTAATATTTAAATTCTAATAAATATTCGAAATAAAAATATTATTAATTTGCCAATTTATACTGAATTCTTTTAATCGTCTGTAAAGGAGTATATTTTTATATAATATCATTATAAATATTAGACTAACCGGAATAGGTAACAACGATACGATAGACGTGGATGATTGAGAGGAGATTGCGTATGTGTATATAGAAACTTTAATTGAATCGATGGCTAATTTTTAAATTATAGCTGAATGTCACATACGTAATTAATTTAACAATATTGTTTGGAAAATTTTTATATGTTATAATTTAAATTTCTATAACAAACGTTTATTTATTTATTAAATTTAAAAACATTATTCGCACACCAATTTGGAATTTAAAATGAATATTATGTTTTTCGACAACGTTCGAATTTTTTTTGTACATATAAATATAAATAGATAATATGTTGCATATATTAAAAATTGTTATTTTCAAAAAGGTTGAATATGTTATCATCAGTTTGAAATATATAAAAATAATATACATATGTTTAAAATTAAATTAAACTAATTTGTATATATGCTAATCTTATTTATACAATATATGCCTGTGTCTCTGTGTACACATTTATATTTATAGTATCAAAATCTAATTTATATTTTATAATAATTTTTAAAAATCATTTAGACAACACCATAAAAAAAAAATGATAAGATGTAAAACAACCAAAACAAAATTTAGAGAAATTTAAAATAAAAACATAATTAAAATTTATTGTGCCTGGTAAATACTCGTAAAATAGAATGACTTACAACTATTACAAGTCTGAAGACGAGTCAGTGTATATTTATACTAGACACAAAAAGTAGAGGGCACCGAGAAATCCATATATTTGTAAAGTTATCTGATTATTTATAAATTTCATTTTGATTACAATGATACAAATAGAACTTATTTCACAATCACAAATAATAGATGGATATACCATTTCCGATGATCTACGATTATATCTGAATGCGAAAATATCAGCTTAAGAAAATCTATCGCATAAATATTTTCTTTCTCGTCAGTCTACCTTACAGCATGAATATACTTTTTATTGACTATATGTACTAATGTATTAATCAATGATCTATGTTAATTGAAAAATCACTGTTCCATCAAATAGCTGTTGGTTTATTAAATATGAGACAAATAAATACATGTCATATTTGTATCAATAATTTATTTATTTAGTACATCGATTTTTATTGAAATTTTAATTCACTCGCATAGCAATTGTACATTTAACAACAAATCATAAACAATTTATTGATTGAATTGAATTGACAATAATTACCGAAAGATAAAAATTGAATTAGACGAAGATTTCTAAAATTCACTTAGGTCACTGTGCCTATATATATATAGAGTATGTTCATATTTAAGAATTTAAAACTATGTTCAATTGAGGCAAATGCAAACGATCATTTTTTAAGGTAAATTGTTGTTATAACTTTAACGCAATTGTGACCATAAACTCGACTGAAGTTTTATATGAATTTCTACCTATATGTTTACGTATCCATAATGCAAAACCGATATTGTTGTTTGTTTCATATAGGTATACTTCAATTGTGCGATTCAGTAAATAAATTGTTCAAACAACTAAATGATCAATTCAGAAGAATTTATATTCAACAAATATAACCAAAAAGAACAATGCAATTCAAATAAAAACCGTTCAGATGTGACAAATCTTTAAAAATTGAAGTTAAATTGGGATCAATTTATATCATATAATTTGTAAAATTTCATAAATTGTAAGAATTTCAATAATAATCTTGATGTTAATGATGTCAATCGTGCCTTGATTCAGTTTTTCGCGGATAAGAACCAAAGAAACTTGTGTATATAATAATATGGAATAATAAAGTTGTCAAAAAGATGACAAAATTATACACAATCGTTTATAGAGTTATCAATGCGTACAAAATTGCATATACAATTAAAAAATTAACCAATTTGAATAAACATATAAAAATCTACTATATTTATCTTTACTCAATTTTGTATAATTGTTATACACGGGCACGAGTTCATATAAATAGATAAATTTTATAAATTCTTATCTTAATTTTATTTTTATTTTTAATATTTTGTTTTTTTTTTTTTTTAAACTTAAATAAATCTCATGATTGTCAATTTATATAAAAATATCAAATCATAATGTGTCAATTTAAATGTGATTATAGATTTAAGATATATTTTTTAGTTACACATTATGATTAGATAATCATAAAAATTTTAAAATTAAAATGGAATATATGTTATTAATTGTATAAACAATATAACGACGACGAGTAAAATAATTATTGAAACATTAAAAGACATAAGAAAAAAAAAAAACATGTGATGCATTTGCTATAAAATAAGATAATACCCGTAATTAGGTAATTCAAAATTAAATTATATAAATGTCAAAGTAAATTTTTAGAGTGTAATGTTTATTAATTTATTAATTTTATGCAAATTTAAATAAGGTGTAATGGTGTAATCGAGTATTATTAGCTTCTATATTTTTAGAATTATGTTCCGTGTATATTTGTATAACATTTTGCGAATATGATAATTGAAATGTAAACGTTTATATTAATGTATAAAAGTAAAATTATAATATTTATTATATGCAAAATAACACTCACCCGATTTTATTTATTCATTTTCTTATAATAAAGAAAAAACAAATACCAAAAATATATTTATATTTTTTTTTGGTTTTAATAATGCAAAAAATGGCGTAAAGAGATGATAATTTTTAAAATATATATTAATATAAAATTATCACATGCAATCACATATATTGTGTTTACGAATATTATTAATATTACAATTTTTTAGGAGTAAATAAATCTATATTCATTCGAAAAAAATACTTATTATTATTGTAATTGTTTATTAAATGTATATAGCAAAATAATATACAAATGCTAAAAACAAATTAATTTAAAAAAATTGTATAATATTTTTAATTTAATTAAATACTAACAATTATTTTCATTCTTTACTATAACGAAATATAAATTTTTCCACACACAGACATTCATATAATTTTCCTTTATGTTTTCTATCGATATAGTATTATTTTCATTAATTTTAAAAACAACAACAATTTATTTAAAAAAACAAAAAACTTAAAAAAAAAAAAAACAAGCACAAGCAAATATTTAATTTTTTTTATTTTAAAAAACAAAACGAACAATTACTAAAAATTTCTAACAGATTTAGTATTAAACATTTTCTAAATATATAGCTAAAATATACAAATATGACGAACATTTTTTATTTAAATATTATATTTATAATTATTTTTAATATAAAAATTAATTAATTGTTTTTTGTTTTTTTTTTTTTTTACATACTTTTTTCGATTTTATTTGCACACTTCCTCTTTTTTTATTTATTTATTTATTTATTTTATTTGGATATTTAAATTTTCTTAATAATTAAATGTGATAAGAAAACTTTATTTTATCGTTGAAAAAGTGTTATGTTTTTATTTTTAATTAACAGACGTATAACAACTGTGTGCGACACAAGAGAAAAAATAAAATATTATTTTTATTTTCTAAATTTTATAAAATATATTGTTATTAAAATTAAATAAAAATTATTTTATTATATGCAAATTATTAATTTATATTTAGAAAAAGAAAAAAAAAAAAATTAAAAAATTAATTGATGTTTTTCATTGAGTGTTGATAATTATAAAATATTATTAGGCGAAACAAATTTTTTTTGTTGAAGATAAACTATGCACGATGCAAATAACGCAGCAAATGTGTAGATTTTTAAAATTTATATAAGTCATTTTATAACGCATCAAAATTTTTACAACGCAGATTGTTATGTTTAAAATATCTCAGAGCCCTAAATAAATTGATTTTGATTGTCAAAATAAATAGAATTATTAAAAGAATATGTTGTTCTGGTTATATTTTCTTTCCTATATAAAGATGGTAACTTTACAAAAATTTTTCCTGACAGTCATACCTTGTTTGTAAAATCTTATGATACACATGTTTCGATATGTGAATATTGTGGTAAAAATGTTAAATTAGATGTGAATGATAAAGATCGTGCTCACGGTCAAACCAAAAAAAAAATACGAAGATGCTGAACTAATCAGATATTGCACAATGCAAATTACGTAAATTATATTTTAGATTACTATTATCTCAAATATTTATATAGTTTAATAGAGAGATTTCTATCATTACGTCATTTAAGCATGTAATTGCATAACAAGTCAGTTAATAATATTAGCTTTTCATTCAAAGTTCTGTTTTAAACATAAAAATTATAATTTAAAGAAAATATAGAATTTTTAAGTTCTGACTAAAAGCCCATATATTTATTAAGCCAGTTGGTTTTCATAAAACAGTTCCTGTGTAATTTTAATTAGAATTGCGGTTTCCCTTATAACAATTAAAACCAAATATGAAGTCAAAGCTAATATATGCGTATATTGTTCAGAATATCAATATGATTTTCCATGTTGCTAATAATTACAAACTTTCTTTTTATTATAATGGAATTTATATAAATAATTTTTAAAAACTATATCTTATGCAATTTGTATAACTCAATTTGGGATTTAATTTAATTTAATTTCGTTCGCATGTAGTAATGTTCATAAAAAAAAAAAACTCATAATGCAGATAAAATAAAAATAGTTAAAAGTTTCCCAAAGTTTACACATAAAAGTGGCAGCATTTACAAAAAATTTCAATTCATGTTAAAAAAGTGTTTATTTAGCGTACAATTTATTTATTGTATTATATTATTATATGTTTGTTAAGAGTATTGCATATAGAAAATAAATATTAAAATGTAAATTACGGTGTTGAGGTCATATATTTAAATTATGGAACATTGCCAATATATGTTTTGTTATGTTTTGTATTTTTTTTTTATTAAAGTGCAAATAAATATTTATTATTTCTGATATATATATTAATTTATTAATTTGATCATTTTTATCGCATCATCATATCAAAAAAAAAAAATGAAACTAAATAAGATATAACATTTTACAATTCAATCAAAAAATTATTATACCATAAATAAATAATTTAATTGTTCTTCGCGAACTCTCGTATATATTAAATTGAAAAAAATTATGATTTATTTGTTTAATACATATAAGTACAAAACATTAAAATAATATATAGATATTTGACACAAACAAATAATTTTTATTTATACACTAAATTATATTTATAAATAAATAGTTTTGTATTAATTTTTTATTACATCATCTGCGTACGTAAGTGTCTGAAGGTTCTTAAGTTTTAGTTCATTATAATTATAATAACACAGAATATATAAAGTGTTTCGTTTAAATTATAAACATATGTTTCTATTGATACTATCACATTTTGGCATATATAGAGTAATTTTATACAGAGACGGACAATCGGTTTCTAAAAACATTCTTATTTCATATAATAGTACCAAAATAGTACAACGAAAAATAATAATTTATATTCCTTTGATAAGAAATAAAAAAGTTCTAAATAATTCTCTGTCTTAAATAAAAAAAAAAAAAAAAACCTATCCAATAACAAATCACCTCATAAATAACAGCGAAAAAAGAGAAATGAGAATAAATAAAGTTTGCTGCTATATCTTAAAAATCTTTTAATCAGTTTTTATATATTTTCAATAATCTGCAAATGTCCTGGACGCAATACCAAGTTTACTGGCCCATTAGAAGTTATATAACGACAAATAAGCAATAAATGATCGTAATAGAATCAGTCGACCACTATCGGTAAATGAAAATCTTTGAATTGACCGTTAATGCAAGGAATTTAAAAACGTAAAATTTACAATGTTTCTGCGGCATCCATGGATTCAATCAAACCACGGTGATATGATAAATTGTTTTTATTAGAACAATCACATACTACTCAAAATTACTGGATATTGTAACTCTATTATTGAAACCATACCGCTCACACAACAATTGGATGTGTCCAAAGATAATTATTGTTCAGTTTAGTTCATTGTTTTTTGGCAGCTGTTTTGTAAACGGGGTGACCTCTATCGTGACCCAGTGTACATAGGCGTAAGTTTTCTTTTGAAAATTTTATATTATTTTAATCAATTAATTTCTAAACACTGTATTTCTATTAAAGCGAATTTATTATTTTAAATGCATTTTTATTTTTTTCTATAATTAATAATAACACATTGCGGTGAAAAACATATAACACCGCAATAGAAATCTCACACATATTCAATAAAAATTGCATGATAGTGAAATAAAGTACTGCCGTCAAATGAATAATGTTTGTGCTAAAAGTGTAAATATTTATTACATAATCAATTGAAAAATAATTATTAAACAATTTCGTTTAACAATAGATAGTTAATTATATTATATTATATAACATAACCGTATTATATAATATTGCAGTATATGTCTGTATAAAGTTAACAATATTGTAATTATCTAATAAATTACAATTAAAAAAACGTGTCTTGAATATTTCTTATCACAATAAAAAAAAAACCCCGATAATTACAAATAATAATAATTTTTTCTGTTTGAATTGCAATAATATATGTAAATATAGAAAAACAATATGATAAAAAATATAATATAATACACAGACCACTCTCGATGTAACAAATTTTCATATAATTTACTTTATACATTTTTTGCACTTTCTCGTCATATACCAAACTCCCTTTTTGTATTGCAATTTATCTACCGGTTCCTTAAAAGATTGTTACATCGGTTTGTGTATAATTATCAATTATTTATTATATAACTTACAATTTCATGAGCAAAGTTTATCTCATAAAAGTTACCGATCGCAGTCAACGACCTCGACCAGCTGCATAAATTTTATACACCAATTTCATAACAATTCGAACAATATTGTGTGTAATCTTTAAATGCGGAAAGAAATATGATTAAATCTTGTAGATAGATTACATATATAACTTAGCTATTGTAATATTCTAACACACAATCCGAAGTGTTTCCAACAATAAATTTTTAGCAATTTTTTTTATTTTCCATAATAAGTGTAAATTTAAATTTTATTAAATAATATTGTAATTGATTATGCAATTTTAAACAGCACATATATTCCATTGTAATAAATAAGAACGTAAATTTATTATATTTTATTATTATTAAATCGTGTTTTGTGTAAGTGAACAAATGTTACTATAATTTTACACTTAAATTTTCAATTGGTGAAAATACTAGGCCATATATATAAATTTACATTTGTAAATGTAATGTTATTATAAATATTGGAAATAAAATTACACATATATACGCTCTATATATTGAAAACTGTATTTACTTTTACGTTTTATCTAAAAAAAAATAGAGAAGTACATCAGCTGAAATCTTATCCGGAAAAAATGTGCAGACGCTGATGATATGGTTATGTACATTTTAAAGGCGATGATGTTAATGTTTATATATACTATGAAATCGGGAAAAAACGATATTTATGAATTTATTTACTTCAAAAACCGAAATGTAATTATTGATTTCTTTGCAGTAATTTTTACATTTTTCACATAATTAACTTTGTAAAATTTTTGTATTTTTCATTTCTAATCTATATAAACATTACAGTGTTGTGTTACTGTGGCATTATAATATTCTGTAGCATAAAATTTGTGTATAATATAATGAAACGATAATGTTTTGTTTTAAACACAAATATTATTTAACGCAAAATAAAATAGAAATATGTTACAATTTTGCATTTATTGGGATGTAATTTCACATAACACCATTATATTTCAAATTAATTTAAAGTAAAATTACATAAAATGATTAATTTAATATGCAAATTATAGTCGTATGTGTAGTATACATAGAAATGTTAATGTTATATAATCTATTATTATATAGAGAATGTTGCGCATGTAAAAAAATTTACAGAGAAAAAAATAAAGACAGCATATTTAAATATGCAATATTGCGCAATGAATATGAAACACGAATTAATTTATATCGATCTATGGTATAAACTCTAAAGCATTCATTATATATGTATATATAAATAAAAATTAGCAGTGGTTCATATCTTATATATAGTACACACCCTGTTAAAATGAAAAAATGATTTATAATGTATACTTTAAAAACATATATATCATACGATTATTTCTATTATTTAAATTGATTTTCTGATGGAAAATATAAAAATATCGTGAATGAGCGAATGACAATGGAGTGTTTTTTTTTTATATATTATTATTTATAAATTATTTAAGTTTTATTAGTTTTTTTAAATACAAGTAAATTCTCCAAAATTATTTTTAATGGTATATATATTCATTAGATTTTATCGCATATTTATATGTAATCGATGCAAAAAATTACATTTATTATTACAATTTTATATATACGAATTATAAAACAGAAAAATATAAAATGTCCTCATTACAATTTCTGCGGTTTATTTTTTGTACCATATATACGAAAATTAGATTTGATAGGTAATTTATATAACTTAACAAAATTTTTTCCATATATATATATTTCATGTATATTTTACATTACCTATATATAAGAAAAAGAAAAAAATTAATCAATATTGTTATATCACATTTTCCACGCATATTGTAATAAAATTTATTATATTCTGCATTGCCATTACAATATATATCGATTATAAAAATTGTTAATGTTACAACACAACGAACGATACATTTGTATGTGTACAAAAACAGGAAAAATTAAATTATACATGAACATGAAAATTTTTTGCGCTATATAATTTAAATTTGAAAAATTTACTAATTGTATTATCAATATAAAATATGACACATATTATAAAAGCAGAGAAAGAAAAAAAAATCAATAAGAAATTAAATTGAAGAAAGTATCTATAATATAACGCAAAAATTTTGCATAAAATAAAATTATATAAATTTATAAGAATAATTTAATGTACACACACCACCGGTGGCAGTAAAAACATATATATAAATTAAAATAAAAATTATAACATAAAAATTAATTGGGAAAATTTTTCCACCATTTTTCATAATTTTATATATTTATAAATTCACATAGAAACACATATACACCTATACACCGAATACTACTACAAATATAAAATTAAGGAAAAATCAATATTATGAATTTTCCATGTTTTTTTATTCGTATACATGAAATTTGAAAGAGAGCTGTTAAGTTAAACACACACACACACACACACACACATATGTATATATATAATCAGCATATAATATTACAACAATGTGGAAAATGGCACGATTAAAAAAAAAACTACTACAATCATAATAACAATTTTCCTCTATATGTATTCAATATGAAACAGAAAAAAAAATTGTATATATGTATTCATTAAAGAAGAAGAAAGAAAAAAAAAAGCAAGTAAAAGAGGGTTGTGTGGTTGTGGAACGTGAAAAAAGAAGATAGAAAATGTTAACAAAGAATTTTTTATATATAGGTGATGTTTTAATTTTTCACCCCCTATCGTTGCCGACATCGCCGCAACCGCCGCCATTATCATCGGCGGCGGTAAAAATGAAAAATTTGCAAATAAAAAATTATTATCATTTTTATATAATTTTAGAAATAAAAATTTACTTTTTCTCTTTTGTTACCAGTTTTTCTATTTTCTTTTTTAAATATTATTTTTCTAAATTTTTATACAAATTTAATTGGTTTTTTTCACCTACCTTATCAGACATAACTCTCTCTCTATATATATATTTGAAAATATAGTTTCCCTTATATGTGTAGATGGATTGCGCAACTATTATATATTTATATATTATAATAAATTTATTAAGAAAAACCAATTTTAACCAATTGATTTTTCTCAATAATAATATATTAGATAAAATATTTAAAAAAAAAAATAAGACAAACAACGACTACAAAACAAATTAGAAAAACAAAAATTTACGTACTTTACGTTACTTTTAACTTTTTTTATATATATTAATTAATATATATGTAAAATTTATAGATAGAAGAAAATTGCTTTTTCCAATACTGAAATTGTTTCTATGCGTGAATCAAAAAAAAAATAAAACCAAGAAAATCACGAGTAATTATGATTTTTTTTTTCTTATTTTTTATTTTATATATATATAGCTCACACTCTCGCACACGCGCGCAACAAACACAATAACACCGCACAAAACTTTTTTTTTTTCAATTTTTTTTCTCGCAGAAAATATTATTTAAAAAGGAAAAAAAATTTTCCTTTGTTACACTATGTCATAATGTTAGAGATTTTCTTTTAACTTTTTCTTTTAATTTTTCACTTTATTATAATTGCAAACAATAGAAAAATTATCAACTATTTCAAAAAAAAATAAATGAAAATTTATAGATACATTTTCTTAACATATATTTTTATATATATATATACACTTTATAATATTTATATATATATATATTGTAATATTCACACATACACACATAAACATACACCCAGGATGAGGATCGATACGAAATAATTAAAGGAAAAAAAAAAAAAAAAACGAAAATTAAATAAAATTCTTTAACGAATGCGAATGAATTAAATAATTATAAGTAAAAATAAAATAAAATAAAATTTGTAAATTAAAAGGAAAAAAAAATTCAAAAAAACACACACAAATGGGGCTCAAAAACAATTTATTTTCTTAATATTACTAATTTATATATATATATGAGTGTATATATATTATATGTGGTATAGTTTCCGAAATGGACCGAACTATTATGAATAAATTTACAAAACAAATATAATATTTTGCGCGACCTTCTTGTTACGGGGATCGGCGCTCAACTGAACACTGAACACTAAACACAAAACTAAACTTCGGAATTACTCGCAATATTCTGTTCTGTTCTTATATATTATTATACGAGATACAATAATAATAATAATAATACAGCCAAATTCAATTTTTATATTATATATATATAATTATATATTCATATATTCTCTTATATATTTGAAGAATGCCTCTATGGGTATTATATGAAAACTAAAAAAAAAATATATATAAAATAAAAAAAAAATCTCTCACAATGTCATTTAAATATATTATATATGAATGTTATATATATATATATATATATAATGTTGATGATGATGATGATGATGATGACGATTATGTATAAATTATATATATTATAAAGTGGAAATCTTACTATATACTGGTAACAATTTGTATAGAATATAAAATATATTATAATGTTATAGACGAATCAAAAAATAATATATAAAAATTTGTGTTCTGCGCGCCACTGAACTAGTGTAGCCATCATATATATATATATATATTATTATTATTATTATTTACATATATATATATAATGATATATACATTAAAAATACATATATATATATATTATATATTTCATTTCACATACATATGCTCGCCACGACGCATACTCTCATGTAAAAACTGAAATTCACAAAAATTATATGGAAAAAATTATATTATTTAGAAACTCTGCGCTTGCTTGACGTCACACTGCGTCACGGCGCTATCCCATTGGCGTCGTACAGACTAATATATATATATATATATCTATATATATATGCAACTATTTATATATAGTGAGAGAATGAAAATATTATATTAAACACAAATCAACACACACAAAATATAATACACAACAAACACACACATTGAACACTTCGTACACATACTCGTGTATATAAATTTTCCGAAGAAAACAATGATGAAAATGCAATTTTCTTATAAATACAAAATAAAAAAACAGGAAACAATTATTCCCGATGAGAGATAGATAATATATTATAAAAATTATAACAAAATATTGCCGATCAATAATATTGTAAAATATAATTTTGAGTTAAATTTTTTTTCCTTTTTTTTGGGGAATAATAAATAAAAAACCAAAAACCAAAAAAAAAATAATAAATTTTTGCGAAAATTTTATGTTATGCGACGGTGGCGTCGGCGGCGACGGCAGCGGCGACAAAAAGGTAATATTTATTATGAAAATCGATATAACTTATATGTTAAGGAAAAATTTAATTTTTCATAATTTATTATTATTTCTTAAAATTAAAACACCATTTATTATAGAAATAAACACTGTAAATATGTATCCAATATATTACATACATTTCAATAGATTTACTGAATGATAGTTATAATATCATTAAAAAAAAAAAACCACTATTATATCGCATAATTGAATTTATTTGAATTATCTATGCCCTTGTATTGTATTTTATTTATATATGGGGCGGTTATTTAATAAAGCTTTTATTTATTCATATATAAATTATATATATACCATCAAATACCTATATACAAATATATATAAATATGTATATAAAGAATATGCCTTTTTATCGTAATACCTAACTCATCTCCACATATACATATATGAATATTGTGGTGGTTATATCCTTTGCAATAACTGTTCACTTTAACAGATTGTGGTGGCTATATATGGCTATATATACAATATATATATAAATATAGATGGGTTATGTAATATTTTAAGAAAATTCTCTGTTATGTAACATTATTGTAAATGAAAAATGGGGCGATATTGCCAGGAAAACAGTTTTTTAACTATATACAATTAATAAATTTAAATCTGTCATATTGATAACTGATAAATCTTCGATGTGTTAACCTTTTTACTATATAGATACGCAATTGTCCACTAATCGCCCTGTTCGGAGGAGCACTATTCATTTCAATGTGAATGCTGCTCTGCGTATGACCTGAATAATTTTTAATAATTATACTTTTTCATTGTAATTATATACAACATATAATTAATAAATAATAATATATGTTCAAAGATTTGACGCAGGGATTACCATTGAAAGTCACAAATAATCAGATCTGCCTAAAAATATATCATTTCATTTTACCTATAATATATTGATTTAACAAAAATTTCGAGATTTTTCAAATTTAATAGGTAAATACGAGGCAGTTTTTTCTTCATATAATTGAATGCTTGGTTCTGTGAAGGGGTGATTTTTATGAGTCACGATCATTGCAAAACCAAAACCCGCGATAAAAGTTAAATTATGTTTGGTATACCACAATGTATCTAATTTACAAAATTTTTGGTGTAGCACTAGGTTAAATATATACCATCCTCTCCACATAGACCGTAAGACTTTATCACATTATAATTAAGTACGAAATTTCAAATAAATCAACTAAACGAATGTAGAGAACTATCGAATTGGAAATATTAACAACGTATGGTGGATTTAAAATTCAAAAATACAAGAACATAGGATAAAAATACAGTAACAGCTATATGGGAAATATTATCAGAGATTAAATCTATAAATCAATTAAATTTATCGTTAAATGTAAAAAAAAACTTCAATTTAATCGGATAAATGATAAAAAAAAAAAATTGGAGCTCATCATGTGATTTCTGAAGTTCAAATATACAAAATACGGGCATAAACAGTATCCGCTATCAATTCTATTGGAAATATATATGAGTACTATATATAGTATCAGCCACAAAGAATGGACATATAGGTGCCATCAACTTCCACAAATCTGTCGAACCTATACCATTGAATGTTTGTTTTGAATATCAAAAAAATTATTACATAAATGATACTCTATATAGCCATTCAATTGAGAATATTTAGCACACGAAACTAGTGGAGGTAGTACCATTTACTTTTCCACAAATCTTTGAAACTTATCATTCAATATACTTAAGTTCAAAATTTAAAGATGAATAATGAGTCTGTCGAACATTTTTCTATAGCTTTATTGTTCAGTATATATAGAAATAAAGACGGTTTCTCATATACAGGTGAGCGATTACAAGTGGCTTTAAAGAATTGTACGATCTGATTGGAAAATCATTGACACACTTCAACACGTTTATAAAAACTGGTTAGGTGCTATGATTGATTGATGGGGTAATCACAATAAATAACTTCCGAATAAATATACAAAGATTTCATCCAGTATTAAAATATTGTAATATATATTTTGCATCAATGCATTTATAAAATTGGATGTAATTGATTTTGTATGAATTACAAAACTAAAATATTATGCTTAAGCTTTTGTTAGAAAAATAAAACGTATGTGCATTATTTTTCTATTAAATATTATAAATTATAAAGAATATGGAATTAATCAAATAAATTGTTAAAAAAAAAAAAAAAAACTTGAAAATAATTCCATCTTAAATTATGAATAATCAAAGAGATTTAAATATTTTAAAATATTTACATAATTTACTTTTATTCCTTCCTATTCCGTAATATGTGTGTGTATATTTTTTGTACAATATGTGTTGTGTTACAAGTAATACAATATAAATAAGTATGTAAAAACTAAGTACTATACAGATAACATTAATAAACATATATATATTAATATATTATTAAAGTATGTTTCTCAAATGGAACAATAATAAAAGTTGACACAAATTTAAATTGCCGATTTGAAAATGTATTTTAATATTTAAATTATATAATATTTTCATGTGCATCATTTTCATTCGATGTAAATTCTACAAATTTATATGGACAAATATTTTTATAAAGATGATGATTATATTTTGATGATGATGATGACAATGAAACTGATAAAATGATAATACAATCGACACATAAATAAAATTTCGAAAAGTAAACTATAAAGATTGAAATATTATTATACTGTACTACTATTATATTATACAATACATTTGAAATCTCGCAGCATTATACCCATTTCAACCTACTTTATGTGTATGTATGTGGGTAAAGTAAAATAATATGAATAAAGAAAAATCAATTTTTTTTAAGGGTTAAAGTGTCATTCACTGCACTGGTTTTTCTTTTGTCATTTTCGCAAAATTTGTTATTCAATTTGAAATTATTCATCAGATATTTATACCATATAATGTGTATATTTAACGAAATCCGTATATATACAAATATACAAACAACGCAATAAATATATAATGAATGCAATAACTAAAATTTTCCTTTTAAATCGTGAACCCTGAGGCTGAATATTTTATTTCTTCTTCTTTCCACTGGTCTAGATATTATATAAATTCAACGTATTTTACACAATCATGTATCCGGTAATATATACATACATAGAATATATAATATAGTTATAATAGGTTTGTTACAGTATTTGAAAAACCGGGTGGTTTATTTTATTTTATATATTACATTACATAACAATGCAGCGGATTTAAATTTTCGTGTATTTTATATATGGTATATGAAAATATATAGGAAAATTGCCGCCGCCATCATTGTACATTTATAGTTCAAAAGAATAAGACAACAAATATTTTCGATAAAAAAAATGAAAATATGTGATAAGTAAGAAAAAGTAGTGACATTATTATATAAAATTTAAGATTAAAGTTTATATATATTTTGTAAATTTTATATGGTTTATTTTCTACTTATTTTCTGTATACATATTTAAGTACAAAAAAAAAAAACAACAAAGTAGATCAAGTCAAGTTTTTTTTTGTATTTCGTTTTGCAATTTTTCAAAAATTATATATGTACATAAAATAAACATTAAATAAATGTTATATGTACGAACATGAAATATTACACTTTTTTAATGTCTCAACACACACACACACACACACACATATATTGTTATATATCAGGGGTGGGCAAAAGCCGGCCCGCGGGCCGGATCCGGCCCTTTTGCTAATTTTATCCGGCCCGTTGAAAAATTCCATAAATGCAATATAAATGTTAAATTGTAATAACTATGTGTCAATATAAAATAATTTGTATCATTAAGACATAAATAAGTAACAAAATAAAATGTTTCATTGACTGGTATATCTAATAGGCATTTATTTATAAAAATATTTCTTTAAAAATTACGTGACATATTTTATTCAAATTGAAATGATACTTAGTGTTTTTGTCAAAAAAAAATTGGCAGGGAAAAAACTCCATCCAAAACATCCGCTTGTGCAAAGCATATGCGGTATAGTCCTCCGGCCCGGGAGACATTTTGAAAATTTCATTTTGGCCCGCGCTTTAAAGTATTTGCCCACCCCTGTTATATATAATATTAATAAAGAACCACCATATGTGGAATGAAAATTGTATAATGAAAATTGTTAAATTACACTGCGGAAATTAAATATGTATAATTTTATGTTTTATACTAATAATTTACTTGGTAATTCAAAACTGTTACACAGTGGCATATGTATAGCGTTCATGCTATATATATATATATATATAAAATCGATCCAATACAGAATTGTAATTTAATTCCCGAAAGTTACATAATTTTAATTGTGAAATTTTTCAGCTGATTTACCATTACCATTATGGAATATCGTTGTGAAAATATGATATTATTATGTATTTTTTATATATATAAGATTGAAAATGTATATGCACACCATTATGCGGGTTAATCAATCATAAGAAAATGATGAACATAAACATTTATCTGTTGGCAATTGTAAATTAATTGGTGAATTGTTATATATATATATATCCAGCCACGCATGCATATAGTAATTTACTAACTTGACTTTAATATGAATTTTTGTAGATATCTACTTGGAATATATAGAACGATTTGAATTGAATAAATAGAAGGATTTAATGCAATAGATTTATGTAGATATGAAATGAAATATTTCCAAAAGAAATATTTTGTATGAAAATTGTCACCTTAAATGGAAACAAAAATATATTAACAATTGATAATGTAAAGGTACAAATGCCTAATTTTTACTTTTACATATTCATAATCGTTAAAAAAACAGCCAATAGGTTCAGATTTGATAAATAGTATTAGCTCATTTAAAATAATTCATAACAAAAATAAACAGTTTAAAACTTACAACAATCTATGGAAATTATATAGTATGGAAGTGCCCCAGTGACGCCAAGGTACATCCATCAGCCGCGATAAGGTGATTACGGTAAACATATATATTTTTGGTATAAGCACATATCTAGTATTTATCGATTAAATAGAAAATGGTAATAATAACAAGAAATATATATCATTCAATTCTATTAGACCGTTGCTAGAAGAATTTTAAGAAAAATTGACCACAAAGTACTCTTTCATCACGACAATGTACCACCGCACAGCACACAATAACAATTGGACACTGTTCAGTGATTAACAATTAACACAACACTATGGACCATTCAATGCTACATGAGTAATCGAATTATTAGCATCTATTGAAATATTAGTTCTGAGTAAACTACATTCGTATATGTTACATATATAATCAGTATATAGAAACCCAAATTATGATATCATCCATAATTTTAAAATAATTTTGATAAATATTTAATGTAATTTAATTCTGCAAGTTACAGTAGAAACAATTCTATTTATTTCTATATACATTTTTTTTTTCTTTTGCTATACAGACAATATATAATTTATATAATTTCTTAAACTTTTCTTAAAAAATATATAATAATAATAAAAGCATATTTATAAAACACTTACAAATGTCGTTTTTATATAGTAATTTTATATTATTTTCATTTATCATTATTTAATAATATAATACATATGTGAAAAATGTGAAGTCGTGAACGTATCTGTATTTGTATGCGTATATAGAATATTGCAAACAATATGTTCCATATATGTGAAATAGGGATTTGCAAGTGTCTTCTATATTATTATTATTATTATTATTATTATATAACAATTTGTGTTAATAAAAATTATATGAATACTCGCACACGAATAAAAAAAAAAAATATGTATATGTTTCATGTATAAAATCAATTATCGAATATCAATTTGTAAATTATTTATAAATAGTATATTGTTTACCACCTCTAATATTTATTGTATGCGAACATAATAAATTAATATGTAAATTATATATATTATATGAAAAAAGAGAAAAAAAAGAAGGTTATCAAATTTGACTATAATACGATAATTATTATTTATAATGAAGACATTTTAAATATAAGTCAATATAAATGTAATACTAAATGTGTGTAAATGAAATGTATATCGTTGACAGATGATAATTGAAATGAATTAAATTTTATATACATTTATTTATTATGTTTTTATTAGCACATAGAATTGAATTATCTATCCATATATATTCTATATAGATATTTTCATCATTCATCTAACAATATAAGTATTTATATATTATCATTGAATGTAAAGAAATAAATAAAAAAATAATAATAATAATAATAATAATAATAATAATAATAATAATAATAATAATAATAACGAAACATTATTTAAAATTTAAAATTATATATTTTATATAGAGGAGAAATGATAATAACGATTTAGAAAATAAAAAAAACTACATAAGACTCCGCCAAACATTAATTTTATGTGTGTAAATATGAAATTTAAATTTTAAATTTTGAATACTACATGCACGTCTGCTTGACAGCTTGCGACATATTGTATAATATATGTAACGAACTATAATAAGAGCTATAGTTATAGTTTATCTACAATATATCAAATTAAACTTCATCTATGTTATACCGAATTTTTAATATATTGTACATACGAGATAAATAACATATTTTAGATATTTATAGTCCCAATATATATTTATATATAGAAAATGAGATTACATTTTCAGATCATAAATGGTAAAATGACGACAAACATTTATTAAATAAATATAATTAATAATCTAAAAAAAAAAAAATTATTAGTTTTGGCAAAATTAAATAATTTAATAGCAAAAATAAACCGATAATATGCATTTTAGATCAGTTGTGTCAATATTATATAACCATTTTTTTTTTGTTTATAATATTAACTTATATATTTAAATTTTCTTATCTTAATCTTATATTCTTATGTAATAATAATACACAAAAACTGAATAATTATTTATTTATTTTAAAAATCGCACAAGAGATAAATACATTAATATATAATTTAAGAATAACGTCATAGGTTATTTGAAAATTTCTTTTATCTTAAGCAACACCGCTGGACTATATCATGATTTTTTTTTTTTTATAATACTTCACTCACATACGCGCAAATAATGTTTTTTTATTGTTCAATATCAATATATACACACACATAAATGTTAGTCATAAAATCAATTATAATTTATTTATTTATAATACTCTGGACTATACAATTATTTTTAAGTTTATATACATTCTTTTAAGCGGCATTGAAAGATTATCTATATATACAATATATAAAAACAAATCACAAGACTGAAAAATCAAGAAACTCTTCCCGAAATAGCTGCATTACTATTATTTACCACATATGGTATTTATAGAGAAATGAATTTGAAAAAAAAATGTATATCAAAGTTAAATAAATAAAGAGTAGATTCATACGATATCAAACTAAATGCCATCAGGTATTACAAAGATGTTTCAAAAATTAATGTAGGTACATAAAAAATTAGGATATACCCAATTGTCATTGGAAAAATTGTGCTCAATTATCTTCGATGAAACAATGTATAGCAATAAAACGATTGTGATTACAGACAGATATATTATATATAGCCAACCAGTCAATTTAAACAATAAGATGTTACGACCATCAACTTTATAAGATGGTCGGTGACTGTGTGAATATAGGCAATAAACGAATGGATGTCTCTTCACACTGGTATAATGAGAAATAAAGAACCATCAGAAAGCCCATATATAACAAGAAATAGATCAGCAGTTATATACAGTTACAGAATCCTATTATCTGTTTTTAGATCAATATGCAGTAGAAATAGCATAGTATAAAAAAAATCCTTGTATTTCAGCACAATTTCAGTCAAAAATATTTTAAAATTAAAATATAAAAATTATGTACAACAAAATAAGGAAAAAAAATTCATCGTTTAAAAGTTATATTCAAAAATGGAACAACAATTTGTATAATTAATTAATTACAATGTATATGGACGACAAAACCATAAATCAAAGTCTATCAAATTTAGTTGAAGAAATATTTTAAAATAGAAAATTCGAATGCGTTTGTGTGTTTTGTTTAGGTTAATTTAAATGGCGATATTTGTATCTTAATGGGTGTGCCTGAAAATATATATTTACACTATGACTTATACAAAATTACACAACACACTTGATATATCATAAACGATACTCATACTCAGAACAACCCTTCCTGTATACCAATTATGTGATGATTTTAAGTGTTTTTTATACGTACATTTATTATTCACGTTACAAAATAATAATTCTAATGCATTACTTAATAATACCAGAAAGATTGTGACAACAAAACTACATCATACATTATATAAATTAAAATCTATCAAATTATAAAATGATGTACACCATCTGTTCGATAAATAATCGGAATAAAATTCTGATATATTTATCTGGTAATGCCTAACATAACCAACCGAACTTAACATACTGACAAAGTTACATATGAAATTCCTTCCACGTGTAAGACTAAATACAACGTATTACGTGACGATAGCATTTTTTGCGTCGGTCATAGAAAAAATATACAAGTACAAAAAACAAACATTAAATTTTACTTAACAATTTGTAAAAATGCTACCGAAAGAAATGTATGAAATGCTATATTCAAAATACAAGTTTTTCAATGACTGAGTGAGCCATATAATCAAGAAGAATATAGCCATTCTATATTAATCAAATTCTTGCTCATCAACTTAAGTAATACAATAATTTTCATCGGTGATTTGCATGGAAAAGAAACTTAATATACCAAAAAGTAAAATTCAATCAATTATAAACATATTGAAACAAGTGACATATTTTTGTTTTATTAATTCATTCCGGTTATTTTCCGAACAGAGAATAATGTATATATAAATATAATTTAATTTAAAAAAGGAAAACTACATATAAAACAGTTGGTAAATTTAATAGTATAATTACTTAAATAAACATACAATTTTGGAGTAATTTATTTATTAATCAAACAGCAACAAACAAAAAAAAAAATGTGTAAATTATATTTTAGAGTAAAATATTGTTTTAAAGAATAACGTGGGTATACCACCGGTGATTCATTCCATATAATTATACTCTTTGATATATATATATGGAAAATATTTATCAAATATAAAAATACACCGTACTATGTGTATTTATTTAATAATAAAATTTTAATAATTTTTCCTTAAAATTATAATGAAATTGCAAATTAAATATACTTTATTATTATTATTTTTATTATATAAATAAAATAATAGAATTGAAAAAGGTTATGTTAATGTCATTCATTAAAAAGATTATACACACCTACAAAAATCAATACACAATGCTTTTATTCATACAAAAAAAAAAAAAAGGCTATTATTTCTCTCCGACTCTATTATTTACAATAATTATAGTGTATATTTATTCAATTTATACGTGTATATTGATTATAATATGACAGTGGTTTTCAAATAAATATATATTATTAATATAAATTTAGTATACCTATATATATCAATATATGCGAGTATAAATAAAATAATTAATACAACTCAATTCAATATATATTAGACAAATAATATAATATATTTAGATAATTCTAAATATTACTAGTTTTAATTATCAGTATTGTAGTATTGTATTGCGCATATTACAAAAAGGAAACCAATACAATAAATCATATTGTATTAATATACAAATTCATCTAATATATGAAATTATATTGTTAACAAAAATTATATAATATATGCAAATATAAAATATTCAATATATCCACACCGCCTATCATTACCGACTACCCATATTAATTGTAAATATCAATAGAATGGGAACTATTACATGAAATTTAAAATTATACATATATAGATACATTAAAATCTGATCATCTTATTCGTAATTTCATTATAAACACCATCTAATATATATTATATATATATATTGTACAATATAAGACGCTGTTATAGAATCTTAAATATATAATTCACACATTTATGAATGTCAAAACACAATTCACACGAAAACATTTTCAATGCATTATGAAGTTACCATTTCAAATAAATTACTCTACAACGATATCATTCACAAACAAGAACCGATTTAATGTTAAATTTATAATTTTGATATTGTAAATTTATGAATTCTATACTAAAGCTTGGCAATTTGCAAAACAGCATTACCCTTAAGAATCAGAAATAATGATGAATTTTTCAAAATCTTATGTTTTCCCATAATAACACCCAATACACATATAATAAACATAAAGTTATATTAAATTTCTATATTTACATTTCATTTTATATCTCTAATTAAGTTTCATATTTTAATAAATTAATTATTATTAAATGCGATTGTAACATTATATTGTAACATATATTATACAAAAGTATATAAACCCTCTGTTCAAAAAATTACCAGAATAATTTTCTAATATAATATGAATCTGGTAACGACATATTGTGAGACGACCTTAACAAACGGTCAAACTATCATGATAATACGTTCAGTGTATTGTAGCCAAAGTACAACGGATTAAAAATAGTTTTTATACGATAAAATCTTAAAATGTAAATATAAAGAACAAAGAATCGTTTTACAATTGGTAAAAATGTTACCAGAAAAAACACAAGTGTATTTCAGTTGAGAGAGAATAAATTCTTCCGAAAAATTATAAAATAATTGAAATGCTTTTTTCTTAATCCATTCCGTTTATTTTTCGGTCATAGTGTGCATGCATAGAAATGAATATATTATATTATTTTATTCAATTTTATGATTCATTAACTACTAGGTGTTGGAAGTGTGTACATTAGTTTTAACCAGAAAAAACAGTAGATTGAAAATTAATAATAGTGAATATAAAAATGTATATAATTATCGATAAATTATTTACATGTGCAATATGTGTGCGAATAATAAAGTTTTTACTATGGGATTAAAATACGTAAAATATAAGCGTTGATTAATTTTTTCTAACCTATATTCAGGAAATTCAGCCAAACCATGTTACTTGGGAACACCTCAAAATCAGAAGACGCAAAGTACCAGAGACGAACAATTGTTTGAATGGTCAAATATTGTGTTGTTACATTTGAGAAGTCATTAAAAATAAAAATAAAAAGTGACAAATCGTTATTTAAAAATTGATGATCATCTCATACTGCCCACATTAGAACAAAAAAACGTCATCGTATAACAACTTTAAGGCAATTCTCGATCGAACCTGTTCAACTATAAATCAGACAGAATTAGACATCGACAATCAATGTTTTAAAAAAACATGATTCACAATATCAATAAATTGAATTGAAATATTATTTTCTATTGTAAATATATTAATTATTATAAATTATATATTATAAAGTTAGACAACAATCAATAATATAAATATAAAGAAAATAATGTGAGAGTATGTATAGCAACAAGAAAAACGAAAAATTAAAATTAAAAGAAAATTTTTAATATATACGTCAATGTTGTGAAATATCTAAAATATTCTGTACTGACGTCATTGCAATATATTAGAACATAATGTATATCATAAATATATAGTTGCAAACTATAATAAGTAACTGGCAAACAAATTATTTTTAATAAAATTTCTTTCTTAATATAAATACATGTTATATATTTATAATATACGAATATATGAATAATATGACTGAAATACTAATACATATATCGATATAATGTATAAAGCTATATATAAAAAAAATATATGATGATGAAAAGTTCTGATGTCGTTCTGATTTTTACTACTATACGAGTATATTTTTATAGGTATATCATAAACGTTGAGTATAACTATTATTCATATTTATGTATACTCATTATTTTATATAATAAATAATTATGTTGCATATGTCAGCATATTATAATACACACAACACACACACACACACATATATACAAATTATAACTACAAAATGACTGTGTAAATTATTTATGGTATCGTACTGATAATATTTCCATCATAAACTATATATATATATATCTATAATATAAATTCCAAAACAATTTAAATATCATACGAAGATTTCATTTAATGCTTATTATAAAGATCTTCCGGTAATTATCATATGTAGCGGGCACCGATATCTATACATTTACATACAATTTTGTTATGCGAAAGTCGTTATGACGTATATGAATTGCGATATTATAACTATAAATTAATATTAACATTGCAGTATACTTTTAAAAATAATATACAAGAATTAATAATTGGCCTTTAAAATTATGTAACTAAAAATTTTTACGACAAAGTTTGCCAATAAATAATAAAAATTGATAATAATTCAATAAATCGAACAAAGAGTAAAAAAAGTATCAAACAAACAACAGATAACCAAAAAAATTATTAAACAGCTGGGGAATTGAGAGGAGTAAAAGAACAAGGACCCTATATAATAAACGTATGAAAGATAATTAAGTATAGGGTATTGTGTATTACGCTGTTGTTTTAAGGATTAAGCGCTTTTTAAATGACCTCAATAATATATACATTTAGTCGCACCCGCCTTTGAAAATTGACGAGAATTGGGTAGCATCACTCTAACACTACTATTTAAAATATACGGCTATTAAGTATACATTCAGTTATTATGTACCATTACTATCAATATAAAAGCATTCCATCTATCTATAGCTAGAGCGTATCAAAGGGGATTACTTTATATATAATATAGGTAATTGATTATTCATTGTATGAGTTTAATACTTTTATTAACACATAGAGCATAATTTTGTATCAATATATTATAATAAAATTTTAATTAATAAATTTACAAATGATATGGTGTGCAAATGACTAAATTATGTATCATCTCAGTTCAATGTTTATCTGACAATGCATACTTTTACTGAAAGAATTTTCTTATTTATCAACATTAGCCAGTTCCACTCGGACTTGTTCTGCTACTAATACTATAATTTGTTTTAATTAAATGATACTTCTGGTTGAGTATAAAATACATTGTTTTCGTGTCAGAGGAAACGGATTAGAATTCGAAACCGGACTACCTTATTTTTTTATTTATTTTTTTGTTATTATTATACAGTTTATCTTAAAAAATTATAATAATAATGTTAATTAATTAAAAAATAGCATAATATTTTTTTTTTTTTCTTGTTAAATAATATACAAAAATTACACTTTATATAAAATATGTATAAATTACAAATGAGAAATAATGTCAGTGTTAATTGTAGGCGTCACATATATTCATCTTGTATATTATCAGTATTTATATAACATTTATATAGTTAATACTAGCCGCATCATATACTAATGTATTAAATACAGTGTCGGTCAGAAATAAAAAAAAAAAGCCAATGAATAAACTAAATTTTATTTTAGAATATTAATTTGTTGAAATATCGAAAATAATGAAACCAGCGAAAATTACCAACATAAGCCCCACCAAAAAAAAAAAAAGTGTAACCGATCAGAATAAAATTTATACTTTTTGTAATTAAACCCACTAATTAAAAATACTGTTTTCGTATACAAAACAATGAACAAAAAGTATATAAAGAATTTTTTTTTTTTGAGCAAATATTTTTAAATTAAAAATGAAAAACGTAAAAATTATTTATTGATTTTCAATTTTAGAAACACATTTTACGTCATGTCAAAATAAAATGTGTGTTTTAATGTTTGTTTGTTTGTTTTTTATATCCAAAATTAAATATTTGCTAAAAATTTTTCTTTACATATTTTCTATTGTCATTGTTTTGTATCAAAATATATTTGCTTAGTGTTTATTAATTGCAAAAATTAAATTTATTCTGAAGAGTTTAACTCGTTTTTTGATGCTTAAAAATATTTCTCTATTTACATTCCATATAAAAACAAAACTGAATGTGAAATATATATTTTGAGAAATACTTTGTCTTTAATACATATATATATATACTTATTATATTATATCGATATTTCAGTGGTTTCATTTGTCTTTTTATTTCTGACCGGCACTGTATATGTGTATTTATTTTAAAATAAAAAAAAAAGATTGTTGCAAAAATAAATAATATAATAATTACACATCATTAAAATTTACAATTATATAGTTGTAATATAATATGCGTGGATACATCATATATGATATTCAACTATCAGTATAACCTTATTACCTTATTATACCTTATAAACATAATTTAATATACAATAATATGCAGAATAGAATAGAGTTTAACATTTCAAGTTTAAGTTCTTATATATATGGAAGACACTTAACAATGACTTAATTATAATGAATATTATAAATAGTACAAAGTGTTGTTTAATATAGAGATGTGGTCAAGCTTTAGTGAAATTTTATGAATTCATTCGGAACATTAATTTTTTTGACACTATGATATATCATCCAAACAATTTCACATTATATGAATTGATTTTAACTGAAATGTTTCATAATACCGTTTAGCATTGAACAAAACCGGATAACGAAAATCGAATGATACGATGTCATATATGTTTATGGTTACAATATATATGTATAACTATAGGTGTGATCAAAGTAGCCCATAATACGTTCTTAACGCTATCAGCGAAATGAAACAAAGATGCATTTAACATTCAATTCATTTGAGAGATATTTTTTTTTACGATGTGTATACAATTTTAAATATCATGAATGAATGAAATTAATTTATTAATTAAAAAAAAAAAGTACATATAGTTTATTATTAAATACATTCATCATACGCGAAGTACATATGTGTTTTTTTTTCTTTTCAAAATTTATGTATGTTATATCACTGTCGCCAAATTTATTTGTATGTACCACCACATGGTATTTATTTTCAATTCATATATATAATTTGCATTTATTATTTGCACAAAACTAACTAAAAATTGCAGCAGTAAAAATGTATTTTTAGTTTTGTCAACATTATAAACATAGTAAGTAGTACAATTATTATCGTCTATTTTCAGCTTAGGTATTTTGTTATATTTTTGTTTGTTGTTTATTTATATTTTTTGCAGTATGGACCATATAAATAAAATATGTGCAGATGAAAAACAAAAATCGATGAAAATTATTTCTAAACTATTATTTATATATACAATATAAACAAAACAAAATACTTAATGTAATGTGTTAACATCATCATTAATTTGGTTTTATTTTAATGTGGGAATTATATATTTGTCGCATATAATAGTTGAATAAAAGTGTAAAAGGGTATTAATTTTTTTGAGAGAAAAAAAAAACAGTCTGGCAAACGAATATGATTGAAAATGTTTGTCCAAACATATAGTCGCAAAATAAACATGAATTAAATACACTTATATACAATACAACCTTAAATAAGGATATGATTTAAATCTGTCTGTATATATAATAATCCTTTGGACTTTATTTAAATAATATATTAAATTAATCTATAAACAATATCGAACCAACACAAATACGGAAAATTTATTTTATAAATAAAATTATATGTCGCAGTATGCCTAAGTTTTATATACATAATAACATTTTATGTATACAAGAATTAAGGAATTCCAAAATTTAAATTAAAATAATTCTATACATAAAGAATATTTCGACATTATTTAATATGCGGTCAATATTTGTGAAAAAAAAAATAAAAAAAATATTAAGAAAATATTTTGAATTAACACATTAACATCATCGTAAAAAAAAATATATAATTGTACAATAAAAGATTTAATGTCACGACAAAATTATTAGTACAATATTTTTCGTGCGGGTACACGTTTTTCGAATAATATTTTATATAAACAGAAAACGTTGTTTCTACATCAATTCGTATACCGAAATTTTTTTATCTTGAATTGGTGTATATATATTGTATGATGAAAGTGTTTCCTAACAAATTTCTTTATAAATTTTATCGAGATATATGTTCAACTGAAAAAATAACAGATCTACAATATCTCAGCAATTTGATAGAAATATTCTTCTGCTCATTCTTAGAATGGAATTATACAAATAATTCCAAACAAGTTGCTTCAAAATTGATACTCAGCTGTCTGTTATGTTGATCAGATTCTAGAAATGGATAATCTTTCGACCAATTTGAATGATATAAGGTATGTGAATATATATCATATTAGGTATATTATGAAATGGTGATTTTTAAACCGTTTAGTTACATGCGATGAATTTCAGATTGACTAGAAAAGTCAAAATTATCCTTAAATAAATTGAAATGTCATTGCGCCTTGAATGCGGTGTAGTACTATTGAATTCCGTTTTTAATTCTCTTTCATACAAGAGGTGCAGTATTAGTAGATGTAATAAATAATCAATATAAAGTGCTTGAACTATCAGTATTACTATATATAGATTGCATGATTAATTAACTTTCAGATGAAATTTCGTACGCCATAATCAAAATATTATATCGTTGTAAGGTACAAGAAAACTAGCTAGGTTTATTCTGATATCTTAAATCTTGTTATGACTAAAGTTTATTTTGTGGGAAATTATTTGTCATGATCTATTCCTATTAAGAAAACTAGATATGCATCACAAAAGTTAATCATTTAATTGTTAAAAGCCATTGGTTAAATCGTCAAATTAATCGATTACTTAAGAAAAATGTCCATAGCATTTTTATATGTTACAAGGTCATTTTAATTTTGTAATATTTTGAAATTTATGTATGAGAATTCATTATAATATATCGCTAACTATATTATATTCTTCATATCATAACATTATATTAGAAAATTAAACTATAATAATTTGATAAGAGTGTCAAATAAAATAAATTTTTGAGTTTATTTTTATACATTATAAGATAAAAAGAGATATTTCTTATCACACTTTTTTATTTTTAGAATATATACAATAAATATTGTAAATTTTACAAATTACTTAGACGTACACAAACACACACACATACATTTTTTTTAATTTTTTGAAATATTTACCAACAAAACATTACTGCGTTTACTAGTTTAACATTTTTGATTTGCATATATACAATATTTGGGAGGTATATTGAATTTATATATAAAAAAAAACAATTTTGTAAAGTAAAAATTCACTAAAATGTATCATTCATATATCATTACCTTTTAAAATAACATTTGAAATAGCATATGACAATTTCGTGTTTATATACGCGTATAGTAATTTTATCTGAATGATTTTAAATGTTTCGTTCAAAGATATAACAATAAAAAACTACACATTAATATGACAAATATAATAATAGAAAAAAAAAAAAAACGATTATCTATGTCAAAATGTCAATCAATATAATTGTTTTTTTAATTATTGATTCAATAAAATGATTTTTATATAATTGTTTAAAATCTGTATACAAAATCTTTGTAATATCTGTATATACACATAGTGGACAGCGTGTACGAGAGTGTAGTTCGACGTTTTAAAGGTAGTGTGATGAGGGAAACCATTCTCGAAAATATACTAATTGACAATTTTTAAATTATATGTCTCTCTTTATTTCGGTAGCCTTATCCGAAAAGTATCTATATAATTTGGAAACTATTGTTCATAAAATTTATGTGTTAAAACCGTATTTGATAAATTTATTAATAATAAAATAAAAATATATATAAAAACAATAAGATAGAAAATCGATTGTACTAAAATGATATTTATCCCTATCTCCAGAGACTTAAATCAAAAAGTTTAAATTAATATTTTTGGCTTCGAATTAAATGTCGCCCATCACAGTCACCCTTGGATCGGACTGCACATTCGTGGACACCCTGTACATGAAATATAAAACGATAAAATATTTAATTACCATGTGATTGATATTTTATTATTATATAATAATAATACATTTAATTATTTGAATCTAGACATTTTCATTGCCATATCGCACGTATATGTACCATATCAAATATTACCCATCGACGTATAGCTTTATATACGAGGAGTGTGTATACTATGCGATTAAATAAATTCATTGATCATTGTGAGCGAATGGCTAATACAAAAATTGTTATATTTTTATATATGTAATAATATTATTCTTTTATTCATAAAAATATGGATTAAAAATAATTATCTCTATCTATTATTAGACACACATGTGCATTTCATTTTTTCAGTTTTAAAAATAACAATTAATAGCGATAAGATCGGTTGATTATATTATAAATGGAAATTTTTTTAAAGTGAATAAGAAGTAACCTTGTCGTGATTTGGGTCACTACGTAACGTATCAGGCAGGCTTTAACGTACTAACAATTTCCAACTCTCAATCCGTAGTGTGTAATGCCGTTATGTAAATAATATGTTAATAAAGATTAGTTGACTTAACCGAGCTGAAATAGTTGTCATTATAATAGAGCATCCTTGATACCGGGCCACAACAAACACTAATTGGATTCACTCCGGCATATGGAACTATGTTACAGTGGAAGTCATTACTTCGACTTATTGAAATATGTCAGAAATACTTAGGAGATAAATAATATAGGAAACTGAAAATGAAGAAGGATAGATCTTAAACAGGTCATATAGTACTTTTTAAAACCACTAATTTTACTCGAAGCTACTCTAATCTATTATATATACATGAAATAAAAGATTATGATATGATATAACATGATATCGTTTCATTCAAAAAACCACTGCTCCACTGCTATACACTGTCAATTACATATAGTTTAATTAATATACTAATGATAGGAAATTTTTATAAATATATTACATTCAATTTAAATAACAATACAATAGAAATAATTTTAATATGTATATCAATGTTTTATATTGCAGGTATAGTAACAAAATACATACATTTATTACAAAATTTATTGTAATCTATACCAATAAAATATATTGTATACAATTTTTAAATTATAAATACCATAAAATTATAAAATATATTATACAATACCTAAAATGAAGTTAATTAATTTTAATTTTATACTATATAAATATTATTCATTTTGTCTGAAAATTATAATTATTTATTATTCCGAAAGAAAATTACCTCGCCACTCATTTAATTAAATGCTTGCGATTCACATATTATTCGTTATGTAAATAATATATACAATATATATATATATATAAATGTTTGTGTACACGTTTGCATATGAATGAATGAATGAATGATTGAATGAATGAATGAATTGAATGTCGTCACTAAGCAAAATAAAATTAATTTGACTAAATATATACAGTAATAACTTCAATTTTATATAGGTATTATTTTCATTGTTCAATTTATATTGAAATCTTTCAGTTTTTAAAGCAAATCAACTAAAAAATCAAAATGTTCTACTATATATTACAATTGTAATATTGCACAACTAGATTTTGAAAATGCCGAACAAATATTGAAAATTTAGTACCAAAAACTTTGTTCTATAGTTATATAGATAACCTATGTAAACCTAAACAATAAATTCGTTTCTCAAAGTAATTACTGTACATATACTTTTATTTCAAGTTAAAGTATTATACTTTTACTATACTCTGATCGAAAAAAAAAAACACTGAAACTAGTGAAATAAAAGACAAAAAGTATTCATTTTATTGATCTAAATGTATTTTGTCACCTTCAACGTAATCTTCGCAATTTGATCCGCAATCCTTAATCAATTTATTAAAATATTTTTTAAAATCGTTTTTATTTTTAGTATTACTATCGATTTGTTTTCGAATTTTCTATATTCCATTCAATGCAATCAAAACGCGTACCACTGAGAAATGAAATCGCTTTTTCCTAAAGTTCCGATTATTCTTGATCAACATATTACATTTATATATAACACATGCATTATAGGTTTATAAATATTTAAATTTATATAAGATGTTTGTTATAGCTTATATACCAACATATACATAAACTCATATATAATATATAAACGCACTATATACAATTGGGCTTTTCCGGCATTATAAATATTGTACTCCTACAAAAAAAAATGAATTGTATTCTATATAATTTATTTTCATTCAAGTATATTTTTTTTCTAATTTTTATTCATTATATAATATAAATTTCTTCAAACGAAAAACGAGTAAACATAATTCTTTTTTTTTTTTGTATACTGAAGTGACAGTTTATTTATGGAAACATTTTGATAAAGTTTTGACTAGTAGAAGATATACAAAATTAAAAAAAAATAAAAAATAAAGTAAAATGAATACATTAAATTTAAAATACGAATCAAAATGTTTTTCATTTCAAAAGAAAATATGAAAAATTATAAATACTAAAATATATTATAGGATAGATCGAGCAGGCACGGCGCAATCATGTACAATTTTTTATAATATTTTCACTAATATCTCCGTAACAATATATATGTTAAATTTATCAAACCTGTGAAAGATATGTAATGGCAAGATATTTTATAGAAGAATAATTATCTAATTTAATTTTTATTGCTCATATATAATACATTAAAAATAATAATACATTTGAATTCTATACACACAACAAAAAACACTTATGTAGATATACCACAAATTAAATGTTCCGATAAATCACACTTGAAAAATAATAATTTTTTCTTGAATTATGGACCATTATCATTTTAATGGATTTTTCAATCATTGATTTATTTCCAAAGATTAAGATAATTTTCCAATTGATGTAAGTGATTTAATAGAAGCACCAAAATGGAACAAAAAATGTAATTTAAAATTAAATCGACCGTATCATCCCGAAATCCGAATTCCACTGGATGCACATCCATATTGCTTATATAGAAAAATAGCAAAATCCGAATATTTTCTTTCACGAAATACCAATTTGGATATAGGATCGTCGGTATTGAGACAGGAGTGACTGGATCTACCCTACACATCCTTTTTTCAAATACATTTATTGTAAATCAATAAATTATACATTTCAATTTTTTTTCAATTCATTGAACACTTATTTATTTTTATGTATTTGAGTGTGTGCACATATGCTTTTAAGATTTAGTACCTATACATACCATATATTTATTACATGTAAGTTTTTTAGACATTTACGTGTTTTTGAATTATAGCTATTCATTGAAGTGAAAAAATTTAATTTAAAATATTATTAATATTATGGAAAAATGTAAGAGAATAAATTACGTGAATTTTTCTATAGAGTAATATGTGGTCTTTACTTATTGCTAAATTTAAATGTATGGTCATAAAAGTTTAGGTTGTTCAAATTTTGGCATTAAAACAAAACTTTGCAAAATTGATCTGGTATATTCAATAAATTATATTATGATATGCGATAAATATAGAAGATAATAATTATCTATTTATTATATTTGAAAACAGTTCATTGCAAATATATATTTATTATTAAAACATTTTGTTAATATCAAATATATAACTTTTTTCTAATTTTTGTTAATATAATTGGAACAAAAAACCGAAAATACATTTATTTAATTATTCAAGGAAAACACTTTATTATATTTAAAAGTTTATTTTATAAAATTAATGCGATGTACAAAATTATATTTGAAAACAAAAAGTTTGTATTTTTTTTTTTTTGATTACAATAAATCTATACGAAATGGAAATAAATAAATTGTATACGCGGGATTGTATTAAAATTTTAAATTAAATTTCCTTTTGAATGAATATATATTTAATTGGAATTTTTAATTGGAAATGTTCGCCTTACACAACAAGAATAAAACGACACCATGTTCAAAAGTAAATTAAATATCAGTGACCTTGATGGAACAAACATGTAAAATGGTTATTATTATTATTATAGCAATGAATCAATATATACAATGATTGATTTTGTAGCACCCTAAAATTTTCGACACATCAAAAATATATATTTTGTACATCAATATTATGTTACAATATATTTCTATATAAATATGATAAAGATCCGATGGTGTCACTTTTGATTACACCAAAAATAGGGAAACAAAATCACAAAAGTCACGCAATATATAGTATATAAAAAATTGATTACATAACCTTTATAAATAATACACTTATAAGCCCAAAAAATGTCAATCAAATAAAAATAAATTATATAATGAAATTACATACGTTGAATATATATTTTAGCTATAAGATGAAATATTAATTTATAATACACTCAGTGGGGCGTACAGTGGGTATAGCAGCGTTCATGCGTGAAATGCCGTATACAATTTCCGAAATTCGATATATATTGGGGTACCATTTGATCCGAATGCAATAAAATAAAAAGAATATCTGTGAAAATATGGTGTTATGGACACTACTCAGAGTTTAACAATATTTGCAAACACCATATTGGAAAAATCACGTATATAAAAATAATGGAATTAAGGAAGCATTCGCCAAATAATATATATCAATGTGACTGTAATGAATATTTTTAGTTGATGTCATAAGTTGAATTGCAACAACAAAGTTTTTGCAACAAAATTTCTTCAATGAAAGAATTGTTAAAAAAAAACAATTTTCCGAAAATTATAGTAGGTGTTAACAGAACTCTGTTAGTTATTGTTTCAAAATTTATATATTTTTCCAATATGGTTAGGATAAGAATGCTGCTAGTTAGTTCTGTTAAATATGCAAATATTTTTGAAACATAATCATAAATACTGAGGACAATGTTGAATGGATACCCACAGTGCACTAGTGTTCCCAATTTTGTCTGAGTTAGCAAAATGAGTAATCCCCGGGGTAGGGTTACAATAGATCGTTCAGATCGCAGTCTAAAGTATATTATTTTTATAAATAATTTAAAATTATACAAACTAATGTAATAGACTTAGTTAATATATAATAATTACGACGAATAATGAAGACGATAATAACAATTTCATTAAAAAACATTTTCACATATTAAAATTCATTCACAATGTAGGATATTTTATTGATACAAATTTTTAAATGCAAAAACATCACATATACGCGTCGCGTTAACTAAACTAATGCATTTTTAAACTGTTTTCATGAATTTATAATATTATAATATTTATATAGCAATGCAAACAATATCGAATTAAATCTGTAATATATATGATGTAATTATGACAAATTACACATATTTCAATGGATGTATATTTATGCATAATTACAGAAATATATTTATAAGTATAATAAAGTTGTTAATGATGTTGTATAAATGCATTTTAGTAGAATGTATTGTATGTTGTATTTATATATGCAAATATTTTGACATTATAAAAAATTAATGATAAATATATATATATGTATTTTATTATATTATAAATACGTGTGTGTGTGTGTGTCGTGTGCATATATACCTTATAACATTATATTGGATATAACAGACCGCACATATTTAACATTAAAATACTTTATATTATTTATTCTATGCCTAAAAATGAGCAAATATTATTCATAAATTTACAAATTATTCACGTTATGTTTATTGGTAGAGAAAATAGTGTCTATATATTAAATACATGCGATCTATATAGTAGATAAAGTAACATATTTCGTATATAAGAAATATTATATTAAAGAAGATATTTTATAAATTGAAGACTTCCGACTAACATACATATAGACAAAATTTTCATTTCCGCTATATGATTACGAAAAATGAAAATATATAGAACAAGGTTTAACAAGGCTTTTTTTTTTTTTTTTGTTCGTATTCAAATAAAACACATATAGAATATTTATGGGAATTACTTTTAATTTGTATATTCATTTTCATAAGGTTTTCATTTTAAAATTTTTTTGTAAAAATATAAGAAAAATTTAATTTTATCAAACTAAAAAAATATATACTCGTTATATTTGCTATATTTGCAATAAGAATAATAAATATTTAAATGTACAAACATTAAGATATGTATAAAGAAATAAAGAAAAAAAAAGAAGTCGAGATGTCGTTGTATCATCGCATAGATAGTAATGTTTATCTCACTTAAAAAACAATTTGTTTTTCAACTCCTCTTCAAAATAATTTCAGAAATTTCAAAGTGTATATTTAATGTCATATATTATTAATATTATCATTTTTATTATTATTTTTATTATTATTATTATTATTATTATTATTTTTATTATTATTATGAATCAAATTATTTCTTATAGTTTTTCGTTTATTTTGTCTCTTCTATAGCTAAAAACAGAGACATAAATAACTGACTATGATGGTATGCATTTCCTTTTGAATATATATATATACGATACACATTTCAACCGTTTTCTATGCATATAGCAATACACCCCCGATCCGAAAAATAACCGAAAAGATTTCTATTGATTGCTGATTGCTGATTGATTTATGTATATTGCGTACCAAACCTTCAACAAACTATCACAGTTTCATGAAATCTCCTTCAGCCTAAGCATATTATGAATAGTTTTTGTTCGATGATCGTAAATGTATATATATAAAAATGACAAAGAAACGTTTTAAAATTGTTAAAAAAAAAAATGTTAACGAAAAAAAAAACTTGAAATGCTGTCTAAAATCGTTAATGGTTTTTAGTGGCATCGACAATTCAAAGACTACAGGGCGACCGACTATCAAAAACGATAACCAAAGAAAATATCCAACAAATTTCTGATTTCGTGAAAAGTGTATCAACAATTCATGAGATTTTAAGTGAAAAAACTGATCAACGAAATTGCTGCGTTACATAATAATCATTTTCTATTCCGTAAAATTGTCGGAATGACTTTCTAATACTATAAACGTAAAAATAAAGTGTTAAAATTTTTTTATTTCATTTGGCGATTGATTTGCATCAATTGAAACCATTAAACGCAGTTAACGATCGTCATACTCAAACAACATTCCAATCAGGAAACATAAAAAAAACCTATGTATTTCAATTTATGGTGAGAATATTTCGAAAATAAATTAATAGATTGCTTTTTTTTTGTTAATCGATTTCGATTATTTTTCAGTCAGAGGGTGTACATATATATATAATATGAAAATAAAATTTCACATATTATATGAATATATAATTTGAAAAAGAAAATCGATTATAACTTATGTACTAAAATTCTCATTTTTTTTTTTTTCTATTTATAACTTTTATTCCAAACAAGCACAGAAAAAATGTAAATAATCACTGTGTATACAAAACTATATTATTATAATAACATAATATTATTAATAATAAATATTTATTATATTGGCATAAAAATAAAACTACCCTACCCGCGCACATATACATTTATTATTGTATTGTGCATATGTGGTAAATTATAGGCGCCCGTCTACAATTATTATATTGTATATACGTCATTAAGTATGTAATTACATTAAAAAAAATTTCGATTCAAGCACATTGCATTCGATCGATTTTGGAAAAAAAAAAAAAAAGAAACATAGGATGCACGAAACGAATAACGTCCTCAATGGTAAATATACATTTCAAGAAGCAGAATAAAGTTTAAAAATAAAAAACATATAATATAGGATAAATTTTAAATTAAAATTTAAACTCTTTTGGTAACAATACAAATTAGAAATGTATATACAGTTTTTTTATAATGATCCTAGAAAATAACATGCCCGAGACGAAGGGTTTAGGATGAGATATTTGATTGAAAAGTCGGCGGATGTTTTACTGTATTTACTAAAGTATTGTAATATGACGACAATATAATTATAAAATATTTCTTTTTTAATGTGACTAATAATTTAGAGTGGAATATTTTACATATTATAAATTAGAAAATATAATATATATCGTAATTTGAAAAAGGAGAAAAGGATTTATTGTTTATGAAATGAGGAAAATTATTTTATTTTTATAAAATTATATTTATATTTTCTTTGTTTACGCAAAGCACAAAGTGGAATAGTGCAGTGGCGTTTTAAGCAAATCGTACAGTGTCCAAACTGACGGTGACAAAAATATTCCATTGAAAACAATATTTTGAACAAATTCGTTTGAACACAACAAATCCAACAATATTTTTGATATGAAAATTTAACTCAAAACATTGCTATTGTATTTTGGGTTTTATTTTCATATTAATTGAATGTGACTCAATATATATTAACTTTTAACTATTGGGTAACTTAACTTATCATTTTAGTAAATTTAGTTTAGAAAATCACCAATATTTTCTAACGTAATTTATGAAGCATAACTATATATGAAATTGGAAATTTATTAAATTTTAAAATTCTACATTAACTATTTTCTGAAAAATTATTAGAAGTTATAGAATACAAAATTACAATACGCAATAAAATGCCAAAACATCACTGCGTGTAATGGCTATAAACAATATGAAATTAAAGCACCAAAAATGACAAAGAAAGAAATACGGAACGATATTAAACGAAAAATTTATACTTACATCATACACCACTTTATTGTATAAACAAAGAATAGAGTATACCATATTTATGGACATATAAAAATAAGGGAAATATTTTAGGGTGAATATTTATTTATATATATTTACATCGTTGAAGGGAGGTCTATAACAAATGATGATGTCATATAATAGTATACTGGACAAACAATAAACAAAGAAATAAATATATATTGTATATACATAAAAGCATAAGCATTTAATATATAGCAAAGGAATTTCATTAAAATTAATGGAATCTGGAATCGTTGAGTTTTAAATCAGCATAATAGAAAATTAATTTATTTACAATTTAATTCTATATAATATAAATATGTTTGTATACTATTGTTTGTCATTTATCAAATAGGAATTAATTTAGAAATAATAATGAATTATAATATATATTAAACACTTGGCCGCATCAAAATTGATGAATTAAGATGTGATGCGATGATAATATGATATACGAAACACGCAGTTTAAAATATTTTTATATGGCAAAAATTGTTACCTATGATTGCCAATCCCATAACATTTGGTTGGCATATTTTTTGCGGCTGTCAATATCTTAGATTTTAATCAACATCATCATGAAAGTCAATTCAATGAAAAAACAACTTCGTTAATCTTTTGTAAAATTATAGAAAATAAATAACAATTTATGTTGTTAAAATTAATATTTTAAAATCTGATATATTGATCATTTATTGTGTTATTCCTATATTTATCATTCAAATATCTGTTAACATAATTCGACATATAAAATTTTTATGAATTATCAATTTAAGTTATTAACAACAACGAATTGTAATGACCGGAATATTTATTTATTTTATTTAAAATTTAATTCTATATATACAAATTCGGTGATCATAATTTATTGTATAATTACTTTAGTTTTAAAGTTTCGAAATAAATTCTTAGGGTCGTATGTCAAAAGTAGAAGTCTAAATTGAAAATAGTCCTCTAATATATATTCAACTTAAAATTTTGTACCCTATCACCACATTGAACCTTTCCACTGTACTCATGAACTCCCTGTATAGAAATTGATATTTTAAAATAAATAGTATAGCATGAATCCATTCGTATTGATCTTTATAAAATTGAACACACATAGGCAGAACAAATATAAGTCCATATAACATAGTTGTTATTAATTTCAAAGCTATTTCAAATTAAAATTCAACAATAAACATCCTGCAATCTGTTTATAATAATAATAATAATAATAATAATAATAATAATAAATTAAGATTAATTTCTAATAATAAACAAAAATAAATCAAATATAAAAATGTCTTAATATATTTATCGATGAAAGATAAAAAAATACCAATCTGAATCATGACAATATAAGAAGTAGACAGTTAGAAATATATATGAAAATGTATATCCAAATTATATAGAAATTAATTGGTATAGAATAAATCTGCTTGAACACAGAATAAATGATGACGTAAACTTATAACAATAATATAATAAGTATAAATTCTGTAGATACAAATCACGAATCTCAAGCACGTGTATTTTGAATTCTGTTGTATTGAAATAAAAAATGTATTGTATTGAGATAAAAAAATTAATGTATACAAAATTATATTCAACTATACATTTTTTTATGTTGGTTAGTTTAAGAAGAAGCAACTTAAAATTTATGTTATGTAAATTCTAAACCATTAACAAAATAGATTTATTGAATACATGGATTTTTAAATAATTATTTCAAACTTTTATTCTTTCATAAATTCTTATTGTTGATATTTTGGTGATATTTATTTATTATTATTATTTTATATAAATTAAAACATTATTATAAAAAATGAAAATGTTGTTAACAGCTGATCAAATTCACAAATACATTAACGTAGTAATATATAATCGGTTCGTGTATTAGTGGTACGACTAAATATACATAATATAATATAATATATATAGATATAGTAAAAATTCGACTATTAAGATTTGCGTTGGTTAGTAACAACAATTTTCTCGCACGCATAGGTACACAAAATTTAAAAATTGTCGTTACTGATTTTTTATATACATATTTTGTATTACTGGTGCTGTATGGTACACATCTATAAAATTTACATACGATTAAATATTTATATATCTTTTTATATACACACACACACACATTACATTCAACTCGCATATATTATAAAGTAAAATTAATATATATATATAAAATTTACTGGATAAAGGCAGTATTTTGTAGATAAATAAGTTAATTATCATTAAATAAATTTTTCTGGTTTTAACATGTTATGGCTCTCGTAATACTATATAGAAATGTATATCTTAAAATGCGTATTTGAGTAAACGTAAGGATTTATAAAAATGTTAAACATTGATTTTGTAAATAAATGAAAATATATTTTTTTGTAAAATAATATTATACAAAGAAAGAAAAAAAAAAACCAAACATATCTAGTGAAAACAAAATTGAAAAGAAAATATTATCGACATTTATTTGCAATAACCAAAAATAATATATTATACGTAAAATTTTATTTTCATATAAAAAAGTATATTTATATTTCAATAAAAAAAAAAAAGGGTTGTTGTTGTTATATAAAGCCATTCGTTTTTCGTCCCTATATTATTTTATTGCATTATTTTCAATCATATAAAATCAATAAAATAATGTGCGGCACGGCGACAAGATTCTTTGTAATTCTATGTTTGAGAACTATCCAAAAATAAAGAACGTAGACAAACAAAAAAAAAATAGAAACCAAATTGAAAAATAAAAAAAAAAACAATAAAGGAAAATAAATAGGTTAAATTAAATATTTTTTTTATTTTGTCTATACAGAAATTACCAACAATGATAACAACAACTACAACATAAGAAACGAAACTACAACTTTTCTTTTGTCAACAAATTGAAAATTGACCAAATAGATACGATTATTTTTAAAACTTTTTAAAACCCACAATATTTCCACATGTAAAATGCAATATTATATAATAAAATTTATCGCATTCGTTGCCAAATCGGTCATCGCTATAGCATCTCTTATTTTGTTAGCTATTACATAAATCTTAATGATTTGTTGCAGACATTATCAAAGCCATTCAGTCTGGCAGACAGTACATAAAATTACGATATATATATATATAAAATGGGATAGTTGGCATAAATAATTTAACAGTACATAATTTGATAATTATCATCATATCCATTAGCGAAAACAAAATATATATATGTATGTACTATTGTATGAACGTTTAACAATGATTCACTGGCGCAATTGCATATTACAGTGCATGCCATTTAATCTGAAGATTCAATGAGGCAGTTCTGATAGTATATGACCAGTATTTTTCATACTGCATATTAATCGTAATACAAGATTCTCAAAATTCGGGATTGAAGGATGTTAGCTGCAGATAGATAAGGTTGGAGAAGGTTGAAACCGTACCCGCAATGCATTAGTAATAGTAAATTAATTATAGCTAAATTAACATTTGTTATAGTTTATGGAATTAATAACGTGCGAATATCTTTATAAATATATATATATATAGTGTTTGACGATAATAAGGTTGGTCTATGACATTTTAGCAATTATTATGATTAGTGGATTCACCACGAAAATTATAAAAATGTCTAAAAGCAGTGTCAGTGTAGGATCGACATTCACAACAATTAATCAATTTAAACCGAACATTAAATGAAAACGATCAAAATATGTTAAAACATACGATAAAAAGACATTTTAACACGACAATACTCGACAAGACTACAACTACTTGCAATTGCAGTCAAATAAATGTTCATGACTGAAAAATTTTATCCCCATCAGCTATCTTAACCCATGATATTTCTCATTCGGATTACCACTTATTCCGATCGATACAACACGGACTTCCCTAACTAAATACTTATTTTTATTATTTATTTCAACATTATAGATTCAACGCAATTTACAATTTACGTTGAGATGGTAGTGTTTAAATTTTTGAATGGATTCAATCGAAAATTGAATAAAAATTAAAAATGTTGAATTCAATTTTAACACTGTGTTATTTTACAATAGTTTCGGTGCTATTTATATAGCACGAATATATACAAAATATTTACTATTTTTTAATATTGTATAGAGTTTGCATACAAGTATTGGATATATGCAAAAGTAAGTTCCATTTTTTAGTTAAAATTACAAGTTTATTTAGCAAGTAACCACACCTTTTTTATCCCACCAACCTTATGTCAGCATTGGCTGTGATGGATCAGCTTCACCTCCAGACTGCATATACACAAGCATTTTTAAGCTTAGGAATCATATAGTAAATCCATTTTTCATCTCCACTTTCACGTCGTTGATTTTGAGTCAAAAAAGTGGTGATATTTTTGCATATAGGAATTTCATGTTAGTACGAAGGAAATATAATTTAACGATTAACAACACAAGCAAACATATTATGTATATAAAGGAAAATGAATTAAAATAGTGCTAATGCATGAATATGTAAAATGTTTCGATTGTGATATAAATTGACATAATAATAGTACTAACTGTTTGCATATGATTTACATAAAAATATATCAATCATATAAATCAGCTGAGATCAGATCACAAATTATCACATAAAAATTGTTATATCTAATATATAATATTTTTACAAACTAACAAATATCACCTGCTATCAATTTTTTATAATACCCCGGCAAGTTTACATACGCAATCATTTCGTATCAATTTTATTCATAAATCATAAACATAATCTAATAGTACATGTATGTGTATTAATACATATTGTTATAAAATAGTGTATTTGATATCTATAGTTTATTATATTATTATCGAATATCGAATTACATACATAAAAAAATAATAATAGTAATAATAAAATAAATATTGATTTATCCTGACTTTATTATTGTTAATTTTTATTGACCGAAGATTTATTAAATGTTTTTTTAAATATTTTATTTCTATTATTATGTGTATTTGTTTATTTTATCTACGGCGATAACATTTCAAATTATTAATGTAATTTCCATATAATTTTAAACTGGTATTACATTATAGAAATATGTGAATTTTTGAATTTTATCTTTTTTTGTTATATATTGTAGTAATAAATATGAAATAGTAGAATTCAGAGACAAGAATTTATAGAGAAAAATACAAAATTATGTGTATATGCGATGACTAAAACTATAACACACTTATATTATTTATGATAAAATTTTTCACAATACCCAGTGGAACTTTTTGTATGTAGTTCCAATTTATCCAATGAATACATACATAAATTGTAAGTACGTATCAATTTCATGAATGAATTCATCAATTAATCCATTAAAATATTCACCAAAAAATGTATCTGTGAATTTTTTAAGTAGTTCTAATTTCATAAATGAATTCACCAGCGAATTTGTTCTGTACACATGAATAAGCCACCCGCATTCTGAACCGATGAACAATTAATCTAGAGAAGAAGTACATACCACCCATGACATATCTGTACAAAAGTAACATTGAAAGTATTGCACAAATGGGGTAGTGCGGATAAGAAGTAAGTAGACAATCATCGATGTTATCATATATACCGGTCCCACTGGGTATTTATTATAATATCATGTCACAAGTGTATGTATATTATAATATTTCTATATATATATATGTATTATATGTACGTACCACATACTTAAAAATGATTTAAATATGTATCCAGTAATTTATCCACATTATAAAAATGGACAATAAGCTGTTTAAATTAATGCATCCGTACAATAACTCACGGAGTCGTGCAAAATTATGAAATATACATAATGACATAGTTTTTTATTTTATTTTATTTCGTGCTTTTTATGATAAATATTATTATTATTATATTTAATTTGTACGAGAATATTATATATAGTATAGTTTTTTATCTATTGTATAAATATACTCAATCGAACTTAATGATGTTATATAAGAATTATAAATATGTATTAATCATATTCTAGTAGATTAGATAAAATGGAAAATTTTTGAAAAATCACATAATTTAAAAAATTATATAAATGTTAATTAATAACCCTTTTGAAAAGATATCAATTATATTTTTTATATATTATTCACATGTATAGAAAGAAGTACCTCATTAAGTTAATTTTTATATTTGCATTTTTTATCTGTATAATAAATAGGATAAAATGTAAATGTTTTAGTTTTTAATGAATTGTTATAAAATATTTTGTATATATTAAATAAAATAAATTAAATAACAAAACAATTTTGTTAAATTAAATAATGTATATAAAAATATTAAATAAAATTGAAAAGTATACATTTTCTTCGATATATATGGCTATTGATGTAATACAAATGTATGCGCGCACGTATATATATATACAACAATCGTACATATTAATAATAAAATTAGTTCTAATATTGTATATATGTAAATATCAAATAAAATGAATAAATTATTAAATAATATAAACATTACATATGGATAAATAAATATCATATAGTTTTGATTCATTTAATGTACAGATAAATATCTGGAGCATATATCGTTGAATTGTGCAGGCAAGGTCGATAATATCGCATACATTGGCGTACGAATATTTTTTTTCTATAAATGAAGTTATAGTGCACACAAAACATTTCATATTGTGTCGCGAAAACTCATTTATACGAAAAATTAAAGTGAATCGATAATGTTCTTTGTAACATGCGGTAACGCATTTGCGTATAATGTATATCTTGAATAATTGTCCATTCAGAATACATCATCATATACACAAAATTAATATCTATATGTATATATGGAAGATAATGTCAACTAAATGTGTCCGTCTACAATGCAATGCATTTAACAAATTATATAAAACATATATTATAATTGTATTTGTATAATAATATAAAATAATATAGCATTTTAGTAACTTCTGATATATTATACGACCACAAAATACAGCTATGGTTTCGTGTCTCAATGTCGTCGATAAAATACAAACATTATGTACACAATGTAATTAAATTTTCCTATATATTCATCACATTATACTTAATAATTTATCATTTAAGTATATATAAATTTCAGCAATATATCAATATTCAATATTCACATTGTTATTGTTCATATATATATCATTTATATTTATAATATAATAAATACCCGCTGTCCGAAAAATAACCGAATCATGTATGGATCAGGTAACGTCATCGATATTATAGCTTGTGTATGGTTTTAATTTAAATTGTGATAATTATTAATCTAAAACATAGTTGTTTGAGTGGCGCATCAATGATTCAACGAAGGAAGAGAAGATGTGATTAGCAATGATTATCGAAAAAAAAATGTGAGTGATTTCGTGTACATATGTTTAGTAAAAATTCTTCAGTGAGATTCATATGGATATGGATGGTACTTGGAATATACCCAAAAACAACAATTCATGAGATTTTAAATGAAAAAAAAATTGTTCTATACGAAAGGAGAATTCAATCGACTGATGACCTAAAATTACTCCGTATAGATTATCAAAGGTTTTTTTTTATTTAAAATAAAATTTATTTATTTAAGATTCGTCTTGTTCACCCGATTTAGCTTCTTCTATTACCCATTACCTAAATATGTCAATTCTATATATATAAAATCGATACTCCGGATTTTTTATTCTAAAACCTATATATACCCAATTTCACTAGGATGGGTCATGCAATACCACATTACATTTATGAAGAATTGGTCAAAATTAAAAAGTGTATAACTTTACCGAAAGTTATTGTATCGGTAACATGTGTGTGTGTGTGTGTGTGTGTGTGTGTGTCTACAAAGAAATTACTGCTACATATTTCTGCTACAAAAGTTGTGAAGATCATTACTTTCTTCATATTAAAGAATTTTATCAATTTTTCATTAATTGGGCAATTTCCCTGAAAGTTGTGAATTGTCATCAAACATTATTATGAAGATTTTATCTGAAATTCATTAAGAATCAATTTGAATTCAAAACCAATTTCTTTAATTTACTCTATTATAAATGTGTATATGAATATATATTAGTATAGAAGTATTGTAGTAGAACAAGAAATTGTATATTTTTTTTTAATTATTGAGCAGATGTATGACATTTACACACAGAATCCAACTTAGAATTCAAAAACAATTAGTACAACTATAAATTTTCTAATACACACACATATATAATATCTCAATATATTGTTTATGCAGTTTGATTTATGAATAATGCAATTAAAAAATTAAGAACAAAAATCTATATGATTCATACAAACAATTTCATCATAATACATTTTACGTAAAATAAAAAACTAAATACGCGTCAGAGACATATAACGAAGACGTCGATATCATATTATATATGTAAATAAAATGACTCATTTCAAATACAATATATATAAGACATTTTTCACTTGAATACTAAAACTTATTACATAATATTTATCAATATATGAAATATAATATAATATTAATGCAGATATAAATATATAGTTAATAAATGGTATAGATAGACTATTTTTTAACATTAAATAAATTTTGTTTATACATTAATATTTTGATTATTTATAAGTCCGCAGCTATAAACAAAATATAGATTATTAATTTTTATAAACAAATACATATATATGTGTGTGTGTGTCTGTTTGTGTGTATGAAGAAATTTAAATTATGAATGAAAATATTCAAATTTTTAGTGTGATTTGATATCACTATTTTAAAAATTTATATAACAATAAAATCTATTTAATTATAGTTAAACTATAAATAATTAATGGAAATATAAAAAAAAAATACCACAAATCATATGGTTTTCATTGTAAAAATGAAATATTAAAAAAAAAACCTTGACCTACAAAATTGTATACGTAACTAAAAATAATATATATTATAAAATTAGTACGCATAAATAAAAATATATCTACACAATATGAAAATTTGCGTTGGTGTTTGGCCAGACATTCGCATCATACACAGCAAATATAATATTGAAAGAAAATAATTTTTATCTGTTTGTTTAATCGCAAGAAGAAAAAAAAAAGACAAACTTATAAATTATAATGTGATAATTATATAAATGTTAATAGAAAGAATTCTATATTCGTATAATTTTTTTGTAAATGTACACACCATATAGATAATTGAACTAGTGCAAAAAACCAAACATTAATAATTAATAAAAAAATTGGTATACACCCAAACACATATATAATTTTATATTCCCACCAAAATATCAGCTTGATATGTCATTGACATTTATAGTACGTATGTTTTTTAACAGCAACATTTAAACAACTGCACATTTTTCATTTATAATTTTTGCATTTCACAAAGTGATTGACATTAAATTTTGTGCTAAAAATTAAATTAATGCTACTGTAAAAATGTATAGCACAAAAAACAGCATGTGAATGGCATAACATTTTCGAAAGTGGTCATGAATCAATTGAAAATATGATGTTTGTAATATACATCAACATCGGATGAAACTATGATGAAAATGTGGCACATTGATATCGATTAAAGAATATTAGAGAAATAAGCTGATGTCAATACAAAGAAAAAACCTTTTTAAACATGATCAGAGTAAAACACTAAAATATTAATTATATCGCAATGAGGCGTACCTTCTTGATCTTGTTTATAGTGAGTTTATAGTTTGAGTGCCGTTTTGTAAATAAAACATATATAATTAATTTATCAAATAATAATCCTCACAAATATAAATATTTATAAACAAAGTGTAAAATTATATAAGTATTTTGTTGAGTTCATTTGAAAGATTTGCCTATACAAATTTGTGGTGTTAAATTTAAAATAAATTTAATGTATATATATAGCGTAACATTAAATTCTTAAAATATACACGAATTATCCAATAAAATTATAATTAAAATTGGTGCACTCAATTTAATTTTTTAAATTACACTAACCACACAAAAATGAAACTGATGGTGTTATTACAATATACAGTTCACGTAATATAAGTTCATATAATATATTTTTTATATGTGTGAAAAGCTTAAAGAAAACAGTACATGTAACAAACAATATATAACAGTCAAGAGATACAATTATAAAATCGTCTTGGCGTGTAAGAAAACTGTCATTTAGACAAGTTTACCTGAATATTTATCAGTCATAATATTATATAAAAAAATTAACTATTTTGAATAAGACATGAGTTTTATTGAAATTATCTGCATATATTGAAATTATCTGCAAATTTCGATGGCAATACGAAAACACTAGGTTCTCTGGGTTATTTTGAGTCGAAAATATTACATAACATTTTTGCCGATTCGAGTTCGGTACGAAGTTACACTCAAATAACCAAATTTTCAATCAGACCTTGTTTTGAAGTCTACTGGGATCAATATCTCAATAACTAATTAACCGATTTTAAATTTTTGATACACTATTAGCATTAGCATATATAGACTTCGTTAATATCGTACAGTTTAGCATAAATTACGTAGTGTTTGTGTTAAATTTTTCGACATGAACAACTCATGATACGTATAACTCACCGAGTAACAAAGCAAAAGAATTGAGCTAAGCTAAACTCACCAGAATACATTTTTAAAAAACGCAAATTTGTGAAAAATATATAATTATTATTATGCTCAAAATAAATTTAGAAATCTTTTTAATCACGGATGAATAAAGAAAATGTAATAAAAGACTATTTTAATTACATTGAAATTAAATAACATTTAAAACTATTTTTTTTTCTGGTATATGAATGAACGATGGCATATTTGTGTTACAAAATATTTGCTATATACCATAAAATAGCTATGCGATATGAACATATATTCTTATATACGAACATATAAGCCACCATTTATTGATTATATTCTATTTTTATACCTTTACTACAAGGACTTTATGATATTAGTTTTTATGTAACATTTATTTTACATGTTTATTATACATAGAGTTTTTTTTTTTTTTATATAAATAGATAATAGAAAATAAAACCATTAAATTATTGATTAGTAAATTCATACTCGTATTATACACAAATCCATATAAAATTCTTATTTTATAATTTTATAACACGCAAACATAAATTGGTAAAATAAAAATAGTTATTTTAAAATTTAATACATCAACAACAAAAACAGTCCAAATTTGCAAATGAATTAATTCTATTATTGAAATATTCATTTTATGTATAATGTAATAATATTAATATTATGAAGTGACATATAATGAATGCTCCGCACCACGCACCATCTAATTTACATATACTATAAATGGTATTAATTAATTAGACCATAGAAAATGGAAAAAAAATACATAAAAAAATAGGATAAACTATTACAATAGAATTCCCTAATTGATTTATAAATGTACAGAGTCAGTAAATAATATTTAAAAACAATGGAATAATTCTACAAGGAAAAAAAAAATCGTAACTATTATTATTATTTGACAAGGGCGGTATGAAAATGGTAATACGGTGAGTGAATAGCTAATACAAATGTTTTATAGATACGAGGAAGAAAATTGAATGTCACAATATTGGCATGTTTTTATATTACGTTGAAAGTAAACCAAAAAAAAAATGTAAGGGTTAAGATCGGACAGATGTAACAAATATATATATATATTTTATTTTATCGAAATCGAACTGTTACATTTGCTGGATACCTTTATTTGGCAGTTTATTTGCTCATCTAAATAGTAGTTTTATAATAATATTGTTCATACTATATGAATACAAAATTATTTGTTATTAAAATATTAGAAATAAATTTCTTCATATAACTATTCGCTACTTATATTATGTAAATGAAAGTATAGTAATACGTAACGTACTTTACAATACACCGATATTTTTGAAGAAGAAGAAAAATGACAAAATTTATACAATAAAAAAAAAATAATTGGCACTTATCCAAATTTTATGATGGTGATATTTTTACACGTTTGGTACAACAAAAAAAAAACTATAACCATATGGATAACAAAAATTATAAACATATATTTATATATATATGTAAAATGTTTAAAGTTAATTTAAGTATCTTTAACCCTTTCGGAAGCACCGGTTCAATTTAGGAGGCTATATATTAGATTAAGTGTTCTGAATGTTTGAATGCGAATGGCAATTGCACCATAATATATTTTTAAATCCAAATAATATATATTCAATTTGAGGGTACAGGGATTTTAAATTTATTTTTATCAACATATTATATATAAATTCCTTCTATAGACGTTCGAGGCAAAGAAAAAGGAAGTTTTTTTTATTGATATCAAATATGTTTTTTAATTTTTTCTTCAAATTGATACTTTTTATTTCGAAAAACTTATTACGGAAATCAGGTTGTTGTAGGTACGTACATTACTACAGTGTTCTGAGATAAAATACGAATTTTTGTAATGGTGCCTCTAAGAGTTGAAATGCCAGAAATAGTACTCTTTTTTAGTATACCATATAACATATATTTTATATATGTAGCTGAAACTAATTACGCGTAAAAACAACGATGTACATCAATTATATTATTGCATATAGCATCATAATCTTTATATTTGCATGTATTTATAATAATACAAAAACGTTTTATTTTTTGGGTCATTAAAAAAATTGCTATAATTAAAATGTAATAGAAATGATATGATGGTGTGGAAAAGTTTTTGGACAAATAGTTTTAATGTGTAAAAATAATCATAGTTTAAGTTTTCAATAGATAAACTAATTAATAACTTGCAGCCATATATGTTCGATAATTATTTGTAAATGAATATATGAATACCTGATAATAAATTGTAAATGTTTGATTCAAACGTCAAAAGTATATGTCTTTTACTAAAAATGTATACGAGTTTTTGTGAGTATAATCATAATTAATATATGTTCAAATACAGCATCTCATACTTATACGAAACCATAAAATTATTATAAATAATAAAATACAACTATTTTATACTAAAAAATTATACTCAGTGGAAAATTACTTTTATTTGTATTGTTATTATACAATGTACAATACAAATAAAATAAGATAATTTAATATTATTGTTGGTAGACATAGTTTATATTCATAATTAATTGTATTGAAATTTAAATGTTTATAAATACTGACGCGTCATCCATTCAATATACATCAATACAAATGTAAATCAAAACAAATAGTAATTTATAGATACCTGTTTCTGTTTTATATTTGCATATAAATATGTTAAAATTGCAATTTTATCCAAAAGCTATTAAAACATATCATTATTATTATCGGCGAATAACTAGCATACGTTTTTAAATGAACATACACACATATTAAAAAATAATTTTTACACAAACAAATACATACCCAACAAATCTATTAGTAAGTAAATATATACACTTATCATTAATATAGTGTAAAATAACAAATAATAATTTAAATTTTAAATAATAACATTATAATAAAATAAATCAAAAGAGATTTACGTCATTAATGATATACACTAGTATTTGTATTTGTTATTTAAAATATATCATAAAATACTAAAATGTGTATAGCGAGTAATTTTACATATATATTTTCAAAGTGAATTAATTGAAATAAATTTATATAATATTGTTGTATGGTATAGTAGATAGTTGTAAGTATAATCGGTAACAATCAACCATACCTTAAATCTATACGTCAATTCAGTAATATAACAATATATGTACGAGGATGGATTCATATAATCCATCCACCCATCCAGCACTTTCATCAACAACTTTTTTTATATAGTCAAACAAGAAAAAATATCTATAGCTGGAAAAGAGATGTGCATAAAATTCCAAAGTAATCGATACAACTAATGTCTATTTTGCAGAACTCAATTAACCCTATTATTCCCAAGTATTTAAAATTAAAATGTTAGAATATCGTTATGCAAAAAGTGTATAGTTGTTTTAGTTTTACCTTCAAAATGGATCCGCCCTTGTGTTATAATATGTGATATTATTATTATTATTATTATTATTAGTATATTTATCATCACAATCATTTATATTATTACATAACCAAATAGGGTAAGGAATCGCTAAACGGTACACATTTAAGAAACATTTCGAATAATTTTGTTGTTATCAACTATACTTTTCGAATAAATTTACATAGCAGGATAGAAAGGAAGTTGTATGAAAGAAGTGTGCCAGGAGTATTTAGGTGATTGCAACATCGTGTGAAATCTCAATCGCTCAATCAAAACTTTTACTGAAATTCCAATAGTTTAAATTTATTGTATTTATAGATATGAATTCATTTATTTTATTACATGTAATTTTTCATTTTTAAAATTTACTATTATTAGCTTGTGCGGTATGTGAAACATTACTAATTACCATATGCCACATAAAAAACCCACACTATCAGTTAAAGTTATCGTTTCGAAAAAGTGTATCTTTTGGTTCTTTTACATTTATTTAAGTATTATATGGAATTATATTATGTAAATTGATTAAATTTATTATTATGAATAGCATGAATGTTTTTGGCGCAAGTACTTTAGCAAATTTATGGCAATGAATATATGGCATAAAAACTATGAAAATTAAGTTAATCGACAATAAATATATATTTGGTCGTTAAACAATAAATATTTTTTGTGGAAAACTGTTATTGGTGAAGAGTAAGGACTGATATATACTGCAATATTAAAGTTATGTTGTATTATGAATTATTACTAATTATTGATTTATTTATTATTATGAATAGCATGAATGTTTTTGGCGCAAGTACTTTAGCAAATTTATGGCAATGAATATATGGCATAAAAACTATGAAAATTAAGTTAATCGACAATAAATATATATTTGGTCGTTAAACAATAAATATTTTTTATGGAAAACTTTTATTGGTGAAGAGTAGGGACTGATATATACTGCAATATTAAATTTATGTTGTATTATGAATTATTGCAAGCATTCTATATATTATTTTAAGCTGATTGTTTATCGACGTTAATAGTTGGATTTATTCAAAATGATCACACAACATTGCTTTTGGTATCAGAAGTTTTATTAACTGTTAACTATACACAACAGACACTCTCAATTTATTATAAATAACAAATTATGTCTTATATAATAATAAAAATTTTTTATTCATAACTCAAATTTATAGAACATTTATATACAGAGCGATCAAATTAGAATATTGTTATGGTAGGTTTTCCAGATGATATGTTATTATATAATTTATGATAATAATTGAATATTTATATAAACAAAATTCATATATTCGTATAGGTCTCAATCAATTACAAAGTATCTATATATATACAATATAAGCAATATAGTTAATTGATTGACATTGACAAGAAACAAATTTAAGAAAAAATTATTATTGAATTGATGATATAATATAATGAATAAACTATTAACTATATATATATTTATCAGGGTCAATAACATTCATTTTACTCATATCATAACACATAACACACAGTAAATAAAACTTGTTCACCTCTTATACACAGCGTTATCGAGCAATAAATAATTTAGAACTTTTGATAGGGAATGTTAGAAATTTTTCTATATTATTATATTAACAACTAATTATTTTTTCTATTCATTTTAATCTTGTTTACATATAACAAAAATTGATAACAAATCATTCAAAAGCGTTATCAAAATCAATCTTCGGTTATTTAATATAATAATCAATTCTATTACGACATTCACAACAATTAGCCATTAGACAGAATCATAAAAATTTATTGCTTCCGCAATAAACATATTTATTTCAAAATGACGCTACGCAGTCAATGAAATGTGTTACACATCAATATGATTAATGTTTATTTGATGGCCATAAGACATTAATTTTAACGAAATGTATATATAGTAAGGAAAAGACGGTTCTATTGTCACATCATTCCATATTGGTTTATTTTTGTGCTAGGATATTTATGTGTCAAACAATTGTCAGCAGCATTAATACATTTATTTGATAACCCTATCCCTATTAATATTATATATATGTAATCGAATATAATATATGAATGAAATAATAAAGTTATAGGCAGTATAGGTATACACATTACATAAACATAACACATACATTATAATTCATATTGTATTATATCCAAATGTGACTAAAAAAAATTATTTTTTAATTTCCTATTCGGTTTTTTTATGTTGATATTGATATACTATTAATTAATTATTATCTGTATCTAAATCAAAATAGTCATTTTGATATTATATTAAATTTTACATTGGCTTATAAAAGTGAATCAATTGATGATAAATGTATGGAGATTATTGATATTTTTTTTTATACTGTGTGTAATGTTACATGTTACCGCGCTGCAATTATATCAAATATTAAATTAAATTAAAGGCTGGTGTGAAAAGTTCAAACTATATATACTTTTCTTTGTGTACTGTTAAAATGCAATTGAAAAATTCCAAACAAATAAAAGATTTATAACCGCACACAAAAAATAATTATGTCACATGTCATTCCATTCGCCGGCATTGGCATGGAGAAACAATTTTTAAGTATTTCTCATATTTAAAATGATTTTATTATATTCATTTATAATTTGAGATATATTTTTAAATATAATATTTAATTTAATATTTTCTATAATAAAACTAAAATAAATTACTGCTGAGATTAAGCAAATACCAAATATTGTATAATATTACAATAAACAGAAGTGCCGTCTAAACGACAAAATTTGTGTATGTAAATTTTGTTGCAATTTTAGTTTTTAATTATGCAGAAAGAACACAGCAATTTACAAAATTGAGAAAAATTATCAAATTAAATTTATAGCAACCACGTACAAATTATTACCGATGTCATCCATTGTAAAATAATGAACATATATGTTCTATATATTTACGAAAAACTTGTGAATATTATTAAGGACATTTAGGATTTTATATAATATCAATGACAAAAATCGTCTAGATCAAACCTAAAAAATGCGTGGTAAATTCTAAAGTATATAGGCATTGTTCGATGATAATTTACAGCAAACACAGAAGAAATAGCAGCAACAATACATTTTTACAACAGAAAAATTTGAACGCAAAATCTTTTCTACTGAATTAACAAAATTTATTATGAAATTATTATATTATTATTATTCGTTAAATGTCACCTCAAAATGTTCGACACAAAGCTTATTCTTTAAGTATGCATTTTTTTGTTAATTTTTGAAAAGTTGGAACATTTTCTGACACACTTATAAACCACAATAGATCCATATTGGACCCTCTCGACAAATGATGGCTGGTGGAATTCCGAGCAAACACAATATATGAATTGACCGTCTAGTATAAATACCGGAATTTTCAATTTCAAAATCGATTTGTTAAAAGAAAAATATCAATCAGATTTTATTTAATTTACATTAAAAAATTCATTTTACCTTATAATTGAATAACGTGCGTCTAGAAATAAATCAATTAACAAATATCTACTATATAAATATTTGCAATAAAATATGAAATAATGATATCTAAATCTAAAAATTGTATTTATACCCTTTTGTTATATGTAAATATAGGACTTATTTTTAAATTAAGGTTATTATATTTTTATTTTTAAATTTCACTTATTCACATCATATGAAAAACGAAAATTTAAACAACAAAAAAAATGTATAAAATTTAATCTGCTCTATATCAAGAATATAAGTCATTTCCATTGTTGAAAATATGCACAAAACACAATTTATAATAAACTAGAAGCAATAAAAATCCATTTAATATAGCATTTAAAAGTTTTCCATTTATATGTTGTTATATGAACCAAAAAAAAACAATAACAAATAATTTCATGTACAACAGAAATTTTAACAACTATTTTCAACATTATTAAGTATTATTAAAATAAAATACAAAATGATGTTATACTTGAAAGTTATATAATTCTGTATATTTGTGTGTGCTCTTCCACTCCATATAACAATATAAATTTAAAATATTTCAAATACATATATATATTACGTGAAAATTGTCTGTCCAAGTATTTTTGTACGAACACCAATATTTAGTTTACAAATAAAATTAAAATAAATCGATAAAATTTTTGAGTGGTCAAAAAATCAATTCATATTAATAAAATAATAATTAGTTAATATAATTATTTTTATGACGTAGATAAAAAAGAAAAAGAAAAAAATATTGATCATATTTATTTATTTATGCGGATTTAACTGGATTCCATCAGATTCAAAGAAAATTATGATATCAACAAAAATATACATTTAAAATTGTTTAAACGACAGGTACACACAAATATGGAATCATAAATAATTATAGTATATTATATTCGGTTGAATATGCGATAAAGACGCTGCGGGTGTTTCATATAAAGCTTCGCCATTTGAGTTGCAATGCAGTGTTTATTTAATGATTTTTACACCACTATAATTTACTTCGATTACCATTGGTGGTAAATTTCATATTAATTCGACATATTTCAATTTGTTCAATTATATTTATTTATGTCTTGCAATAGTAAATGAAATGTATAATTTTAAATGATTTCCGAAGTTGCCTGCAGACATTTAATTTGCACTAAGAATTTTCCTTCTTTTTGAAATTTTCCCGCATATTCGTTTCATGTAATCGATGTTTTTTTTTGTAACTTTTAAGTTTGATTTTATTTCTATAATAACGCCTTCAATTAAGCATCTTCAAATACATATAGCATCAATTCAGATATTGGTAAACATCATCTAAAGAGGTCTATGTTGTTACGAACCAGAACTAATCGTATCGTAAACCAATAATTTGTTTTAAATTAAATAATTAAGTACTCCGTGAATATAAAGTATAGTGAAATTTTTGGAGAACATTAAATTGAAATAAATCAACAATGAAGAAATTTTTTTATTCAATATAATTTACTAAAAAATATATAATTAAAATGATTGCCATGGCAACATCGTTCCAAAGTATTCATTAAATTGGTCACAAATTTTTGATGATTCTCTCATACAAAAAAAGTTTCTATCTTAGTGATAAAATTTTGCATGTTTTCTTGCAATCCATTAATTGCCTATGGTTTGTTATCATATAGCACAATGATTTTATATTACATAAAAAATAAAGTCTAACAATGTTAAATCGAATGAGCTGTGTGTTCTATTATTGACTGATACAATTCTCGGAATAATTGATTCACAAAACTCTTCCTTCAATATAAAATCATAGTGATCTATGGCTTTGCGCATAGCGCCTCATATATAGAATATGTGGTCTGTATCAATATTATCAATTTTTTTCAACAATCATTGCTTTGTAACAAATCAATTTGACCATCAGAGAGGAGGCGGCAATATGATCAAACAAAAATATGTTGAGGTATGGGACAAATGTTAGGAAATTTAATATTAAAAATACTGAGGAAGTGTTGAACGTTTCTAAAGTGGCTCACACTGAACACTATCCGTTTAACTATCATCTAAGTAAAATTTAACGAACTAATATACGAAAAAGAGTAGATTATACGATACGATAGGATTCTTTAACAATGTAGCTTATCCTCACTATTTCATACCATTTTATAACACATTATAGTGCAAAACTTAAAATCTAACTTAAGACACACTTTTCTAATATGGTTTCTATAGTACTTCCATAAACACTTCAACAAATTTGTTACGTTCGTTATAGAGAGAAATTTACAAAAAAAGTGTAAATAACTAACCGCTGCAATAGAACGTAATATTTTATGCACAAACACAAAATATAAATTTAAAATAATAACGTAATGGATGACCTATTATTTTTTCGTGTGATATCAGAAATATTTAATATTACCATCTTAAACACATAAATAAATTATTAACACGTGTAACAAAAAGAGCAATAACCAATAAGAAATCAAAATTTAAATTAATAGAGTCAATATAAGTTTTGTAAAAATGTAATTCATTGAAATTTTCCTAATACACGTATTGTTTTGAAGTATTGTATGCGTAACAGATTTTTTTCAAATATTTTCCATAAACACTTAGCTTGTTTATCACTTTCAATAATTTGTATACACGTATATCTGAATGAATAATTTCCAAACAAAATTAATTAGTATAATTATTAACAAATACGTAAAGATTATATGATTTTTTTATTTTAATTTATATCTGACAAAACAAATTATATTGTTTTAAAAAAAAAAGAAGGAATAAAAATGTATTTTATATTTCATAACCAAATTGAATTATCGGATTTTGGTAATATCAGAACCACAATTTTAATCATAAAAATATTATAAATTATTTAAAAATATTTTATCGAACCCAAACAACATCCTTTTTATTTGCTACATAAGAGACTATATACAAATATTGATAAAACAATTAGATATATTTATGCAAATATTAAATGAAAACAGTTGAAACTAAAATGTTTTCGATACATGTGGAAAAATAATAAATAAATAAACGTGACGTATTAATTTGAGTTTATTTACAAAACGTATTTAATTATTAGGTGATTGCATTGAAAGCCGCTGTTCCCATACACTTTACGCAAGCGTTTTAAAGCATTAAAAATTCGATTGGAAAAAAAATGCAGAGGTGCGGTTTGCTTGGGAAAACATGTGATAAATTTTCTCCATCGGATGTGTTTAAATAGATTGCAGAAGTAGTAATTGCAACGTTCCTATTCGCCACTACACCTGAACTCATGCAGTTATAGTAGTTAATCATTACAGTTGCTGGACCTCAAATGGAAAATTAAAAAAAAAGAAATAAAAAAATAAAACAGCAGCTTTCAATACAAGTATACCTAATATTATAATGAATAGTTTAATCCGTCCAATATGCAGTGAATGAAAAAAATGAAAATTGAAAATTTTTCTTATTTTATTTTGAATGTAAACAATAACATAGACGTAGACGAATATTAAAAAAATTCTAATTGTATATAAGTATTAAAATTAATTTAACAACTGTTTAATTAAGTCGCTTCGTTGAAATGTTAATTATATTTTAATGAATATAGACATTTATAAATGTTGTGGTGGATAAATTTGGCTATATATTCTTGGAATGGAATCGTTGTGTGAGTGTATACTGTATAAATAAAAGATTTATCACAACAGGTTTCGGTTTTAATTCTGTTAAATATTTAATCATCTGTGAACATCTTATCAAAATCACTATATAATAATTTGGTGTATAACTATAATTCCCACCTTATTTTGAGTAAATACAAAACATTTTCTTGTTTACAAAATTAACAAATAATAATTTATTCAAAGTATTATGGCCATCGTTTACTACTACTACTACAACCTTTTTTCTCCTATTTCGGACAATAGACGGTTTGGTCGAATGTAATTTTTATCAAAAATTTTTACATTTTTATGATTTTTTTCAATGGTTCGTTAAATTAAATATTCACCGTGTTTATGAGATGAAAATTAATAGTTGCCGAATTTAGGAGTTGAATAAAAAGTTACATTACAGCATTAAGTCGAAAAATTGTGATGTAAACGATTTTTGTCGTTTCAATAAATTTTAATATTTAATCTCATGTCATCAAATCACTTACACATAACAGTTCTTTCAAACAGATTACATAAATGAATGATCGCCTGAGGTTAATATTGAATATAAATAAAATAGCACACATACAACGCATTCATATATTTGGCCAAGTTTTGTACCAAGTTGTGGTAAAAACATCATCATTTAATAAGATGATTTAAATGTGAAAAGAATCTGGAGATGATAAATTTATCATAAAGAGAAATTTTATAATATTTGTTCGAGCGCAATCACATACAGATTAAAATGATAGGAAAAACCTTTGTTATACGTATTTCACACATAGGAGACTGGATCTCCATTGCTCATATAGCAAATATATATAGTTTAAGTTTGGTGCAAGGACTGCCCAGATTTGAATTTTATGGATTTTTTTTTGTCCGTTCATATTATCAAAAATAAACAATAACAAAATCATGAATTTGGTGCAGTTAATAAAAAGTTATACTGCAACGCCTGAAGCTAATGGAAATTGAATTGGATTACGTAAGTATCGTTTTCTTCTGAGCAAAAAAACCAATATAATTTTTGCTCTTAGAATTGACTCTAAAATCTAATCTATTTCATCACATACACACTGTAATTTTAAACACAATTAAAAATTGACTATTTTAAATGGGATAGTTATTAATTGAGTAATTAACTTAAAATATTAGTATTATTAAAAAATAGGTAAAAACCAAAAAAATTTACCACTACATTTTCCTAAATTCAGAGGGTGAGTTAAAAAAATATTCACCCTACTTTTTTTTGCCACATCTGTTTCGTTTGGTTTTGTTTTTAATTTACAAAAACCAAAAAAACCATTCACATAATTAAAAATAAAATTATTTCTTTTATAAAAATATAATAAAATGAATGAATCGGTATAGGTATAAAAAAAAAACTGTATAAGAATATGTAAAATGTAATTTTATTAGTTTTTATTGTCCGCCATTTCGAAAAAAAAAGTTTTTACACCGCTGATTTTAAGTACGTTTTAAGTGATAATTATGTTTACTATTAAGAAATGTTTATTTGTGGTAAAGAAAACAAAAAAAAAACGTATAAACAAAAACTTTTATAATATAAAATAGGTAATAATTATAGAATTAACTGAATAGAAAATTATTTTTAATTGATTGATTTTTTATTTTTGTACAGTATATTCTATTTGATTATGTAACCACCTGATAACTCTACCCAGGTGTTCTTTTCTTTGCGTACTATATAACAAACATACACAAATATGATTCTATTGATTTTTTTTCCATTTGCTATAACGAAATGCTTGGGAAAAAAAAAAACGAAAAATCGACTACAAATTGTATACAAAACAAACGAAATTAAAATCTTCAGTTTGACCACCGCCTTTAATTAAAATTGGCTAATCAGTCATTCACCCGATAAACATAAAAACGTGCATTGTATGAACGAAATTAAGAAAAATTTGATGGACTATAAACTTAATTGGTAATTTCTATATACATTTTTTTTTTTTCATATTATGTTGCAATTTGATTGGTAATGTAATTGTTGTAATAGCATAGAATTAAGTAATAGAGTTCAATTAATTTAATATTAACACTTATAGTTTGTTATTTTTTTTTCGTTTATGGATAAAGACCTATATATATTTTACAATATATATTCAAACTATTCATTTTAAATGTTGTACCAAATAAATTGTATAAAACAAAAAAAAAAATATGAATTATTATTTAAAAAAAAAAAATAAAAGGTATTAGTGGAATTTTTTTTTTATTTTATTATTTTTGCATAAATTTAAAACCGCAACATTTGTTTTATTTCATTAAAATGACATTGGTTGAAAAGGGATGTACGAACGAAAAAGAAGAAAAATAAAAAAAAAGTACATAAACTTATATGCAATTTTTTTTTTTTTTTTGGGCGTATGCCCACAACAAAATAATTATCAAATTTACTCAATAAAAAACATCTAATTTTATCAAATAATTATTTCAATTAATACATTTGATTTTTATAGATTCACTTTTACTTAATTTAATTCAATTAATATAACTTATTATAGATATTTATAATAAAATATAAACACTTACCTCTGAGCTGGCCTTTGACGCCATTATACACACACACTATAATAAAATTAATAAAAATATCGTAAAGAAAAAACGTAATTATAGAATAGAAAATTATACAGAATAAAAAATATGCGAACGTCAAGGAAAAACTGTCAAAAATCGCAAAAATAAAAAATTAAATGAAAAGAGAAAAAGATCACGATCGCTCGCAAACAATACACACGACAAAATAAGATAGACAGTGTAAGAGAAATTGAAAAACAAAAATATAATATTTCTATTACAGCTCCACCAACCTTAAAATAAAGTTTGTATATTTTCGAACATTAGTTTTAGTGCTTAACAATAGATGGAAATCACGTATTATAATTAGTATCAGAATTTTTCGTTAAATTTTTGTAAATATCTATCATTTAATAGATGGCGCTTAAGTAAGTATGGATAACGATAATTTTTTTAAATGTATGAATTAGTTTGTGCCCATACTATCACTAATGATACTATAAAAACATTAGATGGTATTACAATGACTAAAGAGTATAACATTAAGGAATAAATAAAAATTCACGTTTTTAGACATTTAACCGAAATTTGTGATTTTTTTCGATAGTTTAATCAAATTCTAATTTAGTAACTTGTAATTAATCAACTTGGCTGTAAGGAAAGGTTTATTAGATAACATAAAGCTCCACTTGGACCAATATATGACTTAAAAACAAAAAAAAGTTGATCAAATTGATCAACAAATAAAATATCTTAATGTATGCTGGTTTTTCTTATTGAGAATCGGTTATATTATTAAGTACAGACACATAGATCCCAGCAACTAGCAAGACTATTGTGCATTGTTCATAAGTTAATTCTCGAAGCTTCTGGTAAAACTAAAGTCACACTTCTTATAAAAACGGTCCACTCATTCCTTGGATGTTCATATGGTGTATTTTCCAAATAATCATCATAGACCGGATTCACTTAAAAATTGATTTTCCAATATTGATAGATGTATATTATTATAATCAATAATAATAGTTTATTTAAATTCATGATACGATACTCTCATACAAAATTAATATTGTAAAATAAATAGAAAAATGTATAAGGTTATTAACGGAAGCCTTATCAAGAAAGACAAATTACAAAATTTTCACACATCTACAGGAAAATATTAAAAAACTGAAGAAACATAAAAGACGGAATACAATTTTACCGGAAATTTTAATATATTTCTTATGCGGCGGCGTATTTTTATATAGTATTATTTTATTGTCATTTAAATTTTTCAAGATCAAGTGTATAATGATAAGGAAATACACATAAAAAGTATATATTTACACATATACCTAAAACTGATATTATATTATAGTTTATAAATTAAATATTCAATTCATGTAATTAATATACACATGAATTTAATTTAAAATACAGCTTCTTATTTACAATACAATGTCTGTCTGAAAAATAACCTACATGGATTAAGAAAACAATTAATAAGTCGGTGATTGGAATGTTGTTGCATAAATCAATTAGCAGAGCCAATAGACATATTCTCGTTGTCATTCGACTTATTTTTCAAATAGAGAAAACAAACTTTAAATTCACCGTTCGAAGACCACAATTATTTCACTTAAAATATAATGAATTGTTGTTTTTGAATGTTTGCTTCGGTAATCGTTGTTGATGGTCGCCGTGGGCGGTTATCATCATCAACATCGACTCCTTGAACCGTTTCTTTGTTCTTTATACATACATCGATCGACGCAATTACCGTCACCTTATGCTTTGGTTTACACTGAATGAAATGCGATGACTGTTTGACGTACTTAAATCAATTAGTATTGATTCTGGAAATTTTTCGTACAAAGGGTGTATATTTATATTCATCAATATTACATTGTTAATATTGTACAGACGACAAGCAATAAAAAATAAACAATTCATACTGTTTTTATTTGATCAGTATCGGATTTATTTGGTCGAATTTCAGCCAGGCCCATACGCAGCACCTTTAACATCTATGCTATTTAAAAATTTTCTTTTATTCCACAAAAGTCGAATCGTCACAATTTATGATAACGTTTTCGACTCAAAATAATACAGTTAAAAAAAAAGTATACTTTCAATATGATTATTGTAGTTTGGGGCACCCTGTGTATATAATAAAATATATCGTCTATAAATAATTAATGAAATTTATAAAATAAAATTATATATTATAAAAATTTCAATTATAGCACAATATAAGGTACCGCACAATGGGGTGATTAATGCCTATTTTTTTTAATAAATCATCACATTCACATTTGGTTTCAACAACTCGCATCACAAAGCATTGTCCGTTTTTGTCGTGAACATTGCTTCGCTGAATCGTCGATTCATAATTCCAAAATACTATTTCCGATAGCACAAATTTGAATGAACGATAATATCAAATAACTGAATTTTAGTGGGAATTGTTTATAATTTAAATAAAGTAACCTATAAGCGATAACAAGTACACAAGCAACGCAAACTGTACGTGAACAATTTAGGTTTCAATTCAACGATGAGTATGCTTTTGGTCGTATAAGTCCTGAGTTAACCATCTTTTTACTAATGCAGTAAATGAAATATATATTACACTTATCTACTTTTTTATTTGTAGACTACTATATAAAAATACTCAAGTCAAGGGTACTGCTCAATTACCTATTACATAAAATATAAATAAATAAATATATTAATTATTAATTCAGACTAAACTACATATAGTATTATTTATTTATTTATATTATTAAGATAATTAATAAATTACCATAATTGGTCAATTAATAAATAAATAATATAGTATAATTCGTATAAACAACAAATACGAGCGTGTAATTATTAAAAACAGTTTGGAATTGATTGTAACTTTCAATTATATAGAGCAGTGCTGAAGAATAATTGTCCAATATTTAATCAATCATCATCATTTTCGGTAATTGCTCCACCTTGATCAAACATCGAGAATTCACATAGAACTGCGATCTTCTTCTATTTTCAGGCAAAGTTTTCATTTCTGGTCGGATTTTATCCTTCCAGTTACATGTTCTCTTGTTCGTATTGAAAACACCATTATCATTGTAGTCATACAAAACAATAGTTTTTAAGAATACATATATAAATAAATCAATCAGCAGTCAAATATATGGTGATCCATCATATATTATAATATCATATCCCGGTTAAATTTCAGACAGAGATTGTATATAAGATATACATTAGAAGCATATTGTGACACATCATCGCTCAGTAAACGAAATTTAATTATTTATTTTATAATATTATTTCTATTATATTCGAAGAAAAAAAATATATTTTTTCAACTCACGTAAAAGCGTTTTTGCATATCAATTAAATTAAAGGAATATATACGGAAATAATAAAATTCGATTTTGGATAAATAAACTGAAAATTTTAATGCCGTATATAATTACAAATTATAGAAATTATAATTATTAACCAAATGCACAAAGTATAAGAATTTCTATGAGTTACATTTAAAATCTGATTATTTTACAGAACGTTATTTCATAAAATGCGTTTATTTTATGGTTTTGTTGTACAAATGTCATATAAATAAAGAAATTGTTGTTATTATAGAACAACAACAAACATTGAACCAATGACCAATAATTTTTTAACAATTAACTTAAACAAATTTACATAATTTATTTATACATTGTTATTAAAATTATATAGTAATATTATAGTGTTTAAGAATATTATTATTTAAAAATATTTACGTGTACACTTGCAAAGTTAGTTAAAAATAATTATTATATATTAATAACTTTTACGTGTCTGAAAAGATTCCATATTTTGTTATTCACCGATATTCATTTAATTTTATAATAATTAATTATTATAATGTCAGCGGACTCTATTTGGAGTTTAAAGTAAATCCATTTTGTAATTTTATATTCTTTTATTATAGCTTCCAATTATTTAATTTCTATTGTTTTCCGATATTCCAATCAATTTCATGTGTAGTAAGATTATTATGGGATATTATCATTCCTATATATATTTAATTTCGAGTATTTTTATAATTAGAAGTGAACACAGTAGTTGTAAGAATAATTATATATGAATGATTGAATTTTGCATAAGCATTGGATTGTAAAATTATTACAAGTTTTATACATAATATTGACACCGCATCGCATGATTCCGCAATTGCATTCGTCGAAGACCAATACAATACTTAATTGTTATTTGTCAAATATATAATAAAACATTATTACTGAATTTATTATTAAATTTTAATTATTGTTAAGCGTTTGTTACACACTTATAAAATATTAATTATTATTATACGATTTTTTTAATTATTAATAAAAATTAACATGATATTTTTGCGATGATTTATTATACGAGTAGAATGAACGGAACTTCCTTATAATTGTTTTTTTGTATTATATAGAGAATATTCGGTTTATTTGTTATTTGGGCAATACAATTAAAGAACTTGAAAATGATACCCACATGCGTAGATTTCCAGTTCGGATTCTAGAATTGGAAGGTAAATAGTAATATGGTTAAATACCCAAAGTAGTAGAGAATTATTTAAACATATCATATTAATATCTGTGCGATATTATGAAAGTGTCATATAATCGTTCAGATTGCTTATAGACATGTACACAAATTTTGGATTTCGTTATACTTCCATTATCGTTGAATATAACCAATAAAATTCTTTATTTTAATGCCAATGCCTCTTATGCCGCCACATGTTAAGCTTTTTCGGTAGACTTTTGGTTTTCTTTTACACTTTAAAAGTACCTGCATTAGTATTCTTGTACAAATAATTAATTATCAAATATTATGTAACATATGATAACAAAACGAATTTTACAGTGAAATCCACCAATTTGAGAGTTTTCGTATCATTTGCTGTTGTTAGGATTATGTCTATATGTCATCCCATCTAATGAAATTTATAAAATTAGGTAAAAGTAGGCATTTTGCCTTTGTTTTCTAAATTCTAAATCATCTATCATTAAACATTCTAAAAGTAAATCACCTCTTTTGTTTTTGTTCTTGTTACTCGTCATATTATGTCGTGGTTAGCGATAGCATGACACAATGATCCTATTATAGATTTTGTAACAGTATTCAATCTGATGTTAATTTCAACAACATATTTACGTAAGCAAGCTTCTTCTACTGTTTTTGTGTCACATAAATTCGTTTCCAAGTTACTGTTGCAGTTGCGTAATAGCCGCATAAGAGTTAATCTCACATATTCGTCTCCGCAACAAAACACTTTTCCTTACTCCATGAAAACATCAGCATCGATATTTACTTTTTAACCGTTTTCTCTAAACAACAAAAATATAAAATTTTAGGATTTTCCATGAGACACTAGAATGAATGAATTTAAATCGTTAGACTTTCGTTTAACTTAATTTGGATTCGGATCAATTATATGGTTATATAATATTATATTATAGCCACCCTGTGTACATGCGTATATTTTTCTATTATATGGTTAAAATAATAACATGTTTGATCTTCTTTATTTTAATAAAAAAAAACTTAACAAAACATTAATCGTAGTGATCGTCGTATAGAGATGGAAAAAAAAAGTTAAAAACTAACTAAAAAATTATTATAATTATAAATAGTATCATAATTCTTATGTAGTAAATAACATATCTTTATTATATACATGTACCTATCTATCAAGTGACTAGTCTTCAACATGCACGTTTACGAATACATAATACCACCAATACAAATGTATTCACTATATAAATAAAACAATATAAAAGGTAGAACCAGCAGACAGACTGTTACAGAGTTTTTGACAAAATTTTCAATCCTATAAAAAATTACATGTTATCGTTTCACAAAACCCCGCACATTAGCATTGAATATTTTGTTAAAAAAACCAAACTGAATATCATTCATTATTTGCAATATTGGGATATAAATATTGTCGACAATTGTGTGCGGTGTCAACTTCATCCATAAATGTGACATTTTATTATCGATACAATTACCTAAAAAATATATTAGATTGTTGTGACAGTTTTTTGTTATCGTTTGGTCAGAATTTGTTAAATGCAATTTTGAGTGATTAAAGCTCCAGGTAGAATGCTGTAATGAATTGTAGGTATGTTTTTGTATTGTGCGTTCATTTTTACAATTTTTCAATTTCGTATAATTACTAGAAAAACTTCATATATTATTACTGACAATCTTTTTTACCAATTCTTTTATTAATAATACCAATTAGTCACAATGTTAATATTGAATTGCGTTTGTGTAATATAATATTAACATTGGAGCTAATCAAATGTCAGACGGATCATTATAGCAAGAAATCTTTAGTTTCTGTAACATATAAGCTATCGGGTGTTTAAATTAAGTTTTCTAAGACTTCTAAATACCAAAAAAAAAAGTTTGATGTGACTGGTCTACCCAAAAATATATAATAATAAATAATTTAAATATACATTTTTACTGCACCTTTTGTATTTATTAAAAAAAAAAAATAAATAAGTATATAATAAAAATAGTTTTCTTGTGTGTGTGTGTGTGAGTGTTTGAATAAATTTTACTTAAACTTTATATAAAACGAGTTTGTTAATTTGTTAAAGAAATCATATCAAGAAATTACGTTGAAGGAGAAACTATTTACATTTAAATTTATATATTTGTTATTTAGTGCTCCCTCATATATATTTATTATTAGTCAGTTTTGCAATTACAAAATATTTTGTATTATTTATTGATAAATATTGTAAATTATATTTTACTTTAGAAAATAAATAGACAAAAACGAAAAGTGAAACAAGTTATTGAATATTAAGTGCATATTACATTTAATTGAATTTTTTTTCACTTGATATATTTCAGGTGAGTAAATGAATTGTTTGTTGGTTATATTTTGTTTCATTTCATTTGTAACCTTTACATGTCGCTGTAACACAAAATAATAATAAGATAAAACTTGTATCTTATGCCTATACTTTATATATTATATGTTTAGTGCTAACTGAAACTTTCAATAAATAATATATATATAGAGTTTTTTATAACATCTATAACATCTAAAAAATTTAATATAATAATCGTTTTAATTTCAAAGACATAATACAAATTCAAATAATAATAATTTCGTAAGTTAAATTCAGCAAAATAAAATTAAATTATATAATAGAATTAACTGTAATGATTAACATCTTTTAATAATTTTTAGTTCTGTGTGTCAAATTTCATTTAATAAAATATTTAAAAATTGAAAGTTATTTTTAAAATCGTATCTTTAAATAAAAATAAATGTTTATGTGTTCGTCGGCGGCATAAATAAAATTCAATTATATCGTACAATAAAAAATTATGTGAACGTTAATAAAATTAATTTTTATATTATACAAAAACACAATTTAATTAAATCTTTTCTTGTTAATTTAACTGCGTTTTTATCACTCACTATATAATACAATAATTATATAGTTGAACAAAGTAAAATGATAATAGCAATTATTAGCAGTAATAGTTACAATTTAAAATTCATAAATATTATTTATTCTTCTCTACAAAGTTATGTATGTTTCTATGTGCGAAGAAATTTTTAATTATTATGAAATGCTTTGCCTCTATGATATATGAAGTAATATATTGTATTTACACCATCATTTTGGATTTAGAAACATTGTGAACAATTAATTTATAACAAATGTGGATCTTTTCTGAATTCAATTTATAATTCAAAAATAAATAAACCATAGTTAATTTATGATTGGCATTTATTCCCGCATAGAAATAATGAAACATTATCTGTGTCAGTGTGTGTCTTACAATAAAGACATATTCAAAGAAAATAACATGGAAACAAATAGTAATCGGTGGTCACAATCTGCATATCTTAACTGCTGTTTTTATGAAATAAATTATCGTATAGCATAATCGTTCTTGTACAAACCATTCTGCTCATATTTGATTAGTTATAGTTATTAACTTTAACCAATTTAAAAGAATATTTCATAATACACAATACCGGATGATCCCCTCACATTTTCAGAATATTGTCCTTTCTCATTTTTCCAAAGTTGAGGATCAATCGATGATTATTTTTCGTTTAGGATATTCAAAAATGAAATTATTTCAAATCTTCAATTACTCCAATTTTATGCAAAAATTGTTTTAATATAATTCTTTGATGTAAAATAGATTTCATGTATTTTCGCCCTTTAATGCGAGAATATGCACTGCAGTAAGAGGTGGTGTTTTGAAATATGTACATTGTTTTGGAAAACATTTAATGTGAATTCTTGCGATTGTGTTCATTCTGAATAATACTGTCAATTGTTTATATTATATTAATTTTTTTGTTATTTCTATGGTCGTCGATCTCCGTACCACAAATATCATTTTGAAAACCGTTTATACACACGACAGCACGTTCTTTGTATATATATAGTTGACAGTACTATATTACAATCGCTTGATTATACATAAGTAAATGTAAAACTTTGATACACAGAAATTCATCAGAAGATTTACCTTTCTTAATTTAACTTCGGTTTTATACCGCATATGTATTTGCCAATAATAATTTATAAATAAATAAATTCATATATTTCAATTTTGATTTTTTTTTTGAAAAAAAAAAAAAGGTTAATAAAATAATAATATTCTATTTTCAGAGATTATTAACAAATACAACAAAATACGTTTACAAAATGCAATTTTCACTTAATAATATATTATTAATATGTGTGTGTTTAGTCTACGTTGGTGAAGCAACAATGGTTCGACCATGTCCAGGTAAATATTTCAATAAGACCTCAATTAATATCACATTTATTTCCATAGCTCTAAAATACGATTTTATACGGTACGGTTGAGAATGGTGATTTAAAAACTTAAAATTGTGTTTCAAAAGGTATCACATGCCATCGGTTGAAAAATATTAAATACAACAGCAGAACTTACAAAAAATATAGATTTCGTCGCACAGACAAATCAAATCAATAAAAAAAAATGTGTAAAAGTAATTAAATCTTAAGAATTTTTAAGGAACATTAATCGATAGCATAAAACTATTTACAATTTAAATACAATGAAGCCGTGGATTTATGAAATTAATTAATATCATTTGAAACAAATGTGTTTATATTGCGTGTTCTTTAAAATCTGTTATCATTTTAATTGTAATTTTATTTATTTATTTATCCCGTCCATTATCACTATTTTGAAATTGGTATGGAAATTCACATAGATAAAATCATATTAACTGAATTTGTACATATTCTTTTTCAATTATCCATTTTTCATTTCTTCCGCGTTAAAAACATTGTGACATTGATTTCAGGCAATTGAATGCAAAAATACATTTTTATTATGTGTTCGTTTGTAATGGAAAATGTTAAGAAGTGTTACATAGCCGCCACTACACTTAGAATAGCTCAGTATATATGCGACATTGAATTTTATTTGAATGATATTATTATAAATATTTATAATATAGAGAATTAACATTAATTTATAATTTTTGAAAATTATAAGATTTAATTCATCAATGATTTACCACATTTTATTTTTCGTTTCTGTTATTTATTTACAAATATTACAATATTAAAAAAAAAAATAAATATAATAAAATAAAAAATAGAAATACAAAGTCCTTCAACAAAATTCATTCCATGATTATAAATAATATTGCTTACACTTATTGAAAAATATTTAATATATTTATTTGATTTACTCTATAAAATAACGTACGCGAATCACAAGTAACTGCACAGAATTAAAACTATTATTAAACTAATGTCTGTTTTTGAAAATCGAATAAAATTATTGTAGTTTTTATCAAAAAAAAATAAATAATATTATCGGAATAAATACAAAAATCAAAATGTTAAATATACAAAATGATCCATTTTCTTCAATTTTCTGAATTTTATACTTTTAACACATGTTGCCATGTCAATATTATTGTAATTAATTGGCTGATGATGCTGCCGAACCGTTCTCACATATCAATTGTGATATAATTGGCTGTTGAAAGAGAGCTATTGCTGATTAATGCTAGATGCGTATTTGCATATGTTAACACAAAAGGTTGATTATATCTAGGCAATTTAAGGTGTTTTCTCTTAATGGAAAGATGAGATATCCTGCCCAAAAATTTATTTAATCATTTGTATGAGTCCTAAATTACAAAATCGACTATTTTTGGTACGCATTTATTTCTTGTAATACCTGTGTGTGTGTGTGTGTGTCTGTGTTAATATAATATATATAGCACTAACTGCTTGTGTAAATGTTTTTTTCATATTGTTTGTTATAAAATCTTGAAATTATTGAATAAATAATCAGCTTCAATAGAAAGAAACCTTCATTTACAAAATGTTATAGTAGAACGAAATTTTTATCGTGGTCTAAAAGCATTTTGAAAACTCTCGTTTTCTGAAAAAAAAAAACCGGTATATATACACAGTTTTATTGTAAAAATTTTAACAAAACTAGATCGATCAATGATCACATTTGATGGTAAACAAATAAAAGAAAATTGTGAATGACTCTATATAGACGTAGTTGTTTTGACCTTATAGAAATTTGTGCAGCTACTTATGACGTTTAATCCTTTTTTTTTAAATATATAACAAATAAAAATAATTTAAAAAAAAATTTAAATAATATAATGTCAAGGTAAGGCCGTCTTTAAGTTGTATTAAATGCATAAAAAATGTTAAGAATATAAATATCTTATCTATTTTATGTAAACAAAATTTAAATAAAATATAAAGAATCTTTTATTTTTTTGTTATTATTATTATTGTTTCATATAGGCGGAAAAAAATTGGACACCTCCGACGTTACAATAAGTAATTGTGTAAAAGGTGTATGTAAATTACGTAAAGGAACCTCAGTTACTATTGTTATGAAAGTAAAACCAACTGCAGATATTAAAAAATTAAGAACATCTGTATCAGCAACTATCGCTGGATTGGATTTACCATTTTTCGGTGTAGATGGTACAAGTGCTTGTGACAATATGTACCTAGAAGATGGCAAAACAAAAACAAATTGTCCATTAAAAGCTAATACAAATTATGTGTATAAAAATAAATTTGACGTATTCCCAATATATCCGACTACATCATTAAAGGTTCATTGGGCATTAACAGAACGTGACGGTGATGTTGCTTGTTTCGAAATACCAGCAAGAATTCTATGAGTACGTGCATACAATTTTTTTTTAAGTTTATAATTTATACATGTGTGTGCGCGTATACTTATACTATGCGTATATGTATGTGATGTAAAAATGGTTGTAATAAATTAAATTTTTTATAAAAAAAAAATAAAAAATAAGCAAAAAAATTATATTTTATTTGTTATTATTTTAATTATTTGATAATTCGTGCTTTAGAATAATTGTCACCACTCACCATATACATGAATCCATGAATCAAAAAGAAATTTCCAAATTAATCCTTTTACTTTGACATATAGGACATCGCGCATGCATTTAATTGTCAACACATAAAACATAATAGTTCTGATTGCCACTATACAATACAAAATGTATACAGAAAACATTAAATTCTTGATCTGCTGTGAATTTCTCACCAAAGAATTACCATACACACGCTTCACAGGGATGTGTTCAATCCATTCGTATTCTCACCGTTTTGTTTTTAATATCACAATTTATAATATTTGTTTGCACTTCGTCGATAGTTATTCTATTAATAATTGTTTCGTGTCATATGTACAAAGCTCCAAATTTCATAAATTCACAGTTATAGTGGACAACATTGTAGTTATTTACCATACAGATGCAACACACTTGTATAATCTAATTTTCAAAAATACTATCACTAACAATGCATCTAGAGTGACAATTGTTATTTCACAGACTGTTCGATAACTATTCACAATTTGTTTATTTGATAATTGATTTCGCTATGAAATATGTGCGCCAACAGCTTCACTTTTCCAGTTTGTGTCAATACACCGACTAAACTTTTTCTGTAGCTTGATAATCATTTAGAATGTTTTCCTTCTCCCGCACCAATTGTATTATTGGCAGCAATAAATTTACCGTATAGTTGTAATGCAATTACACTACACTTTTGAAATGCACATAATTGCATTTATATTAGAGAGATGCGGGTAACGCATTTGGCGAAACGATACAAAGTGACGAAGGTGTTGTGAATGGCCAAATTCAACCATATTTTTCTGCTTCACTATTCCAATTTCGCTAATTCGCACGCGTAATACCAACTCCACTTAAAATATCGCATTGGTTATATGTAAATGTAACACCTGCTGGTTTATGCTACATTTATATATCATACCACACCACACATTAATAATAAGCAAAAGTCATTTGAATGATTGTCAGAAAATAACACGTTTATTTAATATAAATTATAATTTTATTTAAAAATATGATTCTTGAACTTTGTTTTGCGTTATTTAATACATAAATGCGCAACGAATGGATATATATAACATTAACATATTTTTTTTGAATATTAATAAAATAATTAAATATCAGCAAAAACTAATGTTCTTTATAATGTTCAAGGTTATACAATCTTTTATAATACACATGTCTTTACAAAAAATAAATCATCGTGCTACAACAATAATAATACAATGTATATTACGCACCGTCTGTCAAAAGAACAACGGACATAAATTAAGAAAAAAGCAAACAATTTTAATAATTGCCGCACGATGAGAAAGTGCATTGATCTTGCAATAATCGCCAACTGTGACTGGATCTCGATATTCGGGACGTATATTACGAATACGGTATAGGGGATATAGCAAAGGATTCAATACAACAAAGTGATACAATTCATTTAACACTATACTTATTGGAACACATCCTTTGGGGATCATAACTTTGAATTGTGAAAATAAAAATGAGATAGAGTTTTTCAAGATTTCTTTGGAATAATTAGTTAAGTGTAATTTTTGTGCAGCAGTCAATCAATGTGGAACAAACTTTAGCTGATCAATTTTTTCACTATAAATTTCATGAATTGTTATTTTTGGTATACCAAACTTAATATTCATGAATCTCACCGAAGATTTCTTATACTTATTTTCACGAAATAACTTATTTATTGAAAGTTTTCTTCAGTAATCATTGCGATGATGATCGCCCTTGACGTTCTTTATCATCCACATTTTTATGCCGTCGATACCATTCCAAAACTTATGTTTTGGATAAACAATTATAATTAATTATTTTCAAAATTTCGGTTGTATTTTTATCAAATTTTAAAACTTATTGCGTTGTATTTTGGTTTACACTGAAGTAAATGTCATGCAAATTTTAGAATTTGTTAAAATCAATTCACAATACTTAAATCAATCGTTGTTTGACAGGCATTCCGGTTATTTTTCAGACATATACTAATACTAGTCGTTGATGAAAAATATATTTAAATTAATAAAATACTGAGGTGGTGTGATAAGTATACGGCGTTGAAATAATCAGTGTTTTTTTCTTTCTCTGTTATTTCTCCTTTCAATTTCTCCTTGAAATGTTATGTGACGATATATTCTTTTATGAGCCTTGACCTGTTCATGTATTCCGATGAACTATTTACTGGAAATTAAGAAATATTTATTAAAGATATATTACATTTACATATAATTACCCAGCTTCGGTGAATTCTTAAGTTGTGATGTTAAATGCATATTAACTCTGAAATAATGTTTCCAATAATCGTGTGGATATTATTATTTATCACTCGACCCTTGTGTGTTTGGGTACATTAATAACAAAAAAACTCATTTGTTTCGTTTAAATTATTTAGCTTCTTTATTTTTATAAATTCATGATTTATAATTATTTATTCAAGTTTATTTGCAAACAAATTAAAATTACCAGTGGTATTTTATAATGTATACACAAATTCTTAATTTAAAAAATGGATATTAATAATTAAAAATAAGTAAAAACTATTATCGATGTTCGTATTGTATTGTTTATATGATTCCAAGAAGCTTTTTTTTTATTATTTATTTATTTATTTAAGAACAATATTAAATGTCTACAATGTCTGTTGATGTACAATAATATTGATTTATAAAAAATACTATTTAAAATTCTAATGTCTTATAACATAGAAATTATTGTGAACTAATACGGTCATGCGATTAATAAGAAAAATTACATATAGATTGCAAATATTATATATTTAATTAATTCTCAATTATAATATTGTTAACAAACAATTCTTGCCATATGGATACACAATGCAGAAATCAAACCTAAAACTTTCATATTAAGTTATTGGAAATAACAAGAGCAATAAATAATGCATTATCTCAATGCGTGGTCCATACTTTCCACGCAATTCACTTTTAATGAATTTCAACATAGAATTGGTCTTATCTACAATGAAAAGTATAATAAGTAACTGTATTCCAACAAATTAGTATGTTGTTGATCTTCCATTCATAAAACCATACATTGTTCAGAACTGATCAGTGATCTAACATTTAATACCTCAGTCACTTAGAAATGTCTCATTCTTATAATTATTTCTGTGTTTTTGTTCTGCAAGTGAATATTACTGCGATTGAGATAGATATTATGTGCTAATGGACGAGTATATAATGGTATTACCATAAATATAGTGTATATAATATTATCAAATTATAAAAAATGATATACGATTTAAATATATGATATGATGCATTCAATAAGATAAAAATGTATCTCTCATTTAATTTATTATTTATACACGAAGTAAATAAATATAAATATTGGTGAATGTCATAATAAAACTGGCATTTCCATTGTAAATGATATAAAATAATAATCGCTTATAGAAAATGGTGAAAAATTATCAAATTTTTATTATTATTATCATATTAACATTAAATGGTTATAATGTTAATTGTGATAATGATAAATCGGAAAAGGTAAATTTCAACAATTTTCTTTATAAATTGATAGTAAAATACTATCGGTAACATAATTATTTATAGGACAATTACATTTATCATTACGATCGTATGGAAACAATAAATGGAAGTGTTACATATTTTGACTATAAATTTGATATTGTTAAACAATCAGATTCTGAAACAATATTTAATATCAATGCTGAAATTGATCAATTTGAAAACTTTGATAAAACATGGACGGTAAAATACCAATAAAACATTTTATATAAAATACTTTTATTTATTTCCAAGTAAGTTTACATTTTATGTATTAGGTTATAATAATTGTAAGCCATAGTGACAATGTCGATGGAAATTATACAATCTACAAAAAATTTCCAACATTTGATGTTTGCAAATTTATGAAAACAATTTATAAACTTTATTTTTACGATGAAATTATAAAATATTCAAATTTACCACATTATGATAAGTGTCCGTATAATAAGGTATACCAATAATTTTATTAAAAATATTATCAATTTGTCATTTTACATAATCAATTCATGTCATTCAAACGATAATGCATGTTCATCAAGTTATGTTTAAAATAAATAAATTGTTATCTAATAAAATGTTAGATAACTAAAAGAAAAAAATGCATATGCGTAAAGAAATTGTCTATAAAATAAACTAACACATGAAATTATGTTTATCACTCTCACTAATCCATTGACATGGCAAAAGGCAAATTATCAGTTTCATTATTGAACTTTTCTTTAACAAAAATATGAAAAAAAAAGTAAAATACATACTTTTATTTTAACAATAATGAATTTTTTACTATAAATTTTCATTTAAGGAACATTATTGGATTAAAAATTATCCATTTGACGCAAGTAAATTTAAAACTATGGCCAAACCAGGATTTTATTATATCGATGGATTTTTAATGAAAGATGAAACAATAAAAACTGGAATACGTATTTATGGTTCAGTTTCGGTAAAAGATTGATTGATGTAGGTATTTTCAAATATAATATAAAATAAATTATTAAATGTATGATTTAAGAATATAATTATATTGAAAAAAATATATTTATTTATTTGTATTTATTTCAAATGAAATTAAGCTGCAAAATAAGCGAATGACCTTTGGGTATCCTGTATAGTGAATTCCAAAGAGTAATTCTATAGAAACATTTCTCCCATAATTTCAATATATATATGGGCAATATCAAGCAAAAACAAAAACCCACGTGATGATCAGAACCCAAGAAAATCGTACAGATAAGCCGGGTTATTCATACCAATGATACTGAATATAGAGATATAATTATTTTAAACTTATAATACGAATTCACAATTCAAAATCGTAGTTCCGAAACATCCTCAAATATATCGAATACAAACATTCAATCTACGAATGGAAGCACTGCACAGCAATCCTATAAATAAATATTTGACTAATGCATGATCTAACCAATAGACGAATAAGCAGTTACTCTACTATACAACCATAAGGTACGGAGCGTCAACCAAACATTCATATAATAATATAAGAAATTTCAACCAGCAGACACCCGATCAAAGAGAATATAGCCAAAGTTGTCTCAGCATTGAGAACAAGAGAATTGTGAGATGCTTACTTAGAAATAAATTTCAACACATATATAACCTCTATAACGTCTGTTGCGATCCCTTCAACACCTTTAATTTGTTCCACATACTATGTTTATATTGTTTTCTTGCTAGTAATCCTCCAAATCTGTAATAATCCGTTGTTCTAATGCGTCCATATGTACAATTGTTTTACCGCCGTCTGTACAAGTCTTTCGACTGTCCATTTCTTCCTCACATGGCTGTGTGTTGAAATTGAAATTCTGGGTCACACTAGTACGCTAATTAGATATTTATCCAAGTCAATATTCAAACTATGCGTCAAGTTCGAACAACCATTATATTTGAACAATATCGTCAATCAATCAATATATGATCAATTCGATTATTTGTTCAGTGGACCTCCACGTCATTTTATGATTATTTTTATGTGGGAAATATGTATCACTTATAATAACCGCATGTTTTTCGACAAGATGAAATCGATCAATCGCAGTCCATTTTAATTCGCTGTTTCATGAAGACTGTGTTTACCTATAGTTGTATATTATTTCCTGTTTCACTGGCTTTGCAAAAATGATATACCCAACATTAACATACCTATACCGAACGGAATTTATGTAAGAAATACGCTATATATAGCGTTGCTGTTGTTCATATCGCAGAAGATTATGTACAAATTTTCAAATATTGTTGAAAATTCTAAATATTAATTATCATTATTTTAATTATATAATAAAATCATAAAAAAAATTATAGACTTTAAAATTAAATATATAAAATAACCTTTGTTTTTTTTTACGTGGAAAATACGATTGATATTGAAATAACAAATAAATAAGGTTATAATTGTATTATTATAGCATAAAATTTATATATAAATGATGATAAACGTATACCACACATAAGATTACATCTTAATTATAGGTTTTACAAATTCATGACAAAGGTATACTATAGCATGTATTAGATAGTAGTCTACATGAAATATTTGCATGCGCGCAAATGACTATGATCGATATCATTTTCATATACAATTTATTAAATTTATAAAAAGCAAATTAATAATTAATTTAATTATTATTTATAATAATTAGAACATAAAAATGTATTTAAAGCATTACGAAATACGATTATATATGTTTTAAATACTGATTATTACTATTTATTTGTTTATTTAACTAGAGAGATAGTATAGGAATGGACTACGCTGATTTAAAGTAATATTCATAATATAAAATAAACATCATAATGATTATAAAATTACAATTATTAATATTTTTAAATATTTATATTGTGAAAGCTACGGTATATTTTTATTACTATATAATTAATTTTATTTATATCATATCAATAGAATATTCAATTAATTAACTTACTGATATTAATTTTTCTATTTATTTAATCTAATTATACACCTTTTTTATATACACAATATAAAGCGTTATGATTACGAACCCCTTAATTTAACATGGATAATGGCACCAAATAATGATGCAATTGATTTGACAAACGTACGCATAGAAAGAATTAAACGTGCACAAGTCATATCAGGAGATTTTAAAATATTGAAAGATTTAGATGATTCTTATGATGTAAGTTGTATATTATCATTTGCATTAATTAATTGTTTATGTTAACATTTCGTTATTATATTATGTAGATTGAATGTGATTTAAAACATAGTTCCAGAGGCAACAATCAATATGTTACATCACCGTATAAAGTATCGAAAACAAATTTTTGTAAATTTATGGATACATTCTATGTGAAATATGTGCAAGACACTATAAAACCACCGAAAAGTAATTTCCCATATTATCCAGACTCCTTTGAATGTCCATTTCCGAAGGTAATTCAATTTTATATTTAAATGTAAAATATTTAATTTAGAATCATTACAATTTTAATACGATAGTTTTATATTTTATTTCGGTGCGTATATGCACTAATAGGGTATTTATACACTTTCTAATTATACATATGATAGTGATAAAGCACCAAATATATTGCCAACGGGAACATATCAAGCTCAGTGTAAATTCACCAAAATGGATGAAATGTTACTGTTAGCATATTATAAAGTTCGTATTTTACAATTATTATAAGTGTATGTTTTTAATTTTATTTTTATGAGCATAAAATTAATTAATTAAATAAATAATTTTACATTTAAATAAATTTTTAATGGAATTTTGATTTAGAAATGTTGGTAAAACATATCTGTATGTTTCTTCTTACTTCTTTCATAAAATCGCAACCTCCGCATTGCATGACATTCACTCTGCCTACAATGCTAATGCAATATGTACCACACTAAATCTGAAAAATATTTATCCATTTTGAAAATTTCTATTATAAAAATACCGGTAAAGTTATATACCTCACGAATTATGGCCAATTTCAAAAATTATAGTCTAGATGAAGACGCATCTTTAGGGAACTACTTTAACTTATGTAAAACCAATAAAATGAAATATACAATAGTTTCAGTTTAATTATCATATGTAAATAGAATATAGTTTCAGCCTCTCAGTACAGAGCGGAAACCAAAGACTTTAAAAATATATGTAACTTTTCTTATGGGAAAACGTTTATATAATATAACATATTGATATGGATGGTTTGCCTGCAACGGAGCCACGGAACGACAAGGACTCTACATTGAGACAAATTCATTCAAACCAATCAACCTGCTGACTACTTGTGTTTTGATGACAATGGAAAAGGTGGTGATTGATAATTTATTAATAACAATAAAATTTAATTTAAAATAAAAAATTCAATTTTTATTATATACTTTTTTAAACAATAAATAAAATACGATTAAAAAGTTCTAATTTATTTGAATTTTATAAATTTAAAGTAGTTGATAATTTAATTATATTCTCAATCACTTTATATTTACATAGTTCGAATATATTGATTTCATCGAACAGACAATTGTTTCCTTTTATTTTGTAACTAAATATTTGTAATCATTTTAAATATTATTGTTCTTATTTGCATTCTATCGGCTATCACTATATATTTGTAATTTTTAACAATACCACAATGCCACTCATAACTTCATCTCCATTGTGGAAGAAAATTATCAATTTATAAAGTCCGTCTTCCCAAAGCTTTGGCAAAGTATTTTTATCAAATGTATAATTTTTCAATTTGTAAATATGATTTTTATTCTGAAAATTAACCAAATATTTATATATTTAAGATTATTTGTTAGTTAGTTTTTTCTATGACTAATGACTAAATTATTATAATATTTTTGATACACATATACATTTTCTACTATATCACATAAATCAACGGATGGATCTTCGGTGTAAGGCAAATCTGAGGCGGGTTCTTTTAAACTTTCCATTAGAAATTTTCTATATTCTTTATTGTAAATTTCACAAAATGGTTTTCGATCAATTTTAAATGGTGCCAAATTATACTGATTATTACCCTTAGGACTATGATAAAGTTTCACTGATACCTATATTCATAAACGAAAAAAATATATATGTATCTCATTGTTAACAATATTTGTACACATAATAATTTATAAAAAAAAACTTTGTATATAATTTTTTTACATCGTAAGTTCGGATGTCATCTGCAAGCGATAAATTTCCATTAATTACATAAACTGTTTTATTATATCGTGCTGGTTTTAAGTGAAATGTTATTGGTTTATTATTTGTATCATTTAAGGGCATTATACGTTGAAAATCAAAATCAGCATCCTGAAAATAATTTTCGAAAAAAAAATTATTATATAACTACTGTACCTAATAAAACTTACATTTGAAGGCATTCCCCCCACCGCCGACGTAACTTTTGTTTCAAATACAATTATTGCGAATGCAATTAATAATAAAATGATAAATCTACACATTTTTAATAACTTCACTAAAAAAACTGTAACAAATATATTAATATAATATGCATATAATAATATTGTATATTCATATAACTTAACCGAATGTTAAATTTAACTGATTGACGGATCCTATTTATAGGTCCAATCTCACAATATAATATGTAATCATAACAAAAACCCATTGCATGTGAAACATTTTACAAAATTACATGTAACAAATATTTGTGTTTTTTTTATTTTATCATTCCATCTTATTTGCAAATTGAATTAATAATTGTAAATACAGAATTCTAAATAATTTTATAAAAAAAGAATTCTCACAGGGTTTTCCAATAACAGTTTTAATGATATTGTTTTGAAATAAAACACAAATTATACTTTTAATGTTTTTGTTTTTTTGTTTGAAGCATCCTATCCATTCAAAGGAAATTATATATGAGAAACACAATATCTTTTGAAATGAATATACACAATATTGACAGGCAATATAACAATATACGATACGATCACAATTTTTAGAACATTTTCAAAACGCATTGAGACCTTAATTTCATTTTTAAATTGAATGTCAGTTTACAGAACTTTTAATACAATATATTGATGGAATTAAAACGAATGCGTTTAGAAATACACGTGACTTAAATAGAAATAATGATGAGAATAAATCGATGTAACAAATGTTTCGCCAGTTTTGCTTATATAAATAATAGTTCAGGTCAAAGGTAAAATTCTCAGAATGAATATGGATATTCCAAAATGTAAAAAATTCTGTGTCAAAGAGTAAAAGTGTCACATAGAAATATACCTATAGGATATATACATATATATGGTATATTTTAAAGACACTAGATGCAAATGAAGATATGCCGTAGATTAAATTGGTTGTCAATGGAAGAATATGAGAAGTTAAAAGAAACGATTACCGAAATGCAAAAACCAATTTTTTAGTAAATGAAGTTTCCGAATTAGAGGAAAAAGAAGAAAATATTTAAAGTTCTTATTATAAAAGGTGTAAATTATGATTCAATAAATAAATCATTGTATGGTGTAACAAATCACAAAGAATTCAAAGCAAAATTGCATATGTATTAGGTTTTCAAGTAAGCAAATAATAATGGAAAGTAGTCAAATAAAATTGTCATGAGTTTTGTCAATTGAATGACGATGTAATTAAAATAGAAAGTAAGTATGTGTATGATATTTCATGTGGTAAAAGTTGGTCTCAAACCAAACTATATGGTTGTTGACTCCAACAAATAAAATAAAGGAATAGAAAATCTAATTTTATAAATTTTAAATAATGTGAAAACATTTATGTATAGAAATAAATGTTAATTTTGATAAAATTCCGTTCAAACTATTATCAAAACATTACAATTATTTGATAATTATTAAAATCGATTAAGAGACAGGTATGTATATTTGAAAAATACTTTAAATGAAGTAAAACAAATGGTCAAAGTATATAAACAAAAAAAACACACAATAAATTCGACAGCAGATGATTGATGAAGAAATCTAATATATCATAAGCCGTGACCAATTCAAAGTTACCAATCTAACTATAGGGTAAATTCCTGTTTTTCAAAATAAAACGAAAATGATATATCCTTAAATATTAAATTAGTCATTTAAACGAATATTAAACCATTTGTGATACCAAATTTTAAAAAATTGTAAGTCTTGTGCATTGAATACTGATAACGAATTTATATTGCTATAAAAAAATTTAAATTATGTATATGTTTGAGCACATACAATTAAAAAAACACCCAAATTTAATTTTAAAATAAATAATTCAATTTTTATTATACTTTTTTAAACAATAAATAAAATATGATTAATTAATTCAAACTTTTGTACATTTTTTTCAATACTATAGATTGAGTACATCGAGCTTTCAGAGACAAAAACATATGAAAACAAATACAATAATTTAATAATAATAAATAAATTTTTTAAAATTTAAAGTAGTTGATAATTTAATTATATTCAACGACTTCCTTTTATTTTTTAACTAAATATTTCTAATCATTATAAACATTATTGTTTTTATTTGCTTTCTATCGTGAATCACTATAAATTTGTGATTTTCAGCAATGCCACGAGACCATTCATAACTTCATCACCTTTGTGGAAGAAAATTATCAATTTATAAAGTCCATCTGACCAAACCTTTGGTAAAGTGTTTTTATCAAATGTATAATTTTTCATTTTGTAAAAATAATTTTTATTCTAAAAATGAATCAAATATTTATATATATTTAAGATTATTTGTTATTTAGTTTCTTAAAATTATAACTTTATAATTATTATAATATTTTTGGTACACATACTTTGTCTAAAATATCACATAAATCAACAGATGGATCTTCTGAGTAAGGTAAATCTGAGGAGGGTTCTTTTAAACTTTCCATTAAAAATTTTCTATAATCATTATTGAGCATGTCACAAAATGGTTTTCGTGGAATTCTAAATGGTGCCAAATTATACTGATTATTACCCTTAGCACTATGATAAAGTTTTATTTCTGCCTATATAAACGAAAAATATATATTTATATGCATCTCATAATTAAGAATATTTGTATACACAAAATAATTTCTATAAAAAAACGTTAAATAATTTTTTTACATCGTAAGTTCTGATGTCCTCTGCAAACGATATATTTCCATTAATCACATAAGCTGTTTTATTAAATCGTGCTGGTTTTAAAGAAAATGTTAACGCTTTATTTGATTCATTTAATGGTAGTATACGTTGGAAATCAAAATCAACATCCTGAAAAAGATTATTTTTAAATAAATTTTATAAGATATGTTACTCGTGTTTTTTTTAATTAGCTCACATTAAAAGAAAAATTAAACTTACATTTGATGGCATTCCAGCAAATGAACAAACTTTATTTTCAAATAGAATTATTGCGTATGCAATTAATATTAAAAAATTAAATCTGTACATTTTTAATAACTTCAATATACAATCAATTCGTACATATATATCCAATATAAAAAGCGGAAAAAAACTGAACTGAAATGTTTTAATATAATTGAATTGGCGGCTGCTATTTATAGTCAAAATCTCACAATATATAATCGTAACAAAAAATTATTGCATGTGAAAATTTTTACAAATTTGCATGTAACAAATAATTTAATTTTTTTTTTTTGTTAATTATCATTATCGCAATCAATTGTATTTATTAATTGTATTAATAATTCATAATTTTAAATAGTGGATTCTATATTGAAACATATCGTTGATAACCAGTGCTGAAACAATTTCAACAATAAATAAAATGTCATTTAATCCGTTGGTTCATTAGAGAATATAGCTTTGACAAAATGCGTGTCATATGCTATTCATAAATTAAATATAGCAAAGTTTCTACAGACAACACGATTCTTATGTTAGTGTTGTTTATCGTATTTTCATTTCGAAAATTGATTCACTTTTTACACTTCTAAAATATTTTGTTAATGTACTTAACATTCGTCAACGAAATGGAAAAATTAGTAGCAAATAATTAAACTTTTATTGTATTGAAAAATATTAAAATTATTATAATGGAAAATTAGTCACTCACATAGACCAATGTTTTCAAACTGTATGTATTTTTTAGGTATTGAATTCAACCAATTTGTTTTTAGTACGTTTTGGATTACATGCAACATTGAACTCTATTCAAAACTGAATATTTAATGCTCTTCTGAATGTGTAGTATTCTATTTTTTTATTGTTATACATATGCAATTTAGATTTTAAGGCATTAATTTATGTATTGAAAACTATGACGATGGTGTTCAATTATAAACCGTTCATATTTAAATTTGAAAATCGTATTTATAAATCTATCTATAACATGAAATTTTGTAATACACAATTAAATTTTTACATGCATGCTTTTTTTCGTGTTAATGTAAAATGATATAAAATCACACAAAAACTCCATACAAAAGTTTATATTGGGTATATAAACAAAACATATTACTCCGAATTGAATTAAACATATTTTAAAAATTTAAAAATATATTTTAGTTAAAAAGTTTATACGTCACCCATCTTTATAATAGAGTTTTTAATATAGACAAGTTTAGGTGTCGGATCGTAAGCACTCCTGACTGATTAAAGATACTGGGAATATTTTGAATATTAGTTGGGCTATCGACCGTGAACTGAATCAGTTTTTGTGATTAAGACGCTTGCAGTTCACCAACTAGATTCATTCAGATCAGTACATTATTATTTTTCGCTGCATACTTTTAGATTAGAAATAATCATTTTCTGAATGATATTTATTTTGTTGGGTTCGTTTGTTTTTATGTTGCTTCACAGAAAGTGCAAATGATGGAAAAATGTAAACTTTCTGACATTTATGTTAATTTATTTTATGTAAATATTCACTAAAATTCAGACTATAAATACTTTTTTTATTTACGATCCCATCGTAGATTCTTATCTATCAAAAATTATCTATCTAAAATATCTAAAATCTGTATTTAAGATACATTTTTTTATCGTATCTTAAGATACACATGATAAAAGATACTTTTATGAAATATTGTACTTTCATGTACTCTTTGTAATATCTTCTAATTGCGGTAATTTTATAAGTTTATTATATTTTTTTTTTCAAATGCGAGTATCGGCTGGTTGTAAAATAAGCTAAAATAAGCAATGATCTGTAATTGGTGGAAGCAACAAGGAGTGGTTTACAATTTACATTATAATAGTTTATTATCTGGTTAGTTTAGTATCTGAAATACTTTAACAGAAAAAAATGTTTTTATAACAGTCTGCGAAAAATTAGACTGTGACAATGAGTGTGATTTTAAAATAACTAATTCAAGTTTAAGGCACTAACCACCATACAAAATGCTACTAGGGTGAGTCGAGTTCTAGGCATATACTACTTTTCATTTAGGTATTTATATAATTACAATTATATGTGTATTAATTTGAGTTTCTATTCTATCGCTAATGATGGATATATTTATCAACAAAACAACTAAAATAAAATTATCTCGCTTATGTCATACAGAATCATGCGTGTACAATGTAATGTAGTTGTAATTGTATGTCATATATAAATAAACGTGCACGTTACACAAACACATTTAAATAATTTCTTATCTTATTTTTAATTAATTTTTACATTTTGATTTCTTTGATTTAAATATAAAAAACAATAAATTTAAAGTGTTTTTTATAAAAAGTAGTCACTCGCACAAATCAGTTGTTAGTTGATTTGAAATCATCTTTTAAATAACTTAAGGAATTTTAATAATTTTTTGAATAATTTTTTAATTTTTATTTTACTTTTTTTATCAATAAAAGAAAAGATTTCTGACAAAAATAAAACGAAAAAAAAAAAACAAATAAAATGCAAAAAGAAATTCGTGATTGCAAAAATATAATTATTGGTGTTTGTTTATTATTATTGTTTGAAAGTGTTAATGGTTATCCTCATGAACCTGTATCCCAAATGGATATTATTCATTTTGAAGATTGTGGTAGGTAAAAATGGTTTACCTTTAAATTAACATAATTGTAACTGTATAGGAGAAGAAGAAATACTATAGCATAATTTTTTTTTTATAAATTATTATCCGGACACCATTAAATATTCCGATGTACACATCCCAATAAGTAACATTTTAAGCACTATATATATAATATGAGAAATATAGTCCTAAAAAATTAAAATGGTTATGATCCATTGTTTTTCAAAGAAACAAATAATTTAAATTGCTTTGACATAATTTATTTTAATTATAAACTTAGCGTCACGATCGCATAATGTGAATTGAACATAGGGATCATCAAATGTATTAGTAAGTAAAGCTAGACGGTAGACAACATGACTTTTGTATCTGATGTCGCCCAGCAACTAACAGTCCTTGAGTGGTTCTACACTAGAGAGATTTTATGTATCAGGTTACCAAAAAAAAAAAGTCGTTTTCCCACCCTATGCAGAAGGGTAACAAGGACACATCTTTCAGATATCTAAAATTTGCAGATACACCTAGAGAGGAAAAAAACAAAAAGGACAAATAGAATGCTTGGACACAAACTTTTTCATCTCTATACACTTATGGTTCGTTTTCGATGCTATTCTGTGGGAAATTTCATGGATATGCTACGAAATTAACCAAAACCCATCATTCTAATCAGTTTGAGTCTCATCGATGCTATAAACAACATTTTCATCTGAAACCCATACAACAATATTAATTTACGCTTCTCTCGCACACCTGAAAGTGCCAACCTAACACGCATGTATGAAATTAATGACAACAAAATTGTCTTATCTTAAATTTTAATGCCTAACTACAATGTCACATATTTTCGTTGTATATCTAACAATTACTACAATTTATACAGATACAAATACACACTTATATCAAACACTTAACATATATATATTAAGGAAATCGTAAACTTTAATAAGTTTTTATAGTTGTAAAGCGACTATCCTTATTTCACGAGACCATGAAGCAACTAAATTGGATATATAATACCATATCAATATTAGAAGAATTTACGATTGTTATATATTTAATCTAAAATAGGAAGTAACAATCTATAAACCATAATTAGGCTGATATGTGCCACAAAATAGTGTTTCATATTCTATTAGAACACAAATACTAAAATAGGATTAATATAAAGAAAAATAAGTATTATGAGAAAGATGGGGAGCAAAAAAACTAAGGTACTGCAGAATAATACTGATACCTATACAACCAATATTTATAGGGCCAAATGTTACTTGGGGAAATATATAAAATACTCTCTGACTTATCTTATATATTTTTTTTCCAATTATTAACGTTAATTTATTGTGCAATAAATTATTTGATTTAATATTCTGAATTTATTAAATCAATTTTTGATGTGACAAATAAAATTTATGTTATTATTTTTAAATATAGCATGCTGATGATGTCAGTAAAGAGAAAATAAATTTAAGTTAAAATTAGAAATAAATCGCGGCTTACATACTTAAAAATTTTAATTTTTTATCTAAATAAATAGTAAATGAATCACTACTGACAATGAGTATTTTATTATTTAAAAGGTGGTGGTACCTGCTTTTTATAATTTATATATAAATATTTAATTTTTATTTCATTTCATTTGAATTACACAAATGTAGGTTCCAAATTTGAAATTACATCTATAACTTCAACAAGTTGTAAAACGGAACCATGTTTAATGAAATTGAACACAAATGTTAATATTACTGTTGAATTCACTCTAGATGGTAAGTTTTTTTCTTCACACTTCAATTTAACATAATTTTTTTATTATCATTCTAATTTCTGTGTCTTTAAAATAGTAAAAATTTCATAAAAATAATAGTTTCGATTTGGAATTAGAAGGATTAACGAATATAATACGAATATAAGATAATTTCGCATAAAATTGTAATATTCTAAAAAAAAAATCCGTCGAGGCTTTTTCAACAATTTCTAAAATAAAAACCAATCGGTTAATAAAAGTTATTATTCACATTCCCTTTACGTACATCGCCAGCTTCACTTTGTTGCTCCATATATGTAAGCGGATGCACATAATATATAGCAGTACACTACACTATCGACCCCTTTTTCGTCCCCTACATTGAGTGAACCATACTGGTTGGTTGTCGTCGTGATAAACATCAAGCCATCTTACCATAGCAGCTTTTCTCATCATTTCCAGCATCTGTCAGCAGGAAACCCGAAACATAGCAATTATTTAAATAGTTAAATTTCAGTAACCATCAACGTTTTGATCGTAAAAAACATATTTTGGTAACTGTGAGATAACTATCTAGAAAACATAAGAGCTGCTAGAATGTTGGATATTACCAAAGATTTGATAAAACAAATCAATATGGCCAATCACAAAATTACATTTTAATGTAATTATTTTTCTAGAAATTTTTTAACACTCGTTTTCAATAAAACACCTTCGGAATGGTTTAATTAATATTTATGCAATTTCGTATATAACCTTTTTTTACTGTATACGATGGTACGTCTGAGTTCGAATATGCACCTATAATGTAATATATATTCTCAATAGCATTAGTAAATAATCGATTGGTGGTGCAAAACCTCTGGAATTGTAAGAATTTCAATAATGATGATTTAAAATCGCATTTGGTACTGTTTTTTTGCCAATTAAAACCAGTGCGGAATTACAATGTTGCTATTTATATAATTATCATTTAAATTTATATGTCAAATAAATATACGAAATTATTTCAATTACTGAAAATATGCGGCAATGTAAATCAATAGTTTTCATTAATTAATAATGATGTCGTCGTTTTGTATAGATAAATCACATAGCATAAAATTAGACCTAACTATATTTATTAAATAAGTTCGCAATATAAAAATAAAAAAAATATATTGTGTCTGTCTGTACACGAATTGTTAATTATATAATTTTATCTAATCGTTTGATATGAATAAATGAAAAAAAAAAGAAACAAAAGTTAAATCTATTTATAGAACAAATGAAAAAATAATTTTTTAAGTTATTTTATCAAAATTTTTAACCAACTATAAAATGTATTCAGCATATCCTATTTCTTAATATAACAGACAGTCAAAGCACCCACAAAAAAATTGATATTTCGATTAAAATGTCTTTGTACCTACCTACACCGCACCGTTGGTACAAACCAAATCCTAGTACTTACTCAAACCAAAAAAAAACAAAGTACATTAAGTATGAGTGAAGTGTTTTTTTTGTATTTGTAGATTTAAAAATCAAAAAAAGGTTTGCATTAACGCTAGAAACCAATCGACTTTATATATGTGCATAAAAAAAACGAGTTTTGAGTGTCTGATATACTCAGTAAAATGTGACACAACACATGAAATGTAAACAAATAATATAGAATGTTAAGATAGTAATAAGATACAAATTGATTGGTGTTGGAAAAAAAATACATTATATTTTAGTAAATAATGTAAAATTGATATGTATTGTATAAACTGAAAATAATATCACGTGTTTTAATAGTTAACTCCCGTCAACTAATAAAAAAGGTATATCAAATACATATGTAAAATTTCCCAATAACAAACATGTGTCCTGATTTTATGTAAAATTTTCCAATAACAAACATGTGTCATGATTTTAGTAGGATCTCGATAATTCTAAGTAAATTTTTTTGTTCTTATACCAATAACATCGTTATTCATGCGTTTTAAATTTTATTAACAGTAAGTGCTTAGTTATACTCTCCTATAAGTATATATGTAATAAAATAGCTTGCCTTCAATGTGTATAGCGCATGCAGTTTATCTTTACATTTTCATTTCGCATTAAATTTTGAATCTTAATTTAAGCGGGCAGTTAGGCGATCTTTACCTAATATTATACAACAATTAATTTTGGGCATTTTTCCATTTGGAAGAGTTTTTTCACAAATTATATAATTATAAAATAGAATTGATACGCACTAAATGCTACAATTATTATAAAAGTGTTTACAAGGATTCTTTTTCAATTTAGGTATGCTATACACATGTGAAAGAATTTTGAGTATAGATCTGATCTGATTTGTAAAAAGAAATTTTTATAATATTCTTCATCTTTACACTATTTATAAAAAACATCAGTTCTATATTCAATTACTTCACAATGTCTAGGTCTACATACACCACAAAAAAAAAACATTTTAAATATTTTGATAGTATTTTAACCAATTTTAAAACAACATTTATTGTTGGTTGTAATAGGTCTACCAATATGTGTGTGCCGTTTTTTTAAAAATAAAACACATTAATTCCGGTAATAACAGTAAAAAATTTTTATTGAATATAATTACCATCGTTAAGTATAACCTTTTTCCAATTTTTTGGCAATTTATGAATACCATCAAAATAAAACTTCTCCTCTTTTGATGCGATCCAAGAATCGATCCAATTTTGGACGTCTTCATAATTGTGGAAGCGTTGTGCACAGAGTCCATGTGCCATCGATCTGAACAAGTGGTAATCTGATGGAGCAACATCTGGTGAATAGGGCGGGTGTGGTAACACATCCCATCCGAGTGTTTCCAATGTTTCTTTTACCGGTTTTGCGACATGTGGACGAGCATTGTCGTGTAAAAGAATCACTCTTTCATGTCTGTTGGCCCATTCTGGTCGTTTTTCTTTCAATGATTGATTCAATTTATTCAATTGTCCTTTGTATACCTCACCAGTAATAGTTTGACCAGGTTTCAATAACTCATAATACAGCACGCCCTTTTGGTCCCACCAAATACACAATAAAACCTTCTTTCCATGAATATTGCGTTTTGGCGTCAATTTGACTGGTTGACCTGGATCAGTCCAATGCTTAGTCCGTTTAGGATTGTCAAAATAAATCCATTTTTCATCACCAGTGACTATTCGATGCAAAAACGACTTTCGTTGCTGTCTTTGAAACAATATTTCGCACGTGGTTTTTCGCTTTTCCATGCTTCTTTCTGTCAATTCATATGGAACCCATTTTCCTTCCTTTTGGATCTTACCCATATTGTTTAAACGATTAGAAATGGTTTGTTGACATACATTTAAGGAATCAGCTAGTTGTTGTTGCGATTGCGCATCGTCTGCATCCAACAATGCTTGCAATTCTGTATCTTCAAATTTTTTTGGTGGTTTTCCACGTTCTTTGTCATTCAGATCAAAATCACCACTTTTGAATCGTTGAAACCACTTTCTGCACATTCTTTCTTGTAAAGCATGTTCACCATAAGCTTCAACAAGAATTCGATGACTTTCAGCAGCAGTTTTCTTCCAATGAAACAATAACAATAAACCTCCCCGCAAATCACTTTTTTCTGGCACAAAACACGAAATTTTTAAAAAAAAAAAAAATATGTTGTTTACACTTTTAGCTCGTAACACAAACTGAGAAAGATAAAGATATAAAGTGAATACGTTCACAAAAAAATATTTCAGTCGAAACCGCCATCATTTAAGGCGGCCAGAGAGATTAATCCGTGAGCGGCACACACATATTAGTAGACCTATTATGTTCTTCATTATACATTTTACCACCGATGCACAAAAATACTGTCACTTAATTAGTGCGTTGTATTTTGGCTTACACAGAAGCAAATGCCATGAAATTTTGCAGGCAGTTTCTTAAGGTCGAGTTCACAATACATAAATCCATCAGCAGCCATTATATACAATGCATTAATATTATATCATTGCCGATTATTTTTCGGACATACGGTGCATATCGAAATCGATTAATGTTATCCTGAAGAAATCAAAAAACATAAAAAACATCATGTTATCAATAAAACACGTTTTGTAAATAATTAGATACAATAAAAAAAAATCTATTAAATATTTATTTAAAAATAAGATTAAAAAGAAATTAATAATAATTAAAATTTTATTTTTAATTATGAATTTCCATTTAATTATTATTTTTTATTAATCATTATTGATTATTGTATCATTAATGTTTGCGCGAATAATGTCTATTTTTAAAATTACTATATATTTAATTATAGATATAATATTAATCAATATAATATAGAATAGTATTTTATAATTGATTGATAAAAAATAAATGCTAATATCGATCAATTTAGATCACGTTTTGTATATTATTGTGCGTATTTTGTGTATTATATCTCATAATAGAATTAACTATTTGTAACAGATAAAAATTAATAATATAATATCTAAAAACAATTTAATTATATTATTTCTATTTGTTTTTCTGTTAAAGGTAACACTAACACAGATTATAGTTCACTAACGCATACTGTGTCATGGACATTTAAAAATGCAAAAAAAACGGCAACTGTATCGCCGTCATCGTGCGAAAAAAAATGTACTTTCCAAAAACCCAATGGATTAGCATTTTTAGCTACAGTAGAAGTTGCATCATTACCAACAGTTAGTTAATTATAAATATATAGGAATAAATAAATAATATTTATATTAATACTAAAATTAATTAATCATAAAATTTGTATTTACATAATTTTAGGGACATGGCACTTTGCAATGGAGAGTTAACAATAAAAATAATAAAGAAATAATTTGTTTTAATTTACCAATTAAAACAACTATTGAGTAGTAATTATAATAAGGGTGTTTTTTTTTTTTTTTTAGGAGCGATACAATTTTGAAGTAAAATAAAATGTAGAAAAATTAATGAAATGATAAATTTGTTTTTTTTTTTATATAAATATTAATAATAAATTTGAAAATAATATCAACTAAATGTGTACCGCATGCGACTATGGCTGTTACAACAAATCACATTCCATGATTATTCAAAATTTTTACCACTTTTTAAAATCAATTCTAACATTGTTTCATTAATGATGAGAGTCTTATGTTGACCTTCAATGTATCAAGTGTTATTAATATATATATATAACAAATCGAGATAGATCAATGAATTGTCATATATAGCTTCAAAGAAACTAAATAGCGATTATAACATTATAAGGTCTTTGTAGGCCAATTCACAAATTAAAAAGTGAGGCACTACTTTACTGGATGGAACTGTATATCATCTACATCGATTTTTTTACAATTTATAAGCGTTGTTGAAGTGGTTAAATTTTTCATGGTGATTTGTATACGTATTGAAGAGAAATGTAAAAATGAAATTAAGTATATAATTGTTATAGAGAAGCGATTCAATTATCACCTATTACTATTGATATGTATACCTCTATTACACATAAATACACCCTGTATGTAATAATTTTACACTTTCACAATTAGTAATTAAATATATAATAGTAATTAATAAAGTTATTTATAATTATAGAATAAATGTTAAATGACAATTTAATATAAAATAAATTTTAAAAAAAATAAGCGAAATTCTGCCGATTATTAAATTTTGTCTATACAAATTAAATCAATTCATTTGTATTTGTTATAATATTAACATTTATTTTATTTTTAATAAATTAAATAATAATCTTAAAATTATAATAGAGTAAGGAAATTAAAAATAAAAATATAAAATGCTTGTTTTTAAAACGAAACAAAGTCAACACATAGATTTTGATTGTATATTATTTATGTAATAGTATTTAATAATAGAAGTATTTCATAATGGACTATTTAGAATTTATTAAAAATATTATTAGAATATTTGTACTGTAATTGATGATTCGCATAATTAATATTATTAATATATTGGCTTTAATAATTATATAATAATACAATTAAAATAGTACGCCAATGTTTTTTATTTGTTTATTTTTTTTTATAATATTGTATAAATATTTTTGTATATAGGAAAAAAAATGTCTCAAACAACTTCTTTAAAATAATTAATCAAAATATACAATATTTTAATATTATTTGTATGTAGAAGTGGTCGACACTTGGAACCGGTCGACATTTTGGGACATTTTATTTTACCCTATAAAAAAAAAAAACAAATCTAACAAATATGTGACATTATATATTTCTATTTTTTAATATTTGAATAATAAAATTTAAGAAAAATAATTAAACAACATCAACTCCTTCGAAATGAACATTTATTTGTTAAATTGTTATATACTTCTCTGTACGAAACCTATATAGCATAAACTACGTTTGTCATTTGTCTGATAAAATTATATAATGCTCCATCACAGTGGACAACTTCTTTACCTTCTATGGACGAACAATTACTCCTTTTTTTTTACAAAGCTCTTTTTGAATTTTTACCAATCGTGTCGTGTCTAAACATCGAGCTAATTATACGCAGCCTCTGCTGCACATTATTTAATACTGTGTGTATAGATGTTTACGCGTATGCACTTATGTGCCGGTTTTGTTTAATTTTTTCATTAACATAAAAATTTTTATTACTCATTGATATTTACAATATAAGAAATAATTTGTGACATGAATTAGTAAAATTGACGAAACCTATTTAGACCATATAATACATTAATAATATACAAGTCAATCATAAACGAATTGTATTTAGTGTTTGGCACATACTTATGTGTATTCTATAGATAAATATTCCTTTAATAGAAAATTAGAAACCATATGCAAGGGAAATGATTGCATGATCGTCATTTTTATTATTTTTTATTAAATTTTGATGAACACGAATGTTTTTCAATAGCTATAAGATTTAAAACAATTTAGGCAAACGATACCTCATATTTGAGAGACAATTAAAATGGAAGTTTAGTAAAATTGATGTTTTTTTGAAAAGGATCAAAAGCTATTCATCAACGAACTCACATGGATAGTTTTCTTATCCAATTGAGATGATGCACTCTAATGAAAGTGAATCGAATATAGGAAATTTAGTAGCTTTCAAGGATCAAATAAATTTCTCAGGTGTGTGTTTTCATATCTGCAGTAATGCCACAATATCGCATCACAATAATTATATGAATTGGTATTATTTAGTATTGTTACTTGCAAAGACAATATGTAGATACATTTCACATATATATAGTAATGCTATGCATAAGTACAAATAAACAGGAATGTGAGTAGAACTTATATATACTTTCAAGAATCATATAGACATTGCAAAGACATCATAAGTATTAATTTTATATTTTTTTTGGTTGGAACTAATATAATATCATTTTAATAAAATTGACCAGAAGATTTGCCGATTCAGAAGTGAGACCGACAGAACTTTCCAGAGAATTAATTTTTAAATTAATTTAAGTTTACACTAACAATTAAACATCCACTTTTTTTACCGGAATTAATTTTTATTCACTAATTTGAGTGGTAATATTTTATTTTCCATCCGAATTATCAAATTATTACTGCCTATTTGCATTGAATAAATTTGTATATACTCCTACATTTTGTTTTCCGTAAATGATTTTATAAATGTATTGGCAACGTTTTGGTTACCAATCATATACGCGACAATATAGGCAAGCAAATTATCACAATGTTAATATAATTAATAATGTATAAATTTAGTTAATATTATTTAAAATTCAATTTAATAGAAATATAAATATCTACTGACACAACCAATAAAATAAACTTAATATATAAATGTTTTGAAATGGGAAAAAAAAACTTAATTTTCCAGTATTTAATATGAACTTTAAGCTTCACAATACTGTTTCTTTTTGTGTATTAAAAAATATAATGTTTTTTCTACGTATTAGTTATTATATTATTTAACAAATGATTACACATTTTATCTAATCATATTCATACCTAACTTATAATATATTTTCATTTACAGGTGCTTATATAATCTACATTAATTTCATTCAAATACTTATAATTATGAATATATATATATGCGAACTGAATCACAAAATATTATTATCAAATTTATTATTGTTTATTGTTTATAATAAAAATTGATTACTGATTATGCGATGCACATTGTTTTTTTTCTAAACAATTAATTTGATTGTGCTTAAATTAATGCATAATATATATTTATTATCTTCGCGGTAAACAAATCTATTTTAAATTTAAAAATTTCCCACAAAATTGACAACAAATAAAACAATATAATATACATATATGGAAAAATAATATAGAAAAATCTGCTGAAACGCAATTTGAGTTTCCAGCATCAGTATTCTATGCAAAATTCATTTAAAACACAAATGCGTTAAATTTATTAATTAAAAATGTTTCATGCCCTTGCGGTAATCAATTAAGTAAATCAGTTTTATAATTAAAATATCCATTCTGTTGTTGTTAAATAATCTTGTGTTTCAAATTGTATAAGTATATTTTCGTCGAATTACTCCGAATTTCACATGTAGAAACTTTAAATTATAAAATTATCGATTATAGAATTATAACCATAAGCAAGAGCAGTTAGTTTAGTAGGAAATTTAAACAAGAGTTAGCTATTTTTTACGTATTTCCATTTTAATTTGTACAGAACTATAAAACTAAATCAATTACCAATTTTTTCCTAAAGAAATTTTTTCCACATTCAGAAAATCGTATTTAAAATACTTAATCACATATTTTTTTTGTAATACTTCTGCTTTAACTTTAAATACAATATTTTGTGCAAATAATGTGATAATGAATTAGGTTAGATAGATTAATAGTTCAGTTGAAATATTATTAAACATAACTTTCTAAAAACGGAAATTTTGCAATGTAAAAAAATAATGAATAATTGGAAGATGCTACCAAATTGTTCCAGTTTGAGTAACTTTAACTTCATGATGATGATGACGATAGGTCGAACAATACCTTTAACTAATGTTATTGAGTTGCCCAGACTTTACAAATACACAACAATTAATTAATTCATTAATTGTAACATTTATTTCAAATATTAGTTTCAAATAATGAAAATACTTTGAGAAACTATTTGTAGGATATTTACTTAAAATATAGTTTTTAATATTCACATTAAAAATGTTTAAAATATTATTATATATAGAGTAACATTATTTAATGATGAAGCTGCAATATATGCGATGCGTTTTGTTAATTAATTACAAATTAAAAGAATATAACGAGTTCTACTTCTGCAGTTGATAAAATCACGTAATGCAAATGCACCTACAGTCAATTTATTTAAGACTATTTTTTATGTAAAAAATCATCCAAATGCACTTAAAAAGGTAATAATCTGTTGACTATATGTGAAGTGAATTTCGCAATGCGTTATCGTATACTCATTTTCACGGCTCTAGTGCCAAACCGAACACTAAACAGTTAGAGTCCATATTACACTTTAATAGTCAAGGTTATTTACACTATTGCATCCAACCGATTTTTGAAAGATACTTCAATCCAACGATCATTATGCGCCGGAATGACCCTCAAATTAGAATCAATAGCATCCGAGTGTTCGAACTCAAAAATTAGGGTTCCCATTCGAAAAATATGGTTATACTTTCGAATCACCTTAAAGTCAAGGTCGCCATCAAACGTCGCCGCTTCGAAAACAAATACTTTTGTACGAAACTTTTCCTAATTTGGGTTTTCCCTTGCGAAATATTTGTGTTGGTCTTTTAAAATGAAACACCCTGTTCATTAGTTAAAAATTGAATATAGTAATTAATTATATAAGTTATTTAATTTATAATCGCAGTATTATCATTATATTCATGTAATCAATAAAACAAATTTTGCAATTTCAATAATCAATTGTTTTAAATTTTAAAATCAATAAAACATTTTTCTTATCCAATTTTAATTTTTCTTTGTTTATTATAAATATTATGTATGAACTTATAATTTTTTCCAATAATTATCAAGATTGACTTTTTTATCACAAATAAATATTTTTCACTTATCTAAAATATGGGCTATTATATAATTTGAATGCAAATGAATAAATTGATTGAAAAAATAATTATTTGTATTATAAGATATATTAATATCTCGTGTGCAATAAATTTGGTTTTGTGTATAATGTACAAGGGGTGGCTGAAAAATTATTGGCCCAACAATAAAAGATAATTTTTGTTTACATGAAATATGTTTTATTCTCAATAAAAATTACCTGCGAACTTTCATACATATATTCATTCTAACGAGTTTTTCCAATAATCCAACGCATACATCTTTTGAAATATGATTCGGGAAGGTTCATAAAATATTCATACACTGTTGCAATTGCTTTGTCATTCTAATTTGATGTAAAACGCTTTCCAACCAGGAAAGTTATGGAATCAGATAATAGTCAGAGGGAGCCAAATCGGTTGGATACAATGGATATTCAAGCAATTCGAGCCATAGTCAAGACACTTGTGTAAACACGACGTGCATTGCGTTAATGTAAAATTATGTTTTTCTTCTTTAAAACATAGATCTATTCTTACGCATTCAAATGGTTCAAGAAGAGGTTACAATAATATTCAGATTTAATTGTTAATCCTTTGTAATCCCAAAAAAACTGATGATAGGATCGTCTTTCTCTACTTTGGTGCAAATTTCATATCCAGCCAAAAAAATTCAGGCAAACCCCCCTCTTCTATACTCTACATTAAACCCTAAAACTAATTCGGATTCACCTTCAGCAAAATCAAAAGGGGTCCGGTTTGTTTCAGTTAAACAAGAAATAAATCAAACTAAAAATAAAGGCAATCTAATAAAACACAATACATGCACTTGATAATACATAAATATTACCAAATTTAGCATATTTGTCAAAAATAAAATTGATAAAAAAATTAATTGGAATTTGAACCCGATATTTCACAATTGATTAGCTTGGACGTAACCGATTTCGACATTGAAGAATTAACTTATTATACTTTTCGTGTAAGATATTAGAAAGGGGCATAATTTACCATTTAACAGAGTTAATTAATTGGCATTAGAATAATATAATATATTCAAACAAATTATACAATCATTTGTACAAACATAAATATCAAATATGTACGAAGTTCAGTTTGTTGATATCACAATTCACAAATAAATTTGTAAGCTTAATAATAATTTATAAAAATATTATAAATTTATATTGTGCATAAAATTTATGTCATAAATATATGCGCATTTATAAATAACAATTGATTAATCTTTTCTGATTGATGACAAATAATATATACACAAGCACACACACACACTATCGTTCTTCGGGTCTATGTTTAACGTACATATTGGTCAAAATCAAATAACTCACCCAAATTTTTTTTTCAGAATTTAGTCTATCCTTGCAATCCTGTTACTTTAAAAATATACAATAAATAGCCATAGATTGAAATCTGAATACTATTTCTCATGGGTCGAATCGAACTCATAAGTTACGATAATTTTTAGGAGGATATTCTAATAACACAACCGATTAAAAAGCTACAAATAAAATATTATATGAGTTTTCTATTTGTTCATACAGAACCGAACAAACAAACGTAGAATTCTATAATGAATGAAATGGGATATAAATTAACCAAACTCCAAACTCGTCATATGGATTTTCATTCGACTAATTTGTCAGACTCAACGCGAACTAATGCATTTTTAATAATTTATTTAAACGGTTGTTTAATTTAAAACGAAACCGAATATATTTTATTATTAAATAAACATAATTAAATTAATAATTTATTATTATTATTATTATTAATTATTTTGTATTGATTTTCTTGGATTATCTTAAATGAAAAAAAATAAATAAAATAATTCGACAATTTGCATCCGAGTAAAAACAATTATTATATAAAGGTACAAACTTTTTAATCGCGTGGCTGAAGATGGCTATTGTGAAAATTCTCATGCAAATAAAATCGGATGTGTAAACGCCCTGTAATAAAATTATCAAACACTTTAATTTTTATTTTATCAAATTTCATTACCACATTTTTTTTTTATTTAATTATAAAATTTTCCCTATAAAATGATAAAAAGAAATGAAAATTTTAATTTTAAATTCAATCATTTGAGGAAATTAAATATAGGTAACAATTTATATTTGAAAAACCGATATACAAAAATGTTGCGTTTTATAATTTTATTTGCTTTAATACCGGCTATATTTTGTAACCTTGACTTTGGAGAATGTAAGTATAATTTCATAAATAGTATTCATAATAGTTATACTATAAATATAATTAGCTTTATTAACACATTTAAAAAGGTCCCGGATTACCAGCACCAAACGCAGCACGTGTAGCGGGATGTGATGTATTGCCATGCTATATTTCAAATGGTGATATATTATCATTTGAAATTGATTTTTCCGGTAGGAATTAACATAATTTTTTGTTAAATATTTTAATATATATTTTAAATTAATAATATAATTTATTTTTTAAAAAAAATAAACAGCAATTCCTAGCAGTGAACTCACAATTTATGCGTACGCAACAGCTTTTGGCGTAACAAATGTATTTCCATTAGAACCACCAGTAAATAATGGGTGTCTCCATTTAATAGGTGCATCATGTCCAATTGCTACTGGTGAATATACTATTGCTGTTAATTTCCCAATTGAAACAGAAGTTCACGGTGGGATTCCAATGGAAATAATGTTACGTGTAGAAAATCAAAATTCAGACGATGTATTGTGTTTAACTGGCGATATTATCATTCTTTAACAATATGTAATTATATTGAATTACAAATACCATAATTGGAGATAAAAATAAAATATATTTTTTAAATTACTTATTTGTTTTCTTTTTTATTTCATAATTCCTAATACAATTTCCAATAAATTAACCCTGTAATACGTATCCATACATTACGTGGTTGGATTTTGTTGAAATATGGTACAGTTTTTAAATACATCGTAGTTGTATTGAACCACATTTTTTTTTACCTGTGGTAGCTTGAAAAAATATAATATTATTTTGCTTTTCGAATTGATTTTGAATATTAAGTAGCACTTTGATGTGGAAAAAATCTTTGAAACAATTTTTCGGATCTATAAATTAAACATTTTTGGTAACCAAATACTGTATATCCACAACATTGATATAAAATCGATCACGTTTTCGAGAAGTTTTTCAACGATAGAATGTAATCAATCGGTAACGCTTGAAACTGATCGACCACCTTGAACAACGAGCTCCTTACCAATTACTAAAATGCTACTGGTACTGTACGTGACAATCGCACTTATCTAATATGTCTTTAATTGCTATGAAGACATTTAGAAAATAACCTTGCGTAACAAAATGTTTTAAATTTGACAACAAATTAAAAAGTCTTTCCGAAAATTCCATATTTTTAAATTTTCTATAAATTTTTCCTAGATAACCAATAGACTGAAATAAGTTAAGAAACTTTTATCCATTTATATTTTGTGTATTGCGAAGAATACATCTTTAGGTACTGTGTCTCGTCCGATGGTGTACGTTTTTTTATGCTCCTGTGAAGATGATATCACGACATTGAAATCTATTTATATTTTCGTTTTATTTATTAATGATCTTCTTCTTGCTCTTACATTCCCGTTCATTTTATCTTTATACTAACAATATTAAAATTTGTTTGTCAAATTCATATGCTGATTAGTTTCAATGAAAAAATTGAAGATCTATAATCTGGATAATCTTGTCTTAACATTTTCGAGACGAAGTCGAGTATGAGACCTTAGTATGATATGATTGCAGAGCTTGGGTGATCGTCTTCCCAATTAAATATAATTTATATACAGCCTATTATTTGAGAAATAAATAATAATTGTTTATAACGTCTGAGCATTGTTTTTTTCTCACTGTACTTGATTTATATTCACCAAAATTTCTAAGTAGATGCTGTTAATTTGTATATAGAATTATAGCCAATTGTATGTTTATTGCAATTAACTATAACATCTTTAAAATGGATTTGGTTTCGGTTGCAATACATTTTCTAATTTTTAGCATATACATTTAAAAAGCGATATGGATGCTATAAAAGATTTCAACCAATTGCCGGTGTCTATAGTCAACTATTTTTATTTGTGTGGTACAAAAAAGATGATATTGTTATAACTATAACGATAAATATTAACTGACAACGATTATAAATATAGTGAACTATATAACTACTAGTATAATTGCAGTTATTATTACGACCAATTTCCATTGTATTTAAATATACATATTATATAATTTATAATACAAATTAAATAATAATATCGTATAGAATACACAAAAAAATCGAGTGATGACATAATAAAACATTGTTTTAATTCCATATAATAAAATAATAAACAAAAATTACCTATAATAAAAATAAAATTTTAGATACGATTTACTTGTTTTTAAAAATTTATCAATTTTATTATCGTCAAGTGGTGTGGACATACGCACACACATATATAAATTTCAAACAGAAGTAAATTTGCATCAATAAAATACACTATAATCATATTATTTATATATACTCGGTTACTATCAGTTAATTATCAGTGAATTATTATATTTGAATTATTAAATAGCAGCGTTTTTTGTATATTGAATGCATTGATTATATTTGTTAATTTTATAGGACGACTGGTGTTGATATTAAGCATAGAATTCGTATATTAAAAATATTAAGAACAATTCTTAAGCAAAAACACCCGTTAAGTTGATAGTGATTTGAACTTTTCTACTTAATTATGTTATTATAAAATGATCTGAATTGTAGTGAAATATTCACACTATGCTTAACAATAAACAAAATTTTGAGAATCATATTATTTAGTAGCATATCAGGGATACTGTTTCTTGTACGATCGTGACACTTCCAAATTTTCCCCTATACAGCACTCAATTATGAAGAACAACTATTGAGTATTTCCATACTGTCAATTACAAAGTCAATCACAATATTATTAAATTTAATTTTCAATGCTGTAATTTGGCTGATAAAAATATATACATATTTAGGACAATATTTTACATCCAAATTGATCAAATTGAATCCACTCTATGCAACAATAAATAATTTCGAAAATGACCTTCAATAAAGTATACGTTGGTTATCATTATTATAGTTAAAATTTTATAACACACGTTTATGTGCGATATTAAATATATTGTATGTTAATTTTGCATAATATTATTTAAGTGTGATTATCGAATTTTATTTGCAATTATAAATATCAACTTTACTTATTATGTAGCTTAGATACAATAAATTAATATAGATTTTTCAGTAAATATTCGATAACAATTTGTCAAAATGAAATGTTTAATAGATTAGATAAATATTTATTTTATTTTTTTTTCCAATGATTTTTTTCTTTTCAATATACCACTAAAGTGTTTTCTAATAGGAACGTTCGATGTTTAACATTCTGCTGGGACAATCCTATCATCAAAATTTTTGTTATATTTAATGCAGTGTATTATACAATTTCAATATGAATAGATACACAATTGAACATGTACAATTTATTAAAATTGATAATAAAAAAAATGAATTAAAATTGATAATTTTTTCACGTGTTTCTGGTTACGATCAATGGAATTCGAACATTTTACTTCTAAAAATTGATGAAATCGATGCAGACCACATGTGGTTTCAACAAGACAGTGGCACATGCCATTAGCTAAAAAAATAATCAATTTGCTGAGGAAAAGTTTGGTGTAGTTATTATTTCGAAAAATGGATAAGTCGGTTAACCATTACATGCGACTTATCACTATCACTGGACGTTTTTTTTTTGTGGGGCTATGTAAACTCAATGTGGTATATAAATAAACTACAAACACTTAATTCATTGCAAAACAACATTGAACAGGTATATAGCTGAAATACAGACTGATTTATGTGAGGTAATCACCGGAAATTGGGCTCATGCTACAAAATTGCAAAAATAAAATACTGATTTATGTTATATTCCATTCCACTTAATGGTATCAAGTGTAATTTACATTGAATGAAAAAAAATCATTCAAATTGTATATAAACTGTTGTTTCATTTCAATTCAAGCGTTCTTAATGGAAAACCCTTTATAGATATATATATACATACCTAATACCTAATACACTTATGATATATATTGCAGTTCAGTATTATTATCAGTATTAAATAAAATAGATTTAACTATATCTATGCTATTGTTATTACAATGTATTCAAATTATCAGAATTGTTATAATGTGTTTGGTTTAAAAAGAAATATATTTTATATGATTATTATAATGACATTGAAGATGTCGAGCCGCTGACAACATCAGACAAATAACCTTGGTCGTAAAATCTAGTATGAGTGATTTTAGTAAGATACCAATCAAATTATTGCAACTAAATGTTTTCACATGACTATATAAATTTAATCAATATTTGATTTAATAATTTACTTAATTGCATGTATATGGAATTGTTGGTAAATTGTTAGTTTTACATATAGACAGACCATACTTTTCTATTGCAACAAACTGGAAAAAAAACCGATTTAGCTCTTGACTATGAAGGTTCCTTCCTTACACTATTTCCCTATAATATTTTATCAATAACAATATAATTTGAATATTAAATTTTGAGCAATTAATTTTAATTTTTCTTTAGATTTAATTTAACACTTTACCATATCATAAATAGAAAGCTATACCAATTAGAATATGTCAATCACAGCCTACATTCAAAATGCTAAATATAATACAAATATATGCAAATAAATACCATCGAAGATAATATTTCGTGTTCAAAACAATCGGTATAATGAGGCACTTTAAACTAAATAAAATTGATGGTCAAGTCAAACGGTAAAATGTTGTTTGAGGAAAAGTGCGGTCTGTGTTGGATATACTAACAGACTTCTTGGTCGAAAGGTGGGTCGACCAAGGGGTACAAGGTGTAGAAATATAATTGTCAAATCCGAAGACCATGGTATAACAAGGCGAGAAGTATAAAGAATTCGCCTCATAATAGAATAAGAATGCGCTTTTTTATTGGATTACTAACAGAAATTGATGATGAAAATATTAAGTCATTGTGTTTGCTTCATTTATAAGAAAAATGAATCATTGCATCGACCAATCCAATTTATTTGCATTTAATAATTATAAAATATATTTGAAATAAAATTGATTACACCTTTTTTTGTTTATTTTAGAAATGATAAATTAATTAATTAAATTTGTAAAAATAATAAAATATTTTATATATTTTTATTATATGATTAACATAATTTATTGTACGTACAAATATACGCGAGAATATAGTATATGATAAAATTTATGATATGGATCAATTCTAATTGACCTTCATAGATACATAGTCTAAATTTCAATAATGTGTGTATGGTATAGCGAAACAAAAATGTGTCACATTTAATTAATTTCATTATTTTTTATTTGAGTTATTAATGGACAGGAGTGTTAATAATATTGCAGAATATAGCATCCAACAGAATATTTGCCAAAGATATTTTTGAAGTATATTTTACATAAAAAGGATGGAAATGCAACGATTCGAGGCATTAAGAATACATCAGGTCTTTTACGCTCACAGCATGCATGTAAACGTGTGTTTGATCCCATGTATGAAAACAGAGTACAGAAACATTTCGTATAAATGTGATTCATTTTTTTATGAACAAATTTATCGATCTTTATTCTGTTTGTTTGTTTGTTTATTTGTAATGTTTTGTGTTTACCATTAGCCGGATAATCAAATAAAAAGTACCATGCATATTCTTATACGCTGTCTGCTGAGAACATTTAGCAAAATTTGAGCTTGTTATTAGCAGCATTTTCTTAAGATTAATTTACAATAAATACAACAAATGCTTTTAATATATTCGTAGGCTAGCTTAACAACGTTAGCATACTAGCAAATTTGTGGAGGTGACAGTGCTCTTTGTTTTTATTAATATAATTGTGTTTGAACAACATATGTTCCGAATTTAGGCCATCATTTCGACAACAACATTTCACTAGTTCTTTTTCGGTCCATTTGCCATTCAGTTCATGTGGATCTATCAAATTTCTTTATCCTGCAACGCTTGTAATTTCGTGTCGTCACACTTTTTCGGTTGTCTGTCACATTCTACATATGCCACATCAGTATCATTTTTGAATCGCTAAAAATCACTCGTATCATTGTCTTTGCGATAGAGTATATGTTCAACATAAGCTTTAACAAGCGTTTGAAGAGCATCCAAAGTACCAAGATAAACAGTCAAAAGTTCAAAATGGGAGTAATAAATTGAAATAATCATGGTTTTATGTAGAAAGCTTCATTTGAAAAAAAAAACATAATATTCCAGAATAGTACGCAATAATTAGTAATTTGTAATAACATTGCTAATATGCACATTCAATTCGTAAATTCAATATGAATGCATATTGGCATATTGCTCGGTTTATCGTTTTTCTAAATTCGAATTGGAATGAGGTTATTTATCATTGTAAGAACCTTGAAATATCCTGGATTCTCAAAACAGCAGTTTTACTCGATATTTTCTTTTTAATTCTCTTTCATGTGATAGTCCTTGTTTAAATAAGATAACTATGCGTGTATAATGTTTATTTGGGTAAGCTTCTATTAAGTATTGTGATTAAAATTTGGGGTATGTGCTAGTCAATCAGCAATATTTACAATATTTTAAAAAACTTTCGTTATTTTTTTTATATATCTATAACAATTAAACAAACTCTCTGTCATTCATTCAATTAAACAAATTATTTTATTTTATTTTAATATTTGATCATATTTTATTTAAATATTAATTAAATTTAATTTTTTTTATGTGAATTTAAAAAGAGATCTTACTTCGAAAATTCACAAATAGTTTCTTTTTTTAATTAAATACATCGACAATTCAAACAAAACGTTGCGTTATTTACTCCTTGCCGTTGTTCTTCCAGCAGATATTGCAATTCATTATATACTGATTGTATTTTGAACCGACCCTTAAAAAGAGTTAAAGTTCCATTACATTTCCTTCAGTGTAAGTCAAAATATGACGCATTAATTGACAATCGATACGATACGATTATTTTATATTCCTTAAACTTCATTTGGCGATGAAAGAAAAACGGTTAGGTTAAACAGTCACACACGCAATATAAAAAAAATTTGATGCACTTCTTGTATGTGCAAATCGATGTATATCAGCTGAAGTATATTTTTTCGGATAAATAAAATTATTTTGGTATTTTGGTTTATTCATTATTTTTCACAGAGACGGTATCTAGAGTGCATACTAATAATAATTTGTGTGTAGTGATAACACAAAAAAAAAGCCATAAAAATATATACCTTTTAATCTTTGTTTTAAATTATTGCATAAGGTTTCTGATTGCATTGTTATTAATATTTAATTAACTGATTAATTATTTTGTTTTTATCACATGCATTTTATATAAAAAGGACAATTTACTTCGAATATTCACTTATTGTTATTTTTAAATTACATTACAAAACAACATACCGTCGTTCATACAAAATGTTTCGCTATTTACTTCTTGCCGCTGTTCTTCCAGCAATTTTTGCAATTGATATTTCTCCATGTAAGTTAAAATATATTAATAATAATAATAGCAATAGTGAACTTTATTTTAATCAATATTGTAATAATGAATTGTGCGAACCTTATTATAATATTATTGTGTAATTGTAATATAATAATATGCTGAATTTAAAAATTATGGTGAAGACAAAAATTTCAAATTACAGACACATCTCTATTACTTTAGAACACAAAATCATAATATTAAACAACACATTGATAATCGTTATTTATTTTTTTTACAAAATTAACAAATTGTGATTACATTGGAACTATAAATTTAACAAAATTTCACGATTTATACTATCTCAGTGTTATGCCTTCTATCCGGTAATTCGATTATTATTTTATCAATATTTGGTTACATCTATAATTAATAAAATTGTGTGTCATATTGATTTGTGTGTTGACAATATTAGATCAACAACAACAACAACAACAAAAATAATAATAATAAAAAACATTTAAATAATTTTACAGGCCCAGCTGGACCGGTACCAACTTCCGTTACAGTAGCCGGTTGTGCAGCGACACCATGTCACGCTTCAAATGGTGATACAATCAATTTCACTGTATCATTCGCATCCGGTAATTGAATACTATAATTTATATATGTGAACCTCTTTGTTATATCTACATATATTTTCATAATTACAGGAATTACCGCCGATTCACTTGCCAATGTAATTAGCGCAACCGCTTTCGGTACAACAACTGATGTAACTCTATCACCACCAAATGATAATGCATGTACATCAGGCGCTTCATGCCCAGTAACAGCTGGTCAAGGTGTTACAGTAAATGTAAGTGTTACATTGGTCACAGAAGCCCAAGGCGGTATTCCATTCGAAATTGAATATCGTGCCGTCGATGGTGCTGCTATAGCTACATGTGGAATCGCTGCTTTTATTATTAATTAAATATTTGAATGGATAAAATAAATGATGTAATTAAATAAAATTTTGTTTTATTTTATTTTTGAAATCATAATTTATAGGTAACTGAAGTTGCCTGAAAGTTGTTAATTGAAAAATTGCAATCACAAAGGATATGTGATGGTATTTCCAAACACTTTTTCACTTTGCAGAATCACCACGAAACAAGTAACCATCTCTAAAATTTAATTGTAATCTATTAATTTAGTATGATAATTTGGAAAAATCTACGTTGCAAACAGTACAATAGTTATCCTAACACTGCATTTTAAAGTGAACAGAAGTATTTTTATAAAATTTGAGGTTCGATAACTGATTTAAACATAAATTCATCGTATCATCAATTAGGTCCCTTTATGACATTTTATATGTCAAATTATTATTGCCATATTAAATAATTGAAATTTATTTATTGAATAGAAGCATTTTGTTCAGATATCAAAATATTAATTTATTTTTATGACTAGCTTTAAAAACAATATCAGATATTTGAAATTTCTGTCAAGAAATTTTTGGAAAATCGAAACATAGATTATTTATCCTGACTACACCTGCCTTATTACTTCTAATTTGATGCCAGTTGACACACAATTTTCATCAGTTATCCAGAATGTAATGAAATTGACAACTGGGAGCCGAATTTGTTGGTCAGATAGTTTTCATTTAACAATCCAAACCGAATTTATGTTTTATTAAGTACCATAGTTAATTAATACCGTTCTTGTGACGAACCATCATTTTGCAAACCGCACTATATTTCATAATTAGAACCGCGCAAAATAGTTTATAAATGAACCAACCTTCAATTATAAAAACCATGATGTATGAAAGATTTCCAGAGGAAATAATCTTCCATGTTTTACCGATTAATTCTTTTCTGGACGCAAAATATATAATTTTAAATTGTTTATTAAAAATAACGCTGATGAATTATTACTTCTGAATGACATATATTTTGTATGTTCACATTCATTTTAAGTATTGGAATCATATGCTAATTTTCGTATATATATTGGACCAGTGTACCATATGTTATTGCACCAACTGATATTTTTTTTTCGCTATTGGATAAAATTGTAATCTGGTTGTGGTTGAATTTTAACCACGCCAAACACCAGAAATCAACTTTCTTTTGATTCGCATTTATATCTTGTCGTCAGAATTATAGTGATATAAATTTATATTAGATAATTATTCAAACTCAGAAAAATAATATTTAGATAATACATTTTATTATTAATAAAATATAAATGTAAAACGTGTCTACGATAATAATTACCAAATTAAATTACAGATAAAAATTGAAAAATTGTATAGTCTTAAATTTCGAGTGTATGCATTTTTGATACTATATGTATATAATTATACTCGCTCTGTCCGAAAAATAATCGGAATGACTTTCTAATATATCGATCTGGTAACGCCAATTAGTATGGCCGCTGATAGTATATTGAACCGACCCTATCAAAGAGTTAAAGTTTCATGCCATTTCCTTCAGTGTAAGTCAAAATATAACGCATTAATTGACAATAGTTTTTGTGCGTTAGTGGAAAAATGCATAAAGAATAAAAAATCAAAATTGTCTTTTAGAATTGGCAAAAATACTAGCGATACGTTTAAAATTATTGAAATAGCATATGTTGGAGATTATTTCACGATAATGCATCTTCTCATCGTGCGACAATTATTACTGATTTTTTTACTACAAATTTAATTTATTTCAGCATTCACATATTTAGGATAAATAAAATTATTTTTGTAAAAATATATTAATTGAATGCTTTTTTCTTAGTTCATTCCACTTATTTTTCACACAGACGGTATTTAGAGTGAATACTAATAATAAGATCTGTGTGTAGTGATAACACAAAAAAAGAAGGCCATAAAAATATATAGATTTTAATCTTTGTTTTAAATTATTGCATAAGGTTTCTGATTGCATTGTTATTAATATTTAATTAACTGATTAATTATTTTGTTTTTATCACATGAATTTTATATAAAAAGGACAATTCATTTCGAATATTCACTTATTGTTATTTAAATTACAAACATCCACAAAACAACACACTGTCGTTCATACAAAATGTTGCGCTATTTACTACTTGCCGCTGTTCTTCCAGCAATTTTTGCAATTGATTTTAATGCATGTAAGTAAAAATATATTAATAATAATTAAAGCAATAGTGAACTATAAATCAATCAATATTATAATAATGATTTGTGCGAATCCTAATATAATATTATTGTGTAATTGTAATATAATATTATCATACAAATATGCTGAATTCAAAAAATATGTGTGAATACAAAAGATTGAAATTACAGACACAAATTTATTAGTTTAGAAAATAAAATTACAATATTAATCAACACATCGATAATCGTTTATCTATTTTGTTTACAAAATTATCAAATTGTGATTACATTGGAACAATAAATTTATCAAAATTTCACGATATATACTATCTCAGTGCTATGCCTTCCATTCGGTAGTTCGATTATTATTATATCAATATTTGGTTACATCTATAATTAATAAAATTGTGTGCCATGTTGATTTGTGTGTTGACAATATTAGATCAACAACAACAACAACAAAAATAATAATATTAAATATTTAAATAATTTTACAGGCCCAGGTGGACTTCCATCACCAACATCCGTTACAGTAGCCGGTTGTGCAGCAGCACCATGTCACGTTACAAATGGTGAAACAATTACCGTCACTTTAACATTCGCATCCGGTAATTAAATACTAGAAATGATTTATATGAGATCTTTATTTGTATTAATTTTTTCATAATTATAGGAATTGCTGCCCCAACACTTGCCAATGTAGTTAGCGCAACCGCTTTCGGTGTGACAAATGATGTAGCTCTATCACCACCAAATGATAGTGCATGTACATCAGGCGCTTCATGTCCAGTAACAGCTGGTCAAACCATTACCGTTAATGTAAGTGTTACATTGGTCACAGAAGCCCAAGGTGGTGTTCCATTCGTAATTGAATATCGTGCCGTCGATGGTGCTGCTGTAGCTACATGTGGAAACGCTAATTTTATTGTTGATTAAATATTTGCATGGATAAAATAAATAATGTAATTAAATAAATTTTGGTTTTATTTTATTTTTACATGCAGAATTTATAGGTTAATGAATTAAAAATATAGTTATTAATAAATATATAGTGATGATTTGATATCATAAAGCGTGCAGTTATCCATAGTCACCGTACTGCTCTTAGTTTTACTTTCTTCGTGGGTTAGTTCAACAACGTAGCAGTTGTATTTAATATTATTCTTATTGCTTATTTTGCTGCCGGTTTTCATTATTTAGCCATAGTTTGTAATGTACGATTTGGTACGACATATGCTAAATTGTTGCTAATCATGTGGTAAACAAGGCTCAAGATAACGTCGGTTTTCTATTATACCTCTATGATTCGACATACTTAGTTGTTCAGATTATTTTTATTTAACAGACCCAACAGAATTTATGTTTTATTGAATGCCATAATTTATACGGTTTTCCATACGGAGCACAATGTATTACGTAAATTTTTTCTCGAACAGCTCGATTTCAGGAATGCAAATAGTTTATTATTTAATTTTTTCAACCCACCTCAAATTTTAAAAACCATGGTGCATGAAAGCGTTAGTATACTACAGATTTCCAGAGGAGAAAGTGTTCATTCTTATCTGGATGTAGAATATAAAATTTTGATTGTTTATTAAAAATACCGCTGGTCAATTATTCCTTCCGACAGGGTTTTGAAAGTCGTGGTATTGGTATATATGCACAAACACGCGTCATTGATATGAATGTTAATCATCATATTATATTTTAGAATTGTGTTTGGACCAATTCTTAATCTTTGTTATCAGATAATTTAGATCCATATAGTGTATCAATCTAAGATGATGCTGTGTTTATTTTCTCTATACAAGAATTATGTTATTAAAATAAATAAACTTGTAATTTATTTAAATCAAAAATTATGCATTGCTATCTGCTGAAAGTAAAAGTAAAGATATAAATATATATTTTCAAACGAGTCTATATTGAATCTGAATCGGATAACAGTCGTCAATACAATGATATACGTTTGGGATTTAAGTTGCGACGTATGAATTGCTGAAACAAATTTATGGTAATGCTTGTCATTGTATTTATAGGAATTGGGTTACACAAGCTTTTAAGTATGGTTTTCACAATTTACAAATGGTCATTGGAGTAATCTTAGAATATTGAAATGAAGTGTTGAATAATTAGTTAAACATCACCGCATTGGAGTATTTCGATGTATGAATAATTTAATTGATTGTAACAATTTTATTGACAGAAACAATGCAAGTATATTGTTCTTCCCACAGTGCAGTTTTCGTTCGTCCACAAATTAGGCTTTTTTTAATTAACGTCATTGACTCCGAGTACCCTTTGATTTCCTCTGTTATAAAAAATTAATTATGGTTTAAATAAATAAATGTTAGATAAACAAGCACACATTTATGTGCTGAAAGCACGAAAGGGTTAGTTATTAAATATAGGCAACAAACGCAAATAATTTTTTTTAAAAATATCGCACGAATGGAAAAATACCACAAAATGACATTTATCTCTAGATCAAGTAATTTAATATATCAATATGTTGGTAGATATAGGTAATTCGCTCGCGTCAACTTTTACCGATTCTATATTGAAAAGAACATTGCGTACCAAAATAATGCATGTCAAATACAACTTTTCCCGATGTCGACGTAGAAGGGAGTACACATACACATGTGTAATGTTTTTGTACAAAAGCTGCCCATGGATGAAAAAAAAAAATCGAGTCTGCCTCTTTATTATCAACGATTTTAAGACGCTTTGTTCGCTTTCGGCATAGCATTTGCTTTTGTACCAATTAATGATTGAAATTTTATTAAAAGTAAAAACTATAAAACTCAAATCCGATCAGCCTGTGTACATTTTATAAATATCTTTGTTTGTATTATTTTGTAAAATTTTCAAATCTATTTATTTATAATCAATAAATGCGTCTAAATATATGTGGTAATATAAAATACGTGTAAATTGATGATTTTAAGATAAAACTACTTTATATTATTTCTATTCTTCTGATAATGCGATATCATTTGCAATTTATGACTTTGATATTTTGATAAGAAATTATAATAATATACTATCATAAATAATGCGTGTGATATGAAAATTATATAACCATTTTCAATTTCATCATCTATAAATAGTTCTTTACCTCGAATATAATATTCACTTGTAATTTGTATTTTGTTTCGCACAAATATATTAATAAATACACCATTTATAAAATGTTGCGCTATTTACTTCTTGCCGTTGTTCTTCCAGCAGTTTTTGCCATAAATGTTCAACCATGTAAGTAAATTTGAAAACATTTTGTTTATTTATTATTTAAAAATACAAAGTAAAGTGTGCGTGTGTGTACAATGTAAGATTATTGTAAACATTTTAAAATATTATTTTAAAAATAGTATGTCTTGAAAAAATGTTATAACATTTACTGGTAATCGTATAAATGAATACAGTGACGCGCAAACTATTACCAGTGAATATAGTATTTTGAATAAATTCGCTTGAATACAATATTTTGTCAACAATATATTTTAAATGAAAATTTACCTCAAATTGTTTTCATATTAATTGAATGTGAAGTGATTATATTGGATTCAATATGCAATGGTCGCTTATATATCGTGTATCGCTTGAAATATACAATATTCACAGTATATTCGGCAAACGATCGTGAAGTATAACTTGTAAGATAAATTTTTCGGTATTTTCATATTTCAAATCTTTGATAAAAATGTGGTGTCGGACGAGTACTAATTATCAGAGATTTAAAATATTTACCGACTAATTACTATATCATATCTAAAATAATGTAGTTTGAGATAAACATCTATATTATAATTGTGAACAATTTGTGAATTTCTATATATTCATTTGTGCGACCGTGAATGAATGTTTGTTTTACATGCCATATATATTTTTTAATAGAATAATTATGCAGCTGTTATCAAAATATTCACTATAAAAATTAGTTTAGTTAAATATTTCTGTGATGTGGTTAGTTTGTCAATAGAATAATATTATAGAATTAAAAGATTAAAATATTGATAGATATTAAATGTAGAATAATGTAATGGCAAATACATAAATATACATTTTAATTATTAGGTCCCGGCGGACTTCCACCAGTAACAACCGCTTCAGTTGCAGGCTGTGATGCATCACCATGTCACATTACAGATGGAGACACAATTGAATTCTCTTTGACATTCGATTCTGGTAATAAGTAATTTTAATTTATTGCAAATAATATTATAATATATATACGGTATAGGAACACGTATTAACTTTAAATTTATTTACAGGAATTAGCGCCGCAGCACTTGCTAACGTAATTAATGCACACTCTTTCGGTGTAACAACTGAAGTACCATTAACACCACCAAATAATGATGCATGCGCAACAGGAGCTTCATGTCCAGTAACAGCTGGTCAAACCATTACAGTTGATGTATCAGTTACAATCGAAACAGAAGCCCAAGGTGGTATTCCATTCGAAATTGAATATCTTGCCGTTGATGGAGCCAATGTAGCTGCATGTGGATTGGCTAATTTCGTTATTGATTAACTGTTTTGAGTGTTTGAATTGATAAAAATAAATGATGTATAAATTAATAATAAATTGTAAATTTGTTTTATTTTTTTTTGTTGACCATCGTGCATAATTATAATAATATAGGAGCCTACCAACAATAGTACCATATCATCGAGTTATCAAAAATTTATCACATGTATTATATCTTTCGATATCTCCAGCTAATATTCGCAAATTTATCAAATTATTGATAAATGAAAAACATAAAAAATGTTACGTAATAATATTACCTAATATGGTATATATTATTTGGTCATATATATTTTTCGCAATCGATACAATTCGATTATGCCAAAGCGATACATTAAAAGTATTCTCTCAAGCTAAAATAAAAAAAAAAATAAATAAATATATTTAAAAATAAATATAGTACACTCCGTAATATAGTTTTAATATCCAAAAAGTGAACAACCATAAAGATCGTGAAATTATAAGAAGAAATGTGATCGAGTTAAATATATATCGAACGCCTTGGAAAAATCAATGAGAAGGAAGATAGTTAGCAATTTAATATCCATGCCAACATCACTGTATACAATGTATAATATTCAAATATTTATTTAAAAAAGTTAAAATTTCATTAAAAAAAATGCAAATGTTCATATCATACGTTATCAATCGCCGTATTAAAAATACATAAACAAGTAATAAATTTAATAACAAATTAATTTGCATCACTAAATCTTAAATTATTCAATATTAATTTATTATGAATAGGAATTTATAATTAACTTTTAATATTGCATAAATTAAATGTATGTAATATGTATGTATTTGAGTATATGTAGTAAGCATATTATGTTTGTATGTATGTATATTATGTATGTATATTATATACTCGTATAAAGATATTATTAGATGTCCATTACCGCTGAGGAATTTATACAGTAAATATATTTATAATAAAATGGGGAGACCTATAAATAGAATACAACACACGCTCCGATATACACTCATGTATATACCATATATGGATATAGATACCCAATAGAATTTTTTGTATGTGGTTCCAATTTCTTCAATGAATGCAACCATAAATTTTGAGTATTTCCAATTTCAACAATGAAATCATCAAAATATACACCAAAGAATTTATCGGTGAATTTATCTGTGAATTGATAAGTAGTTCTAATTTCAAAAATGAAGTCACCAGCGAATTTGTTGAATCTGTTCTGTTCACATGAAAAACGCATCCCGCATTCCGAATCCATGAACAACTCATCTAGAGAAGATGATATCTACGTACAAAAGTATTCTAGAAAGTATTACAAGAATGGAGTGGTACTGACAAGATGTTAATAGACAATCATCGATGTTATCATACATACCGGTCCCACTGGGTAAATTTAGGTAAATTCAATGTTAACTACTTTTTAAGTTAAATATTTCACCCTATATAAAAATTCAATACATAAACATACATTTTCACTTGTTGAAAATATATTTTTTTAAAGGTTGGCTGTACAAATTAGTAAAAATTATATCCTTATATATATTCCATTGGAGTATATATATGTACTTTGCATTTATACATACAATATAAGAACAATATATAAAGGTAAACAGGTAGCATACAAAAATATAACTTAAATATAATAATGCCGGTCATTCATGTGATATTTTTTTAACAATGTGGTCACACCTAAAATATTATACATTTTACATTTTTTATAAAATTTACCAAATATTTTTGATTTGAAGATAAATAGAATGTGTTTCTTTTTGGTTTTATTATATTTTAGTTATATGTACGAGTCGAATATAGAACACATAGAAATTTGGTCAATTATTAAATTTTATAAGGTGAATAATATATACAATTGCTGTGTATTCAATAAAAAGAAATGTATAACATCTTCTTTTATTGAAGTTAATATGTTGAAAAACTGGACAACAATAACTTTAATTGAACAATTATATCTATTGTATATTTTCAATTATATACTTTTGTAGTGAAAGGATAACAATTTGTGGAAATAAATGAGAAAGAATATATATATATTTATAGAATAGTTTTGGTGTATAGACTGAACTTATAATTCTAAAATTGGATCTGTAAACAGTGGCGAGGCGTAAAATAATGTTTACAGATTGCAATATCATTATATTTTTCTGTTAGACAAGTTGAAAATAGACTAAATTATGAAAAAAAAAATTGGAATGTCCACTTACTAAATTTTCCGTAAAATCTACTTTTAATAATTACCATCTTTTTGAATTACAAACCATTGTTTTAACGCATATCCATTTTTGTGTACAGAATTTCAAATTACAATCTATTTCTAATCTTTCAAATAAGATATTTTTAAAATCAATTCACACGTTCAGAAGATATGACCGATTTTCCATTTATAATTCCAGATATAATTCTGTATACAAAAATTGAAATCAGTTAAAACTCGGGTCCATAATTTAAAAAGATGAAAATTCTTAAAAATCGATTTTCCGGAAAATTTAATTCCGTGAACACCCAAATTTTTTTCATAATTAAGTTTAATTTCACCCAAGTTAAATTATGACATAATGAATAATTAAAAACTTTAATAAGAATTTGATATCAAAACAATGTTTAAAAACTTTAATTTATCATTTTGGATAATTGTCGACGGGACATTTACTTTAAAAGTTTAAAAGGTGAGTCACTATTTCGGCTATAATTTATTCGATCATTATTTTATACGTTGAGTGGATCCATTTAGATATTCAAGATAGAAAATCATAGACTTTTATCCTACTGAATATTAAACAACTCTAGAAAGACATATAGAGAATGCATTTATTGATCTTTCATTTGGAAATTTTTTGAAATTTAATATTCATTTTTCTATGGGTATTCCGGATATTTTAAATTATGTACATACTTTTAATTTTGTAACAATATATTTTACATTATAATTATGAATTTCCATTTGAAGTTCATGTGAATGTGCTGCATTATGTTTTCTTTCAGTGTTGTGTTATGCGTCGCGGTTAAATTGTATGAACGCACCTGAACATGTTTTGGGCTTTATCAATTGTTTTAATTGAATTTAATATTTGCATTACGAAATTAGAGAAATCGATGGTGTGGTAAATTTTATATTGTCTGCAATATGAATTCCACTGCAAATTTTTTACATTTTTGTCACAGCGGTTATGCGGCGTGGAAACGGTATTTGAATAATTTGATGTTTGTGCAATGTTGTAAATTTTCCGTGTTCGGTTCTATTGAGTGTGCGAGGCTACTATTGGACCGTTGATCAATGCGCTTTTTGGGTTTATATACATTTTGATTCTGTTATATATATGTTATTTGTTCCACGTGTTTATTTGTTTTTGAATGATAAATATTTTTCGGTGTTCCTTATATGCGTGTTATGATACTATGTCATTGTTGCCGAATTGCATACAAACACTATGTCTCAATCAATGGAACGGTTGGTTATTTCGTCTATTGAATTGTGGTGTGGATAAGTTTGTAAATTTTTTATCATAGCCGTGAATACAGTTAATATATACTGTTTTTTTAATGTACATGAAATTTATAGATAATTTGTATTTAATGTTCTTTAATAAATAAAAATTAGATCCAGATATACTAATATTTCATCTCTCCCAATACAAATGATACATTTTGTTCATTAATTTAAATTTTCTCTTTACACATCATTTAATCAAAATGTAACAATATAGTTTAGGTGTATATATCGCTATATTTATATACAAATATTATATCATATTTTATATTAATTCTAAAATTACAAAGCCACAAATTTCATCAACAGGTTATTCGTTTGATATATGTACAATGTATATTATTTGAGTATATATTATAATATACCTAAATAATGTAACATAAAATTGTATATATTTATATATTTTTATATATAATAAATAAATAACTTCATATTTTCATGTATTATATTATAATTTTGTATACCTATCTATATTTTCCGATCGGTAAAATCCATTATCGTTTCAAATTACCCATCCAGCATATATATGGTATATATAAAGTATAGACATTAATACTATTGAAATTTTTCTTTCGGTTATGTTTATTTTGTATATTATAATATTTGTGGTGCGGTTTCAAAATAGAAATATAAAATAAACTATATAATAAAGATTTTCTATTCATATTCAATATATACATATTCTCAAATTATATAATAATGTAATAATCAACTGTAAAATATTTTATCAAAATGTATTAGTATAAAGTGTATAACAACAATAAATCAATTTATAAGAAAAAATTCCAACAATTTTCTATATTAAATATAGACAGAATGTTATATACCACAATATAATAAAATTGTTTTGTCCATTATTTATCTATATATATATATATATATAGGTTAAGTGTATATATACGATGATCATCACCATTATACCGCAAACTTCGAGACAATTTAATTTCTATACATAACAGAAAAAAAATGAAAATGATGAAATCAAAAAATAAATAGATAACTATATTATAAATATAGTACACGTACTATACCAAATACGGAACGATATATATATAAAAGTATAAAAATATATATATTATTTAAGGAAAGAAAGAAAATGAGAAAATTAGGCGTACTCAAGTGTTATAAAGATGTTACATTCTTGTGAAAATTTTTTATTTTACTTTGAGGGGTTGGAAGATTAAATAAATTCCAAATATATATAACAGGGTGAGATACATTTTATACGTATATATAAATGGATGTGGCGTTCTATATATCTTATATAGCTGGATATATATGCATAAACATAAAAGTATATTTTGGAGAACACAGATTTACCATCACACACACACACACATATACACACTCGTATGTAATACGCTTCATATATGGGTTCATCTCATTGAAGAGCTTCAAATAAAATTAGTGCATTATATACATTCTAGTATATGTTCACAAAAAAAAAAAAAAATTGATATCATTCTAACAGACATACATAGGATTTTCTATTTGATGTCTATGTGTACCAACATTTTTAGGTATTTTAGATAAAATCTTCGTTTTTTTTTCTTTTCATAAATATAATATATGTAATATACCTAAAAATATAATACATGTACAATGAAATTTATATATATATAAATATGTGTTTATATATGTATAGTACGATGATATGTATTTATAAAATTTATACATTGTAAATCAGATTTAGAATCAATAATCTTTTCTTATTCTGTGTAAAGAATATAATGTGTACTAGTACTTTATATATATATATATATATATATATATATGGTACATACAATACTGGCATATTCCCATATTAAATAACATTCATTTCCCAACGGTATTACAAGTATATTATGTGTACGTACAAGTATATTATATATACTATAATATATCGCTATATATATACAATATACAATATATAACATTATAAAAATCTAAAGAAATAATATTGGTGCTGATGTGATGCGAAGTTATGCGTATAATATACGGATGAGTCTAGAATAAAACAATGTATATATATACCTATAATAGATTTCATATATATATAAGATTATCTGAAATTATTTTAGTGTTTTAAATCTATGTGTCAAATATAGCAGACGTATCTAAAACATATAATATTTAAAATTTTCTATTTATTTAATTTATTGTAGGTACGTGGGTATAATATATTGATATTGATATTGGATACATTAACTTAATAGAATTATATTCACTTCATATATGATTATATTTATTTATAAAATTATAGCACAATAATACTGTATACATTATATCGCATTTAACATATATATATCGCAGACTTTTAGTAAATTCTGCGTTCCTTAATTAAAGTATTTACGAAAATTATATATTTTCTAATCGACGGTGTGTCATGAATGTGATACAAATACGTTGAAAATATGTATAGGCGACCGCTTGAAAAAATGTGTTTATTTAATAATTGTATACGTATAAAATTATTAATATATTATTTTAAATTTTATTTTAAACACATTACCGCGCAATGATCTTTGACCAAAATTAGCTTTTCTAGGAAATTTCCAGGACCTTATAAGGACGCATTTTTTAAAGTATACATATGTCACATACATTGCCTATGAAATTGAGTAAAATTTTAAGGATCCAAAGGACATTTTTAAGATTTTATAAGGATAAAGTTTGCATTTAATCTTGGACCAATTGGAGAATTTTTTTTAAAAATGGAATCGTATAAAAATTATGATTAAAGGAACTATAAAACGCTCAGCGAGAGGAACATATGGGATGATTACTCAAACATATACGCCAAATTATCCACCATAATAGTTCCTATCGCTTATAACTAACTAACTAACTAACTAACTAACATTGTATGTGAGTATATAACAATTCACCAAATGGTCAGCATTTGTTTTTTGATAGATATTTTACTAATTCAATTATTCATATATGAGTGAATGATCCATCACGTTGCACAAACGTAGACATTATGTTAATATCATCCAACACTATATATATTGTCAAAGATATTCGCTTTATTGATTTCATAAACGAACAAATGATAAATTAAGTTGAACAATTTTTTAGTATGAAAAATACTGGAAAAATATTTAATGTCAATGACATCCATTTCAATTTATATATGTAAAAAAAAAAATTATCATACGCTAATCATTTTTATACAGATAATAATGTTTATGATAGTGACGAGTGCAGAGTGCAAATTAGAAATAAAATTTATAGAAAAAAATACTAAATTATTATAAAAATTTGTGTTGTGAAGAATGTGAAATTAGAATAGATTTCCTGAAGTAAATTGTTGTGCAAAAAATTATTGTAGTGATTAAATTTTATATAATTGCAGGTACATATCGATGTAGAAGCAAACTTACTTTTCTACCTTTTAACGTCTTAACTGCGTTTGACGTGTATACACGTCGTGTGAATTTAAAAATTACCATTGAATATAAAAACTCAAAATTTCAATAAAATGTTAAAATGTTCTAAGAATATTATTTGATAATATGTTTTCTTTCAATTACAGATATAACTACCCAGAAGTAATTACCGATCTCTTCCATTTGCGGTATATATCGGGAACATAAATGAACGACACCGCATTGATATATTGACATTTGGCTTACATTTAAGTTTTTTTGTTTTGTATATTTCGTTAATTATCGTTTTTAATGAATTTTTTAATTGTTTTACATTTAAAGAATAAATTGTTAATTTTTTATAAAATAAAATTGTAATCCTTGCTTGTTTTTCGTAAAATTTATAATAGAACCATTTACCCTGCGTACGACGGATATACACGTCATCCTTTGATTTTAATTCCGCAATTTTTTAAAATCAAATTCCACAAGTAACAAGTTAAAGTGATAATTAACAAACAATTTTTACCCCGTTGAGTTTTTGGTATTCACCCGATCCGTAGATAGTAACAACTATGAAATGATCTTTCTTTTCTACTTTTGTTGCTTCTTTAACTCAAGCACATAACTTGGAGATTTCTCATTTGTGGTAATTTGATATTTTGGTCGATAAAAATAAAATTATAGATTAATTTTAATTAAATCTGAATACTGAATAATTCTCAGAAAAGATTTTAGAATAATTTACAACTTATTATTATCATAATATATATAATAACATTAAATCTTAATTTCTGAAATCACTTTTGTCCATTAAAATTATTCTCTAAATAAATATTCTAAAATGTATACAAAATAGAATTAGTATGTATATTTAAAAAGAGAAAATCTTCCTAATATTTTATGTTTTATTTTATGTATACCACCATAATAACAATACATTTTTGCAAAAATTTACGATTTTACAATATCTACCAATACCAAATTCAAACTTATAATCCTTATATTAAAAACGGTACTGAAATATTTACTATACATACATATGTAATAGGTATGAATATTTTATAAGAATTTAATGTGTCTCCACTAAACCGCTTATGCAAATGCATACAAAGCATTTATATATAAATGTATTTTTATATATGCTATAGTATGTGGAAATATTGTTTCAATTATTCATATTTTTTAGAGTCAATACCTTTCCATTTAATTTTAATAATATCTCCATTATCATATAAAGATTTTATAATAATAAAGTATATACAATACAAAATACCATATATAAGGTTGTCAAATATCTCCCTTCCGCCTTTTTGTCTTTTTAATTTCGCGGCTATGTACAAAGCGCTACAGAGCTCGTATCTGGCAACACTGTACATAATTTGAAAGCTCTTGACATAACAAACAAAACGACGCTATGTATGATTAGTTTGGATATTGCGTTCAACAGTTATAGACGTGTAAACATGGAGTTCACTAACGCCGAAATTCGCGCTATTTTAAAGTTTTCCTTCGTTAAAGGCAAATCCGCTAGAGAAACGTTCCGTGAGATTAATGGTGTTTTGGGGGATGGTACTCTATCACTTCGAACCGCGGAGGAATGGTTTCGACGATTCAGAGCCGGTGAAAACGACACCATGGATAAGCCAGCCGGCGGAAGACCTGTGACGACAAATACCGATCAAATCATGGAATACATCGAGTTAGACCGGCATGTGGCATCTCGTGACATCGCCCAGGAGATGGGAGTTAGTCACCAAACCATTTTAAACCATCTGCAGAAGGCTGGATACAAAAAAAAGCTTGATGTTTGGGTGCCACATGAATTAACAGTGAAAAATCTAATGGACCGAATTTCCATTTGCGAAATGCTGCTGAAACGGAACGAACTCGACCCATTCTTGAAGCGGATGGTGACTGGCGACGAAAAATGGATCACATACGACAATATCAAGCGAAAACGGTCGTGGTCGCAGGCCGGTGAATCGTCCCAAACAGTGGCCAAGCCGGGATTGACGGCCAGGAAGGTTTTGCTGTGTGTTTGGTGGGATTGGAAGGGAATCATCCACTATGAGCTGCTCCCATATGGCCAGACGCTTAATTCTACCATCTACTGCGAACAACTGGACCGCTTGAAGCAGGCGATCGACAAGAAGCGTCCAGAATTGGCCAAAAGGAAGGGTGTAGTGTTCCACCAGGACAACGCCAGACCACACACTTCGTTGATGACTCGTCAGAAGCTACGGGAGCTCGGATGGGAGGTTTTATCGCATCCACCATATAGCCCGGACATAGCGCCAAGTGATTACCACCTGTTCCTGTCCATGGCGAACGCCCTTGGTGGTGTAAAGTTGATCTCAAAAGAGGCTTGTGAAAAGTGGCTGTCCGAGTTCTTCGCAAATAAGGAGGGGGGCTTCTACGAGGGAGGTATTATGAAGTTGCAGTCTAGATGGAAACAGATTATCGAACAAAACGGCGCATATTTGAACTAAATCCGATTACTGTAACACTTTTTATAAAGCATTGAATAAAGAGCAAAAAGGCGGAAGGGAGATAGTTGACAACCTTATATGTTAGGTTATAGTTTATGGCGTATATGATTTAAAATTAATAATAGTAATTTAATTAATTTAATTTAATTTAATATAATAAAAAATAAATAGTAGCTATACCAGTATAAAGGCCAGTATCCACACTTAAAACTTAGTTATTGATTCAATGATTACACAGTTTCAATCAGCAGAGCCATCCTAACTTCTTTCCGTATATAGAGGTGAAATATATATTGCTGTAAATACATTCAGCCAAATAAGTACCCGGAAATTCTCATTTTTAATTTTCTCTCTGAGAATATTTAAAAAAAATTTTTTTCTCAGGTTGACACAACTGTCAGCCACCATTCTGTGAATTTTTATTGCTATGTGTGATTTAGTTTGCTTACGGCGTCATTAGGAACAAGTCAACCTTTTGTGTGCGTTGCGATTTTTACTATGGATAAAAATATCGATCAAAGAGTTTGTGTGAAATTTTGTGTTTCAAACGAAATTTCTTGTGTCAAAACATTGGAAATGTTGAAAAAAACATTTGGTGATTCAACCATGTCGAAAACTCAAGTTTACGATTGGTATAAATCGTTCAAAGAGGGGCGAGAAGAAGTGAACGATTTGCCACGTTCAGGACGGCCTTCGACCTCTTCAACTGAAGAAAACGTCGACAAAATAAAGGTAATGGTGCTCGAAAATCGTCATAATAGTTTGCGAGAGATAGCCAAAGAAATGAACATGTCTCATGAGACCGCTCGTCATATTTTGGTTGATGTTTTGGGTATGCGGAAAGTCGCAGCGCGATTGGTGCCAAAAGATCTGAATTTTCTTCAAAAAATGAATCGCAGTAAGGTGGCTGAAGACATGCTTGAACGCGTAAATTCAGATCCAACGTTCATCGAACGCATCATAACTGGTGACGAGACATGGGTTTACGAGTACGACATGCAAACAAGTCAACAATCATCGGAATGGCGCGCCAAAAATGAGCCGAAACCGAAAAAACCGCGCCAAAGCAAATCGAAAATCAAGGTGATGCTGACCGTTTTCTTCGATATTCGTGGTGTTGTTCATTCGGAATTCTTACCGGAGGGACAAACCGTCAATAAAGAATATTATCTTGGCGTTATGAAGCGTTTGAGAGAGAATGTTCGTCGCAAAAGACCAGATTTGTGGCGGAACAACAGTTGGATTTTGCACCACGATAATGCACCAGCGCACAAAGCGATCATTGTTAACGAGTTTTTGAACAAAAATTCAACAAATATCATCGAACAACCACCGTACTCTCCAGATATGGCACCATGTGACTTTTTCCTGTTTCCAAAACTCAAATTACCACTTCGTGGAACCCGTTTTGAGAGCATTGAAGACATCAAAACTAATTCGCAACGAGAATTGAAGGCCATCTCGGAATATAGCTTTAAAAAGTGTTTCGATGATTGGATTGTTCGTTGGAAGAAGTGTATTGCCTCAGAAGGGGCCTATTTTGAAGGGGATATAATAAATTTAGATGATTGATAAGTTGTTTGTGTTTTATTTCAAATTTCCGGGTACTTATTTGACTGAATGTATACCCTACAAATTTACAACGAATTAAAATTTACATCATGGAATGTTAAAACTTTGTTGTAGCAAGGTGCTTTAAAAGTACAAAATTGATACACTAAACAAAATTAAACTGGATACAAAATGGCTATCCAAGAAATTAGGTGGTGTGGAAAAAAATTACTTAAAGGAAAAGGATTTTATTACAGCAGCAACATGATTCAGAAATTGTATTTAATCCTATTAATGAAATCTTAGGAGACTTTAAGGCCAATGTTGGACAGGAAAAAATATATTACCCAACTACAGGTAAACTACATGTCATCATGAAACAACGAATAAAAATGAGCTGTGATTGAATGAGTTCGCAGTATTTATTAAAATTGCTGAACATGTTTTACGAAATATATAGTTAATTTTTTATTTAATATAATTCTTATACTGTTAAATTTCTTTCTATAATTTTATATTTTTTGAATGCAGAGTTTCAATAATGAAAAATCGACTGTATTCTGCGTGATCTCAGTTTAAAAAATTTATTCTATTGTTTAAAAAATTGGTAATTGTAGGCATAAATGGAAATCCGTTAAAACTATGACTATGGACTAAAAAAAGCTGATTTTCCGGAAAATTTAGTAGTAGTTTTTTAAATTGTCTTACCAACTACACTCACCTATCTCGTATGATTACATAGAATAAATTCACTGAATTAAATTCAGACATTTTGTTACGTGACGTCGCCGCATACAATATGTGAATTTATAGCATTACGCAATTTGAAGTTGCATTGAGTAATCGTATTTGATATAGGCACACTATATTTTTGTCGACTTATTTTGCATTTCATTATACCGACAAGAAATTTTATTAATTCGATTCTACTGATCTTTTTCTTTTGAAAATGATCTATACAATCCATGTTTCTAAAATCAAGTGGGTGTGATCTAGGACTTTCCGGACATACAGTAAAATCAATCAGTGCAATATTTATAAATACATTTGAAAATTTAGTTAATAATCGCTTATAATAATATAGATTCGGTATATTTAATTTATGCCATAATTTAAATAAAATTATTAATTTATTTTCAATTCCGCCTAATTGTAAATTCAATATTTGATTATATAAATTAACGAGTCAGCATATTTTTATTTATGAAAATGTGTATAAATACTACGAAATATTATATTAGTATATTAAAGAAATTATTTTAATTCATTATTTAATAATATTTAATTTATTTATTATTACCTTATTATATTATTTATATTTTATTTCTTTTTTTTTTCAATCGTTATATTAAAAACATTAGTTGCATGTTTTCTGTATGGCTTTTTATATACCTATGGGAATATGGATTCATTATGTGGTATTATCTCATTTATTTATATATATTTTATTATTAACTATTAGTTTTTATATACAAAACATAACATAATATTGAAGAAAAGTAGTTAATCTGATTGTGAATATTTGGTCAATAACTTAAGAAAAATAATAAAGGGAGATAATATTTATTTTATGATATTGTATTGTATTATAAATATGATATTCTATGACGATTATTTACAATACAATCAATAATCAATGAATTAACATTGTTGGTTGTATATAAATGCATATTTATATATATAATAATGAAGTAGTAATTATAAATCGTTTTCAAAATATGGTATTTATTTGGTTTTTTAACATTATACACGTCATGCGTCATACAATCATGTTACCCATCATATTCTGGTAAGTCGATATGGCGATAATCAAATCAGAAACTGGTGTGGTCGCCAACAAAACCGATATTTAATGTGTATTAAAAGGTAATTAAAACAATTAAAATGCCACCATTGAATTTAAATATCGTAAAGAAAAGAACACTTACTATTCTTCAAACCTCCCATATGTAATGGCAGAAAGTATGGGAAAAGTTAGGTTTTACATAGTGCGTATAAGAAATTTAATTTTGATGACTTTGATGCTTTAACTATTACATCCATGACTTAAAAAAAAGACCAACCAAGAATATTTAACTGGGGGGTTATACAAACGGATGTGTTAAGGTAATAGAACTCCTTTGATGTTCTTCTGAAATGCCAATAACTCTAATATTTTAAATCTATAAATATTTCAACCGATTATAAGTTATTTAAGAGTGGTACATGGTAGTTTAATTATATATTCGCATATATTTTAATAACCCAAAAGCCAGATAATTTAGCTGTAATGAGTAAATTAAAAATTGCAAAGCCATATTTTTTTCTTAAATTCATATTGCTGTCAAAAAATTGTAAGTTAAATGGACAAAAAGAGTGATAATGGTAAAGGATCTGCTCCATTTTAATAGCATCTTAATTTTCTGCGTCTCGGCGGTATATATATCAACGCATTCAATGCTTTGAATCACTCTCATTCTTTATTCAGAATCAGAAATGTATAATATATAAAAAGTACCTAAATTATTACAAAAACAAAAACTATACACAATTTATTAAAAAAATATATATTTGCATGACTAATTTTTACATTACAATCATCCCAACATTTTTAAATATTAAAATAATAGTATAGTAGAATAGATCTAGAGAAATTCGCCTGAGTATATCAAAGCGATATAGATTTGTCGACGGTAAAAGGACGTGCGATCATCAAATATATATATTTCTTAGTAACTATACATAGAATTTAACATTTTAATTAACTCATGGTCACAATTATTGATTGTTTATTTACCATATACGAGTATGATTATATTTTGAGAGATTATAATATGTCAACGTCTTTAATTTATTAATTTATAAAATTTATATATATAGCACAAATGTTTTAATTAAATTTTAAACGAACGATATTTGTTGAAATTTTAAAATTTAATTATTAACATGAATTTAAAATTACTGAAACATTTAATTATGAAAATTGCTCATATAATAGCTCTATATAATAACAAAAGTTTTAAATTGTCTCTATTTATATACAATTTATAATATATTTGTTAATATAATACTGACATAAAATTTGTATAGGAATATTTAATTGAATTTTTATGTCATATAAAATATACTATATACTATTGATTATAGTATATAGGTATAGGTTATATACTACATACAATTACGTTACACAGTTCATCATATAAATAAAGATTGAATTGCATATAGAAATACTTATTTCGTGAAAATATGAAAAATTTTCCTATATATACATTTAAAAATATATGTTTATATTATTTTATAGGGTGTTCTTTATTAAAAGCGATACCACTTAATAAGAGTGATGAGCCTAAAATCATACTTAATTTATTTTGTTACATTTCGTTTTCAAACAAATCATAATGGAACGTTTAAAACTTTAATATAATGCTTAAAAATTATGCAATTTTATTACATTAACAAAAATTGTGGTGTGGATTATTAACGGGAATTGAATTGATCTTAAATTTATTATAATTTAACACCTATAGATTACTAATTCAAAGCATTTGAACTATTTCGATAAACAAACAATACTTGTCAACGCATATGGTTCGCATTGTTAACGAAATAACGTTAACATTTTTCTGTATTTTATTTAACTTTAAAGTTGTATCGCTCTTAAAAACACATCCTTTACAACACTACAAATATAATAAATAAATTAAATTGTATTTATGTATATGTGTGTATTTTATACGTATGCGTTTATAATTAATGTGGAATGTACAATACAATATATATATAAAATAAAACATAAATAAATATAAAGTTATATGTAAATTGTCGCCAACATTTGTGTAATTAAAATGTATGAAAAGGGTTAACATTTGTATGTTATATTTTAAAACAGGGTATATATTTACAGAAAATTTAAAAGAAATTATTATAAACTTATATATGTAATTATTTCCATAATACCGTACCCATATTATACCATATTACTTTTATATTCAAATAATAGAATTCACTTTATTACTTGTATTTGTACACCATATATTTCCTTATATACATAATATCCAAACACACATATTATAATAATATTCATATTTTCAATCAAGTTATGTATAATTAAAATTCTTTTAATTATATGCAAATGATAATGTATACAAATTACTTATTTTATAAAAAAAAAAATCGTGCGTTTCATTTTAATTTATTTATTTTTTTTCTATTATAAATATAACACATAGAACCAACAGAAGTGTAACTTTAATAAAATAATAATTGATGTTTATTTGAATTTTTTCACCATAAACAATTAAAAAAAAAAAAAAATGTAGAAAATTTTCATGAACTTTTTCAATAATAATTAGTACCTACCTAAAGAAATTGTATACGACACCATTATATGAATCAATAATTAAAGAAAAAATTTTTTTCTTACTAAGAATTTTATTATATGGGGTAATTATTATTATATATTTTTACGTAGGTATGTGTGCCTAGTATATAATAATATGTAAGTTATTTTATTAAAAAGTATTTGTTGTTCTTATAAATGTTTATAACAAAAAATATAACAAGAAAATGTCGTGCTTTTGTTAGTTTATTTTACGATAATATATTATCTTCAAATGACCATTAAATGGCGATGAATCCGCCATAATTAAACTTTTAAACTATAATGACACGATCTTAAATTAAACCTTCACTTCGGCATTGACATCTCTCTAAACAATGTTGTATATTGAATCGTATAGAACAAATATATACCGACAATCTTAACTTATCGTCTTTGCCGGAAAACGGAAAAATTTGTTTGAAGTCAAAAAAATACCATTATTTTGATAATTCATAAAAATAAATATTCCTTAGTATTTGTCTAACCAAATTGTTTTATTGTTGCCTATATCAAAATATTATAATCGCATTATGTATTAAATTCATACATTTTCTCACACAACGCAACACTAACCCTTTAAACAAATAACCTTAAATTTCCCATTGGAATAATACTAAAGAACCGTATATTTATTCATTTTTTCAATATATTGTACAAGTATAAATTCTGAAGTAATAAACTTTTTGTTATGGTGGGTGACACTAGCCCCACCTAATTTTTCTGTTGGCTACCATACTTTCTATTAGAATTACTACAAAAAGAACATTTAACACTGAAATTTTAAACTTAAGTATATACATAATGATAAATTCTAAAGCTTTGTGGAGTACAGAGGAAGGTGCTAATAATTTCTGAATATTTGTTCGATTACTTTTTGAAATTTTTTACATAACTATTTAACTAAATAAAGTTCTGAAGTTTAGTGTAGGCTGATAAACGCTAACCCCACCTCATTTGGGGGCTTTCTCATACACCCAGCAGAATATTTGCAATACAATACAACTCTATAGAATTGTTACGTCAATTTACTTGATCTTTTAAAATGAAATATTCTACGAGTTCTTTTATGATCTGGGGTGGTTGACTACATATATAACTTTACCGTCTCAATCCTCATTCTATTTGGACCTGATTGAGTGAGGAATCGTAAGGAATAAAAAAAAAGGTACGCGGGGTGTACACCTATGGAAAAGGGGAGTCGGGAAAAGGAAGGGTGGAGAGAATTATCCGTTCTTTCAAGCTTTATTATAAACTGGCACAGCAGGCGCGCAACAATTATTTTGAAATGAAAACACACAGGTTTTTTATGTTTATTGTTCTGAAAAAGTATAACTGCGCCAATTTCGCCCAAGTAAATTACACCCAGGACTGGTGTCAGAGGTATATATTTTGATCTAATTAGTTTATTTATCATCTAATCTTAATCAAATTTTGTATAAGTGGGTTAAAAATAGTTTTATAATATTTAAATAATTTTCATGAAGTTCTCACACTGAAAATAATATCCCCGAATGATGATTTCAGGTATATTTAATAGACAATTTGATCCTTTTTCATTTATGCGGTAGCAATTCACACCATCATGATCTGTATAATAAATCGAAAGGTATCAATAGATGTTTCCTTAATTCCATTAATTTTATATATCAGCGGATATACCATAATGGTGTGTGTGTGTGTGTGTGTGCAGCAGCGTTCACAGCGTTCAACATCATATTGTCAAAGATATCCGTTTGTGCTATAATATTATTAAATATATTTTAATTGGAATAGTAAAATTTATGTCTATGTATGGGTTATATATAGTGTTTTGAAATTGAAAAAAAAAAAACAACTGACTTATGTTGACCGTATCCAAAAATAAATACATAAATAAATTCAAAAATATAACATTTTAATATAATTCAACAAAAATAAGGACATTTTAATCGATAAAGAGATTTTCCTTTATCTATATTATTGTAAATATATATTAGTATACTTATTGGTTATGTAACACATCAAATATTAACGTTATTTATATTGTAAAATCTACCACACCTTTGCTTAAACATAATATGCTTATACATATCCAAATCTATGGCATATAACTAAATACAATAGAAGTACGTTACACACACACCGCAAACACACATATTTATAGAATATCGAAATAGACAATATTGGATATCTACCACATAAAATATATATAAATTGTGATTGAGAATGACCTTTTGTGTAAAGTTATTGAAGAAAATCCACAAACATCACTCACCAAAATAAGTACGGGAATAAAATATTAAGAATGACAAAAAAAAAAAAAAAACCTTTGTGGGCTTATTATGGTTTTATAAATATATGGTTGTTGTAGGGAGAATTTCAATAAGGATTACTGATAAAGTATTATGCAATATATATAAATTATATAGCAACATGCGTATGTATACAATACATATGGAATGAATTTGAAGAAAGCGTACATATGAAGTGTATCAGTAATATTCATATATGATGCTGTCGTATAAGTAGATCTTTGATAAAATTCAAAACATATTTATATTATAGATTTTTTTCGCTACCTCTATAAGCATAAACAGTTTCTATAAATTAAATATTCTTTTATGAAAATTGAGATTCTACAATATTTAAATATGTTTTACCATTTTTATATATTGGAAAACGAAAAAAAAAAAAATAAAATAAAATCCCCCACATGGAGCGTGTAAAAAAAAAATGCCAATAATTGAAAATTAATATGTTTCCAATTATTTATTTAAATAAACGGTATGTAAAGTTACACATATATTTACGACAACCCCTATCTCGTGCGTATAACAACGTATAAGTAAACAATAAAAGTATACAACGCTTGTATTTTTTATTATATTACGTAACGTATGAATATTTTATAAAGTATATTTATTTATACATATAAGGAATAACATTGATGTTGTACCATACACATATTATAAAGATAAACGCATATATTTATAAAAGATGAAGGGCTGTAGATTCCATTAGGCTTAATTTATATGCATAGCCAATCTGTTGAAGTTTTTCTATATACACATAGTATTTTTCACGAGTACTTAAGTTTTAGTAGAAAATTAAGTAAAATGACATAATTTTCAATATTTATATGTAAATTTTTTAATATTTTATACGTATAAATACAATTTAAAATTAGACTTTTAGTAAAACATAAATATATAATATACATATAATAAATAATAATAATATAATATATATTACCACTTTTAAATGGTAAGTCGAAAGAGTGCTAATAGTATATATTTTTTATATTTATATTTTAATTTTATTGCGTGTTTTGATTGGAAAGTTTAAAATATATATTAAAATTGGATGATTAAAAATAAAAGGTTATACGCATATTTTTATAAAAATTATTTTATTAATCGCAATTTCTCCAATATTTTCCAATATCATATTGCCAACGTTCGACTAACATTTTGATTTCAGATTGACAATAGTTTTCCATCAAGGAAGTTGATTATGTGGTTTTCGACGTTGTAACCAGGTGTGTGGGATTTATTCCTCTCTATATATATAGCACGAGATTCACTCGCCGAATGTAAGCATACGTTAATTTATATCAGATATTTTATTAAATGAGTGTTCCCATTAGTATATAGTCCAAACGAATAGGATTTGTAGCTGGGCTAATAAAATGAAAACAAATTCTTATAAACCGATATCCAATCATCATCCTATATAGACCATTTCAAATGTTATTGTTTTACGTTTGGCCATTACGGTAACTGAAATGACCGTAACAGCTAGAAAAAGCATTGGATTTGTGGTATCAATACCGAAAGACGACTTTTTGAATATTTTTCCTATTTTACTTTTACTAGCCGATTTGTAATTGTTTCATATTCCTTCTGGTAGACGCAATTATTATCTTTCGGAATTGATGCCACAATATGAAATCCAAGGAGTTTGTTTGTAAATGTTAAGATAATTTCAGTTACTAATTGTCAAAGGCAAAAGAAAATAATTTTAAATGGTCAAAGTTGTATAACTTTAGTGCACCTCATTATTGGGCATTGTTTAATAGGATATTTTTTTTGCATTTTATTAGCTCAACTGCCACACTAAATTCGTTTGGACTACACTGCGACTGAGACTATCTGTACATTAAATTTATTTCCGGTATTAAATCTAAACGTATAAATTTTTTATTATCTATTTTAAATCTAATAAATCTAAATAATAACCTTTCACAAACTTCTTTTTGTTAATTCAAATATTTTAAAATTTATCCAATACTATAATAATATTTATGTGTTTTCCATTCAATTTGTTTATTAATTTATAATTAAATAAGACTACTTGCTCTTATTTAATAATTCCTAAATCGTTTTCTATCGGTCTTACTATCCTAATATACATTTTCGTTCCCTGTACTTTATATAATATTTGAATCTTCATTTTATTTCCTATACATAATTACTCGCACCTTTGGCCATTGAATAAGACAGTCATTTGTATGAAGGGCTACTGTTATAAATTTCAATTAAATTGAGATTACTCTTTAAACCAGTGAACAAGACATTCATTTGGTCGAAAGACTAATATCTTATACTACCTTCAATTTTCTGCCATTGAATGTCTTTTTCTCAACCTATTCGGTTACGCAAAATTTGACATTTTTTTATTGCTTATTCCAGTCTAGTGAGTTGTTCACAATACTTGTCCCTATGACAATGGTGTCACTTCTAAACTACGACAAGACAAATCTCTTATCAAAAAGAAAACCCTAGGTTATGATATGTAACATAAATAGATATAGATAAAGAATAAAGTAAATTTATACACACATGTTGGTATTGGTGTATTATATTTTATTTATATATTCAGCATACCTTTATTTCATTTTACAAGATTTAGTTATGCATAGGCTATTAATATTGCATATGTAATACACATAATATATGTATAAATATCCATTAATAATGCATATATAAAGTCAATGGATTTTAATATTGTAACAGGTATATTGTAACATAAACGCGAATGTATTACATTTGAATAAAAAATTACTGGATTGACTGGATTACTGGATTGATATATTTTATTATATTTGTGTATCACTTAGATTTTTGGGAGAAACCTGTAAAATTAGTTGTGTGTACCAATAACATATTTGAAGACGTGATTTGGTTATCCTCTGACGATCTACATAATCTGTATTCATTTGTCAAGTTCGCAGTTCGATGTTTTTAATTTTAGGCAGAATTTTCGGTTCTATAGTTGGGTAATATGTACTGGCTGCAGCGATCAGACTCAATGGCAATCTGTTGAAATCATTGTCTAGGGAGAACGGCGGGTGGCGTAAAACTGGCCAGTCAAATGATTTTAACATTTACTTGACCAATTTTGCAAAATGTAAAATTTTTTGACCATAGCAACAATTAAGATATTTTAAATGTTTGACAAATACCGTTTTTTTTTTGTCAAGAAATTGTTGGCAACCACTTTGACAGACTATATGACTTCAGTCCTAAATAGCATACATATAGGAAACAACGCATTTGTTAAGAAAAAAAACGGTGAATTTTTGTGGTAAACACCCAATGCACATCAAATAATAATTATTCATATTTTATTTAAATCATTATAAATATTATAAAATAATTATGTATATAAATATTTTTATTTAAATATGGGTTAAATTTACTTATGCACTTTAAAATGGTAACATATAATGTGTAATTGTTGACGAAAGGGTGCTCCAATTTAAAACGTATGTAAACTATAAACTTATTTAGATTAGATACAATAGAAAAAGCATGTCCTCGTCTATACTCTGCCACAATGATATGTGCGAATGCAGTAATTCATTTCGCCAAATTTTTATGATGACACTCATCCGTTAATTAATATGTTGTGTGACATTTTAAGCATCGTCCTATTTAAAAGTACGATTTAAACGTATTTAAGAATATATTAAAATCACTGAACAAATAAAAATGCAATTACGAATCCTGCACCGCAAACTATATTCAAATGCTAAAGGTAAAATTGAGTCATCCTTTATTTTATTGTTGTATACCCGAATAAACTGAATTAACCCTACTCACATACAAATATTTGTAAACATTGTTATAACTATTATGTATACCAAACCAATACTTATTATGTTATTTTTCTTTTCAAAATATATGTAGAGTAAGGGTTGGTGATATTACATGCATGATGAATGTATGAAGTGCTAACAAATATGCATATATAACATATTTATTCAATTCATATATAGACACATCATCATAACATTATTATCAAAGTACATAATTTAAAATAAGGGTTGTTGATTATTATTCATGTAACAGTGTTTTAAAAAAATCATAAATAATCGTATATATACACATTTATATGTATTTGATTGTATGTGAATATGTATGTAATTATCACATATACGTAGAAATTAAAAATCGTATTTTGAGTGTATTAATTAACTTACACCCCTCTGATATTCATTCGTGTATGTGCTAATAAAACACATCAATTTTCATATCATTTCGTATGGAAAATTATTATATGGGTTGAAAAAAATTTTAACAAATAATAAATTAAATTCCATAACTTAATTAATGTATAAATTATTATTGTATTTTGTATGAATTTTTTAGTTGGCCAAATTAATTTTATATTTACCCACAGCATATACACTCCTTTTCACTTGTTTAAGGGCACTTGTCAATATTTCTCTAGTATGATATTTTTATATAAAATGAAAGATTACAGACTTTAAAAGTATGAACATAAATAAAAAAAAAATCTTTGTTTGTCGCATACTTTTCACATATTGTTTCTGCAAAAGAAAAATTTGATTATTATTGTTTCATTTGATTATAAGGACTTTGTGAGTTTTGAGCTTAAAATTCCATACACTAAAAATTCCATGTTCATAGAATATTAAGTATTACACTAACAGTGAGAGGAGACATTGATGTGAAATTCAATTGTCTCTAAACAAGTGAAACGGAGTATTATATAAGACACAGTGTATAATAACTTTGTACAACAAAATTAATGTAATGAGAATATTTATTTATTAAAATTTTCATTTTATATGAAAAGTATTTAATTAGTTTTTATATCAAAAAAGGAAAATATACCTAATTAAATATATTTGCTATTTATTTAAATATATAAAGTATTATTTTTTAAAATATACTATATATTCTGTTTTAGACATTCCAAATATGTTTTTCGCTATAAACGAATATAGAGAGTAACTATTCACAAATAACACACAAAATAATAATTGGATGATTTAAATAAATGAAATAAAAAGAATAGACACGATTTTAATAATATCTGATTTTGACATAAATATTTTGATAAATATAAAATGTGTTATTTGTACCTATATATATAATTATACATATAATTATAATAATATGATATTATGTGTAATGTGTCACTAATTTATTGTAATACTATATTTATTTAATACATGAATACAAATACAAGTGCAGATCAATACCATAGATTACTTTAAAAATACATAAATAGTTATAATCGGATTCTTTCTTTTGATGCGCGTAATGGTGATGCAATTCATGACATCGTCGGTTGTGCTGTTTACTGGATGAAACTGAATACTTATTCTATACTTGTAATTCTATTCTGTTGGCAACTTACAAATTTTTAAAACTATACCCGCTTTATTTATAGATCTTTTTAAGTCTGATAAAATTTTGACAGAGATCGTATTTACCGATGTTCAATCTTTTAGCCATATATAATATCCGTTTTGAATAATAATTACTTATTGAACAGAAGTTTTTTAAGGTAGAACATTATTCGACATTCGACCACCGATAATTTCAGGTAAAAAATAAAATCTTTAGTCTATCCGAGAGGCGGTGACTTTGTTCTCATAATTTATATACGTATATCAACGATATCAACTCACCTATCAACTCAGTGTTTTTGCATGGAAACAGTGTCGGTTAAAGAAGCCAAATTTCAACTATACGATAATTCTACTCCAACTTAAATTCGTCTCATGGAAACATATGGTAATACATAAATTGATGTATTGTATATGTATGTGTAACTATGTGAAAAATAATGGAAATTCGGCAAATCAAATAGATTCAAATCATCAGTCGAAATCCTGTGGAATTAGTTTATATGTACAATTATAACAAGTAAATTCATTGTAATATTGACTGTATGTGAGTTGCACTGTCTTGTCTTGGAACCACATGTTAATCAAGCCCAAGGCATCCAATTTTGGTTTCAAAAAATTATCAATCATATTACGATAACGTAAATCGGTGAGCACGTTGTCGAATTGAGGTTGATGAATTGTATGAAACTTTTTCTAGGATAACAGCTGATCTTCTAGTACGTTGTGGCTCAATGATTATCTGCTAAAGCTCTGTAGTTAAAAAATTTTACATATTCACATATATTATAAACCAACAGTTCTCGATTTTTTAATGAATTATATACACTCAATTTGAAAAATAACCCGATTAAGAAAAAAGCGAACAATTAATTTATTTTTAAAATGATTTGAATGGATTAAGAAAAAAGTATTCTCAAGTGTACCTAATAAAAAAATCTTCTTGATCTCGAAAAAATCAAATGTACTATTTTTGTTTTCAATGTTTTGGACAGAAAGAAAATATACGTTTTCTGTGTTCGAACAAAGTTGTTAGAAATCAATTGCGTTGACCACTATGCGTTATTGTACATTTCACTGATAGAATGTTAAAGTTAAATTTAATTTTTTATTCGGAATATCAAATCAATATATTGTGTTAAAGTCCCCTTGCAGTTTATGATAACTAAATCGAAGCAATAATCGATGAGGATCGTCATAACACAACACTTTAGATTTTAAAGTAGCGATGTATTGCAAACGTGCATTGTATAAAGCGTATAGGTATAAAACAAGTTGACTTCGATTTATATTTATGGCTTCCACATGAATTTAAATAAATACACGTAACACATTGCGATTTGTTTATGAAATTTAACAAAAATTATCCGCATATTTAAAACGATTGATAATTGACAATGTTTAAAATGACGTTGTATACAATAATGTAAATCGAAAAATATTGTGGAGCAAGTAAAACTGCACAAACAACAAAAAACATTTTCATCAATGTTGTGTTGTGTTAACAGTTTGGTTGGGATACCAAGGATTTGTCTATTTTGAACTTTTACCACACAAAACTAGAGCTCAATTCAGTTGTTAATAAACCGCAAACCCAACAATACATATCAAGAAAAGTGCCCAGAATTGGGAAATTGAAAAGGTACATTAGTTCAACCTGTAGGTTCCAGATGTTCGTTAAAAACAAAACGCAATTACTTTGTGTTCAAACCGATATCGAACATTAAAATGCAGGTACTACATAATATAAAATATTTAAAATTTCACAAGATTTATTCTCTATATATGCAGTGCATAGACACAATAGAAAACAGTAGCATTGCACAGTTTCACAAATACATATATAATGTTATACTTTAAAAAGCAACATGTGAATTTTCACATATAAAACATCCAATTTAGTGACAATTTTCTTTGGTATATAACAAATTCAATTTTGTTGATGTAAAAAATTTCAAATTGATTTTGTTTTGACTGCAAATGTATTATTAGGTGTATAAGAACAATCGAGGGTGAATTTATACCTATATATATATATATATATATATAAGGGAATATATAAAATAGCTGGAAATATCCTTTTACATAATATAAAATCTAATAAAAAAGGAAATTGTATATATACTTTGTGTAAGGGGAATGTGAAATTACGTTAACCGTTTTGTTAATTATTGATATTGTTCTTGTCGCATATATATATATATATAATATAAATCCGCATCAATAAATGAAAACATATAAATTTCAGTAAGAAAATTTCAACGAACGAAAGAAAATTAATGAAATTAAAATATGGACAAATAAATTATATATAGGATTTTGAAATATTATTATATAACAATTTATCTGTATTTGGAATGTGAAAAATATAAATATAATATTAATTTATGTGAAACCACGCCTGAATATCTCTGTGTGCTCTTTATTATTTATTTTTTTTTTATTTCACTTTATATCAATGCATAAAAAGGAAGGGTTTCACATTCTATATTTCTATATATAGATATGCAAAATAATGTGATGTGATGATGTTCATATGAACTATGTACGAGGTAAAAAGATGAATATGCGATTTTCCAATTCAAAATATAATATTAAATATAATAGAAATATGCTAAAAAATATGTATAAAAAAAATTAAATACATGCATGTAGGAAAAGAAAAGTAGGTGGAACTTAGCGATGTTATACATTTACAAAAAGAACAATATATATATTTTTTCACAATACTTATTTTCCAATAAAATAACACAATTATTTATTTTCTTCTTATTTTCCATTTTTCTTACAATAGTTAGACTTTTATATATGAAAATTTTCAATCCCAACAATTCAATTTTTGCAAATGATAACCGATAAGTATATGACAAAGTGCATTTGAATTAACAAAAGCAAAATATTGTGCACAATAAAATGAAAAAAAAAAAAAATATTGTAAGTATAAAATATATAAAAGCTTTGGCATATATAGAAAATCCTCTTTATTATTACTGATGTAGTGATGTACGAGAAACGAATGTACCTCTATATACTATAATATTTGTATAGCTATTGCTACAGATATAGAGTATATAGTTTATTATAGGATATAGACGGAAATAAATAAATATGCTGAAGAAAAATATATATAATCTGAATTAGTTTTTTCAAAATGTTATTTTGTATATTTTCAGTTTGCGAATATTGCGAAATACAATATCATATAAATGTATTGTCTAGGACAGTCAGTAAAGGTCATAAAATAAAATTATATTTTTTAATTCAATTAAATAAACGATATATTTTGTTTTGTTAACGGATTTAAAAATATTATCAAAAGAAGCAAATGTGATAAAGAATTATTCAACAGAACGCAACAGTGCTGAGCCCGAAGTCTATGTATTTAGAATTTGTTGTATATCATTATATTAATTTTTCTTATACACACGAGTCTTAATAATTATATAGATAATTTTTGTTGACATTTTTCAATAAAACTGAAGAGCTAAATAAGAACAGAAGAAATTGAAATAGACCGCATTTCCATCAAATTTGCCAATAAATTTTTGGAAAAATCTCAACACATCACGGAAAATTGCAACAACTAAATGTTTGTTTCATACATCGCGAAATTTATGATCCTGCGGCAATAAACGAGATAAAAAACGAAAAGTCTACAAATTTTTTTAACATTTTAAATTAAATTAAGAAGAAGCGAAGATATAGGTTTTTTTTTTGGTGCACCATGGCAATCACAAATATTTTATAATTCATATTTTTTTCTTTATCAATCAAAATCAAATAATCTACTTATGTTCTACTTATGTTCTTCTTCAGGTCTTCGAGAAAACTGCGTTATATTGTATTGTATATATAGTATGGGTATATGGATCTAAAATATACCTTGAGGAGTAGTGTGTTGCCTATATTACAAGGGTATCCTTGAATTGTAATCTACAGGTTAAGAGGAAGATGACTCAACCAAGGGATGCATGGCGCAGAACTGTAATTGCCGCAGGCATAGGAGCTTATAGCATTTATTAAATAGTCAATAAAGTCAAATTGATGAACGCAGTGGATCTCTCGATAATTGGATACCAAATAGTAAATTGTTAAATACTTCCATGCCGAGTAATTTACCAACTTGACTGTAATGAAAGTTTGGTAGATGTACTAAACTCCATTTGGAGTAATATGATTGATTGATTGTGACCGATTTATAATTTCCATTAATGATAATAATAGATAATAGATAATAGATAATATTTGTAGATAGAATTTGTAGAATAGATAAGTTCAAATTATCTGAGAAACATATTCTTATCTTTCAATAGGTGCTGAAACCAAGACACAATACCCAAGTAATTGTAAAGTACTTTAAAGAGATGTTATACTTCATGACAATGTATAATTTATAATTTTTAACAGAATCTTATTTTGTATAGATTCATAATGGTCTTCGGAAAACTTGTATATAAATACCATGAAAAATCGCTTGGAAAATCACCATACAACGTTACAAGAATACGAGTAATAGTTTTTTTTTAATTAATGTATAATAAATTACAAAAATAATTACTGGATCATTATACTTATTATTCATTCCATGAATTCTTTTTACTGTCTTTTCAAATTCCTATTCGGTTTGTCGTAAGTATACATATCTAATCAACATTGTTAAGTTATAATTTTCCAGTTATTTTTTTGTATTTTCATGTACATATCAAAATACATACGTTAATTACGATATAATTGATTAAAACACAGAATTTTTATTCTTTCCTGGCGTTCATTAACTGATCGATTTCTTAAATATAATGTTATGATAAATGTTCATAAATTATCCATAAATAATTAAATCAATTACTTGCATTTTATAAAATTATATATTGAAAAAATTTATTATTCATTCGATTTTAATCACGCAATTACGTGAATAAAACATTTTTTTTTCTCCATTTTATCAATATTAACATATTTAAAAAATAAAATATTGAATAAATAAAAAAACTGTCACAAGTATAGAAAATTTTCATGGTTTTATATAGAAAAATATATACATAATTTCATAAAATTTAACAAATTTCAACAATATACATTTTATTGAGATGTATACAAAGGCGTTTCTCTATAGATATTTGCACAACTACTTGTTGATAATGTTTTTGATGCGATGAGATGATGAAGGCGTTACGAATATGCGCATATTTTACATCCCTCTACACACATATATATTTATATATATATATTTTCAACCCCTATATTCATAAGCTAAACAAAAAACAAAAACATTTTCATATAAAAGAAAATTGTATTTCTATTTTCTATTCTGAATTCTGTGTCGTATACACAATAATATATTATGTATAAGTAATTTTCCAAATAGTATCCTTCATTAGTATGTGATGAAATTCGAACGAAGTGAGACATTTTCTTATGGCATTCATTTTCAATTTATTTTTGTTAAATTGTTTTTTTCGGAAGAATTTGTTTTCTTAAAAATTTTTTCAATAAAATAAATAAAGAAGTTTATTATTGGTTTTTTAAATTGTGTTAATTTGTGAAATTTTAAATGATAATATAGTGCGTTATTATTATATTGTGTAAACCTGTATAATTTTATATAAATTTTGATAAAGTGAAGTAAATGACGTGTTAATTAAAATTAAATTATATTTAATAAATATAAGTTTTGTTTTCACATAATTAATTAAATCAACAAATGTTTCCATATCAACAATTACGTTTACCGCCATCAACATCAACATCTATAAATTACAATAATAATAATACTAATAATAATAATAATACTAATATAAATTATCAATATTTTAGCCCATTTTTATTTCGAAATGTTGATCACATAATGTCATCGTCACCGTTAGATTTATCACTACGAAATGTAGTATCAATAACACCACCATCAACACCGTCGCCACCACGTCATAATAGAAGATCGAAAATTATTTACAATAACGTAAATAATGAATTAACAAAACGAAATTATTCACAAAATATTGGTCATAATCGTTTTGCATATTGTCATAATACAACAACTGAATTTAATAATAATTTTAGTAATAAACAATATTCAAATGATATTTTACAATGGAATATTTTATCGGCTGATTTTAATTCAAATGTTTTTACAAAATTACAATATCAAAAACAATTAACAGCTAACTCTTTGAACATATCGAATAATAAAAATAAATCTATTTCAAATGATAATTCAATTGATAATATACAAAAATTGGAAAATATTAACGAAAATTGTAAAATTATAGAAAATATAAATTGTACAATAATTTCTGATGATGATGACGATGATAATAATAATAATAATAATAATAATAATAATAATAATAATAATAATAATAATAATAATAATAATAATAATAATAATAATAATGATAATGATGATGATAATGACAATGACGAAGACGGTATTGATGATGATGATGATGATGATGAAGATGATGATGATGTTGTTGTGGATTTAAATAATAATAAGAATGTTGACGACATTGATGATGAATCCGATGAAGAAGTTGATATATTAACTCAAGATGATGTTGATATTATTGCACAAGTAAATAACGATGAAAATTATAATTTGAAAATGGATAACAACAATGAAAATGGAAAAGAAAATGATATGGGTATTCTTAGTCGAAATAAAAAATGTTATGACGATAAACGTTATCATAAACAAGCAATTGATGGATTTGCAAAATTATTTGAAAATAAATTTATTAAAATTGATGATGTGAATAAAAATAAAGTTAATGATTTACCAACGGAAAAATTAACAAATAAAATTGAACGAAGCACATCGACGGCGTCAACATTAACAAAATTTGATAAACGAAAATTTAAATTAAGAAAAAATATATACGATGATAATGATGATAATATTAGTCCAGTTTCCGGTACAATTATACGGAAATTAAGAGATGACGAAGAATTAGTTGTAACAAAAGGTGACATTGATCCAGCATTTAATGTTGTCGAGATTACCGATGAGGCAAAAGCACTGCTTGCCAATATTGATAATCGTATTGGTTCGTACATTTGTCAACTTTGTCGAGCCCTATATGATGATGCATTCAAATTGGCTCAACATCGATGTTCACGCATTGTACATATTGAATATAGATGTGCTGAATGTGATAAGGTAATTTTTATGTTATAAGTGTTATAGATGCCCTAGCTATTACTTATTATGTTTTTTATAGATTTGTTTTTAAATTCGTAGAAAAAATTAAGTTTTTGATCTACTTATAGTTTTTAATCTCAATTTCATTACTTAAAGGGATATGAGAGAAGTGTTATTTTAATAAGAAATCAAAAACTGTTTCTCTATATATGGCGAGAAAATTGTTGATGTTTAAATTCGTTTTACTCGTTCAAAAAATATGATCGATTTTCCATTCGATCTCTCTCTAATTTGGTATTAATTTATGAAATAATAATATACTGTCTTATTTTTCGGCACGATTTTTTATACAGTACTCGAATTCCATTTAATTTTCAAAAGTAGTCATTTCAGACAACTGTGACCAAAGCCAATTGACTGCACGTTACCTCTTTAGACCAAAAACATAAAATAGTAAGTGTTACTTTTCTGTAACACCGTTTATGGAAACACATTTTTCTAAAATCGACGGACGAAGAAATAGGCATACACGATGATTTGGTTTGTTTGAACACACAATTGGTTTGAGTATAAATTTTTTAGATTTACCAATTTTCCAAGTGACAAAATGTAATGATAAAAATCAACAGAAGCAAACAAATTGTGGCAAAAAAATATGGGTAGGCGACTATATTTTTTTTTGAAAATTAATCATTTATCCTCTTAATCGATTCCCTTTTATTTCTCGTCTTTTTTTTTCTGGTGGTTTACCCATTACAACACTTTAAAATATACTATTTCAAATTATATTTTTTATATATAGGTATTTAATTGTCCAGCAAATTTAGCATCGCATAAACGTTGGCACAAGCCAAGACAAATTAATACAATAAAAAAACAATTAAACAATTCTCAAAAAAATTTTAATATAATAAATAAACAATATCCAACTAATGTTATTGATGAAACAACAAAAATTAAATTGAATGGTGACGATAGCAGCAGTGGAGCAAGTACTGGTGATTATTCATGTTCAGATTGTGGAAAACTTTTTAAAAGGTATTTAATAAATAAATAAATAAATAAATAAATAAATAAATAAATAGTAAATATATTATGTTAAATCCTTTTCAATTATTAATATAGAAATTAAAAATAATTCAATATTTTTCTTACAATTTTTAGACATTCCACATTGAAAAAACATTTAATTTGTCATGAAAATATAAATTGGGGAACCCCTTCTACTTCTTCGTCTGTTTCTAATATTAATAATATTAACAATGTGAATAATAATGACAGTATTATTAATTTAAAAACAATAAATATTACTAATAATGGAAATACTGCTACTACAATTAATCATAATAACAATATTATTTATAATGGTAATAATAACAACGATTATAATGCAAGTAATACTTACAATTATAATCACCCAATAACAATGAGAAATATTTCACAACAACAGCAACAACAATTACGTTATCCAAAAATATTACCACAAGAATATGGAAAACAACAGCTATCAACTTTACGAGAATTATATTATCATCAACAAAATGATAATAGATTATCAGCATTTCAATATGTTAGAAATCAACAACAACAACAGCAACAGCATATTGATAACAGAAGCTTTTCAAAAAGGTATATATAATGTTATTCAATTTATTCGTTACTCTTAGAGGTGAATTTCATGTTAAAATTTAATATGTTATGTCCAGAACATTCCTCGTTTAAGCGTGCCCGATCCATTGCAATATGTAAGTATAGTTTTTCGTTCTTGCACCTCGTCTACAAGGCTCTTCATTGTAAATTGTTTAGTTTCACCACTTCCTAACTACAACAATTTAGTTTTTAATACGTTGCTCATAAAATCTGTATGTTTTTACTCCAGATATATTAAATTAACTTCCACTATATTTATCATATATAAATTACATCTATGTTCCTTTATATTACAGAAACAATAACGATGACGTTTACATGTTTGAACAAAACAATAAATGACAAGAAATATTGCGGCCAGTACCAAGAATGGCTGCAATATTACCATGGTCACATAAATTTACATCAAATGAATTTTATGATACATTTAATCAAAGACAACATTATCAAGATATTTTAACGTCGTCAACAACGGCACCATTATCAACATCATCAACAATATCGTCAACATCACCATCATCAGCATCAGTATCGTCATTAAATACACCGTGTAGTATTATTAAATATTAATATAAATTATATATATTTTGTATGAAATACATCATATATTATTAAAGTAATTCAAATATTTTATTATAAATTGCATATAGAAATTGTAGTTCCATTTTTTAAACGGCAAATAATATATTCCAAAAAAATATATTAATATAAATTTTAAAATTATATCGCGTTAAAGTTATAATAGAATAGAAATTATTAAATGTAAATTATTTACTAATTGTAAACATTACACTAATAAATTTTAAATTATAATTTATGTAATATCAAATTTATCACCACATATAAATAAATTAATAACTATGTGTCTGTAAATAATCAATTTTGAAATATAATAAATTATAACTAATTAATGTATTGTAGTATTTAAAAATTATTATAATTTATTTGCAAACTAAATCAGCTGAGCGGTCATTTCGAGTCGCCATCCTGTTTAGCCTTTGGACTCAATTTAAATTTTAAATTGGTGTACTCATCTCAGTCCGGTTTGGTATGCATCTAATCAGAAATCCATTAAGAATCCATCCGTATAAAGATTGTGCTGCCTTCGATTTACTTTCAGACCTCATCCACAATGAGAGTTGTATGGCACCTTTTTCGTACGCCCACTCTCGTGATCTCATCCATTGGTATGACTCAGTTACGTTAATTTTAAAAGATACAGGACCTTCTATATGACCGCATTTGTTACATTTTGATTACATGTATATTAATTCTGAGCTCAGAGGTTACCGGTGATTTGTGTAACATCTGTGAGTATCGTCCCACAGTAACACCTCCATACCAGTTATTGTGAAGGTGTCTCACAACAACTTTTGTGCGGCCTTATAACACCACCCAACATATACATATATGTTATTTATGGGTCTTACACTAGAACACATAAGTTAATAATAAAAAAATCTTCGATTTATTCTATTATTTATTATAATTAAATAGATAACTAATTATACGTTTTTGAGTTTGAATGTTTTTAAGTCAACAACATTATACAACTATTTTTCAAATTGTTTAAGACCTGATCTGATGGACGAAATAAGACTGGGTCACTATCAATTGTAACCGGTGGATTTAAATCGCATGTAGCCGTTTTTTTTAATTTCATCATAATTGTGTATATTTGTAAGTACTGGATAGATGGATAAGAAGGTTAAAGTTAAAAATTACTAATATAATCCCAATTATATACATCTGCATACAAAATATTATCAAGATTAGATATAATACAAATGGTAAAGTTCTAAAGATTCCGCAGAATTTTTGACAATTATAAATTTATAAATAATTGGTTAATATTATCAAATTCCAAGGCTATATATTAACGTTAAGTTAAGTGAAGAATTTATACGATATTGTAAGATATTTTAACTTATATAATATTATGGTCGTATTTTAAAGTTACATATAATACATATATTTTCACTTAATATACCGAGAATAAGAGAAGTATACATACTGGAAGCTATCTGCTAGAGCTGAAGTCTTTTGGAAGTAAATACTTTTGTACGGACATGTCCGTTTTTGAGCAGTACTTCTAGAACACTTTCCACACTCCAATACTTCCAAGGCCGTCTTTCGAATTCGCTTATGTTGAATGCATGCAATTTCCCTTAGATAGACAGCTTACGCAATACGGCTAATCTACTGTAGTAAATGACGCACCCGAGGTAATACGCGTCGATAATGAAAACGAGGTGATGGAAGAAGAGAAGTGTAAATAGTAATTTTTGTAAATTGTGATGAATCTATAATAACTGAACTAAATCATTCCCAGTAATTTACACAGAATTCATTCAGAATGATTTCCATAGAAATAATAGTTTGATAACATTTCTGAAAGTATTTCCAATTACATTCTGAATAAATATCCTTGTAGGATCTAAGTTTTTAATGGTTTTTTTGTGTGTGTGAATAGCTTCTCAAGGCATTACCATTGTGTTAACTGGCCATAGAAGAGTATAACATATACATTCAATTACAATATAGCATTATTAGCATTTTTAAATCGTTTAAAAACTGTAAACAATAAATTTATTATTATGAATTAATTAAATCTATAGATAAAAATATAATAATTTATTTAAAACTATAATAATTACTCATTGTTATTTGTAAATATATACAAACCATAAATAAATGTTATTCCGACATAAGTTTCTAATTTCTATAACAAATGTAAAGTGATGAATTTATGTAAATTATAAATTAATACATAACATTTATCAAACAAAATATAATCCAGTATATAGTCAGTAGTTTAATTTATAATACACGTTATATATATACTTTTTGAAAATATGTAATATAAAAAGTCAATAAAGTGAAATAAATTATTAAGTTTTGTTGTTGTACTTAAGATATGGCACACATAGTGTATGCACAAATGTTTATTTATGTAGAACAAATTTTAAAATATTCTATAAGGACAATTCACGACCAGCTTATTTATATTTTAAAAGTAAATTTATACTTATATGCGCTATATAGAAATAAATAAATAATTATAGTTTAAATGTAAATTACAATAGAAATACATTTCTGCAATTTTTATCATATATATCTTATATTATATCCATACAATACACATTATATCACATGTGTACAATTAGAAAGGATATATGTAGTATAGAAAATATATATAACATATACTAAAATATACACTATTACTATATTATTTAATGCGTTATTTGATATGTGTATTACAGCATTTGTTACCTTCCCATAGTGGTGTAAAAGGACTGTAAATTGTAAATTAATCAAACACTCAATAATATAACTGTGTGTATGTGTGTGTGTGTGTGTTTTTTGTACGTGTAGTGTACATATTTACATATTACCTCCTATTCGCATAAATTCAAAGTATGAATATTTGATTATAGAAAATTTAATTAATAATAAAAATACTAATAATATATTTAGATAATAATAACTTTATAAAAAATAAATGGTATAATAATGAATTGTAAAAATTCTATTGTTGCTTTTCTATATTAATAATTGAATACAAATATGAAATGAATAGTTTATATAAAAAAAAAAGTGATGTCCTTATAAATATATATTTATATTAAAAATTGATTATAAAATAATAAATAATATAATTTCTTTTATTATATTAATATTTTATTAATTTATTAATAAAGACAAACCGATAGAAAAAAAATCAATTTATAAATTTTCGTCCTTTTCATTTCAAAAATGTCATAGTTTATGTTTTCAAATTATTTACTTTTTTATATTGTGACAACATAAATATATATCATATTTTAATATTATCTATATTTGTTAATTCTTTATACTATATATTTGTTGTTTGTTTGGTTATGACATTTTAAATTTCCCTTTGATTCATTTTTTTCTTTTCCTTTTTACTATAAATAATTTCATATTTTGTTGCTTTGTGATTTTGTAAAACTATATATCAAATATTTAGTTATAACAAACAAAACGGATATATAGTTGTATTAAATGCTATTACAGTTGATTCCATATAATTCGAACATTGTATAATAACTCGATATCCTCTTTTATTCGAATATTATTTTTACTCCCTTTATTTTCAGTAGTAGTAGTATTTTGCATAATTCAATGTTGTGTCTAACTCGAGTTCTGCGTCTTGTTTGATATGTAATTTCATTATTTTAAAAAAATATATTGTATACCCTAGTAACACTGTCCGCAGTTTGTCCGCAACATTTCCGCATAATATGTAGTAGTCCATAGTTTCAATCCGATAAAATATCTATGGAATTCTTACGGATGTCCACCTGGAATTATATATGGAACTGTCCATGGATTTTTATAAAAAATGTCCTTGGATTATCCGTATATTTCCGATAACAATTTCTACGGATTCTCCTTAGAATTATTTCTCGTTGCTATTATTCCACAAAATACGTTACAGCGACAAGTGCACTCGCATAAACATTTTTTATAACAGGTTTATAATTATAATTTAATGGAAATAAATACGTAAGAAATAAATAAAAAGTATGATATTAATATTTTCTTATGTAAAAAACAATTTAATTGTAAGATTAAATTACTAAATTCATAGTATAAATTTGTAGAAATTTGGCAGATGAAACGATTGCATAAACAAGAAAGAAAAACCGAATATATAATCCATGAAAAGTCTTACAAAATACCTCGGAAATATATCGATTTGAGTTGCTGGTTGTTTTAAAAATTAAGAAAATAAATTAAAAAGATTGAGGATCATATCTATAGATAAGCAAAATATACAAAATTTGAACCACTGTCTTGGTGAATCAAATTATGAATACAATACCGCGCGGATATATGTTGGAAATATTACCCTGACAATTCAAAGATTTCAATTGATCTAAATAAAATACTATTATATTAGTGGAAAACCTATGGACATGTTTTGGACAAATTCCAATATATATTTTCCATTGAAAATATGTGCATATTTTCCACGGGAATTTTCCTCATTTTTCATTTTTCAAAAACAAATTTTTAAATGTAATTTTTGGTACACGCAGGTTTCTAGAATGCCATTTCAATTTACACAAAAAAATAGTAGACAATGATACCCAGGTAAGATCGCCAATTTTGATAATGATTTTTGGTATATGTATAGAGTTCATAATAGGATTATATAAACAATTTATAAGAAGTTCCCCCCGAGAATGATGATCAGGACAATTTTCTAGAAAGATTATATTAACAATTTTAATAGGATAGATTTCCTGAAAATGCTTGGTAATTTCTTTATCAATTTTGATGAAATTATGTAAGTTGGTTTAAAAAATGATTACATTAACAATTTTAATGAAGTTATTCCTAGAAATGATAATAAAAGCCGATATATCCAAAGTAAATTTAAAACAATAGTTGGATTGATCATGAACTTGTATAGAAATTCACTTAACACAGTGCATTGTCATCTCCGATTTGCTTCTGGTAATTATCGGCAGGCTAAATGCATGTGAACTTTGATATTAATATCCTTTTTCAAGTTCGGATTGTTCAAGAAGTTTTGCAAAGAACGAAATAAATGGTAATCTGCCGAGAAACCATAAATTTGTGTAACCTCTTGGAACAAAACACCTTTTCAATTTAGCAAAAGTCTGATCACTTTTCTTGATGTATATTATAAAAATTGTTCAGTTTGTTTAGTTGCTAAATGTATATTCATTTTGGATGTTTTAGTTGAAAACAGACAACTACATTTTAATGGTTAATCTTGGTTGTTGCGTAATTTTTTGAATTCATATTATTATAATCCTTTTGGAACCTAATTTCATCAAAATTATATAAGAAATGATCACCTTTTTCAAAAAACCTAATTTATTATTTTCTAAAAACTTCATAAGAATTGTTTATGTAATCTTTTTAGAAACATACCTACCAAATTTTATCAAAAACGACCGCGAAATGACCAAGATTACATAATATTGTAAGAAATGTCATAACAATTATTCATACAATCCCATTCTTAACCTAAATTTACGAAATTCGGTCAAGATTTAATAAAAAATACTCGAGTTTTAACCATTGAAATAAAAATTCTATATAATGTGATACTTTAGTCTCACTTGAGACTATTCCTTGAAATGTCGGGTTATACAGAATCCACTGTATCTATATACAATATATATATAAGTTAGACCGAACATATAATATCACATTGTAAAATATATATCTATATTATAGAGCAACTTTCCCTATTTTTATAACTTATATAATCGTCGTCTACTCCTACTGCATTACATACATACGCACACATATGTATGCGATGTGATTGATTGACAGGTGGATGACCAAAAGGTGAACAATTTAATACAGGCTCAGGTATATATTATATACATATGTAACATATGAAATATATATATATAATTATAATATACCAGACAGATATAGGTATATTTGGTTGATAAAACTAATGTTAAGTAAATTATTGTATTATTTATTATATATAGACATATCCGGATATTGTAAGTTTATAAATAGGCACATAAGCATTAAACGGACCGACATAATATTATCAATGTGCGATTGTGTATTTATCCATATTATTATACATATGTTACATTTTTAATGATAAATTTTATAATATAACGCGTTGATATATTCGTGGGATCCTATTTATTTATTTTGTTCGATAGAATAACAATACAACATGTTGCTAACTGGTTGATTACAACAAAGCAATAAGGAAGGCTAAGATGAAGAATTTTTGAAACTCCTGTGAAGATATTAGATACACTATGTTGCTGCGGCCAGATTTCATAAGGTACTAGTTAAAGGTAGGCACTTAAAACCTGATGGAAGATTCACGAAGAATGTGGAACAAAGAACCTCTATCTTAATATTGACAAATGCGAATAAAATTATCCGAGAATACTAATATGAATTCTACTTAGATCGATGAAGATCTGATCAAATTTTTAGTATACGGTAGATTTTGAAAAAGTTTAGCAAATCCAATTTGTTGATATACGCCAGTTGGCTGATGATTCTTAGCGGCTTATGATAACGTTAATTATACCCAAATAGCGAACATGTTCACCGGTAGCAATGAGGTGCTACTGCGATTGATCCTATTACATCTTATTATAATTTTAAAGGATTAATTACCCAAGGAATTACTATAATTAAATAAATATTTACTCATATTTTCCTATTTTCCACTTACTAAATTTCCGCAATATATAAAATATAAAATAATTTTTTATCGTCTCTATTGAAGGTAGTGCCATCTAACAATGGTTTACTGCTTTATACTATCATAAAATATATATATTGTGAATGTATTTTTATCATGCTCATATTTATATGTTACACTTTGACAGCAGTCAAAATAAACTTCAGAGATGAGATAACCAAAAATAAAAACAACACGTTGTTTACAAATCCATGTTTTCATAAATAAAATGTGTATTTAAATAGAAAAAAAAAATAGAAATTATTTATAAAAAGTTTATTTTATAAAACAATATAGTAATTAAATAAAAATAAAATTAATAATATTATAAAATATTCAATAAAATATTAGAAAATAATGAGTGCGTTTGCAAAAGAGAATGATTTAATAATTTTCAAAGGAAGTAATTTTTTTAAACAACGTTTAATATTATCAATTTTAAGTGGAAAACCAATAAAAATTATAGAAATTCATTTAGATGCATTAAATCCAGGACTACGGGCATATGAAATAAGTTTAATACGTTTATTTGATAAAATATCAAATGGTACAAAAATAGAAATAAATGAAAGTGGTACGTCAATTTTGTTTCAACCGGGACTATTGAATGGTGGTTTAATACATCATGATTGTAATACAGAACGTGGAATTGGTTATTATTTAGATGCTCTATTGGCAATAGGACCATTTTGTAAGATCCCATTAAATTGTACATTAAAAGGTATAACGAATAGTAAGGAATGTCCGTCAGTGGATCATATAAAAGCATCGGCAATACCAAATTTAAAAAAATTTCTCATTGTTGATGATGGACTTGAGTTAAAAATTAATCGTAGAGGTTTAGCACCATCGGGTGGTGGTGAAATTTATTTTAAATGTCCAGTACGTAAAACTATACGTACAATACAATTTATAAAATCGGGTATGGTTAAACGTATACGTGGAACTGCATATTCATCTAAAGTTTCACCGGCGTTAGCCAATCGAACGCTAGAAGCTGCTAAAGGTGTTTTATTAAATTTTTTACCCGACATTTATATTCATACGGATCATAATAAAGGTAAACAATCTGGTAATAGTCCTGGTTTTGGTATTAATTTAATTGCTGAAACAACTGACGGAGTATTTTATGCAACAGAAATCTGTTCAAATTTAGTTGTAAGTTATATTCCAACGTTTTTTTTTTTTTTTTCAATGATTCATTTATTTTATAATATATATTCTTTATTATTAATTTGATTGTACATATTATTTACACTTTACATTTTTTAGGGTGAAGAACCATCGATTCCCGAAGATTTAGGTGCTATGGCAGCACACAAATTACTTGAAGAAATTTTTCGTGGTGGTTGTGTTGATTCAACATTTCAATGGTTAACTGCACTTTATATGGCCTTAGGACAAAAAGATGTATCCAAATTTTTAACAGGACCATTTTCAACATACACAATTTATTTTCTACAACATTTACGTGAATTTTTTAATATAACATTTAAATTAGAAAATCCAGAATTGGATGATGAAGAAGAAGCAGAAGAAGATAATAATAATATTGATGATGGAAATAAATTACCGGGTTCAAATAAAGTATTAATGACATGTGTCGGTATTGGTTATATAAATATGAATAAAAGGACTAATTAATGCGATAAAAGGTGACTTTTTTTTTTTAATTATATCATTAAAGTTAATGATACCAGAAAAAATACAAAATGTAAAACCTATTAAATGTCATTTTTTTATATATGTATATGTGTACAATACACGTATAAATAACCGGTTTACAACTTTGGTAAACAAAAATCATACGATGCTCTTCATAAATTCAATAGAAATTATTCAATTTATATTAGAAAAAGTTGAATTATTTACACAATTAGCGAATAAAATTCTCGAAATTAGTCTAAATAATCATTAATTTTGATTAATAAAATTTTAATAAAAAATTGCATTGATAAACTTATTAAAAATAAAATAAATATTAAACTTACCATCATCGTCTTTTTCGACTGGACAAATTAATTTTAAAAGGCATTTTTCAATACAATATCGTTATTTTCTTTATTTTCACTTGTTTAACTTTATTATTTATAAAAATTATATTAGTTTCATTAAATTACGTGTGTTTATTATATTATTTCTTTCTTCATGTTATTCACTTTATGTTTACACAAGTTAGCTTGGATTAGTTGAACTATATTAATTTTCTGTTTATAGGTACCCCTAGCAGCTATGATGAGCTATGTTTTGTATCGTTCTTCACGGATCGATTGAAAAAATAACTATTTTTGAGATGTGTGAGCTCTTCTCTTCACATAGGTCTAGGTAAAACTACTGACTGAACCTGTGTCAGCATTGAAATATTTATTATTTAATATTTTGTCAAATTCTACAAAATATGCATTTGTTGCGTCATTGATTTTTAAATTAGGAATCTTTTGATAATGCTAAAAAGTTAAACAACATTACAGTTAACAGAACGACTACTAGATCTAACGAAGCATTTTAGATATATTGGAAATGTAGAATGAAATTGATACAATAAACTTTTTTCGGTTCATAGAATCTGGAAAATGTTACGTGAACTTTTATTGCAAAATAGAACGACGCGGCAATGCATCGTTTGCTTGCAGAAATTAAGGTAAATTTTCAGAAGTTGATTTTTTTGATGCCGTGGCTTAATCTATATAAAACACTTACGTTTCTTAAAATACACGTTTAATTTGCAATAAAGATTTACATCCGAAATAAATGTGTCCTCTGAAGAAAAAAGAACGAGTTTGTAAAGATAATTTTTCATTTATGATTGATCGACTTGCATGTTTTTTTTTCAAATGGTGTAATGCGGTGTTTATAAATTTTACATTAAAAATATTATCTTTTAATATTTATTAACTGTAAAATGTTTTTTTTTTTTTTTATTATTTTTTTTTCACATATTTTAATTATTTTTTATAAATAATATTAATAACTAATTGCAATTTTTATTTAATTTCTTTTTAATTTAAATTATAACTTAATTGCCGAAGTTTACGCACTTTCACTGTATTTATTCATAGGTAATAAGTTAAGCGGTCTTTTTTTTTTTAATTATAATATGGTTTATTTGGAATTTGCAAATTGACCAAAATTGACAGATTCGTTAAATTTTAATTTTGTTTTTATGTTAATAATAAAATTTAAAAAAATTGCGATACCATGCAAACAACAAATACAAATCATAAATCAATAAAATATATTACTTTTCTCTAATTTTCTACACATTGACTGCACAGCATTTATTTATTATATAGTACAATAATGCATCATTAATCATTAATGTTTATTAAAAATATATAGTTTTTGTGTTAGTATATGTAAAATTGAACCATATTATACTTTTTATTTTATTTCCATTTACCGTACCATAAACAAAAGAATCATTTGATGATAAATTAATGATAGAGACTAGTGTCACACATAGCACATATTGTGCTCGCGTGCTCTCTCTTGCTAATAATTATAATAAATTGGTGATATCAGTGATGCATTATTTGTTTGTGATGCAACATTGAACGTATAAAATTTGACAAGTGCTACTACAATACATTGGCAAATTTTCGTATGAAGATTGAATTGAATTGAATGTTGTCGATAACGGGATCAGGGTGTAACGTGTAAGTGGCCATCCAGAAGATGAATAGGATCGGGGTTAAAATCTATGGTAGTATTTCTCAACTAAAAGTGACAATAACGTTTCTTTTAACATAATGTATAGCTTCATGCGTTCGAACATTGTCGTGGTGGAAAATTACTTTACGTTGTTTATTATGAATTTTTGGTCCATTTTAATTCAATGCATTGTTTAAATTGATTTGTTGTTGTTGATATAAAGTTTAACGTTTCTTGAATCTATCATATACATAGCATACAACCTTCTTCCGTAAATATTCCGTTTTCTGCTTGTGATATAATTGGTTGACCTAAATCAGAAATCAGTAATCGAAAAATATTCAATTTTCAGTAACAGCCACAATCTGATTCAAAAATGATTCCTGTGTTTATCACGAAAGCGTAATATTAAGAATAAGCTGTTGAATCGATTGTCGATGCATAGTTTTATTCAAATTCATTTTTCATTCATTCATTCTTTATTCGCATTGAATGTAAACGATGTAAAAATTTGTGCTACGCTAGCAAGTTTTTCAACAATAAAGGAAATTAAATCATAGACCTAATATAATTTCATGTATGTATGTGTGGTGTTTTTAATTCTAGTAGAGGCCAAGGTCACTTATTCGCATACGGTATAATGTATATAAATAAATATAAAATAAACAGTATATATATTCTATATATACAATATAAATAAACATAGTTAGTATATATATATATACATGCGAACGTGAATACGTATTCATATACATATATACTTATACACATATCCAATTTAAAATAAAATGCGTACACACACACATTTATGTAAAAACATTAATGATTAACCAAGCCCCTAAAAAAAACTTAAATTAAGAAATATATTTCATCTTTATTTTCAAATTAATTTTTTATAATTAATTGTATAGTGACTTATAGTGCGTCACTGTTCGAACAATATAGTGAAAATGCGATTATAAAATGATCTTTTTACAATACATATTTAAATTTTCACAATATATGGCTACAAACAATTTGTTATTGATTATATTGATGAAATGATGGATGATGTGTGTAATAAAACATGATGGCGATAGCAATGATATGGGCATGCCGATACATGGTTGTATCCGTAGGTAGTGTTATTTATTTATTTCCTCCATAAATTATTTATTTTATTGCTACAAATTAGCCTGCGTATGGCTGTATCATGTTACTTAAAAATAAAAAAAAAAAAACCAGTATTACATTAGCCCAAAATTAGAAAATGTAAGAAAAAAACGTACCTGTTCCAATACAAATATAAACTATTAAAATAATAAAATTAAAAACAAAAACTAAATGTGAATGTATAATATAAATAAATTACAACTACTACACAGATAATATTATAGATAATGTATATAAAGCACCGAAAAAAATAACATCATGAGCTTTTATGGTGTGAATGTGTTAGAAAAACAAAATGGAAAATGGAAATCAAGTACAATGTACAACATATATGATAATATGCGACGCCGAAATGAAAAGAGAAAGAGACACATGTAATTGCAAATAAATAAAAAAAAGATAAATATAAACACATTCATCAATGCATATGTGTTCAAATGAATTAAATGTTAAAGTTGAGGAATGAAGGAAGAGTAATAAAAAATAAAGATTTATCATAAATATCCACATGTATTGTATATGTATATTATTTGTATATATATATATTATTCTTTTCTACTGAAATGTTAGTATTTTTTACTTCTTATATATATATGGTATATAAATCATTAACAATAATGATGATATAATTTAATGCCAATGATTGTTTTGCAAAAAAAAAAAACAACACAGCTGTTATAATATGTGTGTGTGTTGCTATTTACGTTCAATTTTGTTGTTGTTTGCTGATTTTTGGTTGAATAATCTCATTTGAATTTATTATTTATTTATTTTTGAATATGCATATTTTTATATTTAAAAAAAGAAAGATATATGCGTATATATCGTATATATTTTTCTATATTAAATTGAAGTATATACATATGTATTTTGTCATTTTATTGTTACGTGTGTGACTTACGCGAGTGTAGTGTGCATAAAAAATAAGAAAAAGAAAAAAAAATGGCCTATGTTACATTATATTCAAATTAAAAAACAAAAAATTAAAATTAATAATATTATAATATTAGACTGGGACAGCGCAAACGCAAATTCCAGTTTCTTTTTTCATTTTTTTTTTTTTTTTTGTACTAGTGTTTTGTTTTGTTTTGTTTTTTCTCCAACTTTAATTTTTTTTTTCTGTATGTGTATGTGTGCGCTGTGTGTATGTGATTTTCATGTTCATCAATTTCACCAAATAACGTTGGAAAATTCAATGTCACATCATAATGTATTCATCAATTCATTCACCAACAAAATTTCCAACAGAAAAGGCTGACTCGAAATTTTTCCATTTCATTTTTGTATCAACAAAATCAACCAAATCATCATTATTCATCATGATCATATTGGAAAAAAAAGAAGTGTATTTGTTTTGTTTTTATTTCTTTTAATCTATAATATTTGTTGAGTGTTTTAGAGTGTTGATAATAAGTGAAACACAAAAAATACACTAAAATGTTGTTAATTTGTATGCAGTAATTATAGTAATTATTTACGTATTATAATATTAATTTTAATAAAAAGATAAAGTAAATGGGATGGAGTTTTAATTTTATGTAAGTACAACAATATCTAAATCTAATACTATAAAATAGATATATACAGTTTTGTTAGTAGTTGTATTTTAGTATATATATAATATTTCTTCATATTAATATATAAATAAAATGAAATATAAACAAAGAAATAAAGAAAAGTATGATGAGATTTTTGCGTTGTAAATATTTTAATGCGCAATTATTTTTTCAAAGTAAATTTTATATCAATTTTTTTTTCTTTTATTTTTGGGAAATTATCCCTTATTAATTTAATTAATAGGGGTAAGTTAAATTATGTATAATAATAGTATAATGTAATTAAAATAGTTTATATATATATATAATATAAACGCAAACTATAAGATGATGATTAAAAAAAAATTGATGATTTTCTTTTCACTAGTTTTTCCGATGCCTAAACATTTTATGTAAAATGAATATGATGAGTATGTTATGTGTGTGTGTGTGTGTGTATTGGGGTTCGTGTTGATTTTTAAATGTATAGTAACGGTGGATTAGGAAAATAATATATTACTTGAATAATAAGTAAAATAAAGGAATAATTTTATTAAGAACAAAGAGTTTTGTATATTTTCTATTAACATTTTACAACTATATGCATCACACATACACACACACACATGTAATATATAAAAACTATATAAAGTAAAATAAATAAATTGCATATAAATTGTCCTATTCTATCTATACTTTATAAATAATCTCTAAATACTTTTTCGTATGCAATCTAAAAATACGTATAAAACAAATTTTTTTTATTTTTTCAAATGTTTTTTTTTTTTATTAAGAATTTTTACATATGTATTCTGTTTTTGTTTAATATTTTTAATTCAAGGTCAAGATCATGGAAAATTGAAATTGATCTTGACTTTTGTTTTATAATTAAAATAATAATATTAATAATAATATTATTTTAAAATTTAAATTAAAATGATAATATCTATATATAAAAAAGTATGTCGTAATATAATGTAATCGTAATGGCAAAATAAAATAGCAATTATTGTGTTGATTTTTTTTGCAACAAATATGAATTGTGGAAGCATTAATAATATGCATATGTGTATAAGCACATATATCAGTATTTGTGCAGTATTTATGTGTATTGGGTATTATATAATTGTATGAATTTGTATAAAATTACATATGTATTATGTACTGTATTTACATATTTATAATATTATATATTACAAACTCCTATCAAATTCCTATATGTGTGTGTTCTCTGACAAATTTATATAGGTTTATTTTATCTCATATACGTATTTATGTGCTAACAAAAATCTTTGCCATATTGTATTTGTAACACACAAATGACAATTTTTAATATTATTGTTATTATTATTAATAAATTACGTAACAAGAAAGTTATTTATTATTTGTACCCATACCTATACATAAATAATTTGTAATTTCAATATTTGGTTGAATAAATGGATACACAAGTCAATATTTATATTGCATAGTGAACTTGAGGGAAGGGTATAACTATTATATTTCTATTTTGGTGGTATTACGACAATAGTTATGAATATACTAAAAAGCATCTTTTAAGATAGCAACCTCGGACACAAACAGTAAAATCTATTCGGCGGAGATGGGCACAACAAAGATATTTTAGTTGGTAGTGTGGTTCCACTGATCCTTAATTATCTTATATTCTATTCTTACGCAAGTGTTATTTAGCTTAAAGTTCAGATCAATACCATTCGTATATCATGATACGAATTCAAATAACAAAATATATTATGTCATCATTTTATGAATTCATATTTAATGTGATAGGGTGAGAAAAAAGATATACCCAGCAAGGCGGATGTGAAAATTGATTTTGCATGGTCGAATTTGAAAGTTGCATGCATATATAGAAAGAATATACATTTCATCATAAAAGACACTGTTGATGTGTAATTCTCTGACAAGATTACTACTACCCCAGTTTTCTGGATTATATTATAATCTTTTAGCCGTGCAGTGAACACATTGTCTACCCTTGTGAATAAAGATCACATACTCATTTCCTTCCAGCTAATCAGATACACATCGCACATTTCTAAGCACCTCCTGAATATTACCTATCCATAACATCACATATCAAAAATCAATTGTAATAAAATGTGCTACTATAAAAATATTGTAATATTGTTGAAAATACTAAAAACAATAGGATAGTTTTGTATATATACTAACTTCATTGTATATTTTAAATAATTATAACAATTACAATATTATATAAAAATGATGATTGATGTGACCTTCATGGTTCAGTAGTTAACTGCTATGATTATATTCTATATTACATACTTTATATACACTATGAATTTTGTCATGGTACCGCACCCCATTTATCATTTTTACATTTTTTTATAAACATATACAAATACAAATAACACAAATACACCTATATAATAAATATATAACAATTCCGTATAACAGTGTATAGCATAAATAAATACAATAATTTTTAGTAAAATGATAATAATAAATTGTTTTTTCTTAAACATAACCTAATTACAGAAAGATCCTTTTCATTTATTTATACTTAAAATACATCAATAATCATTATGTTATAAAATTACGAAATTCGTATGCATATAGTGATTAATTAAACAAAGGTGGACGAATTATGTAAGGTGACTGTCACCATTAATTTAGTCAAAAATGTCTTTAAAATTTACCGAAAAACATAATAATTTAGTTACTGAAGTCTGAAAGAAACCCATATTACAGCTGCATATACCATTACATTAAAATATAATTGCTAACATCAATTCAACTGTGACGATGGATAATATATTTTCTTGATTGATGGTTTTTCATAACATTTTTCTGCTTTCTTAATTGCGATTTTGTTTGCCGCTCTATGTAGCTGTTTGTTCTTGTGATTTTTAATTAGCTTTCCTGGGCTCTGGTTATTATTGTATTTATATGAAAACAAAACACCTTTGATTTCTTATTGTTAACTATTATTGATTTTGTTTAATTTTCCTTTTTGTTTTTTATTTATTATAAACTTCTTTATTTTAAAATATTCCATATTTTATTTATTTTAATTTATACTATTGATATTTTTTAATTATTTACTTTGTTTATTATGTGAATGTAAATAAATAGTACAGACGTTCCTTCAACTATATGTGGTACCATTCCTTGAATTATGTGGTATATGGTTTTTGGTTTTGGTTTTATATATTCAGTTTCTCTGAATAAATTTATGCAATAAACATTTTTTTAAAAATATAATTTCTTTAGTTGATACTAACTTTAGTCGATTATAAATATATACTTAAAAATTTACATTTTAAGTGTTCATAAGTCGAATAATGCACAAAAATACCTTAAAATTATGTTGCCACCACTGTGTGTGTGTGTATATATATTGTATTATGGTGGCCAATACGCCAAGCATTGAAAAGCTATAAACAATATATAAATTTTAGTATATTTTTAATATTATTATATATATAAAAAAAACTTAATTTTATATATAATTAAATAATAATAAACAAAATGGCTTCATTCTATATTAGTCATCGCGCAGTATCATCACATTATCGCACATATAAAACAGCTGTGTATTATATAAATTGTGTATGTTTTTAGCTGTTGTATATTGATATATTTTTTTATTATTGTAAATATATTTTGTACTTCTGGATTTTATACCATCACCAAATATTTGTGCATGTGTATGAAGTTGAAAATTCTGTATTTGTGATATTATAGTATTGTCTATCACTTTATCTATATAATATCAAGAGAATAATTAATTAATTTGTACGTGTACGTGAAAAGAAAAAAAAATCATATTATAGCAACAAAACTCCAACACACAATAATATTAGGAATATGTATCTAAATATATATGCGATACGAATAATATCAAATACTCACGTTCACATATTTAGTTACTGTTGGTGTTGTGTTGTTGTTGGTGGTGTTTAATTATATTATACTTAAATATTCATTATAAAATACATATATTTCTACAAGTATTTCATTATTATACGTATATATACAATATATTGTGCATATTGATATTGATGGGTTTGCGTCTGCGTCTATATCAACTCTACACTGTACATCTATATTTTGTAATCTTTTATTGATAATAATAAATTTTACACCGATGTGTATATGGACAACAAAATACATAGTCTATATAGATAATATGCAAATGATAATTGGATAAAAAAAGGCAAAAGAAATGGAAACCATGTCAAACAAACCGATACGATAGATAGATGTAATGAAATGGTGATCAAATTCCACAATTGACCGCATCCAGGATATTTAGCACCCATTTTAAAATAACTCGTTTCATTTAATCATGTCGCAAGAGATCATTCAGTTTTTGCAATCTTTTACTCTATATATTCTGCGGGTATATAGAAATTTCATTCAAATTGGTCAATTCAACAATTTGACATATATTCAAATAGCATGAGTATAAATGATGAGGGAATTTGTTACACCTATTTAATCACAAATATTTCAGTGTTATAACATACATATGCGCAAAAATACATATTCAGGCTGTCGAACACATCGCATACCCTGCACATTGTGCTCCTTCAGCATATCATCCATTCCAATCATAGTGTAGACTTCGTAAACCGTATCCATCTGGAATATCTATATGAAGATTATATAATTGATTTTGATTCTCGATTCGCGTACGAATTTATGCAATCATTCAATAGATGAAATCTATTTTTAAAAAAAAAATTGTCTTATAACGTCTTAATGAGTTTATAATTAATTTTTATAATAAATCATCTTATGGTATATTATAGAGATATATATAGATTTAATTAAGTGTAAAATAAAATAATTCTATTTCTTTCATAATTATAGCATAAAATTACTTTATTATTATTATAAAATATGACAATATGTATTTTTATTTCCTGAATATCAATACGATCGTTAACATTTAGTATACAATCTATGTTTATATGCCAAAAGCAAAACCTTGATGTATCAATTTTTTTGGAAAATATATATTATACGTTAAGTTGTTCAGATAAAAAGTTAAACATTATATAATTTTTTTATAAAAATATAACAATATTTATATTCAGAGTGAGCGTACAATTCTTCAATGGACATAATTCTAAATCGATTTTTTCTTTCGATAGTTTTTATCTTTAAGTTTACCTATAGCTTTGAAACTATTTGAGGAAAATTATACAGCAAATATATTTTTGAGCGATGTTGTAGAGAATAAAAATTTATTGAATTGAACTTATAGTGTGAATTATCTTCTGACCATTTTTGTCCATTATTTAAATCGGTTACACTTTATAACATATATTTTAAATGAATTTAGACTCATTAATTGGTTCCATATAATTTTAAATGAAAAATTAAAATTAATTCTTCCTTTTTCTATAAACAAATTTATAAAAATTTCAGCGTTGATTAAAATTCCTGAACATTAAACTCTGTACCTACTACGCATAAGTTATGGATGTATATTGTTTCTGTGAAGAACAATACAAACTTTTGATTTACTCACGCCAGAATGAATGGACAATTTGACAATTTCGTTTAATATATCTTCCTCAATCATATATTTAAATTTTGACCTATGATAGTCATCTGTGAGAAAACGTATTGTAAATGACCCATATTCGGTTAAATTACTGTGAATATTCTCAAATATAAACGCGTGATTTGGCAATCTTCTATTTAGGTTACCGATTTTTATAATGTCTTGTGGGTTTTTTGTTTATATCCATTACAAAATCTGATTATAGAAAAACGATTCAGTTTCTTTTGTTACACATAATTTGGTTTCTTATTTATTCATTATTATTTTTGAATAAACGTCGTTTTCAAACACTTATAACTTTTAAACTAATTATTCTATAGCAAAAATAATCGGTTGAATAAAACAATAGAAATAAATTCTTATAGTTGTATTTTGTAAACCGAATCCTAAATCAAAAAGTGTCAATTATAGTATTTTTGACTAAAAGAATTATATGTCATACATTCCTGCATAGAATATAGTGATCTAAATTGTTCTTAAATTATATGGTACAGCTTACTAATTCCAGATGTTGACAACTTGTATACAGTATTGAGATGACAAGTAATTTGAAATGTCAAAGTTCTATATATTTAGCTAAGGTTTTACTTTAAATATGTAGTAAAAATTTTAACATTTTAACGAAGAAAAAAATAATTAAATTTTTTAGAACTCGCTAAAAGTAATTTTAAAATATTGTTATATAAACAGAGTGAATAGTGAATGTGCAATTGATGATAATTTTATACAATGAATCATCATATCCTATATATTTTAATATTTATTTATTCAAATTAATTTTTTTTCTCTTTTAAATATATATTGTATTATATAATTTGATTTGTTTCTATAATTTGTTAAATAATATATAAAATACAATTTGAAATGTCATTCAAAATTAACTTTTGTATTTGTTTTTTTTTTTCTTCTTATTCTCATAAATTTATTACACCCACTTTGACATACAAAAGAAAATCAAGAATAGCATGACTTCTTTTATGTAACATTTACCATATTTCAACAGTTTTTTGAAGTAGGTATATGCAAGATATAATACAAAGATATATAAACACAAAGATAAATCAATGAATTGTGTCTATATAGCGGACAAAGGGGATTACATGTAAATATGTATAGATGTGAATAATTCATTTTCGCTCGTTCATCCAATTTTGTTTCTAATGTTGTTTAACATAGGGTAGTGACATCAATAGTGCAGTCTCTATAACTATAGTCTCTGCAGCCCTTTATAAGAAAAAATAGCAATTACATTAATATACTAATGTTTGTGATATTTTTTCATATACTATGGGGCTGGCGACTTGTTAGAGGATGATTACCGGCGACACTACCTTATAGGTTATAGAATTTAGATAAATTTATTGTGTTACGTATGTATATTGCAACAGTCTTTGTGTGTGGTGAGAAATCGAATCGTATAATTATAAAACTGATTAGATATTATTAAAAGTGTATGTTTTAATAAATATTGCTGTTTATATGGATGAAAATCAAGTTACCAAATTATATTTTCTGGAAAATCGAATTCAAAAGATATATATAGCCGATTCTGCAATTGATGACAGTGAAATTTTTGATACTGTATAAACTAAACAAACACAAATGGTATAAAAATCTATACAGTAACAATATTTCATATACAATTTTTCATAAATTGTACGGAAAATCGAGCATATGATTTCAAAGAGTGAAGCGATTTAAAAAATTTTTTTCTACGAACAGATTAGAAATTTATTGAATTTAGATAAATATGTAAGAAAAACATTAAAAATATCAGCAGTCGTAATCCATATAAGTTTTATCCATAATTTAATTTGCTTTCATATACTTTCATATACTAAAAATATCTCATAATATTTTAATTCGAATATACTTTGTTTTTCACGAAACACCCCTATATTGTGTTGTATAGTATACCCTCTTAACATGCGCTGACTCACAAAGTATATACAAATATTATTATTTGAATGTGTTTGAATAAAATTTACAAGAATTTGATTAATTTTAAAATAAAATAAATATTGATTTTTAAAGAATAATTAATTATTTTGCTAAGATGTTATAAGACAAAAGAAGACATAATTATAAATATTATTTTTTTATATCATTATATTCTCTCTAAAATAATATATCATATCATAGCTTAGAAATAAATATAATAACTCATTCATATATGTCTTTCTATTTTATGCGTTGTACATAATTATATCAATGCACAACAGTGTCTTAGATTGTAAAAATTTCAGAAAATTTGAAAATTTTCAAAAACATTATATAATTAAATTAATTTTATTTCATTATTGTTTTTCATTTGCATGCGATGCGAGAAAAACAAATAGAATAAGAATATAATTTATATATATTTTTAATTAACACACGCACGCACACACACACTCAATTTAAATGTCACATCGAAAATTATAAATAAATAATTAATTTTTTTTTTCCTTGTATATTCACAGAAAAATTACACATGCAGATAAACAGGGTGGTTTCGTAGACCCAGATTGTACTCCATATAAATATTAGATAGGCTATTTGAAATTAATTCATTCATGCTGTATATGTAATTAAAAATATGTAGGTAAGTCTATTTATTCTATTTGAAATTTAATTAAAATTCTAAAATTAATATATAAAATGAAATTATATTGAAAATAATTAAATTACAATAATAATTTGATAGTGATAAAAATCCAATCTAAATTCATTACATTGTGTTAATCTACAATGTCAATTCATATTCGTTGCTAAACATCATGATTTATGTTAAAAAAGTTAACTGTATGGATTTCTAGTCACGAGAAAAACATGACATTCCCAACATATAACTAAATTAGAAAATCTATATAAAATATGCATAAATAAACGCACACAGGTGGTGCACAGTGTTCGTGAACTCGAAGTTTACGTGAGAAATTAATTATTTTATAGTGACATTTTTCAGTTGTGTTTGTTTGTTTATGGAATAACCAAAATAAAACGACATCGATGAAAATATGGTATTATAAGTCTGTGCATATCAATTATGGACTAATCATACTCTCATGTGAAGTAATTTACCAATTTGACTTTGTTATGAATGTTTGGTATAAATACCATAAGCTACACTAGGAAAAAAAAGACTCATACTGATTATGATTATAAAGTTAAGAATTAAGAGTGACCCTGTTTCCAGTGAAAAATGAATAATATTAAATTTTGTCGTAATGAATTTATAAAAATTATTTATTGATATTCATATTTATTCGAAATAAAAGTCATGCTATTTATAATAAATTATTCATTTTCCTATAGTTATTAAAATGTGTATAAATGTTGCTGTTGCTGTCATTGTGTTATAAAAAATAAAAAAAAAACCACTTATAACATATAATTTTAATAATATATTAATAATATTACTGCGGTTATTTATACATAAATTATAGATAGTGTACACATACGCACAGTATGTACACTAGATAGACAGGATCTAGTAAGGTCAATCCTTACTCCGTTACTACATATAGTATAAGAAAAGCCTTGAATTTTTATTATTAATATTTCACATTTATTTATTTAAATGTAAATGCTATTTATCTCAAAGCTTTTCATATTCTTATTGGGATTGTGGGATTAGAAAAAAATCCACATTTTATATTTTTATTCTGCTCAGTTTTACGCGTATGGTTACAAAAGATATTTAATAATTTTTGCAGTTTTCTATAAGAGCTAAAAAATTAAATTTTGGAAGAATTTGTGCATATATGGGAAACCTCAACACTATATGCTATTACATCCATATATAGGAATAATTGAATTAATGAAATAAAACCTATCAAAGTGTAATTGTAAACCAATTTGTCAGTTGTAATTGCTACCAGATTGTACTTTTAGCCTTCAGCAAACCTATAGCTAAACGTGCTTACATGGTTATATTCTTCTATTCTATATTTATACAAGACATTGAAATCAACTACGTTAAAAGTATTTAGATAAGAGAAGTAAAATTGAATTTGCATTTGAATTGATTGAATGTGGAATATCTCTTTTATATCTTATTTGTTTTTCAATTCAGAAATGATAATTTATTGAATGTATATTGTTTATCGTTTAACTTGCATATCTTTTGGTCAATATACGGATTTACCGAACGAAGAAATTTGTTTCTGTTCACACTGTTATCAAGTAATTTTTTGATATCTTCTTCTTAAATTGTAATCTGAAGGAAGGAGCAGTGTCTGATGAAAATTACTACTGTACACCACCCATCCAAATGCTTCTGATACACTCTTGATCGGTTTTGCAACATGTGCGCTGTTATGCTGCAAAATAATATTGTCATGTCTATAGGTATATTGTGGACGTTTATATATATTTCTATACTTGACTCAATGCTTATTTTTTGGTTTCCAATGTTACTTAAACTGATAAAATTTATATACATTTATTAAAACTGATTAATTCTATAAACTTCGTTACACATATTTTTTTAATATATATGTACGAATCATGATGACTAATTATCATTAATGAATTATCTAACTTTTACAGTACATTATGTTTAACACCCTGTATCTGTGTATATACTTATTGTTAGAAATAGCATAGATCATTTTGAGTGAATTGTATTTCATTATAAATATTATATATATTTTTTATATAATATATATTTAAAAATTCAACCTTGAATATATAAAGTTCAACTTTAAAGTTTATAATTTTTTTGTACTTGTATATTGTTTTTTTTTTGCTTTATATTTTATAATATCCATTTTCTTCACGTAAATACACTATACAACAGAATCTTTTGTATGCAGCTTCTGTCCCAAAAATAACCGGAATAGTTTTACGAAAATAGATAGCAAATAATTAATTTACGTATTTACAAAAATAATTTTACATCAATATATTGCTGAACGTTCAACAAGTGCATGTGCATAAAATTACTTTTAATATATCGCTGATTAGATTGTTATTTAGTATGGATTTCGTTGACGTCTATACAAAATAGAAATTAGTTTCATTGAACTAAATCGGGTGAATAAAGTTGAAGCAAATAGATTTTTAGTTCAATAAAAATTCAGTGGTAATTGTCTTGGAATTTGACTTAGGAAACTTATAGAATACACCATTATGACGCTTTAAACGTTATTTTATTTGTGAATAATATACCATACCTTTGGAATCGTAAAAACAAATGATCAGTATTGTTTTGATTTTTGATTTCATCAAACTAACTTCATCTATGGTTCAGCACATTTACGCTCAATTTCTGTTTCGTATTCATCACCAATTATTTTTAAGAAATTATCGTTACATCTAGCATTTTTAATAATCAATTTAATATATTAAATTAGATTTAATTAGTTGGTCGCACGCATTAGTCAATGGATTTGATGTGAAACGAACTAAAATATTTACTTTTCCTAGTATATGCAATATTTTTTCAGAACTGTTGTTTTTGATATACCAATTTTCATAATATTTCTTACTAACTTTAACGAAATCACGCATTATTTGGATGTATCTTTGTTAATCGTTGTTGATGATCGGCCTGGCAGTCTTTGAAAAATTAGCGGTTTTAAGCGATTCGGTAGCATTTTTATCAATTTTAAACTAAAATGTTGGTTCTTTGTCCTTTATACATTGTTCGACCGATACACAAAAATTACTGCCACTTAATGCACCTTGCATTTTGTTGGACTTGCACCAAAGAAAATTTTATATGAAATATTGACTATTTATTAAAATCGGGTCACAATGTCAATAGATCTATATGTTAGAAAATCATTCGGGTCATTTTTCGGACAGAGCTTGTATAAAAATATGTAGGTTTTGTTAGGTATCAATATAGAAAGAAACAAAAATAACGTATAACATTAATAAATCTAATTTGTTCAATATAGCAGCGTACGTTAACAAAGAAATAATAGAATGATGTTAATATATTTTGTATTGTAATAGTATGATATTGTGAAACACACATAATACAGAATCCTATAGGCAAAGGTATATGTCTCATAACAAATTAATTTTTGGCAAAAATTATTGACACCAGTCCTATAATTGCTTTTATATATAAAAGCGCATATTGTAGTCCATACATTTGCAATTAATTATTTCAGAACTATTGTTACACAAAGTTATAATAGGATAGATATTTAAATTGTGTTTTCTAAATATATATTTTAAAAATTTTACTTTAAATATATTAATATATTTTTTGTTTGACTTTAATTTATGTGTGTGTGTATGTGTGTGTAATTGTAAATTATTGATGGAATCACAACTTGCAAAATCTTGTTTATTTATATATTGTTATAATACATGTGTGTACATGTACTACATATTAGATAAACTATCTATCTATCGATCTAACTATCTATACGATATTAAACCATCCCAATGTGAGTGAGTGTGAATAAACAATGGTAAAATTATAGAATTACAAAAAAAAAACTGAATCCAAACGAGTATTAAATAAAACACAATTGAAAAACAAGAATAATGTACTCAATCATATATACTTGAATTTGATGAAGGATTACATAATTCCATATAAATATTGTATATATTTTTGGTAATTATAATTTTTCTGGTTCTGTTATTTTTTTGTTATGTTTTCTTATAAGTATTACGTATTCTTTTACATATGTATTTATATTTTAGATTTCTTTATATATTTCATAGTTCATTTCTTGACATATTTTGTGATTTTATTAATTTTTTTTATACTCATATACAGGGTATTCCAGATTGCCTGTGATTGCCATATACAATCACTAATGAATTGCAATCTTATAAATTGAAATTATAATTATAAAGACTATATACAATTTGAAGTTATGCGGTTTTCCTGATACTTAAAGGATTTATCAAACGGTAATAATTCAATCATAATTTACTTAACCAATACCAGCGTCAAGGACGTCATTCACACGAATTTATATATCACAATTTATAAATCGAAACAACGAAGTGTCTGATTATATGGAAACATTGATGTATTTTACCAATTAGACTATATCTACTTTTATGATGTGTGCAAGACACATATCAATTGCATAAAGAATTTTTAGTCATGTAATGTTAGGTAATTTTATACATTAATTAAATGTATATATGTACTCCAATGGTGCAATCAAATTCAGTAAAATCAATCATCCTATTGATGGATTTTAAATTATTTGCACAATGTAGATTCTATCACAATTTTTTGTTCAACTCATATGTCTGTTCTTCCGTCTACTCATAGTGTGATGGTTTGACATCACTGATTGATGTGTAACGAATATCTTTGAAATTATATGGTGGTCGACGCGTTGTTCATTTATAGTGAATAAGTAACAATATCAGATAAAATTATTTGAATTAAGAAAATATCTAATGGAAACATAATTGTACGAATCAAATGTTGACGGCTATGTTTTATTTTCACCTGAATGTGTGTATATTTAAAGTTTGGCATAATTATCAAATCGTTTTACTCCAAGTTTAGTTTATGACATTTATAACAAACATTAAGAACAGTCTATTTGGTAAATTACTCACCGTTGTAGTATATATAAGAATTCAACAATGTTGATATGAAATTATAGAAATGTAAATACTTCCTTAAACACATTATATGTTTATATGAGTAATTAACCCATTAGGCGGTGCATGCAGGCATTGTTAATTTTTTAAGTAACGTCCAACACCGCATATTTTCAAAGATATACGTTTTATTTTTATTCCATAAACGTAAAATGTACACGTGACAAATGTCTGTATAAAAAATAAATACCGAAATATTTCACATGTAAATTTCTGAAATTAAATATGGCATTTTATTATTGATTATAGCATGAATAAAATGTGCCACTGATTGTTGTAATAGGAAATAACATGACTTGATGGTGTTCGTTTTTTTTTTTCATATACGTTGAATATTTAAGAGCGATATAATTTTCAAAAGTATAACGATAACATTTGAATATTAACATAAATGTGTAATTTAATTTTAAAAATCAATGTTCCGTTTGGCAAATTTATGGAGCAAAATTGCATTCAGTGACTGTAGGTTCATTTCTTATTAAATGGTTATACTTTTATAAACAAATTATTATTGTTGGCAGAGTGTAAATTATCCTCATGCAAATAAAATGACACTCCATTACTTGCACTCCGCATATCTTTTGAAATATTTAAAGACCTGCCGTTATGATGAAAGTTACATTTAGCACAATAGCTATAGTCAATTTTTGTTGCCAAAATTCAGGTGAAAGGTGAGTGAATTGAATTTGTGATTTGACGCCACTAGAAATTATTTTCTTTAATGATTTGTTAAATCATTGGTCTATGCGGATAACAAAGTTAGGCATTAGAGGGGATCATAATACGCGCATCAATAACGAAATAGCCGCTCTAATTGGTGGAAAATCGGGTGACAAGTTTAACTAATCTAATGCACCATATTATATGTTGCATGGTTCTTAAATACGAAATTTATATAATAGTTACGAAATTTTAGTTTTTCTCTAAATACCAGCATAAAAAATTTGAAACGCATATCAGATATGACATGTGCATAGGTAATGAATAATGATATTATAAATAACAACACTGGAAAAAAATTAAAATGAAAACTGTTAACTAATATTGATTTATTTTAGCTATACCGTACTGGGTATTTATGTGCACACACTTGCCATATATTATGCGCTGTAAAATTCTGGGATATATTGTACTTATACTATTTGTATATATATACCCGTATATATGGTAGTTGACGCAAACTCTGCTGATGTGCTAAAGCAAGCAAGGTCATGGTTGAAATAAAAATATTATCATGATAAATTTTAAATAGGTATGCAAAATTTATAGAATATTCTAGAATTTACATACCCATTCATTTTTTGGTATATATTATATGTTTGGAAAATGTTTTCATTTTATATGTTTGGAAAATGTTTTCATTTATATGCATACGGCACAGCATACCTATATTCATATTCAAATATATGTATATAGGTCTATATAATTGAAAATTGTCATAGAAAATCGCTTTTCTACTTGCGTATACGCTATTATTATTAATATACATCAGAAATGTGAATGTACAATATATCCTTATATATATTAATTATTCTGGAATTTTATGTCAAAATTGTAGAAATAAATATATATATTATATATCCTGTACATTACATATGGGCAAGGATGTTTGTTAAATTCCATAGAATTTATTCTTATATCGTTGAAAACATTATGACCTAATTTTTTAATTATTACCTATAGATTTAATCAACATTTTATTGTATATATTATCCTATGTAAAACATTTCAAGTGGAAATTTTCCAATTGATAGATTGACTCAAATTATATTTATGTTTCTTTTACTTATATATTTACAACCTGTGTCCCATAATAAACCGGAATGGGTATGTAAACCATAGAACATGTAGCCCAACCTCTTAGTATTTTTTTGCGATTATGTTCTGTGAATGTTCCTAATAAACAAACTGTTACAATTTCCAGACATATTACATTCAGCATAGAAACAAAAATATAACACATAAAGTTACCGCTGTTTTTGTGCATCGTTTTTAAAAAATTAATAATAACAACAAAAAACCAACATTAAATTTTGTTTTAAAATTGGTAAAAATGCTACTCAAACGTTTGATTTTCTTAAAATCGTGTGGTGATAATTATGTGTGCTAAAATCACAATCATTTAAATGGCATAAATGATTCACAGAATGTAGAGTAGTTTTAAGTGATAATGAATGTCCATCGGTCGACCATCTGAAGCAATTTAATGAAAAAACCATTGAAAAAATGCATGATTTCGTGAAATTTTTACCATATTCACTTACTTTAACTTCCTATGCGACTGATTTCTATTCGCTATAACTTCATTTGGCTATGAAAGAAAACCGTTTGGCATCAGTTGAAGGCATCCAAAAGGCAACGACCACCCGTCTCAACAGCATACGAATCACAGACATAAAAAAATCATTTGATTTACTTGTTGAATATGAAAATCGATTCGTATTTCAGTTGATGGATATTAAGTTTGATTAAGTGTAATGGTTTTTGTAAAAATGTAATATTTATGTTAGTGTTTTTTTAATCCTTTCCGGTTTATTATGGGACAGACAGGGGTGTACATTGTATCTATTTTACTATATACTCTACATTTTATACTATACATTATAATATTGACATTGTGCAAATTGCATGTTCTTATCAGGTTTTTCGATAATAAATTAATAATTTAAATAACTCTGTATATAGAAGTGATTAAGATTCCATCTCCATACAACATCTATCTGTTTATATAAAAAAATTGCTGAATTATTCAATATTTTTGAAATATAATTTTAATTAAAATACTAAAAACAAAAGAAAAAAGAATGTAATATTGACTTTTTGATATTGTTTTGAATAATTCTATACTGAAATTTCCATATATAAACATTATAAAAACGCAACACACAATACTCGTATTCTTGTTATAAGTATATTTGTTTTGCATTATTAATTTATGAAAAAATATTATAACAACTATAAAAAATACAGTCTATTATATAATTATGTAGGTAATATTGATTATTTTTAAACAAAAGATGGAGTAAATTTAAACAATAATGTATTTATTAAACATGGTCGTTTTTATGTTGTTGTATAACATACAATATATTGATTCATTATTATACAAAATACACACATAACATATTGTATGACAAAATGTAATAAATATAAAATCCATTTTTTTTCGTGTTGATCTAATATACACAATTGATATTAAAATGACAACAAAAAATAATATGTTTTTTAACATATATATTCGAGTAAGTTATAAATTTATATTTTCATATAACATATAGGGTTTAAAAATAAACTGTGTTGTGAACAATGCAATTTTTATTATCTGCATCTTCTAATTTTTTAAAATTGTTTTCTATCGCACGATCTTTATCATTCACCGCAACTGTATGCGACGCATTCTTTTCTTTTATCTAATAAATTCCTGGAACCATTCAATGCTGTTTTGCTATATATAAAGCATAAAAAGTTATGCTTCCCAGCAAATGATGTTTGTTCGTTCGATTCATGATTTAACAAACTAAAAATAAATATTGTTTTTAATATAGTTTTAGCTATTTGCTTATTTACTTACTGAAACCGAATATAGAAGAATAAGATGGACTCAGAGAAGAAAACGTTGACCAACCTTTAGCTAATTTTGTCTATTGATAGATATTTAATTTTTATCTTCCAATGACGTGAGCGGGGAGTATTTCAATGTCGAAAATAATAATTAATCTCTTTCATTTAGGACTTTGTTTTCTAGATAAATCGCTAATAATTTATTTCGATAACCTTATCGTTAATACACAATATGTCTGAATTGCAAGCAGAAATAATTTAACGCTGTTTTACAATTGAATTCAATTTTCGTTCAGAATTTTCAACTTTTGTTCAATTTTCGGTATGGTTTTCAATAAAATTTGAAAATTTAAATTAAACCGGATTTTTTGTAGAGAATATACAATTCTTAATTTAGATTATAAATATAATTTTGTTTTATAACTTGTTTCAATTTCCACTTAAAATTATTTCGTCAATAATTTCGCATGAATGTTTATTTTTATTCTATTTTATTTTAATGTTTTGTTTGTTTCCTACAGCTATGTACATGTTTCTTTTTTTAACTGAAATAAGAGAAACAGTTTAAAAGTGTTTGAAAACAAGGTACAAAAATAGAAACAAAATTTAAATGAATATAAAATTATTTGAAACAAAATAAACCAAATGGTTTGCACATAAATGAAGATGATTTCAAAACATATAAATATTGTCTTTCAAACATATAAGTTTTATTCTATTTGAATTCTAACCATATGAATCAAGAATTCGCAGAATTACATTTTTTTTTTGGTACTGTTATTCTGTATCATTTGACTCAATATTAGACAATTACAAGATACACCTTCTCATATGACTCGTATCCAGATCAAAATGTAAATGTGAATCATGCGAATGACGAAGAAATCTGAAACGATATTGTTAGTAATCCATCCATATCCTGTAAATAAATTAAAACTTATATTTCATGTGCAGAAACAATTTAAATCTATAACAATAGCAGCTGCACATTTAGGTACAAGTTTTAATTCCACGAGATACATATTATAGTTACATTTTTGTAATTCCTTTTTGAGAAAAATATGGAATTATTGATCCTGTTTTTTTATTTAAAGTGAATATATAATATAATCCAAAATTCACACATATATGGTCTGAATATAATCCTCTCATCCATAGTAAGTTCATATTACCAACAATTTATTGTATATGCCATTGAATTCTTCCAAACAAATCTTTCTAGATCGACCACTGTTAATTTTGTCGAATTATGAAAATATTTATTTCACATTTGTGGATTTTTATATTGTATGATTTGTAATTACCATATCCAATAAGAGTAAGAGAATATTTATATATTTTCAAATGGATTGGTAGTAGTACCAATATGCTGGACCAGTCCAATCTGCCAATTTTACTCCAATGTAGATTGAGGTCATATATGATAAGTATATATAACATATATATATAAAAGTTATAATGGGGTGATTCACAATATTCAAAATTGCCATAAAACATAAACAAAAACGATTCTAAAATAGTAATTACAAATTCAAATTCAGCAATCAATACTTCGGCGTTACATTGAGATCATTGCACATACATTTTTAATAAACAGCTAATCGTCACTTACCATATACTCTTCAAGACTTTTCACTTTAACACTAACAAACAATAATTATAATAATGCATAATTATTTTTCTAATGTATATTTTTTCAATAACTCTCGGAATACTCGGAGTAAAGTCAGTTTAATTACGTCCCCCTACAAATGTTTCAAATATTTCATATATAATCATTTTATTTTATAGTACAATAAATTTCTGCAATAAATTATGTTTTTGTATAAAACTGCCTCTATTTTACAAATGTGTGACCTTCAATTTTTCAATGAAATCATGTACTTCTACTTATATACCCACTCTTATCCAATATATGAATTTCTATATATAAATAAAATATTTTGTCGCAATATATATATTAAAAAGTAGTTGCAAAATGCACATGAAATGTTTATACATAAACGATTTCTATACCAATATAATAATGCATTATGGTATTAGGTTATGTATACAAATATTTATACATAGTTTATATTTAATATGTTTTATGTTTCGCAGCTCCCAGCAGCAAATTTATATATATATTATATGTTTTACATATAATTCTGTGTATGGTATAATTAAATTGTACAATGAAAATACCACTAGCGATCAGGTCAATGTCAAATAAACTGCATATATATACTGAATATAAATATTGTATATATACAGAACATGCATTATACATGGGCTCTGTATATAATAATATAAATTTTATGTGTATGTATGTTGTGTTGTTGTAGTGAATATAGTGTAAAATGCAAACAGAAGAATGCAGTTTCACAAATGTTTAGCGTGCAGAGAAAAAGTGAAGAATATACAATATGTATATTCATGTTCATATTACATACGAGTATATATCATATATTCAGTGCAGTTTATATATATTAAATAAATCTAAAACTGCATATTGCTGTTGTTGTATATTATATATTTTTGCTTTAACATCTGCTGCTATCGAGACTGATGATTTTATACAGGTTGACCTATTTTTAGCTGCATAACTGGGAAATTCCCCATTGTTACCATAGTTACAACTGATAATGGTTTTAAGAATTAGATAGTTTTTATATAAGAATATATGACGATCGGCTTATATGTTATTTATATATTGCAGAAATTGAAAAAAAAAATGAAAATTCAAATATACAAATGCTTCTTTGTCACAGTTATAATATTTCGGAATTGTATATTAGATTTTGTATTTGGTTAATATTTGAGCTGTATACCCTATATGGTTTATAAAATATACATACTATTTCATAATTATATAAAATTAATTGTTTTCATGCATTTAAAATCGGTATTATATTCATATAAAATGTATATTACCCTATCTATAATATAGCGACACAACGAGTACGATATACGTATGTTATAATTGAAATAAATTGAAAAATATGTATATTATACATTAATTAGCATAAACAAGGTTTTATTAATTTTATATGTTGCAAATAGTATATAAAATGTAAATTCATTTTAGCCATTTATACAAATATTGAATTTTAAATTCGATTTTCACACTGAAATGTCGGTATAATTAAAATAATGTTAATATTGTGGAATTTAATTTAAATATAATTTGTTGAAATATATTCTACAGAGCTGTTCAATGTCTATATATAACTATATAACTCAGTCAAGCTGAAATACTGCATAAATATTTTATAAACTGCTGCAAAACTATTGCTGCAGACAATTAAAGTAAAAGACAACTAAATTTTATTTATTTACTTTTTACTTACTGCATGGCATTAAAATCCAGGTACGATTTTAGCCTTCCCCAGCACGCTTCTCCAACTGGACGTATCTGCAGATACCGTCCTTAAGGTCTTCCAGCTCTTGTTCTTCCTTTCTTGCCCTCGCCACCGTAATCTATTGATTTTAATTGTTCTGACAATGTTTGGTTGACCGGACCAAATAGGCCACGTAGTATCTTTCGTTCAAAAATCTATACTGAGTATGTATATATTCAAATAAAGAACGAACTAACATAAAATTATTATGTGGCGTGCAAAAATATGGACTAGAAAATTCATAAGAATACCGAGTAAGAAAGACGAGTGCCGAATTACGTAGAAAATATTATACGACATCCTTATAATAGTGAATTCTATCCTTATAGTATCGCCTCCATTTAAGCTGCTTTAAAGAATTTTAAGATATAGAGTTATTGGTTACACTTCACCTCCATAAAAGCAATTCTTTTGCTGCACATTTACAAAATCTACATTCAAAATTTATCTATTGATGTTAGACCTATATCCGTAATCACTCGCATGAACCTCTCTCTGAGCCTGTTTCTCTTTATTTTCAGGCAGATCTTTGAAGTTTTTCAAATTAAATAACATCCCAAAAGTTCTATTGATTTTCTTAAATCTGAATGTTTGCTCAATGGCTTAGTTTATACTATCAATATATATGTGTCATAATCGCAGTAATTTTATTATTATAAATCCTGTCGTTATTGAATTGATTACATCTTCCAATGGCAAATGATGTTAATTCCCTATATATATATTTTTATGGTACATTACAAAGTTACTTTTCAATGTTTCTTTACTGATTAACTTTTATGTGATTTTGTTATTGCAAATGATCATATCTATTGATCACTTCATAGCTTTTGGTATTTCCAGGATATAGAGACGCTGTATTGGAATGGGTTTTTCAGCCGGTTGATTTTTTCCTACTTTTCTTCCTTTCCTTACTTAATAATACTTATTATCTTTAACTTTTCCTTTGTAAAGTGAAACAATTTGTGATTTATTTCTAAAGACCAATAATCAGGATGTGATAGTTCCAGACCGCAGACTGTTGTACAATATATACGTTTTATATAGAAAAATTGGTTCTGCGATGTCGCTATAAACGTGCAAAATAGTATTTTTCCAAGAAAACTAAAATTATAATACAAGTATATTTATGTTATATAGCAACATTGTCCTAATTTATAGTTTATATAATGTTTTTATTTTGTTTACACAAAGCTTTCATGGAAAATTCAATGTTTGTGTTATGTTTGTTCTTGTTTGTTTATTTTTACATAAAAAATGTTGACACGTATAGAAAATAAAATGTTGTTTATAAATGTCAAGTGCAATTTCACCAAAAAAACAAATATCCTACAATATATTTTCCCAACTCCACGCACACACACATATAACAATATATTTATATATAAGTGTTGTTGTATTTGTATATATAGTATATAAAAGCTTTCTTTGTTGGAAAAATTGAAAACTCTTTGTTGAAACCACGCCTCTTGTGAAATAATATCTGGTTATTTTCCATTGATTGAGCTCCAGTTAGAAAATAAAAATACAATTAATTATAATATGAAAAATATAATATCAATTAATTATTATTTTCTATTTTTGCACTCAAATAATTAATAAATATATATAATATATTGTGTGTGTGTGTATCAATAAATAAACAATATTATTTAAATTATTAATTAATATACCTATTTGAAAACAAAAAAATTTTCCTGTTTAACTGTTTTTCAAAATTTATCTATTCAATCATAAAATACACAAACGCGCACACACACTGTAAATAATATTATTGTTCTTTTTATGCTGTTGCTTCTCTGTATTTGTTTCTGCGTATACGCATAATTTAAAAAAAAAAATGAAGTAAATATATCATGTAAATGTTATATACACAAACACACAACAGAGATCGATAAATAATATAGAATGCAATTTATTTGATCATCATCACATACGGATCACGATATTTTTGTGATTTGATTTCATTTTAGCATAAACAATTTTCTTATTTAATATAATTAATTTCCAAATAATTAAATTTTTAAAATAAATTGTACAATTTCAAAATAAAAATTGTTCGTTTACCACATACAAAAATGAAAATCAACATTTTTACTAGAGCTATATTAGAGAGTAGAAAATCCAAGTTCACTGTCAAGGTCGAGAGTATAAATGTAACATGCGCGCAACCTGCATAATGGAATATACCATACTATCAACATTTGTGGTATGAATGTATATATAGAATGTATATAAGAATATTTATGTGGGTTTTTAAAATTGTTTATATTGTGTGAGTGAGTTTGAGTGTGTGGTTTTATGTAGCTTTTCTTTTGTATATATATATATACTGCTGCAGTGGAATATGTGGATGAATATATACTGTGGAATATAAATTATTATAATTCCATGTACTACTCTATATAACATATATTATATATCTAATTATTATATAGATAATACATATATAAAAGAAATAACGCAGGTATGTGTGAAAATGTAAATAAGAAACAACACTTCCTGCATACAATTTTCATGTGTGTGAATGTATATAATATGAATATTTTTATATAAACATAAATATAATTTGTGTATACTTAATTTCATTTAATTTTTTATATGTACAATAATAACATGTGAATTTTGTGAAAACGTACAAAAAATAATTATTTAATTATTTTCATGCTATTAATATTATTATTATTATTATTATTATTATTATATTTTTAACATAATAATAATTTTTATATTTAAGTAGAGAAGGTCAAATTAGTATATTATTTATGTATAGATAGAGATAGAGGTATATATTGTTATATTTATATTGTTCAATTGGTGTATTGTAAAATTGTTGTTTATAAATGATTGGTATATACAAACATAGGTAAGTTGTTATACGTTTTTATTATTATTTTTAAACTGTAATCTTATCAAAAGTAATGGTATTAAAATAGAAATATTTGTTATTAACTATTATCGTTTTTAATTTGTTTTTTTTTATATCTTATCTAGTTTTAGTTGTTTTTTTTTTTTTTATTTATATTCAATTATATGCTAATATACTGTATACAAATATAAAATGTGTGCGAGTGTATTTGTTTATGTATATATAGATATAGTAAAATAGAGGAAAATTATCAGATGAAACATTAAAATTTGTAAGAAATCAAAAAAAATTGCCTTATCGTCCGTCAAACTTTAATCGAATAAACACAACCGATGAATTTTGCAATGAAAAATTATGTAAAAGTTGTTATATGTATAACCAATTAATTATCCACTATCCGGGTACTTTCCGAACCTACCGACTGCACTGACTATTTGGGCTATTGTTCCTATATACAACAAGTCATACCACCACAATCGCACTTCTCCTACGGCTTAACTATATAATATTTCAGTGAAGTTGGTAAATTACTCGCCGTGTCTGAGTATATAACAATGCATCAATTTAGTCTGCACTCATATGTCGTTGGAAAAAATGCTGCATATTTGTAAAAATAAGATTTGGATTCAATAAAAAAAGATAAATATTGATAATTCAGTTAAGTAATTTAACATAAAAATCTACTACCAAATTATCAATTTAAAATAATATTTAAAAATGAACAAGATAGAGGCAGCTGTTCTCCTATATACTCGTAATATTCCAGAAAATAATGAAGTTACTATTGCTATACATTTGCTACTACAATCAAATGGCCTTATAGGTAATGGTATACAAAAAACAACATTAAGTTGAATGAAAATAAATGAGTATACATATTAACTTCAACAATAGAAGGATGAATCCTGTTTTGATTATCATCAATCAACGTAAAATAACTAGGTATGACACTGGCACCAAAATTACGTTGGATTGTACACGTTAAAACGAAAAGAAAGAAATTGACATCAAATTTAGAAATAAGTATTGGTTGCTTGGAATGATATTCTGAACTATCAATTCATAATAAACTAATAATGTATGATATTAAAATCAGTATATGGACCAACATCGTACAACATGAACGCCATTCAGCTGCTCGACTACAATGCTTTAAACAGGCTAAAAATAAATAAACTAAGTGATCTAGTGCAGTGAAAATTTTCAAACTAATGTGAATTAAATTAAATTAAATAAAATAAAACCACATGCATATAGAGTGGAATAATAATTATTTAAAGAATCATCAAAAATCGTTTATGCAATCAACCCACTGGTTTCGTTTCGCCCACATTCAACTGTTAAAAATCCGGCTACTTATCAAGAATTTTATTAATATTTATATTCCGGATAATTTGTTTCGTACATTTATGCGTATTAATATTGATGAAAAATTTTCTTACGCAAATAAATAATAAAATTCCAGATAAATAGAATTTTCAACAACTTTGTATGTGTGTGTGTGTGTGTGTATGTGTTGTGTATATTTATAATGTTGTCGGATCTTATATTTTAATGTAATTCCATGGTAAAGCTTTTGTATATTATTGTTATTTATTGAATGCGATAAAAAACAATATGACGAAGAAAAAAATATGAATGAATGTATACATATTTTCATTTTGTGAATAATTCCACAGCAATGTTTAGTATATATATTTTCTATGTATATACATCGCACATACGTGTGATCAATCAAGCCTTTGTCACAGGCCTCGCTGTGTATACATATGTAATTTCTAAGCTCATATTCTTGTAAACACACAAATACACATTATAAATAATAAAATAAGGAAAAAAATAAAATCTACATTTAAATGTATATAACGTTGAAATCTTATATATAAAAAAAAAATTCTAACGCGCATGTTTTACATATACAATACATCGTTTGTGTATGTATTTTGGAAATGAAAAATATTGTTTTGATATAGTAAAGCTTTTTTTTTTTTTTTTGTTAATTTTCAACTATTTCTTTTTCACTTATTCATTCATTCATTGTCATTTGAAAGCGCTTGGAGGAAACACACGTTTTTTATTTTTGTACGTATATATTTATGGTGAAAAATAAAGCACAACAATTTCATCGGCCATCATTTTCACCGTTTCAAAGTGTGTATGATATTTATTATAATATAAAAAATATAATATATTTACAATATAAAAATTCGTTTACACATACAATATCTATTATTATTTAAATGCTACAGTATTTGAAAAACGTAACCGATACATTCATACATTATTCAGTCATAGGAAAAAATTACGCGTTGTTTTTAATATTAAGAAAAAAACTAAAAAATAAAATAATAATAAATTAATAAAATTAAATAAATTGTTTGTGTGTGTGTGTGTGTGGTAGTGTCCATAATTAATTAATTGGGTAATGATAATTTATAAATTATAAAACAATTTTTTTTTTTCTTTTAATTTAAATATTAATAATCATTTAAACATTTTATTATTTAATTTAATTTGGACAAATTGCGTCGTTTTATTTATGTTTTCTTCTTAAATTTACATATACACATACATCTCGTATATAGTGTGCATTTTTTTTTTTTTTTTTTTTGTAGTGTGTTAACTTTTTATTTATATTAATTTGTATATTCTAATACGAAATTTTCCATTTTTAAACAACAATGAATCAAATAACAATAAACATCTTCTGTTCTATATAAAGTAGTTCTATGTAATCATTTTTAATGCGCTTCGCGGTGAAATTTTTAATTTTCTTCATTAATATATATTTAACAATAAATAATAATAATTAAATAAAAAATGTTTATACATATGTGTGTGTGTATGTGTGTGGGTGGACATATTGAAAGGAAACATATGTGGGTATGTATATAAAAAGAAAATTAAATAAAAAATAAAGAAAATTTATTCTATATATATTTTCAATTTTTCCGATAAAATTTTATTGAAATTTTTTTATGTGTGTGTATTTGGTTAAATTTTTGTGTCAATTTAAATTAAATATATTTTGTAAAATTATTAAATTTTCCGATAATAAATTAATTATTATAAGAAAAAAAATGTATGTATTTTAATTAATATAATTATTTTTATGTTCGTGATTTCATCATTTGATGTGAAACATTTTTGTACTGTTGTATATTGGAAAATTTATTGTAACGTCGCAATTTATTTTAATATGGCATAACATGGCGTAACACAAATAATATTATATTTGTATATGTAAGTGAATGCGGTAGATATATACAGTGAAAATGTATTAACTAAAAAAGTGTTAAAATATATTTTACATTTGTATTGTTGTATATGTATTGGTTTTCTAATTTTTTTGTATATAAATTAATTTTTTCCTAAACAATAAAATATTATTTTTTAAATAAATTACGAGTATATAAATAATAATTTTGGTGTTAATAATCAAATGACAATTTTTCCTATAAAATACTAGTATTTGCATAATAATTTTTCTACTTTTATAGTGTATTATTTATTTTCTATATATATTATTATATTTTCTTTTTATCTTTTATTATTTCTATATTTTATATCAAAAGCTTTCTTCATATTGTTTAATGTCGTTTTTTTTTTCGATAAATAAAATAAAAAAGCTTATCGAAATGGTTTTTGTTACGGTGAAAAAGTTTTAAATTAAATCATAAAATTTTTATGGAAAAATACAGCAAATTTTTAACTGAAAAATTGAAAATTTATTAACAAAAAACCACGTATATTTATATTTAATGTGTTAATGTTATGTGTATATGTATTTTTTAGAACATATTGCCTTCCGTTTTGAAATTCAATCAATTTTAACTTTAAAAAAACAGTGCTTCTATATAATAAATATAAACTTTTTCGTTCTCAAATTATTTATTTATTTTTACATATAAAATACAATATAATTCCCAGAGATAGTCAAGAATATCTGCTGCATTCATGCTGTGAAGTAATTACCGAAAATAAGAGAAGTATTTCTCAGAAGTTCTTCGAAACATTTGAATGGACATGCACGTTTTAATGGAATGCATTTTGAAATGCTTCCATGGTATTTATCTAGAATCTCTGATTTGGAAAAACACTAACAAAACCCTTACGTTTATTTACATATAAATATTCTTATTATTGGATACAACCAACATCTGCATTACCCTAAGCAGTGTCGTACCGTGAAAAAAGGTTCCTAATCTTTGTATGGACCAGTTATTTATATGCAAATACCTATAGTTTTAATAAATAATTTATGGAACAAATTCTATAGGTGAACGCAAAGAATTAAATTTTCCGGAAAATGTTTCTTTGTTATATGATTTTTGCAGTATTTTAATTATTAATGTAATTACAAATTTTGTTACATTTTCTGTAAATTTAAACAAATTTTTCAATAAATGCCATAAAAAGAGATTTTCTAAATTGAAAGTTTGTTCTAAAAACTATAACGTATGTTTGCATGTGCAATTTTACATCCGCAAATATTTTTTTTGTAAATTGTTTAAATAAAGTACAAATTTTCACCCAAGTAATTGAGGATAAAAGAGGATTGTTTTTAAATTTTTATTAACTAATTGTTTAAAATTAATAATTAATTTATTAAAATTGGTCTCGAGATAAAGTGTTCGGATATTAGGAATTATAGAAAATATTTACCCAATTACCGACCAGTAAAATTCTTATGAGTTAAGCAATAATTTGTTATTTCTATATATTAAGTCATTGATAATTTTATATGATATTCTAATGAATAAATATTTACAAATGGTATATGAATTACGAGTAAATAAATACGAGATCAAGAGAAATTAAAAAGTTATGGACACTAAAAATAAATTAGCGGAAACAAAACATCACAAACTAAAATTAGTGTTTTAGCTGTTTAACTGAATTTATATAAATAATAAGCGGAGCAAAATCGAAGCAGGTCACAGTAACTATATTTTATTGGATTGTAAACAATAAATAATTGATATAAAATTATTTTCAAGCAGTTACGATAACAGAGTGGCCGGAATTAGGATTCTCTACTCTATATGCGAGTATGCATAGGGTAGAGTAGAAGAGTCGAGTTTATTCCATTATCAGATTTTTTCTTATTTGACATTGTAATAAAAAAATGATATATTTTAATATATATACAGTAAAATTATGCATTTAAACTCACCCATCTAATTAAATACTCTATGTATATAGGAAAATTTTGTAATGTTGTATATATTTATAGCAATTATAATATATAGTTAACCTTCAAAATGCATTTATTTTATATGCAAATAAAATATTATTAATAAATATTCACAATATTTATAATACTTTGTTCTAATACAGTAAAATTATATCATTTAAGATGATTATTAATAATTGTCGATTATATTATTATTATATTGTATTTATTTGTTTATATATAGGAAAATACACTATATTGTGTTTTATGTATGAGTAAGAATATGATATATAAATTTTCTAACTTTAAAGTCGATATTCATATGTATTGTACAATATATTATTACATTACATATATAGTTATATGAAAAAATAGATTGAGCTGCAACTGCGTGCGCATAAATGTACTTTTAATGCGACATAAATGTTACGTTTTCAATGAATTAAATAGTTGCATTCCATATACAAATACATAATACAGAAATGCATATAGTTGATAATGGTGGTATAAATAAAAATAAAATCATTTTCATGGTCAAGGTAACAATATATTATAAAAAGATATTATCCATAAACACAATGTAAAAATATAGTTTCTGTATAGTTTATAAAGATATTTTTTTCTCTGGATAGATTCCAATCTGCAATATATGTAACACATACTCGTATATATATAAATATAAGTACCGTCAAGTGATTATATAATATTTATTGTATATTCTTTGATTCATTTCTTGATCTTATAATTTTGTATAGTGTTTGTATTTGTGTGTGTGTGTACATTATATATTATTTATTAAAAATCTTGACAATTTCTAATAATAATAATATTTATTTCTGTGATATAAAAATACAAGTTTATGACACCGTCGATAAAGCATTAGCACAACCAGGACTTTCATTTCAAAGAATTGATATAGTTATATGAATGTGTATACCAAACCGAATGAATACATAAGTCGGACTGATATATTGTTTGTTTATTATAATATAATAATAATTTTAGTCCTACATTGATTGATATAAATATGAGTGGTCAGAATAGAAAATTTTCATCATATAGCAAAGTTGTAGGTGACGACGTTCCATATTGAATATTGTGTTTATAAATTTTATTGCCATAAAAATAAGTTACAATTATTTTACTATATGGAAATCTAAGTTTTAGTAATTTCAATGTAAGAATTCCTTATAAATATTATATGGAATATAGGTATGTAAAAACATAAATGTTGTACGTCGTCGTAAAATATGATAAAATCTATCGATTGAAAATTTTAAGTTTATAGCTCGAGATGAATACTTAGAGAAACGAATTTTCCAAAAAAAATTTTCACCCTTCCCACAATTAAAATTAAAATTGGAATTGTTAAAAAATTATTTATTCGATTAAAAATTTTAACAGAAATGTCGTGTTCTAACGATTTGTGTAATTATATAGGTGATGCTGCCGCAACCATTCTTTTCCGGTTGATTCTACAGATGTGTGTAATTTTAATAAATGGTTACTGCTATAGAATATAATTTATCCAATTATCGTAAAAATTTGAGCAGAAATATTTAAACATATGATATTTGAAGAAAATTGAGGTGACACTGTTTCATCTCGTCCATTTTAATTGTTCATGTATCCTTTATTCGAATTTCTTATATTTTCTAACTTAAGCATTTAATGATATAAGTTATTCTTACATTTTGTGAAAGTAGGAAACAATATATACACACCCATTCCGTCCGGGTGATGCTACAAATATTACAAATATTTTGAATAGAATTGCTCGTGTGTTTTTATTTATTGAACGATAAGTTCGAAGGGTGTGCGAAAAGAATGTGACAATACGCCGATTCTTCCAGGCCAATTCCATATTGGTACCCAGGATATTGCCACTAAAATTTTAATCGCTCCCACATTAACAGATGTTTTATTTTTTTTTTACAAATTTGCCCATCTCAAAGCACACATAAATTTACTATATTTATTTTTTTTTCTATTTCCTTAAATCCATGCAATAATTTATTTTTATATAGTTCTCGATTCACGAAATACTGGAAATTAAATGTGTGTTATTTTTTTACAATCTATTATAATAAAATTATATAGTTCGAATTTTAAAAAGGTTAAACCATGATTTTGAATTTTTACTGATCCCAAAAGAAAAAAAAAAAACTAAAAAAATTTAAATAATTTTTCTAAGAGATTTTTTATTATAATATACCTTCGAGCAGAGCCGGTTCCTGAGAAATATTTGCATGCGCTTGTTCCAAATATATTTTTCTTAAAGTCACTCACTACTAATACTACATACATTGTAAAATATTAGGCCAATGGAAAATTTTCGGGAAAATCGCTTTTCATGAATTATCAAATTTTCTAATTACGAGCCATAGTTTTAATGAATGTTTATTACATAATTTCAAAATCTAATCAATTTCCAATCTTTCATAGAAGAAATTTTTAAAATTGCCAGAAAATATATAATTGATTTTCCAACCGATCTAAGAGAAATTAAAATAAAAATAATTAATGGTACTGTATTCCAAATATAAAAACTGGTGCAAAAAATTTATACAGTATTATTATTTCATACAAAATTTCAATGACATCAATTGGAAAATCGGCTATATTTTCGGAACGCGTGAAGCAATTTTAAAAATTTCTTCTATTAAAGATTGGAAATTGATTAGATTTTGAAATTATGTAATAAAAATTGCAAACCCGTTAAAACTCTGGCTCGTAATTAGAAAATTTGATAATTCATGAAAAGCGATTTTCCCGAAAATTTTCCATTGGCCTCCGAGCTAATATTTTACAATTTATGTAATATTAATAGTGACTTTAAGAAAAATATATGCTCATGCAAATATTTCTCAGGAGCCACCCCTGCCATCGAGTATTATAAAATATTTTAGAATTTTTTAGTGTATACCGGAATAAAGAATAAATCAAAAATTTACACCAATATATATAAAATAAAGATATAGATAATAATATTAATAACTTGATCTCGCAGATTATTTAAATTTTTTATTGTATTCTAAATTTAGTTAACTATTAAGAAATGTAAGAGTGTATTGTGTAATACTATATATTATAAATATATATCCCGGAAACCTGTTATTTTGTATTATTTATTTATACATATACAAAACGGGTAACTAGTTTTTGTGGTAATTTTTTTATATATTGTATTTTGCTGCAAAAAAATAACAAGTTCTTTATTCTATGTATTCTATGAAATAATGTTTTTTATTTTATCGTTTTGGTATTTTTATATAAGTACAACTTTAAATATTTTATGCATAGATACATCGAGCAATGAGAAAAATATTGTATTTTTTTTATATGTTGATTAAAATAATGTTTGTATATATACATTTAAAATAAAATAAATCATTAAACGCAGAACGTGAGATTTTTGTGATTTTGTATATATAGAATTCACATAAATCATATTTGCGGTGTAATTTTCCGGCAAAAATTGACATCCAATATTGGTTCAATTTTTCCTGAAGTAGGAAACTAATGAAAATAAATAATATATGGGTTTTCTATCTTCGTTAAACGGTTTTCGATTGGGTCGGGATAATTTGAGTACGCCTAACGCTTCTATTAATATCAATTTCGGAGTAAGTTTATATTGTTCTAAAATTTTTACGTTATATGAAATAATTAACTGCAGATGAAATAAGTTCTTTATAGTTTCATACACAATTTTTATGTATTTTAAGCCAAAGTATTTTTCGAAATGTAATTTAATTAAATTTAACAACAATTTCATAAATTTTATAAATCAAAAAATATGAGAAAAAAATTACATTCTACAACTTTCTTAAAAAAAAAAAATATAAAGAAAATTCCTAAATTTTCTGAAATTAATTATCGGTGGGTGCTGGATTATTTCAAAAATTGGTAAATTATTACAAAATTAAATTACACCATTTTCAAAAACGTAAAACGCCATTAAACTTATGCATCTTACATTTTATCCTACCTGCCATACTTTTAAAATTAATCGTCCAAAACCAAATATGTCGAGTTTCTTTCCATCAGGAACGTTTTACCCCACCATCTCCACCTTCACCGATAAAAAGAAAATACGTGTCCACTACTTTACCCGTCTGCTGAGTTTAAATTAAATCGGAGAGTTCCACATGGTTTGCTTTGCTTGTTATTTATGAATAATGTTAATAATTTTAATTTCTCATCAAAAATAGTACGGGATAGCGTCGCAAATTATTTCACCACAAAAATTGTTTGCAATTTCATCACAAAACGTGATCATCGAACAAAATGGACAATACGATAATTAATAAATTTAAATTCTTTGCATGCGAAAATATCCTTTTGTTATCCTTAAAAAAAATATTGCAAATATTGTAATAATTGTATTTTGTGTTTTGTATCAATACATAGATTTTTTATGTTCTATGTTTAATCTGGAAAATTAAAACCCAAGTACGATGTTTACCTTCTGCAATACGCTTCTACAACCGGGTGTATCTGCAACTAATATTATATACAATTATTTAATTTCATAATATAAAATTTCAATGACAACAAATATGTAAAATCGATTGAATTTTCTGAATGCGCTTGAACTAAATTATATTTAAAATTTCTTCTATCAAAAATTGGAAATTAATTAAATATTGTTATTCTATAAACTATAAACAAAATTTGAAAACAGTGTTGAATCTATCGCACACAATTTATCTCGTTTATATAAAATAAAAAAGAACCGATTTTCCGGAAAATTTTTTACTCTTTACCAGTCTTACCATAATCTTTCAAATTATATTATACAATATATCCTATGTATTAAAGTCAAATATTTTTATATGTGTCGTCACTACGACAGCACATAACCACAATTAATTAAAAAGGGGTCTATACATTGTTTTTATATTATAACTGAAAAATGATTTATTGAATTTAAATCAACAACATATAATTAATTATGACTATGTTAATTTTATTAATTTGTTCGTAAAAATATAACTAATGACATCACATCCTTTTCTGAAATATTAACTCTGTGTGTATGTGTGTGTATGTTAGTTAGGTTAGTTAGATTTCTAATCTATGGTATAAATTATATTATGCAATTAAATATATACTTTATTTATATGTAGTTGATGGTGAAACAAAAAATATTTAGTTGTACATGCAATTATTATTTGGCAATTTTAAAATTAATAAAAAAAAACCATTTCAAACAATATAAAGTTTAAAAAATAAACACAAAAATATTGCAATTTATACAAACGTGTATTTTTTTTAGATAAATAACAAAAAAATTATATCATGGATAGAGAATGAAAAAAAGAAAACCATAAAAGAATTCACTAATGGCATTTTTTTATATTTTTCGTATTTTTATTCTTTTTTTTTTATTTTTAATAATATTATTATTATTATTCATTGTTTATTTTCGTATCTATAAATAGAATTTTTGGTTTCCACATATTTGTTTGTTTTTGGTTTTTTGTTTTTTTTTTTTCCATTTTTTCAATACACATATGTTTTATCGTAATTATAATTTAAAACAGGTAATTTAATAAGCTGCGGTTGAGTGTTGTATATAATAATTATAAAAATATATACAGGGTGTCCATGAACGGTGCTCATTCCTTCAACGGGGGACATAATTCTAAGTCGAAATTACTAAATAACATTTTTCGATTTGGGTGTCTGTTTTCGAGATACGGCCGTAAGTATTTTTCTCGGCAGTCCATCATTAAAGTACCAATAACTTCGAAAGTAAGGTAAATACAGAAAATTTATAGTAGACTGAATTTGCACAGAATTAAATTCTGAGTTAAATTGTGTTATTAATTTTTTTATAATTTGCCTCAGTTTCTAGTTATTGAACAATATAATTAAAATATAACTATGTTTTCTCAAAAATTTCATATTAAAATGAATTTTTTTAAAAATCTAATGGCGCAACATATTCTTTTTTTGTCAAAAAAGTAAAACTAAATTATTTAGCTACAATTTTGTAAAATATTTCATTTGGCTATGGCTAACGGTTTAAAAGTTATAAATGTTTGAAAAAATGGTGTAATTGTAGAAATAAAAAAATAACAAACTAAAATTATAGTTATTTGGAACAAAAGAATAGTAGGCTTGTTTAAATTTTGTTTATTATTCATAAGCAAATACCGAATACTCTTCAAAACGGATTAGGGTTGTCAACTTTTAATGTAATTACATTTTATCAATTATCAAAAACTATTGATTTCATAACAATTAATTTTAAAATGTTCAATCATCATATTTTGAACGATACACTGACTGGGCATGAAAATATTTAGTCTGTGATATTAAACTAATTAATTATACAATATTCGAATTACATATATTTTCGACATATCTGTTATAATATCTAAGAATATGGCGGCCAATAACCAACACATGATTTTAAATAAACAAGCAAATGGTAATTCAATTGAGTAATTTTCAGCATGGAAATACTGGTATTTTTTTTTGGTATTGATATTACGTTGAAATTTGTCTTTTTTTTTTTTTTACAAATGAAGCATCATTGTCTGTCTCAAAAAGTAAGTCTAAGAACGTCCAGAATATGTCAATAGTCATGATAAGATTACGTTAGACCGCACAATGCAAAATCGCTTTAGGATACGTTTGCAGCATTTGGCTAGAAATAATTATTCCACCCAAAACCCATTAGACATTGGTTCATTGCAGACTATCATTTATTTTGGGTCGATGCAGTCAGTTCTTTCTAAGCAAGGTATTGTAAATTTAAAATAAATTTTTAACATAAAATAAAAATCGAAAGAATTTTAAGGTAAATTTTTAATATTGTTATTTGTTTACGAATGAAATACTAATAATTAACAGAGCACATAATTAATTGTAGATGCTATGCCAACCCTATATGAAATCAATATAAGCATAGGATGTAGCAATAAGGAATATTTCAAATGTATATGTGAATGGCCTTATTTTTATATAGAAAATGTTTCTGTAGAGACTCATGTCCGATAATACACATGTATGTCAAGCCACCACTTTTGACCATTCAAAATTTTGTCGTTTTTTTATTTTGTTCGTATGATGTGCATGCTTTTCGACTTATGTTAATTTTAAGAACAATTGCATTTAATAAAAATATTTTAATGTTTGAATAATTTGTTAATAGCAATCTTACACTTATTATAGCACAACGTGTGGTATATATTGTCAATGGCAGCAACTTCTATCTCTATTATAATATAATTACTCGATAACTACCGACACCAATTTATAATTATTTCATACAGTCATTCTGGCAGATCCATTTGTTACTTTTCGGAATTGTTGTCACAATTGTTTTTTTTATAAACGTATTTCTATCACTTCAGTAGTAGTAGTAGTAGATAGCTTCCTACACAATTTAACTATACGCATAAACTCGACACCCTGTATTTTAAATTGAAAGTAAACAGAAAACAATTTTAATACATATATACAAAATTTATATTATTTTTTTTTTATATTTAAGCCACAATTAATGTTATAGAAAAAAAAAAATCCCCAACTAAATAGAAAAAAACCAAACGTGAATTTTCGCTCAACTTTATTTTAATAAAAATATACAAATAACAAAAAAAAAAATATATTCGTTTGCAAAATTGTTATGCAATGAAATTCACTATTGTATTAATACAGTGCAGAGACAATGTGTTCATTTAGTTTTTCATTTTTTATAATATTATGTATGCCATAGGAATGGTAAGAACTATCCGGCGCCTATCAAAATCGAATTCACATACAATTGTACTTTAGAGAGTGAAAATGGAAAATCTTCTAACGAAATTATAACTAAATTACCATTTTCAATGTCTCTGCAATTATACACACCCACGCAATAGCCAATTCATCAATACGCAATATTAAATAAGAATAATTTGTGTATTATTAATATTGTAATGTACTCATTTAGGACGCAGTCATTTATCAATTTGACTGCAATGCTATGGATAATATATTGATAACCAAATGGACGACGCTATTGAAGCAAATTATTTAGTGTATGTCTCTGTGTCGTCAGCAATCCGTATATAAATCGTTCATTATCGGTATATAGGGTAGATGATCGAAGAGCGGCTCGAATTGTTAGTCGTCTTAATATTCTTCGTTAATTATTTAAAATAAAAAATCAATACAAATTATACAAATGTTCAAATAATTTATCTACTGACTATAAAAATATTTATTTATTTCATTTAAACAAACAAATAAAAAATATTCATCATCTTTTTGTATATCACATAGTTTTAAACTTACGTGTATTTATATATCATTTTATTTTCTTTGCAAATTGCAATAAAATACGAGTCTTTATTTATTTATTTTTTTAAAAATTTTGTCATAATAACAACAACATCAACAACACCACTACCAACAAACATCAACAACAATAACAAAAAAAATATCAACATATCTAATTGAAATTTAGTCATTTTTGTTTTTTTTCTTGTTTTCTGTGTACAAACAATAAATTTTATACCAAACGCAAAAATATAATAATATTTTAACTGATAAGAATTATTTACGTATTATCATATATATATAGAGATACATTAACTATATATTCAATATATAAAACGTACAGTATATAGTTATTTATTATTATTTTATATAAATGTTAAACGAGTACACGATAACAAGAAGATTTAATCAGTAATTTTAACATTGAATATTAATTTAAATATAATAATTGGCAAAAGTATTTATAATTTTATTTGTTTATTTCAATACAAATTATAATATCGATTGTATTTCAATTTAATTTTAATTTTTTAGTTTTTGTTTGAAAAAAAAGGATAAGAAGGGCTGTTGTGCCAAGTTCAATAAAACAAAAATCGATTTTTATATTTATATTTTTCTTCGATCGATAGTTTATACTTTTCTTTCGGTTATGCTGTCAAAATTACATTGGAAAATTCAATAAAAGATTTTCTAAACTTTCGACAAAAACAAGTCAAGTTTTTTTCTTTCAAATACTTTTAGTATTATCTCATACATATGCGCGGTACGGTATGGTCTGAGGGCATGTGAAGCAGTCCGTTGATTTTATATGAAAATATTAGCATCGGTATTTTGACATAAAATGTGTGGTGTAATATTATAAAATAAATTGATTATCTTTGTTTGATAACAAAAGCTCTTTTAAGTCAAAATTTTACTTTTCAATCCTGAAATTAATTTTTACCTTTTTATAATCACCATTAATAATAATATACTATAAATCTAAAATTTTAAATACATTGTAATATCTCATATTTAATTACTCATTTTTTGATTAGCATTACATTCTCTAATTGATTTTTTTTTTCAATTTTTAACATAAATCAACTCACAGTACCAAAAAAATAGTGTATATTTTTTTAATAATTCTATGAAAAGATTTTGAATAAATAAATGATATTCTATTCATTGTTTTTCGATAAAGTTTCTTTATTTTTATACTGTACGAATTTATGTTGACACTCTATGGAATTGAAGATAAAACACAAAATTCCGGCCACTTAAGCACAACTTCACCTTCAAATTTACAACCTGTATGCTATACGTCTAAAGTGATATTATTCAAATAATTTATTATTTTAATATATAATTTCATTCTAATTGACTGAGACCACATATTTTCGAAAAATGTGCGCAAGTTAAAAACAATAATTTAAATTTTAAATAATCATAAATATGAAATATTTATTAATTTTCATTTCAAAAATGGTTTAAAATTAATATGTAATTAATAAAAATTGATCAATATAAAGTGGGCGGATATAGGGAATTAAAGTGTATGAAAATTTTATGAGTTAATCAATAATTTGTTATTTTTATTAAGTAATTGTTAATTTTAAACGATATTTTAATGAAAAAAGGATTTTACAAAAGGTTTTTGAATTAAATATAAATAACTTACCAAGAGAATTTAAAAAATTATGGGCACCATAAATAAATTAATTTTATCACTCGTAATGAAACAACACAAACTAAAATTAGATTTTTAGCTGGTAAACTGGATTGTGTATTAAAAAAAACTAATGAACGGAGTAAAATCTAAGATTCCAATAACTATTTGTTTGTATTGTATAAATAATTTATAAGCAGTTATTGACAGAGTGGCCGAATTTAGGGTGTGGCCGAAATTAGGATCATTTACCCTATAAATAAAAAGTCAAAATAATATAATAATTATAATAAATGACCTTGTAAGTTTTCATAAGGCCACAAGTTATTATTTTTAAATAAATACATTTTCTAAAATTCCCTAAATGTCATATGTACACGTACGCAGTGCCGTCGAATTTACGATAAAATAAAAATAACACGCTAATAGCACATACAAAACAATAAGAAATAAACAGCTATAAATCGATTGGAGCGGATGTTGCAAAGCAATGCAACGCACTTTTAAAACGTCCTCTTGAACATTCTCCTTGTGTTCTGTTTTCAATTACATTGTTCACAGTTTTAAAACTTATATAAACACAGCCAGAGCAATAATTACTCTAAATGTTATCGATCGATACAATAATTCCTCATCGGATTACAGTAATTTTATTATAAAATTCAAAGAAATTATTACGTACTAATCCTTTATTATTAAATTGTTAATAATTCGATGGGAACCTAAAATTTTTTCATGGAAAATTAAATTATGTATGTTTAAACACTGTCACTTAATTGAACCGAATATTTCACTATGCCAAAAAAATAAATTATACAATTTGTTAAGTTAAATTAAATCCAAAATATCCGAGTATAATATTATGTCGCATCAACAGTGATTATATTAAAAAGATTTCACCCATAGAATTTAATGAAGATATCTGATGTTATTAGAATTATTTTTGTTATAACTTTGTTTAGAAAAATTTTAACCTATTATTGCGATGTGATTTATATCGACGGCTCTGCTGATAGTATATTATATGCGAAAAACTTGAATACCTTCAAAAACATGAACTTATCAACGTGTAAATGCTTGTCGATCTTTTTTTTTTTTTTTTTCTATCGCATAATCAAACACGCTTTTTCAAACAGTTTTTAAAAACCTCCATTAAATATAATTCTATATATAAGGTTGTCAAATATCTCCCTTCCGCCTTTTTGTCTTTTTAATTTCGCGGCTATGTACAAAGCGCTACAGAGCTCGTATCTGGCAACACTGTACATAATTTGAAAGCTCTTGACATAACAAACAAAACGACGCTATGTATGATTAGTTTGGATATTGCGTTCAACAGTTATAGACGTGTAAACATGGAGTTCACTAACGCCGAAATTCGCGCTATTTTAAAGTTTTCCTTCGTTAAAGGCAAATCCGCTAGAGAAACGTTCCGTGAGATTAATGGTGTTTTGGGGGATGGTACTCTATCACTTCGAACCGCGGAGGAATGGTTTCGACGATTCAGAGCCGGTGAAAACGACACCATGGATAAGCCAGCCGGCGGAAGACCTGTGACGACAAATACCGATCAAATCATGGAATACATCGAGTTAGACCGGCATGTGGCATCTCGTGACATCGCCCAGGAGATGGGAGTTAGTCACCAAACCATTTTAAACCATCTGCAGAAGGCTGGATACAAAAAAAAGCTTGATGTTTGGGTGCCACATGAATTAACAGTGAAAAATCTAATGGACCGAATTTCCATTTGCGAAATGCTGCTGAAACGGAACGAACTCGACCCATTCTTGAAGCGGATGGTGACTGGCGACGAAAAATGGATCACATACGACAATATCAAGCGAAAACGGTCGTGGTCGCAGGCCGGTGAATCGTCCCAAACAGTGGCCAAGCCGGGATTGACGGCCAGGAAGGTTTTGCTGTGTGTTTGGTGGGATTGGAAGGGAATCATCCACTATGAGCTGCTCCCATATGGCCAGACGCTTAATTCTACCATCTACTGCGAACAACTGGACCGCTTGAAGCAGGCGATCGACCAGAAGCGTCCAGAATTGGCCAAAAGGAAGGGTGTAGTGTTCCACCAGGACAACGCCTGACCACACACTTCGTTGATGACTCGTCAGAAGCTACGGGAGCTCGGATGGGAGGTTTTATCGCATCCACCATATAGCCCGGACATAGCGCCAAGTGATTACCACCTGTTCCTGTCCATGGCGAACGCCCTTGGTGGTGTAAAGTTGATCTCAAAAGAGGCTTGTGAAAAGTGGCTGTCCGAGTTCTTCGCAAATAAGGAGGGGGGCTTCTACGAGGGAGGTATTATGAAGTTGCAGTCTAGATGGAAACAGATTATCGAACAAAACGGCGCATATTTGAACTAAATCCGATTACTGTAACACTTTTTATAAAGCATTGAATAAAGAGCAAAAAGGCGGAAGGGAGATAGTTGACAACCTAATATAATATATTTATTTTATATCATATAATAAATACTATTATTTCAGTTAACGTACTATTATAAAGAAAAATCTTGCTACGTGCTTACGTAATTCTAATTGTATACAAATATATACAATAAAATATGAAGAGAAAAAAAATAAAAATGTGAAAAACCCAATCAATATCAACGCAACATTAATTACACCTATATGTACTCATATGTGTATTCAAATTATATAGCATCGTATATAATGTACAGAGCGACCCTGAGATTAACAATGTCTCTGCATACGCAACACTATAGGGGCTAATAATTAAATTAATAATGTATCTATATGGAAACACAATTGCAGTCCAATTCGTGAATTGTCATATAGACTCATGCAAAATATACTAATTTGATTGGAATTTCATGTATAGATAATATCGAGCGGTACAATTGTGTGAAAGACAACTTTGACGGGTTACCATCCCGTGTATGGTCCACGAAAAAGGATCCGAAATTTGAAAAAAAAAAAATCACACAAATGCTACAAATAAATGAAACGTATTTGTGATAGAATTTTTATTTTATTAAATAAATCAACGTTTTGTCTATATGGATTTGTGTTACATATACCAGCACTAAATAAAGTATAGCATAAAAAAAATTAAATTCAGGAAACGTATACAATTTTCTATAATTTACTACTTTGTATTTATATGTTCTTTTATGTATAATTTCAAATTATTTAAATATACAGAAATAAAATAAAAGTTATGGACTTATAAAATTGAAGCCATAATTATATAGTTTTTGTATACATATACGCAAACACTAAATAGCTAATATAAATCTGTTATGTATAGAAAACATTAATTGGATTTAAATATCTAATTAATATATAGACAATATATGTATACCGGCAATACAGTAGCACACATACGCGTTCACGAAAACCTAACCACTCATTTGACCATTTGTTGGAATTGCTCAACTTACAAATTAATTAAACAGATATTTGACAACATTAATTTACGTAAAATTAGATGAATAATTAAAATGACATCGAATGTTTAATAATAAATACAAATTTTATACCGATCATTTGACAGGCTCCGTCCGGTATACGGTTATATATTATTTATATATACGTGAGCTTAGAGCTACTGCTACGCAAAGGGTAACATCATAAACGAAATATACATAGACAAATATTTCATTAATAGAAATATGAAATCAAATATATATTTATTTCTTAATATTAAATGTCAGTTGAGAAGTGTGTGTATGCAGTTGAAGATATAATCAATTGAGAAATATCCTGTTCAAAATCCAGAAATTTACATGTGAAATTTGTCGGTATTTATTTTAATACTGAAATTTTTTTCCAGATGCGGGTTACCATTTATTCGGTACTCTTAAATATATTGTTCGGTAACAGTCGTGGATACCAATTTATGAGCAAAGCAAAAATGTTAATGTTTATGATTTCATGCCTCTGATGATGTAATTTTTACACCATAATATCGATTCGAAATATTAAAAATACAAAATATTAAACCAATAATTAATAGATTTAGGTGCGGATATCATCTTCGAATTTTACCGCCTCATGATTTATCTGAAAGAATGTGAACAGAATGTTTTTCTTCTTAAACGAAATAGAAGTAAAAATTGGAAATACTTTTTTATGATAAGAAAGTCTTATCCAAATCACATCGAACGTTTGCAAGATTTCTTATTTATTCTTCTTTTCCTGTATGAATTGTTATGAAAATTTACTTACAACCATATTAAAAAAATTTACGTTTTTTCTATCACTTTTGAGTGAGCAAATTCAGTTTCACTGTCATGAGTGTCATGTGTATCCTGTTTAAATAAATGCCATTCAAAACTATTAAAGCCTCTATATAATATCATTTTTAATGGATGGGAAAATATTTACTTTATTTATAAATTCGATTTTCTTTTAATATAACTATATTTAGCATATAAGCGAATTTATTATCTAACGTATACAATAAAAAGTAAAAGAAAATAATATAGAACAAATAAATTACAATTTCTATTTTCTTTTTATTTATTTTTAGTTTTCTCAACAAATTACACCATCGTTATAATAGAGCGCACAGCACCACCGAAAAACCAGTATAATAATAAAAATGAAAGAAAATGTATGTATAGTTATTTTCATGCTATCAACAAACATCAATAAATGATGCCGTTTCCAAATATACATATTGTGGATAGATTATAGTTTCACATACCCATATTAAAATCTACACACGCACACAATAATGCATGCTATTACGTTATTGTTCACCATGGTGTAAAACTTGAACTTGAAATGGAATAAATGGGTAAGTAAAATCAATATTTTGTTATAACTTTTTACACACCTATACTCGAATACACTTAATACATACAATACATGTGTGTATCTAATAATAGTATAAGAAAAAATATAATAATAACAAAAAAAACTACAATATATAATAATAATACACCACATTTACCTACTACTTATTTTATATTTTTTATATATACGAATACTAGTCGTTAATACTAAAAATAATAATTGTAATAGTGTTATTATTTATAAAGAATTATTTATATATAACAGTGTGACATAAAAAACAATAAAAAATCATTAGAATTAAATTTCCAAATGGAATTTTCTGACTATTATCGTTCAGACAAAACGACTAACAATAATATGGCAAATAAAAAATTGTAATAAATTGTAGATAGATCCGTTCAAACAATATAGAACGATTTGTCAAATCTTGTACCACCGAATTTTTATTCTTATTCTATATATGTTATAATTAATATTTCTATATAGGATTAATTGATAATTGAACACATATGGGCCAATACCTAAAACACTGCGGTTATGTTTATGATGGATGTTTGCGAGTTAAGAACGTGTTGAACTCTCATGTTTTTTTTATAGTTAATGTATTTTATCAGATCAATGAATCCGATTGATTAAAATATAGCTATTGTCACTTGGATATTGTTACGATTCTATAAACTTAAGTTATCGGGATTTTTTCATGTTTTCTATGTAAATTCTTTTTGAATACGATTATAAAACATTTTAAATATGTTTATAATGAATGCTACGACTGCATAAATGTATTTTAATTTGTTATTGGCCTGGACGCTCGTTTTGATTTTCAATCTGATATAATTATTAAACTCTATAAGTAATAATGTGTCGATTGGTTATTTTGATATAGCTAAAAAAAACTCTGTTTTGTGTTTAATAAACAATTAATTTGAGTATTTTGCATGTGGATTATTTAACTGTATGGAAATAGATTATAAATTATAATTAATTTTAAATCAATTATAAGAAAGGTTTTTAAAATCACTTCACCCCTTTAAACCCTATGACCGATTTTCCGTTTAATTCCATTTTTATATAGTATCATAAATTTCTTTGAATTTTCACTGACATCGCGATTGGAAAATCGATCATATTATTTGAACGATTGGATCGATTTTAAAAATTTCTTCTACAAAAAATATTAGAAATTTATTATAAATTGTAATTGTGTATGGAAATCATATTAAAATTAGGACCCGTAAATGAAAAAGATTATGATGATTTATAAAAATCGATTTTTCGAAAAATTTAGTTCGTTTTTTTAATATTTAGACTAATTTTACACAGAGGGGTTAAGAAAAATGTAGTTGCATTTGAAAGCTGAATGCTAATTCGCGATGTCGCACTGCTTCATAACCTCTTTTCAGTGACGTCTCGTCGGGCATCATCACTGATTAGATATTTCTGAAAGACATATGTGTGTTTAAGTAAATTGTTTATTGGAAAATATGTTTATGAATAATTTTAATTTTTTGTTGAATTACGAGATCATTATTTTAACGGATTTAAATATTAGTGAAAAATTTGTTATAAATTCAATCAATTTACATTCTTTAATAGAACGTTAAATAGATAAAACGGTTTAGGTGATTTTCTAATTGTTGTATAGTGAAAATTTTGTAAACGTTTGTGATCAATAAATTAGTTATCCGTTAAAGAATATGGCTAGAATAGCTCAACAAAAAATCGGTATCCTTATAAGTCGTTTTTCCGGAAAATTTCACTAGTTGCACACCCAATTTTTTTTTTATTGATAATGTAATTTGATTGCTACTTTGCTATTTTGAAATTCTTTAGCTTATTATTGTTAATTATTTATAGAATATTCTTTTAAATCCATGCTAAAAACACTGATATTATAAGGACGATATATTCAAGATATTATTGAAATTGAAATGTTGTACTTGTTTTTTGTTGTTTTGCTATAGTTTTTCGAATCTATAAATTCTAAATATTGTATGTACAAGCGATGCACGATATAAGCTAATATTTTACATTCAATCCAATACAATCTCGTCACATTCAATTAATGTGTAAATAAAATAAACTATTATTTATATAGGAATATTTTGAGTTAAATTTCCATATTAAAAATATTGTATTCAATGGAATCAGTTTTGGTCACCATCACCGTTTGGACTAAATTCAATATTCACTGTATCTCGCCTCTATACAGACCATAAACAAGTCTCTACAATTTATGTAAATTATATCTTGTTGATTATGCATTATTTAAATTTGTAATTATTATATTACTATTTATTTTTTAATTTTTTATGTTTATAATTTATATCATCAATTTTCTTTAAATTGTATTCAAATGAATTTGCATATAGTATCTGGTGAAGAGACTTAAGAAGCGAAAGTTTTCTACACTTCAAATGGATTTTATTTTATTGCAATTTCTTATATAAACACTGTACACGTACACAGTTGTAATGTGTGTTATACACAATTTCTTAAATATACCTTATAATAATGTATACGTATATTATGAAGTACGCGAACATATGTTTGTAATGGTATTAGTTTTAACACAGCATATTAGCAAAATGTTTTGCAATAATAAGATATATTCTATATATCCCCCTCGTTTCGTCCATATAGTCGCTATAAGTTGGCCTTCACCATACCTATATATATACATAAATTGTACATATATTCAACGCCGCGCCGATACACGTAATATTCGCCCACTTTTCTATTTAAATTTTTTGCAAATATAAATATATACATTTAAAAAGCAAAAAAATATATAATATTATTATTATAAATATTACAACATATCCAGTATATGAATTAGTATTTGGTTGCTAGTACACCGCAACGTATTCACACCGCACTCAGTCGTATATATACAAAAAGCTATCTATATCTATACAATTACCATTAAGAAAAGTATTTTCTCCTCTTCCTCTCCGCCATATATATTAAAATGGTTTTTTTTTTATGTATGAGTTTTCATCAAACGTGTTTGGCAAGTTTCAATTTTTTTTCTTATTGTTTTTGTTTGTTTTTTTTTTTTTTCACTTGAACTTGGCTCTGAAATTTATATTATTATTATTATTATTATTATTATTATTTTTCTCAGTATATAAATTAGTATTATGTAAGATGTGAATCAGCTGATTCACGATGATATTGTGTTGTTGTTTTATTTGTAAATGAAAAAAGGAAAAAAATTTAATTTAAAAACTGTAATTAATTTTCAAAAAAAATTAATAACTTTGTTGTTTAAATTGTTGTGTCACAAAAAAAAGTAAGAATTTTCTTAATTAATGTAAATAAAATATAAATTAAAAATGATCTTTCATTATATTTTTCATTGATTTTTTTGCTATGAAAATTTTCCATTCAAATACATTTATTTTATTTTTGTATAATATTTATTTTCACCATTAAATTTTCTATAATTTTATGACATCAATTTTTTATTATTAAAAAATCCTTCAGTTTTTTTTGTTTCTTTTTTGTATTTACTTGGGGGAAACGTTTAAAATTGACTTTAATAATTATGTTAACGATGCATTTATTTATTATAAAAATAATATGTGTGTGTGTGTGTGTGTATTTATTTATTTATTTATTTATTTATTTAATTATTTATTTATTATCATTTGTACAATAGGGGTACACCCTGTGGTCACTCTATTTTGGTGTAGTGAACACAGCTGGTGGTATCTCAATTGTCTGAATGTATACAATCATCAATGTAATTTATTTAATGTTATTATAGTTTATATATGAAAATTTTTTAATTAAATGATTCAAAGTACGTAGTGTATATATAAATAAATATAGTAGTATTATTTATTATTGAAATTATACTTAAATTACCGCCGCACACACACACACACAATCATTAGATCTTGGATCTGCCTAAAGAATTGCTAAATTGCAAAATTTTTATTGTATAACAATAAAATGTATATACATTTAGGCGATAATGATATTTGTAAAGTAAATTCTCTCTTTATGAATTTATTTAATAATTTTAACTTAAATTTTAAATGCACACAGGCTTGGGCAATATTTCGATTTCATGTATTTGTGTAATACAATCTATGTATTATTGACTATTTCGCGATAAATAATTTCATCATTTACCTACCACATCATTTCTTTTAAGAAAAAATAACACAATTTATGCTATACAATTTTAATTTGATTTACACACCAAAATTATGATCATATTTGAACTACAATACATTGAATTAAACAAAAAAAATATATTTTCAACAAGTTACATGCAAAAATACTATTGCAGCTAAGTCAAAGATCGATTTGTTTGAAAAAAAAAAAAAAATACTTAATTGTTCCATTAATTATTGAACGAAATATAAATCTCTGCGGTTAATTAGTCACCAAAATCTTTGGATATATATTAATAAATATTATAGTACTATTGAAATGAAAACTATCATAAAATAACACCTCACAAAGTATTCGAGAATAAAATTAAATATATTCAATTCGATAAAAAAAAAAAATAAAAGAATTGTTGTATTGAGATGATGTCTTAAAATCAATGATCACAGCTTTAAATATTGATTTCCAGTTTTGGTACTTTTTTCCGTTGTACTGATAATTTCTCAATAAATTAGATCATTTATTCATTTGCCATTTTTCATGAATTTGCAAATTATAGATTCCAGATATGTTAGCAGTGAGGAGAGACTATACAATAGTTTACCAACTTCCGGGTAATTCTGACTAAATTTTGTATGTAACCTTAGAATTGGATTACATTATAAAGTTATTTCCTAACAATAAAAAATCTATAATCAATGTGAGTTCTTTAGACCAGATTATGAAATAGCGTGTGATTTCCTGGTCAAATTGAATTTAATTATATATGGAAGTTCTATCAAATTGCATATACTCAAAACAGTTACATATACTACCATTTACATTTAAATAATTATATTAATGAATTTCAAGAATGGGATTTTGAGATTTTGTTAATTTAATTAATTAAGATTGACCAACAGAGAATAACTATAATTTTGTAATCGAAATAGTATATAGAAATGAATCAATTATACCAGTTTTCGAGGAGCTTGTTAGTAACCGTTGTTATTACAATATGTCATTCTGACAAATTTCAATGAGCCCAGTTCTTGTATTTAATTTGAGGAATTACTCTGGTCATTAATTTGATTAGTAGAGCTACCGTGTGGATATCGTTTTTTTGCACAATTTCCATATGAGCTATAAGCGATAATATAAAACTTTATGAGAATTGACCAAATTAATAGGTTTCAAGAAACTGGTCAAAAAAAAAAATTGTAATGGGTATTTACAAATCTTTTGTAATACTTATACAAAAATTAAACGATATTTTATATAAAGGAAAAGGAAATTGCGCTTGTATATTGCATGAGACCTGTTTTACCAAAAATAACAATAAAAGCAACACTTAGGCATTCCTTATACGTACAATTCCTTAGAATTTCAATAAAATAATATTAATTCCTTGTGTTTGATGGTATATGATAGACATTGAGGACATAATGAAATTAAGTAAAGCCATTGCATGTTCAACCAATTAATGCATATAGCACCGAATTTCTTGCATTTCTAATCTTTTCCATTGTAATATAAAATGAATATTTTTATTTAATATATAAAATGTTTATATTGTAACATCTAATTTCTCTGTTAAATATTAGACTATATAAAAGCTGGATTTATATATAGACAAATGCGGAGGAAGCTTTATACAATTAATATTCGATGATTTTCAATAGATAGATTTTGATATGAATAATATAGCAGATAAAAATATATAAATATAAAAAATTATTGACAAAATTTTATTGTATACCATAAAAATAGATGCAAAAAATAAATATATTTTTATTTATCAAATAATATAAGGTCTAATAATATATGTTTATAATAAATTCCCAAAAAATTCAAATTACATATACCATATATTTATAAGACAGTTCTCTTGCATATACCCGCCCGCACACTATTATTTGCCTACACATAATTTTTAAAATTATTGTTTTTCTTAATATATATTATATTATATAATGTACAATTTAATACAATATTACAATAAAATTCTTATATAAATATAATGCAGTGCACAGTCTTATCAGGGTATTACACTTTATATTATCCTATAATACATTTCATATATCGTATTTTGTTCCATCAATTAATTTTAATTAAATTTCCATCTTCAATATAATTTTAATAATCTTCGACTTATAATATGAAAAATCTTATTTTTATATTTAAATGCTACAATAATTGAAGAGGATATAAATTGAAAATTATCTTTCTGTATGTTATAATGTAATGAGAAATAGAACATAACTAATTTGTTTACATCATATGTATGTAATATAATAACTATATTATTTATATATATATATCTATAAAAAGAAAGATTTAAATGTTAATTCTATTAAATATTGAAAATAAATGCAGGTATTTGTACAAATAAATAACAATAGTATTCTATATATATAAATATATACGAGTATATGACGTATGTTATATGTACAAGTACAAATCAATCGATAATATAAATGTTATAAATAAGAGAAAAAAAAAACATTGAATTTGAAGAAGATATACTTGAGTTGATACCTTATTATTTTTATATTCTATTTCAAAAAGGTTTTAGAATTGTTTTTATACATATTTGTACAATTGATGTATTTCAATATGGTTTTCGTTTGCTGTTTTTTTTTCTGTTATTTCTTTTGTATATTAGAGGCATTTTCAATGTATATTTATTTTCAATTTGTTGTACTGAAAATGACGTTAAACCATATATAAAATATTATGTTTTTATTTGTTTGATAAAACTTATTATTTATAAATCTATAGAGTGAGAGAAGATAATGGATTTTCATATACAATATAAAGTGTTCAACCTTGCCGAACATTTATATATTAAGCTATGCCTATATACGAGTATATATACGTACAAAAAAAGGTTATAAATATATATACAGACAAAATGTTTACAATTTATTTTCATAACCTTTACCTTTACAAAAAATGTACATTTTTAAGTTCTATAATATACTATAAATAAATAAGTGCAATTTTTATAATATAAAGAACAAACAAAAGTCATAGTTAGAAAAGATTTATAAAAATTGGTCCAATTAAAAAATAAAATAAATGTATGAATTTCGTTTATTTATGAATTATAAATTTCCACTTATAAAAAAATAAGATTATATGATTTTACTTATTTTTTTTTTTGTCATTATGCGCTGCTATGTTACGTACATTTTATATATTCTAAAATTAAAGTTTTTCCGTTGTTTTATAACAACATCTCTAAAGTGATTACATTTTTGATAAATATTATATATCTATTACTGGAATTATACAAATATAGAATTTTAATAAAATTTAGAATTATAATATTACTGGAATTATATATAGGATTTAATGTTACTACTAATTAAAATCTCCTACCTATTTACATATACTCATCATATTGAATTAAATATATAAGTTGTATTTTATATTTTAATTAACATATATATACGAAAATACTAATTTGAAGGAATTATATTAAAATAATAAATAAGTTGTATGTACTAATTAATAGAAATTATATATGAATACAACAGGATAATTATATAATATTATAATACTCTATTGTAATTTATGTTGCCATTCCGAGGGTATGAACTATATGAAGATAAACCTTTAAACAACTTATTTCATATATACATTTCGTTTCGACATTTAAAATTTAAATATCAACATGTGCTTGAAAATTGTAATGTTATTTATATACGATTTTTGTTCTTTTATATGGAATAAAAAATATGTATAACTTTATACTGTTAGGGATTTAACAATATCTGAAAAATAACTCATGTAACATATAAAAATATTGAACTGAAGGAAAAATACATCTATCGATAATTGCAAACCAATTGATTAATTGTTATATACACAAACCATATATTCTCCAACACGCTTCTCCAACCGAACTTTATCTGAATATCTAAAATGTCTTCCAATCCCGAATTTAAGGATCTTATTTTTTCATATGTAATCGCTTGCGAAGTAATTTTTACAAACGAGATTGCAATCATTCTTTGAGAGATAAGCTTTCTACCTGACACATGAATTGATAACGAGTAATTTTTACAAACGAGATTGCAATCATTCTTTGAGAGATAAGCTTTCTACCTGACACATGAATTGATAACGATTATGGCGATTATGGTTTCTGGCAATGTATATCCTTCAATTTTTGATAAAAATATTTTTTCCTACAGTTTTAATTGTATGAAAAGTTTGTATATCAAATTTCTGAAAAAACCAATATCCATAGGGTAGTTTTACTGGATTTTACAACTCACAAATCAGGTTCTATTTTAATTGGTATAACTGAGTATTAGCTATACTATATTACATTTCAATGAAATAGTGTATGTTAGTTTAGAATTACATTATATATACACGTAATCGGTTTCTATAACAAATCCATATATAGAAAATGTTTACTCAAGGCAGTTTTAAAAATTATATATTCGCAAATTTAGCCATTTTTTTTACCAAAACTGATATTCGTGACACTAATACGATTACAGCTATTGCGTATAGATATTCTTTAGGTCAAGTTAAATTAATATCATAAAACAATATTGTGATAAAAATAACCAATTTCAATATAATTAAACATAGCTTTTTTAAGCTAACTTTTGAAAAAATTAATTAGTAACAACAAATTTATAAACTCAATATAGCATACCAAAAGCGAATATAGTAAACTCTATTATGTTTATCTCTGCATCAATTTTTAAGGAATTTACTATTGGAACAACATATATATTTTTGTTTAATCCCATTCTTAACTCGAATACCTAATTTCATTCAAATTGACTGTGTGATGATTAAGTTCTACAATCTGCTCTGACAATGAATGAAATTCTTTAAGAAAATTGTTTGGAAAACTATTTGGATATAATCGCAAATAGATACATATACAAAATTTACTCAAATTAAACAAAAAATGGTCATCGCTACTCTCTTAATACCATATATACCAATATTTTTGTAATCAATGTATTGCAAAGAAATTTGTTAAAAATTAGACCTTATTCTTCATAAACGGGTACCACACACTCATCACATATATGTATAATATATGTGTGGGCAGATCGTTCTTACAAATTTTAATCGATCCGTATATGTTATGCAGTGTTATGTTTAATGTTTCTATCTAAATTATGTATTTTTAATCGATTATACGTATATGAATGCTTTTGTCATACCAAGTGGAAACGTTGTCTAAAATATATTGTGTTAAAAAGTGGTATTCTTAGAACTTAATAATAATTATTAACTTTGTATACCCAATATATATTAGCTTTATGCACAATTTGAAGATACTATACATATATTATATATCAATGCATACCCAATTATATCATCACCATGTTACTCCAATTGTAGCATATAATATCTACCAAAAACATTCATTATACAGTCAAATTGGTAAATTATTCCGCATCGGATGTTGTATCTATAATAATTTACATAATAAATTTATTTTAAATTATGCTAAATTTTCAAACAAATATTTATACGATAGAAAATTATATTATAGGAAAAATTTCAATAGTTATATTTATAGTTAAAAAAAAATATATATTGTATATGCAATGAATTTAAATCATTATTTAAAATTAAAAATGTGAATAAATTACACATAAATAAATATATATAAATAAAATACACATCATTATAAATTTGTTGAGAGAAGACGCAACGGTGTCATTTATTATTAAACATTTAAAATTATATTATACAATAAAATGTACCTTAATTTGTTGGCAATTGCATATAGTTCTAAATACAATTTTATAAATAAAAAATAAAATAAAATATTTAGGTTAAACAAAAATAAAAATATTACAAATTTAACTTTTTATTTAGTTTCTTGTATTATTATATATTTTATAAGAATTAGATTATTAGAATATTTAATTTATTGCTATATGATGGCTGACATTCTGCATTTATTGCATATATTTAAATATAAATTAAAAATATATTTTTATTTTTATTTTTTATAACGACAATGCCAATGGTAAAATCATTATAATAATAATAATAATAATATTCATTATTTCTATATTATATTAATAATAAATGTTCATATAACCCACTTTTTAACATTTATTATTCAAAGAATATTTGTGAATTTAGCTTGCTCTTATACATACGATCGCAAATATACTTTCCATCCATAAATGCATATTTTATTTTCTATAGAAAATAGAATTATTGGTACAGTGGCGCTGTGTAAAATTTTCCACCCTATTTTCATCCCATTATATAATTAAAAATAGTTGTTGGTTGTTACAGTTTAAAATGAATTGAAATTTTGAAGAAAAAATGTTATCAAATCCAAAATTTACGTATAATCAATATTATTTTTGGATTGTAAATGAAACACTCTGTCTTTCTATAATGATTACGATACATTTCATATAATAAATTTTTCTATACATATATTGACACCGTGCATAAGTTGCATCTATGCAATCCACCGTACACCAACGTAAAGTGCATCAAAGTCATATTGATATTTTATATTAGTAATTGTTTATAAATGCAATTCTTTTTTCAAAAGTGATCGCTTTATTTGTTTAGACCAGTCATTGATAATATATACATATCTAACTATGTTTGTTATAGTCATTCTGTACTAACACAATATACTGATGCAAGGGCAGTCACGTATAAAATGAAGTTAATCTTCACCACATATTTTTTTCCAAGGGAATTTACTTACGATTTTTTATATGGAAGAAGAAATTACTCACATATACATATGCATACTCGTGTAATCTACAATGCATTCCGTCAGTAATGTCAAACAACTTCAACTAGGATTTCAAACAACAATAAATGAATATAGTGTTTTCCTCATTACTGACAATGTTCTACAATTTGGAACTTTTTTCTAATTTTGTTTTTCATTTCAGTTTTTGCCGCACACTTTCCAAAAAAATCCTTATTCTTTTCCTTTTTACCTAGTTGGTTCATTTTGTTTTTCATTACGGTTTTCTGCCGCATACTTTCCAAAAAAGACCTTATTCGTTTCCTTTTTACCTAGTTGGAACAAATAATTCAAATCTCGTGTTTTGTTTCTCGTTGACACTTTTTTTTAATAATAACATTTTCTTCTTATTTTTACAAATTCCATGGATATTTTCGTTTTTGGGCGTTCGTTACAAAACAGAAATATTACTAAAGAAAAATCTCTTGCGGTGCAGCAGTATGGAAAAACCGTTTGGAAAAGACATTTACAATACTGGCTGTTTTTGAATACACATTTGCATTTCAAAAGTGATCAAATGATTTCTTCAGTAATGCCTAGGACAGGTTATTTTTTTCTATATTTTAAGTTTATACATAATTGATGACAGGATGACAGTCATAATTGTTAAAAAATTATTATTTTACAAACACTATTTATATTGTTTAAATACCCATCACTGTATAATATATATATCTTATATATATTCTTCTTGGATATACTGCATAGATAGTCTCGCTGCTGTATATCGAAAGATATTTAAATAATATAATAATGGATAAATTAATCTTTTTTAAAACCTTTAAGAACACTTATTTATTTATTGAAAATAATGAATTATAAATGTGTGAATGATTATTTAATTAGTTTTGTTTCTTTATGTGTGTGTGTGTGTGTGTGTGTGTGTGTGTTATAAGGTGTACATTTTATATGATGTTGTATAATTAATATAAAAAGTATGTTTTTAAAATATCTTTCTTAAGATTTTAAATTGCTTATTTTACTTACAATATAATTATCAATTGACAAAAATTAGGTCAATCATAAGCGATAATATATATTGCGTGCGTGATTGGAGTAAAAAATGTATGCTTAATGTTTGATACAGATTTATTCACAAAAATTATGTGTTACATAATTTTCACAAAATTTTTGTATGGAATAGCACCAATTATTCTTATTAGTATTTATAAGTATTTTCGCAATAATCCTCCTCCACTTTATCGTTTCTTTTTTCGTATTAGTGTTGTTAGTTACGATTTATAGATGATAAATCATTATTCGATGTGTTGTATTTTCAAATATATATTTGATTTCACATTTACTTTATCAAAAGGAAATATTCGTCTATATTTAACAATGATTCGTTTATGATATAATATTATACTTTACATTTGAGTATACTTTTCGAATATATAAATTATTAATGATTATCTTATTTAGTATTCCTGAATCAAAAAAATAAAATTATATATTAAATATTTGTTTTATTTATGAAAATTTACAACTTTTATGTGTATAAATATAATGACGTTATAATAAACTTATGAAGATAATATACATTATAAATTTTATTGATTTAAAAAAAGAAGACACACACAAATATATATATCTGGCTTTGTATTCATATCTGAATGAATATATATGTTCAATATTTTAACATTGTCATCGTTTGAAAGATATGGGTGTGCTTTTTTTCTATTAAAATACCAAAAATGTTTTACATTCCAAGTAGTGGCAGAACATTTTTAACCATAGCCGTTCTATTAAAACTATCACATTTCATTCTTCGTTTCATTTCATACCTTATAAAACGCTTTGAAAATATTTGAAATTGTAATTTCAATATTTATAATTTATATATTTTATAATTAGCATATAAATTATTCACTAAAATTTTATGGATTTAAAATAAAATATTTGTACGGTTTTGAATTGTTCAGCGTAAGTATTGAATTATGAATCGGCATAAATAATTTATATTCCGATTTGATTTGTAAAAAATCAACTTCTGTCAATGTTCATTATATAATGATATATTAACAATAAATTTTAGAGCACGTGATGATTTTTTTTTTAATTCTGATAAATTATTCTGTAGAAATTTATCAATTTCAATCTTATATAAATAATTTTTTTGTATGTGTGTGTAAGATATTAAAGCATAATCTAAAAAAAATATATATATATATATTTTTTGTTTGTTGTCATGGGAATATAAAATATATGTTTAAAAATGTAATAGAACTATTCCCATCGAATAATTTTTCACAATTTTTGATGAAACTTTTCCCAGAATCTGCAGGAAAAATGTTCCAAGCCATATATTGCTCCAATTGTACAACGATTAACAAAAGATAGATGTTTTCATAAATGTATTTTTTTTTTATATGGGAGCTTAGTCCATAGTGGATAAGATGATATTTTGCCATTCCTGAAATTTTTAAATTCCGCTATTTCATTTATTAATTTTGTATGAAAATTGCTCAACTTAATATTTATTTATTCATATTTATGCAATTTCATTAAATAAATGGACTAAGTGATATCCAATTACACACTGCTCCAACTATCAATTTTAAAGGAACGATTTCGGAATCAACCTTATAATCTCATAATAAACACATTCATATACCAAATTTTAACGAGTTTTTTTTTTTTTTTTAAGAAGTGACCAAATTCTGGTATATTTAATTTCTAAAACTAACAAGTGATTTGATTTTACAGAACTTCGAAAGGAACTATTATCATAAACATATTATTCATGTGTAAGTACTATCCCGTACCCGCTGTATTCACTATAGACATATATAGCTCGTTTCAGACTACCACTTAGTCCGGTTGATGAAATTAGCCCCTGAAGACACATAAGAATCACTAATTATGAAATGACAGGAATTCTTATTAGACAAGAAATCTAAGAATTACCTGAAAGATGGGCGAATGTGCAGTAGCTTTCAATGTATCATGTATTTTGATTGATATTTTAATATTGAATGGTTAATGGATAAACGTTTTTTTTTTTTTTTTTTTGTATAAAAATGGGTATAATTTGTACACTATTTTAGCAACAACATATTGTAGTTAAATCTGTAGCATTGTTGTCAAAAAAAACCCTTTATATAATTCATTTATTTTATTACTATACATCGCTATTATTTTAGATATATATATTTATATGCATTTTTATAATTAGAAACTTTAACTACTCATCTGTCAATGTTATTGCGAATTTTATTAATGTTAGGTATGTATTTATACTTACACAAAATGACTCATCTGACTATGTACAAATAATTTTGTTAGATACTTATAAATATATTAGCTGTAACCGCATTTTTTCCCGTATGCTATATGCAAATATAATATAGATGTGCTAAGAAGATATGTAAATAATAATTAATAAATTTTTTCCTATATATATTTTTTGCTTCATATTGTGTATTTGTGTATAAGAGCGCATATTAGATAATTAGATAATTATTAAAATTATGCAATAAAAATGAAAAATTAATACTTAATTCACCTTGCATTAATGCAATGTCATATATAACTATATTATATTGTATAAATAAATTATTCTGTATATTTTATAATACTTTAATTCACACATATCTCTTTTATTTTCATGTGCATATACCTACACATTTCAAATTTCGTTTTACACAGATTGTTGTTTTCTTTCATATATAATTATGTGTTTGTTACGAACACATTTTTATTTAATTAATTCGGTATGGGTGTTTTTATGTCATTTTATTTTCATAATATATATACGAGTATATATATAAGATCATATAGTTGATTCTAGAAATTGCATAATCTTAATTTTATATTAAATTTTATTACTATGTAGCAGTAATACGCGTATTATATTCACAACGCATACACTAAATGATATATATATATAAACATTTTCTGCAGGGTTTTCTATCGTTGAGTATGAGTATGAGTTTATGTTTGATTACTTACTGACATACTACATGGCATTAAAATCCAGGTGTGAGGTTATCCTTCTGCCACACACTCCTCCAACCTGACCTATCTGCATCCAACGTCTCCCAATCCCAAATTTTAAGGATCCTAATATCACAGTTCTCTGCATCTAGCCATCTAGCCTTCTAAGGTCTGTTTGATTATAGTATATTAATTAAAAATTCGGATTAATCTGCTTTTTTTTTGTGACCTTTTTAAAAACCCTATTTTAAATATGTATATGTGTGTGTGTGTATTTCTATTTTAATTAATTGCAATTTGTTATTTATCAATCTGCAATATTTATTTATTTAATCGTATATGTTATGAATGTTTATGAATGTATATTGAAAGTACAATATATTATTATTTATAAAATTGACAGAGAGTTATATATGATTACTTAATTTATATACACTTTTTTCTAGTTATAGTATTATAACAATTTAATTTTTCTACTATAAATGCTAAATCTAATACACACACACACACACACACACTATATATACAGTGGAGGTTTATATTATTATTATTTTTGTTAATATATATACTATCCGACCACACTATTCGTAAAGTAAGTATTATTAAAATTTTATATTGCAATCTCGTATATAATGTATAATTTTGTTATATAGATTTATAGGCTGGTATGTATAAATACATATATTGAAATATGCTAATAATAACTCAATACAATTTAATAATGCATATACAAAGTTACTACAAATACATTTAAAGTTTAAAGTCCTTGAATAATTTATAATAATAATTATAATTTATCTCATTATGTGTATCGGTGCGTATATAATACGTATACTGTATACATGTGTTTATTTATGAAGTATTGTATAAATATATATAAATATATTGAATGAATTATTCTAATTATTATAAAATATATTGTATTTGGTGGTGATGCACTTATAATTATATGAATAATTAATTTCATTTAGAACATTGTTTTTGAAATTTTAAAGAAACGAGAAAAAAAAAACGACAATTAACACATTATATGAACAAATCTCTTTATTATATTATATATACAATACAATGTAATTATAATGTGTTTGTATATTTATTCTTAAAAATTGTTGTTTGAGGTTAGTGTCAACAAAAATTTGATGCAAATAGTATTTAAAAATCTTGAAAATGATAAAAACATTGTCCCGCCCCGCTTTTTCAACGATTATAGTTAGCATGAAATTAGTGTGAATATCTGAAAATAATCAAAATGGATATGGAAATATGATTTTGGTCAATTGTTGTTGGTAATGCGATACAAAACTTTTTAAGCATAATTTACTTAAAACAATCCGCATACAACCCGCGAAATAAGAATTAGTATCGATTACGTTTTTGGTCAATTGTTAAGAAATGCCAACACCCATCTTATTGCACAAACCTTTTTCATACATAATTTGTTAAAAACTATCCACACCATACGATTGAGAAATAAGCACATGTAGTATCGAATACGTTTTTGGTAAATTGTTAAGAAATGCTAACACCCATCTTATTGCACAAACCTTTTTCATTTAACATGTATGTTACCTAATCTATTTCGCTCACTGTCAAATCAACAAATACCATATCATTGAATTCTTAAATGAATTACGAATGAAGGCGATCCATACCTATACACTTTTACCACTTTTTGAAGGATTTCTGTTTGTGTTAAACTATCAAACACAAAGAATTTAATCACTGCACATGCAATAAAAAAAAAAAAAAGATGAACAAGGATGCATTATTAATATTAACCGGCGGCTATACTATACTGGAATTAATTGAAATACATGTGTGTTAATATAAAGGATGTATGGTAACTATATATGTATATGTCACAGACTGTCTACATATTATAAATTGAATGTATATATGCAAAATAATATAAACCATAAATAATTTTATTTATTTATGCAAAACTTATATATCGATAAAATTTTTGTTAAATTTATGTGCATTTATTTTAATAAATTATATAATAATAACAACCGTCGATCCGATTCTATAAAAGGATTAAAATTTTCTTTATAAAACTATAACCGAAAAACAAATAAAATCTATATATAAATTTTTTCTATAAAATATATATACGAAATTCAATATGATGCTGGAGAGGTTATTTATATATAAATATCCCTTTTTAACTATTTACATGAGTCAAAATTAAAATATGTAAATAATATCAATATTATAATAATTTATTCTAATATATTATATTAATTCATGTCCTTATTTAATTATATTTATAATAAATATATAAATTATAATAATATGATTTTCTTAGAATTTTTAAATAACAACAAAATGCGTGGTAAATAATCCCAAATATAATAGAACTTTTATATAGAAATTAATTTAATTATTACAAATTATATTATATATATATACACACATACAAACACATACTATATATATTTATACATAAATATTATAATACATACGGAAAATATATATAATAAAAAATACATAATAATATAAAACTTTTAACACAAATGACCTAAATATGATTTTTTTTTCTCATTACATTCATATATAAATATATAAAAATAATAATATATTTATAGTTTTTTCAGTTTTATTATTATTATTATTATTATTGCAATATTAGAAAATCAATTTTGAATGTATGGTACTCGTACATAAATGTAAGAAAAGTATGCAATAATTTTAAGAATAATTTTTTTATTTAGCATTAATTATAATTTACGGTTGGTATTTTATTTTTCTCTATATCTGTCCTGTGTCTGTGTGGCTGTGTGTACACTATATGTTTATAATTGTGAAATTATTTCAAATGTCTACTAATTCGCAACTAACATAAAATACAAACATAGTCATCTCATATAATATACATTTAAAGATGTATAAATGTACAATTTAAATACGCACATAATGATTGCATTTTATTTAGATTCAGAGAGAAAATTTTACACACAGAAAAACTATATATATATAAAATAATTAACTGCATTTATATTCTATATGTGCATGTGCATCTGTACAATATTTAATTGCATATATAAATAAAACTATATATATAATACAAATATATATACCTATATTTTTCTTTCTGCATCATTCATTTAGAATATATAAATATAACAACAAAAAAAACAAACCTTGTTAAATGCCAAAAATTTGCGTGCCAAATCTTCATCTAATGCACAAATGCATCATCATCATGTACATTATTATATGCACTAATGCTTTTCATATACTATTTTATATATAAATATGGTACTTATGTACATGTATCACATATGAATCAGAACATATAACTCATGTGTGTGTATATAGGTGTGTACTTAGTATATATTTATAATATGAGAAAATAAATTTACGTACAGTAAAGTACAGTACAGTAATTGTAAATATATAAGTAAAATAAAATTACATTATACATAAAACCAATGTTAAGCAACAAATCTATACGAAGATAATTTTAATTTATCTTCGTTTTGAAAATATTTTATAAAAAATATATTGTACATATATTATAATTTGTAAATCTATCTATCCATACAAAATAGCATGGCAGCAAATTATTTATTGGTATATTATTTGAAATGAATGTTGTAAAAATATAAGAATTATTGTTATTGTAAATTACATTAGCCATACCTCAATAGCATCTAAATTCTTAACTACACGCATCCTGAGACACACGGCGACACATCGGCTGTAAATTTGATTGTTGAATCATTGAATTATCATCCATAACTACCATAATTATATTACAAATCAGTGGCGAAGGCTGTGAAATAGAATTCAGTTTTCAATGTCGCTGTATTTTTCTTATAACGTGGGTGAAATTGAACTAAATTATGAAAAAGAATTTGGGAGTTAAACGAATTAAATTTTCTGACTTTTATGATTTATCACCTTTTTTTTCACAGTTTTAACGGATTTCCACTTTTGCCTACAGCATTGCAAATTATAATCAATTTCCAATCTTTCATTTTCAAGACATTTTTAAAATCGATTCACGCTTTCAGAAGATATGAAATGTTATTTTGTGATTATGATTATATTTATTTTTTAATTTTAAATTATTTAATTGAAAAATTATTGGTATTATATAAAAAATTAGATATCCATCGAAATATTTAAAAAATTAATAAATAAAGTTTTTTCGTGTCTCCATGCGGGGCAAACCATGAAATATTTATTGAAATTAAAAATAAAAACTGTTGGTACACAATCATTTTCTTGTTTGCAGTAATACAAAAAGAAATCATTTAATATCACAAACGTTTTCTGAGTTGCAGACAAAAATGCGATCCTTTATTACAAACGTCATTTTCTATGTTGCAATAGCATATTGTTCGATTTTTTTTTTATCGTAACCATTTTCTGATTTAACCAATTTTTTTTTATTATTATTAATTTAATTAATTTACGTAATAAATTACAATTATTTTTATAATTATATTTTATTAATTATCGCAAATATAAATATTGTGTGTATAATAGATATACATTAAAATGAAGGGCACCGTATTGGCATCAGAGGAGATGCGGCTGCGGTCATAAATATGTCTATATATTTTAATATCAAGTACCTAAAAATATAAATAATAGTACAACTAATTGAAAAAAATTAATTACTTTTTTTTACTGATGCCAAAAAGTAAATTATAATTATTAATCAATAAGTGTTATGTAAATTTAATTTTAATCAAAATTTTATCACAAATATATAATATTATTATTGTCGGATTTATTATATCGCCTATTTGTAAATGTATATATGTAACCCACCTGATATCACTAAAAAAAAAAAAAAAAACACTATCATCAGGTCGGCTATTAATGCATTTTATACATGATCATTATTTAGAACCTATATTTATTTTTTTTATATACAATTATCAAAAAAATATGTTTAAGATAAGTGTCTGCGCCATAAACGAAAATTATATAGACGTATATTTTCTAATAAACAATTTTACATAAATAGACAATAAAATGGAATCTAAGTTCTTATGCGCTAGAGCTTTTACCATATAAACTTTTAAGGCATATATAAACATCATTCAATTTATAAATATTATCTCTCTTTTGTGTGTCATCGTTTATTTTTTTTTTTAATTTACCATTGCGATCATTTATTATTTGGGTCATTTGGATGGAATTATCTATATTACATTTTTTTAAATACATGTACATTGATTTCTTAATTCCTATATTATATACGAGATTATATCGAGGAAAATATTCTTCTATATATATATAGATCGTTTATGCTTTTCTATACTATATATACAGGGTGCAGTTCCAAACTATAAGACTAGCGATTGGTCTACATAATTCTAAGTCGAAAATACTAAATAACATTTTGGTCGATTTAGGGATCTGTTTTACGTATAAAATAGTCGATATGGCTATAAGAAATTAATTCGCTAGTTTTATCTTTAATGTAACTGTATAACTTCGAAACTAAGATAATTACACAAACAGTTCGTATGTTCGTACCATATTTGCGGAGAATTAAATTCTTAATTTATCTGTGGTATTAATCTTTTTCTATAATTTGCTTCAATTTCGATTAATTTAACAATATAGTTGAAGAAAAATAACCAATTTTTTTTAAAAAATTTCATACTAAAATTAATTTTTTATTAAAATCTAACCGCTATAATAATGTAAAATATTTCATTCCGCTGACGGCAAACAATTTTAAAATTATAAAGTATTTGTTATTAAGATTGTTAAAATTTGGGATTACAATTACATTATAGTTGCAGATAGTATGAAACAAAGTGTAGGCGAGACGAATAAATAAATAAATAAATAGTTTTTTTTATCTAATTTAGTAGCTTTCATTAGACATGTGCACTTACTTTGTTCATCGAACAATTTATAAATTTTATTTGTTTATTTCTATCTTTGCACATTCTTTTCCTTTTTGTAGTTACTTTTCATCACAAATATATTAAGAATTTAACGCTGTACACAAAGTCGATGAAACGACATTTTATGTAATTATTTTAGTTTCGAAATAAATTCTTAGGATCGTATGTCGAAAACATGATATCGAAAAATGTCATTTAATAGAATCATATCGTCTATCAAAACACCACATGAAGGTTTGCACTGCAATAGTGAACCACCATCCTGTTATACAACTAAATACACTCGCACATATAACAAATAAATAAATAATACTCAAAATTATCTTATAAGAAGATAAAATTATTATCTGTGTGTTATAATAATATATTGTAGTCATAGCTCATATATATGGGTATAGTGTATAAATAATATTGTATAAGATGATATAAGTGTAAAAAGTTGTGTAAAATTAAATAAGTAGAAACGCGTTAATTTAACGAAAAACTGTTCAATATTATTATCATCTGAGTATTTATATTATTAGTTATTATTAAAAACAGAAAATAAAATAAAATGATTTAGTGTTTGTGTCGCTTGTGTGTCATGTATGGGTTAGTGTGTGTTTGTGTGTTTTCTTCATTTTTATCTTAATAAATATATATAGTAACAATAAAATATTCTAAAATTGAAACTAAAAATTTATATAAAATACAAAATACTATATATTTAATATAAAATACTTCTTAAATATATATAAATAAATAATTTAATATAAAAATAATATTAATATATATATACATTTGTGAAAAATGTGAGAGAGACCCACAATAACACTTCTTTTTTTTTATAAATATATGTATATTAATGTATTTATATCTATGCCTATATATATAGTATGTATTATTAAAAATTTATATACACAAATACATCTACTAAAATAATAAACAACACATTTTTTTATTTCTTTTATTATAAAACTAACTTTTATATAAATATATTACATATATTTATATGAGTACTTATTTTTATTATTATTATTATTATTATTATTATTATTATTATTATGTTGTTGTGTTTTTTTTTTCTATATTCATATGAATTTGAAAGCTATCGGTTGCAAAGTAGTTAGTCAGTCAGTGCTAATTTATTCATCGAACAAATAACCTGTGTGGTAATAATAGACGTATTAAAAATAAATAAATAAATAATAATAAAATAAAAAATAATAATACAATAATAATAAATAATAAATGGTAAAAAACACAATTAAATAATAATAAATTAGAAAATAATTTATCTGTACAAAAATAAAAATATATATAAAATAAAAGGTGAACGAACAACAACAACAATAACTAAAAAAAAGTGTTAACACAATTTTCAATGAAGAATAAATATTGGAATTTTGAAATTATTTTTCTTTTTTCTAATTCATATAATAATTTTGTATTTTATAATTTTATATTTTTATATATATATGGTGTCAATATTGGTGCAATAAAACGTATACTATATTCATCGAACATAATTTTTGAGAAACGCAATAATTTAAGTAACAACGCATAAAATTCGTATATATTAATATTTTAATTAATAAAAAAATAATTTCTTTGCTATATATTTATAAAAATTATTTGAAATGTCAAACAGATAGATAGATAGATAGATGGATGTTAAAAATAGGTATAAAAAAAGACAAAAAATGTTTTTTTAATATTTTTATAAATAAATTAAACTGGGTCGTCACAATAAAAATATTTATAATTCAACAGAGTTCAAAAAACAGAAAAACAGACTAGAAAAATAAAAACATATACTACTTAATAGTCTCTCTCTATACCTACATTAACTATTTAAATTTATAGCAGGTAGTTGTCTTCGTTCGTTAGTTGTCGCCGTCGTCAGTTCTCCTCACATATTTAGTAATCCAGCAACATCACCGATTATATAGTATGTGCACTGTACATATATAGAAAAATCAATATACCTACCTGTGCTCTGTGTACATATAAATACTATGTATTTAGTTAGTTATTAATTTTCTTACATACAAAATACTTACTTACTTATTCATGACATTTTTTTTTATATATATACAATAATTAGTAATAATTAGCAATTCAACTAATTGAATGTGAGGTATAGATAAATTTTGTGGTATATTTTATTTTAACATCAATATGCTGTTTTAAAGAAAACGACAAAAAAAAAAAATGAAGAAGCAAATTTCACATATATTCATTAAATATTTATTTCTAATTTTTATACAACATTCATAAATATATATATATATCTCTGTATTTGTATGTATTTGTATGTATTTTAAAATGTGCGAATTTAAAATAATTAAAATAAAATATGATGTTATATATGGAATTATATAATAAAATATATACACACACACGGACACACAAAACACTGTGGAATATATAAAAAAAAATGTGTTACAAAGTTCTTTAATCTGTATAACCTTCTTCTCTATATCTTATACCATTATATATATATATATATGTGCTCTTGCATAAATTAACAAGTTAATCGCCATGTCAGTCATATGGGTCTGACGCTAAGAAGTTCTACATGAGCCATTTCAGACATATATGTCTAACGTACGCGATCTAATAAAGTTACCGTGGCCCATGTGAACATTTTTCTGATATTATCGTGGCGATTAACGTATTAATAGCAATTGTATATACAAATTTGTACCATCATCAAATAGTTAAAATAATATAATAATAATTATTATTTTCTAATAACATATTAAAATAATTATGCAATCAATTGTGCAGCGATATTTTCATTATTGTTGTTATTTTATTAATATATTATTTATATTGCCATATATAATAGCTGGTATAGCTCTATATATAGCTATAGAGTATAATAGATAGAGAGCCAGATGAATTATTATGTAAATACACATATATGTGCTAAAATATTTATTTTTATTTGATTATATTATAAAAATAAAAAACAAGAATATATTATTTATATGAACGAGGCGTCGCGTCGTCGTATACAGTTTGTTTTTTATTTTTTTTTTTTTTTTTTGTGTTTTTAAATATCTAAATAATATGACAAAAAAATAAAAAAAAAATTAAATATTATAATATAAAAATAAAAGAAATAAATAAACCTTAAACCACCACACCACCACCATACCTAAAATAGAAAAATTAGTTGTGTAGGTTTTTTTTTTCTGTTTCATTGTTGCAAATATTTTTCTTACTACAATATATAAAAATATAACATAACATTAAAGTATAAATCGCATTTCAAATATATAATATAATTTTTTAAATATTTCTCTAAACCGCTATACTCTGATCAAAAAATACACGTTAAAGTAAGTTGTGCAATAAAATCATCGAATACTTAACCACGTATATAACAACGTATAATAATGTAATTTTCAATTTGTTGGTGGCATTTCAGTTGGTTTTATATATTTTGCTAACCCAATTTTTCTATGGTTGAACCGTCATTTTACCGACAACTATTTTTAATTTTTTCGATTTTTGCAATTAGTACGATTTTTTTTTTTTATATAATATTAAAGTTTTGTGTTAAACAAATGCAATTAATTATTATAATTATAGTTGGAATCTTTAAAAATATTGAAAAATTGTTATATGATGATGATATTATATCGAAAACACAAGAAAACAACACATATTATATGATGTGATGGTACATAAACGTTTTTTTTTAAGTATATATTTAGTGGTCGTGAATCAATTAAATGATGCGGTGCGTCTATCCGATTACTTTTAAAATTGTATTTTAAAAAATAAAATACAAAATACATGTGAAATATATTTTGAAATAAAATATTTTAAAATATTTTTAAAAAATCATATGTTAGAAAATGTATTTGTTATACACATTTATGATTTACTGGTGAAACAGATTAGTACGTGTGCCTCCGGAAATATCACTAAAAATATGTTTTAGGTAATAGTAGATACGAAATAGCTACAATTACAAAATGTATCGTAACTGAAAAATAATTAATAAAAGACTCTGTTCGATAATTTGTTGATGAACAATTGTTATGGTTTTTGAATCTGTATATAGAATTTCATAAATTATCCAGAAGTATATTTGTGTAAGGTAAAGGTTTTTTTCATTTGAAGGTGGATCAGGATGTGTGTGTGTGTGTGGAACTGAAAATATCTTAAATTAATTATACAATAATATTAACTCATTCTCATCATAATATTTTTTTTTAACAAATATGTGATCAGTTTTGTTAACATTTTTATAATTAACAGAATTTTTCAAGGCAACGTGTTTCCACCAAAATGGGTGGACAACAACAAGCTAAAAATTTCGTTTTTATCAATGATGGTTTTTAGTCGAAAGCCGATTTCTTCAATAATAGCATTGTGTGTGTATAGACTTTGTTAATCTATATGAATAGCGTCCAACACCTTATTTCCAAAAATATTCCCTACTTAATTTTTTAAACGATAAAGAATGGTAACTAAATTAAGCAGTTTTCAGTTTGAACAATATCTTTCTCAAGAAGTCGAAACCACAACATTGAATGACATGAACCACATTAAATCAGTTATTTTTATGGGTTCAGTATACAAAGTAGGTCATAATAATTTCTTGGGTTATTACAATATAAAAATTTGTCTTTTCAGTAGTTGCTAAAAATAATATAAAATATTTTATTTCACTACAAAATATATATTTATTTTTTTTTGCACAGAACAGTTCAGATTTCTGTCTAATGAGATAATCAATTAAAATTAATAAAAAAAATGAAAGGGTATTCCCATATGAAATTGGCAATTTTTTTTTATATTGATGCATGTGTGTATGGTGTCACCAATATTTATGAATTTAAATGTTATTTATTTAAATTTTCAATATCAATTATTATTTATAATATTTAATTGAAATTAAAAGAAAATTTTTGTGTGTTATCTATAGTAAGTCCAATGAAATTTTTTCTCTGTACATATACAATACAATGCGAGTATATATGAAGAAAATGTTCTCTGTTCGTAAACTATTTTGCATAAATCCATCACTGATAATAAAATATACAAACACACACATGAAATAAAAAAGACAAAAAAAATTAAAAAATAACATACAATTTACTCTTTGACTATCTCATGAAATAAATTAAAAAATTTTACGTTTGTAATTGTTTATATAATTACATAAATTCAGCTAAATTCGTTCGTTAGAATGGTGAGTTTTATACCATTGTATGTAATACCCAGTAAACAAGAAGATTCCCAAATGATTCGGTTATTATATTAACTTATAGATCGTATAGAAGATACAATTTATCGCGAATGATTATATCATATTCGTATTGCACGTAAATATATTGAAGTCACCGTATCATTTGAGAAGAGTTATTATCATGAATTACTTTGGTATTTTGTAACAATAGTCTTCTTGTATCACTTTACTTATTATAGGCTATAATATATTCATTTTTTTCGTATATTGAAGTGAAACAAGCAATAATGCATTTTGTTAAATAATTACAGTGTTTATTTCATTCAAACCACTAAAATGTAACTGCATCGTTTGAATATTTCTATTTAACATATCGTAAATATTCGCATTGTATGACACCGATGATTTTTCTTCTAATAAATATTTGATGGGATAAATGTTATTTGTTTTATTTGTACATTGTCGTTGTATATGTGAGATAAAATTTAATTATGTAATATATAAAAATTAAATGCTTAAAATATTTTAAAACCAATTGAATTGGCATACAATTTTTTAATAATTATTATTTGTGCAGCCGGCCATTGTGACAATATTATCTTATTTATTTTGTATTCTATTTTTTTTTTTTTAGTTCTTCCTTTTATTATTATTACAATTGCAATTCTATTTTAATCAATTTGACATTTTATATTTATTTATAAATATATATGTATCAAATTATTTGTACAACATTTAATGTATAATGTGTGATGTGTATTTATCTTGTACTCATATAAATCTAAATAGATTTAAAAATATATATAATATACCTGGGATGTGAATTCATTTTCAAAAATGTAATGAATGTTATTTATTTTCTATTGAGGACAACGTAAAGTGCCAAATTTTGTTTTGGTATAATCTTTAATTTAATTTAATTATTTTCTGTTTTTTTATTATTTGTAGACGTATTCAAATATTCAACATTATTCGTATAAATTATATTATTACGTAATATTCATTTAAAAGTGCAATATTTATAAATGGTAAAATGCGTGTATATATTAAATTATAATATATTATAAAAACAACTATACAAATAATATACTCGCATGTTGGTAATGAATTGTAAAAATTCCCTATTAATTTATGTAAATTTTATCTTTATCAGCATCTCTCTGCAACGCAGAGCTATATATTTTGTAGTATAAAATGAATATATTTACATGCAATGTAATTTTATGTTGTTGGAAATATTATTACAACAGAGTATGTAATAATAATCACGTTATTTTTGTACTAAATATTCAGAATAGATATGATTCAATAAATAACTCATATATATGCGTTTTTTTTCTAAACAGTGTTTTTTTAAGAGTGATACAATGAATTAAATTCAAAATTAAGCATTGAAATATAGATATTTAATGAAACTATGTACTATTTAACATATAGTATTGCAATGATTATATGATTAAATTGTGTAAAATACGGTTTGAAAAATATCTGCTTTAATTTTAGCAACATATCGTTTTAAGATCGATATATTAGATTTTTTTTATATTTTTGGTATATTTAAATTTATATAAAATGTATTTAATTCAATGGTTATTTATTTTAAACAGTTCACATTCAGTTTATTTCATATCAATGGCGGCTCTTGACAAATATTTTAATGCGCGAATATTTCAAATATACTTTTCTGAATGTTATATCATATAATAAGTATAAATTGTAAAATATTAGCCTATAGACAAATGGAAAATTTTATGGAAAAACCACCTTTTTGTAAATTATCAATTTTATCACGATAACATAATTTCAATGGACTTCAAATTTTGGAATTACAAAAATCAGTAAATGTTCCAATTATCCATAGAAAAAATGTTTAAAATTGCATCAGGCGTTCGAATAATTTTTATAGTCGATTTTTAATTTCAGTGTAAAAGAAAATAAAAGAAAAGTGTTGATAATTTATACCAAAAATATACAAAATTTAAATGAAATCGATTGAAAAATATACGCTATATATTCGGAATGTTTAGGTCAACTTTAAAAATGTCTTCTAAATGTAAATTTGGAATTTGATTAAAATTTCTGTTAAAATTATTGCTTGTAAATGAAAAACTTATTTTTAAAATCTATTAACGTCGGTTAATTTTCCGGAAAATTTTCACTTACTAATTTATTAACTAAGTTCACTCGCAATAGAACCATAATATACAGCGTGTGTAAGCTTTTCTACCATATACCAATACCGCATAATATCAACTCCACGATTTAGACATGTTGTTAAAAAACTTAACTTTAGATTTAACATTTTTGCATTTTTAAATGAATTCGAGTTATATGATAAAAATTTATCTGCACATGGTACTCTTTTTCACAAGAAAAGTTTGCCTTTTAAAATATCAAAAGTGTAACGATACGAAATAAAAAGTCTGTTAGAAAATTTAATGTTGCGCTTTTAATAAAGCTTTCGTTTGTCAAATTGTGTGTGAAATGTTATTATGTAAAGCTATCTCTTCTTATACATTTTCTTACAAATGTAAAATGGATATATATAAAAATAGAAAAATATACAAAAATGTGTTACACTTAAAAAAATACCCTACATATGTCATAATCAATTTTTTTTGCTATAAATATAATAATACATTATTGAAATAGATTAACTAAATATTATTATATTACATAATTATAAATATATGGTCACATTGTGCTTTTAATTAACACATTATTTATATTTTCTATTACATAATTTGACTTTTGGTTTGTTTATATTAATATTTTCATTCAATAATTCAAGAGTTTTCTTATAAATTGAATATTTCAAATTGAATGTATATTCATTGACTCTAAAATCCATAGAGTGTGGTATACTAGAGTTTTCCGCATGAAAGTAATATTATACAAAAATAAGTGTATACAATTGTAAAGTTTATTTTTTTTTTGATCATAATTAATTGATCAAGATGAAAAATATTGTCACCTAAAATAATCGTGAATAATTTTAAATCGTATTTTGCCTACGAAACCGTGTTGTTATTTATAGTTAAACAAATGCCGATGTCATAGTCTCTAAATTAACTATATATATATATATATATATATATTTTTCATTAAAGAGTTTCACAATGTATACAATGCGATACTATACACAACAACATTCAATTCGATTTCCGAAAACATAAACCATATACAGATCTCTTATTTTATATATACGCGAATACGTCGATGTTACTTCATTATATTTATTTTTTAACAATTTACACAGCAAATGAAAAGACGACCAAAAACAATTTTAAATTGTTTTGTATAACAACGATAGGTTACTGCACTAACAAAAATTTATTTATGCGTAAGTCTGCGATTAAGAAATCAATTATAAAAGATAGAAATGGCATATGATATAGTGAAAAAAAAAAACTAATACAGCAACAACATCAACAATTATAATAAGATAAAAAGATAAGTCTCTAATATGTGTATTTGTGTATTTTATATTTAGTATATACAAATAATGCGTATAGAAATAATTTACAATACAACAATTTATAAATAATATCAGGAATGCGTTGTTAATAATGTGCGTGCACGTACAATATTGAATGTTATATACGAAAAACGAGCACTCACATTCACGATTTATATGTATTACTGGTATTACTTAATTTTCTTGATATTTTTATATACCTATAAATGCCCCGCAATACTTTCTTAAGATTAAATTTCTATTTGTTTGTATTTGTTTATATGTTTATCTAAAATACGTTTTTTTTTTTTTTTAATATATTATTCAATATATATTTTAAATTTAAGTTTAAAAAAAAAACACCTTACATTGAAGTCATTTTTTAAGTCATGTGGAAAATAAATTGCTTATTGAACACTTGTTTAAATATATACCACACACAAATACACTTTTATTTCTTATTTTGTTGGCGTTTAAGTTTTAGTACTTCAATTTTTATTAAAAATGTATAATACTTTACTCGTATCTTAACACAATACAAACAAATAGAACACGAGTATTATATTGTAATTGATCGAAGTCCATATTGTTATGCATAGTGTTATTTTAACAGTGATTAATATATATATTATACTTTTATATATTTATATACCTTTACAATATGCGGTAAATGCGATGTTAAATTACTGTACGGTTATTTGATACAGAATGGTAAAATATACGCTTTGTACTATATTAAAAGCAGCAATTCATATGTTGAATATTTGTTATTTATGCGTAGGTAAATCATTTTTTTCAATATTTTTCTAACCTACAATTGAATGAAATATTTTTCTAACCGTGTGAGAAATACAGTATTTTCAATTTCCATCCATTCGAATATTCAAATTTTTTGCATGTAATTTTTACTTTCATTCGAAGTGAATACTTCTAGATAATTAGTTCGATTTTACAGAATCAAAAAGACTACGCAACTACTATGTTGTATACTTTAAACCCTTTCATCCAGATCGTATGATTTTCTCATAATATATTTACAATTCAACAACTGAATAATTCTAGAGTTATTATATACGGGAGATGTATGTAATTAGTGGATGTTATATAGAATAATTTTGTAAACACTATTCTTCTACAATATATAAGTAGTAATTGAAATCAAAATGTTAAGTTAAATATTTCAGAAAAAAAAATACTATTTGAAAGAGTAGTAGTTTCACCTACCGCCACAACACTGCAGTTTATAATTTCAATATAAATTATATTCTATAGTAATACGATTTAGAATATTTGAGTTTATAACAATAAAAGACAAAACGATAGAACCATTATCATAAAATGTTTAAGTTGAAGAGTATACAAAAAAATCGGATAATACAATATATAGATACTCAAAACAATTCTATTCGGAATATATATTATATTGGTTAGTATCGCGGCTGTACGAGTATATTGTTATGAATAAATCTTTGAAATTTATCGTTAATTGCTTAAGGCTATATATAAATAATTACACATAAGATTCTACTCGCTGCTCATTGATATAATCATTGAGTTCTATTCGAATCACAATGAAGAAATGTTCTTTTTAACTTATCATTATGAACTTCAATGTAAATTTTCAAGATAATCGGATAAAAAGTTATTTATATATATAAAGTTTAATTATTCCAATGGGGAATGTTAAGGTAACATATGATATGGATGGTGAGAGTAAGGGTTGTGGGAAAAATTTTGCGACACCTATTTGTTTCTCGGTATTCATTACAAAAACTTAAATTCATATATGTTTAAAGGTGATAGTTTTAAATAGTACTCTGTATTTATTCAAATAATAATTTTTTTTTTAAAAACAGCTTTTACCCACAGAAATCGTATTAGTCGGACGAAAGAAGTGAATAAAATGTTTGAATCGAAGTGTTTTTTTTTTTTTGTCGATTGAAACAGGTGGATTTTTTGGAGGATGTTGAATTGCATTAGTTTTTTCACATTTTCGCCTGTTTTAGATGTTGATGTTGATGACAGAACATCTGGCATTCGTCTGGTCGACGATAAATTGACGAAAATTCCCAATATTTGCGTACTGAACGGAAATCAGTTAAAAGTTACTCTCAGTTGAAGCCTCTATATCATGAATTTTATATCATTTTTTTCACATCCTTTTTTGTATAATAAATAAAATCTAATAATACAACAAATTTCTCTTTATTTTTATATTCAACAAATCTTTTGACTCTATGCCAAAATTTCTAATCTTTCTTTCTATTTTATTTTATTTTTTTTTCAACTGATCTCTGTATAGTGTCACCTTTCAAATAATTTATATGTTAAACATGTATTGTTACAATAATATGTCTGAACGACGCTGTGTTAAAAATAAATAAAGTTTCCAACAAAATCTGCATATAACTTTTCCACATCCAAATAATATCTATTCTCTTCTATGGACATTGTAATTAATAACAATATAATGATTGAAAATTAAAAAAAATTCCTTTCGAAAAATTTCTATAAATTTAAGTTTTTTTTTTTATCTTATTTTATTTGAAAAAATAAGTAAATATTTTTATTATATTTTTAACAGAATTTCATCAAAAAACCTATCTTGCCATATAGTCTCCGCACCTCCACACTGCTCTCTCGCTATCTGTATATATTAATGTGAATATAAAATATATTACAAAAGATTAAAATATTTTAGTTCATTTTTAATGTTTTTTTTTTTTTTTCGTTCTTTTGATAGCTTTTACGATTTAATAATATGTATTTGTATATTGTATTTGCATAGTACAAGTAAAAGGTGTGTTCAAAAAGTTCATGTTATTATTCATTATTATTTTTTTGTTCTAGTCACATCTAAATTTCATTGTTTTCATTATTCTGAATACTGACAAAATTATTGTTTTTATATAATAATTATTCCCACATGGAATAATTTTGGAACGCGTTTTTTTTTCTAGTCCACCAAAACATCTTTACATGAATAAATGTCAACTTATTCAGTTTATCCTCTATATCTGAATTATATGATCTATAATTTTATTGTTAGTTCGAATTTTTGTATGTAGTTATACTATTATCTGCTATATATACACATATAGACAGTTTGATATGAAAGTCATTTATATGCTTGATTATCTGCAGCATTTAAACCCCATTTCATTTAATTGTTTACATAAAATTTAGTGTATACAAGTTTGTAATGAAAATAATAAATGAGTTACTGACCGACCGTAGAAATAGAAGATACTTCTTATTTGATCGGCTCTATAGAAATATATATATCAAACACGCATAAAGTTAAAGAAATATAAACTTAATTAAAAGTTATAATTAAAAAATTCAAATGGGACATTTCAGACGCGGGCAATTCAAGAGAAATTTTCACGAACTTTATTATCACAGCCCATATGTGCGTTATTATTTAGTTAATAGTTTTTTTTTTATTTTAAAAATTTAGATTTAGAAATAGCTATATTTTTTTTGTTATACGAATATATTCTCTTTTTTGTATCAATTTTAAATAATTCACATTTTGCGGTTTAATTTTAAGTTTTTATAAAAAATATGTTACGTTTTCGTGTGTTATAAATTAAATTATAAAAGCGCAATGTTCTAATTATATTTGTACATAATTTCATAAATATAAGTCGTAGTTGTAACACAAATAAATAAATGGATATCATTTAATTAAATTTCAAACAATAAGAATATTCTAAAATTATCTTTAAAGACAGCAGAAAGTAGTACATTATTATTATTATTTTCTTATACGAGTATAAATAATAAAGTGACTATGTGGTAAAAATATGTAAATTAGAAATAATAAAAAATTAACTTTTAATTTTATTATAATTTAAATTCTGTAAATTGATTGTATCACAAAATATTTGAAATTAACCAAAATAATAATTCTCTTGTAATAAATGATATGCTTTTATGAATAGAGTGTGTGTGTACAAAGATTGTAGAATAAAAAATTTGTAATAAAAATTCAAGGTTTCTTGTTCAACAATAATTATTTGTGTTGTTTTTTTTCTATTTTTTTTACATTATAAAGTACCTACAAACATAGTCTATTCTATGCATACATATGCAGACACACCATACACACCATGTATTATGTAATATTTATGTAGATATTATTTATTAGTAAATAGTTTTCCATATTTTTTCGAACACATGTACTAATTACATGATACATAATATATTTAATAGCTTTTAGAATGCAATATTTATGTTACTTTCTTGAATATACACGCATAGATAAGTATATTATTATATATTTACATTTATATGTTATGTAAATAAATCTTCATATTGCATGCGTTAATATATGGTATATGAATGCTATATAACTGTCAAATCATAATTTAATCTAATTGTTGTATATCTAAAAATATATATGGTGATAAGTTTAAAAGTTAAAATCATATATTATTTGTATTAATTAAATTAGTATATGGTATAGAAGAGCTAGAAAGATGGATAGAATATAAACATCATCTTTTGCTTTTAAAGACACAATTAATTTAAATTACACTAAGGTGTGATGGTATATATTGAATTTCATGACAATTTTTTTGGTGTAGTCAGTGCTCTCCTAGTAATATTTAACCCTTTTTTTTTTTAGTATATTCTATATATTCGTTGATCAGGTCTTAGTATCCTTTTCCATACTTTTATATATAGATATCTATATACCCAGATAATTTTATTTCATATAGATAATTATATATAAGTTCATGCAGTATATATATTACAATAACCTAATTTTAAATTTAATTATAATTGCTTGCATGTCCCGAATATATGTGATATGGCACCCGCGAAAGAACATTATATATAAAAGACTCTTATATTAACAAATTTCGAATAAAAACATTCACGCCAACATTATTTTCTTTTGATTAATGTAAGTGTATATATGTTCAATACGCACATACAATCAGTGGCGAAGGCTGAGAAATAGAATTCAGTTTTCAAAATCGCTATATCTTTCTAATAACTTGGGTAAAATTAAATTAATTTATGAAAAAAAAAATCTGGAAGTTCACCGAATTAAATTTTCCGGAAAATCAACTTTTATGAATTATAATCTTTTTTTAATTACGGACCATAGTTATAACGGATTTTCATTTTTGCTTACAGCATTGCAAATTATAATCAATTTCCAATCTTTCTAAGATGAGATTTTTAAAATCGATTCACTCGTTCAAAAGATATCACCGATTTTCCAATCGATGGCAGAGAAAATTTAAAGAATTTTGTGGTATAAAGTTGACAACCGATTGGTATAAAAAATTTAAACAGTACCATTATTTCATACAAAATTTCAATGACATCAAAATGGAAAATCGGTTATATTTTTCGTACGTTTGAATCGATTTTAAAAATCTCTTCTATGAAAGATTGAAAATTAATTATAATTTGCAAAAAGATGATAATTCTTAAAAGTTGATTTGCCGGAAAATTTAGTAAGTGAACATTCCAATTTTTTTTTCCATAATGTAGTCTCGTCTACCCGAAAAAAATATAGTGTTATTGCAATTTGAAAACATTTTTTCACACGTCGCCACTGCATACAATCAATATATATTTTGTTGTATACAGAATTTTTCTAAAGTTGGCTGAATTTTTTTTCAAATGTATCATACAAATTATGTGCCTTGGAAAAATTTGTATTCAATGAATATCAATATTTATTTATTAATTTTAATTAAAATTTAATTCAATTTTTAAGTAAATACAGTGAATTTAAAATATTTCGTTTTACGTAAAATAATTGCCTGCATATATTTTAATTAATAATTTATTTTATATTTATATGATAATTAATTAAATGATGATTATAAAAATATGTAAAGTTGTAACACAAAATTGTCCTCCTATTGTGTATCCAAGTAATTTACGTAATATTTTATGTTAATATGCAATGGAAAAAATAACGAGTAGTAGGAAAATGCGTCACTCACTCATTCATTATAGTAGATTTACATTTATGATAATTTCATATTATTTACATATTATATTTAATAAATATTACTATATGTATTTTACTCTTATAGTACAGTTCGTATATGAATTTATTATATACAAAACTTGAAAGAAAAATTATGTCTTTTATATACATTTTTTTTTTTACAGTAATGTTACAATGTCCCTGAAGCATTTATTTTCAACCCACATAATTTGTATTAATTTTCTATACGGTGTGTATATGTCTCTTGACTATAATAGCTTACAATTTATTGGGTATAGTGAATTTTTATTTTTATATAACACTATAGAAAAACAATTATGCATCACTCGTTCGTTTTTTTCTTCTCTCTCTATATTTGCATGTATATTAATTGTTAAATATATAATGCAAGCAAAATTATTAGATTTTGTCTTTATGAATATTTAATATCAATTTGATGAATATAAATTATTATATGTGGTGTATAATACGTTCAAATATGTAATACTAAAATTCTTATTGTTAATAATAATTTAATTCAACTGTATACGCATATTAAAACGATAAAAAACACTATTCAAAATATATAAGAAAATAAACTCGCAAACAACAAGTTTTATTGCAATGGAAAGAAACCTACTTTTATTTATTTAATTACGTTTACATATATACCATAGAGAGGAGTATATATAATAAATATTGCAATTAATATATAGAATTATTAAATTTGTTTCGAGAAAATAAAACCGCCAAGGTGTATTGTTTTAATATATAAAATAAATGTATATAATTAAAATTAAAATTTATACAAAACATCTAGTTTTTATTGCAATTTTATACTCGTACACATAAATATATATTGCAGTGCCTGTGAATACATTAATACTTATATAATTAAATCATAAATTAATATATTATATATTTAGATATATTATTTATTATGTTGCTAACATATATATGAACCATGAAGTTATAACATCTAATTGTATTCTATGAATTAGCTTTGTGTTTTTTATGAATTTATTATAAATAATATATTGTATGATGATATTGAAAAATATATTATGATTTGCGTAACATATAAAACAGATTTTTGTTATTTACACAAAAAATACAATACTTACTCAACAACAAACACATTTATATTGATTTTAAAACAAGTTCATGAATTCAATTAAAAACTAATTTAATTTAAATAAAATAAAAAATGATTAATTTTTCCTTTTTTTGTTGTGCAGTTTATTCAATCGATTTTATTTAATTCAGTTAATTTTTAATTTAATTAAATATTTTTTATTAAATTACAATACTATGTACTGTTATGCTCATACTGCGAATATATTATAGTAAAACATATGTGTAATTAATTTAACAATCAATTTATCACAAATTAATAATTTTTGGAGGCTTATGAATTATGTGGCGATCATCATTATTACCGTGAAATTATATCAGACAAAGTGCAGCATAGCATCTACCGCGAACGATAATAAATACATAGTTAAATTGGTATTAAATATAACATCAATCATGTGGGATGGGCGCGAGTATACGATGTGTGCATGATATTGTTAATTTTTGAGAACACTCATTCAAAACATTCTATTTTTACAGATATATCTGTTATAAACGTCAACCATATCGGATGTAAATCAGTGATGAAAAAATTTCAATATTAAATGTAAATTTCGGAAATTGAAACTTGACCATATCTATACTGCAACAAAAATAATAAATTAATCTGATTGCAAGCAAAAAGACATTAATGCACTTAAGAATAATTTGTTCAGCATGACATAATGGTAAACCGTCGTTTTCACAATATCTATATAGATATTATCAGATTTTATATCATTTACTCCGATCATATTTGGAACGCTGTTTAGTTCACATACACTGCATACATGTCATAAATTAACTCTAATTTCGAGTTATCTATTTGTAGACACAAATAAACCAATAAATTAGTTTTATAATCTATCTATAGTTACGACAACTGCAAAAAATATTTGAGTCGCTGTTATATATATGATTTAGTTTCAAAAGCATCAAACTATATACACAGTAAATTTATCTGTGGTTGATATTTTACTTATATATATATATATATATAATACCACCTATTGCAAAAACATTATGCCACACACACATTACATTATATAATTATATTCAACTGACTTGATCAAATACGTACGCAGATATAGATTATATAGAACTTTGATCTACGTATACTAATCTATATATATATATAAAGTTAATATAGGTTCATTAAAAATTCTATATTTAATTTATTGTAGTATATATAACGTGAAAGTAACTATATCCAACCAATTAAAAGATCGACTAGTAAACTATAGATAGATATTCACAATTTAATATAGAGATCGTTATAAAAATATTGTAACTATAGAATTGAAAGAAATTTAAAAATTTATCAATAAAATATGTCATAAATTTATATTTATATACCGCGAAAAAGTTAAAAAATAAAATTTAATTAAATTACTAATTATTATAATACATTTTTTGTGTAACATATATAAACTAAATGCGACGCCCAATTTTTCTCCAAATTTAATAATAATAACTTATAAGTACGTATTTATGTTTAAAACTTTAAAAAAAAAACGTATTTATTATAAAAAAAAATTATCACATTCTACTCAAAACGATAAAAATGGAAATTCATTAATATTTTGGTATAATCGTAAGAAAATTTAATGTGGCAAAATCTATAAAACTATAAACAAAAATATTTCGTTCAACTGGACTTGCAGAAATAAAATAATTTAATTTAATTTAATTTAATTTAAAGTTGTTTATATTGATCATTAACGAACAAAACATATTTTTTAGAAAATTTAATATTAATCGGGCGGCAAAATAGGTACAATAACGTTACGTTACATATAGTTAATTCAACTATTTTGTATATTATTTATAATAATATAATATTAATAAATATACAAAAATAGATTAGCATTTTATGTGAATATATTTTACAATTTCTAATAATTAAAATAATAATTAATCATAATCTTTATATATTGTGTAGTGAATTAACTCAATGTGACATATTACATTTTACAAATTAATGTAATTAATTAATTACAACATTCTTTTCGACATATAAATTTTGGAATATAAATATATGTGCCTTCTGTTAACACAAATATATTTACAAATATTGTATTTTGTATGTTTTGTGTATTACAAATAATAACATTGTTGCAATTTAAAATATTCAGTATCACGTATAGGAGGTACTGGTGTGTAGGGTTAGGTGAACTTATATAGAATAAAATAAAATGCATATACTTAAATATTTATTAAATTTTGAAGATATGATCCACAAAAATTGTAATTGATACATTTTTAGCATATTTATAAATTGTAATTTAATAAATTCTCCATACAGAATTCATCGAAACAAAAATAACTATTTATGTGAAATACAGATATAGAGTATTTTTGAAAATACTCAATAGATCTTTCCATTATGAACGGATAATATAAAAGAAATATCTTTGCGGTGTAATTCCTGAAACCTTACGCTTCTAAAATTAACTTGGTAGCGAGAACACCACTGCTTTGGTCTAAATGCCGGAATTAATTCTTCCTTATGAAAAAAAAATCATGTCTTTTATTCGCTAACACTAATTAATATATATTAAAATTTATATTTGGTATTTCATTTCAATATACTGTCCGAAATCACCCGATTTTACGGTATATCATATATTATTTATTTATAGTATGAGTATTTAACACAAAAATGGGTGTATATATGTAAAATACAATTACATTAAATATATATGACTTTATATATGACATTATGGACACAAAGATAACAATTATTTGTATTTTTAATAAATTAGTAATATATTAAATTTCATATTGTTAATGTATAACACAAATTAAATCAGTGAATTTCCATATAAATAATAATTAATAATTTTTGTTTTTATTTAAATATAAATATATACAAATTAAAAACAGTAGAAGAAAATTAAATAATTTTTTTTATAATCATATATTACTATTTATAATAAATTAATAAAAATTAAAATTGCAAACGTATATTATTATTGTGTTGTGTATATATATTTTATGTATGACCTAGAAGTTATTATATATAGATAATTTTGCGTTGTTACAAATTTATATTTATTTAAAACAAAAAATGCAGCACACGATTTTTTTTTTATTTTAATATATAAATTATTTTTTAATATTATTGCAATTGCATAGTAGTTTCGCACATAAAATAACTAAAAAGCATATAAACAAAACAAATATAATGCCAATTAAATTTTTGCTCTAAAAAAATATTACGTTTACATACAAGTGACGTGTATACGCACGTATAGTGAATATAACTATTTTTCATTTAATTTTAATCACATTTTGTACGTAGGTTCATATAGTGGTATTATAAAAAAATTCTGAAAAATCTATAATCAATTTGGTTACAAGTGGCCGTGGAACCTGATAAATTTGAATATTTCTCAATCAAATAATCACTAAATTTTGTATATGGATTAATAGTAGTATCTTAAAAACAGTTCATAATGGAATTCTTGAAAATCGATACTTAGATTAGTATGGTGACCAGTTTCCTGTAACCTGATGAATTTGACTGTTTCTCAATCAAATTTCACCAAATTTTGTATATTAATTTATAGTAGTATTTTAAAAACAGTTCATAAGAAAATTCTTGAAAATCGATACTTAGGTCAGTTATGCTGACCGGTTTCCTGCAACTGAATGAATTTATTCATTTTTCAATGAAGTTTTACGAAATTTTGTTAGCCAGTTCATATCGGTTTTCCGAAATTTTTTTTTTTTTTTTGATTTCATAAACTGTTTGGGTTATTGGTCGCGTTCGACAGAGCTGAAGTTCATCTTTCAGAACGTAATTTCAATATATATATGATTTTATACTGAAAATCCTTGTATATTGTATCTTTCTTGTCGACAAAGAAATAGCGCATTGTCATTACATCATAGTAGGGAAGGCTAAGAAGTAGCATTCAGTTTTCAATGTCACTATATTTTTCTTATAACGTATGGGTGAAATTAAACTAAATTATTAAAAAAAATTTGTATGTCCACCGAATTAAATTTTTGCGGAAAATCGGCTTTTATGAATTATCATCTTTTTTTTTAATTACGATCCATAGTTTTAATGGATTTCCATTTTTGCCTACAGCATTGCAAATTATAATCAATTTCCAATTTTTCATAGATTAAAATGGATTTACGCGTTCAAAAGATATCACCGATTTTCGAATCGATGGCAGAGACAATTTAAAGAAATTTGTGTGACTGCACAAAGTTGACAACCGAATGATACAAAAAATTAATGAAGTACCATTATTTGATAAAAAAATTTCATGGACATTAACTGGAAAATCGGTCATAGCTTTTGAACCTGTGAAAAATCTCTTCTATGAAAGATTGGAAATCAATTATAATTTGCAAAAAGATAATAATTCTTAAAAGTTGATTTACCGGAAAATTTAGTAAGTGGACATTCCATTTTTTTTTCCATAATGTAGTTTACTTTCAACTTGTCTACCAGAAAAATATAGTGTTATTGCAATCTGAAAACATTTTTTCACACTTCACTACTGCATTTCAATGTTATGCAGTGTTGTACATACGCGCGATCAGTACTCTTAAATCATTTGCATATATATTTTTGCTGTAAATCTATATTAATATATTTCAATTATCTCTTGTACTTTATATATATATTTATAAATGAACTTTAATTTCATAATGTGTCACTCCCGCCGCAATAGATTAAATAATATCTTGTTAAGCCTTTCGCTGTGCAAATAAATAAATACATTTTTATAAAATTTAATAAATTAAATATTTTTACGCGTTCGCAATTTGTATTAGTTTTATTGTTAATTTTTTTTTTGTATTTGTAAAACCTTAAAGTTTAAGCTATACGATAAGACACACACACACACACAATATAAATATAATGTATATAGAGTTGAATGTTAAATGTTAATTTTGAAATTGTAAACGCAGCTTGATCGACAACTACTGCTATACATTCTCTGTTACCATGTTATCGATAAAGGTAAATATAGTATATAGCAATCTCTGCAATTATATGACATTTATATGACTGGGGGTGGGTTGTTATAATATTTACAAACATGTGAATTAATTTTGGATAAATACATTATATAAATTTAAATAAAAACGCTTTCCTATCTCCAATAAATTACTATGCTGCTGATGATAATAAAGAAAATATAAAGAATATATAATCTGTGAGAATAATTTTCTCAAAATATAATGTGTACCCATCATCATTCATTTTTTACTTTAGGATTATATTTTTTACAATACCTATATTATAAAAACATAACAAAATCATACAAGTTTATTTTTCTTTGTTTTATAAAATAAGAAGTCTTCAAAGAGATTTTCATATATGTAATAAATTACTTTTTGTTTTCATGTGCGTTAAATTTTACTAAACTTTTTTTTTTTTACGAGTATATAATCTTATGTTTTTCTTTTTCAAATTTTCAAATAAGAATTTATAATGTTATAACACTCCTTCCTACTAATATAATAATTTTTAAAATGTTTCAATTACATAGGGATAATATTTATATATTGTATAATAAAAAAAGAAAATGTGTGTAGGCATATTCATATTATACCTTTGGTATAGTACCTACACCTATCTACTTTTACGTATTTCAATAAATACTAACAATATATACACGTAATTAAACTTACTTATGTATTGAATCTATTTTTGGAATGTAAATTTCATTTCATTTTAATATAATATATAATCAATATAAAAGAGGGCCAACTAATAATACAAATTTAGATTAGAGATATGCATAGACTATATCAGCTCCGTATATCGATATTAATTTATAATGCATGTGCGTATTATTATATAGATTTCTATGTACAATAGTACGTCAACACAGCGAACTTTTCTCATAACATAAAAAATATAAAATAAATAACCTTTTTGACTTTGAGTTTCCAAATATGTATACATAAACTTTTAGGTACTTTATTAATTTTTTTATTATTATTATATATTTATAAATATAATTATTTTTATTCATCGACAAATTGTATGAAAAAATATAAAAATTAAATAACTTTACAGTTTTCCTTTGCATCATTTGATTATACGCAAATTTATAAATATAACTACTTGTAGCTACAATCTACAATACAGATTTATAATTCTATATTTTATCTATATTTTATCTATGTTTTTTTCTACCACCGTCGTCTCTCTGTTTATTTATTTATTTACAACAATATTATATAAAGGAAATATAAAATATATATTATTAATTTAATAGGAAAAATATATTTTCTTCTTCCTTTTGACATATTTTGCGTAGGATGTTTTCTTATACCTATTTTATATATATTTATAAATTGTGACTTGAGTATATTTTATTATATTTTTATTTGTTGTTGTTGTTCATATTTTCATTTTAAAAACATATCACCTACGTATAAAAAAATATTTTTCCGAAAATGAATTTTTTCTTTGTGCGATGAGCTTTATACTTATATTGACTTATAATATATTTTTTTCATATTCTTGTGTGTGTATATAAATGTAAAATTGTGAAACCTTTTATCATATATATATACATAATCGCACAGCAGGAGTATGTGGGTATGGCATAGGATTACGTAGGTTAGATGTGTTTTACTAAATCATAATGTAATTTATTAATAATTGATGATGATGTCTGTTGTTGTTATTTTCAATGCTCAATTAATTTGATAATTTCTCAAATATTAAGATTATTTTTATGGATAGAGGAGAGATCTCGTATCTTTGATAATTATAATGTTTTAATGGAATTGCAATGCATACTGATTCTGAGGAAATGTTGACTGTTTGAATTTTCACAAATTTTGTAATTTGACCGATTATTTTAAATTTTACAAAATTTGGTTTGTTGACTTATGTTATACGTTGGTATTTTCTTACAAGTTCCTACTCAGAACAGTTCTATCGATTAAATTTTAGAACCGTATTATTTTTATACAGATTGATTTTTACAAAAATTTACCATAACAGTTCAGTTCTGTTGATCATATGATGACCAGGATGATTTGTTGAACAATTTATATTCAATTTTGGAATGATATTACCCTATTTAAATGTATTTCTTAAAATCCATTGAATTGATTGTTTTTTAGTTTCCCTTTTCCGGATCAATCTATATGAATATACTAAACATATTTTTTTAACCTGTTACCACGTTGTAAATTATGTTAAGTCTTTGTTTGAATTGGTTTTTCATCCAATGTAACACAACTCCAAACGAGCGGAACTATTTTACATTACAATACTTAATTTGTATTCAAATTGAACAACGCAACAAATGGAGTTCTACAATCTTCTCTTTTGATGCTTATCGATTTTCCAGAGCTTCCATAAGAATCATTCCTATATTCACGCATTGTTCGTATGACAAATGTTTCGCGATTTATCATTATTTTATTGAAAAATAATAAGAATTAATTTATTAAAGATAAGATTTTTTTTTTTTATTTTTATAAGACTTTTGTTTAAGTTACTCAACTAATTTACAATTATTTATAGTATACAATAATTATTGCGCACAATATTGATAAAATTCTTCGTTGAAGCTATAAAAATGATACTTAAAAAATAAAAATAAAAATAATAAATCAAATTAAAATAAGTGATTTTGTGAATATAATTTAAACAAAAAAAAAAAAATTGAATCAGTTTTGGGGACCGTGTCAGAAGTGCATTTACATCAACGTTATAGAATTGTAAATGCACTATCTGGTACGACATTCCAGAGCAAATAATCTTCGGTCTTAAATTATATAAAAATATAGGAATTATACCTATTTACAATATAATTTAAGACCTTTTTTTTTTTCAATTAATTTATATATTTTTTATTTTATTTTATTTTTAGTTGTTTTTTTTTTTTTTTAATTTTTAATTATTTTTAATTTATCTGATATTAATTAATTTTTATTTTCTACAAATTCGGTTGCAAAAAAAAAAAAAAGAAAAAATGAACATATTTCTATAAAAACATGAATTCCACATATAATTTTAATAATTCGATTTTTGTGCGACCAATTATTAATTTCGGATAAATTATTCTTTAAATTTGTACCCGAAATATATGGCGGGTTATATTTTCCCGAACAATACCTATTTAATTCACATAAACGTAGTGGTATATATAGACACATTCGAAAAAAATTTACGATTTCGAGTGACAAACATTGTCAGGTATATAAATGGCCTTAAAAACACTTGTTATTTAATTAAAAAAATTGTATAACAAAAATTAAAACAACTAAACTAAAGAAAACCATATTTTGATTAAACAAATTTTCATCAATGCCGCAATATCTACGCTAGTAATACGTGGCCACCAAATCGTGAAATGCATCTATGAATAATATTTATATAGTTGAATGTGTACGATGAACATAATATCTTACACGAACATCTAATCTGGATAAATTTTTAGGTCAACTTAGCTCAGTTAACAATATATTGTAGATACGGATTCATTGCTGCACATCAGAAACAAAGGAACAATCGAAACAATATGGGTAGAACTTGTTTGATAATACAAAAATCCATCAGCTGCTAAGGTTATGTCAATTGGTTTTTTTTTTTGGAATACACATGGTTTAACATAGCTATCGATAATTTAGAAATGGTAAAACAATAATTGATATACATTATATTATTCGTTATTAAATTAAACCAATTAAACGAAGAAATTAAAAAAAAAATCGACTATAGTTTTGGCAAAAAATTAAAAGTAATATTTCATCATATGCATCAGTCCACACAACAGTAATTGCCTTATGGTCAAATTACATAAAGGTTTGGGCAGAAGAATGTTTTACAACTGTGAAATAAATAAAATTGCTGAAATAAAATTTCTTATTATATGAATTCTTCAACTACAATTTTTCCAATATATTTTAAAGTTTAAATATAAATCCTTAATCAACAGTTTTAATATTTTATTGCTAATTATACATTTTAAAAGTTATTTTGAATATATGGTATACAATATAATATTTAGCATTTACTTAATATCAACTCTTGTACACCATATCTTTAGTACCCACAATGAAAAGTTATTGTTTTAAAATATTTTGCTTGTAAAAGAATTTTTATTTCCACGATTATAGGTATGAATTGATATTTTTCTTATTTTAATTCAATTGTTGTGCCAATTGTGGTAGATCAATTTACAATTTACATATATTGACATATAAATATTGTCAAGAATATAGGTTGATAATCACACCATTTATGCAGAAACTGATCAATTGTTGTGTAATTAAATACTAATATGTAATTGTATATTTGTTGCAAAAAATTCAAAGATAAGCAACAAACAAAATGTACAGGCCATATTATATCATCAATCAACATTTATAAAATCAACAGACGTAATATAAGGTTGTCAAATATCTCCCTTCCGCCTTTTTGTCTTTTTAATTTCGCGGCTATGTACAAAGCGCTACAGAGCTCGTATCTGGCAACACTGTACATAATTTGAAAGCTCTTGACATAACAAACAAAACGACGCTATGTATGATTAGTTTGGATATGGCGTTCAACAGTTATAGACGTGTAAACATGGAGTTCACTAACGCCGAAATTCGCGCTATTTTAAAGTTTTCCTTCGTTAAAGGCAAATCCGCTAGAGAAACGTTCCGTGAGATTAATGGTGTTTTGGGGGATGGTACTCTATCACTTCGAACCGCGGAGGAATGGTTTCGACGATTCAGAGCCGGTGAAAACGACACCATGGATAAGCCAGCCGGCGGAAGACCTGTGACGACAAATACCGATCAAATCATGGAATACATCGAGTTAGACCGGCATGTGGCATCTCGTGACATCGCCCAGGAGATGGGAGTTAGTCACCAAACCATTTTAAACCATCTGCAGAAGGCTGGATACAAAAAAAAGCTTGATGTTTGGGTGCCACATGAATTAACAGTGAAAAATCTAATGGACCGAATTTCCATTTGCGAAATGCTGCTGAAACGGAACGAACTCGACCCATTCTTGAAGCGGATGGTGACTGGCGACGAAAAATGGATCACATACGACAATATCAAGCGAAAACGGTCGTGGTCGCAGGCCGGTGAATCGTCCCAAACAGTGGCCAAGCCGGGATTGACGGCCAGGAAGGTTTTGCTGTGTGTTTGGTGGGATTGGAAGGGAATCATCCACTATGAGCTGCTCCCATATGGCCAGGCGCTTAATTCTACCATCTACTGCGAACAACTGGACCGCTTGAAGCAGGCGATCGACCAGAAGCGTCCAGAATTGGCCAAAAGGAAGGGTGTAGTGTTCCACCAGGACAACGCCAGACCACACACTTCGTTGATGACTCGTCAGAAGCTACGGGAGATCGGATGGGAGGTTTTATCGCATCCACCATATAGCCCGGACATAGCGCCAAGTGATTACCACCTGTTCCTGTCCATGGCGAACGCCCTTGGTGGTGTAAAGTTGATCTCAAAAGAGGCTTGTGAAAAGTGGCTGTCCGAGTTCTTCGCAAATAAGGAGGGGGGCTTCTACGAGGGAGGTATTATGAAGTTGCAGTCTAGATGGAAACAGATTATCGAACAAAACGGCGCATATTTGAACTAAATCCGATTACTGTAACACTTTTTATAAAGCATTGAATAAAGAGCAAAAAGGCGGAAGGGAGATAGTTGACAACCTAATATATATATCTATTGCATATATGGGAATGATAATTAATTAAATTAAAAATATGAATTAATTTATGATATATAAATTAAATGTGTGTGTACCAGTGTGAATATATATATATATTTTCTTAATATCCGAGTTATAATATATTGGATATGAAATATAGATATACTGTGGGATTGAAACCAACGCACCTCATAAATCTAATAAATAATGTAATAAATGTTTGGAATATATTTTTATATTATTTATATATTAATATGGAATGGAAGAAGGCATTCGAATTTTTGATAACTATGCGATTTTAATTTTAAAACACCGATAATAATATTTGCAAGTACGAATATTTATATACGCATGAATAAATGTCAAAGAAAAAATATCTTCCAAAATTGAAATAAGGACATATTCTATTCTACAATATATAAAAATAATCATTTTGTAAATATTTCAACAGTATAATTTATTTTAATATTTTAGTTAAACAACTTATATCTTTTTTTAGGATTTTGCATAAATCAAGGACCTGAATATTTATAAATTATTATTTAAAATAAAATTCTAATATAATAATATACAAAATAATATTAATTATATATTTACTTAACAAATAATTTATGTATAGATTTAAAAAAGGTTTCGTGTATGTGTATAAGAACAGGCACAAAATAGAAAATTTAGTTTAGTTTTATTGATTTCTATATTGCAACTAAATACATCTACATATTATTCGCAGTCAGTCATGTTAGCAATGAAAGGATAATAAGGATACAATGATAAAATGGTTAAATTAGAAAATTGAATCTTATGTAGATAATAAAAAGGGGTTCTTATATGTAAAATGAAAGCAATTATTTTTTCTAATCTCCGTTTTCACGCATAATATTAACAGGTTTCCATATTTAAATATAATATTTAATGATGTTAATATGGATTATATTATAAAATTGATTGTTTAATAACTCTATATTTATATTTTATTTTATTAATTAGGTAAATCTAAATAAATATTTATGATATTAAGTAAAATAATAATATAGAAATTATAATTGAAATAATCATTTAGAATAAATACATTTTTGTAAATTTTTAAAATAAATATTATATTGATTATAAATAAATTGATTTTTTTTTCTCCTTATCAATACCTCAATACACAATCAACTCACACAGTGTTTTTTCTTCTTTTTTTTTCTAGTAAATATACTTATTTTATCAATATAATAACAAATCATTATGTCATTTTAAGTGACTGTTTTAGCTTATCTATACACGTATAAATTTTTTTATGCATTGTATAGTATTATTTTGATAATATTATATATATATACTCTTTAAGATTACCAATATTTATACATTGTAATTTATATATAGTAAACACGAGATATACATAGTATTTTTAATTTAAGTTTATAGCTATAATTTAAGATTATATATAAAATAGTTTCTGCAGTAGCCGGCACCCACGGTACGAAAACGCCACATGAACATTTGTGTACAAATATGATTATATACCTGCGATATTAAAATAATATACCATGAACTCCCTGGGCCAACTCTTTAATATTGTTATGGTCGCCTTTTTTAACATCTCAAATCATCTTCAATATACCACCAGAGATAATATGCGATGTTCACGGGATGTCCAGCGGACAAATCTTATGCATATTCACATTCAACATTAAAACATATCGCGAACATCTGTAGAATATCACATATATCAAACATGATATTTTCAATATTTTTCATACTAAAAAATTACTCACAATTAAATTCACTGAATTAAATAAATTCAGTGTCATGTAACTTGAAATGGAGCATAATATCTACTTTAAACATTCCGTACAATTAAGCGTGATGAATTACTCTGCATGCAAATATCACCTCTTATTTGTGCAGTGCAAATGTCGAAAAGAAATTTTCTTAATTTCACAAATTATTTTTATTAAATATGTACTATTCAACGAATAGGAGATAATGAAAATTAAATAATTGAATTAATGGAAACATCTATCATAAACATAATTGCATAACTCAATGGAAAAATTGTTTGTCTCATGCCAGAAATTAGAAGGCACTATTAAGTTTGAAGGGGAAGTGGGTTCATTTAGCAAAAGTCTTGCGGCGATCAATGCATACCACTCGGTAAAGTCGAAAGTAAAATAGGTTAACCAAAATCAGTCAATAGGTGAAAATACAATGTCTATCTGTGCGTTTATAATAAAATAGTATAGGATTAATGCGGATACAATTCTAGTAAAAACTGTTATTTATTAGAAATTTGTTAAATGGTATTAAGTAGATTATAATTTTTACTGATTTTACTAAGGATTTTGACAAATTATCGAATGAAATTTTACTCTTTAAATTATTGACGATGCAATTGGTTGGTTCTGCTAATTATACTTCAGGTTAGTCATTTTATGCCTATTCTATTTATTTTATTTATTAATGATTAGCCGTGTTTGATAAAACATATAGTCCCATAATGTTTAATGTATTTGAATGACATGAAATTTTCTAAATCAATTAATCTAGTATGGAGGATTGTATTGAATTGCAAACTAATGTAATAGATTAATTTGTGCAAAATCAATCAATTTACATTAAATTCAGGAAAAATTCAAAGTTATTAAATTTATATCTGCAAAAAAATTCGAACTTTTGCGTATTCACACATTCGTACGTAATATATCGTACATTGATTATTGCGTTGATAATCGATGAAATATAGAAGAATTATTATGTGGGCATTAAGAGACATCTTTCTAGGACTGATATTTTGTGATTGATTTCTTATGAAGATATATAGACTTTATCTGTTAAATATGTCAACCGTTTAAAATCATAGAACTTATATTAAAAATTATCATTTTTAATGAACCTATTGGATGGCAGAATTTATTGGTCGAATATGCCATTCAGACATTTGAATGTAATGGATTAAAATGTTTTAAAGTTCTAATTTTATTGGTAGCCCAACCCTGGTCATAATAACATTAAGTTAACAACTCAATACTATACATTTTTTTATAGAATAAAATTTAATGTTTTTTTAAATTTAAAATGAATAAATACATTCCAAAATAATATTATAGTATTTTTTTTTTCTTTTTTCTTTCCAGAATTGACGACAACTTTTATAAGTATTTCTATTAAAATTGGTAAATATATGCGTCGTTACATTATGTAAAATGATTAGAAAGTTATATGGTTTGTATAAATTCTTTTTAAAAATTGTAAACGCAAATTTGAACACACAAAAAAATGACATCAAATCAAATAAAATAGTAAAGCAATAAAATATATATTAATAATTAAAATCCCATGTCATGTGTAGGTTAATCTTGGAAACTTCCTGTTATTATAACACGACATAAAGAATGCGTTTATCTTGCTCGCAATCATTAGACACGAAATTATTGTATCGGTTACGTGTCTACAGAGAACTTACTGCTGTATTTGTATATATATTTTAATTTGAGGTATATATACGAAATCTATGCTATTTTGTAGAGTGCATATTAACGAAGTTAAGCTATAAATTGAATTAGTAAATGAAAGAAAGACTTTTTTAAACCATCTTTCAATAATTTGTATCAAACTGCATGCATAGTTGCATTTTATTTTTTCCAATCAACGAACTGTCAAATTATAGTTCTTCTTTTCTTTAGACAGCCATTCCAATTTTATTTTTTAACTTTTTTTATACAAATCATTATCGGTTGAACACAGTGATTATATTGATTCCGATTTTTGAGTATTGACAAATATATGTGTTGCAATTAACGATGTTTAAGAACGACCATTGCAGTTGTTTGTTTAATGTATTTGACCGCGGTCGTGCATGTGCAATGTGTAAGGTTGCCCATATTAAATGAAGAATAGTATTCAGTTTATTTTTTACTAATGAAATGATTGATGTACTGTATCTGTAAAAGCAGATCAATTATAAAAGCACATTTCGAGAAATTGTTTAGTAATTGTAAATGAAAATGATCCAGATGTTGATGAAATGTCGAACCCATTACTATATGATATACACTTCTGAATTAAATAATAATCAAATGAATGGATTTTCTGCTGAAGAAAGTTCAAAAATAATAACAACGGCACATAATAAAGGCAAATTTGCACCTTGACTCGCGATGTAATGAAATATCACTTCGCCATCTCACCTCACCACCAATGCACACACATTACAATTTTGCAATATTGCATAAATTACGTATTGGAATTTGATTGTACCTATTTTCAACCTATTTCTACTAATTCTTCTTGTTCCTTAAAAAAAATGAGTCTAATTTGGAATTTATCGATTGATAATTTGATGTATATAAAGTAATATTTGAAAGAATTAAAAATATCTTTCTAAATGTGAAATACTAAATCAAATTTTCTCTTATTGTCTTTCTATATCTAGACGATGCTACTTTAAATTGTATTTGTCTATGTAATTGTTAATCTCCAACAGTGCTACTAAATAATACGAAAACCTAAAAGAAATATAGTTTATTGTTTTAGACATTTGCATCGAATAACATTATCGTACTAGTGCTGTTAAAAATATTTAGTACAACGTTTATTTTTAAATTGTTTTATAAAGTAGTTTTTAGTAAGGTTTTGGTTAGAATTCCGTATAACTTTTTTAATTTCATTTCAGAATTTTGTAAAGAACGCTAGGGGAATTTAAAATGGAACAATACACAATCGAACAACGATCCCATATACAGTAGCGTCGCGTGAATTTTTGTTTTAGGTAGACGTTTATATACACTTCGAACCAACTGTATTAATAAAGGGTCGTTAATTATAGTTTCGAAAAATTTCCAGTTATTATTTATAATATAAAGTTTGTAAGTTAAGAACGGTGACTGTATCAACATTAAAAAAATTAATACCTTTATTTATTATTAACAAAATCATACGCGGTCGATTAAATGAACAATAAAACCTTTATATTTTCTTATATACTAATTCAATTCGTCTAGGCTTACTGGCATAAATATCTATAATCTTTTCTTTGAAGTCTGGTTTTCGAATTAATTCATATAATAGGGCTTTCTCAATAGACATAGTGCATAAATTTGATAATCTTTCCTGATTCATACTGTTTCTAGAAAAAGTTTTAATTCTTTTCAACGTGCTCATTGCACGTTCACTAGATGAGGTTGTGATTGGTATTGTTAAGAACAGCACAAGCAATTTGGTCAATTCTGTATATATACTTTCCAAATTATTTTCAATAATGAATTTATAAAGATTTAATGGATCCAGTCTTTTTACAGGATCGCTGTAAACAATTATTAATTCATTTTTCAATTTATCTTTTGAAAATAAATCAGGATATGTTGTCAGTAATGACTTCAACACCTCCAAACGCAATGAAACATAAAATCAGAATGATCGATCAATGAAAGAATGAGAATAAAAAAATTAATAAAATAAAAATACAACACAAACAATAAGCAAAACAGTAAGAGTACTGTCTACACCGCATGTATAATAAATTCCAACATTATATAATTTTTATGCATGTGTATGTTAAATATTTTACTTAACTTTTAATATAAAATTCAATGAGAAGTAGTCGCTTTTTAAACTGACTACTTCACACACACATGCGGCATATCGATAGCATGTTTCTCAATTTCTCTATTTATTTAGTTTAGTTTATAAACATATAAATTTTATATACAGTATATATATGTAATCGCATATGTAATCACATGTGTATATACTGTATATAAAAGTTATATGGCATGCATATATACATAGACAGAACCATTTAGTGATTCAGTACAAAATAAGTAAAGTCAATCAAACAAATTTTCATATGGGGATTTTAATAAAAATTATTTTGCATTTTTTTTTGTACTTTTTTTCTGTAATTTTTAAGTAGACGCCGTCTACTCTGTCTATATGGACGCGACGCCACTGCCCATATATATCATTGAACTTTATTTTTCAAATCAATGGTCCATTGTTTTGACTCACAGTGCATAACGTCGATATTTTAACTTGCGAAATGGACCGTCAGAGACAACAATAAGAAGGCGTTTGGTTGCAAATTATCTACAACAAGGATCTGTAACGACGTACGGTGCACACGGATGACAACATTGAACGTGTACAGTACAGTGTTCAGGAAAATGCAGAAAAATCAACAAGAATTTTTTTAAATAATATAATACCTAAAAATTAAATATAATAAAAATTAGCTATGCGCTTTGGCAGTGTGGTTAGCTGGTTGTGTGATTGTGAACAACAGCCACTAATCGCCCTGCCCCTGCGATATGCTTATTACATCTTTAAATTTAATGAATATAATTTATATTAACAACTATAATAATAATTGTATAATTAATTACTTTTATTAGTTTCTTTCTCAGTACAAGGTAAAAAAATTATTTTCGTTTCAGATTATGGCTGGTGATGGAGAAAATCGTGGATAAATTCTGATCAACCAATAACAACATCCACAGGCAAAAAGTTATATCCACAGAAGTATTTCGTGAAATCATAAAGGTGAGGTTTAATATGCAATGAACCATGACTGCTAAGAATTACCAAATAAACGACATAAAGTAATTTTCCGCTATGACAAATATCGACAACCACATGTAGCGTCGTTGGAAAGTCTTACATCATACCAGTCGTATATTCAATGCAGCATGACTTAGTTGATGAACACATCAAAGCATATGAAGAAACTGAAAAATGGATCGTTTAATGCCTTCATTACTTAAGATTTGTTTTCGATATGGAATCTATTGTCAAAAAGATGGTAAAAAGATATTACAAAATATGGGAAATATTTTAATTATACCATTTTCACAAATATTTCGCCAAAAAAAATAGAAAATATTATTTACATATCCGCTTAACTGATATGTATAAGAATACATATACTTTGGAATTCATTTATTGTAATTAATATTTAATACAATATGAATATTATATATTGTATAAGATCATACATCAAAGGTATATTAAAATGAAAAATATAGATAAAAATGTTACAAATCCAACAAATAATATAATTTTAAATTTAATACATCACAAGGGTTTGATATTTCGTTGTCCTATCAAATTACAACAATATATTAATATTAATATATTGACAACAAACAACTAAATTCATTTATTATATTATTTTATATACGTGATGAATTATGATGATGACTCCCCAAACTAATGTTATAAAAAAAATGCCATGCTTTTTGATGATGGAACAGTACAAATTTTAGGAATTTAATTCAAACAAGTATTACTTAATTCCCTCAAATCATAAACAAACACAAATACAATTAATCGCTTTTCATTCTTATCAGGAGAACATAATTTACAAGCAGTAGTTTTTTCCAAACTTATTTCTAACACATTTACAAACTTAATGATCAACATTTCAGACTATTTTCAATACTATGTGTCAAGAGTGCATAATCCCAAGTCAGTATTCGTTTCCAAATTTAATTTTTTATGAAATCAGAAACCTATCTTTCATGCAATTTTCAAGGCAAAGTAAGAGGAGAGCATAATCAGCAGGCAGTAGTACTTTCTGAAATATTTTCTGGTAAATTTAAGAAAGTAGCAAGCCGAATTTCATACCATTTTCAAGATATTGCATCAGGAGAGCATAATCTGTAGGCATTAGTATTTTCTGGTAAATTTAAGAAAGTAGCAACCCGAATTTCATACCATTTTCAAGATATTGTATCAGGAGAGCATAATATCCAGCCAGTAGTACTTTCTGAATATGTTTTCTGGTATGTTTTAAGACATGGAAATCAGTCATTTCAGTTCATTTTCGACGCATTGTATCAGCAGAACATAATATGCTGGCAGTATTATTTTGAGAAATACTTGTAATATCATTAAAAATTTATGTAGGTACCACTTAGCCAAAAAAGAGGAAAAGGAAAATTATTGTTATGTTTAATTCAGATAAATTGGCAATTACAAAAGAAAATAAAGAATTATTCACTTCTTCACTTCACTTCTTCACCAATTTCTTTTGAATGGGTTTTAAAATAATATTTACACAAAGGTTTTTTTTTTGTATATTTTTATTACAAATAAATAATTTATTTGTGTTTTGTTTTTATTGTTTATCTATTAAATTTGTTAATTAAATATTTTGTTGATAATAAAAAAAATATAATATAAAGACAATCAACAAACAAACAAAAAAAAAATTGTATTTTTAAGATGTTGTTTTTTTTTTCCTTTAGTAATAATTAACTAATCTAATTTAATAATATTTAATTTTATTTTTAATTAAAATAATCGTATATTTAATAATAAAAATAATACATAAAAAATAATTATTAATATTAATATTTAGGTTTATACTATAATATAGTAGTATTGCAATAAAGTGTTTACATAAATAATAAATAATTTATTTGGTTTTTATAAAATAAAAAATGGGATTTAAAATTATTGTTTTTTTTTTCGTATTTTTTTTATTTTATTTTATTTTTTTTTAATTTTTTTTTTTCTTTTTTTTTAAATTATTTTGACACATATAAATTTTTTTGTATGATTGATTTATTTATTTTATTTTTTTTTAATAATTACAATTTTTCTTATTTATTCTTGTAATTATTTAATTATTTTTATTTTGTTGAAAAACACAACAACTATTATTTAATAGATTTTCACAGAATAGGGTTCGGTTTATTTTTTAGTTTTTTTTGTTTTTGTGTTTATTTATTTCTTGTTTATAATTTTTCTAGTAATTATAATTAAATACATAATACATCAAGATCCAATTAATTAAAAAATAATAATTTATTATATTATTATAAATATTAATTTTAATTCAATATTACATTTAGAAAACCACCTAATTTTTATAAATTTTTGAATTTTTTCAAGTCCTATATATTATTTATTATTTCATAATTTATATAAGTTTTTATTATTATTTACTATTATTTTTTTCATTATAAAATTACAACAATAAAATTTAGTTAGTGTAGCATTTTTATCTCTTCCATCAAATATGGTGTAATTATGGAGAATAATAAAAATAAATATGTACCTAATATTAATAAAATAATGAACGGGTATAGTCTAGTACTTATATTTTCATATACAATTTATCTTTTCCTGCATGCCCCTCAAAATTCTATTGAAATAATCTAATAAATAAGCGGATTTACAGCCTTTTATACAAAACCTAAACCAAACTTAAAATTACTATACATTTATTTATAATTTTTTTTTAATTTATTTATATGCGTTGGTATATAAAATATGAACACATTTTTTTTCGGTTTTTGAATAGAGCGATCTTCTCCTCACGTACAATTTAATTTGTTATAGTTTTTAGAAACATCGCTGTATTCATATTCAATGAATTAACAATGACTTTTCTATAATTTCTATCCATAATTAATCATTTGATATCGTCAGCAGTAAAGGTATTTTTTTATCATATATAAAACTATCGTGACTACACCGAATTTACAAAATTATAAAACAGCGTAAAACGAGATACTGACAATATACATAATTTCAACATGTTTTTTCGTAATAATTTAACAACTATGGATCATTAAAATAAAATAAAGTTTCATAAAAAAGATTCAACAGGTACTAGATGTTAATTAATTGTGAATTTGTAGGATATAAAATGAAAATAATAATAAAATAATTATTTCAAGTTTTGAAATACAAATCTGTAAATAGTAGAAATGAAACATTTATAAATTTACACACAGCACAATTTATATATTAAACATAACTACGTATATTAGTGCAGGTGCGATGAATATAAAAAATATTAAAACAGAAATAACTCAGAATTACTATCGGACTGTCCTAAAAATTTTAATGTACCATATTAGATGCAAAGGTATGGTAAATTCTAGTAGAATTTTAGAAATATTGTAACACCATATCTTTCGACACATTGCCAATATTAAATTATTGGAAATTTGTAGATCTTTTTAAAATATTTTCCAAGTTTTTTGCGCGAATTTGGAGTTAGTAATAGGAAAATTATGGTAAGAAGCTACAGTGGGAAAGAAGATGGTTACGATGACAGGATAGAAATTAAAGACAAAGGGTGTGAGAAGAAGACTGGACAAGACAGGGAAAATGGTGACAGGTAGCATGCATAAGGTGGCCGGTTAGATCGGTGGTATGACAGTAAAGGTTAATTGGTGACAAATTTATATTTTTTTAAAAATAAAAAAATATTACGAACATTAAAAATAAAAACTTAAGCATTAAACATTAAATAACACTACAAACGATGGCATGAGTAGTATATTATTAATTGTAAAAATGTATCTAAACGATTGAATAATCATACTTGATCAAATGGATTATTAGCGTTGCGGTTGTGAAAAATAATTTTCACTTTTTTCCCATTTGAAAATTCACCGAGCAAAGTAACTATCAATCAAAACTTACTATTATTTTTCACTTAGGAACATTCATTTAAAATTTTAATTATTATCATTTCATCTCAATTTATTAATTTTATAAATGTTTGTAATTTATTTATGGTCGTTTTTTATGAAGTGTTATTTCTGTAAGATTGTCTTATTGTGTGATATAATGTATATCCGTTATTAATTATACTAAATAATTTAATTAATATATATATTAATTTATAAATTTAATTAAAATTCCAGTTTATACATATATCGTTTTATGTTGATTAACTGTCATTTTCCTAATTCTTTTGGAAAAAAAAAATAAAAAAAAATCCTCGGTTTGAAAGAGTTTAAAACCAAAGGATTTCGTATTGGAAGTAACTTGTGCTAGCGTTGGTATATCTTTACAATCGATCTGTACAGTGTCAAATATTAACAATGTATGTACACCACAATTATACAATAATCGATCATATAAAAATAATGGAATTAAGAAAAGCTTTTCCCGTTAGATAATTGCAGTCCAATTGGTGAATTGTGATATACTTCCAGGTGTATAGTTATTTACTAATTTGAGTGTAATGAATATTCCATAACATTTTTGTATAGTTTTTCTTTTTTTTTTTTCTAAATTGAATGATTTAGGAATAAATAGCAATAACAATTCAAATTAAAAAAAAAATAAAAAAAAATCAATCAAAAATATAGCTCAGATGAATTTCATTCAATTTGCCATTGCCTTAACATTGAGTCGCACTTTAGCGATGGAAGCTTAAACAATTTTAGTAGTGCATTTATATAACTCCTTCAAAATAACTTACCGATGTGTACTGCATCAAATTACAAATAATTTTATTTACAATATGTAAAATTTATAGAAAAAAAAAAAACCAAAACTATAATTGTCTCTACATGGCCGTTATAATATCGACAAGAAGTTATATTAATATTGCGCTGGCATTCCAATTGAATTCTTTGAATTGAATTGATTATTAACTTATGTGTAAAATTTTAATGAAATCAGGAGGCCTATCATGATATTTGCCGATATTGTATAAAATCAAATATGTCTCGTTTCGAAATTATGCATTATAGAAATTTCCGATTTCGGATATTTGCTTTCCCCAATATAAATTACAATATTTCCAATATCATTTATGTTTTATAATTTTATATAGTAATATAACAACACAAACAAACAAATAGAATAATTTCAAATGGTCTGCTATCTATGCGACATATAAATAGTTGTCGGATTTGACTGTTCGCTATCGTCAGCTATAGTACAAAAACGACACCGTATTTCATGATGTGACTATGATTGTTCGATATTCTCACGAAAGCGGATTTTCATGATACCAAATGTATGAATTCGACAAAAAATACGATATCGGAAAATTTCATTATAGCCCGCGCCCCCAAATATTTCTTCGAACAATTAATTATAGGCTAAAGCATGTTAAATTTCATTTCTTGACGAATTCATTAATTCGCAAACTAATCCCCAACCTTATCATTAAATACATATATAAAAAAAAAAAATAATTAACATTTCTATAAATACAAATATACATAACTTTTAATTTTAAAAAATTATGTTAAAAATTGTTTTGTGAATTAAATGAGTGATTGATTTTAAATCTTTTATGATGCCATTTATTTTTAATTGTTTTATTTCTAATTAAAAATATTATTTTTATAAAAAATATTAAAAATTTATTTGTAAAAAAAAAAAAAAAAAAAACACACACACACACACACAGAACAATTAAAATAGTATCATATAATTATAAAATTGTTATTTATGTTTGTACTAAATTAGAATATAATCTCATATTTTTATTTTATTTTTATTTGTGTAAAAATTGAATGTGTATATTTATAAAAAAAAAAAAAAAAATGTCATAGAATCAATTTAGAACCAGTCACTCATTTTTCTTAAAATAAAAAAAAAAAATATAATAATCAAATTCACGTATTTATAACTAAAAAAAAAAAAAAAAAAAAGAAATAAAAATAAATTAAGTTAATTCAAATCATATCAACTACAACAAAATTACTGTGTGTAATGATATGTTTTTGTTTCAATTTACATTACTATAAAAAAATTCTGTTAGTACACAAAAATTGAACGTTTCCCTCCCTCCGCCACTTCCGCTGATTTTAATGGATTAGTTAAAGCAATAATGGTGTAAAATAATTAATGTTTACAATATTAAATAAGAAAAAAATAATAAAATTTTAATAATTGTAAGTGATAATTAAAGCAATAATCTCAATTTTATTATTTTTGAATGCTCGTTGTTGTTGATTTGAAGAAAAAATGCTACAACATTTTTATTTAATTTACAAATATTTAAAGATTGCATTAAATTAGGAAAAAAATTTTAATATTTTTCTTTGTATATTTTTTCTTTTATTTATTTTTTTTTTTTTTTTTTTTTTTGTTTTTAAATGAATACGTTTTCTTTTTTATAATTAAAATTAACAACCAGATTTCAAAAATATTCATTAATTTTTTTTTTTTTTTTTTACCAATTATCTACATACAACAATGATAACAATGCTAAAGGACAACGTAACGTAATTGCCTTTTCACACATATTAATAATATTATAATTATTTAAGATATTTCTATGTATATAAAAAAAAAAAATTGTAATTATTTAATTTATTTATTGTTTATTATTAAGTTTTTAATTAAAATATAAAAAAAAAAATAAAACAATTTAATTTTAATATTTGTTTTTTTATAATAAAACCTTTATCCACATTTCTCCGCCCTCCTCCTTCCACACCTCCAATTTTATAATATAAAATTCTGTTCTTTAATTAAGTTGTAAATTTATTTATTATTTTTATTTTGTTAAATATTATATTGTTTTATTTATTAATTTATTTATTTATTTATTTCTGTTTTTTTCTTCTTTCATATCCTTATTTCCTGTTTTGTACAACATTTAATAATAATTAAATTAATTATTTATATTATTTTTTTTTTGTTTTTCTTTAATTTAAATTAATTATTATTTCCGAAATTGTTTACGATTTAATTCACTACAAAATTACAATTATTATTTTCTTAAATACATAGACAATATACACATACACATACACATACACATATACACATATAACTATTATACTATAAAATTATTAATAGAAATAAAAATTATTGAAATCACAAAATGCAGTACTGTGAAAATTACTTGAGGATTTTGTTCTCAATATAATTTTTTTATTTTTTATTTTTATTTTCTTTTCTTCATATTTATTTATACACAATTTTGCAAGACCAGTTTTTTTCTTTTCATTATTTTACATTTCCCATTTGTTGTCCTTCTATTATTATCTTAGTTCACCAGAGTAATAATTATATTAATATGAATATGTTGAGATGATAAAAGAAAAAATTATTAGCAATTATATTTTTGATATTAATTAATTCAATGAATTTCAACTACTTCTTGTGCTTCAAAATCTTCAGCACATATTTCAGTTACATCTAATATACCATCATTTAAAAAATCATCTAAATTTGCTGGGTCCGCCATTTGTTCTAATGATTTTACTTGTTCATCAACAGCTCTTAGTGCAATTTCTAAATTTTCTCGTTCCTCTTGGGTGGGTCCATACGAATCATGTTGTTGGACTAAAAAAAAATAATTTGTAAAAAATAAAATGATTGGTATATTAACTAACACAATATAATTTATTATTATTGTTATTTGATTTAATAAATGAAAATCAAAAGAAATGAATGGAAGATAAAAAACCATTCATGCGGTAATTATATATATATATTATAAAACACATCACATATACAACATAACAAATAATAGTAACAGAAACTCGGTCGTTTTATTTTTTTCCAGTACAACCACTGAAAATGCCTACACCTTCTCACCCAAAAACAAATGGATCAAGAAAATAATATAATAAAAAATTCGAAATATTTTGTTCTGTTGAACGTGCAAATTGTTGAGGGAAAATATTTGTGTATCAAATGAATTTTTATATGTTGTTGCAAATAGGTTTTCTTTAATTGCCAAATTAAGTTGAGAGAAAATAGAAAATAGTAAATAGACGCTTCACAAAACGTTTCAATTCACCAAAATAATACAAAGCATTAACCATTGCCACAAATTGTCACAAATTATTTGTGGATAATATATTTGGAATGGCACAAAAAAATGTTTGGATTTTTGACTTTAACAATTTTTTTTTTGGATTTCCTTTTTGTTAGCGACCGCACTTTGACACTTAAGCGTATGCCCATCAAAAAAGAGTAGCCGAACAAAATTAATTTACTTTTTTTGTAATTAACACTAATTTTTATTGTAAAGTTGAATCTAGTAATTATTATCAATTAGTGGTAAATGAAAAAAAATTAATTTATTCTAATCGGTTATTCGTTTTTGATGAGGCACATATGCTTTAGTTTCTTGTTCGCATAGAAAACACCATGTTTTATCACCAGTAACAATAGTTTTTAAGAAATTATTGTCACTTGCAGAGTTTTTAATAGAATCAGTTTTCATTCATTCATCATCAAAGTACAATTTTCGGCCACCATTCAATTGATGTTAAACAAACTCTTTATCCGACTTTTCATAGACCAATTTTTTATCAATTAAAATCTCATGAATTGTTGTTTTTCGTATAAAAGCTTCAATTTCCATGAACTTCACTGAAGATTTTTTGTTAAGTTGTTGATGGTCTGGACACTGATCATCATCCACATCTTTTTCTCTGTTGTTTTTAAATGGTCGGTGCAACTAAAAAAAAAAATAGTTTTGGATAAACAATTATCTTTTATCACGAGCATAAAGTAATTTTAAGCATTTTTCCAATTTTAAAACATAATTCAATGTTGGTTCTTTGTTTTTTATACATTTTTCAATCGACACACAAAAACTACCGCCACTTAATATTAAACGTTGTTTTGGTTTACACTTAATTTGCATGAAAATTCAACAGTTTCATAAATCAATTAGCAGTCAATAGATGATGTCGCCAGATCCATATATTAGAAAGTCTTCTCGGTTATTTTACAAACAGTGTATAGTGATAAAATGCATTTGCTCCTACCGTTGATTCAAACCATATCATAGTATGGACTCACACCCTTCGATAAATAGTATAGTAGATTACGGATATAGGTATTAAAGTAATAACGTTATATTCACTTTCTTCATCTGTTAGTGATAATATTTAAGAAAATCCCGAACAAAATAAAAAAATCGTTAAATTTATAAGTTAGCGGTTTGAGGTTTATTAGCTGTATCCCAACATTTTTCGAAAACTTCCAATGATATAATATAATATGTATACATTTTTTTTAACGGTAGATTGATCCAAGTTTCTCAATGATTATAAAATAGAGTTTATCGGATATTTAAACTGCAGAATTTATCATTTTATATAAAATATACTTCAACAAAAAATCTTTAATGCAAACGACTCGTGAAAATATAACATATTTTAAGATGTCAGAGGCTTTTATTTCTGTATTTATTCCGTCTTTATTTAATTATAAAATTTTTATTAGGAACGAGAGTGTAGTATTATCACCCGTTTCAACATGTATGAATATCCTATAAATTATATATATTTTTTGGAATTTTTCATTAATGGTCGCTATAAAAAAAGATCTATTGTCATATAAGATATAAGTAATATATAAGAAACATTTTAACATTGTAACACAAAGTCGTGGTGGTTAATATGCTGCTTACCACCGGTCAGAAGAAGAAGTATTAAGGATCCGAATTTCCATTTTCAGGCTCCATCACGAAAATATCTTTTTTATTTTAATCAAAATTTACTAATCTCTTAATATGATTAATTTATAATACAGTGTCCAATAGAAATTTTTCAACACATAAAGTATATTGCGTATAGTTAATAATTTTTTTTAAATATTATTTATTATTATTATACAATAAAATACAATGTAAAGAACTAGTAGTACAGCTACGTACACAATATTCCCCCTAATCGAATGATAAGAATTTGATTTCCTATTCATTAAATATAATAGATTTCGTTATAACCTTTCCATCGATTTGAATGCTATAAAAAGTTTAAAAAAATACGATGGATGGATTTAACGCATAATGTAAAAGTGTCAACCTCAAAACTAAATGGAAACAACACATAATATGTAATCATATTTAATATTCAGGGTATATTTTCACATTTTCTTCCACTTACTACGAATGTGACTGTTATCACATATTTTATTAATTTGTTTTCGTGATCATAGCAGCAATACTGGCATTCCGGGTTAAAAAGTTAAAATTATCATATTAAATATTATATATAAATATTATAATTGCATACCTGTAAATAGTTCATTAAACGCATCTACTGGCAATTGATTTAAAACATTCGTCAGATCATGTTCTGCTAAGAGCGAAGCAGAAATTTCTATTTACAGACAGAAAATTTTTTTTTAGTTAAATACTATATCATTTGTAAAATAATTATTATATAAATACCATCTTGATTTGCATTAAGTTCTGATTCACTTAATCCTCCAACACCAGTATCTTCAGAACTTTCATATGCTGAACTATTTTCACAAATAATTTGATTATCGCCACCAAAGGAATGATTTATTATATAAGGATAATATAATTTTGTATTATTAGTTAATACACGATCATTATTATTACTATTGTTAATTTTATCAATTTCATGTAAAACTATTCCATTATTTAAAAAATCATATAATGCTGGTACTGTTGCTGGCTGATGCTGATAGTAATTTGTTAATAATTCTGGTTGTAATGGTTGTTGGTTTTGATCTAATTGTTCTTGCTTTATTATTTGTTGTTGTGGCTGTTGTATTATTTGTTCGTGTTTTATTATTTGTAGATGTGGCTGTTGTTGTGTTATTTGTCGTTGCTGTTGTATTATATGTTCCTGTTTTATTATTTGTTGTTGTGGCAATTGTTGTTGTTGTTGCAATTGTTGTAGTTGCTGTAATTGTTGTTGTTGTTGTTGTGGTTGTTGTTGTGGTTGTTGTTGTTGTTGTTGTTGTTCCCGTTTTATTATTTGTTGTTCTTTTTTTATTATTTGAGGATGTTGTAGTTTTTGTTGTAGTTGCTGTTGTTGTTGTAGTTGTGGTTGTTGTTGTTGTTGTTGTTGATGTTGTGGATATTGCTGTAGTATTTGTTGTTGTGGTGGATGTTGGTATTGTGGTTGCTGTTGATGCTGTTGTAGTTGTTGTTGTTGTTGCTGTTGTAGTTGCTGTTGTTGTTGCTGTTGTAGTTGTAGTTGTATTTGTTGTTGCTGTTCTTGTTGTATTTGTAGTTGTTGTTGTTGCTGTTGTAGTTGTATTTGTTGTTGTTGTTGTTGTTGTATTTGTTGTTGTTGTTGTTGTTGTATTTGTCGCTGTTGTTGTAAAAGTTGTAATTTATGTTGTTGTATTATTTGCTGTTGTTGTTGTTGTTGATGTTGTTGTTGTTGATGTTGTTCTTGTTGCAGCTGCTGTTGTTGTTGTTGTTGTTGTTGTAGTTGTTGGTGTTGCGGTTTTTGTTGTGGTTGTTGTTGTTGTGGTAGCTGTCGTTGTTGTTGTTGTATTTGTTGTTGTTGTTGTTGTTGTTGTAGTTGTGGTGGTTGTTGTTGTTGTAGTTGTAGTTGTGGTGGTTGTTGTTGTAGTTGTGGTGGTTGCTGTTGTTGTTGTTGTTGGTGGTGGTGTGGGTGTAGTAGTTGTTGTTGTTTATGTTGTGGTTGTTGGTGATGTGGTGGTTGTAATTTTTGTTGTTTTTGTTGTTGTTTTTGTTGTTGTTTTTGTTGTTGTTGTGGTTGTTGGTGGTGAGGTTGTTGCTGGTGCGGTTGTTGTTGTAGTTGTAGTGGTTGTTGTGGTTGCTGTGGTTGTTGTTGCGGTTGTTGCGGTTGTTGTATTTGATGTTGCCGTTGTTGTTGTATTTGTTGTTGTTGTTGCTGTTGCTGTTGTTGTTGTATTTGTAGTTGTTGTGGTCGTTGTATTACTTGTTGTTGTTGTTGTGTTTCTGGTGGTGGTTGCAGTTGTAGTTGTTCCGGTGGTGATTCTAGTAGCTGCTGTTCAGGTGGTTGTTGATGTTCTTGTTTCGAAGATCCTTTATTTTTTTTCTTATTACGTTTTGGTGGTCGTGTCATTGCACTTGGCTTAGATTTTTTACGAGGTAATGTTTTAGGTTTTTGTTCTTGTAATATCCGATTATAATTATCCTTTTGTATTTATAAACAAATAAAATATAGAACCGGTAAATTTAAATACAGATTGTTATAAAAAAAAAAATTAGAAGCACTTACCCTTTTCCATGCATGTTCTGTGCATAATGGTAAATCATGACTTATATCAAAAACAGGAACACAACATTGTGTATTATCGGAAAATTTTGCTGTACATGATAGAAATAAACGTTGATCACTATTTAATGTTACATGTAGATTACAATATGTAGTCATTGCTAAAGCATCATTTGCACATGATTGAATTATACATTTATTTGTTGAAATTCTACAATAATTGGGAACAAATTATTCGACAAAGAAAAAAAAAAAAAATTTTAAAAACACATACTTTTGATTTTCGGCATTTAGTGTTTGCAACATTTTTGAAACAGTTATAAGACGTCGTCTTGCCGCATTTACGTCACGAAATTCTTGGGCTTTAGAATATTGATATGCTTTCCGTCGTAATAAATTACTTTTCATTTCTAAACGATGCTCACGTGATAAATGTGAATTATTATTTTCAATTGATTCATTAAACCAACGTGTTTGTGCAGATAATTTTAATTGTTCCGGTAATAATGCACCAGGAGCAGCATAATCATATACATAAGAATCCGGTGCATGCCATTCAAATGAATTTGTTCGTGTTGAATAATTTGGTGTATTAAAACGATTTTGTATTCGTTGTAATGCTTCATGATGTGAAGATTGACTGTAGGAACGTTTATTAGCTCTAACCAATTGTGATTTCCCTGTATTTTTTTTACCTGTCGACATATATTTCGGTTCCGATTTTGGTCTCATAAATGATAACGTAGGTGATGATGATAAAGATGATGTTGCTGTTGTTATCGAAATTGGCGTTAATATTGTTGGTATTGATGATGTTACAATTTCCGGTGAAATCACTGTAGCTGAGCTGGGTGACATTATTGGAATTATGCTGTTATCAATATCTATATCATCATCATTGAATGCATTATGATTATGTATACCATTAAACCAACCACTATTTATATCACTAAACTCATTTAATTTATCAAAATTTATATCAGATGGTGACCATGTATTTTTTATTGTGTTAAAATTATCATTGAGTAGAATTTGTTGAGATTGCTTTGGCGATGTGCGTTGAATTGAATTCATTTGTTCTTTTTGATTGGTTTGTATTTGTTGTGAATGATGAATATTACACGATAGCAATGGAGATGATGACATTGTTGTTGTTATTGTTTTCACTGGTAATGATGATGATGACGATGATGATGATGACGACGATAATAATGATGGTGATAAATATGAAGGCGGTAAAAATGAAGTTGTGGTGACTATCTTAGATGGCATTATTGCCGGTGCTCCTTTTGTGGCTATCCTTGCTGTTGTGCATGTTGTTGATATTGTTGTTGTTGGTGTTGTTGTTGATGTTGATATTGATATTGTTGTTTTTGTTGTCGTTGTTGTTGTAGTTGTTTTTATTGTTGTTGTTGTTGTTGTTGTTGTTGTTGTTGCTGTTTTTAATATGGAATGATTTATAACATTATTTTGAAATGATTTTGGTTCGGTGGCATGTTTTATTACAATATGTGGCGTTTGCTGATACAATGGTGGTGGATTGTTTTGATATGCTAACGATTTAAATTTTGTAGCAGATACATTTTTTATTGCTACCTTTGCAGGAACTTCCTGCTTTTGTTGTTGCTGGTGCTGTTGACGTGGTGTACTAACTTTATTGTTAATATTATTTGAAATAAGAATACTATTATTGTGTAGGCCATTGGTAATGGTTGCAGTTCCATTTAAACGGTTTAGTTGTGGTGTAATGTGAGCATGAAGTTGAATATGATTTGACGATTTTATTGGAACAAATCTCTTTATCTAAAATACAAAAAAAAGAAAAAAAAAAGAAATTTTCATTATTTCAATTTAACATTATTATCTTCAAGCCATATTACTCCAAATTTGGCTTATGGCATCTCTAAACAATGATTACAGTCAAATTGATAAATTATTCTGCATGGAAAGATATGATAACTCATCAATTGGTCTACAATTATCGATAGATATGGAAATGTTTCCTTGATTTCATTTTATGACTGATTAGATTTACTAGAATTGTAGTACAGATTGCGTCAAGAGAGAAGCAGTTATTGTTTATCTTTAAACAATATCGGTTGTCATGAAATTTAATAATAACATTCATTTTTATATAGAAAATGCATAACAAACAACTGTTATCAACCTCTTCTTGCATACGATTTACACTGCTCACCGTGGATGTACTTTTACTATTACCAAGAATTAATAGCACACAAAAAATATGGTCACGATAATATAGATCCATTTCTATCGGAATTTTAAAATGTTCTAAAATATTTCGTTAAAATAATGATATTATTCCAGAGTAGCCTAACAGGAGACAGGTTTAATATTGATTTCCACGTTTAATGTCAAAGCATTTAAACAAAATAATTTAAAAGTGTTAAGTTTCTTTTTCTCAAAATCTTATATAAAATTATTCAAAAACCATTTGAAACTTGATATTACAATTATATATTATTGTATATGGTATAGAAGTGCATATTATATTCAAATCTCAGATAATTTGTAAATAAGAAAATAAAAAAAAAAAAATAATATTTATTTCCATAATAAAAAAAATAAAACATCAAATTGATATTAATATCAGAAAATGAATTAATTTAAACAACCTTCAACAACAAATGTTTTGATACGAATAAGTTAATATATATATTTTATAATACATTATTATTTAGAATTTGTTTACATTATTTCATTATAATATTATAGATAGAGATATATACAACAATATGCCTATGTACGTGAGAAAATATGTGGTAGGTTATCGGGCAACTAATAATTATTCAGTGACAAATTTAATTTTATGTTTATTTTACTTTTTAATAAATAAACTGCACAAAAATGACAAAATGTATTCCAAATTTTATAATAGCAATACAGAAAAAAATGCATAGCATATTATTTTGCGCAATATCTCAGAGATATTAACAGAGATTTTTTTATAATGTACTTAACTATTTGATTTAATAAATTATCTTATTAACGCGTGCGATGATAACTTTATTAGTGATACTAGCTTTTGTTTACAAATATTCTGTTAAGACTTTAACAACAACGATGAAAAAACGATATGATGTAGTATTTGGATCAATGGCATTAAACAAAACAACAGGCATTTTGTCAAAAATGCGAATGCTATAAATATTCCTGTGTTAGGCTAATTTCCAAAACAATTTAAATTTTACAGTATTAAAAACTAAGGTAATGTTTTACCAATTATTAGCGTTCAATGTGTATTTGAATTATTCCTTTTTCAAGAAATCTTACTGAAAATCCAATGAATTGTATTGAATTGTTATATGGATTACAGGGATAAAATAAAACATCAACACCATATATAATACAGGGGAAAAAACAATTTTTTTGACAAAATCAGTTAAATTAAAAAAAATAATAAATAAAACAGCAAATTATTTTACAATTAAAACAACAACAATCGCACAAAGGACTGGTGTTTAAAATTAATGTTTTTGGGACAATCTTAAACAATGGACCCGGACCAGTTATCAACGTCACAACCATTCACGTAAAGAATATTCTGTGCTGTGAATTTTGGTTTGATCAGAAGGTAGATATATGTCTTATGAACTATACCAAAAACCAGTTGAAACTGTTCGTGCGGATATCGCTACCAACAACAATTGATAAATTTGTGACCAGCACTAAAATTCTTTCGTATAGAAAGCAAAAATTTAATCGATTAACAGTCTCCAGACACACATAGTTTTATCGACGTTGAAAACATCATACATGTGCCAAAAAAAAAAAAAAAAAAGGTTAAAACAATGGCCAATATTTTGATTATTAAATTTCACAATTTTGTTATTCAAATAAAAGTTAGTTTGTTAGGCGAACAACAGATCGATATTTCACATTCATATACACGTACACCAAAAAATAAAGAATACTATGAATAAATAAAAATACAAAAAACAATTTGGCATATCTCTGATAACAGATGAGTTAAGAAACCGGCGAATTTTAGATAAGATGCTAAATAATATTAAACTTGATCACTTCATCGTATAGTCGTAAATTTATTGATTATGCATATAAACATTTGAGTATACGTTATTTAAATTATAAATAATTTATATTATGGTTATATTATAAAAAAACAATATAATTAACATAAACTTATAAAATAAATATATACTTAAAAGTTATTATGTGGTTGATATGTAACTCGTTTAATATTATAATAAAATAATATATAATAGGCTATATTTACGTACACTTGCTTGAAGAATCCCGAATTATAAAATTAATAAATACATTTTAAGATTTATAATTTTAAAATTTTAAGAGAAAAGAGTTTTATTTAAATTAAAATGATATGCATCCAACGTAATCCATATTTAAATATAGATTTTTACGCATACAATATTTTCACGCATCAGAATAAAACTTTTATTGTAAAAGTAACAAAACTGACTTTGCAAAATTTTCATCAATATTTATTATTAAATTAATGTGTACACGCAGCATAATATTATATTAATATTATGTACTTTTTAATTGTAAATGTAAGTATTTGTTTATATATATATTTATATAGCATTACAAAGTGAAAGTAATAGTACCTATTTGCTGTATACATAATATAATATTTATGCATATATACCCACCCACCATACATCGTTAATTCGAATGATATTTTTGCAAATATGCAGAGATTTTTATGTTGGGATTATATATTATTCATAATTCAATTTTTTGTATTTTAAAAGACAGAATAATAAAATAAAAATTACAATATCTGATAGCTGAAACCTTCTAAATGGTTGACTTGAAAAAAAATATAAAAAAATCACTTTAATATCTTTTGTAAGTTCTGTAAGTTTAAAATCTAATCAAAAAATTTTTTTTTTTTTGAGGTATGCCAATGAAACACGGCTCTTAAAATTATTTTGATTCTGGAAAATCGATAACCCGGACAGGTAACGCACGCGTTCGCATTAAAACACAGTTCGTCTTTTACGCACACGGTTAGTGTGTGTATTTGTATTTTTATATATAGAATGTAAATAAAATATATGTATTTTTAAAAAATAATTATAATAAATATACAACAAGAGTTTAATATAACTTAAATATTTTATTGGTTGATTATTATTGTATCATATGTAATCGTTTATATATGAACAATGAACAATTTTATATTTCTGTATTTAGTAAATATTATAATTTCAATTTGTATCGGAAAAATGTTTTTAATAAATAAATAAAATAATTTATAAATTGTGTTAGAATTGATACTAATTAAATACACAAACACACACACACACACACACACACACACAATTTGAATGCAAAATTTAAGAAAATAATTAAAGAAAATCTTTCTGTTTGACTAATAAGAAAATTAAAATATGTATTAATAAAATATGTACACACATAACTTTGTTTTTTATTTTAATGAATTAAATTAATAATTAATTGTGTTATTTTATTTTGGCTGTACATTGTTGTTATTTACGCGTGATGATGTTGAGAAAAGACAAAAAAAAAAACACAAACATAATTTTGCAGAAAAATATTAACACACACAAAAAAAACTGTATATAGTAAATATAATCTTATGGATACGAATGTCGAACACATACAATATAAATTGTAAATATTATATATACTCTCGCCTATTATACGAATATTTAAATTAAATATCAATGATGCAAAGAATTCAAAAAAAAAAAAAAAAAAGAAATAATTAAAAACCTTCAGACGTTTTTTTTAGTTTATTTTATTACACTCTTATATGGTAATGATAAGATTATTTTTGTCTTAATTTTATTATTACACTGAAAAACAATTTTATATTGAACGTATTTTGGGTCGATAAACTTTAAAATGTATTTTGGTTTGGGTCGATAAACTTTTTTTCTAAAAATGTATTTTGGTTGAATTTACATCTCCTTTAAAAACTGTTAAATTGTTACATACTATACATAAGTTGATCGTATATACACGAGAGAAACATACTTTCAATGTTTAGTTTATCGGTTAAATATGGTAACTAATTCATTGTAATTTTTCTTTTTATAAAGACATATCACAATTTTTTAAAACGAAGAACGAAATAACTTTATTTACTAATGTTTTGTGAAATTCTGTTCGATGAACTTATACCCATCGTTCTGAATTTATCATAATTTTGTGGTCATAGAACGACGTCTGGTTGGCATCGGCAAAAAACTGAATTAGCAAACAAATAGTTTTGCAAACTTCAAAATAAATGCTATGTGGTGATGGTGCAAATGTATAACATTATATCCAACCAAGCTTCTACAAATTTTTCCGATCAAATGATTGATTTGATTTGTCAATTCTGATCGATTTTTTTGAATTTTATTATTCAGTTTTATGGTTAGTTGTTGAATGAACACAAATGAATTGCTCGTTTGGTTGCATGATAAAATTTCAAATCAGGTAATTACTTTGTAATCACACTAAACGGATACCATACTATAACCTACTTTTTTGAATAATGTCAGTTTTATTAATAACTTTATTTACTAATGTTTTGTGAAATTCTGTTCGATGAACTTATTTATGCCCATCGTTGTGAATTTATCATAATTTTGTGGTCATAGAACGACGTCTGGTTGGAATCGGCAAAAAACTGAATTAGCAAACAAATAGTTTTGCAAACTTCAAAATAAATGCTATGTGGTGATGGTGCAAATGTATAACATTATATCCAACCAAGCTTCTGCAAATTTTTCCGATCAAATGATTGATTTGATTTGTCAATTCTGATCGATTTTTTTGAATTTTATTATTCAATTTTATGGTTAGTTGTTGAATGAACACAAATGAATTGATCGTTTGGTTGCATGATAAAATTTCAAATCAGGTAATTACTTTGTAATCACACTAAACGGATACCATACTATAACCTACTTTTTTGAATAATGTCAGTTTTAGATATTGTTTGCGCTGGTTCAACTTGATTCATCGTCAATTATCAATTGTTTCTAAAATGAATCATTTTTGTTACGTTTAGCAAATCGCTGATGGCAATGTAGTTAAGTGAATTTTTTTAAATTCATATGGATAACATAAATCGAATTTTCTTTCATAGGCATAGTTGTTTTAATCGCCTTGGTTGTGATACGTATATATAGCTTCTGTTCAATCTCACGTGTTATGGTCCGCACCGATTATTCCAATTTTTGGTTAGGTCAGAACTATTTAACTATAGACGAACAGAATGTTGTTTATCTTTGAGTGAAAATTCACCTGAAATTAAAGAAGCAATTATTTTTTTTTTCCAAGTTTTATCACCAAACACTGTAATTTTTCCATAAATAGTAAAAATTGGGATCTATGAAATTGTTAGCAAGAGTAATTACAGAGATTTTATGTGAAAACTCTTCTACATAATTTAATTTTTAGATATGCAAAAATAATTTTGTATTTCCAGTTTGGCATTGTATTTTGTACGGCACTGTTAATAAATTGGTATATTATAAATCGGAATTAATTTGGGAATATTACCCGTTACTTAATTAGCCATGCACGTTAATCCACCGCTGATGAATGTTATTCAAACAAACAGTCGATTTAATTGAATAAAAATTATAAGTAAGAAAAAATATACAATAAAATATAATAATAAATTCGTAGTAAAGTTGATAAATGCAATAAATTGCCGTCAAAACAATCAATAACAAATGGGTTTTTTTTTTCCGTCTTTTTTTTTGGTGTATGAATTTCATTTTATTTTAAAATCATATTTATTTTATTATATTTACAGTTAAGATATATATTTATATATATAATCGTGGTTATATCGATATCTTAAAGTTATCACCATATATTTATTTATATTTAGTATTTATATATATTTATTTAACAAATAAACTGATGTACTCAATAAAAAAAATAATATTGTATACTTTACGCAATTTTACATATTTTAAAATTAAATTTAACTATATTTATATATGAATAAATATGGGATGTATAAATAATTTAATATCGACATTATATGATTTCATAAAATTTGGTTGTCAATCAGCTAATAAATTTCGTTCTACTTTAAAATTTTTATCAATTTATTAATGACAACAATTTGTATATTTTTTTTTTTGCATTCTTTATATTAATATATGAAATTTTATTTGATATACGATCCCTTTTTTATAATACCTATGTAATTGGATTTTTGAACGAAAGGTACTCCGTGGCAGATTTGGTCCCGTCTAAGAACGCAATGGAAGCGAAGATATAATTTTGAATTAGACAAGTTGTACGGTCAACCAAATATTGTCAAAACAATCAAAATCAATAGATTAAGATGGCTTGGATACGTATTACGCATGGAGGAGGAGCGTGTGCCGAAAAATCTGTTGAATGGTAATCAAGAAGGTAGAAGGAGAGCCGGAAGACCTAAGGCAAAATGGCTAGATGCAGTAAAGATGCTTATAATTCGGGATTGAAAGACATTGACTGCGGATAGGTCATGTTGGAGAAGGCTAAAACCGCACTATGGTTATAATGCCATGGCGTAAGTAAGTATGTAATTGTATTGATGTAATTTTATAAAATTATATTATTTCGTATTTTAATTGTAATTCTCGAAAAACTAATATCAAATAATTAAATTAATTTTTTTGCACAACAATTACAGAACATAATATATATTTATTTGTTATTAAATTAGATGTATGTAGTGTATTGAGTACATCAAAAGGAAAAATTCGTCTCAAAAAATAAAACTTATAGTATAAAATCCAATAAAACACACCGAGTGTACAATTTAGTATAAAACCACACAGTGAGCGCCCAATAATACGATATATAGAAATTTTTAGAGCACACCGGTCTAAGGCTAAATAAATATAAAACAATAAATTATATACATAAATATTAAGTAATTTTATAATTCATATATGTTTTAATTATTTTTTGTTGTAAAACATATAAATAAAATTGGGAAAAAAAAAAAAATCTTATTTTAAGAAGGATTCATTTTATATTCACATTAAATGTCCAGTCAGTATACACAATTAAAGTAATTATTTGTGACAAATACAATTACATATTCGTATATAAAAAAAGGAAAAAAAAATAAATGAAATCAATAAAAACGATGTCTATAAATACAGAAAAATAATATTAATAATACAATGAAATCAATAGAGTAATTATAATTACAAATGGAAAACCAACAAAAAATAAAGGTATATATGAAATGTCCTTTGTATATAAATAAATAATAGAGCCAATAGAAAATATTAATACTTTGTATATATACACAGTCATATAATTTCGTTGTAAAAGTAAAACAATAAATTTCCATGTTCCATCATCAATGTGAAACGTATATATTTGTATTCAATAAATTGAACGTATAATATAAATGAAAATTGGACAATTAGATAACATACCGCACTGTTGTTACAATATGAATGCATTGTATTTGTATAATATATTGCGTATATGTTATAGTTACAAAAACTATATCAAATTAATACATTTTCGCTAACGTATTTTATCAATTTTATTATGAATAATTTTAGTTAATATATAAATTTATTAATAATCAACTCAATAATGTATTGCCGATTTTGTTTGATGAACTTTTGCCATTTTTTGTTACGTTCATGATTCAGAGCTCATAGCACTTCTCATCCTTATCATCAAAAAACGGAACCAAGTGCGTTTACACATCATCATCATCATTATTAAAATGTTTACCATTCAAGAAGTGTCGTAAATTTTGAAACAAATGGTAATCGTATAATGTAAAGTCTGAACTATATGGTGGATGTGACAACACTTCCCAACCAAACTCAAATAATTATTGACGACTGGCTAAAGATGTTTGCGGCCTTGCGTTGTCACAAAATCTTTACGATTTAACAATTTTGGTCGCTTTTCTTGAATTGCATTGTTCAATTTGGTTAGTTGTATGTACACATCTGAACTGATCGTTTTGGTTGTGTGGTAAAAGTTCATATTAGACAATGTCTTTGTAATCCCAACAAACTGATAACATAATCTTTATCTTTCTTGCTCCATGATCTTTTTCCATTTACATTGTTGCATTATACGTTCCAGTTTTCATCGCCACTTATCAATTGCTTTAAAAATGTATCATTTTCGTTACATTTCATAAGCATATCGCTAATGGCAATGCATTGTGTTAAGTGAATTTCTTTAAGTTCATGAGGAATCCATATATCGAGTTCCATTTCGTATCCAATTTTTTTTAATCGCTTTTCAATGCGTGTATGTGATACATTGAGCTTTTCTGCAATCTCACGTTTTGTGCTATGACACTACGCATCGATTACATTATTGCTTTGTTTAATGTGTAGCATCGTTGACAGAGATATTTCCTGAACACACATTTTTTCGTGAGTTTGTGATGAGATGTGCAATTTTTTAATGTAAATAATATTATAACAATAGATTTTGAACATAGCAATAGGATCACGATACGAAGACGATTGATTTCATTAAACATAATGAACATAAAAAAATTATTTGTAATAAAATAGACGAATTTAAATAACCTTTAACAGTCAAATGAAAATGTCTTTTGTCAACAAAGTTTTCTTGTGTACAAAATCAAATTTATGAAAAATAAACAGACGTTTGCGTCCAACGATCTCTTTCGGTCAATAAAATAAATGGTATAAAATTTTGAAAATAATTTAATTAATATTAAGTTCGTATCGTATCGTATTTATGTGTTGTGTGCAATTAATCTGGAATAGACACGTTGGGTGCAAATTGCAATACCTCGCAACAAGGTCAAAACACTACATTTACACTATGAATGTAAATAGAATTGTGGCATTTGTTACGGAACATGGTTGTTCGTGTATGATCAGAGACCTATATCAATCCTATTGGATAATGTAGACTACGCATGTAGCACAAAGACATATGTTCCGGATAACATTCAAACCGATGTTTATCAGGACAATCAACCTGTATAGGTCGTCGACCGAGTCAAATTTAATAATTAGATTGCAAAAAAGTGATTTCTTCAGACATATCTTATCATAAACAAAAGCCGGTACAAAAAATATTACAATATCCTATAATTTTGTTGTACCGAAAAAAGCCTTCATTCAAGATAATAGAAATTATATATAAAAATGAATTATTTATTATTTTTCCATGTTTTGTCATATATTCTAATATTGCTGGAAACAAAATCAAATACACATTACATTTAACAAAACATTACGAATCTTTCGCTATTAATTTTATTGATAACTGTGTCGTTATTTATTCAACCGTAAGTATCATCAGCATATTAAATGGAAAACAAAAGTTTAAAAATTATAAAATTAAATTTGAAATTCAAATAAATTGAATTCGATTTCAAAAATTTCAACGAATAAAATAATTATTATAAAAAAAAAAATCATTGTCATTTTTATAATCGGGTACAATTTTTTTAGGTGTTTATTTCCTCCATCCATACCTAACACTTATTTTCTTGATAAAAATTAACCATTTGTGTAACATAATTCCATTGTTTTTAATATCATTAATATTGAAACAATAACATTCTCTTCTACATAACAACAACAAAAATGTTAAAGCAAAATGTAAAGATAAAGAAAAAAAAATAAAACCGTATTTTTTTTTTTTTTTTTTTTTGATTGTTGTTTTTGTATAACAAACACAATGCATTCTAAAAAATAATAATAAACGAAAAATATATATAAATAAAAAAGTATTTAATTACCTGTGATTTAAATATATTAGAAGTAGTTGCTACCACTGGATTTTCCGCAAAAATATACGGATCTTTTGAATTTCGTGGTGGTACTTGCTGACATGACATATCCAACAAAAAAAAACCAAACAAATTGAAAACCTTTTTCCGACTCTCTTTGTGTGACGGTGAACCTATAAATTGAATTTTACACAAAATAACAAAAAACAAATATATTAATTATTCATTTAGGTATTTTATTTTGTTTTTCTTTTGTAATTTAATAATAACAAAATTAAATTATAAAAACATTTATAGATTTTTATCAATTAAAAATATGAGAAAAAAAAAACACAAAAATAAGGAAAAATATTCATAAACAAAAAAAAAATAAACACATTTAAATACAAAAAAAAAAAAAAAAAAAACAACAGAAGGAATATATTATTTTTTATTATAATCAATTTGTGTCTTCTTTATATATTTTAATGTTTATATTATACGGTTCATATATATATAATTACAAATACAATTACTGGCAATTGAATAAAAATGCTTTTAGACCAATAAACAAAAATTTATTTATTTTTTATAAAAAATAAAACTAATTAAATCAAATTAAATTAATAAATGAAAATATTCACCAAAAAATAATTATATTTGTCCAGCAGCTGTTGTTGTTTTATTTTGTAATTCAATCGTAATTTAATAATTGTTGTAATTTTATAGACGCGCGCGACACAAAACTTTCAAATTTATTTTTTAACTTTTTAGATTTTAGTTAATTGAATTTTATTTATTTATTAATTTTATTAATTTAAACAAATATCATATAAATTATTTTATTATTTATTTTGATTTTTTATTAATTTATATTTATTAATGATAAATTTGATAAGTATAAGCATTTAATATTCAATGAATGAGTGTGACAGGTACTTTTGAAACTTATTATCAAAAAAAAACTATTATTTATATACTATTGTTAAAATTATTATTACATATTCGAAGGAAGAAATACTAAAATTAAATAGAAAAATATCAATTTTTGTAATAAATTATAATTATTAATACAAAAAATTAATTTTATTAATTTACTTAAATGATTTGCTTTTATTTTTCTAATATTTATGATCTGTCAAAATAAAATTTTCTTTTTACAAATTGAGTAGGTACATAATAAAGACAAAAAAATAATATAAAAAAGAGAAAAAGGGAGAAATTTGTGCTTTTTTTTTATTTGCTTCAAACGTTACGTCTATAAGTGCCCATTATATTAATACCCAAAAAATATATATGTTCATATACTTTTTGGTTAATTTACACGAAATAGTAATATCTATAAGAATAATAAAAAAACCAAATTCTAAAAAATACAAGTCAATAATATCACAAGAATAATTATTTATAGGAAAACTAAAAAGTTTATGATTATACAAGTTTTTTCTTCTTGTTGTTTTACTAATTGTAGATGCTATTGTTGATATATTATTTACAAACACACACACACACACACACACAGAATTGAATCAAAACAAAATAAATGTCATTACTTTTTTTCTAATTAAAGAATTTTTATTTATATATAAAAGATATAAAATAACAAAAAAAAAAAAGAATTCAAAACAATTACATCACATAATAATATTTATTATCGTGTAGCAAAAGCAAAAGCAATTAAATTTTTAAACTATCAACAGAAATTATTGTATACAAACAAATGATAAATTGTTACATATGTATGTGTTGAAATGTTACCGTATTATTTGATTTGTTTTCTTTATTTAACTGATTATTAAATGTACACAAACAAAAATATGATTAATTTCAATAAATAACAATTTGTTTACATGGAAAATATGTACATAAAAAAAAAAAAAAAAAGAAACAGGAAATTTTTTATTTTTTATTTTTTTTTTTATTCAATAAACTAATAACACTTTTAATTTAATTAATTAATATCTATAAAATTTAAGTTCTTAATATTTAACAGAATTTAAATTATAACAAAATATTTACTAATTAAATTAAACATAAAAAACCTTGTTCCGAAATTCCAATCAATTATAGGAAAATCAACATGAAATTGAATTGGTTACTTATTTGGTAATAATTTCTATCAATGCATAATTATATATATAAAATTGAAACAATATTTACAAATTTGTTGAAGATGGGATCGAACTCGAAACATTAACAAAAATGTGTCCTGGTTCCCCTTAGGCGTACGTTATTAATACCTATATTTTTATATCTTATTATATGTTATGAATTATGAAGAACTATTTTTCGATATTTTATTATCATATATTGTCATATAATTAATTAATTAAAGTAATGGATAATTTTTGGAATTCTATTATTATAAAGAACGAATTTCTCAAGCTACAATCGAAACAAATAAAGACAACATAAACCAAAAAGAAAATGCCATCAACAACAAATAAAAAGGGGGCCCCTTTTTTTTTTTGTTTTTTAACCACTACCTCAACCACTACTAACAAATCATTTCGTATATATACACATGTGGCAAAAAGGAAAAATCAACACTTCGTCACAAATACTAATACAATGCTTCTTTTTTTTTTTTTCTTTCACAAACAATTTTCTTTTGTTTTATTTATAATTTCACTATGAAAATATTTTTTAATCCTAACATTTATAACATTTTAAATGAATATTTTATTAAATTTGTTAATAATTACTATTAAATAATAACTAAAGCATTTAAGTAAATTGTAAAAAAAAAAAAAAAAAAAACAATGTTTTAATAACAAAATTTTCAACTGAATGAATGAAATGACTGACAGTCACAAAATTAAGATGGCGGATTTTTTATATATATTTACAGACAACGATTACGTTCACAAAATTTATAATTTTTATTATGTTCTTGACAGACCGACTGTTGTGTTGTACTTTAGATAGGTTAGATATAAACCGCACTAGTAAAATTCGATATAAGATTTGTTGAAATAAAAGATCTCGTGTTTGAAAGAGTAATAAGGTAACAATTTTTCAAAAAAAAAAAACTACCTTTTATTAAATATGCGACCAATAGCGTCAATACATCGACATATATCGATAAAAAAGTATTGTCCATTATGAACTTTGTCAATCCGGTCAAACCAATGTATAAATCATTATTATCATTATCACTATTAAATAAATTGTATATAGTTTTACTAGCATTGATAAAACTAAGGTGTCTATAATTATATTATTTAAATAAAATTCTTTACGTAGCCTAAACAATCTCAGCTGGCACTAATGTACTACCACATAGCTAATAGAAATATTAGATCGAATTAAACGCTTTGAAATCTATTGTCCATACGATTGGAACATAATTGAATGGTTCCTCTGTTGTCTGGAGAAACTTAATAGCCATTCTTATTGATTTTATGATTCAAAGAATTGTGTTTAAAGGCGGTGATTAATATCCTTTTCAAAATTAATTTGGTTTCAAATAATTTCAATAAAATAAATGTAGTTAATGAATCTTCTGAACAAAGAAAATCGTAGGACATTATTGCAGATGAAATTATTGCTTTGCTGATTAAAATGATATGTCATGACGTTGGTTTACGATTTTTTTTATTCTATCGCAATAATATTATCAATGTAAAGTTTCATAATTTCTTATAGTCAGTTTGCCAAAAATCATCTCATCAGTAACGATTAACCAATCACAATAAATTTGATACTTTTTGAAATTTACATTAACTGTTTTGTATGTTTAAGCATCCACATGATTGCAATATACAACTGCATGGTTTTTGCGAAAATTTAAATAAATACAAATAATAGTAATTAACAAAACCCTTGAATGATTAAATCAGTATATAATATTTATAGTTAATTTATTTCTAGGCAATAAATGATAAAAAAAAAGAAATTAATATACCACCACTAATTTAATTGTATATAATTTGAATTTAAAAAATTAAAAGATAATTAAGTACAATAAAATAATTAATAAATTAAATAATTACAATAAATAAATTATTAAAAAATAAAAGCAATAACATTATTTATAATTTTTTATAATAAAAATATTTACAATATAATATATTTTAATTAATTTTTTTTTTAATTTAGCATAGTTTTTAATATTTTTGGATCAATTATCTAACATTTTTAATTATGTATTTTTTGCAGTTAATGAAAAAAAAATAAAAAAACAACAAACGTAGTTACAAAACAGTGACTTTCTTCTATTTCTTTAATTTATTTAAATAAATCTTCTAAATATTTTTTAAAATAACTAATACAAATATCTCAAAATGTGCTCTTTTGTGTGTTCTTTTTATGGTTTTTTCTATACGAATAGAAAAACACGTTTTCTCCTGGCACATATATTAATACTATAACTCGAAGTCACAACAAAACGAAAATTGTTATTGCTACGTAATACTTTATAAATGTATATCGACAGATGGAAACAATATGCAATCAGTTTTGGATTGATGGTTAAGTTTTAAATCACTGTTCGACTTTCCACACATATATCAAAATAAATATATAAAATACGGTGGATAACTTCGCTAGATAATTTGAATAAAATACCGTGTGTGAGATTAACAGTAAAATATATCATCAATACTTCACCAGAAATCCTTTCGCATCGGGCTATAGTCTTCAGATGCCCCGATCCACCATCTACGTTTTAAATTTATCAAATTACTTAAATATTTCAGTACACACAATGAAACTTAAAATTTCAATCATATTATTAACATACAAAGTAGAGTTCGCTATTGAAAGCAACAACTTAAGCGCTAATTATTGTTGATTTTATTATCAATATATTTTTCGTTTAGAATTTATTGAATTGAATGTATAGTTTTAATTACATACCGCCGTTATATTCGTACTCTGTCCATAGATATTTTTATATAAAAAGAGAGGAAAATGCAAATTATGGTACAGCTCACGAACCGTGCTACTTTTCCATCCAAACTGATTGCATATTTGTTGTCCCAGTGTTCCCCGTTTCGGTACCACCATTTCGCCAATGGTCAACGAGGCATCTGGAAACTACACTTTTATTTAAATTTTAAATTATGTATGAATACTATTATTGTGTACTGTTTAACAAAATTTAAATATTGATTTAATAACAATTTGCATAATCGTCGCCGCGTCCATTTTAATTTGTATAGCAAAATATTCTATATCACAAATATATAAATTTTCTTTGTCGACATTTTATCCTCACATTTTATTAATACCATCCACAAGTCTGAGACCTGAGTATGTAATGTTACGAGGATATGTCTGCAAAAAATATACAAATCTTGCATACATTATTATTATTATTATTATTTCTTAGACATAATATATTAAAATTTAACAAATACATTTTTACTGCATATTTTAAAATAAAAAATACATGTTATATATTATTTACATAATTTGGTTATTATGTAATTAAATAATATATTATTATTATTAAAAGAAAAAAATAAATAAACAATAACAGTTAATTGTATAATTAATGTATGATCATAAAAAATGTACAAATTTGATTATCACTTTGACGTACACAGTCTTAAGTTTGTATTCAATCTAACGGTTTACATTTTTTGGTATTGTTTGTTGATTAATTGAAGTAAAAGCAAAAAAAAAAAAAAAATAGTTAAAAAAAAAAATTCATTACTTTTTAATTAATTGAATAAAATTACAATCAAAATGTAATTATCATAAGACCTTTTCTTCATTGTTGCTGTTCTTATTATTATTTTATCTATTTATCGAATATACATATTTATAGATATATATTAAAATAACATACACAGACACAAAGAACATACATCAGTGTGTATTATCAACATATATAATTATTATATAACAACATTATCATTATTATTATTATTATTATTATTATTATTATTATTTGTACATTTTGTTTGATCATACATTAATGATCATTTTCTTGTTGAAAACATTGTTGATGTTTTGGCAAAATTTGATCGTGGTGCAATAAATCCTAAATCTGGTATTAATGATATACTTGGTGCTTTTTGTGTTGTATGATTTTGTGATGATGATGCTGATTTAATCGTTTGTTGATTATTAATATTATTATTATTAAATAAATTTAACATTGTTACGTTATTGTTGTTATTGCAGTTGTCTATGTGATGACTGTTATTGTTATTAATATAATTATTATTAATTGATGTTGGCACAGAATAATGTTGTTGATTTGGAATGTTTGTTGTAGTATTGTATAGTGGTGTTGTTATATGTGTTGTTGATGGTGCATTCCATGATGGAAAATTTGGACCACTTTGATATTTCCATGATTGTGACTGTTGTAGTTTTTGTTGTATTGGCTGTACATTCGATACAAAGTCTGTCCATTCATCATCACCACCAACACCGTTATCATTTTGTTGATGTTTTATTATATTTTGACTAATTATTTGTGTTATAGGTTGTTGTGTTGTACCTGATATAAAATCTGACCAATCATCATCTTCAACAGAATGTTGTTTTTTTGGTGATAAATGTGTTAATTGTTTTGATTGACTTTTATTATTAGTATTACTATTATTATTATTATTATTATTATTATTGTTATTATTATTATTATTATTATTATTATTATTATTTTTATTATTATTATTATTTTTATTATTATTATTATTATTATTATTATTATTATTATTATTATTATTATTATTATTATTATTATTATTATTAGTATTATGATTAGTAGTATTACTATTTGGTAATGTATTTATCGAAGACATATGAGAACTCTTTTGTGGAAACATTGCCTCCAAACGTGCCATTTCATCTGAATCAATACCGGGATCAGGCCAATTTATTTGTGGTCGTTGATTTATAAGTGATGGTGTCGACAATATTTGTGATGGTTTTAAAATATTTGTTGTTTGTGGCACAATTGGTTGTAATAAATTTGACGGTGATAATATTGTGGTTGACGTTGATTTTGTTGTTGTTAGCATCGCTGATGGTAATTGCTGTCGCGATGTTGGTGGAACAGATTGAAAATCAGTAAATTCATCATCATCTATATTGTCTATATTGTTATTATTATTAGTATTTGTTTTATTTTCAATATTTTTATTAATAACTGTTGAAAACATATTATCGGTTGGTGAAATACCAATCGTAGGTTTTTTATAATTATTAAAACTATCCAATTTATCATCAATGGCATTTATAACATTTTTAATTGGTTTATTTTTTATTATAAGTTTATTATTATTATTATTACTATTATTATTATTATTATTATTATTATTATTATTATTATTGATATTATCAGTTACATCGTTTTTTTGTTGTTGTTCCGTTTTAATTGGTTTTAAAATACTAAAATCAATTGATTGTTGCTGTGATGTAATCGATGGTATTGCTGTCATTGCCGGCATTGATTGAAATTCTGTAAAATCATCACTACTAATACTTGCATTTTTAATTTTTTCTGGATTATATTCAATATCACGATATTCTTTTTTAACAACATTTTCATCAATAATAATACCAGCAGCCGCTTTTTCATAATCAAAATCAGGACATTGTATTTCATTAATTTGTTCATTTATGTCTGTTGCTAATATTAAAGAATTATCTTTTAACGGTGGACTCTTATTTGGTGGTGTGAATATATGAGTTTCTTTAAGTGTACCACTTCCAGGTATAACATATGATGATGATATTGGTAATGGTGGTTGATCACCATCAAAATGTTCATTATTTTGAATATCATCTGATGGTATTTCAAAATTGGTTATTAACGACGGTGGTACTGTAGCTAATGTTGTTGTTGTTGACGCAGTTGTTACTGGCATAGGTGATATTATTGTAGCTATTGAAGATATGGATATTGTTGTTGCTGTTGATGGTGGTGTTGTCGTTGGTGGTGTTGTTGTTGGTGGTGTTGTTATTGTTGTTGTTGTTGTTGGTGTAGTCGTTGATATTGCTAATGATAACGGGTGTTTGTTGGTGGTGTTGTTACTGTTGATTTCATTTGTAAACGTTTGTGATTTTGTGACGTCTGTTGACCAATTAGTCTCAATCCGTGTCGACTGATTTTGTGAAGTGCTTGTCTTGTGTAAGATTTCTTGGACTCCTACAGGCAATAATAAATTGGTTAATTTTTATTTTTTTCATATTATCATTTTATAATTAAATTGAAAATTAAAATTACCAAAAATTAAATTAAAAATTAAATAAATAGAATGAACATAAAATAAAATAATATATTTTTAATATCTAATAATATAAATTTTTGTGAAATAATTTAATGACACGGCAATAAATCGTATGTGATCCTTTAATAAAATGTTTATATTACTTTTATAAGTAATTGTCTAAGTCTAACATATTATACTTCATCCATTTATGTTTCTTACTTATATACTACAACAAATGATTGGTTCTATTCAATTATCGTTACATTGGATTACAAAATCGATTTTTATACCTTTTGATATTAACTTAAATATAAATAAATAAATAAAATAAATAAATAAATATTATATATTATATTGAACGTTGGTTTAACACACATAAACACAAATACAAAATAAAATAAATGAATAATTGCAAATATTTGTAGTACACAACAAATTGTTTAATAATTAAATGTAATAACGGACAATCTACTGAAATGTTTAAAGAAAGTTTATATATTCCTTAGAATAATTACTATATTCATTCATAGCATTGCACTAAAAAGTAATGCTACTCTCAACTGCATATAATTATAAAACATTAACAAATAAATATACTTTTCATAGATTCAGATATCCCAATCTGTCATGTTAAAATATTAACTGTTAAATAGTAAACCAGAAGGTAGAAGGAGAGCCGACAGACATAAGGCGAGATGGCTAGATGCAGTCAACTGTGATATAAAGATCCTCAAAATTCGGGATTGGAAGACATTGACTGCGGATAGGTCAGGTTGGAAAAGCGTGTTGGAGAAGGCTAAAACCGCACTTGGGTTATAACGCCATGGAGTAAGTAAGCAAGTAAGTAATCTGTCATGGTATTTATTTTAATACTAAACTTTTTCGACTGGGTTACCATTTGTTCGTTCGTGGAATAGAAAAAAAAATGGATATCTTTGAAAATGTTGAATTTTGAGTTTTAAGTACACTGTGTTACGATCTAATTTTATTCAAATATGAACTGGTATATTTTTCCAAAATCTTTCTATTCATTTGTATTTCTATGTATTTGCATAAATTGTATGAGTACTGTTAATAAAATTGTTATGAATAAAAATTGATATCATATATCCATTGTAATCTTTTAGAACCAATGCCATAACAATATTTCTGTAAAATTGGAATAATATCTAAATAAATAAAATACGGATCAAAAAAATAAAGCGAATTCGTTTTTATATCCGCAATGACTCAAACACAATCTCTTGCCGAGTATAAACGAAATACATTTTATTAATATTACGATAAATCAATACCTTAACTAATTAAATATTATGTGAAAGTTACTATAATATTTTGTTAATTAATTACTATTAAATTATTTCATTAAAAACAAATAATATATAGTTGTTAATAATTAAATATAAAATAAGTATAAATAGAAATAAATATGTAATAACATAAATAAAAATAATCACAATAGCATATGAATAAAAATAAATAGATAAACATAAAATATAAAAATAAACCAAAAACAAAAAAAGGTAAACAAAATAACAATAAAAAGAACTTGTGATTAGCTTAAAACTTACTACAATCCAAAAATTTATTAAATAATCCCAATTGTGTATTGTTAGTAATATTATCCGAAACCATAGCATTTATATGTGATGTAATATTTAAAAAACCAATGTTCGTAACATCATTCAGTGATGACATCCGAGACAATTGTACAGGTGATTTCACAAAATCACAACCATTACATTTTTTAAATTTTGTTGTATTAAAATTATTATTATTATTAATGACACCATTTAATGATGTAATTGCCGATGATAAAGATGATGTTGTTTTTGATGATAAACCAGATGATAATGATAATAATGGTGATGATAACGATAACGTTGTATGAATATCATAAGCAGATATTACGTTATTTACATTAGTTTTTGTATTTTTTTTATTATTATTATTTTTATTTTTATTAGTATCAATACCATCACCAGCAATAATAATACCCGTTGCATAACCATTAATTGGTGTTGTAGTAGTAATTGTTGTTGGTGTTGCCGAATGAGGACATGAAGCAAAACATGTAGAGGAGGAATCAAGTTTTATTTTATCTATATTAGCCACCACCACTAGATGTTCTAGGTCCAATAGTAAAGTGTGTGCATGTGATGCTGGGATTACAAACAAATTATACGAAAAAACAATAATGATTTTTATAGAAAAATAAAAAGATAACGAAATAAAATGAACAAATAAATAAATAAATAAATAAATAAATTAATTAATTATTGGAATAACCAAAATAAAATAAATTAAAATTTTAAAGAAATAAAAATTTAATTATAAATTTTGAAAAATTGAATTTAAAATTTATATTGCATTACAGTAAAAAATTTTGGACGAAAATTAATTTTAAAATTAAAAATGAGACGAAAAAAAAACCAGAAAAGAAATAGATGAAACTAAACCACGTGTTAATGTGTTTTTTTTTTTTTTCTTTTTTTCTATAACATAGAAAATGAGTAGAAAATTTATTAATTAATTAAATAAAAAATAAAAGATTAATAACTGAAAATAAATATAAAAATTAAAGGAATGAGATAAAGGACATTTTTTTTTATGGTGGAATACATTTAAATTTAGATGGCAAAATTTGCACACAATATTTTGATTTTTTTTTCTAAATACATATAATAAATTGGTGCTTTTACGTGTGTGCAGTGTATAGTGTTAAAAGTGTATTAAATGTTTTATGTTACTTTTTGTAAAAATTGCAAAGAATAATTATTTTATAATTTAGATTTTGTAAAAATATAATTCTTATAAATGTTTCATTTTATATTAAAATATAATGATTTAATTTATACAATTTTTACAAAATTAAATTATAAAAATTAATAAAAAGTTTAAAAAGTTTATAAATTAGTTGTTTCTTTATTATTAAAGAGAGTTAAACTAAAACTGTTGGAGTATAAACGGAACAAATAAATGAAATAAAATAATAACAAATTTTTATTTAACATTTTATATATACACTCAATTCTTTTTTTACCCAGTACGATTATCAGTATTGGCTGTGATGCATCAGCTTTATCAGGCTGTACTCAAGATTTTTTACGCATCGTAAACCCATTTTTCATCTCCAGTCACAATTTCACAATTTATTTGGTACAACACTATCCATTTTCATGCGAATAAAAAAATATATATAATTTACACTTCAAGCAAAAGTTATACATTTCGTTTTAAAGTTCATAAAAAGAGTTTTCAAGAGCATATTCCCAATAGTTTACTGAACGTAATCCGGCTATCATTTATCATGCGCTACTTTTGTTTCGATGATTTTACACAAAAATGAAATGTTTAATCCATACACGAATATAATAAATTTTTAAACGTAGACTTTTGAAAAATTCCTAATTCTATTTGATTACTTTTATTAACAAGCCGACCTCGTATGTGTGGATAGTTTATGAACAAATACATAATATATGTAACATACGACATTTGTTATTTCATTATTTTTTTTGCTTATGTGAAGTTACTATAATTTAGCTTTTTTTTTTATTTTATAAAATTGTATTATTCTTTGCGTACAATATTGTATGTTTAACTGGTCGTTCACAATGAGATTACAAAAAGAAACTCACAAGTTGGCTAGACATAAATGTGTGAAATGTTTCATTCTATTGTGCACAATGATATTAATGAATTATATAGGTGAACCAAAAGTTGGAAATTATCCTTAATATTATTTATTAAAATGTCAATCATTATTTCAGTTTAGTTTAACTCTCCGGCTTTGTTTTAATACATTAGTAATAAAAAAAAGAAGAAATTATGAAAGCATTTTAAACATACACAAAATATTAGAAAACAAAAAGACAAAATTAATAAATAAATAAAAAGCTGCTGTGTAGTTGAAGTGCAGTCATCAACTATACTTATCAATAAATTGAAAAATTATAATTTTTCTATGTAAAACTATTACCAAGAAAAAAAAAACACAACATAAAAAACACACATAAAAACATACCGTCTAATGGATTAACAAGGCCTGAACTATTCCAATCAAATTGAGCAGCCGGTACTTCAGTTGTTTTTAATGATATATTACTATCACTTACATTATTATTATTATTATTATTTTTATTCAAACAATTTGAATCTGTGGATGATCTGGATGTTGATGACATTGTCGTAGAATCGGATTTTAATGGTTCTAAAGGTGAAAAACCTAAATTTGTAGCAAATCGTGGCATTGAACTATTCCATTTGCCACCGCCATGCAGCTATATAATAGTAAACATTAAGTTAATATTTGTTTGGTTTAGTTTGTTTGTTTTATTTTATAAATAAAAAAAATTATATAAAAAATTACAATATTTCTTGCATCAATTCCTAACGATGTAACTAACGATGTTTTTGTTTTCGAATTTATCCATTGATGTTCTAGTGCTTTTGAATTATCAAAATCAATTAAATTTTTACTAATTTTATTATGCAAATCTTTATCTACTAATTCATTAACATTATCATTATCAATTGTCAACTTTGGAAACATAATAACTAATGTAGATTCAATTTTATCTTTAACTAATTGTAAATCTGTTAATGTCACTGCATCATTATCCTGTACGGTTGTCGATTGTTTAAAATCATTAAAATCACCAAAATCATCATCATCATCATCATCTACATCAACATCATTAATTTGATTATCTGGATCTTTATCGGCAACATTATTATTATTATTATTATTATTACTATTATTACTAGCAGTACAAAATTTTGCTTCTTGCTGTTGATGTGATGTAAAATTTTGGAAATCATCAAAATCACCAAATTCGTCGTTAATATCATTATTTACAATAGTACATTTATTATCTACTGGTTCGGCATTAATTTCATCAATATTATTAATATTTACATCATTATTGCAAAAATTATTGAATTGACTAAAATCTGCAACAAATATAGAATTTGTTGTATCAACAATGGTATTAACATTAACATCTTCATTGTCATTATTATCTTTTTTATTTGTATCACAATTTAAATTTTCAACTTTTGTACTTTGTAAATCTATATTATCACTATTCTTCGTTGCGGGAGGCGTAGAAAGGTTATCATTAAAATTACCAAAATCATTACTATCGTTATCATTAATTTTATTATCATATTTATCATTATCATCATTATTATCATGATTAATAGTTTCAGATTTATTTATTTGTTCATCTGTTTCTAATGAATAATTAAATGTTGGTGTATGACTATTTGAAACATTTACAGAATCTAATTTCAATGATGGCAATGAGGATGTATCATCATATTTACTAATATCATTTTGTTGAAAATCATTAAAATTATCATCATCGTCATCATCAATATTACCATTATTTATATCATTAATATTATCATAACAATTATCATCATTTATATTGGCTTCATCGTTATCTGAAAAACAGCTAACATCATCTTGTGATAAAATTAACGATGGCGGACTCTCATTTCTATATTTCTGCAATTCTTCTTGTTGATTTATTGTATTAGATGACAAATTATTTTTTAAATTATTATCCTCAGTATTGTATTTATTTATATAATTAAATTGTTGATTGAATAATATGGTATTGTTATTTTGTATGTTTTCCTCTTCGTTTAACTGATCATCAGAATTATTATTTAGCACATAATTTTTATCACCATTATTATTATTATTATTATTATTATAGTTATTTATTTCATTTTCATTAATTTTACTATTTACATTTAAGACCAAAGATGGCTCAATTATTTCACTTACTGTATGGTTTGATTGATTTGTAATAATGCTATTACAATCTTCCTCTTTGTACACATTATCATTATTTTTATTATCGTTATCAACATCACTTTTTTCATTTTCAAAATTATTATGTTGAGGTGTAATTGTTGGTGACGGTGGTAATGAATGTGCAGATGGTAAATCATTTAAAGATGTTTCTGGTAATGATTTATTTGTTGGAGTTGATGGTAATGATTCTAAAAATTAACGTTACATTTTTATTAATATAAAATTAAAATTAAACTACATAAAAAAGAAAGATTATTACGGAATCAAAAAGTTTAAGTAAACAGTTTAAATTTTATATAAATTCTAGCGTTTACATGTACAAAGATAATAATTACTAAAAATTGGTACAAATACAGTAAATAGTATTCAATACTTGTGGCAACGGTATAGAAAGTATATTTATACTTAAAGTGTAATAAGTAGCATATTTTTTCGAAAACGAATGTAACAATTTCCTCGTATATAGGAGCTCAAATAATGGGAAGTTGATAGGTAGGTGGTAAAGTAGTTTAGACTTAATTCTCGTAAAGTCTGTATTAACATATATTGCAAATTCATGAAATTTTTTGTTGCAATTGCAGAGTATAATTTCAGTTTTATCTTTTATGTAGGTCAGCAATTTTTATACATTAATTATTTTTTTACCCAAGATTTGTTTAAAATTTAAACACATTTTTAAATCACACCTTTAAAAATAATCAAATATTTAAATTAAATTAAAATCATGTAATATAAATTTAACTATCAATAAAAAAACAACAAATAGCTTTTTGAATTTATCAGTTTAAAAAATGTTTACAATGTTTTCATCATTATTTATTAATTAATTAATGCTACAGATAGTAATGAAAATATTGTGATTTTATAGAATGATAAAACATAAAAGATATACATTTTTTTCTTAATTGATGTATATTTATTATTTTTATATTAAAAAATAAAGATAATTATATAATAAAATAAAATTAAAAAAATGTATTTACCATCGTATGAATGAAAATTTCCATCAGCTGTTTCAAAGGTAGAAAAATCATCATCATTATTATCGAAATCAATTGGCGGCGGAGTACTACAGAGTAATGGTGGAATTGATGTGGACATTTTTTTAACTGCACACTTAATATACATACACAAATATATAATTTATAAAAATATATTTCTTTAAAAATATTAAATAAAGTCACGTAAAACAGAAACAACAATTTTAGTTATATTTATTTTAATGAAACAGAACAAAAGAAAAAAAATAAAACAATGTTTCTTTATTTCTTTCTGGAAAATTGTATGGTCACAAATTATTATATTTTTTTAATGGTGTTTACATGTGAGCAGCAGTACAATATAAATTTTATTATTATTTTTTTGTGTTTATTGATATTGTTGTTACAAAACCAAAAAACAGAAACTTTTAAAAATTATTTATTCATCACACACAATTCCTTTTTTTAATACACACGCTGCGTGTGGCACACCATTAAAAATCAATAGAATTTTTTCGTTATTTAGCTGTCAGCCTCAACCAGCAGTTCAGGTAAGTGCGCAGGAGTTTTAATTGATATTTGTCTAAAATTTAGAAAAATATACATAAACATATGTATTTATTTAGTTATGATTATTAATTATTCTAATGAAACTAAACAAACTAAAAGACAAAATCTAAGGTAAGATTAGTTTAGGATATTTCACACAAATTATAAATAAGTATGAGTACGACGTCCATTATTTGTAACTAATTATATGATTATGATATGTTTTATATTGGGTACATAAATGGAAGTATATATATAATTTATAATAGATACAGGTGACAGCAGGTGTTAATTTTTCGTTTCACGATTTGTAATTTAAAGAAACAAATGTTTTTCAAATCTAATAATATTATCACTAATTGGAAAAACACAGAAAAACATTAATTTATTATTTTAATAATTTAATAATTATTTACATGAAAATTAAACGTTCACATAATTTTCAATGACAACCACTATCACTACTCTTTTACCATTTTTTAAAAGTTTTCTTTTTTCCAAATATTTTTTAACTGTCATTTGTCATTATTGGAGCATCTTGGACTTGGACTATTTCTGACGTGCATTGTATTTAATTTATAACATTAATTCGATGTTTGTTATGTCATAATGTATTTTACTAAATTAAAAAGTAGCTGATACTTTGTACTCATTCAATTAAGAGTACTCTCTTGAGTATAGTTTAGTATAATGTAGCATTTACATTATGCCTAATTTTTGAATCTAGAAAATTTCTAGGAAAAATAAAAAGAGATAGTTATAAAAAAAATATACTAAAGTAAGAGCAGTAAAAAAAATACCAAAATATAATCTGACAATTAATTTTATAGCAAATTGACAATTGTTTTTTTTTTCCGATAAAAATAAAAACAAATAAATATTTATTAATTATTAAATTTTATTTGTTTTAAAATTATAATAACATAATAAATATATGTATTTACATATGCGTTTAATATTTTTTTTAATAAATACCATTAAATTTTTTATATTTTTATTAATTTTAGAACAAATAAAATGTTTATTATTAAATTTGTTTTATTACTGTCAAACTATATTTATATTTTATTATAGTGAAATGACAGATTTTTTTTTTTTTTTTTACAAATTAGCAATTCAGCTATAAAAAAAGATGAACATGTTCATCTTTGAATCTAGTTTTTCAATCTAAATTATGGCTAGGCCCATAATTAGATACTAATTTTTTATACTAATGTGCTCTTCCAACTAGTTTGACATTTGTATGTTATAACTCAATTTTTTTTAGATTCAAAAATTGCGCATAATGTAAATCTCCCATTAAAATCGAAATGAAAATGAAGTACGTTCTTTGTAGAGATCAGAAATAATACAAAAGTGTTCAGATTATTCAAGATATTAAATGTATATGAAATGAATACATCGATGTATAAATATATCAAAATTTTGCACACTATACTTAGACTATCCCTCATCGCTGACTATAGTGTAGTAGACCTCCACAAAACCTTCAGCCACACTACTTACAACCACGAGCTGAGCTTATTTATTTTTAAATAATTTATCTATTTTATAAACAATTGTAGCTTTTTTTATTTGATACGATTTAGTTTTAAATTACAAAAAACTATTTACAAATATTACAAATTGTCCGGCAAGCAATTTAATTTAATAATAGAAAGAGTAATTTTTAAATAAATATTCTAAATTATTTACAATTCATTCCGAAAATTTCCATTTAACATAACCATACATTTGCTTGAATAATAAATAAAAGAATTTACTGAATTTATAGATAAAATATTAGATGTTAACATGGATTTTGATCTTATATATAAAAAATATGCAAGTTGCATAGATGTGGAACAATATGAACTTCTGTTGTCATATTTACCTGATACTAAAGCTAATATTAATGATAAAAATATTACAAACACCTTTAGTACAACTAATATCAATTCAAAAGATTTCCAAGAAGAAGGTAATTTTTTTTCATTTATTTAATTAAATTTATTTCTATTCCTCTTTTTTTCGTTTCGCAGAATTACTACGAAAATCACGTATTATTTATCTATGTCATAATTGTAATAAATCATTTACATCAAGAATTGGATTTGAAGAACACTATACGTAAGTAAATTTCTCCGTTCCTAAATCAGAAATTTTATTGCAAGACAAATGTTTTTAAATATGAATATATTTATAGAAAATCATACAATAAAAACCCAATTTACACATGTCAAATATGTGCAAAAAAAATGGATAATATTAATTCATTTCGTGGACACTTCTATCGGCATGGCAGGAAAATTGAAAAAAGAATCGAACAATTTATAAATCATTCGATTAATGTAAATGAAAATAAAAAAGTTATCACTGTTGATACATCTAGTAAATGTCCAAAATGTGGCAAAATGTATGTTAAATTATCTAATATAAGAATTTTCTTATGGATATGTGTTCAATTTATTTAAATACTTAAATTATTTTTAGATTGTTGAATAAAAATAGTTTAACGGCACATTTAAAAATTCACGATACTGAACGTCAATTTTTGTGTCCAGTATGTGGGCAAAATTTCGTACAAAAAATAAATCTAGTAAATCATTCCAAAATACACACAGGTGATAAACCATTCTCATGTGAAAAATGTGGAAAGTCGTAAGTAGAAATTTTTTTTATTTTGTTATCTATGTAGGAATGTTTGTTAGAAAATTATGTGTACTTATATTTAATTTTTTTCAAGTCGTATATTGCTCCAAGTGGAGCTTATGGCATCTTATAAACTTCATTACAGCATGGGAGTATATAACAATTTACCAATTGCACTGTAATTAACGAAAGATATATGTTTTCATAATACTATTATTTTTGTATAATAGTTTTGTGTGTGCAGATATTGTTAATATTTGAGTAGCGTCCAACACCATATTTTCAAAAATATCCGCTTTTCTTTTTATTCCATAAACGAACAAATGGTCAGTGTTAATATAAATACCGAGAAATTTCATATGAAAATAGTGGGAATTGAACCCGCTATATTTCATGATTACATCATCAGCGCTTTACCACTGCAATGGTATATCAAAATGCATACCTTAATACCTGTAATACCTGTTTTACAGTGAAGCATTTACTGTTATGTAATTTCACAGAGTGTCGAAATTACATGAATTTCATTTTTCAAAGTAATATTTAATTGTCTAGGATCAAGTGTAATTCTCTTATTATTATATTCTTTTATTCAACTACTACCAAATTAGAAATTCATTGCGCAAGCTCATCATTCAGTCCAGAGTGCATATTGTGGATATTTACAGTATTATTCTACTATGTCAATTTATCGCCCCTTTCAACTCCATCTTTCATCTCAATACCAACGTTTTCTGCAAAAGATCCAAGGGTCTGTATTTACCCATTAAATTATTATTGTAAATTTCATAATCAAACATACTTTCATTAATAATATCAATAATATCTACTAGAGGTGTCTGAACAATTCTCTGCCTAAAAATGAAAGATAATTTATGTTGTCTTGAAATATGTTTCATTTTACAATAAAATCACTTTAAACCACAATAGGTTTTTATAATAATTCAATATCATCATTTAAGGGTGATTGCGAAAGGTCTGCAAAATAGTCATCAGCGGCTGCAATAGCTTCGTCACTTGATTTAAAACTCTTTCCAGCCAGGAATATTTTTAGGTTTGGAAACAGATAATAGGCAAAGGGAACCAAATCTGGTGAATACGCTGGCTGTTCGAGCAATTCGTATTTAAATTCGTTGAATTTTACCATCGTCAACACACTTGTGTGAACACGTGCATTTGCTTGATGAAAAATTGTTTCCTTTTCTTTATCGCAGGCCTTTCTTACGAATTTTTTATATGAATGATGGAATTTTCCTATAAACTATGCTTACACTGTTTCTAATGCCGTCTATATGCCAGGCCGATAACTATCCAGGTAGTCCGAATATAATACTGTTTATTTTTGCTGGATGAAACCACAATTTTCTTATTTTCAACGTAAAATAGCTCTAGTATAATGACAGATTATATGCACCGGATTTTGTTTCACCTTTATCTAAATAAACAATGAATATTCTTTCTAATTACGTGTAAAATACCCCAAATAATGTTGAGAATTAGAAACAATTAACATATCTTTCTGAAATGTTGTATGCAACCTTTTAAAAAATGTTCGACTTGAAAAATAGTATAGCTGTGGTGATAATAGCGTTATCTCTTAGATGTTTTCCTTCAATATAGATCCGCCCTCGTATATATTACTATATTTTAATAAATTTTATTATACAAAATTTAAATTTATGTATGGTAAATACATTTCAATTACATACATATAATAATAATTAATATATCATATAACAATCTTCTACATCTATTTAATATTACTTTATTTACTATATTATACTATTATATTACAGTTAATTCTACTATAACTTTAACTGTTACTGCTGTTACGATAATTTGTATAAATTTGCTCTTTTTTTTATAGCTTTGTTAGTAAATCACAGTTACAACGTCATCAATCATTTCATTCAGAAACGCGATCATTTGAATGTAATAAATGTGGTAAAATGTTTAAATCTGAACGTAATTTAAAAGTTCATGGTTTGATACATTTAGAACAACGCCCTCATGTATGTTCACATTGCAAGAAATCATTTTTAAGTAGTTCAAAATTGAAACAACATTATAATATTCATACTGGTGAACGACCATTTAAATGTAAATATTGTTTTAAAGATTTTACAAATTTTCCAAATTGGTTAAAACATGTAAGACGTCTACATAATGTAGATCATAAAACTGGTGATAAACTAATTAAAATGCCTAAATTTTTGTCAAAAAATAAAAAAGAAAATGCTGCAACTAAATCCACAATAATGAAAAAAACACCTACGAAAATATCATCAATAACATCTCTAAAATCAACATCAACCTCAACATGTATAAAATCGACATCAACATCAACAAATAATACAATTACGATACCTAAAATATCAACTAGTGTTGCAAATTCAAATTTAACTACAGTCGATTCCATTGTTTTTGCTCCTTATCCATTTATGAAAGAAAAAACAAATTACGGTGATATTATACCTTATATGGTCAAAAAGAAAGAAGAAGAAGATTGTAAAAAAAAAACATCAACATCAACGTCTCCACAATCAATATCAACATGTACAAAATTAACATCAACATGTACAAAATCGACATCAACATCTACATGTAATACAATTACTATACCTAAAATATCAACTAGTACTACAAATACAACTTTAATTACAATCGATTCCTTTAATTATGGTGAAGGAAATTATTTTTGTGATCCATCTGAACATAAAGACGATATTTTCTCTGATTGGTACGACAATAGTGAAGATAATTTAATTATTACAGATCCATTCTATGCTAATGACATAGGCGCATTATTGTTATTAGATACAAATTCTGTTGATACATTGCCAAATTTAGATTTCCAAAATAATAATGAAATACAACGAAAAATCAATGAAGAATACGTTTGTGATGAATTTGAATTACAATGTAATGCCTGTTCATTTGACGAATTGCAACAAATGAAATGTGAATCGCCAACAACTATACCATTACTTGAATTTTCACTAAATAATACACAAGTCGGATTGTCACCAATCAATTGTGTTAGACCTTATCTTAATTGGTTGCCGGACGAGTATTAACATTCTGTTTTTTTCGGCGTGAAATGTTATAACAAAACAACACAACAAAAAATTATCTTAAGTATTAAATTAAATTTTTTGTTTCACCTATTTTTAAATTTTGGCAGAATTTTCGCTATTGGTAGCATTACTGTTATATAAACGGATATACATTCTAAAGTAACAACCACAAAAAATGCTGTTTACTATTTGTATGTCTTTACTTAATAATGTAACAGTAAACTTTATCTCTAAAAAAATAAAAAGTATTTTAGTATAAGATTATAATATTTTAACCCTACTGTTTGAGTTTCTTATGGGCCAATCACCCATATAAAAATAATAGAATTTTGAAAAAATCTATCCTTCGTTAATTGCAGTACAATTGGTAAATTGTTAAATACTTTCATGCGGAGTAATTTACCAAATTGTAATGAAAGGTTTAATAGATGACATAAAGCTCCACTTGGAGCAATATATCCCTTAAAAAAAATGTTTGTGTTTTTACTTAACGGTATCTTTGTACAATTTAATCTTTATCAAGTCACACGGTTATTATAATTAAATGAGATATTTTAAAAAGGTATTACCACTGTAAATTGTAAAAAATTTCTACAAAAATTCGATTACACCGCATTGGTGTTCAATCCGTGAAGCTCAAAAGATACAGACTTCAAAAAACCCCAAAGAAAAAAGTCCAACGTCGTTAAATTTTATGATCTGGGCGGCCAAATCTGATCACCAAATCTGAAAATTATATTACTAAGAAATGACTCGTGTTGTAATTGAATTGTTTCATGGGCTGTATGTGGAATGTGGTAACGTCTTGTTGAAAACACATGTCGTCCACATCCATGTCTTGCAATTTAGCGATAGCGATAGCACTATTAACAGTTATTCCCGCATTATAGGTGCACATCGAAGTCGCAAAATTCAAATGTTTGGACATCCTTAACAATGCAATTGTGTGTTTCTTATCTTTGTGGTTTCCAAACAATTACATTTTATAGTTAGTCTTATTTAAGTGGATGTGAATTGTATTCTATTTATTTATTTTCATTTTCATTATATTAATTAATTGTTATTTTTGGAAAAATTTGATATTATTGAAGTTCTGGAATTACAAATGATGTCAGTTTGTAAGTCCATAAAATTGAAAATTTTTACAAAATTATCAAAATTTGATATTATTGGAATTTTTTGAGATCAGTTATTGATTAATTTAACAAATATGTTCAAAATAAAACTACGTGTTCATTTTTATACAAATTCTGGAATATTAGATGCCCAGATAAAATGTTTGCTTCAAGAATTTTTGGACATTTTCCAAAAATAAAATTTATGTTAATTCATTTAGCATTTTTTACAATTATTTCTCTAGTGACCATCATTTTTAACGTTATAGCAAATATGGTGCATTAATTAGAGATGGAATGAAAAATTTATGCCTGAATAGTAGTGTGGATTAATCGAATTACGCTTGAATCGAATTTTACTGTGCTACGTTGCGACGGTTATGACAATAGTATTATGGTTTTAAAATAATATAATAATAGTATTTTAACTGAAATGACTCGTATAACACCAGGACAGATTGCATGAAGTATTGAGCAACTGAATTATTTGGATAATATTAGGTGTGGAAGTTCAGAATTGGATTAAAGTATTAAACAGGTAGTTATGTATGGTTAAAATATAGATATCATTGAATACAACCCAGGTCTTTTGCGACGATTATATCGCATAAAGATATTTTAAAATTACATTTAAATAATAATTAATTTTAAGAAATTATTATTCTTTAATATTAGGTAAATGTGAATTCACTTCTAAAGTTTAGTTTTTTTTTCAACTAAAATATGATTTTATACTAATTGTTAGCATATAAATCTGAATAATGTGTAAGAGCCAAAAGTATAGCTGAACATATTTAAACAGATTTTTTTTTTAAGAAAATATATTTTCAAAATGTTTGGAAGAACAAAAGTAAATTCCATCTTGATTTCGATTATATAGTATTTTGTTGATATTTAAAATACAGTTTTTAATTTTCTTATGAGTTCTCATATTTCTTTCTATCACTAAAATTCAATACAAAATTGGATAATTTATAGTTTTAACACTTTCGTAGTTATCTAATTAATATCGTATGGTAAGGACTAAAGCAAATATTCTATATGTATTATTGGAAAACGATAATTTTGAATTTATCTTTGTTGTATAATAATAGTAAAATATAGTATTTCATTTTGTGATTAATAGTATAATTCTAAGAAACAAAAAAATTAAATCTAGAAAATTTAGCAAAACTTTAGCATTAAGACATAAAGGAATTTATTTTGTGTGTAAGTATTTTCTTTTCCTTTTTATAGTTTAAAAAAAATTTTAAATAATAAAAGTACATGTCACCGTTCGTTAAAATTAATTTATCAGTGGTAAAAAAAAAAATTGCTGCGGAAATAGTCTTCCGTTACTTTAAGATTAATGTTTAAGATTATTTAGTACAGATAATATTAATTAATACTAATAGTAAAATAATTACTTAAAATAACATTGTGATTTTGTTTACAGAACAAATTATCAAATCAAGAAGACTGATTTTATTTTTTATTTCATAATTAATATACTACTTTTTATAGTTTTAGAGTGATTTATATTTTTAAATTTAAAATAATAAAAATAGAATTTTAAATAAAGATTTTTTTATATAATAGCAACTCAGATTACTCCAAGTGAATGAGCTTGTGGTATCTATTAAACATTCATTACAGCCAAGTTGATATATTACTCTGCATGGGAGTATATAACAATTCATAAATTGTACAAAAATTCACAAATTCTATTATGTTTATATGGGTTAATAGGCCATGTGACATTGTTAATCTTTGAGTATCGTCCAATACCATTTTTTTTTTTAAAAATATCCGTTTTTTTTATTCTAATATACGAACATAGTATTAAAATACTGAAAAACTGTTCATGTAAATAGCAGGGAATGGAAACAGCTATATGTTATGATTAATAAATACCATTGCGCTACTGTGTGATTAATAGTGAATAATATGGGTAGTACTGAAACTATATATTTTGTTTTGTCAAAAACTAATCAAGTATAAATATCATTTGTGGTGACTATTTTATGTAAATGAATTAAAAATTAATAGCAATATAACACTGTATCATTATATGTATACAAAAACGTATATTCCTGGTAACATAAATATTGTTATATTTATATTCAATATTGTAAACGTAATGGTACACATATATACAAAGATGATAAAAACATGAGGTAACTATAATCTAAGGTCATTTTGTGTTTATATTCACTTTCAGATGTAGAAATTTGTCTAACTTCATTAGAAGTATTAGAAGACCGAGGGTTAATGTGAAGTGATGACCCAATTTGAAAAAAAAAATTATTATTTGAATATCAGTTTTGACGCTATCAACTTGAAAATTAGAATTTTAACTCTTTAAATGAAACGGGTTTTCTAAATATAATTTCTACCCCCACGCTATGAAATGAACATTTCTGTTGGAATAATTCAAGATTCATTTATTCGATTTTGAAAATTTCAACAGAAGTGTTTGTATAATTAATTCTAAAAGGGTTTTCGAAAATAATATGTGATGGTATTTTCAGTACTGCCTGGGTCGCCCATAGGAACGAAATATTCGCAATAGAATTGCTATTTAGAGTATATCATTTATTCGATTATCTTTAAATAATGGACGTGTAAGCATTTAATGATAAGTTACAAAGTTCTATGCCGAAGTAAGTGATGCAATTCATGCAATAACCATCTCATAGGGTTCAAAATTATTTTCGAATATTTTATATTTTTGAACATAAAGCATTTAATAAATAAGTTCTAACATTTAGTGGGCTCACATATATTATTATTTATTCCCAATAATTGTAATTGATTTAGAATCGTTTTGGTTGATTTACTTGATTTTTTAACCTGCATTTATTATGAGAATTTCTTACGATCTGGTGTATGGGTGGAAGAACCCATCGGTCTTCTATAGCAAACTATCTTATAATTAGAATTTATAGAGAATATTAAATATAAATAAAATTTTATCTTGAATCCATGAGTTTCTTGTTTTTTCAATGATTGTTATATATTTTCAAATTGGTCATTTCGTCTGCACAGAAGTACTTTCGAGTACTATTGAAGTAAAACTGTTTACAATTCTCCTATTAAATTTGAAAAATCATATAGTTTTCATAATATAGTATTTTACCTATTATATGTACTGTGACAGAGATCATCACTGGCATTAAGAATTCAAGCTCAGACTATTATAACATTATAGAATATAATTTTGAAATTGTAAATACTATTCGTATAGTTAGGCTGGTTGGTAAACGTAGAAATGGGATTGAAGAGGAAATTCGCCACAGTTTAGCAATTGCAAACATATACTACTACTGGCTAAAAAAATACAATTCCATTCGAAAACATTACAACTAAGCGATCTTAAGTGCAAGCTGTATAAAACATTAGTATGTCCAATATTAACGTATATGGATCGGAAGTATTGTGCATGACACAGAACCAAAAATAAATACTTCGGATTTTTGAACAAAAGATATTTGTCCCGTAACCGAACATAATGGTTGAACCAAATATTGTTAAAACAATCAAAATTAATAGATTAAGATGGTTTGAACACGTTTGCAGGGGAACGTGTGCCACAAAAACTGTTCGATGGTAATCCAGAAGGAAGTAGAAGAGCCGAAAAACCTAATAAAGCTAGATGGCTAGTTGCAGTGAACTGTGATATTAGGATCCTTAAAATTTTTGATTGGAAGACGTTAGCTGCAGATATAGGTACGGTTGGAGAAACGTGTTAGAGAAGGCTAAAACTGCACTTGGGTTTTAATGCCATGTAGTAAGTAAGCAACAGTACCTTGCAACCGTTATTTTAAACACACTGTGTATATGTAATGTCTGCGTATATATATTTTTTTAAAATTTTATTCGTCTATATGATTGTTACATAAGACACTACAAAAATATATAGGTAACGCATATATATAATAATAATTATCTACTATATAAAAAGTAGATTTAGCGCGAAAATATTAAATTATTATTTTATTATAATAAATTTCCAACATTCACAATATATATTACATATATTACATTAATATAAATATACTTATGTAAGTTGTTAACTTGCTCTCCATAAAGAAAATATATTCAAATAATATGTATTCGTACAATACACACCTCTATGTCTCTATCTCTCAATTGGGTACCATATATATTTTTAAAAATAATACTTAACATTTATCATATTATTATTATTATTATACTTGCGTTTAAGTTGACTTAACATTTTCTCATAGAATCACAGTTGATTTAGACGTTGAACTGTCTTGATTATAAATGTATCTTTTCTCGGTTCTGCGTTTTGTAGTGGTGGTATATACAATAATAATATAATTATAAAAAATAATTTTTTCTAAAATTTATAAGATTAAAGTGAATTATTTTATAATTTTTATAATTTGTAGCAAAACAATTACTTAAAAATTATAAATATAGTTAATGGTTTTTAATGAAGAGAGTAAACATAATTCATAAAAAAAGGAAACTCTTAAAAATATGTTTTAGTTAAATGTTTAAAAACCATATTTTACACCAATACTACAACAACTTTTAATTTATTTCTTTTTTTTTTATAATTATTATTATTTCTACTTATTTTTTTTATTACTATTTAAAAATGATATAAAAAAGAAAACAATTTTATATTCTATTTTCAAACAAAAATTGTAAAATGAAATTGAAAGTTATTATTATTATTTATATTTTTGTTATTAAACGACTTATTTATTAGAGAAATATTGTGTAATATAATTTATAAAAAATTAGTACAATACTTAATAGAAAAAAAATAAAATAAACGAAAAAAGTGTGTTCCGTTTTTAAATCGAGTTTTAATAAATACAATAATATATTTATATTTAAGAAAAATTGTTATTGTATTTTATTTGTAAATATTGTGTATGGAAAAAAAAATATTTATTATTATTTTAAGATTATAAGAAAAAGTTAAATGAAAAAGTTCGACCTTTCCAATTTATTTTGCGGCTAACATATATATATATATATATTTAATATATATTTTAAAGACAACAATAATAAAATTAAAAAAATTTCAAGGTGCAGTGTATAATTTTGAAAAAGGAAAAAAAAAAAACAATAATTTTAAATCTTATCACATATTATTTAATTATACAATATAGCCGCGCAGAGCGCATAGCTTTATTATTTTGTTAAATGATTGGAATTCGCACATATGTGGAGCTAATTTAAGTGATGTTTATATATGCATATATTTAAAAATTAAATAATAATAATTATTACAAAAAATAATTAATTTAATTATTATAAATATTGCAAAAAATATTCAAGGTTAGTATATTTATATATCGCTTCGCATACCTTTAAATATACATTCTATAAAATATATATATTTTAATATATATTTACCATCATCATCAACATCATCATCAAGTCATATGTGTTGCTCCAGCTTATGGCATATATACCAATACCAAACATTATCACAGTCACGTTGTTTAATTACACTTGCATGGGAGTATATATAAAAGAGTATGGATAAGTGCTCCTATACGGCAATCTGATGGAAATTGATCGTTATTTATTTAGTTTACTTAGTTGTTGATTATTTCAAATTATCTTATGATAATTGTGTTTATATATGCTTCAAATAATTTTAATACTGACAATATGCAATATTTGGTTAAAATAAACTTATTGACATCATAGTTTTCCTTGAACAGTACACGATTGTGTTGATGCAATATCTATCATAATTTCGACTATTCGACAGGATGCTGCAATTTCTTTGGAGTGTGCGAAACTAAACTATATATTGACTGATTTGCCTCTTAGCTTCAATCATCGTTGGTTGGTCATTTGTGCAGACTTTTATTTTTGTGGAAATTTATCAAAAATTCTTCGATGCAATTTCTGTTGTTTAGCAAAACTATGCAGTTAACATTTATGATTCAATTTTGGTGCTTATTTCATTTATTTTCAGTCGTTAATTTGACGTTGATGCAATTTGTAACTCTACTCTCTGGATGGTGTTCGAAAATTAAAAATAATTTTTAAATATTAACAAATGTAAATTAAAAATAAATTTTACTCATAAAAATTTCACATTTAAATATTTTAGTACAAATAAATGGTATATTATTAAAAATAATATTGAAAAATTTCGCGAATTCGTAAACTTAACTTCTCATCCCGCATATATTTATATTGATTACGTGGTCAATAGAACTAAACTCAACCTTAGGTTTTATTATTTAGTAAACCTCGTGAAATCAATGAAACTTATTTGTATTATTTGGCTCTTGTTTTATAATCTGTTTATGAATATGCATATTTTGATTGGTTGCAATTTAGTAGTTCATTGTCCATATAATCTAAATGTTGAAATTAATTTAGAAAAAATATTTCTTTACTTTATTTTGAGAAAAAAAATTGTTTGGGTTGATCGCCGCTTAGCTTTGCTTCTGATATTGAAAGTATTCCATTATTAAACATGCTAACGTTGGAAATGCATTATACCTGATTTATGGCATTTTAACATTCGGATGTAAATTGTCCTAATATTTTGCAAAGGCTATATAGATATATTGGGATAAACGATATTGGATGCTCTGCGCTTCAACGCAATTAGTTGTTCAATTAGGAAATTAAAGTATATACCAATTATGGTCAGTCCTTTAAACATATATTATTTCGGATTTATAATTTATATATCGGCGTTTTGCCGGATGACAACAAGTAAATAATATGATTTTTAAATTAATGTTTTTCAATGTACAATAATTTTTTTTTATGTCAATTTTTTTTTGCTAAACTATTTCTTTTTTATTATTATAATTTTAATTTAAAAATAGTACAATTCAAGGACGAAGCGTGAAAAAATTGTTTTCAGATTACAATATCCATATATTTTTTTGTTAACCGAGTTGAAAGTAGACTATATTATGAAAAAATTGGAAATTGGAATGTTCATTTAGAAAATTTTCCGGAAAATTGACTTTTAAGAATTATCATCTGTTTTTAATTACTACCTATATTTTTAACGATCTTCAATCTTAGTATACAGAATAACAAATTATAATCAATTTCTAATCTTTCATTAAAGAGATTTTTTAAAATCAATTCACGCGTTCAAAAAAGACTTTCATTTGATGTCAGTGAAATTTTTTATGAAATAATGAATAAATTTGTTGTACGGCAATTTATTTTATACAGTGTACCACAAATTTCTTTACATTTTCTCTGCCATCGGTTGGAAAATCGGTCATATCTTTAGAACGTGTGAATTGATGTTAAAAATGTCTACTATGAAAGATTGGAAATTGATTATAATTTGTAATGCTGTAAGCAAAAATGGAAATCCGTTAAAACTATAGCCCGTAATTTAAAAACTTGATAATTAGTAAAAATCCAGAATAATTAGTATGGTGAACACTTGCATTTTTTTTCATAATTTAGTCTAATTTCACCCAGGTTATAAGAAAAATATATAGTTGTATTAAAACTGAAGGCTATTTTTTTGACAAGGGTACACTTTCTGTAAATATATATATATTGGAATATCCATTAGCACTTAAGGATTTTAAATAAATAAATAATTAAATAAATATAATAATCTACAATTATCGAAAGGTCTACATGTTTCTTTGATTCCATTGTTTTTATATGAGTGATTTTTGGCAACCACATTAAAAATTGTGTATACAGAAATTGTTAATCTTTGAATATCGTAGCCATATTTTTAAAGAAATCGATTATTTTATTCAATAAACGAACAAATGGTAACTCAGCTGAATAAAATTGCACAGAATAATTTCGGAAATTGAACTCTAACTATTTTGCAATTGCTTAGCACACCAATGAACGCCATACACACAAACTGCACCGCTGAGTGTGAGATGTGAGTGTGTTTTTTTTTTCTATTTATTTTTGTACACATATTTAACAAGAAAAAAAAAATTGTAGATAGATTTTTAATGTGCGAATTTTTTATTTAGCATCTTTCTTAAAACAGAATATTATAAAATACAAAAGAGTTTTTTTTTTATTATTTATTTATTTATTTGAATTATAATAAACAATTATTGACATTTATTGATTTTATAATTTATTTAATAAAAAAAAAAAAAAAAAAAAAATAGAAAAAAAATGAGTTTTTATTTATTTACGATGGTATAATATTTATATAATTATCAAAATAATATATGGTTGTGAGATCCGGAAAATAATTTTAATTTTAAATACATATAATTTTTATAAGTTTTTGTTGATGATGTACAATAATATATATTATTTATGTATTTGTTTGTAATATACATATTTATTTATTTTATATAATATTTTTAATATTTAGAAAAAAAAAAACTGGCTTTCATCATCATCTGCAAAATTATAATTTTACTCACGTATAATAATTTTATTTTAATTAATATAATATGCAAAAATTATTAATTTTTTTCTCTATTTGTTTTTCAATAATATTTGATCTCATTTTTTTTTATTTATTTTGTTTTTTTTTTTTTGTTATTGGTTTTATTATATGATTGGGATTTTTTATTATTTGTTGATTAATATTAACGCGCACACGAAATAAATTTAATTTAATGAACTTTTCTTTATACTTAATATAAAACATACAGCATTTAATTTATATTTTCATAAAACTTCAGTTATACACACACAAAACCGTCTCAAAACGAAGAAACGAAGAGGTTAAAAAGATTCCCTCAGTGAAAAGCATTTTTGTCCATAAACTTTTGCTCTACAGTTCTTTACTCTTTACTCGCAAATGGAAATTATATTAAACTCTGCCTTGAGGTTGCCTTGCCTTAAGTATATTAAGTAGGTACATATTATGATAACAACAAGAAGTAGTAGCGCACAATTATAAATTTTTTTCCATAAAAAAAAATAAAGCACAAAAAAAATTCATTGATTTATCCACATTGCGTAGTAGTTAAATATGTTTTGTGATATTGTTTTATATTATAAACATTCGATTATGTTGTATATGCAAAATAAAGATATATTTTCAGATTTATATCAGAATATGTTTTCTTTATGCATAGAATACAAATTTTTAATTTTCGTGCTTTATCGCATTCAAATGAAATAACTACTGCCAAGTGAACCATTAATTGTAATCCAAATAACAGTAACAGCTCTTTATTAGGTATCAACCAAACATTACAGTCAAGTTGGTAAATTATTCCGTATTTAAATATTTAACAATTTATACCAATTGATCTGTAATGCGTTATTGTGTGTAGACATATTGTTAATGTTAAAATTGTGTGTAAAAACTATAGTATTTTCAAACTTATTTGCTTTTCGATTGTATAAACGACAAAATTATAATTCTTCAACTAATAATTGTCAGTAAATTTTATTATTAACTTACGTACTTTGAGGAAATGAGGAAAATTTCCGTGGAAAAATTCACATATTTTCCATGGAAAACATATATATTGGAATTTGTCCAATATATGTCCATAGATTTTCCTCTTAATATATTCGTATTTTATTTAGGTCAATTGAAATGTTTGGATTGTCTGGGTAATATGTCCAACATATATCCACGGTTTTTTGGTTTATTACAAAAAAAAAATGCGCAATCGTTGAAGTTTTGCCATCGTTCAGCATCTTCATTCCGCGCTCATAGAACTTCTGGTCTATCGCTAAAAAAAACGGAATTAAACCGCGATTTGACATCATCGTCAAAAGAAACTGCATTTTTCTAATACGGAGAATTCACTTACTTGTAAAAATACATGGACGATCCAAAGACATTTTTAGTCTAAATCCGTGGATCTGCTCACAAAAAATATGAATATAAATTCTATGGATATTCTGAGGAATAATAGCAACGAGAAATAATTGTAAGGAGAATCCGTAGAAATTATCCTCAGAAATATGCGGGTAATCCAAAGACATTTTTTATGAAAATCCTTGGACAGGGTTGCACTTATCATATAAAATTCCAACGGACATCCGTAAAATATCCATAGATATTTCCTCGGATTGTAACTACGGACTACTATATATAATGCGGAAATTTTGCGGACAAACTACGGACAGTGTTACTAGGGTACTGAAAATATTTTTTTCCTCCTAACAGAATAGTATATTAGAAAAGTAATGGAACTCCTGATTGAATGACATTCAGGTAACATGTATGGTATGTATATAAATAGTTATTAACAAATTAACAATATCAACCGTATATCATTTAAATGCGAACCATTTTTGATTGTTATATGTTTCGAATTTATAAATTGATGAAATTATTAGCCATTTTAATTTTTTATAAAGTTGAAATCGGTATAGAAGAAATTTTATCAAATATACAGAAATATCTTGCATAATAAATATACACTTCAAAGATAATGTGTAAAATTTAGAGTAACTCTAATCATCAGATTATTAGAATTTTGTTGAAGCTTATGCGAAATATTAAATATACCTTAAATTGAATTATTTATTAAGCATAATTTATATGCATATGTTTGTGTGTGTAACGAGAGATTCTGTAAAATCATAAAAATGCGTACTTGAAAGTTAATATCGCCTCCTTGTACACACAACATACCATTTAAATTATATACAAATAGAATAAATTAAAATGACAATGATTTTTAAATTGTATATAAGAATTTTAATTTACGATTGCTTTAAATATATGTATTGTATATTCTACAATATAATCTTAATAAAACCTATGCTGTTTAAATATTTTAAAGATAATTTATTTTAAATTGGCACTTCTTGTATATAAATTCATTAGTACAAAAAAAAACAAAATTAAACCAGAAATTAGCAATTACTTTACTCTATACCTTAAGTAATATAGTAAATATAAATATTTGTTTATTAAATTATAAATGAAGCGAATACTTAGTACAAAAAAATAAATAAATATTAATAAAACTTAACTTTAATAATAAATAAATATATGATTTCTTAAGAAAAAAAACATCGCTGTACGTGTATCTTAGAACTTTGAAAACAAAAACTATATGTAGAAATGAAAAAAAAACACATCTTAATTTAAAATAATAATAAAAATAATAATAATAATAAAAATTTAATTTATGGTATATATTATGATAATATGATGAGGCAATAATCGTACATACTTGTTTTAATTTCGTTGTATTACAAATATACATGCATCAGTAGAGTTAATGTTATAGTATAGCTTATGTAGCATGAATACAAAAGAGATAATATTTATTTATTTTAATTTTTTTTTTATTATAATAAACATCAAATTTGATGAATTCTGTAAAAAAAATAGTGTGGTATATTCGTGTTTATTTCAAATTCATTTCGAAACACAATTTATTTAATCGCATGCAACATATATTTAATATTTATATTATTAATAATATAATATTTATATTAATAGCTTATCTGCTTACATATGCATATACAAATACATAAATGAATGTAATTTGCTATTAATATTTATTATTACTACAATATATACTTTCAAACACAAACAAACAAATTTAAATAATATAATTTAAATTTAATTGCTTTTAAATTTGAATTAAAAATATGATAATTATATGTAAAAATCATTGTTGTAGACGTGCGTTAAGCATTCATAAAAAAAAGTTAGTATTTCAATATATTGTAATAAATTGAATTTTTTAATTTTTTTTTATTAAATTGAATTTAGTATTATTTTTAAAACTAACCATTTGTATTATTATAATTATAAAATATAATAATGAATTATTAATAAATTCAGATTAAATTTTTATTCCATTCTTATCAAATGAATAAGAGGTTTTTATAATAAGTTCACTATTTTATATATTTTGTTAAATGTTCAATCTATTACATGAATTATTTTCTTATGCATTGAACCAATATTTTATAAAACCTGTCTCTAAATTAAAATTACATTTATATATTTTATATAATAACTGAGATTCACTTAAAGCTGATTTACGTAATACTATATATTGTATCATTGTATGTAATGTAGGTATATATTAAAATTAAATTAAAATTATATTTCCTTTTATATAATCAAGATTATAAGATTTTAATTACAATTTTTTATTATTATAATAGTGCAGTGACTGGGGCCACACATATGATCAATCAATTTTATATCCTAAAAAATGTAATATTTTATACCGTCCAACACCATATTTTCAAAGATATCCGTTTTTCTTTTTATTCCATAAACGAACAAATGGTCAGCCAGCAGAAAGATTTCAGTATTAAAATAAATTCCGACAAATACATTTCATACACAAATGATTTTCTCATATGTGCCTAGATAATGTGCAATTGGAATTCTCAATGTTTTTCTTAAGCAACTTCAGATGGCCCATTGTTCCCACAGTCCAGCGGTCATTCCTTCTATACAAATTTTATTTTAAAGTAACATTAAAATAATATTTTAGAATTAATTACATAATCTTTGGTTAAGTGAAGCTTTATCTTTCGAGGAACTATATTTTTAAAATTATATATAAATTATTGTTTACACGGATTACAAATAGATTAAGATCTTACAATATTTTTGGTTGACTATACTATACTCTAGTTTGGCAAATGTTGATTTACTTAATAAATTGTAACATCATCGCGAATAAATATTATAATTTTATGTTTGATTGTTTTGTCGTGAGTTTACGCCACTTTACACTTAAAATTTATTCATAATTATCGAAATAAATTATGTGTGTAATATATTTTTTGAGATTAGATAATAATGGTAATAATTATTTTATACCTCCATTTTGATTTAAAATAAAAACCAAATCCAAAGAATTTATTCAAATTTTTCGTTGGTAATTTTCCCTCAATACTGCTCCTTGTTATACGGTATAACTATCTAACATTGCAGTCAAGTTGGTAAATTACTCCGTATGTGTATATGATATATAATAATTCACCAATTGACTATATCATATTTAATGAATTAATAATTAAATGGCAAAATTTGCTTATTCTATGGTAAGGGTTTGCAAAATTAAGCTTTTGGGAATAACATAATATTTAATTGTTGTTATATTTTATATTGTGAGTGTTGTAATTTCAATTAAGAACACTTTTTTACCATACAATTTTAATATGAATCATATATGTAACTTGATAATTAACTATACACATAACTATAACTATAACTATATACAATACATAAATGTCTTCAAAATTCCCGAACTTTTACAAAATGTCATAAACTATAGAGATTTGGTTGTTCGAAAGATACCTTATTGCGCTAAACCATTAGTCTATATTAGTGGAATCGATTATTGAATATAATATCGAAAAAATGAGTAATTTCTTCAAAATTTATAAATAAATTATCATCAAGAATTGTTGAAATGGAATTGGACATGATACCATACCATCGTATGCGATCATTAATTATTACCTATTTTTTGTTCTACAATGGTGTTTTAACACCCAACCATTTACCATATACTTGCCTGATGTGGCTGACTTCTACTATACATTCTATTTCCAAAATCTCATTTGGTTATGAATAGAAAGCAAAAAAGTAATTTGATTCGCTTTTAGAACGTGCCAAATGTTGTATTGCAGATAAAGGAGATAATTTTGAATAAATAAATTAATTCAAAATAATCAATTTTTTTATATTTAAAAGGTTATGGAATTTATAAGACCAAGGATGTATGCGTGTTTCATTATCCTCATTAAATCATTATGTACCATAAAATTATTGTTACTGATGTGTATCCTTTAACATCTGTGCTATGTATAGACTTAAATATGACCATGATATATTCGACACTGCACAGAATATTTTATAGAAATCATTATATACTTTCTACATAGAAATATTTAATATAATATTTGTATATTTATATTTTACACAGATTATAAATGCATTTGTTTATTTTAAATTTAAATTTTTATTTTAATGTATTAAAATTATGATTTGTTACGTATTGTATATCGAATAAAAAAAAAAAAGAAACTGATAAATCATCAAAAGCCGGACAAATTGAATTTTTGCCATTTCAAATCAATATTATGTTTATTTATATATTAAAATTTTGTCACATCAAGGCTATTGTGTAAAATTTAATTTTTTTTTGTTAAACTATATAACGAGTACAACAACTTTTATTGCAATATATTTTAATAATATTTTATACACATATAAATACGTTCGTATACGATATACGTATATGAATTATAATTGTACTGTGTTTTCTTTGTATATTGTGAAGAAAAATATGATTATAATGTAGGTAAATTGAAAGCCGCATAACATTGACCATATAATAAATATAAAAAATATAATAAATTTATAATTTTTATTAATTTTAAACAATAAAAAAATTATATTATTAAAATATTATTATTAAATGTGTGTAAAGTGTAAAATCTGAATTTCTTATCTACGGGGTGTTATAATTGTAATTCGTATAATAATATATTAAAAATATTTACGGATGCATAAAATTAATTTTATAGCTATTTTAATGTTTATTTTTTATATGTAACTACATATAGTTTTAATAATATTATATGTGTGTATGTAAATCAAAATGCGTGTAAACATATAATTCTATTAAGACGCACACGTTTTCTATAAATGTTCATATATTTTCATATACAGAGATATAGACTATGATGATATAATAATATATATTTGTAATTTGTTTTTTTTTTATACTATAGTTAATGCATATTATTGTCTATACAGAAAATTTTTGTTAAAAATAGAATAACATATTTTCTTATATAAATGCAACATATTTTAGTTTGATATTTTTGTAACAAGAACATTTATTATATCCTAAAATAGTTTAGTTTTTATTTAACCTAATAACCGATACGGTGTAGTCAGTCATCAGTGTATACAATGTGAACATTTAGTTATATAGAAACGCACGCATGTAACGCATGCATAACAGAGTAAATTTAAGAATTACATATTATGAATTTAATAATTTTATTAGTTTATGTATATGTAAATTGTAAACATTAAATTAACGCAAGCTATAAAAACGGTGACGATGATCGAATATAAAAAAAGTCTTAAAAATTACCTTGCGACACTTAGACCTGAGTTGGTTTATTGTACTCTTCCCATGAGTTAGTCTTCCTAGCGTTTCGTTTCGGAAATTTTAAATCAAAAATATCAATTATCCATTAATTGTGAAATAAGACATATACTTGTATTCCTAAACATACATTCATAGTTATTCCTAACGTTTATTATGTAATAAACTCATCCGGGTTGGGAAAATACTTCATTTGATGAAGATAATATGGTGTATTTATACATGAATACCGGTTATATTAAAAAGCAGGAGTTTTAGCATTGATTAATATTTTTAAGTCTAATAATATGACAAATATGTTATATAAGTTGCCGGTATAATACAAGACATTACACAATGTGCAGGAATGTAGTGAGTTACAATAGTTTTATTAATTTAACCTATCTATTGTGTTATTATAGCGATATTTACTTTTAATTTATCGAAAAGAATACACAATTTTTTGATAGAATGAAATAAATTTCTTCAGTAATGTATTAACCATTTGGTTGGATGACACTTTGTCATCGTGGTCATAGAACTTCTGATCGTTAGACTTTTAAAATTATATTTTTAAGTTATGTAAAATTTTTTAAAAGTCAGCTTTATACTTTATTCGTATAAATTCTATATGCAAATGAATATACTATATCTAAAACAACAAAATTTATAGAAATTCAAATTCAAATAGCGTTGTGGGTGTGTGTACCTTTTGGTGTTAATAATCTAATTTTAATTCACCCATAAAATATATTTACTTTCTTCATGAGTGCGTGCATATATGTATACACATTCTTTTGTAATTATATTAGTATTTTATTTAGACCGGAATTACACGAATTACAATATATATGCTGAATACCATAAAAATATGTTTATACATTTACGATCAATATAAGAAGAAGTGCTTTACAAAAAAAAAATAAAAATATTAATTATATTAAATTCGAATTTACACATATAATTTGACTTGATAAATTTCTCATATAAAAGCTAAAAGATTTTTAATATTTGATATATGCTAAAAGTCACCAAAACGGAAAGAATAAAATTGTGTAGCGGTCTGGCGAGAACACTAATTTTATATTTTATAAAATGATTCTCTGTTGTGATACTAATTAAACATTCGTACAGACATGCAGCGTTAAACAGTACCCAATATGTGAAGTTGAAATACATATAAACTAAATTTATATATAATACATGAATTGTAAAATAGCTCTAATATTAATTATTTCTTTCCGAGTTTTATTCGATAAGAAAATAACTTTGTAATTTCACTTTTAAATCACTCATTTTATTCACTCTATAATTTTTATGCAATTCATAATAAATTGAATTTTTTTCTATAAAATTTAATGAATGATCGCAAATGAAACAAGATTTGATGGGACTTCACTAAGTTAACAATTAACATTCATTTTGATATATTATGCGTCTATAATAATTGAAAATAAAATTTTAATTTTCATATATTCAATAATTTATTGAATTTTTTTTGTTTAACTCTCAATATAAAAAATGTGAATAACAATATTTAATATAGAGAAAATGTTGGCTGGAGTTATGATGACTTGAAATAGTAAGAAAACAAATACCTAAAAATATCAACCACACATTTTCATTATTTCTGTTGCGTCTGATAAAAGTAATAATTTTTTTTCGCACTTAATAAAAATGATTTTATATTAATATATTCATTAATTAATGTATTTTTATGTATCATATCATTGATTCGATGTTAATTATAAAAAAATATTACTTTAAAAGTCATCAAAATCGTTTTTTAATTCACGACTGCTGCTATATGATATTTTGGCTATAACTGTGAGTATATTCAATGTATGTGACTATGCAGTACATCGATCAATGTCATGTATATAGCATAATATATCAGTAATCAATATGTCATATTATAAAATATGTATTAAATTCATATATTACAAAAACAAGAATAAAAAAAATCATTTGCTAAAAAGTTAAAATGTATCCTGTGTTTGTAATTCGATCTAAATCTAAAAGTTTCTTATTTCATTTAATTAAATATACATATTACCGGATAAAAAATATTTTGTTACTTTTATAGCTGGGTTACACCTATACCAACTATTTTAATTTTAAAATAATTATTAAAATTACATATTTTGGTATATTTATAAGTATTTATGATCCTACGATATTAGTAGCCACATTGAATTTATGCTTTAAACGATATTAAATGTGTTTTTTTCTCATATACAATTTATATATGATAAATATATTCGTATACCTCTTTATATTACCTACCTGTATTCATATATTTATAATGAGAGTATATAATATAATACGAAACAAATTACAAATACTATATAAAAAGTTTACTGAGCTTTAAATATAAATAATATAATGGTCAATGTAACTGAAGCTATGTTTATTAATTATTTTTAAAATAATATACATATGGTATATCATAACTTCTTCATATTTCTATCAATATGACGGGGTAATCTAATAATAAGTTTCATTTTTGTCAGTTTATAATATCGCATGTGAACTCTGTTTATATTGTTATATTTAAAAATAGTAATATATTTAAACACAATCACAAACACCGTATACATTTACCTATATATTAATATTTTTATTAGTATATATACTTAAAAAATAACGATATATATTTAACTATAAATTATATATATATTTATACTGAATATATATACAAAAAAGTGTGTAACCATAAAAATACCTTTCCCATATACCATAACGCCATAACACAAATTTATTCGATTTATATTTATTTATTTTATTTTTAAAATAAAAGTATAGATATAATTATTGAAATTGAAATTTTTAACTTTCAATTTTTTAACAACTGTTGGCCAAATTTATTTATGTATGTTAAAAGTAATAAAATTACATACATATTTATTTTGGGTAAAATTCACAACATGAAATGAAATTTTTAATAAATATTATTACAATATAAATACGATATTTATAATGTGCATATATAATTATTAATAATATATATATAGTTATATTTTTTTTTCTATAAATTTAGTGGTATAACCATTTTAATTATATGATACGTTAATTTTATTTTAAAACAGAATTTCTATATATAGTATTTTAATGTTATAGTTTTTATGCATAATATTTAAAAAAAAATGTGAAATTAAGGGCATATTTTAATTTACATTACGATTAATACTAATCTTTAATCAAATCGACGTTATAAATATATATATAGTTTTTGCAAAAAATATTTATATACAATAAACGCTGAGTAATAACAGAGTTAAAGTTAAAAATATTAGACAAACAATATTGTAAATAAAATCCTATTCAACACATAAAATTATATATTATAATTGATAATACTCATGATCAAAAGTTAGTTAACACGTTACTATAGTTAATTATGGATCATCGACAATTTTGGGGGAACAAATTCGATGAAGCATTAAAAACTTAAAATCATAAAAAAATAATCAATGGTAAGTCGAATTATTACAATTTCATACATTATTCCAATTAAAATTTTCTAATGTGCAGTTAATTTTACAAAAATCAGCTCCAATGTGTTACTTATTGTCAAACATACTTGTGTTAAAAAAGAAATCAATGTCACTATGTTAAAGAGAAAAAAAATCAGATAAGAAGGTGCATAATAGTGGAGTTAATTATCCACTGTCAGACTTTCGATATTTAGGACGAACACGACGAATATACAACACTTACAAAGGCTTCAATACACCTAAGCAATAAAAAGCATTTGACGTTGTAATAGTTGCCGATCAACTTTTTCTATAATAATACATTCACTATATTTACAACCGCAAGAACAAAGAATCATTGTTTTAATTTTGGACTTCATCGAACTAGATTTTTTATGGTTATTTTTTCTTGTAACTGAACATTATTGCGACGCTTAATTTCTGATTCGTATTGAAAACACCATGTTTTATTTTTTTTTTTAAGAAATCATTGTCACTTCCATTTGTTGGAATTTAATTATTTTATTTTTTGGGACTATTGCATATGGGAATATAGTTATTGTCAATATAATTTCTTATGACAGACGATAATAAGATAAATAAATTAACCAAAAACTAAATGTTAAATCAATAAATTAAATTAAATTAACTTGATATATTTTAAATAATTTCTGACATTAAATAAATTCTATTTATAAAAATGTTGTATTGTTTTTTTGATTAACAAATTAAAATTATTATAATCCCGAATAGTTTATGTATATAAAAATATAAAAAGTTCGGCAAAATAATATTTTTTCTTTAAATTAAATTACTTATTATTATATTGAATTAAATTTGCGGTGTCTGTGATATTCTCTCGGGACACGGATGCAAAAATTATATAGAAGGAAAAATATATAATTATAAAACTTTACAATATATAATAATAACTTTACTAAATTTAATTATATGATGATATCGCATATATTTATTCTTTTAACGAATACTGAAATCATTTTATTACATTATAATAATAAACAAATATAATTAATGGTTTTTTATTTCGTTTTTCCAACTGATGTTACAGGGTTCAATGAACAGATGTATTCAATTTATTTATTTTTTTTTTAATATATATTTTCTCTTCATATATATTTTGTGATTAAATTGCAAAAAGGTTATCGTTAAATGTACAATATATATATAATTATCATGTTCAAGGTTAATATGTAGAGAAAAAAAAAGAAGGTGATATTTACACTAACATTCTAATTAAAAATCTATAAATAATGATGATGTTACATGTGAATAATTTTAAGACACAAAAGTTATCTGAAGAATATTTTTTCATTTTTTCATTATTTGATATTAAAAACAATTATATATAAATATACTGCAGTAGTTGTTGTATATATACGGTCAACGTTGTTTACAATGACGAAACTCGTGGGAAACATGTTCGATTGAAATCGCAAAATCACTAATGATAGTATTGCAAATATAGCGAAGCGATAGTCAAAAAAATGGATGCTCAATTAAAATCACCATTTTATAGTATATTTTGAATGAATAAAAAATTACGAAGTCAAAGAAGTGTTAATAATTAATTATTAGAGTGTTTTTGTTAATAATATATTATTGGTTAAAGTTATTTATTTAATAATATATGTGAAAATTGTGAATAAAGTTTTGAATTATTGAATTGTATTTTTTTTATTTTTCAGGTTAAATAAAACGTTTCAAAAACACGATCAAAGTTATGGTCGATCTGTCGACAACATTCTTTCAAAATTTACTGTTAAATAGTAAAAATCTAATTTTTACTCTGAAAAATGTATTCTTGATGTGATTTACTGTGGAAACTATAATTTACAATAAGTATAATTATAATAGTTAAGCTTTACTACTAATTAGATTATATTTATTTTAATGCTGAAGTCTATTAGTTGCTGGTTTACCATTTGTTCGTTTATGGAATTAAAACGGCATGGAAATCTAACCATAATTCCATCTATAATAACGGATACAGATACATTAAAACGTATAACTATATCCAATTTAGTATATATATAGATATTTAATAACACTGAAGAGTACATATGCAAGAATAGTTTCAGTGAGACGAAAGTTTAATAGAAACTATTAAAAGATACGTATATAAAATCTACATAATCTAGTGTATAACAAAATTTGGTCTTTAATTATTGTTTAATGTCGCATTGATTGAAAGAAAAAATTAAGTATTTCAGTTAAACTTTGGAAACGAAAATTTCCATTTATAGATGCATATTCTGAAATGTTTTATAATAAGAAATCTGTACAAAATGTTATTGATTTTATTACATACGACGTATATTTAAAGATTGGTATATTGTATTTATATATAATACAATAAAACAAGTAAATATCACTCTTATGACTTTTTCAAGTTAATGTCAAGGTGTAAAATCTATTATATAATATCATAATATAAACAGATACACGATACACCTATAAATAAATAAATATTACATATAGTATAACTACTAAAATTAAATAATATTTCACATAGCACTTCATATAATATGTTACTACATAAATTTTTAAATATTAAAATTCTTTGTTTTTATTTACAATATAAAAATATATATAATATAAAAATTATTATGCAAAAATAAAAAATCCAATAACCAATCAATTCATCACGACCTACACCTTGATATATATTTATATAATTATATATATGATATGAAATTATTTGTATATATTATATTATTTTAATAAAATATTTCGAATGTATAGTATATTTTGAAATATAAAATAAATGCTATATGCGAGAAGATTAGCTAATAATTATCTATGTGTGATTTTTAAAATTTTTGTAATAATTTTATACCTACGATAAATAAAACAAACAATTAAATACAATAAATAATATTATAAAAATTGTGTTTTTGTTATTTTTATTTAATTATAATTTTAATATTCACAATAGATTATCATTATAATATATATGTTTTATTTCCCTTGAAGAGTTAACCAATGAAAATAAAATATCATAATATTAAATATTTTTTTATTATAAATAAATAGTTTTAAATATTACGTACAACCCGGGCTGTGTAACAAAAGCTATACTGTGTATTAGACATATATTTATAAATTGATAGTGAATTCAAAAAAAATATTGCCAATTTCAATCATCCGAGGCTCAAAAGTGATGTGAACTTTTATATAAATAATATATAAATACGCAGGTCATATGAAATGAAACACATAAAAACATAGAAACATTTCTCACAAATAATCATAGTTTAAAAAAACAAATTATTTCAAGTTCGTAATTTTTTATTGTTATATTTAAACTCCATTCTTTTTTATTACATAGTAACAAAGTTCTAAACTAATTTTTGATGCCAGATTGATAGAATAACAATGTCGTCTTTTTTTAAAGAAATTTGTGAAATGATTTTCGGCCTCTTCCACTGATCTGATGTTCTTGCCGTTCACACTATTCCACCTAAGGAGTATACCATATAAGATTTAAAGAGTAAGCGATGAATGCTATAAAAATTTACCATTTCTACTCATTTAGTTTTTGTAGAATCTTTTGTGGCGCATTATCGTGTTTAAAAATAAAAAGTTTGTATTCAATCAAATATTATAATTTAGTTTAATTATATTTTTCAATGTTTATATGTGAAATTTTGTCAAATAAATATTTTATTATTTTATATAGCCCACACACGCTGTACCAAATAAAATATAGAAAGGTCGAATTGGGCCATATATTCACGCATTTAAGATTAAAATATTATAAATCGTGCCGCACACGTCTATTTACTGTTTGTAACATATTTATTTTGATTTTTTTTTATTTATATACGCGAACTATATAAAGCTTTATAATTTCTACATAGCACAACATTTGCTATACACCTTAATTTGTATATTTATTATAAAAATATTTATTGTATCTTAACATTTTCATTAAAACAATACCTAAAAACATAAACTGTGTGTTATATACATTATTTAATTTAATTACAATAATAATAATAATAATAATAATAATAATAAAAGTAATTTATAAATAATAATAATATCAATAAAACGTGGTGCTATTAAAATTATTTAATACAATTTTTATAGAGAAATAAAAAAAACGTGATATTTTGCAAATTTTGTAAATAAATTGTTGTCTTTAATGTTTTCGGTAAATGTTGTTGCGACTGTATAATGTTGAATTATATGTTTTATTTTACATTATATACAATTACAATAAAATAAAAAAAAACCCTTGAACCCAAAAAAATATATAACAATACTTTTTAATATGAGATATTTATATGCAAATATTGTAATAAATCTCATTATTATATTTTACATCATTTATTGCACTGTCATTTTATTTAATTTAATTTAAAATTTTACTATATTTTGAAAAAAAAATAAAGTATTCTATTGCCTGCATCACCACAACAACACTATTTTACCGATTTCACAAAAATGTTTTCACAGTATATTGTTCTAGCATTACAATCTGCGTAGCAATTTTAATTTGCAAACACTTCTTGCAAGTTTATGGAACGGTCTTTAATCTAAAAAAATCAACAAATAAATTGTCAAAAAGTTGCTCAGAATTAATACAAAGTTTAATTAATTATAAATAAAATAAAATATGAAGACGTCGACTTGTTTTTCTCAATTAAAAATTATACACAACACAGATAGTCGGAAATATTGTACACGTAATTGATTAATTTATTAAAAGTGAACATTATTAATTATACTCTAATTAGATCTATAATAGATCATGTGTGCCAGCTGTGTTGTCTCCACATTGTATATTGTGAATACATATTGTAAGAATGGGAATAATAATATTTGCTCTTTCGGAAGTCAACCGTTCTGCAGATATTTAAATAAAAAATATTCTTTCCAGTATCTGTATTAAAATGTTGGAATTATTTACAAGTTATTATTACTTTTTATTATAAAAAATAAGTGCAGCAACATAAAAAATACTATATATATATTTCTATTTATCACATCGAATGTACATGTTATTATGACGCACCATAGTGCGTTTTTACAAAATAATACGTAAACATTGTTAATAAAAAAATTTAAATTTTAATTTTAATTAAATTACGATGCTACTTCTCGAGCTAATCGTGTTTAGTAGTATAGTAGTTAATTTAAAACGTTATAATTTTTTTTATTTAATTACTTTGAAGTCCCTTGGCACAAATTGCTATCCCCATGGGATTATTATATCAATACATAATTTTATACACATAATGTATTTAATTCATACAAAGGTCTGAATCTATTTCAATGCATTTTATTTGTTGTTGGATTGAATCAACCATATCTTTTATTCTTAATAATATTGTTATTTTATAATTTTGTATACATTATACATATTTATTTTACAAAAGTGTATATATATGAGAGTTTGAGTTACATGAATAGAGTTTATATAAAATGGTATATAATCGTTAAGTAATCAAAATTATACAGTTTAAATATTACTTATACATTTATATTAAAATTATTTAATAGTTGTGTAACAAAATAGTGTAAAAAATTGGTCAACAAAGTAAAATTATGACTCTGAAGAATGAAGATATATACAATATATAAGAAGGTGTCTACCCAAGAAAATCGTGTGTGAAAATTTCAATTTAGTGTATAATGACTATAATTATAATATTCACAAAAAACATCATTTAATTTTTTCTCACACAGATATATTAAATAAATATAACAAAAGTGCATGTATATTTATTTACAATATATAAGACGAAATTATATCAAATACAATAGTACAACGTGAATTTAAATTTACAATGAAAATTCATAAAATATTGCAAAAAGAGGAATAGACAAATTTGATTTATGGTTTTTAGTAGATATAAAATAGAATAAATTAATTTAAATCTTTAAAGAGTCAAATCCATTTCGGTTATTTTTCGGACAGATGGTTTATTTCTATAATGTCAATGTATTTATTAACCAATGTTTAGATATATAGCTAGGTCGTATAATATTGTATAGTGTGTATGTGTGTAAACTATATAAATTATCATTGTACATAGAATAGGTTGCAATGTATTGTTGTTATATTGAAATAGCCTGCGAATATATATAATATATGAATAAATTTATGAAATTTAACGTAACATTTAATTGTAGCTGTGTATGTACGAGTACTTACAATTTATAATTCGTTAATAAGTTTAATAAAATTTAATGAACCACTAATTTCATAAAAGTAAATTTTATGGAGGGTTATTTTTTATTTTTATTTTTCTTACCATTTTAGTAAGATTTTTGAATATTGTATAATATTTAAAATTATATAATGTAATGAATTTAGATAGATGCAGAAATTATTGGTAGCGTATATGTGATATATAGCATGTTTGCATTGATATGATGGAGAATCCATTTATTTATGATTGCTCTACAATCATTATACTTTTCACAGTGCCTAAAAATCAATTTCTTCAGTATCTGTTAACATCGGCTTGTTGAATAATCTACTTAAATTTAATGTGAGAAGGCCGCTCTTCCTTTGCAATATGCTAGCATTCAATTTAATCCACATATATACCTTAGAGCGTATTCCTTCGACTATGAATGACTACAATGCTATTACTTACTTACAAGAAATGTTAACCGCTGCGAGTGTTTTATGGGTGTAAATTTGATAAAATCGATATTTGCTATATCTTTATTTTGTTCAAGCTGGCACTACACAGCACTAACAATACGTGTAAATATCGATTCATAGCAAGAAAATTGTGGAAGTAGAATAATTTCAAGAAATTGAAACATCGATTTACAGCTAAAATAATTATTACTATTTAAGAGTATGGTATTGTATTCGATGGTATGGTATATGGTAACCCAACTAAGTAATTTAACTAATTTGAATACAATGAATTCTAGTAGTTGCATATATGTACTATGTTATTATATTTCTATATCAATAAGTTGTAATTATTTTGTGTAAAATAAACCAGAATTTTTATTATATTAATATAATATTATTTTTGTCACCGCAGTTATTTGTGTTTTTGTTTTCATCTTAGTCATGGCATTAGGTGTATATTGTAAAAAGGGGATTCATGCGTTCTTTTTGTATGCTGACATTACGAATACTAATTAATTAATTAAATACAGAAATGCTATTATAATATAAAAAGCTTATTTTAAAAAATATAAATATTTTAACTAAAAATTATTATAAAATCAAATACAATTTAAAACATCATTTATTATATGATGATGATGATATCTAAATAAACTTATATTATTCTTATTCTTATATATTAACACATTTAATATATATTCAAATTCTTTGTCCATATGTGAATCATAAATGTTTGTTAGCATATTTTAGCACTTCTGTTTTATTATTACTTATGTTTCGAAAGTTTCTGCCGGTCATAAATGGTATAAGTCCTATATGTTAATTGAAAAATATTTCCCACCAAAGTGCTTTAAATGGTACTCTGTGTTAAGAGTAAGAGTTAAAAGTGTTATTAAAATTGCTTTTTTTTCGCTTTTTGAAATTGTCAAGTTTTGAGCCGGTAAAAAATCGTTTACGAGAAATGCATTACAATTTTATGTTTCAATTGAGGAAAATTGCTGCATAGAGTAATCGTATTCTTGTGCGGAAATTAATGGTGTACACAATTATGGTTTTAACTATTCAAAAGTGATGATTTGGATATGCTTGTATGTGGTGGATCGAGAATCAGATCATGTGAATCCATGTCAATAGACAATCAAATCAAAACCACAAATTATTTCAAATAAAAATATGTACAAATTTTATTCTAATTTATTCTTGTGTTTGTAAAAATAATTAGCAGAAACTTTCAAATACAAGTAATAATTATTTAAAAAATATCACAAATACACCTATAAGAAAAAAAAAAAAATTGAAAGTCATTGTCAACAGCTCTGATGAATTTTTTCTTCTTGTAAATAATAATAAATAATTTATATCAATATAGGAAAAAATAAAATTTAATAATATAATAATTTAAATAACAAATATAGCGCATGCACTTATAATAATGTTAAAGTTCATTCTAGCCAGTTATCAAATGAAAAAAATTATATTATCAATTAAATCAATTAAAATTCCTACATGATTTTGTAATATACACTATCTGTCCGAAAAATGGCCGGAATGGATTATAATAAAAAAGAATTCCGTTTACATTTCAACTACAATACAGTGAATCGTTGGTGACACTCAAAAACGTTCCGATAGAATTTTTACCTAAACAAAATTTAATATTGGTGGTCAATGTTCTTTATAAATTTTTTGAATGACACGCACCTAAACTGCGTTTATATTGTTCGGACAGAGACTATATATATTTAAGAAAAATCGTATATGACAATATAAATTGAAAAATATGCATATATACTCCAATTATTGTACGTATATTAATAAATATGTATATGTATTGTAAGTATATATAAAATATATAAAATAACTGTGGTGGCTTAACAGAGAGTTAACAATGAATTAAGAAATCCACATTTCCTTGAGTTAGTTCTACAAATTATATATAAACAAATATATATGTACATATAATACAAAATACAGTTTTGCATATAGTTTCTTTGTTTAATATATGTGTATGATGAATATAAAAGTGTGGAAAATATACACAATGACATACAAATAAAATAAAAATATATATAAGATATACAAATACACAAATTATATTATAATTTCTTAAAAATTAGTTTATCATAGATTAATCTTTGTATTAAATTTTAGTATATGGAAAGGTTATTCACACGAATCTTGCAAAAATACGTATATAAAAATAGATTATAATTATAAAAAATTATAATACTATGTTCGTTTATGGATGGACAATACAACTAATTTTAATAAACAAGGTAAAATGTATAATAATTATAAATGACACCAATATTATTTATTATTATATTTGTAAATAGGAGAGAGTGAGGGTGCGAGCATAAAGCATATGTTTGTCTGTATCATTGGTGTGCGCGGGTAATTTTCACTTATCACACACAATTAGTTTTATGTTTAGTTGAATGAATAATTTGTGTATACAAATATTATGTTAGAACCATCATTATATAAATATATAAACATACACCTGATAGTATATCAATTACTGGTTTCGTTTCGTTGTGCAGTTGATGTGATGGATGTTGTGAATCTGGTTTCATTCCGGTTGTGTTTTCCCGCCGGATATTATCTTTGTCTTCAATATGATTCTACTATACTTAGATGTTCCGCTACACGTGGAAAGTTTCCAAAATTAATGTCCATACCTAAATGTGGTTGTGTTTCATATCTTAAAAATTCGATCAACTGGAAGAGTTTTCCAGGCTTAAAGAACGCCGCTCGATTGATAATTGGAAAATTCTACACATAATTTGGACAAGAGTTCAAAAATTATAAAGATTATTACAAAAATATAAATTATTTCATTAAATTTGTTAAAATGTTGATTTTTTTGAGTGATCATTTTTAAATTTTATTCTTTCTTAACCATCTTTATCCATCCTCAACGCAATGCAGTTATATTATAATAACGTCTGTATAAAATAATATAATTCTTATAAAAATTTAAACAAACCATTTTTCGTATTAAATATTCATTTATTTAATTTCATTTATATTTGATTATTTCATATTGCGTACTATATGAATATTAATTATATTAAGACAAATAAATAAATTATATTATTAAAATTGCCATAATGGAGAAAACACACATTTATGCTCTAAATATGTTTGTTTCGTCACTATATTGTCATATTACAAATTACGATTTTATTAAAATTCAAAAAGCATATTGTGTGTATGTAAAGAAAAATCATATGTATATTATCCCCATATAGCGAAAGATTAAATTGATGCCGGTACTCACTACATAAGAGTACGAAAAAAAAATACTAAAAACTATATATTGTAAGTTAAATTTTGCATAATTTATATATGAAATTAAGTTCCGTTCATGGTGTACGCAGCCAAATTGTTTAGTATTCACATTGTTGTTAATATTTATGTGACAATTTTATAATTGCTTTCATTTAAGACATGTGATTTATTAATTGATGCAAACTACATAAACATACATACGTTATAAATGATTTCAAAATACTAAAACATCACTAAAATAAAATATTTTTCATTTTTATTTATTTGTAAACAATGTTTTGTTGATAATTTTTGGTATACCTTATTCAGCAACAACAACACTAAAATTTTATTTATCATTTAATACACTTTAATTTAATAACAATTCATATATAAAAGATTGATATTTTTAGTCATACAAAAACTATAATAATAAAATGTTATAGTAAATAACAACAATATTTTTTATTTATAGTATTATTATTTATATAGAATTCATATTGGTTTTAGTAGTATTGCAACAATTTATTATTGATAAAAATCGTGAATGAAATATTTTCTTAATAATATAATTTCAATCTTTGAAAGTTACTTTATATTATTATTATTATTATTATTATTTTTATTATTATTATTATTATTATTATTATTATTATTATTATTATTATTATTATTATTATTATTTTACAATAAAAAGAGAGCGAAAGCAAAAATAATCATTGTATACACTTTGTGATACTTTATATTACGAACATATATCTATATTTATTTTCAAATACATACAAATACATATGAAGAAATGTATTTACGTCTTATTAATGTATAATTTAGTATAAGTAACATGCATTTATACTAGTATTAATTATATATTTCTATTAAATTTTCGTTATTGTTTAAATGCCACTAAAATTGTTTAAGGAAATTTGATAGTATTTTATTTATATGGATTAAGGTCATTTGTAAAAAGTCAATATATTTTTTGGTACAATTTAAATTTTTACATTCTATATGATATTTGTATATATGTGCATAGATGGGGGGGGTGACCGGAGCTATATACATCAATTATAACTTCAAAATCTATATTTTCCAAAAAAATGTGCTACATTTTTTAACGTAATTTCTTAGCTTAACTAGATTCCTTGACATAATTGTATATAATGTTTTATTTCAAAAATTTAAGATTACGATACGATAGGATTTAATTTTTATTTTTAATATCGCATCTAACAGCTAACGCATTTACAATTTGTGATTTGTAGTTTAAATGACATTCAATTTTATGTTTTTAGAATCTCTTGTTATCTGTGAATTTTGTTATGGACATTAATTTAATTAATAGAAAATTTACATATTCACACAATACGAAACTATTTTTCTTTTAAAAAAAATTCTTGGCATGTACAATAATAAACTAAAAAAAAGGAACTTTTTAAAATTTGCTTTCCTTATTAAAAAAAATAATTGAATATTGAATTAACATGAACGTGAAACAAGTGATCACGATGAAATTTCGTGTACAAATGATATTCTCATATGTGTTCATAATGACACTTGAATGAGGGTTCTAAGCTAGAAATTACTAATGATTCATATTACTTCTGGTTCATAAAGTACCCAGTCACCTCTACATATATGTAATAGAATATAATGAATTATTTTATAATATATATTCATGTTTTTTAATATATTGGTACATTTTGTTAGAGAGCATTTTAAATAACATATTGTGAATTCAGCTAGATATTGTTTGATCATTAATCATATATGAATGCATTCAGTAGATACTTTATAAAAAAGGTACATAAGGCATATGAGAAATATCATATAATAAATTTTACGATTTAAAAACTGTTTGAAAATTTTCAATATTTCATTCATATATGGATTTTAAAATTGTTTAATATGTTACGTTAAAGAATATAATGTTAATAATCAAGAATTGTGAAACGCAAGGAAATTGTTGTATTAAACGACGAAGACGTAAACAAATTTTGCTGTATTCATTTTTATTTCATTTTTAACACAACATTTAATTACGACTCATCTGTTCAATAATTCGGTAAATTGTAAAATCGAAAAATGAAAAAAAGTAGTATAGTTTTCAAATTGCTGCCAAACACTTTTTTCATAAATGACAATCCAAGCTGAAATTTATTACAGAATATATATAAAGGTGTAAATCAATTTAAACAAATATACAAAAAAATGACTTTGATGTTAATGTTCGGGTTCATTTACCTAGTAATTTTTGATATAAATTATTTAGTACAATTTAATCTTTTGTTCGTTTAAAATATATTTATACATCCCCAAAAATTCTGTAAACAACTTAAATTATATGGTTGTATTAAAAACTATCTCTATATTTTCAATTATTTCACCGATTTGATTATGGAAAAATAACTATTTTTATTATTTTAAATCATTCATTTTAATTGCTGTGATTCAAATGTTACGGACATGAATTGGTCGTTGTAGTGTCACATATAGATATTTGACTGGTAAATTATTAATTCTATATTATTTTATTATTAATATAGGCACTAATTTAACTAATATTAAATAATAATATATAGATAATAATATAATTAATTATAACTGTGTAAACATCTTATAAAAATATTTATTTTTCTGTGACATGAATGAAAATCCATACAATTAGTAATATAATAAAAAAAATATTTCCTTCTAAATATTATTTACAAAACATTTATCTTATTCTTCCGCGTTAAATACTAAATTTATGATGACGATCATTAAAAAAATAAATCCATTATAGCAATAATATTGTTATTATTTATTTATACATTTAATTATTATGATGACGTTAAATATTGTTTACACTTTTTTGTATTGTAATTAGAGTAGAAACAAGGTATACAAAATAAATAAATAAATAAATATGAATTTCTTAACACAAACTGCACTTATGTAAATTATATATATTACACTTTTTAAATTGAAATTATAAATACAGTATAGACTCAGCATATACAGACAAATATTCATATATATTAATACGTATTGGGTTGGCAACTAAAAAATTGCACATGGTCACTGGTTAATGAATTCTTCAGATCAAGTGATATTTTTGTTTGATGATACTCTAATTACCATTCATTAAAAATCATTTATATCGGTCGGTTATGTAGCGTCGGTTGCAAAATGAAGAAACACAAAGGAAAAACCGCATCGTAAATAAATTCGTTAGGTTAGAAATTATATGAACAAGGATGTTGGCAAAAAGATGGCTAAAAAGAGGTCATCGTACAAATTGGACAATATGTACATTAGTGAATAAAGTTTGCATTTTGTTTTCATACAATATTTCGCAATTACTTATTTGTCAAACCAATACCTATATTGAAAAACAATTATAAATTATGCAAATGCTATGAATCGAAACCTACTATTAAATAACTAGATTACTTACTGTTTTTGTACCTATACTTAAGTCTTTATTTATTAATAGGCTATATATCAATATAGCAAATCTAGTTTAAGCAGTGAAATAACTACATATTATAATTTCCTGGAAATCAAGTATATTTACTACAGGCAATCTCAATAACATATATTTATTTGATTAACGAAATTTATAAATTGTCTCAAACTAATGTTTATTCTCAAATTTTATTATAATAATAGCTACTATCGAAGCGATTGAGGTTTGACTGTGGCATTACAATTGTAATATTTGTAATTTGGCAATATTGTTAAAATTATATTTATAATCAAAATTAAAATATCTACAGTAACAAATGTTCAATGAAGCTGATATGACATTATTTTATATTATTTACAATAATACACAATACACACACACACTTAAATACAATATTTTGTAAGACGAATATTTCCTATGAAATTAGCATTTAAAATAAATTACTTAGAATTAAAAAATATTATTTTTTTACAAGATTAACAAAAATTAATTTTATTTCATATTGATTTTTATACTAAAAAAATATATTTGTTAACTAAAATGTTACAACATAAAATGAAATTGATGCGTTTTTCATTAAATTCTATATTGAATGGAACTTATTGTTTAAGGAACAGGTGCTAAATAAGTTGCGTGTAAACTAATCCGATTAATATGAATTTTATAAAAAATTGTTATATTTACATTGTGCGAAATTTATAAAATAATCTAATATCAATCGCAATCGGGCATGCCAATGCTGGAACGTTAACAAAACAATTAATATACCCTAAATAAACGTAACATCAATCAACCGCAAATGTTACCCAAGCAATTGAGAAAGAAACTAATCAATTAAATAAGAAATCGCCCATCTATCGAATGCGATGAAGTTTTAAATCTTTTCGTTACCTCGCCTATGTATACATTTATTGTTGTATATAGCCCATATAACATATATTTATGACTGATAAAATATAAAAGTTAATATTATTAAAAAAAATAAAACACGTGTGTAGTTGATATTACCGAATTTAAACGTTCGTACTTATATTTAATTATTAATTATGTTATATTTATACGAGAGTTTGTCATATTTTAATGATGTAATTCTTTCCGATATTCTTATATTGATGTTGGAATATTTTTTATTTATTTTCTTTTTATACAAATATTATTTAATACACTTCTTTTATGGTGTTTGTGTGTTACCATTAAATAAATTTTCACCATAGTAATAATAATGTAACTATTAAATTTATATGCTATGGGAAATTTAATATATTTTACGGCGTATATACCTACGATTTCTTCTTTTCTTAATGTTTGTCTATGTTGTTCGTATACTAATTTAATATTTGGTATTTATTTACATTTGCCATTTCATTTCAATTTATTATCATAATTTTATTGCAACGAAAAGTACTAAGAAAACGTAGCGGTTGTCAATTAAGCAGTGAACATAATATGGTCGATCAAATGCAGCTTACAAACAATTATGATATCTATACAGAAGACCAGCAAAGTTTGGTATATTTATATTGTCATACTATCATATGTATTTCAAATACCTATAAGTATTCTATTACAACTGCATTTTAACTTGAAAACTTAGAAGTACTTTAATAATACTTGCTTGAAATACTTTTTCATATGTAGGTTTTTTTTTTGTTAGCCGCATTCGTGAATCAATCAGTAAAGTTATTGTAAGTATATAAGTAATAAAATTACATAATGATATTTCCAATGCCACTCACATATCCAACTAAAAGAAGAAAAGTTTAGGTTCAAAAATTATAACGATTAGAAGTTGCTGTTGAAGTTCGTAAGAGATCTGAGTATATTGAAGATCTACATATGGTAATGTAATATAGTACTCTTTATACCACTAAACACTTATCTAATCTCTAATCTAAATAAAAATCTCAAAACATAATTAAAATTTAACAGAACCATTATACGAAATTGTATTTCCAAATAAAGTATTTCATATATATATTTGAAAGTATTTTATTTCAAAGAAAACCTCAATTCAAAAGTATTGTCTATATGTGAAATACAATATGAGTTGCTGAAGTTGTTGAAACCCAATTAAAAACCATCACAGCTGATCGTTACCAACAACACTTACTTCAACAATTAAACCGACGCTCGTAATCTCATTATTTTTACTCAAAACAAAAATGGAATCATAGGTATAACACCCATTCAATATTATATGCACACACACACACACACCGACAGCGCGTACCTTCTTATACTAGAAATTATATAAACATTTCTTATGTTATATTATTTATTTTATATACGCACATAAAGATACAGTTTGTGTCTGAGATAGTATTAATAGTAATAATAATAATAATAATAATAATAATAATAATAAACTATATAACTATAAACAAGTTATTTATTTGTAGAGATATATTGAAAAAACCAGTTTAAAAAATATATGTTAGCAAAAACAAAATTGTGTACTTATAATCAAATTAAAAATTAGTATTAGTATATTATAGTAAAATACCTCCTCTCTATACACAAAACTATAAAAATAAAATAATATCTTAATTTAACATATATAAAAATATATTTTATGTTACATTAGATATTCTATATAATGTTACGAATGTTTTAAAGTGTTTATACGAGTATTTTTCTGTATTAAATAAAAACAATATATTATAAGAAATACTAAATGCTGTATTTGTTAGTAAATCTTCGCCAAATACCACACTTTATAATCTCAATATTATATACTAATTATATATACAATATAATAAATAATATTTAATGTATAAATATAAAATACATATATAAATATGCGGTATATAAAGATGACGATGCATCTCATCATTTGTAATATAAATAATAAGTCAAGGAAAACAAGTAATGGCAATGTCTTGAGATTTAATTTTTTTCTTTCATCTTTTATTTCTTACAAAGAAAAACGTTAAAAATACGATAAATGTGTGTTTTTCTTTTTAATACAATAAATAATAACATTTTATTGATAATTAGCTGTTATCAATTTAAATTCTTCTTTTTCTACATACGAGTATTTATACGGTATACGCAGATGAATGCATATTAAATAGTGAAATAATTTCAATGATTCGATACTGTTGTGTTGTGGATTTCTTAATATAAGTACTATATTTTAAAATATATTAATCATGTGTATTCTATTGTCTATATATACACAACGTATTTACATGAATATTATTATTGGATTACTCTAGTGCACATACAAATACAATGAACTGAAATGTCTATCTATTGTTCAATTTACATATATAAAAAAATTGTATGAATGAACTCAAGAGTTTTATTTGTAAAATTATTTACTTACTTTAATACTTATATTGTAGTGTGGTGCACTTTTTTTTTTGCTTATTATAAAGATGTTATGAACATACGGTTTATGTATGAAATTTATATATTTATTTAGTTAATATAGTAAAAATAAATAAAGAATATTATTTCACGTGCCACAATGGCAATAACAACCAAATAACTTCTGCATATAATTTTCTATATTATTTTTATTTTATTAAAATCATGTCTATAGAGAAATATATAAAATCGAATCACCTACGATTGAATAAAGACATTTGTAGTATGTGTTGGAAAATATTTATATTATATTTAAATTATAAATACAAATAAATATCGTCTCGTAGACTATGTATTATTACTGCTGATATATCTTTTATTTACAGACATAGAAATTCATAGCTTGTATAGAAGATCGAAATTAATCGGATTATGCCTTCTGAAATTGATTTGGCTTATGAAGCAGTTTTGTATAATTTTCTAATAGGCAGATTGAATGCGTAAACGAAAAAAGTTTAACTTTTATATGAAAAATCAACAACGTTTGTTTAATAAAATCAATCCATATCATATGAAAACAAATATATATTTTAACAAAGTTTTAACTATTATTTATCAAATATTGAAAAGACAATACTTTAAAAATTCAAGAAATTCCAGTTAAAAATGGTTACCCTTTAAAATGTATACAAAAACAAACAACGAACTTTGAATATAGGTATTTTAATTAAAATAATATCACCAAATCAAATATTAACCATCGATCAAAAAATACAATAAAATTTTATAGTAAAATAGAATACCGTCCAAAAACATTTATTTCAAAAATTAAAATTGCTAATTAAACACACCACAAAAATTAAATAGATTTTTCATCAAAATCATTAATTAATCATTAAAATAGATTAGGAGTTGTTTATAAAATTGAATGTAAATTTGATTCGCGTAATTTATAGAGTTTATAATTTTAAGAATAATAATTTTTACAAAATTATCTGAAGATAATCTTTTTCGACTGGCGCAAAAGAGGTTAATGTGACGATTCTAAAGCAGAATCTTGAAAGGAATATTGTTAATGACCAAAAGATCTGCAAATGCGGAAAAAAATGTAATTTCTAAATTACAGTTCCGAACATCATTTTATTATCGAAATATTTTTTTATAGCAATATTAATATTAATCCATCGGATTTATTTACCGAAATAATTGCAATCGGTTAACTTTGTTTTTTTTTTTTATAGCACTATGATTTTTACGGCCTTTATGATATAGTTCTTTATTTTTGATTCTATAAAAGAACAATTGGTAATTCGCATGAAAATTACGGAAATACTCGAAAATTGAACACGTCATAGACGAATGTTTATGAAATAATTTTTGATAATAGAAAATTCAAAATTCAAAATAAAGATGCATCATGTAATAAATAGGGTTTTCCATTAGTCACCGAGTTTCAATAATTTATAATTTATATATTATGTTAAATATGGCTACATAAAATATGTACTATCACATGGAAGGATAAAATGATAAAATTCAATTCTATTTATACTCATATTCTAATTTTTTGTTATGTACAATATAAATAATATAAAAAAATATATACGTAATAGATTTTATGTGCATATTTATCCTATTATCATCTTTTGCAATTCACATTTTATTATATACATTATTAGTATATATGGTACGTATATATATATATATAAAATTAAAATATGTAAATTAATACACGTATAGTTTATGAATTTTAGAGAAACATATGTATAATATATAATATATTATTATAATAATAAGATATATAAAAGACAACTAATTATTATCAATATCACAATAATATTGTATATATGATAGATCCTTGGTTTTTAGTTCAAGATCAAACAATTTAACATAAAACAACATGTATTATATGCATATGCATATAATATATATTTTATTGTATATTTATATTTACATCAATGCATCGCAATACTTTTGTAATAGATTTCATAATATCTTTTTCTTCGCATTAAAACTTAAATATACGCATAACATAACATAAAACAAAACATAAATTTATAAAAAATACAGGTAAACCTCTTTGTAATACATATAATATAAATAACATTGAAGAACTAAATTACATTGTAAAGATTTTTACTATATACGGTCACTATATATATGTACCTGTAGACTGGTATGCAAGACATGAGTGCAAAATAAAATTCCCGGTGGTGTTATCTGAGGATATATAAAAACTACTGACTAATGTATTTTACAAATGTGTATTTTAACTTAGAAATTTAAGAGTACTTTAAGTATTTGCTTACGGTGAAGTGAAATATGTTCAAGAGATCATTCGAATTGTAATTTGTTTTGCAATCAAGCGGCACTTAATTGATTAAGATTTACTAATAATTATAATTGGTTTATAATCACATAGCCAAACGTCATCTTATTCTATTGATTTTAATCTTCTCCTATACAACCATTTTATTCTTTGATGGAACTATGCCAAGGAGTATCCTTCCTTCAAATATCCGAAATAGTTTTTAAATCTTAGTAGTACCTGTTTTCAATTGGAAGTTTTGATTGATATTTATACTGTACTGTTTATTAATAATCTGATACTTTTATATATATATTACCTTTAACAATTCTCAATTTATTATAAGATACATTCTGTAATTACATATTTCGTGAAAACACGAAAACACTAAACAATATATAAACTTAGCTGGTAAGTTGACTAAATATGTGGTCCGTTTTTTGTTTTAATAGAAATCATGTATTTTCTACACCTTAAATTGTATCACACTACTATTCGTATAGTTGTAATATAACAACATAGTTAGAAATACAATTAGTAAAAACGAAGAAAAAATAGACAATATCAACTCACCTGAAGATCATTAAGAAATAATACATTACAGAATAAAAAACATAGTCGTTAATTGTTATTCATTTCATAACAAATACATCATTAATCTTAAATGACTAATCGATTTCCTCTCTATATGCAAACACACCCATATAAGAAAAGAACAAATAAAAGATTATCTTTTAATTTATTTATACAGAAACAAATGAATGTTATTCGTTATTTAGTAACTAACTAAACTACATTATATATATTAAATATTCTAATATTAAAAGTTATCATAATAAAATAAATAAATATATAATTACGAAGTATATAATTAATAATAATAATAATAAAATAAATATAACAATATAATAATTAATGCAAAATATATTCAGTAATTGTTTTTTCCTTTTTTATATTTACAGATATTTTCTACACAAAATTTTATGTGCTCACCATTCAATACAATCGGGATGAAGACCATATAAAAAAAATTTGATTAAATAATGAATCAATTTATTAAAATCTTTGGCTATACAATTAGTCTATTTATATTAATTTGTGATAATTATTGTTGGGGAAAATCCGAATCACAATTACGTATTGGTAAAGCAGTTAATGTATTTGTACGTTATGGTTATTTGGGCATATCAATGAAAGTAATTTCGTATAACGATACAGAAACTTGGTTATTTAAAGAACCAACGTACAATGTTTTTAGGGTGAGTTAATATATTATTACATATTAATTGCTAATCTTATATAATCTCTGTATAAATATAAATTTATTTATGCAAGCGTGTTTATTTAAAATATAATAAGCGAGATAAAATTTATGTACATTTCATCATACAAACATAGAGTTACATTAGCAGATATCAGTACATGTACAGTATGCATTACTGACCTTTAATATATTTATTGTATATAATTTCTGAACGAATTATACACAGACCTATATTCCATTATTGAAAACTAAATATATTTAAAAATTCAAAAATTAATTCTGCCAATATTATTACCTAAATCGTAAGTAGCATAAAATGTACAAAAAAAATAAATACCATATGACACAGTGAAGAGAGATAAACAAGTTTTTGATAATTATTACTATTACTTTCATGTTCTCTGCATTGTCGACTCCAAGGTAACACCACCAGTGTTTTGTATATAAAATAAATGCATCGACTTTCAATGCAACCTTCTAATTTCTAATGTTAGTAATTACACTTGTACTTCAGAATAAATAATTTAAAATATTTAGGACTATCGGTTGTATTTTAGTAACAGGTTCTGGAAAATTAAGAAAAATATATTGTCAGTTCTAACTAAAAACTTGTGTATAAATGTTTGTTTGTAATCTATTCATACACTTGTTGACATATGCATCTTCTTATAACAATACGAGATTGGTGAAGATTACAAAAAATATTTAAGAATGCATGACAATTAAAAATCATGGATATTAGTACTAGTAATAAAAATTAGCGGATTTGACCATACTGTACTTTACACTACTCTATTCACATTCTATTTCGTTCAAATTGGTATGGGTATATTTAGAAATACAATTTTTCTAGTAGAACTACTCTGAGTATAAAACATTTTTTGAGAACTTGTTAGATTTCCAACTATAATCCAAGATACCAGAGATTCGGTAAGAATTGTAAATGAAATGGTCAAATTACAAAATGAGAAGGAAAGCTATATTTTTGGGCTTAACAATCTTTCAATTCATGAATAAGCAATTAAAATAGCGTAGCTTAATTTTGATTTATATGCTAAAAATTTATAAACATATTCCTAATATCGATATTAATTTGAATTCGTCAATTCGTATAATTATTTTTATGTCACCATCCAGTTCATGGAATTATCACTGTACTCTGGTGAACTGTGAGAGTGTGTTATATAATGATGTTTTTGTTATTTTGAATATAATGTATATAACTTTATTGTTATTATTATAAGCATGTTTTTTTTATGTCAATAAATAAATGATGGAACACAAAATATTGTTAAAATCTAAAAATATATGAAAACACAAATAAAATAAATATATAGATGTTTGAATTTAAATTAGCAAGGTCTTGATCAACAGTTCATTAACTATATTTTATATTTATTTAAATTAGTTAAATATGTGCATATATAATATTATGTAATTATAATCCAAATATGAATAACATTTAAATATTGTAAATACAAAATGAAACATAAAAATATAAAAGAGATGTACTAAAAAGTCGCGATTTTATAAATACTCCCGTTTAAAATGTTTTAAATTTTGTTATTAAAAGTTTTTGTCGAAAATTATATTTTTTAATGAATATACGTATTTATATCAATTTACAGGGCATTGAATCATTAGCAGCTATAAATGAAGAAAATGAACCAGGTGCATTTCATGGTGATTTTCATATGGAATTTTGCGATAATAAACGACAATTATTTCAAGCATATTTTCGTGATTTTACAATAGAACGTTTAGATCGGCCATGGCAAGCATTTACCGGTGGTTGGCATCAAGAAGTTGCCGCACGTAAATTAGGTATTAATTCATCATTTATAAAAGGTGATTATTGTTATGTACTAGTCAGAGTTTCACGTTTTCGTGAAACAGCCAATTTACAAAGGCAAATACCACCAAATCAATTATTAGAAAATGATGTATCAGTAAAAATAGCAAATTTAACACCAGGTGATATACCAGCAACTGTACAATTTATGAGTCATTATGGTACACATTATATTAATTCATATGTTACGGGGAATTCATTGTATCAGGTAAGGGAATTTTAATTATTAATACAATAAATAACCATGTACGATAATAATTTTATGTGAAATTGCTCCCATATTTCGTTTTCATTCAGCATAAAATCAAAATGTCGCATTATAGGTGCGTAGCATAGTTCTTGTTGCTTGAATTATAGCAATTTGCACTTAGTTCTTTGTCATTGCAATGTAAGTGCGTTAAATTATGATTACTTTTATATTTAATATAATTTCCGATATACAATCAGTTATTATCCTACTATCATCTATAGTTTATGGATAACAAATAAGGTAATTCCGCCACCTACTATTTATGAATACAGCTCTGCATGTGTTAGGTTATCAAAAACCTAAAACTTTACATAATATTTATATGAAAGGAAATGACGAATCGTTATTTTTCACCATTAAATATTTATTCAAATTCAACATTGCTTATAATAAAATCTGAAATACTATTATAAAAAAATAATTACGAAGTTGTCGATATGAATTCTTTAATTTATATACAAATTAATATATATTTTTAAAAACATTCAACTAAATTAATTATATTTTTATTTTTATTCGTATACTTTGTAGGTATTCGTTTATAATAAACAAAATTATAAACAAATAAAAGAACGTTTAAAGTCACGTGGTGTAGCAGCATTATCTCGATTAGATTTATATAATTATTTTGCACCCTGGTATGCAGAACATTTAGGACAAATACGTGCAGCCAGTGGTAATAGTACAGTTGAAGCATGGGCTCAACGAAAATTACGTTTATCATATTATCTTTTTTCATATGTTAGCCTATTAAAATTACATGGCAATGGTAGTTTATTGCGGGCACTAGATGGTCTATTAGGAAACGAAGCAATTTTGGGATTAGATTTAAAAGCTTTAACAGTTGCATTTAAGGAGCCACGAAAACGTGAATGGTTTGAAGAAATTATAGATAATTATTTAAAATTATGGGAAGTTAATATGAAATAGCGGTAGCTCTGAGATGCGTATATAATTAATAATAATGAAATTGATGTATAATTTGTATAATATATATGATAATATATTTTTATCATATGGATTAAATATTACGTCCGAACCAACAAAATGGAACGTAATAATTTAATTTATTACGCGCGCAGGTGTGCTAAGTAATTTTCCGTTACAAACAAACAACATCTTTTAAAAGATTTAAAAGATTTATGCGTACATTTATAAGTATATAACACAACTTATATATGAATTTTATGTATACAACGACATCAACTATTAATTTAAATTGATGATAATAGAAAAATAAAAAAATAAAAGTCAGCTTTATATGCCGACGGTGACCAAAACATTAGTGTGACGTTAAATAATTAATTTTCTATAAAATCTATATAGAAAATTTAGTTCCTTTTATATAATGATTGTAAAAATAAATATATGTTTATTGTATCGTGCAAACAAAAATCAATAAAATATATTGGAAATTTTTTTTTTTAAATTAAATAAATAAAGATGAATAATACAATAATATAAATATAATGTGTATAAAAATATATTGTATTATATTATTTTAATTAATAAAAATATGTTAATTGCATTAAGTGCCAAGTGATTTATTTTTCACACTGTGATAGATTCAATAGAAATAATACATTATAATAAATTATCATTATTTGTATAATTTAATAAATTGTTGAAAATAATATTGTACATTTAAATTATAAATTTAAAATATTTTCGTTATAAAATAACGAGTAATACACAATATGGACGGTATTTATAATTTGCAAAATTTTAAAAATTTATGTAAATAAATATTTAGGTTTAATTTATATTTTATTTTTTAAAATTTAATAAATAATTTAAATTTTAAAATTAAAAAGAAAAAATATTCATTGATATTTATTGATTTTTTTCTGTTGTTGAAGGAATAGCGTAGTGGCTGGGCTGGAGCACCGAAAAGTATTGACCAATAAATAAATGCATGAATACAATTTCATGTGTGGAAAATCTAAACAAAAGCTATTAAATACCATTTTATGTCTCTATCTATTTTGGTTCTATTACCACTACTACTGTCATATTTGGCTATAGCATAATACAGTTCAAATGTATTTTTAGCAAATATAATATTAACAACGTATAGATATTCTAAAAATTGATCATTTATAACCATTAGAATAACGATCGATTGATAATATTGATACAATTAGTGATATTGAAAGTGGTGATGAAAATATAATGCATAAAGATTAGGGTATACAATAGATTTAACCCAGTGATAAAGACAAAATCAAATACAGTAAACATTTTGGTAATCTCAATGTAATTAAGAGAAGAGTCCAATCACACATAGCATAGATGGCCTATGGATATAAAGTCCCATTCATGTTTGCGATATTACAATATCTGTGGGATATCCGACTGATATCTCAAAACTCGATAAAAAAAAAACATGTCTATATCACAGCAATCAAACGATATCACACGAATATTTCAGATTATATTATCCCAGTGATATCATCATAATATTTATTCATAATATGCATTTGATATCTATGTGATGATCCTATAAAGAACAATCATAAGATATCACAAGTTCATTCCAGATAAGCAGTATGTAGAAATAAATTTAATAGTTGTGAAAGCCTGTTGTGTGTATGGTATTTCTGCTTTTCAACATTTAGACTACTATAATATAAAATGTAAAACTCCAATGTGAAATACTAAATCAATTTTTGTTTTTAAGAATTGATTTATATGAGTTACACAGAACAATCATATCGTATATCGATAATGTTATTTTTTTGTACAATTATTATATTGTAATAAACTTAATTTAATTTAATTTTATTACTTAAATATATATTTTTGAAAAAAATCCGTATATTAATTAAATTTTCTTACTCAAACCATATACGCAACATAATTTTATGTGGCAATCAAATATTTAATTAGTATATTCTTCTTAATCACAAAAATAACCTTCAACAGTCGATATATTGTAATATTACGTACGTATTGTAATGTGTATGGTGTTCTGTGTATTTGAGTACAGAGACACTTTCCATATGTTATAGGTGTATGTATATAATAGTGTATTGTATATAGCATATGTGATATTTATTTGCTTACATAAAATATTTCTTATTTACCATAAAAACGAAAACATAATTTAACAAAATTGAAAATTTAATTGAACAATACAAAAAATTGGAAACAATTTAAAATCAAATAAAAAATATTCATGCAAACATTTTATACTCTGATTTATCTTAACTGCTATAATTAGACAATTTTAATTTTTATATTTATTATTTATTATTCATTAGTACAAAATTATAATTAATTGAATTTAATTCTCCCAATTTTATTATTTTAAAAATTATACAACATCTTTGTGACATTTTCATATAATTTCAATTCAAATACTTTATTAACATTTATTTTTAAAAGTATACATTATTTCCAAATTCAATTAAATAATATGTGATAACATTTAATAGAGAAATAACATTGAAACAGTTCAATAACTTTAAGTGGATGTATGTTTATATATATATATTATTCAATTGATTTTAAACGCGATTTTCTGAAAAATGTTTATTTATAACTAACTGAAAAACACTACTAATAATAATATAACAATATATTATATGTATACTTACTTAAATTCAATGTCTTCAACATTTGTATTTACATTATTATTAGTATTATATGATGATAATAATAATAATAATAATAATAATAATAATAATAATAATAATAACAATAATAATAATAATAATTTACTTACCAACTTCATAATATATACAATTTTTAGAGAGACACATATTAAATTATTGTGAGATGAATTTAAAAAGCAATAACCATCACTTTTATACAATAGTACTTGAAATGAAATAAATAATATCAATTATCAAACAATGCGCATTTCCTTATAATAAAAATTGTTATTAATAATATTTGAATGCATCATGTTTGGATAAAAATGAAGAATTTTTGATAATTTTATATAAGAGGTCAGTAAAATTTACATTTACATTAATTTATTGCAGTCTAAGAATAGGTTAAAATAATAAATGTTGACAGAACTAAATAGCATTTGCAGGCGGTTGTATATTATATTCCAAATCTTTTTCTGGTATATATTAGAACGTAGTAATGATTATTTCAGACCATTGACAAGATATTGTATGAGGAGAGCATAATCTGCAGGACGTAGTATTTTCTGAATTATTTTCTGGTAAATTTAAAAACGTAACAAGCAGCATTTCACCTAATTTTCAAGAGATTGTAGCAGGAGAGCATAATCATCAGGTAGTAGTACTTTCTGAATTTTTTCCTGGTATTTTTGACTTTAGAAATCAGTGCTTTTCAGACCATTTTCAAGAGATTGTATCAGGATAGCATAATATGCAGGACGTAGTACTATCCGAATTATTGCCTGGTATTTTTACCATCATAAAATTCAGTATTGCAGACCATCTGCAAGAATAATGATCAGGATCAGGATTTTGTTTATTAAAATGAAAAAATTTGTGTTTTTTTTTTAAATATACCATTTCATTGTCGATTTTATTATAATATTTACATTATATTTGTTTTTTGTTGTATTGTTTTTTAGTTTTTTGTCTGTTGTTGTTTTTTTCTTTGTTTTTTATAAATAATATTAGTGTTTTTTTTTTAGCAATCAATTATCCTTGGCATCACACACCAAATATGATTATTATTTATATAATTTAAAAATTATAATAATAAGAAAAAAAGGAATATAATAAAAATAAAATAAAATAATCAATAATGAATAATCAAATTAATTATAACATAACAACATTTAATTTTAATAATAAAAATGAATTGTAATTTTTTAGTTTCATGTAATTAAGGTAATTTTTTGTTTACTGACTATTCCTGTTTTTATTGATAATACTTATTTTATGTTAATTTTTATGTTATATTTATTTTTTCTTGTTTGTTTAATCTTTTTTCCAAATTAAATATTTTGTTGTTGCTGTTTTTTTTTTTATTAGTTTATTGTAAAATTATTTAATTAATTAATTAATTTTCAACTTTTTTTTTTAATTTCAATACAAATAGATTAATTTCTTATATTTTGATACGTTTTTGCACAGTGTTAATTTTTGCTTTTATTATGTTGTTGCTGCGCTCAATTGATGTGTTTCAAAACAAAAGTAAATTACATATACAATTAATTAGTGATTTAATTAATTTATGTGGTTTCATTTAACTATGAAATTTAATTAGTTTTATAATATATTTTTATTTTTCATACATAATTTATATATTTAATTTATTTTGATTTATTGTGTAAGTGTGTGTTGGTTAAAAGTATGTGTTTCACGAGTGTTGTGTGTGGAGGTGTGTGTGGGTGTGTGTTTATTTTAATTTTTCTGATTTATTGACTTTAATTTTATATAATTAATAATACATTTTACTGTTGATATAAGAATATATGTATATATAGTTAAAGATTGTAATTTTTATAATTGTTTTTAATAATTAATTTATATTGTTTATTGTTTTTTTTTTTTTTTTCATTTTTCTTTTTTTAATTCACATAAAATTTTGAATAGATATTTTTCTATATAATTTAATATTATTTATTTCCATTAATTATATATATTTTGTATAAATATAAATTAAGAGTATAGTTAATCTTATTAAATTTATTTAATATCTAATTTAATGTGTTTGTAAGTGTATGTGTGTGTGTTTTTATGTGTGCGTATATCGTTTTTGGTATTGTTAATTATTAGTTTAATTTTAAATTTTTGTTTCAGACAATTTAATTGAAAAGAAATAATTAAAAAAGATTTGTTTTTTTGTTTCCAACTTATTTTAGTACATAAATATTTTTTGCATTATTATTTATTTATAAATAAATTTTAAAGTTGATAAAGATTATAACTTTTTAATTTGTTAAATATATAATTTTTATTATATATTTTAATTATTATATTTATTTAATTAATGATGGGGGAATTTTTTATTCCTATTTAATTTTTTCTTTCATTTAAAATTGAAACCACAAGTTTTTTTTTTATATAAATTCTTTTTTTTTTATGTTTTGAATGTTTTTTAAAATAAATTTGTTTTTTAAAATGTGAATAAAATTAATTAAATATTTATCGCTGGTAAAAAAAATTATTTAATTTGTGTTTGCGGTTGAGTTTTTTTCATTTTTGTGTTATTATTATTATAGCAATTACATACAACAACATAAAATAAATTAGAATTTTTATGGCCATGTAAATTATTATATTAATTGTTAAACAAAAAAATATGCGAATAATAAAAAAGCAGGTAATAGTTTAATTAATCAATTATTTATTTATATAATTTATTGTTATTATTATTATTATTAATATAATTATTATTATTATTATTATTATTTATATTATTATTAGTTTAAAGCACCTAATTGACTTTGAATTGAATTATATAAATTCAGAATTAATTAGTCACTTTTATTCAAATTTTTGAACAATATTTGATAATTCTGAGAGTTAATTCGAAATAACAAATAATGCAAATGTCATTATTTCGGCGCAAAATTCACTATAAAATTTATAAAAGTTATAGTCATATAGATGATGTAATTTGGAAATAAATTAATCCAATTGAAAATGATGAATTCGACCGCCGATGAAACAAATACTAATACTATATTTGTAGAATTTGTCATGTTAACTGCACATAAATATGGGAAAATTGAATAAGACTATGAAAGAAAATTTTAAAACAGGCAAAATGTATTTTCAATTTTTCAGTGATGTTGATCATACATTCACACGACTGATTTTTATAGATTCGATAATTGTATGTATAATTAAAAGTAGAAACAAATCTAATATGTGATGTAACAAAATGTTATCATCATAATTACATTTTATTCATTTGATTTAGCATTTAGGCTATGTGCAAATTATTAACTAACAATAAACGGTGTATTTTGCAAATTCATGAAGATGCAATAAATTTGTGCAATAATGGAAAATTTTTGAATTAATTCTTTTGAGATATAGTTTATTGAAATCAATGGATGTGGGTTGGGTTAATTACAACTGTTACAATATTTATTCAGTGGAAATTCGGAAATCCGGATAGTCGATCATCCGAATATATTCATAACCTTTGAAATTTGAATATTTCTCATCTATTGATTTAGATAATTTTTAATGGGATATTTTATATTTTTTCATTTTATCAAGAATCACACATAAATGTTTTATGATTTTACAAAAACAATTGTTTTACATGTATATTGGTGCGGCGTCACCGCATACGAAAAGCTAATTATTAAACAGGGATTCGATCGAGTATAATTTATATATTAAAATTCAAGAATATTTCTTTGAAACCATAACGAGCTGATTAAATAAGAAATCAAACAAACGTTGATAAAATTTTCTGAGAAAATCGCGTTGGAAAAATAATGGAAACTTCCTTTTTATTTGTAATATCCAAAAAAGTCCGAAATTGTTCTTAAGTTAATTCCCATTTCTATTACTGGGTTTTGATGCATCTCTATAGATTTCGGAATTTTATAGTTCCGGATAATAATAATTAAGTGTAAATAATTAAATGAAAGCAACCACTTGTGTTTCTGTAATAATTTATCTTTGACACCATTAAATGAATTTCTGGCGTAATATTTCAATACAATGTTATGAATTAAGATTAGATGAAATTATCCGAAAATATTATGAAATATTTATTTGTCACAGAACCGTATAGTTGTTATAATAATTAAAATATTTGTGTTTATGGGATAAGTACATTGTAAGTAAGATTATATTTTAGAGTCCCCTGTAGATGCATGAATACATAACAAAATAATATGAATATAATTTTAATTATTATTAAAGAAAAAAGAATAACAATTGGAATTAATTTAACCGAAAAAATATTATAACGATAAATTTAATATGATCTTATTCTTCTATTCTATATCCAAATTATATTGGTATATCAAGTAAACAACATAGCTGGTCCTTGTACATGCGTGTGCGTATTTATGCAATTTCACACTGCAATATTAAATTATAAAATTTACAAAAAATTTAATTAAAATGAATTAGAAAATCAAATTCTGCAAAATATCTTGATTAAAAAATCCAAATATAACTATTATTTTACAATTATAAATTAAATTATGGTTTCGCCATACCAAACAAAAAATACATATATTATTTTAAATCTGAATTTATATAATATTTTTTAAAAATTGTACCATATAAAAATATAAACTAAAAATTAAAATAATAAAAAATAAACAAACAAAACAAGCAATATTTAATTAAATAACAATATAAAATAAAACGGTTTATGTAAATTATTAAAAATTAAAAAATTAATTTATTATCTTAAAAGTAAAAAAAAAAAACAAAGAAAATAATTATTAACTTAACTAAAAATATTAATAAACATGTAATTATCCAACATTTCATATTTTCATTCATAGTATATATTTTAATCAACTTATATGCGCGCGCACCAAACGAACTACACGTATATACATGAAAGAAATAATAAAAGAAATGTTAAAAACATAATTTTTTAATTAAACAATTAATTAATTAACTTTTTTTTCTTTTTTTTTAATTAGATAGTTATATTTTTAATTACATTTTATCATTTAAATTTTTTAATTTAATCATAATAATATAATTTTATATATTATTAATAATGATCACACAACTATTTAAATTTTAAATGTTTCACTACGACGACGATGCAAATTACAAAAAACAAAAAATCATTTATTTTTAATTTTTTTTTAGTTAGTTTTTATTTATTAATTGCATAAATACTTTATTTTTTTTTAATTAATTAATTAAAAATGAGGTAATAAATTGTTAGAAAAAAAAAATAATAAAAAATTAAAAATACAATTAAAACTTTTGCAAATGCCACTTCCTTGTTTTTTTACTTAATTTTTTTTTTTTTTTTTTAGAATAAATATTAATTTTTTTTCTTTTTATTTATTATATATAATATTAAAAATCAAAAATTAATTGCTTTTAAAATAATAAAAACAAAAAAAAAAAGAAAAAAAAAATGAATAATTAAGAATATTGTATTTGTGAAAATAGTTTTTAACGCGACAAAAAATAATCATTTAAAAATAATAAAATATTTTATTTTATTTAGAGTCAATTAATTAATTTTAAAATTAATCTAATATTGTGTGTGTGTGTGAATTTTTTGTTTCATTCACTGTTAACACATACATTTTAAATGTTATTTTTTAATTATATTATAAAATAAATTTGTAATTTTATTTTAAATTATTTATAAATTTTTACATGCACAAAAATAATAATTCTATACAAAATATGATTTTTTATTTTATTTATTTATTATTATTAATTTATTTATTTTTTTTTCATTAATTAATTAATTTTTTATCTAATAGATTAAACTTTGTTGTTGTTGTTGTTGTTGTTGTTGTTGTTGTTGTGTTTATTTTTTCCATTTATTAATAAATAACTAAGTGTTCGCGACGCGGTTTTTTCATTTATTTTTAAATTAAATTTATATATTTATTAACAGATTTAATATTTTTATGTGTTGTTTTTTTTTTTTTTAAATTTTAATTTTAATAATAATTTTAATTTAATTTATTTTTTTTCCATTTTATTTAAATTTAAATTTTTAATATTAAATTGTTAATTTGTTGTTGTTAATGTGTTTTTTGTTTTTTTTTTTTTTCATTATGGTTTTTAATTAATTAATAATAATAATAATATAATATAGTTTTGTTTATATGTTTATAATACTTAAAAATTAAATATAAATGTATTTTATTTATTTTAACAGTTCATCAATTTAATTATTAATTATCATATTATTTTTAATTTGTTAATTTTTTTTTTTAATTTGTTAATTGTTTTTTATTTTTTTTTTAATTTCTTTATTTTTCTAATTTAATTAAAATTAATTCTCTTAATATATTAGTGTTAACATTCTTTTTAGCAGAATATCGCTCTCTAACTAATATAATATTATTATATTGTATATTCATTTTTAATTTTATATTATTATTTTTAGTTAAATTTTTTTCATTTTAATTATTTAGTTAAATTTAATGTTAATATGTTTTCTATTTTTAATATTTGTAAACAATTATCACCATGTGTGTGTGTGTGTGTGTCCGTGTGTATGTGTGTGCATTTTTTTATATTTATTTTTAATTTAGATAGATAGATTAATTCGCGATATTCGACCAGGTTTTTATAGTTTTATTATATAATTATGTTTTTCTTTTTTATTATGATTAAAAAAATAATAAAAAATAATGAAATAAAATTTTAAATTTAATATAATAATAAAAAAAGAAAATTAAAATAAAATAAAATCTTTAATTTTTATAAACTATTTCACTCATATTTTTTGATATTATTTTTCAATTTTTCTAATTAAATGTTCTATTTTGTGCTAAACTCGCAAATCAAATAGAAAAGTAACACGTGAATTTTGTAATAAGAAAATTTAACTAAACCGATGGTTTTACACAAAATGAAAGCAATCAATAAATATTTTAAATTGATATGGAAAAAATATTTGAAAATTATTGTGTTAACGACGACGAATTCTTAAATTGATTTTTATCTTTAAAGAATTTAACTAATTATTGAATATAAAACATAAAAATAAAAAAATTAGTTAATTTTTAATATAAATATGGAAAAAAAATTTCGATTTTTTATTAAATAACATTTAAACACGCTTTTATAGTCCTAAAAGTGTAGTTTTTATTCGGCAATGGGTTAATCCAATGAAAAATTCGATAAAATGATGTGTGCACATACAAATAAAAAATTATAATGTAAATATATATTTTATTAAAAATAATAATTCAAAAATCAAAAATAATATGGTTAAAAAAAAAAAAAATTAAAAATTAATAAAATCCATAATTAATAACATTAATTTTTGTTTGATTATATATTGTTTTTTTGTATTTTTTTTAATATATTTTTAAACTTTTTTTTTTTTATTTTAAATATAATAGTAATAAAAAATATCTCTAAATATTTCACTAAAATATAGTTACTAAAGTACCCCCAATTTTTTTTTTTTTTATTTACTTAATCGTAATTGTTTTTTTTTTTTTCAATATTTTATAATATTATAAAAATCTAATAATTTCGATTTAATTAACAAAAAAAAAAAAAAAAAGAAAATGAAAAAACAATAAATAAAAATATTATAATAACAAATACCACCAATTTTGTTGTTGTTGTTGTTGTTAATTATAAATAATTTAAAAATAATATTATGTGCTAATTTGGTTTTTTTTTTCATACTCGCTTATCCATTGAAATGCGATATCGATGATGAATGATTGATTGATTGATTGATTGATTGATGATGATGCGGTGATGTTATTTTTTTTTTTTAAATTTATTTATTTTTGGTTTATTTGAGGTCAAAATGTGATTCGGTATCCCAATCAATAGCACCAACAGCACCACAGTCACATTCATCTATGCCTAAACATACGGGGCACTCTAGTTCACTGTCTTGTCAGTATAGCCATGTAACAGGTACCCATTGTGCACTTGAATGTACTTTATCAATTGCATTTTCCAATGTGGCTATAGTTTCACTAATATCATTATTAACAATTGTTAAATCAAAAAAGTGTCCATATGCTTGACGCAACATATCCGATTCTTTAGCCAAACGTTCTAGGCTACCATCGTACTGAAGAAATCGAAAAACATAAAAAAGAGAAGAAAATTTTATTTATTATTATTTTTTTTTTTTAAATATAACTTTCAATTTATGGAAGTTTCTGTACAATATTTACATCAGCTATATTATTCAATGATGGTGCCGCAATAAATACAACATATGGTGTAAATTCAGCTGTTCGTAAAATTTTTAACGCTTGTGGTTCTACATCTAATATTGCCATTTTTCCTTCATTGTGAATACGACGAATTGTTTCTAATTTTGTTCCATACATTGCATCATCGTGGGTACCTTTAAAATAATTAATTATTTATTTATTAGTTTAGAAATTATTTGTTAATGTTTGAGCAATTGGAATTATTTTGTTGCTTTTAAAATTAATAACATGATAAACACAATTTCTTGCATTTGAATAAAATTGGGTACGGAGGGTTAGACTAAGATCTAAGAATTGCGTTGTAATATAAATAATAATAATAAAAATAATACTTAAATTATTTAAATTACCATATTCTAAATATTGATTTGCAGCAATATCGGCCATCATATCATCATGTGAAACAAAATAATAACTTCGACCATTTTCTTCATCAGGTCGTGGTGGTCTAGTTGTATCTATATCGCATAAATAAAAAAAAAAAATTAAATGTAATTAAACAAAAATAAATTTTAATTAAAATAAATTCAATTTTTTTGTTATAATAAAAGCCATTATTTACGTGGAATGGGATAAGCGTATTTGTCTGGATATTTCGCAATTAATGTATTTTTGATATGACGTCGTCCAACACCGTGAGCACCTAGTAATACAAGTGTTTTTCTTTGGAATGATAAATCACCGACTATAAATTAGTAGTAAAAATCAAAAATTGAAAATAATATAATTCAAAAAAATTAAAATATTAAATTAACAAAAAAAAAATAAACAATTACGTGGAACTTTTAAAACTTCTTCATAAGTAACTAAATCCAAATTATCAAAAACAGCATTGTGTTTGGCTAAATATTTATCACGACATTGTTTCTTTTTTCGACCAAAAATTGAGCAATTAACTGTGTGAAATGATAAAAGAATAAAATAAAAATTGAAAATTAAAATTAATTAACTAATTATTTATTTTAGAAATGGAATATAATATATTAGAGATAGTTTTTGATTGTAATATAAAATATTAAATGTAAAATATATAATTATAAGCCAAGCATGCAAGAGCGCACAGTTCTCATATGGTATATAGATGCATACAATAGATATAGCAATGTGCTCACTGCCTACAAACAATGCACATGCCAAACACTATATACTGAAAATAAATATGTAAATATTTAACAATTAAGCTTATTTTCAAATATACAATACAAGGTGATTTTGAGTTAGAGTAGAGTAGAATCAAATGTTTTATTCTACAATAGTATAAAATGTTGTAGACAATTCAATTTTTATTTATATAATGATGTCGAGTTCCACACTCATCGATGTCCTTTCATAATAGTCCTCTACTAACTCACAATCATCCCAAATATATGTGCTATATACTATAATAAAATATAATTATTTGCATTAAAATAAACCAATCAAAAAATAAAATGTTTATGATGAAATTATTAAAATGCTTTTTTCACATATATAGTTTATATGCACTTCATATATATAGATAGATTAATAATAATATTAATTAATATTATGATATACTTTAATGTGACACATTAACAGAAATAAGCTAATTATTTTAGCTATATGATAGACACTATATATTATGAATTATTGTAAAGTTATATTGAATTTGACAAAAATTACACAAAATCGAACTAAAATCTGTAGTCTGATCCGATATAGTTTATATTTTTATTATAGACTTAATCGAGTATAGGACAGTATGCGAATTTGTTCTATTCACGCAACATTACACTTTCATTCATTTTTGCGAACATTGGTTTTACCTGTATGGATAATTATTGTATATATATAGCATTTTATATATTGCACCTACACGGTCACCGTATCTGAAAGAGGTAATGTCATGGAATGACTAAAACAGATATTAAATATAATAATAAGCAGAAATCCTATCCGAACAATGAAATTGACTCACGTATTTTTGAAACCAAATTATATACACAGTTTTAGTATATATTTTTGAAAATCCATTATTTCTGCTAATGAATATGTTTGAGAATACCTTGAACATTTGAACACAATATAGATTACAATTTGTAATTGTGTGGGTGATTATTTTTTCTGAAAATCATGCATTTTATCATATATAATTTTATGGTGTACTGTGTACAAACATTTGATTAAAAAGATGTTGGATGGTAGGTCAGCAGAAAAATATCGATATGAAAATATCGCAGAAAAGACTAAAATATGCATTAATATAAAGAATGAATGTTTAATTATAGGTAATGAATTGTTTTTTTTAACCAATATAATTACATTTTTACGGATTATGAGAAAAACCCACTTGACTGTTACATTGTGTACACCTAATTTTAGTTCGCTATAAAAGAATATGATTAAATTCTTAAGAGAATATTAATTTTTTTATATACAGAAATTCTTGTTAAAAAATTCAATCTATATTTAATTGCATTAAATTTTCAACAAATTTTATAAGTAAATACAAGTGTAACTGCGAGTATTACATTATAAATGTTCATTGCCCTATATTATCGAAAGATATTGTAATTTGAATGTATGTTCAAGAAGAACACTTCCCTTTTTATTATATATTTTATAAGTACGAATTTATATTACAGATTATAAATACAGAAAAAATGATTTTATAAATTTAAAAAGGAAAAAAAAAAAAATGGAATGTTGATTTTTCATTTGATTTTCATTTAAAAATTTTCTACATCAGAACATTCTTATTTTCTTGTAATAAATAAATATAATTCAGTATTTTTTTTTTCTTTGTTATTTTATCTAAAAAGATTTCCTTATACTCAAATTTAATGACGAACACAAAAACATTTCTAAATCTTAAATGTTCGAATATGTATTAAAAATTTAACACTTTCGTGTTCATATGTCGCAACCATATTATTGTATAATAACCAACCAATATATGGGAATAATTTGGGTACAGAAATTTAATTTCGGCAATACTTTTCTATTTATGATTAAACGTTAATAAACTTTTGTGACATCATATTACAATTTTTGCAATATGTGCATGTTTGGAAAAAGTGTAAAAATTAAATAACTTCTAAATTTGGAAAAGAAAGGGTTAAATTTCATACATGATATATTATACACCATCTGTCTCAAGAATAACCTAAATAATATATGGATATGGTAATGTCGTCTATATAGCTGCTGATCGATTTATGAATTGTGAATCATTAAAAGTTTCATGAAATTTCTACATATAAGCCAAAATGCAACTCATTAAGTAGAGAGTTAATAGTTTCTGTGAGTCGTTAAAAAATTGCATAAGGGAAAATTAATCGACATTAAATTTTGTTTTAAGTAAACATGCTACCGAAACAACACACGAAACAATACACTTAATCTATGCAATTATAAGTGACATGATGGAAAACGTTCAGGCGGAACATCAACGCTGAAAAGCGAAGCCATCAAGTGCTGAAATGCAGTCGCTTAACATAAAAATCGATATAATTCGGTTGAGATAGAGTATTAAAATTATTTTTGTAAAGTTAAATTATTTGTTTGCTTTTTTCCTCTAATCGATTTCGATTATTTTTAGGACCGAGTGTGTATTATACGACGAGAAATATTTTTAACTTCTTTCAATAATTGTAAAATAAAACCACTTGTATTTGCTATATATTGTAAAGTGTATAAATGCAATATAAATATATATGTATTATGTATGTACTCGTATACAAACACATACACATACATTTGTGGTATAATTTTCTACCCCTAATATTAAACAAATAATTCTTTGAAAAAATTCAAAATGAAAATTACCTTTATAAGAAATATCATACGTACGAGTATATAACATAAAAGTTTCATTAAAAACAATGCGTTTCATGTTTCGTATTTTATATAGAAAATTATTACACAACATTATAAAAACTTCTATTGACACTGGGTTTATTTTTGGGATTTCATTTCGTATATAATTTCGTCAATGTTTACTTTACAGAAATATAGAAAATGAGAAATATTTTTTATTTATATGTGATTGTCAAAGGGTTTTATGATCACGTATTTATAAGCAAAATATTACGCTATTAATATTAGATATCAACGAAGTGTATATACTTAAAATATCTAGCATGTCGGCTATATCATTACATGTATAACTTCACTTGATTGTCGAAGAAATTGAGCATCATTGTTAGTGCGAGGTAGTATTTTGAAGGACGAGTTTGTGCTTCAGCTACAAGTCTATTTTTTGGGGTGTGGATTGGTTTTTCAGGTGTACGAGTTATGAGTTGCGAGTTTGGTTTCAGATATGCAATAAGGTTTTTCGCATCCGAATTGATTCATGCTTAGCACTTTAACCATTTCAATGAAAGTCAATTACAAATAAAAACTGTTGAATATTATTCTCCTATTAAAAGTGCTAAGTTTTGTGATATTGAAATGTCACAATTGCAACTCATGAATATATTTCATTTTCATATTCATTCACATTTCCTATATTAAAGAACAACATCGGTCAAATTCAAAAACGTATAAATCCATACGATATAAACATATACATATAACATACATAACATAAAAATATATATCATTTACTTATACATTACAACTATACATAATTTATTTTTCATATGTTTATACGTAAATAGTTCTCCGATAACACGCCGATAACAATTTCAATAAAAATTTAAGAACGATTTTATTGCTATATAGGGGCAAGGCCTAAAATAAAATAAAATGAATTGTACTATTGTGATCATCCCATACGCAATAAGATCGAATACTTTATAAAATCGACAGTTTCTGCGTAATAAAATAAACACACAATAACTTTCAAAATACAATACCATCGACACACAATAATCTCGACAAGATATTACTTCGACACAAATCATTCACGCAATAGTTTATGTGTTATATGCATTCGAATTTGACATATGTTGGCGTTATGGACCATATCGTTTATATGGTGTCTGAACTATTATAATTATATGTAATTGTTAATATATATATAGAAAATATTATGTGTCGAAGTAATATCTTGTCGAGATTATTGTGTGTCGATGTTATTGTATGTCGAAGTAATTGTGTGCGACTATATGCGTGTCGATCTTATATACTATTTGATCTTATAGTTTTAGGGTCTATGAGGTTTTTCATCGGTAGTGTATGCGCTATTTTTTTATTTTACTTAAATACAATATATATTTGACTTTCATTTTCACATGAATATTTTCACAATGTATACGACTATACAAACTCTGTCCAGAAAATAATCACAATCGATCGAAAGAAAAAAGCAAAAAATGAATTTATTTTTACAAACAATAATTTATTTATTCGAAATAGTCTGCCTCATCTGTGGAATACATCGATATGCATGTTCAACACTGTTCAATATAATTCAATTCAACATCATGTCGCATGTAAAATAGTTAAATCGCATGAATAAGGCGCATATGGAATCAAATAAATTGATTCTTAATAAAAAAAAAAAAAAATATAAACAGTGATAATTGCCTGGTTCTCTATATTCAGGACGAACACGAAGAAGACGGCTTAGCAAACGTTTCAATACATCAATGTATAATACAAAACATTACCCGCATTGCACTACTTGTAACAAATTCTTTACAATATACTTTTGGAATTGTAAAATCAAACAAGCATTATTGACTATTTACAAAAATTATTAAGTCAATTCGTTGCATAATTTTGTAATTACTAAATTTTTGTGTAACAAACTTTAAATTCACATTTCGTAGGTCAATTTTATCAGTTGAAATTTCATGAATTGTTATTTTTGGTGTATACCAAATTTCATGTCCATGTATATTAAACTTTTCTTACTAACTTTTACGAAATTAAACATTTTTTGAATGATATTATCGAACAATAATAGTTGTTAATGATTTACCATTGGAGGTTCATCATCATCAACATCTTCTCTGTCGTCTTTGTATCGTTGATGTTACACACATTATCACTATAAGCAAAACAAAATTTATTGCAGATTCTTTGTTCTTCATACATTTTTACGACCAACGCACAAAAACTGTACTTTCACTTAATTCGTTGTATTTAGATTTACGCTGAAGGAATGGTAAAGAAATTTTTACAGTTTGCTAAAGTCGGTTCACAAGACATAAATCAATCTGCCGAAAATCATTCCAGTTATTTTTCGGACAAAGGATGCATATGCATAGAAATATTTTAGTATAGTAAAAACAATTTAAATAAACGGTCTATACGAAACACTCATATGTGGTTTGAATAAATCTATTTATTCTATTTATATGCAAAAAAAAATAAAAAATAAAAAAATATATATATAAAAATCCTTTTCATTCCTTCGCATCGTATGCTTCATTTGTCGTTTGTTGTTCTATCTCTATATACTATACAATATAATAGTAATACAATGTTATAAAATATAAAGGAAATGAATTCATTCGGTTGTTGCAATAAACTGTTAGGGTAACTTAAATATAAGAGCAAAACGAAAAAAAACAAACCGAAAAAAAGTGAAAGGATTTTTATGTGCTCTCTATTTTACTTTTATTTACATAAATTTGAATTTTAGTTTTTTGTTATAAATACATTTAAATATGGTATGTATATGTATTATTCTATTTATACAATGTACCGCAATGTGTATAAAAAGTACTTATAAATTGTATAAATTTTATATATGCACATTTAAATTCGTTTTATTTTATATTTCATACGATTTTTATTTATTTTAATCTTTATATAAAATATGTAAGTAGATAAATTCAAAGATGATTCCGGGATATATGCAATCAAGATAAGATAAAAAAAAAAAGCTTGTATGTATAATATGTTTTGTATGTTCACGAATTTATAGTTGGGGTTACCCCGCACATAAATAAAGTATAGTATAGTATAGTAGTAAGATTTGTTATCAATATAGATTATGTATAGAATTGAATAAATCTTAAAATTTATCTATATATATTTATTAGGTTAAACGCATAAACATTATATTTAAAATATAAATTTGTATATATTTTAGATAAATAACACCAACTAACAATCACATGCAAAATATTTATATGGCACGTAAACATTAATTAAATTACTCTGAAAATAATAACAGAAAAGAAAGCTTTTTTATATACAAAACGAAAAAAAAAATTGTTAAATTTAATTCTATTAAAAGCATTAAAAATAAAAAATAAAAATACTTTTAAGTTCATATTGAATGTTGTAAAATATATAAAATAATAAAATTGTAAATAAAAAATATAATAAAAGTTCTGAAAAAATCTATAATATTAAAATAAATCAAAATTAATCAAATATTATCTGATTATATAATATATGTATTTGTATATGTATATATAGATAATTTTGTTGATATACATATATACGATAATAATTTCTGATCTATACATATATACAATTATGTGCAACATTATTTTGTAATTGTTTTCCTATTTTCCATTATTTGTTTAATTATTTTTTTTTCTTTTTTTGTTTTGTTAACAAATTCAATACCTGCAGATCCATCACATCCTTCAGCATGAGCTGAACATCCAGGTCCAGCATCTCCTGATATATCATTATCATAAAAGATAATAGCAGCCATATACAATTAATACATAACAAAAACAAAATCAACACTTATAAAAAATAATAATAATAATAATAATAATAATAATAATAATAATAATAATAATGATATAACCACAACAATAATAACAATAACAACAACAACAACAACAACAACAACAACAACGACGTAAATAAATGAATACATAATATTAAAATAAATAATAAATGAAATAAAAATGATATGACAAATACAAAATAACAATGAGCAAATATTATTTTAAATGATTTATTTTTATTTATTATTTAATTGTAATTAAAAAAAATAATAATAATTTTTGCATTATTATTTAATGACATGAGGATGATTTAAATGTATTTATATTATTTATATGTCTTCTAATATGGCATTATGTTAAATTTTGTGGAAATGAAAATAAATGCAATTCAATTCGTATAATGTAACATAGACATTTTTCTCTTTATAATTACATTACATATTATTATGTAAATAATACAATTATTTTAATTTAGACAGGTACTAAAACTTTATACTATATGTTTTGAACTAAAATAATACATATATATATTCGTATACAGCGAAACCTATAGTATACTACGTAATCTCATGGGGTTACATATGATAGACGTTTACTTATGATATATATATATAGAGGTTCTTGCTCTAATCATAATATAATTAATTATTAAATCATGACTGATGTATGTTTGTTGTAACAATCGGTGTACAACTTTTTATGAGCAGCAGACTAGTGACGCACAATTTCTTAGACTTTGCATCCAGTTTTTTTTTAAATTTGTACCACAATTGAAGTAAATTAGCATGCGCGTTATATATATAGGACATTTATTACTAGTATCAGAATAACGTTCCAAGGACATTTAAAGGACATTTTCTGATGATAATTCTCGAAATAACATGTGATATCTTATTTAAGATGCAATTAAACCGAAAAATAAATGCAACAAAAAATTAAAGGATCAAAGACAATTCTACTCAAGAATATTTCTCAAAAATAAGTATCTATATGTCAATTGTCAAGTCTAGTATGTCAAACTACTACAAAAAATTATATGCATTTTCGGATTTAATAATACGGCACAGTTATCATATTAAACAATTTAGATTTCAAGTTGATATCGGATGAATGATAGTCGAGAAAATCCAATGGAAATATTTGAGAACTATGCAAGTACACAAAAATCTTTGGAACTTATGGCATTATACACTTCTGTTGAAAATTTCAAGATAATAGGATAAGTGGTCCTTTAATTATTCCTATGAAAATTGTCTGGTTCTATGAGAGGAGTGAGAAATAGGGAGGTTAGAAATATTTGCGAAAACCCGTTTCTAGATACACTTTTCAGAAACTTAAGTTCACGTTTTCAAGTTGATATAGTTTTAAAATTAATCTACACTCGAGTTATATTCAAATAATAATTTTTATAAATCTGTACTTCTCATGGATTTTCTTAAAATGCATAATTATTATCCTAAAGTATCCTAGAATAAGTGTAATAATACATCAGTTAACAAAAAATATTAATAACAAATATTCGTATGATAGATGCCTTTTCACATGACAGAATTACATTTTGTACTATATGTATGATAGCCGTGGTTCTGTTCATATGGTAGCAGTTTCGCTGTGTTAGTACACAACATCACACATAATAATAGTAGTTAGTATATTGTAAAGAGATTTATCAATGTCACAATGTTATCGTGTCGTAAATTTATAAGCATAAGGTGGTTTTTTTCTTTTTAAAAGAATTCTTGCGTACAACATTATAATACCAATAAAGTTTTTATCATTCAATATAAATTATTAATAAATTTATGTACATATTTTTTCGCTTTAATATTATTGCATTATAACTTTTATAATAAATCAAACACAGCGTAAACAAAATAGTATATTATTTAACAAAGTTTCATTTCAATCGAAAACAAACTTAGAGAATATTATATTTTATAATTATGCAGTTTATATAACGATGATCGCATTGCAATTGTAAAATAGAAAGTTGAGTCTACAAAAACACACTCATTTTTGTAGACTCAACTTTCTATTTTATGTGAAATCACATGTACCTGAGCTAATGTAAATAAATATGATAGTAGAAAAACATATTCAAGAGTAATCGCAACCTTTTACAATCCCTAACGCAGCAGATGAAAAACCATATAAAACTAAATAATTGCGTTCAATTGCACTAGTTAAATTTTGTGTTAACATTAAGTCAACATTTGTAGATATAACCCACTGCAATTTAGAAACCATTGTAAAAATCACCCAAAATCAACATTTCAGCCTCGTCAACAAACAATAATAGTAATACTTGCAGCAAATTCTTTGTAAATATAAATTTATGATAAAATTATAAGTTGTAACTATTTAATCACGGTTATAAATTTAACAAGCATACGCATGAACGGCGGGATGAAGTAATTTTAAAATGCACTTAGGTTTGGAATAATAGTATTTTATTCATATATAACAAACTACACAAGTTATATGAACCGATTATATTATATATAGTGCTATTTCTATTAATGTGTTTACACGATTGGAACACTATTGTATGGACTACACAAAGCTATATAATTTATACCCAAAAACCGAACCATTTATATGTTATTTATACGATGTAGAAATTTCGTATACGCGCACAATAATTATTTATGCGGTATTGAAAGAATTTATATTTCATAAATTTCCATTTAAAATAAATAAATAATTTCAAAGGTTTCGATTACAATTTCTACACAATCTTACAATATGAATTAAAAGAAAACAAAATATAAAAATTGAATAAGATAAATTATTCATTTTGACTTATTGGCTTGGCTTCTTTTATTTTCTATTGCTAACATATAGGCATATAAAAAGACAATTTATTGAATTTATCATATAACGCGTACATAAATATTTTCTAAAAAAAATTCAAATACTGTTACATGTATATAGGAAATGAATAAATCTATATAAATATTTGAGGGTATATACCATATATTTCTTATTTACAATATGCTGAGGTAGACATTTATATAGACTTTTGTATATTTATTGTAATATCTATTTGAATAATTTCAACTCACACGTGGATATAATTTTACTATACACTATAATAACTTATATATAATTTCGGATGTATTACAATTATATTTTGTATATAACTCTAAGATAAGATAATAAATAAAGTGTATTGGATTCTTTTTGCCCAAAAACCTATTTATTTTAATATTTAATCGAAACACCAAATAAAAATGTTGAAAGAAAAAATTACTACAATATATGTGTATAAAACAGTGTTAACGGTATAAATATGAACAAACATTGAAGTTCCTATGTGAGGTTTACCGTTTAATTGTAAGAGACAAGCAACATTCACCGCACTTCTTCGAGCCCATGGTAAAAGTGTTTCGTTTCAAAAATAATTGATTATTTAAATAACTAGAATAGTTTTAAAGACATCAAATTTTAAAATTTGCACATAAACGTTTAAAATAAATATCTCAAAAAATGTTCCTGAAACCTATAATATTTAATTAATATTTCGCAATTACCTTCATCACTTGAAATGAAGTGCTTAATGATAATTTATAAATATTTGTGTAGTGAAGGTGATCCGATACAGTTTACTTGAACTTTTGTATTATGTTACAAATTCATATAGAGGTAAATTTTGTCATATTTAAATACATATATATTTAATTTTTCCAAGACTCATCACATGACACTTAAAAATTTGTCATACCACAGAACATCGCTGGATCGATGTCATTTATGTAGAAGAACTACGTTAAGTATAAATCCGAATAAATAAATAGTTTGACCAACAAGACTATAGCAATCATATATTATTTCTATTAATCTACGTGGTTAATCTGATCTCATATTACATGATAAATGACAAAAATTCCGAAGGTGAAGAAAAAATAAGATAAAAGCAAATGCACGCACTACATTGTATTAAATCAAAATTACAAAAATTCTGCAAATTGGTCGAAAAACTGCTCCCGAAAGTAAAAATTTTCTTGGAAATATTTTTAAAATCGATAATAAATTGCTTATTCTCTTATTTGTTTTTATCAAATTTTATACAGAAGAAATATTCACATATATGAGATAGTGCATGGGTGGGTTAATGATAATTTTGAGAAATTAAATGATTATAATAGTAAGTAAAATATTAAATAAGCTATAGATATAGACTTAACCATATAATTGTCACAAATTAAATATTTTTATTGTTGCAATAATGGAAGGATAGTTAATAAAATGTTAAGGAAAATATCATATTTTATTCAATTCAAAAAAATGAACTATAATTTTCAAATAATTTATCATTTTTATGAACTTAAATATAGATTAAAATATGAAAAAATGTAATTTAACTGAATATATGGTATGCTCAACAGGGTTAACTATACTATACATGTATTCAAACATATATATAACTGTTCAAAAACTAAACAATTAACCGAAATATTTGAGTCATATTATAATAAAAGTATATCCAAATTTCCTTTTAGAATCCAAAGATTAGAAAATATTATTTGCTGTATATATTCATTAGTTTTATTTTAGAAAACTGACATTAAAAATCACGATATCCTTCATATTACAACGCAAGCAGTGGTTGCGAATAAATTTAAAATATTGCAATTTTTCTAGTTTCTCTCTAAAACATCAAAAAAATATTAATACTGAATATTTTGATTGGTAAATTTGAAAAATTGATCGTATTGGGTTAGTGAATGTTTTTAAATAATAATCTATGTATAAAGATGCAATTATATTGATCATAATCATTTTTTGTCGTCTGCCTCTGAATACGTTCCAATGCTGTTTATGCTTTTTTTTTTATAGTTCTATGGTAAAAATTACGAAAGAATTTATATAGCAAATAAATTTTACTAAAAATCAATATCAAAATGTGAATAAAAAAAAAAACGATTTATATTTATAAAATATGAAAATATTATTATTTAAAATAAAATTTATTGTATATGATTTGATAAAAGAAAAATAATCTAATAAATTTTGATTTTTTTTTCATTCATTTTTATATGGTAATCTGATGATGGTAAAATATTTGATTTGGAATATGAATTTTTTTTGGTTTTTACAATATATTTGTGTTCAAAATTGTGTTCAAAAAATAAATGTAAATGACGGAGAACAGCAAAATAATTTTCATTGGAAAAAAATGCCTTGTCATTTATTTAAAACAGATATGAATAAAATAAAGAAAATATATATTTAACTATTTTGTACATTTGAATTTGTTATTTAATTAAAAATTAAAATATGTATATAAAAATAATGAGCAAATAAACAATAATATCATAAATGGATATAAAAAAAGTATAAATATTATTTAAAATTTTTATATTTTTTAGAATGAATCTATATATTACATAGATAATTTTTCTGCTATGGTCGTCGCGATTGACGTCGTCAGTTCAAAAAACATTAATGCTTAAGTAAACTTAAAATATACGGTGGTGACGATTAATTTTTATTATGTGACTTCAATTTCATCAGTAGTGTTATTTCTTAGTTACGATTGAGTATAAACACATTTAGGTTTGTGCATTAAATTTATTATAGAGTTTATTTGGGTCCAAAGTGTAAAATAAGTAAGAGCATATCCATAATTATTTTTGGGATTTTGGGGTTAATTAGAAATTAATCGATAATGTTGAATGTAATTTATATTGGGGTGCATTACATTTCATTATTATTATTTCGATTTTTTCGGTGCTTGTTTCAATTAATTATTTAAAATTGATAGGGTTTTGGTATAATTTTTGATTAATTTTTGAAGGCAACAAACCATAAATAATTGAGCTTGTATATAAAAAAAAAACTTTAACAAAATAATTAATAGCACTTTTTTCTCATTAACAGTGCTTCATTAAAACCCATTCTTGTTATATACATACGCCTAGCTTGACAATGACAATATATTTATAAAATGTTACATGACATATTTTTCTTTTAACACAATCATATTATCACCATTGTTGCTTCACGTACATATATATACTCATCGATATATATATATATAGTGTAAAATAATATACAGACACGTAATGCATATAATTTTTCATTACTTACATAATATACGTGCTGCTGTGCAATTCACTTATATATACATATATTTTTTTAGCAGTGTTTGTATATCAACTATTTTTTTCCTAAGTTATTTTTCCATTATAAAAATTACTTTTTTACATTAATCTGTTGTGTAAGTCTTATTTGTGTACAATTTTCAAATAATAATAAAAAAAAAAAACAGAAGAAGTTTGATGTATAAATGATTTGTTTAATGGAAAAATAATTTATGAAAGCTTTAGAATTTATATGCCACTGCTAAAATGATTTTTTTTATGTTATATAGATAAATTGCTTAAGTAATGAAAAATTATATATTTGAAATATAACAATTTTTTAATAATTTTTTTAATTTTTGATTACTTTTAATTACACAAAAATATAATTATTATATGGTAAAGTAAATTAAATTTTTGTTATATATGCAAAACATGCAAGTGAACACAATATATCAGTGCCAATATCAAATCACCCACTACTACTATATATATATATATATATAGGTGCATATGTACATGCCATAGCATAATTTAATACAGAAAAATATAATTTTATTATTAACAGATACTTTTGGGGGTGCATAAATAATAATGAAAACTGTTGAATGTAGATAAAATGCATCTAACAATTTATTAATTGAATTGACAATTGAATGTTTCAATTATAACATTTCTATATAGAGTACATGCCTATTCAATTTGATGTATATATAGAATAATAATTGTAGTATACGTAAAAATAAACATCGTTTAACTATTATTATATAATATTTTAAGTCATATAGTTTATAATTTAAAATTGAATAATTAATAGTTGTGGCTATTGTTTTACAGTAAAAAGTATACAGAGTTTTTTTTAAATGGTACCGCGTAAAAGTAGTATACATCCTTTGTTTAAAAAATAACCGAAATGATCGTGAGTATAAAATAGTCAATTATTTTCAACTGTAGTAAAACCATGTTGGTTAACATATACAAGGAGAATTTGTTAAAAGTGTTGCAACGGTTCAAGGATTTGCATTACCTTTGAGTGTATGAAATCGTTTACTAATACAGTAAGCCATATTCCCGATTTTGTTTTCCATGTGACTAATCTCTAATCTCTCTCTAACTTCATTTGGTGAAGAAAGGAAACCAGCTTAATAAAGAATAGATTTTTAGTCACCGAATATAGTTCGTTTATGAAATACAATATAAAAATATAGATACAAAAAATGGGATATTTTTGAAAATATGAAGTTAAGAATTACACAGAAACGTAAGAGATTAATTAATCGTATTTAATTTCGTAACTATTATAAATACTATGGTATTTAAATATTTATTATATTAATATGAATGTATTGTATAATATACTTGAATTTAAATATATACATAAATTTTTAATTTTCATATAAATAAATAACATTAAATTTATATGTTTTATGTTTTGTGTTATACCATATATAACCATTGTATTAGTGATAAAAATATAATATGATAATAAATAGATAAATTATTTATACATACATAAGCACATGAAAATTATGATAAGACATTGCTTTTTCATATAGAAATAATAATACTGTAATAATAATAATTGGTAAACTTTAAAATGAGATAGAGAGTATACATAATTTATATATAAACAAACAAATAATAATATAATTTAATGTTTTAAAATGTATATATTGTCGTAAAAGCACAACAAATAAAATAAAATTTATACATATATTAATACCATAAAAGTTTCAGAGCGCTGTGTTATCATCAATATACAATCTATATTTAATGAATGAGTTTTCTAAAGATGAATACATAAATAAATTGGACACGGACCGTTCGTTTTTACCATTACATTAAAATCATATCCTTTTTATATATACATATAATCTAATACAGAGTACTATAAATTATTAAATAAGAATTTTCCATAAAAGGTGCTATCATGAATTTGTATATTATGAACAAAATTAATAATTTAGTAATTTATAGTGACTATATATTATTAATTAATTTTAATATTCAATGTTTTGCGAAAATATATATGTTAATTAAAAACAAAAAAAAAAAAAAACGGGATGCTAATGATTAATGAAAAATTAATATTTATATGTTGCATGTAATATTACTCTATATATGAATTTCAATTAAATGGTATGTAATATATTTATATTAAACAGAAGAAAATTTTTTAATGCATCACATATATTCCACATATAGAAAATATTATCTATTTATATTCTATATATATTTTACATGAAAACGAATCAAATAACAAATAACAAATAATAATAATATAATAATATAACAATAAAAAATTATATGAACGATTATAATATAATAAAAAACCATAAAATACTTGCCTTGTTCTTTATTTGTTTTCTCAGATGATTGACATGCAATTCGCCATTCTTGTAAATCTGGTGAAGGAATTAAACCAGCTGAACCATTAGTTGTATCATGACGAGCTTGCCACCATTGTTGATCATCTTTACTAATAATCTGTGATATAATATGAAGAAAAAAAAAAAAACATTTTTTTTTAACATTTCATTTCAAATCTATTTATAAATAACAATCTATTTTATAAAACATATAATGGTAAAATACCTGTAAAATATCACCAGTACGAAATGATATACCAGCTTGAGCACATGGTATTAATTCATCATCCAGCGGATCATAATCAAATTGTGCACGTACGAAAATCTGTTCCACCAGTAATTGAAAAATATAATAATAATAATAATTGTGTTTATATTATTTTCATTTAGTTTATAAAATTTTCAATTTACATATTTTCCAATAAACGTTCTATTTTATATTATTTATAATAAAAAAAAATTATAGTGGATATGATGGCGAAATCATACATTTTTTTTTTATAGTTTAATAATAAAAATCTAAGGTACACATTATAATAATAGATAAAAATTTTTATGACAACGCAAAAATATAGCAAGAAATCAATAAACAAAAAAAAGAAACGAAGATTTCCACATTTATGACCGCATATTAAAACAATGAAAATATGGTTTTTTACGATAAAAGTTTAAAATATTAGATGATTGCATAATTTCGTACCCGATTTAAAATCCAACATCAAGTACAACCATAAAATATGAACAATTAATATGAGATAAGAATAGACAGAAACAGAAAATTATAAGTAAAATTTTTATCAACTTTGCATTGCATTATTCTTCATCATCGAAGTCACGTGATGTTTAATACACAATTTGAAATCGTGCAGAAGACGTAACAGAATCAAGCTAGGAGTTGTGAATTACCATTTTCAGAGTTCAGCAAGAAAATCTTTTTTTTTTTGCTATTTTTATTTGACTTAATTGTCATTCAGTAAAAAATTTTTATCGATCGCTATCGTTTATTTTTTGCGTAAAATTGTTATTTTCATCGCATTTTGTCTTTTTATTTCCAGAAAGGAAAAATAAACATCTTTTATATATATTATATTCGATAGTTTTGAAAGATGAACAATGTTAATGTCATCCATTTCAAATTAATCCTATTCGGATAGTCATAGCACAACACATATATCTTAGAACATGATATACAAACATGCATTGTAAAGTACGTGTACGTATATACAACAACTTGATTATATAACAAATTCAATTTATGGATTCATCATGCAATTAAACGAAATTCTTTTAACACATGCATTACCATTTTCTGATTTATTTTTGAAACGAATGATGACTGCGGTCGGTGATGGTAAACTGCAACCACATTTTAACAAGGGTTGTGTATATTATCAAATTATGTATATATATATTATATATTGGGATTACATATGAATAGCGAATATTTTGAAATTTTAGCCTGTTACCAAATGATCAAATTAGATGTGTACATTCAACAAATAAACTAAATGAACAATTTATTAATTCAAGAAAAGTGATCAGACATATATTTGATCAATCGTTACAGATTATTGGAGTCTGTTTTGGAAGTATTGTCCATTATTCTGATATTTTATACAATCAGATGAAGCGGATTAAGAACTAAAATATTGATGACGATGTCTAAACATATTTGATTCAGTTTTTTGATAATAAACCAGTTTTTTTTATGAACGTGAAATTATTATGATGTCAAAAGTTTATATAGATAAAAAAAAATGGACAATGCATTCAGTTAATTAGTTTTATGAAATAATGTTCTTTCATTTTCCTAACAAAATATGCAATTATTTTATACATCTCAAACCTTATATGTCGTTAGAACATTAACTATATGGAAATAACTGAAATTTATACAAAATTTGATTTGAAGAAAAAGTGCAATTCCGAAAATTAAAAAAATATCTAGCTTCTTTTAATTTATTTTAATTTTGCCTTATAGATCCGCTCATGTTCACATGTATATTGCATAACAATGATTTTTTTATATTCAATCAGATTATTTTTAAAAATAATGTAAAATGAGATAACTTGATTTGATATTCAAAATAGCAAATAAATAAAAATACTAATAAAATTTCCAAAAATAATAATAATAATATGCAAATTTCTAATTATTTTAAAATTAAAAAACTATTTAGGGTTATATAATTTATAAAATTACTTCAAAAATTATGTACGAAACACTTGAAATAACAATAGGTAAATATTCAATAATATACGTGCACGAACTGTTACAATTCCAAGTGTTTTTATAATACATTATTGGATAAAAAATTATTGTTTTTTTTATTGTTTGTGTTTTTTTGTATAATTTCAACTACAGAAAATATTATCTAACAACATAATTCATCTTAAAGTATCTAATAACTCCACGCATCTATAAAAATGTTCTTTTTAATATAAGTGGTTAATATATCATCACATACAATATATAGTCGAGGTGTACTATAGCACTTTATAAGTACATATATATATAGTGTATAGGAGTTAATAGGCATACATTATGAAGTGATTATATAAAAAATATTTATTCAAAGAAAATACTTACTAGAACTGGAGCAGGTCTAATCCTAAATAGCTGCACGTTTGTTTTGTTTTTTTTTTATTTATTGTGAAATAAAATAAAAATATTCTCAGAATTATATTATCAAAATTCTATTTCTACAAGTTATTATGTAAATATATGATAAAGTTAAACGTTTACGCGGTTTGGCATGCGGTAAGTACATATTTCTCTCATTTATAAAAAAATAATGGAGTATTGCGATATAAAACTGCTGTCTGAAGAATGTTATGAAAATTTACATTCTTGATTCATCCTATTTGAATTAAGTAAAGGCTGAAGTAACGCTTTATAGTTTACTACGAGTGTGTAATAATATTTACAATAATAATATTACACACGCTTTACATTGCTAAAATCTCCTCTTTAATTACCCCATTATAGTTACTATAAAACATTTTTCCATATAGTAAATTGGTCTTTATTATTGGTAAAGCTTTTCGCATCGTGTTGCTACTGAGCAAATATTATAATTGTTGAAATTTTTTTGTAAATACAATGAGCTATTATTTAGCATCGATAGCAGTGTAATAATATTTATATTATTGATATAAAAACCATATAGATAAAATTCGTAATAGAGAACGTGTCTTCTATATCTTTCCATAAATACATATTGCGGTCCAACAAAATCATAAACATGATTTGGGTTATATATGTTCTGTTTCACTGAAAGGTGTTCAATTTTTTGTGTGTTTGTTTATTTTTCAATATGTCAAATATGTATATATTAAATCAATCAAATGACTGAATCAACTAATATATGCATGAAAAAAAATATATCGACGAGAATCATCGTTTAAATTATATTAAATGGGTTCATCGACATCTGTCAATCTATAAACATATGGGGTCAAAAAATAAATCCTATATATGGTCTCTACTTTAAGGTATATTCTCACTATGATAAAAACGTATAAATATTTCATTTTTGGGATACTTATACAGAATTTTAAACCAAAAATTTATTTAATATTTAAAAATTAATTATAGCAATTTACCTCACACGGTGGTGGTGCACATCTAAATGAAGGAACTATTTTAAAGGTAACAGAACCTCGAGCATCTCTCTGTAAATATATACAAATGTTATTTATTAATAAATAAATATATTAATCTTATAAAATATTAAATTTAATCACATTAACATATATACATTTTTATAATACAAAGATAATCACACATAAAATACGTAGTTTAATAATATACATTTTATAAAATGATAAAGTTTTGATAAAATAATTTTTTTTTAATTAAAATAAGATGTTATACCTAACCTATATAGGTTTATTATATCCTTTTATATACATAGACGCATAATACTATTCTATTAATAAAAAGAGTTCATCGAGTCAAAGATGTACAATAATAATATATATATTTTATTTATACACACCTACACTAATGTTTATTATACATATATTATAATATTATTATATATTTTGTAAATGTACCTTTTCTAAATCCATTGAGAATGAAAATCTTCTTTTTATTTAAAAAATAACAAAAAAAGAAGGAAATAAAGAAAATGTATTTTTGAAACTTATTATAAGTTTCATTGAAATAACGACCATTATGAATCTTTTATATCCTCATTTATAACATATTTATTATTGGTTATACAAATATGAATCTGTGCTCTTATCAATAGATGTCGTTTTAATCCTGCTATACAAGTCTTATTACATGATTTTATTGCAAAGAATAGTTCCACAGAAACGTATCGAATGTTTGTAGAAATTAAAGGTGAGCATGCTTCCTCCATTGATTAAAACAACTTGTAAAAATGGTAACGGCATTAGAAAAATAACAACTTTAACACAGAGGAAAAAGGGCATAGAAAACCACAAAAAAAAATTTAAGATACGAATTGTAAGTTGAAACCGTTTGAAACTATTACTGACGATGTGTACAGAATATGGGAGAGTAGACAGAAAAATTAATTTTTTCAACATGTCAATGTCAGACGAAATGTTGCTGGTTAAAAACTATTTAAAACTAAGTAGTGTATTCACCAAACATTGCCCTTTTAGATTATACCATTTGTTACAATCTATGTATAGTCAAATATTTATATGCAACACAGATGGCTTCTTACGAAAGTAAGACTACACTTCTACAGAGACAGAATTCGTAAATTGTCTAAAAGATGGGTAAAATCGTGTATAGCTTCAAATTGAGCATATTTTGAATAAATTTGTATTTTATTGTATAAACAACAGTTCATCTTTTATTTATCCAAAATTATTTCGGATTCGGATTCTTATTTGTATACCCAATAAATAATACAAAAATATATATATATTTTAATCTTTTTACACACGTATCCTATATGTATTAGTATCATCATTTTAAATTTTACGTCTTGTATATAAAATAAGAGTAGCGGTCATATTGTCCACTATACACAATATATTCGGTTTTCTATATAATATTATATGTTATCTGAAATTGGAATTTAATACTGAATGACAGAATATTTCTGATAGGACCGTATAAAAATATATAAGTATATTGTTATATACGCATTTAAAGATAAGATTAAGATATAAGAGTATTCACTGTAGTCATTATCTGTGTTACTAATTATTTGTTTAATTGTGTTATCCGCAAGATAGTTTTTTAGTCATTGTCATTTCATTAACGTTGATATTTTTTTTGACGTTTAATGATGGTTCAGCATAAACACGACCACACCCAAGTAAACTTCTAAAAGTACTAACTAAGGTAAAGGTAAATTATCGAACTGTTATCTGAGAGTATAAGGACAAAATTAAAAAAGTAACACAATCACGAAAAATTGTCTATATTTATATTCGTATACCCAGTTACCTAAAAAATGTTCATATATGTATTATTATATAATATATAAGCGTAAATTTAATATAGAATGGTTATGTACTAATTAGAAGTATTAATTGTTCAAATTAATTCCCGGAATTCGACAACAAGTGTCAGCAATTGCGTCCGTGAGTTTTAGTATCTCAATGACACAAATATAATATTTTTAATAATATTCGATAGATTACAAAATCATTGAAAAAAATAGCAAATACGCAGTTTTTAGTTGCCTACCTTTTTTTTCACAGAAAACTTATGCTGATGATAGTTATCGTTTACTTGTGGAAACTTTATAGTGAAGATGTACTATCAAAAATTAATGAAAATTACCAAAAATTATTGTTTTTTTAGGATCATCAATCTCTTTGCAGAAAAATGGGCGAGGGCCATTAAAAATGAGGTTGGTATTTTGCATAATTATTTTTTCGATTATATTTAATTTAAATTTCTTTAAATAACGCATTCATTTTCAAGAAAATATTCCGGAAATTATTTTGCACAACTAATAAAATACTAAATTATTTAAGCAGATAAATAAATATATGAATTTGTATGAAATTAATTTGATTGTATTTGACTCTGTAATCCTATATTAACTCGTATTATATACCGATGTATAATAAATATTATTTCAAATTAAATTTTAATTACTACAAAATAATCAATATACTATTTCCAATTAAGTTAGAAGATGATTTATGATATTTGATATATATATTTTCGTAAATTTTTGGCTTCATATAATACGCTATACATATATAGGTAGTTATGATAATTTCAATTTAAAAACACGTTTTTAACAGTTGGATTAATATTGACAAAAACATATTTTTGTTCATAAAGTTATTTACAAATGTTGGATAACATTAATATATCCGTTAGAGAGGAATTTCATAAATATGTTTTGGACACTGTAAAGAAAGTTCGTTTACAATTTCTTGTAATTTCTTATTTATTTATAATTATTTATTATTATTATTACTATATGGACATTTAAACGCTATTGTATTTCATGTATTTAATTGTCATATAAATTGAGTGTATATTCTTATATGTGGTACGGTCATTGAAATGGAATTTTTAAAATTCATATAATTGCACATATAAATTATTGAGTTGAATATTTGAAAATGTAACGCCTATGTATAGGTAATAAAATTAATTTTGTAATAAAAAGAAAGTTATAATGACATTAATGAAAACCACATTTTCCAGTTTTTCCAAACAGTCGTACATAATATATATAATATGTATCCATACATAGGTACAAGAATGTGGTATTTAAATAACTGATTACAATATATACACTTTTATATTATACGTAATAAACGCACAAACACTTGCATAAAAAGTATTATAAAATATAAAATATTAAGGAAAAATAGAGTTTGGCAAAAGTTTATTTAATTTAATTTAATTAATTAGTGTTCTCATAAATTTCATTGTAATGTATTTCAAGTACATATGTAATATATATATGAAATTTTAAATTTCATTTCGAAGACATTGCGATATTCATATAATAGTAGTATGTACATATGGTTGAATATAGATACATTTGCATAATTAATATTATTATAATGATAATACTATATACATAAATTGAAGTATTTATAAGTAATTTCTGGAATAGTAAAATATTTTTAGAATAAAAAATTATGCTAATTTTAATAAAATTATTATATGTATATGAGATGTGTGTGAGTAGTTATTTTGAAATAAAAATATTATTTTCATATTAATTATTTGAATAATTTAATTATACAACAACATGTATTTTTTAATATTATTACATTATTTAATCTTCCAAAAATTGTATAGGATAAGATGAAATTTAAAATAAATTACAATATGAATATAAATGAAATTTACCATCGTATTGCGCTATCATCATAAAAAGAAATATTCATAGACAATTATTTCTTTGATAGAATTTGGGATAGAAAATTTCTCCCCGAAAATATAATAAAATATTACTTATATCATAATCATAAATAACAAAATTAATTCTAAAACAAACCACCACCTCCACAAAAAGACACATTCAAAAAGATTAGATTAAAAACTCTTTTGAGAATAATTGCGATGCTATAAAAATTTTGTGGAAATTCTTGGGTCGAATATGAATTTTATATTTCATTATATATTCGTGACAGTGTATATATGTACATTGTAAGTTTATGTTTATGCTATCAGTTATCTATACGAGACTATAAAAATTTAATATTTATTAGTAAACTTGGTACATTTACAGATTATTTAATTAAAGCATCGAATGTGAATGAAATTAATAATTTTTGAAATAGAAACAATTTTAATATAGGAAAAGTTGAACCAATCTATATAATTTTAAATATTCATTTAGAAACAAATACAATCCAAATCCATATATTTATTTAACTTATGAGCAATATTAAATTTAGCTTTGCAGAATGAGAATAAATATGTTTACGTACTTGCAGTAAAATACGTAAACAGTTCCATAAATTGCCTATATTGCGGGTGCGAATTAATATAATAATCTTTTTATAACAGATAACGGTGTTCCATTTTTTTGTACAACGAGGAATAGTAAAATTTTACCGTTTTGAAGTACACATTATAACGTAAAACATTAAGTATTTCACATCCACCATTTCACATGTGAACAACATATTATTTTGCATGTAGAAAATGTAGTGTTTTGTACCAGAAAAACGTGATTTGTGAGGAAGTTTGTTGATATTGTTCCATTTCAAGAAAAACATAGTGGTAGAAGTTATCGAACGCTTATAGTGAATATACTTTATAGGAAATAAGTAGTGGTTATTTGGATATTTTAGTATTTGGTGGACCAGAAAGGATTTGTATATTATGTCTTTTGAAATAGCAATAAAATGTCAATATTAAACTCTACTATAAAAAACTAATCAATTTAAAGTGATATTATCACAAAAAGAAAAGCAATGGGTACGAAAGAAGAAGATTGAAGTCATCCTACCTACATCCATTGTTCTACCAACACAGACAAAAATTTAAATGTCTGGTATATTGTTGAATAGCTACAACATAGCAAATAATTCAAATCTTAATTGCGGTTAAAATACAACAACATTTTTTTTTTAATAGTATACCTGAATCACAATATCTGTCGCGTATATAAATTTGATAAGAAGTCACGAATAACTAACTCTAAATGTAATATAGTGAAACATAAATAATATATATGATTAATGCATATATGTAAATTTATATCCGGAAACAACTATTTATTAGGAATAACATCTGATTCGTTTGACAATATACATAAGATATATAATCTCACATATTGTTTCATATAATATATAAATAAATTATTTATATTAAAGATTATCACAAAAATGGTCGTCGCATTGGATGTTTGTGCCTTTAACCATTTTAACTTTTCATATTATATATAGATACAATATATGGTATCGTGTGTATATATGACCATCATTTAATATAATAAAACGTCTTCCATTTCATATATCGTTAATTTAATGAGGTATATATATAATATTGTACAAAAAATAAAAAAAAGTCGAATGTCCTAATCTACAATAACACCACAAAAAAACAAAATAGACACCAGAAAAGAAATATTTTATGTTCATATGTTTATTGGCTTTGGCGTATCTGTATTTATTTTGTATAATATAATATATAGAGTATATAGTTCGTTATATATAAATATATTGAAATCGCTTTGACGCGTACAATGATACAATAAATCTGCTGATGCTGAATCAACTCTCATATATATTTATAATTTATATATATATAACAAATACATACACAATACATATATAAAATATATTTTATTATGTATAAAGTCTCAGTTTATAAATAGCTGTTCATTTTTCATTATTATTTTAGTTTTTTGCATTATTCGGTTTTTCCGGTTTTACTTTATATTTATATTTATACAGAAAATTTTCATAACAAAAATAATAATTTTTTTCTAACGTTATTCATTTTATATAAATTGTATTATATGAATATTAGTTTTTCTAAATGGTTGTTGGTGGTAAATAAACTTTTCGTATATCATTAACAATTCGTATAAATACATACATATAAACTATGGTATATATTAAAATAAACAAAACTTAACTAACTCTAACTAATATATATATTATAATATACAATATGTATTTATATATATGAATGTACGTGCGGGGTACGTGTGGATGGTATGTACTTAAATATATTAAAAAATTTCAGTTCATCCATTATATGCTAAAAGCTCGTACACAAAACTTTAATTCACATGTAATTTAATTATGAATACAATGCTTTTTTATGATGGAGAACAAAAAATTTGCATTATTATTTGATTTTATATATATGGTACATATACGGAGTAGAACTACATCAACATTTTATATTAAAAATAATATGTAAAAATAATAAATAGTCACAAATTGTAAATTTAAAATTGAAATATTTATAATTTAATAATTTTCGCTGGTATAACAATTGCATTAAAAAATTCAATTTTATGAATATTCATTATGTGTATTGCTTTTATAACAATTATTAATTTCAGTGGATGATTTTACTATATATAGCCATATATTCTAAATAGTTCGTTTTCGATATTATATTAAATTATTTAGAATTTTCGAAAATGTTATATTCACGTCGTATAAAAACAATAATTAAATAAGTTAAAGCTGAATAGCAAGTGCAGGTTTTGCAAAACTGCAAAATATTTCTTCAAAAATTGTGGAGCATTTTACGGTAACACTATATAAATTACTGTTGTGAAAAATCGTTAATTGAATTATTTTTCCTTCACATAATGTGTTTTAAAAAGAATCTATTTGCCATATTAATATTAAAGCTAAAATTTTCGATAAGGGTAATTGCCATAAATATATGTATTGAAAAGCTCTGTGCATATAGAACGGTTAAAAAACATTGTGAACAAGTATCAACACCCATCGCTACAAGAAATCAAAAAAGTGTTTGTTGGATGATGAATTATAGAGATTTGAAAAAGTGTAGCATTGGATTGACATTTTACAAAGAGTTCTGCAAACGATGATATTCTGAAGGTGAAGAATACGCATGTATACGACTGTAATACAAAAGTCAAAATGAAATGTCGCTATGATAAAAACCGTTACAAATGGACTATACAGAACAAAGGTTTCGAGAAAATTATTGGGTATAAGGGTATAAGTTAACCATAAGTTCTTACTATTTTACTAGATATACGAACAGTTTTCCTTTTTCTACTGAAAGCAGAATTCAAATCGTTGTTTGTGTCTATATAACCAATTTATTCAAAGGCGCGTGCTGGTTGAAAAACTATAGATCTAAAATCCCTTACACAACATGTAAAATACCCAATTTCAATAATAGTGTGGAGCGTAATCTATTCCAACCATCAGCGGATCAAATGAGTTCTTCGTGTTTCTGTGATGTTGAAATATTATACAAAACTTGATTTGTTTTGTAAATTAACCTAACAACGAAATAATCGAACACAGAGTTAGCACATAATAAGTGTAAGATGATAGTCGCATTTTTGATATATATAGCACAAGTGCATATACGGCACAAGTGGGATAATCGAAAAACTACATTATCTATACAAAAGCTATATAGAAAAGCGAATATTTTATTTTTCTTATTGTATATAAATAATTCAAAATATTATAAGAATTAATAATACTCACCAACATTCTTTGCAATTGAACGACAGATTGATGTTGTACGGGTTGTCCATTTATTTCTCTAATTTCATCACCAACGTGTAATGTTGCTTGCCTATGTATCATACCACCATGCATTATTCTAGCTACAATACAACGTCCATCTTCTGTCATTTTTAATGTTATGCCCTGTTTATTTGTTATAAAAGTATTTATTTATATATAAATGTATTGAAAAAGTAAATAAATTGAAATTATATAGATATTTATACATAATATTAAAGTTATATTAAGGGAAACATTGACGTACACACACACACACACACACATATATTAAACAAATAATATTAAGAAAATCATCTATACATCGAACACACACCATCTTTTTCAGAAAATATATAAATTTTTGTCACATATGTGAATACAAAAAGATAAAGAAAATAGAAAAACTTTATTAATAATAACGCTTTTTTTTTGTGTGTGGAGAAAAAGAAGAATAAACGCATTTAGAAAATATTTTAAAACTAACTATTGAAATACACGTAACACTTTCAATATAACTATTATATATATGTAACACTACCAAAAATAAATGTAATATTAAATACATGTAATAAATGTTTATATAATAATAATAATGTATATAAAATAGACATACCATTGGTTCGTCTGTATTTTTTTGAAATTGAACTAAACGTACACGAGTCACATGTTGTAATTCACCATTATCGATTGCATCAATATCATCACCATTTAGAAATGGTGCTATTGGTGGTGGTGTAACACGTAATGCATCTTCACCATAAACTTCTCTTGCTACTACGTCATGAGTATGCAAAAGAGCCTGAAACGAAAATTAAATTGTTTATATATAACATTAATTATTGGCATAATATTGTTGAAAAATTTAATTAAATAATTCGCTACTTAATACACAATATATTTAAAATGGAATATTGCATACTGTATGTACTTAAGAACATGATAAATAAAGTAGTAAATTAAATTCAGTAGTATTTATATACTTTGTGTGTAAGTAAATATATATTTTTTTTTCACATATAGAGTATATTATTATGTTTTATACATTGATTGATATATTATTTTTCCATTACAGTACTTGTTATTACGTTCGCTTTAATTCACAATTTTAAATGAAAATAAATAATATTGGAATTAATATAATGCTATATTTTTCCAATATTAAGTATAATGTAAATTATTTATAATTGTATATACGTTACTATACAATGGTTATAGGCATACCACATCATATAGATATATTAGATAGAAATAAATAATATTATTTTAAAATTTTCAATTCTCATATTTTATGTATTATACAATATAAACATCGAATTAATTTTTTTTTTATAATTGAAAAGATGATAGATAAGATAAAAAGAAAATAGTAGGGAAATTGAATTTTGATAAAATGATTATCATTTATTTATTTATTTATTTATAATATTGTATTAAAAATAACATTAATATAAAATGTGAAAAAAGTCCATATACATAGAAATTGTTAGATCTGAATTGATTGCTTGGCGCTGAGTGGTAAAACTTCAAATCAGATAATTTATATATATGCGTAATCTCACCAAACTGATAACATAATCTTCGTTTGATGAATATCAACTGTATAGATATTATTTCCGTTGGTTTATCTTGATAACGATACGATTTACATTATTATATACAACACATTTTTCATAGCGGTAATTATCAATCGTTTCAATCGTTATCGATTATTGCTGTTTTGATATATGATCGTCATCAACTTCTACTGCACGATATATGAGTATGTTGTTCATATGTGATTGAAAAATCGCCAGAACGTGATCAATTCTGGCACTACCGTTCTTTTTTATGCTTTGTCCCCAAAATGATATAAAAACGCATATAAATATGATGAAAATACTCGTTTTGATTGTGTGCAATAAATTAATTATCAACCCAATAGTTAAAGTTTCAATTTTTACTTTTTATATTGCCATTTTATAGGACTTAAAAGGAACAAAGTACAGTTATATTTAATGATTTTATATAATAATACGTATTTTCATCATATGCGAATAAAATACAATACCATTTTCATTTTATTACTTATATAGGATTATTAATATTTTAAATATTTTTATGCATTTCCTGTCTTATATTGTATTGTATTTTATTCCTATAATAATATAAAAAATGGATATTATTTAAATTGAGTTTCCTTGAAATTTATTAATTCATCAACGGATGTATATGTTATAATACAAATACGTAATAATAATAATAAATAATGCATATATAAATTTTTCTTGAATTTAAAATAATATAATTTATACGAATACGCAATCAACCAACATATATAAAAGTAAAATTGCAAGTTATATTCGAGTTTGCATACTGGCAGTATCGTCAATCCTCAATTTAATTTTTCTGATTTTTCTTTCGTCCTTTATTTATTATAATTTAATACATATATTATATACAATAATAAAATTTTCTGGAAATTAAAGTTTTTATGTTTAATCCTGTTTTTATTTATTACCAACAATATTTTTACTTGTTTTCTAATTATATTAATAGATTTTCAAAATATATAGTCATTTCGCCGCACCTTTTACAGAAGAGATGTTTAAAATCGTTTCGCAGCACGTAATCAAAAGGAATGATCGAATTTCCGTTTCATTTCAGCGAAACGTTATATATGAACAAATGATCACGTATAATTTGGTTTGATTTTTCACTTTATTTACAGTAGCACAAATTTCTTTGAATTTTGACTAACATCGAATTTAAAACCGGCTATATTTTTGGAATAGGGAATTCTTTTTTAAAAATCTCTTCAAAGAAAGGCTGACTATAAAAATATGACCAAAGAAATCTATATTCATATAAGTAGATTTTCTGAAAAATTTAGTTTGGTGGAAAAGCAAAATTTTTTTTTTCATAATGTAATCTACATTTATGCCATCGTTAAAATTTATATATTATATTTATTTCGAATTCAGAGAATTTTTCAGTGAAGATGCATATTTGTGAACACTGAATTTTTCTGCAGAATTTTCAAATAAAGCATTTAATAATTTGCGGTATTTATATTTCAACGATTTTGGCTTAAAAAAACATTACAATATTAAGGTTTACTGACACGTACTGGGTCCTGTCTGTATATATGAATCATATTACAGAAATAGAAATATTAACAAAAAATATTTAGTAACAAATAGGACATAGAGTTATTTTCAAAAATATTGGTTATTTACCGAGTAAATGTAACGACTTGTTTTCTAAATTGATTCTTAATCGTATATACCCAAATAAGATAGTGGATTAATATAGTTATAGATATTTGATTGTTGGTATAATTTTCTATTAGTATTTTATTATTATGTTTTTAATAGTATCAAAATGAGAATACTGATTTATAATAAGTGCTACTCTAAAATCAATTCAAAATATTTTATTTATGAAAAGAAAAATTGATATACAATTTATAAAGTATTTTTATATGGCATTCGCATTAAACAACAGCAAAAACTATTATATATTTTTTTTAAGTATACGATAGTTATTATAAACATATGTAACATATATGGCACATTGTAAACGCATAAATACGATAAAAATAAGATTTTCAAATTGTCTAACATTATTATTTCTGTATCATTTTGAACCAGATGTACATTTTATTATGTTGCATATTATTATTATTATTATTATTATTATTATTATTATTATTATTTATATAGTATATATAATGTAATCTTAGCTTTCACAATTTCTCAAAAGCTTTTGTGTCGTATATATATATATATATATATATATATATATATACATGTTTATATTTATAAAGTACAATGTATATACAGTTTCAAATTTAACATTTATATACTATATAATATATACTATATACTAGTGTGTGTATATATACAATTATATTATGAAGATATAGTATACCCGCACGTAATACATATATGGTATATATGCATAACTTTCATAATGTAGATAAATTGCAAAAGAAGTAATTTCAAGTATTCTAATGTAACGAAGAAAAAAAATGTTAACGAAAATTTGAAAGGAAAAATATATGTGTGTATGTAAAAATATATAAAACGAAAATATAACGTACAAAAATGGGTTAAGAACATTCCTTTTTAACGTTACATAATACATATGTAATGTATCTACATATATTTATATATATATATATACTATGTACTTGTACATACATGAGACTGGTACATATATTAAATATAAGATTTTGTGTATACATAATGGAAAAAAAATTTCACTCTACTCTCAACTACATGATTTATTTATTATACATATTATCATCATATATGCTTAAAAACCCAAAGGACTTTAACGTACATATATATACATATTAATATATACCATATATATACTATATTTACATATGCCATATATTAATAGAAAGAGTACTTTATGTGGTACATTATATTCATTAATTCATTGTATATTATATATATGCGATATATCATCCAATTATATACAACATATACAATTATTTAAATATAATAAGAAGAAAAAAAAAGCGGGCACTATACATAAGAGAGTACCTTATTAAATTTTTTTCTTAATTTACATAATTTAATAAATTTATTTTTTATTCATATAATCTGATTTTTATGTCATGCTTAAAACGGATATAAAACCTATTCTGCACTTATAATTTATAATAAGAAGTAAATTGTAATTTTGGTTTTGTTCCGATTTTCATGTATATTCAAAAAAAAAAAGAAATGACTATATATGTACAGCGGACGGACGTGTTCTATATATGTCAAATTCAATAAAAAATGTCTTATACTTATTTCCTTTATTACTTAAATATACTATTTTAAAATTTATATAATATATATAAAATTTTGTTAATGTGTATACATTTATAAAGAATTTAGCATGCGGTATTAGTCCCGTCCGCACACATGTATACTTACATTTATTGTATATTTAAAGTTTTAAGAAGATTTTATATAATTTTATTTTCAAACTTATATCTGTTTCTTTGTAAATGCTTATTTATATTCTACAATAGAATATATATAGAGTTATATAAAGATGAGATTCTTTTTTTCTCATATAATCATTGTACAAAAGAAAAATGAGTTTATTAATTTATTTTTTTTTTATTTTCATTATAATAAAAAGATTATACAGGACGTAGTTTAAGTACACAATGGAAATAGATTATTTATTTGATTATAATTTTTTACTTTTTCTTATATTTTATATTTTTGTTATATTATTTATAAAATTAATGATTATTTCTATATTATATTTTAGCATACGTGTACCGAACAGTATAAAGTTATTTTATTCTTAAAAACAGTGCATCTAATTTACCGTGAAGCTGAATTGTGTTGTGCCCATCTTGCGCTAGTACTGTATCGTCTATTTTGACGGTGTAACACACATTTCACAACTTCACACGGAATTTTTTAGTAGTATTTTATACTAAATTCGTAATAATTATGTAACTAAAATAAATAATTCACTAAATGTTAGTAATACATTTAATGTAATAATTTTTCCAAATTTTTTTATTGCTGATAATTGTAATAATATAATTTATTATGATATTCTTGCAATAGTAGAAAAAATAGGGTACTGTACTACACTATTATCAGCCAATACACATCGCTTTAATTTTGATAATTATGTGCTACGCGGAATTTGTTGTTGATTAATTAATTTGAAGTTGATTAAAATGAAAAGAAAACATTCTATAGCCATAGCTATCGCATATACCTTAAAAAATGATTCTAGAATTAATAAAAAAAAAGGGATCTGATTGTTGGTGGTACAGTATTGTCACATATATAGATTAGTGAACAAGAAACTAATTAGATCACAATGTCATATAAGTAGAAAATAGAAGATATCCAGAATCGAAGCGGCACTGATGTACGATATAGTGGCCATATTGCCGTCTCAGACTATAAATTGCTGCCAATAAAAACCAATCGTTATGAGCAATGACAGACATCTCTGACGAAAAGTGAAGACTTTGACTCAAAACACAAAAAGATAGCTCTCATCAACGCAAGCAGCGCCTTTTTTTCATTTGCTTCAGGTTACAATATAAATATCGGTAAAAATTTTTTGGAACATCCTTTTTAAATATACAATTTTTTTTATGTTTCTACAAGACCAGAAAAATGAACAAATAAAGAATATGCATAAAATAACCTTGAATTGTCTGCGTATAGAGCAGCGTACATCATATACAATATACAATATAAATATATAGTAAAATGAAGTTCCTATATATGGCATTTTGTTCGTGTTATTTATTTTACAAAAATATGTTTAACATTTGTGGCATTACCACAAAAGATTTCCATTTCACATTAATTCAGTTCACAACAATATTATATTGTATTTTATATACATAACTATATGATATATATATATAGATAAACGAATATATTTATATTTTAAAGATTGAAATTAGGTAGAAAATATATAAGGTTGTCAAATATCTCCCTTCCGCCTTTTTGTCTTTTTAATTTCGCGGCTATGTACAAAGCGCTACAGAGCTCGTATCTGGCAACACTGTACATAATTTGAAAGCTCTTGACATAACAAACAAAACGACGCTATGTATGATTAGTTTGGATATTGCGTTCAACAGTTATAGACGTGTAAACATGGAGTTCACTAACGCCGAAATTCGCGCTATTTTAAAGTTTTCCTTCGTTAAAGGCAAATCCGCTAGAGAAACGTTCCGTGAGATTAATGGTGTTTTGGGGGATGGTACTCTATCACTTCGAACCGCGGAGGAATGGTTTCGACGATTCAGAGCCGGTGAAAACGACACCATGGATAAGCCAGCCGGCGGAAGACCTGTGACGACAAATACCGATCAAATCATGGAATACATCGAGTTAGACCGGCATGTGGCATCTCGTGACATCGCCCAGGAGATGGGAGTTAGTCACCAAACCATTTTAAACCATCTGCAGAAGGCTGGATACAAAAAAAAGCTTGATGTTTGGGTGCCACATGAATTAACAGTGAAAAATCTAATGGACCGAATTTCCATTTGCGAAATGCTGCTGAAACGGAACGAACTCGACCCATTCTTGAAGCGGATGGTGACTGGCGACGAAAAATGGATCACATACGACAATATCAAGCGAAAACGGTCGTGGTCGCAGGCCGGTGAATCGTCCCAAACAGTGGCCAAGCCGGGATTGACGGCCAGGAAGGTTTTGCTGTGTGTTTGGTGGGATTGGAAGGGAATCATCCACTATGAGCTGCTCCCATATGGCCAGACGCTTAATTCTACCATCTACTGCGAACAACTGGACCGCTTGAAGCAGGCGATCGACCAGAAGCGTCCAGAATTGGCCAAAAGGAAGGGTGTAGTGTTCCACCAGGACAACGCCAGACCACACACTTCGTTGATGACTCGTCAGAAGCTACGGGAGCTCGGATGGGAGGTTTTATCGCATCCACCATATAGCCCGGACATAGCGCCAAGTGATTACCACCTGTTCCTGTCCATGGCGAACGCCCTTGGTGGTGTAAAGTTGATCTCAAAAGAGGCTTGTGAAAAGTGGCTGTCCGAGTTCTTCGCAAATAAGGAGGGGGGCTTCTACGAGGGAGATATTATGAAGTTGCAGTCTAGATGGAAACAGATTATCGAACAAAACGGCGCATATTTGAACTAAATCCGATTACTGTAACACTTTTTATAAAGCATTGAATAAAGAGCAAAAAGGCGGAAGGGAGATAGTTGACAACCTAATATATAAGTATAAATAAATACACAGAAAATTGAAAACAAAAGAAATTAAGTTTAGTCTATCGGAAAAGTTTTTTAACATTTCATTATTTTATCTTTTCGGTTAAAATATCTCCTATTTACTATATTATGGTATATTTATATATATATATATATATCATATATAGGAAGCAAGAACATATATAAAGATGTTTAATTTAAAGTTAAATATTATTAAAGGGAAATAATTTAATGTAGGTGTATATTTATATTTATAATACAATAAAATGTATGTTTAAAATAAATTAAAATATTTGTTTAATTTCAATTAATTTCCACATATTTTATTCGTTCGTATATATGTATTTATTTATGTATATTTATTCTATTATATATATGGAATATTTAATATGTAATGTACCATAGGTATAGGTGTTTATATAATATACAATAAAATAATTTATTATATGATGTCATATTTAATTATAAAATTTATAGATATTTAATTAGCAAACAACTTCAGAATCAGATATATATATATATATATAAAATGCGTATATATCAATTATACATGTATTAAATTAATTTCCTGAATACAACAATTCAACGATCCTATACAAGATTATATAAATACACAGATAGGTAATCTTAAAAGTTTCCGAAAACGTATACAAATTGAAACTCATTATTTATAATTGTATATATATACTTAAAATGACATTGTTATTCTACCAAAATCATCACAAGAATTATAAACCATAATGTAATGTTAATAAAACGGCCGTATCATTGGTGTGATAGTTACCCAATTGAAAGTATATTTTAATGAAGGTTGTAATGTTAAAACAAAAAATCGAAGACATTAAATATTGATTATATAGAAAGTAAAATGATTCCAATGATAATGACATTAGAATTAGGTTTTCGAACTTAATAGTAATTTCATATTATAATTATATTGATTTTGAGTATAGCTTTGTTAAAATGTAGTAAATGTTTTCATCAAATTTTGATTTTACCAAAAATATAATTATTCCATAATAAAAAATTTAACAAATACAAATACAAATACAAATACAAATACAAATACAAATACAAATACAAATACAAATAATCAATTACTGAACAAAATAATTTGTGATTTAGCCAAACTCGAAGAAATTAAAAAATTATGAAATATAAAATTATTTAAATATTAATTTTCCGGTAACTTTCAAGGATAATCATCTCTGTTTTTGCGTATATATTGTATAATAAAAGTTATATAAATGAAAAATGATTAATGTAAACTGAAAAGTTAGAAATGTGAAAGGAAAAATATTGTTAATGTTAATGTATATCTTTTATTTTCATCTCCGTATTCTTTTAAAGCTATTATTTTATAGTCCATAGATGCTATTTATATGGATATAATAAAATTCATTAAAGAAAAAAATCCATCCGTATATATTTAATAATGCTAGAACAATATATAATTGTGTTGTGATGGTTTTTTCGTTAATCCTTGTATTTATAATTGATAGTGATGTATCACGCACTCATATACTTATAAACAAATATATATAATATTAAAACATAATTTCATTCCAAGTAAGTATAAATAAAAAGAATATATTTCATTCTGTAATACTAAATTTATTTGCGTTGTTTTGTCTAAAAATACAAAGTACAAGGAATCATTAATTCTGAGATCATACATAAAAACTTTATATAGGATATAAAATTTGTATATTTTGGGAATAACCACCCATGTTATGTTTCAATTCTTACTCTTATATTTCTAAACATTTCAATTCGTTGTTGTTAGAGTATATATTGTTTGTTCGATTATATTGAAATTATATGAATTTCAGTATTTAACAATATGTAAATGTGTAACATTTACATATTTGTGAAAGTATAAATTACATGACTTAATACTAGTCATTAATACTCCTCATACTACCAATATATTAACAATTATGAATTTTACAATATTTCGTTGTAGATTAGAAATTATTAATAAGTTCTAATGATTTGTGAAAGTTGATACCATTATTTCGGTTCTATTTCACTGTTAATGCAATGGTATATCTATAAATATAATCATGCGATATATAATAACATTCTTCGCATGAACATATTACTAATCAAAATGTATTGTTAAGTTTATTTTATACTCGTATACGATATTAGTAAACGATATATACCACAAAGTATTTTACAATCAAATTATAAAACCATATTATTACAGAACTATGCACATAAAATCAATTTATATATTTTCTATAAAAATAACAATATTATAATGTTATTAAAGTATCATATATTTATGTGTTCTTGTAATATATGAGAGAATTTCTTATAAAAGTTAATAAGAATACTTCGACGAGGTTGTATATTATTATATTATAACGAATGATTATTAATAAAATATTTTATGTAATACGTATCGTATAGCAGTTTCATAAATAAAATCAATTTTAATAAGTTATAAAAAAATATGCATAAAATAAATAATACAGTCATTATATTCAATGTCTGAATATTCAATACATGAAAAATATTCCATATTTTAGAGAGTGCATATTACACGCATGTTTTTTCGATATATTATATCTGAAATTTGTTTCAATGTTATCAAATAATATTACTATAGTACTGTCGGTATTCTCATTATAAGTTTTTATATATTTATAAATATATTGTAAGATTAGAAAAATGTATTCCCGCATTGCGACATTGTCACGTCAATTACGACCGTGTCCATATTAAAATATATATATATATTTAATAATTTTTTTTTTAACAAAATATACAATACAGGAAATAAACACATAAATTATTTGCTGACATTATTATATATTTTTGTCAATTCAAATGAAAAATCATATTTGATATTTACAGTGCAAAAAATGAGAAAAACTAAGTGCATAATAATTTATTTTATAGTCATCACAAATCATATTTTTAGTGGTCAATAAATTTATTATATATTATAAATTTATATAATAATAAATAATATTCATCCAATTTCCTCTTAAAAGTAATTTTGGGTATGTACACGCTCACCGTAACATATACATAAAATATTATATAATATTGATATTTTGAATATTTTGAAATTTATGCATGACATATAATTTCATCGAGATGGTCTCTGGTTATAAATTTTTGTAAATAAATAAACATAAATTATATATAGGTTATATAAATGTATAAGGATTTCTATTAAAGTATAAACTTGTTTCGATCTAAATAGTATAAATAATAAATGGGATAAAATCAAACACAAACATTTCACCACATAATAATCCAACTGTTTACCAACTAATTCGAATACAGAAAAAATCAGCTATCGTGAATTCGATATGAAACATTATATATCTATTAATAAATAAATATATATGTTAATAAAACAAACCTAATAAACTAATAAAATAAACACAATGCGTAATTTTGAAAGTAAAGTACTTAACACTTACTAAAACATAATTATATGTAATTCACTGTGATAGTTTAGTATAAGTATATTTCGATACAAATAGAAACTTTCATATCAAAGTTATTATTTTGTATATCGATTTTATTCACTTAACCCTCAATTATTTTCGATGTTATAGTGCAAGAAAGTGTCGAATTATAGTGCTACGAGATCCAAATAATTTTACCTGTAACATTTATACATAAATATACCCTATATATGTTACAATAAATTTTGTAAATAATTAATTAGATACAACACGAAAAACATTTTAAATATATAAATAAAAATATTGTTATACAATTAACTAACCAATTTTGAGTCATAAAAATACATATATTGTATATTACAATACTTAAAAGTGTATACGAGTATTATGAATAGTTTTATAGCTGTTAACACTTACTTTTGTTATAATTCAAGGATATGTATTTTATCATTAATTAATCTTGTATAACTCTATCTATAATATATATTTATATATGTGTTTGATGACATATTACTAGTTTTAAAGGGATCTTTTTTCCATATATAAATATATATTGTATATATCTTTATCCTTCAGCAATAAAACCATTTTATCAAAGATACATAATAAAGGTTTTTATTAAGTAATATATATATATATATATCGTATATCTTATAAATATAAATAGGTAGGTAGAAGTGTAATAAATGTGCCTATGTACATATACAAAGATGTATTATGTATTTGTATACATCTATATAGGAGCACGTGTATATTAAAAGTTAAGTTAATATACTTTTACGAAACATAAATAGAGTAATTTTGGTCAATGTGGACTGAAATCGTATAATTTATATCAACCATATTTGCGGTTTCAATGAATACAATAAAGAAAACTATTATTAGAGAAAAATATATATATTGTTTGAAATAATTTAAGAAAAAAGGTAATATAGGAAAAACAGTTCTTAAATACACTCAATATTTCAAAATTAATTTAATTAATAATAAATAAAATGAACTTGATATAATGGAAAAAACAGAAAATAAAAAATTAAAAAGAAAAACTTATCCAAATTCACGGAACTTACTCTACATTCGAGTATATAGAGGTATTGTTATATACATATATTTGAAAAAGGATACTTACATTTAGAACTTCATATAAAATGTTTTTATTTGTTATGCATTTAGGTTAATTTAATTTTCCTTTTTACCGATTTATATACGTATAGTTACCATATATTGTTCTCAATATATACGCATTCTCAACCCTTGTGCAGTTCACGGAAAGATAGACCGATATGCAAATTTCTCGATTTTATGTAAGATAATATATAATAAAAAATCACTTTAACATAATGATAAAACTGATTAAGATATTCTTGAAGGTAAGTTTCAAAACTGCTAACGCAACTGAATTGAAAATCAAAATATTGTTATAAGTTTCTTTGATTTTTCGCACTTACATCAACAATAGACATCGTAACCAAATATGATGTTGTTCGCGTTAAACGATTTTGAAACTTGCTTTTATGCAAATTTAGAAATTGATACAATGACAATAACTGTAAAAACAAATTATTAGAATTTCGTTACTGAATATATTGTAGTTGAAACGTTGATTTGCTGGGAAATTTAAACTCTGCAATATGTTTTCAAAAATATCTAACAATAAGCAGTATTCTGACATCGTGAACACAAGGGTTGAAATTTTAAATAATAATATTATACAATATAGATAAATATAACTATACTGTTATAATGTGATTACATTTGATTTATTTACATATACGAGTATACTTTATAGAAAATGTAAATAAACTTCAAATGTATAACTCATCAACCATGCATAAAGGTGAAATTGGAGAGTTTAATAGTTTATTTACTATATTTGTGTATATTAAATGATGATATATAAATAGAATATTCAATTTGCCTTTATACCATTTATACCGCTCCTTGTCGTAAATAAATTGGACAATTAAAGTTTTTCAAATTTCATGTGATTAAGAGCGTTTCGTTAAGCCATATCGTATTCAAAATTTTCAAAAGATTAATTTTTTTATTTATTGATTAATATAAATTGTTGAAAAAAATTAGGATAAAAAAACAAAGATTTACTTATTTATTTAATTTCATTAAACACTGAATTTTTTCAGAAAAAAATTTGACAATATGTATGGTAAATTCGGCCACCATAAAATAATTACTAACAAATTTTTATAAGAATAGTTAAAACCTTATCGTTTAAATAGCATTTATTTAAATGTAATATGACATATGCGGTTAATCTGTTTTCAAGGCAATGCACAAGGTAATATTGTATAATATAGATGAAATCGAATCGGATAATAGTATATTAGAGAAATTTCTAGGGATGTAATTATAGCACAAAGTCATTATATTAAAAATACATAGTAATTGGATCCCTTGAAACATTTAGGAATTAAAATGTACGGGCATGATAAAACGCTTCTAATAAAAAATTTATGTTGAAAAAATAGACGAAAAATGGACTACATATTGTTTTATTGTAATTTTAGTTACAAGTAGTCCAATACATTTACAATTGAGTGTAGTATATGCATAATATTCACAATGTGATATATATATTGTGATAACTTCTGTAGCTGTACACATATGAGTATATAAATTAATATTTTTTTTAAAGTCCTTTGAAGTTTCGCCTCGTATATATAAAAGCTTTTCTGTAAAGTTATAAATTAATAAAACTCTAGAAATATAACAATGTAATATTATATATTGATTATAAAAACTAAAACTGAAAAATAATAAGATTATTATATGCAAATTTATTATAACAAAATACTGTAACTCTATACTTGTAATATAAAAAACAAGCAAATTTTCAAATCCCGATTGAATTACATTACATCAGAACAACATATCTATACATACTCGTATATTCACATATTACATAATAAACAAATAAATAATGATAACACAAAAATAACATTAAGATTAATACAATATCCTGCAGTGGGTCGCATATATACGGATACGGATAGAGAAAAAGAAGCTACCCTAAAATGAATACATAAATATAAAAATATTAAATTGCATTTGATGAAAGATTTTCATTATAATATTATAAAATATAAAAAAATATGTACTCGTACATGTAATACATAAGTAAATATATAGATTTACAAATATAATGAATATTAAGTATGGGTATAATAATATGTAACACATAAACCTATAGTTTTTTTTCGTCTGCGTTCATATTATTATATATATATTTTTTATATGCGTCCATAAATATTGTATAGACGCTAGAGTATACGCGTACACATGTAAAATAATAAGTTAGACAAATGATGTGGAATTTTATGCCACAATTTATACTCGTATATAAGCCAATAATACAACAGCAAAAGGTGAGAAACAAAATCTTTTGGGTAAAATAAATTATAATCAATGGCACATATTAAATGATCTACCATTTATTTGTGTTTAAGTCATATATATGTAATATATGGATATGTTTTATGTGTTAATGCGTGTGCATTTATATGTTGAATTATGTCTATATTCAAATATAAAAGTATATAAATATAAGGAAATAAATTAACGTACATTACTACATTACTAATATTTTATAAGGACATTTTTTAAATTATTTTTGCCACCAAATGACTGATTATGTATGATAATTTAAAACTCTTCTCCCACTAAACTATACAAATTAATTATTAGTATAACAGATTGGTATGTTTTCGACATATGCTTTGTTTTATTAATTCAATTATTCATATATGGATGAATCACCCATAGTGTTTATGCGTTTAGACATTGTTGATCTCTGATTTATAATTATATAATTATATGTAGTCTATTAAGCGAATTTTACGAATATATGTTAAAAAATCATTCCAAGTGACTGTATTTTATTTCTTATACGCACTTGAAAGGAAACCGGTTTGTAACAATTGATATCAAAGATATCAAAAAAACATTTCAACAAGTACCGAAACGTGTAAGCAAATCGATTTATTTCAGTTGAGAAAGAATATTTCGTAAAAATAAAATCATTTTTATAAAAATATAAATCAATTGCTTACTGTTTTCGTAATCCATTTCAGACAGAATTGGTTATATAACAAATACCATCGGCTATAATAATATAATAAAATCAATTTGCTTCAATCTAATATAAATTAAAAAGTTTGCAATTTATTTTTTGTTGTTCATATTCCTAATTTTAAAAAGTGAAAAGAAAAAAAACTAAAATTTGAACTTTAATTTTTTTTATTCTCTTATTTTCTGATATTATTTCATAAGACATCAAATAAGAAATTTGTTCTTCTTATAAATAGAAAATTATCCTTGTGTGTACAAATAAGCAAATACATATAGATATTAAAGTACATAATATATGATATTAAAATAAGAAACACCTACATCTTCATCCATATAAATGTTAATGGAAGCAAAAAAAAAATCTCTTAAAATTTAAATAAGTATCGAAAAAGAAGAAAAAAAAATGTCAATTCCCTTAGCATCGCCACACAGCCACCATTCACCATAAAGAAAAAAAAAAAGATAAAAAAATAAATATTTATTTATCTATGGGTTTGACATCAAATTTCATGAAAAAAAATAAAAATTCTGTCACGTCATATTTACTAAAAATTTGATGAGAACGGAAATAAAGGTGAAAATTTGTTGAATATGAAATCTTTTGGTTTTTTCTTTCCATTTTCTTCAAACACACACCGGCACACACAAATATATATATCTTTTTATATAAATTTTCAATAAAATTTTTCAGGCAAATAAAATGTATATCTTTTCATTTAACAAATGACTTTAAATATTATCTAAATTTGACAAGTTTTTTGATACACACACGCATTACACAACAAACATGTACACAATCATATGTCACACATATACTATAGGTTTACAAATAATATAAAATGACATAATAAGCTATATATATGAAAATTTTCCGGATGACATATAATAATAACGTTTGTGTGTATGTGTGTGTGCCAATATATAATATATTTATACAAATATGAAATTGGAAAATTATCTATGCAGATTTATTGAACGTATTTTCTTTATATATACGACAGAATAAGATATAGACAAAATTGAATTGAATTTCTTAAAAAATAAATTCGATTATAACCATAAACAGTTTATTCGTAGAACAAAATATAATATTGATAACGTACTTGATATAATAAAATATAATAATATTATAAAATATTATAATATTTTCATTTGTTCATATTTAAGTGAAATTTAATAAATTAAAACATATGCGGAACATGAAAACATCATAGAAATTTCATTCTTTGTATGATCACACGGCATATAAATTTCATTTGAATTAGAAAACGAGAGAAATTCATTTATAGTTAAAAGAAATTGTCGTACGTGCGCGAGCAATATAATAAAGAAAACGATGGTAACAAATAAATAATTCTAATATTATAAATAATATTTTTAACATAGTTTGAAAATTAAGAACATTTTTTTTCATATATACTGAAATTAATTTTTCATGTTTATAAGCAATATACGTATACGTAACATTTGAAAATATTTAAAATATGATTGATTAAAAATAACTATAGCATTTTAAAAATAATTTCAAACATTAAATTTTAATGTAGCGGTACAGATAATTTTAAGTGGCAATTAAAGTGTAATCTATACATATTCAATAGCAATCTATATAAATATGCAACTTATTGTAACAAGTTATATGTACAGACAGCTATTTATAAACAGGTGTTGTTAAGTGAAACTTTCACGTGTTATGTTATATAAAGAAAAACATACTTTATTTTCATCAGATATTACATAGAAATAGTTTACCGGTAAAGTTTGATAAAATTGGTGTTTCGAAAAAAATTATATCTATTATATATATTATATATTTCCGTACAGCTATTTATGCGTGCGGATGTAATAATAAGAATAGAATTTATTAAACAAGTTTGCTGTGAAATATATAGGTAATAATAATTATTGTTAAAGTATTCTATGCACAATCTCAATTCTTCGTGTGGTTTGCATATATCTTACCATTTTGCATTTATCTTACATAATGCATTTTTTCATATAATAAACCTTTTTCTACATTGACACCTTGAATAAGTTTTACAGTCTTGCGATATAATTGATATATTGTAGATAATTACATTGAGACAACATAAAATTATATGCAACTTGTGAGATTATCATATATAATTTCTACATAATAATATATGTCAAGGCATTGAATAGTTCCACATATGAATAGTCTAATTTTGAATTATTTGTCAGGATAATTACGAGAATTTAAAAAGTTTTGAATCTTAAAATATTATAAAAAAATTCGATGATATCAAATAAATAAATCAGAAATTGAAATTGAAATGTTTCATTTTAATCTTTTATATATACTCAGGCGGACAGACAATGTATGCATTTTGCACACAAAGTTTTACAAACTCATATGTACCATATGAATAGTAGAGTGTATATATACACATATTTGACATATATACGTAGAACGATAAATATATATTTATAAATTTTACGAATGACATATCTCATTAATCAGAAATTGTTATCAATTTTCAAAATATGCCAATGATAAATGGAATAAATGATGTATGTGTATGTATGAGTTCTATAAAATGTAATATAAAATAAGGATAATTTAAATGATGAATATTATACAAAGATTTGTTGACACAAAATTTTATCTATTTATTTATTGGTTTATATCGTAATGTATACATACATCTGCGGATTTATAAATATAATAGTAGATCACATAAAATATACAAACAAATCAATGATTTTCATTTGTTAAATCAAAAATACAATCACGTTAAATATATAATGCCCATATATACTATACCCAATTATATATATTATATATAAAAACACATTATTATACATTTTAACCATTTGTATAAATTTTATAGATACTTATTTATGTACAAGGTTATCCAAAAGTGATGACACTTAATACATTTAGAATTCAGAAGATTGATAACAATGCAAGAACAATTACTTAAATTTATTATGCTTTTTTTTTTAACAAACACATATCGTAAATTAGAAACAAGACAAATGACTGACATAATGCCGTCTGTTTTTTAGTGTTCAATTTCAGTTGTTCAGCAATTTCGATTTTGTAGATCTAAATACACATAGTTTATTATAATATTCATTGACTTTTATACCATTTAATTGGTTATTAATTTTTGTCAACCGACTAACAATATTACAGAGTACAACATACGCAATTGCCTTACGAGCTTGTCAAACCGTGTACCCCCTATATATATACACTTCTATTATATATTGTTCTTTAATATGCGTGTTTGAAATATAAATTTGAATGACAAAAGAATTACAATAAATTTGAGTTTTCCTTACAAAAATAATCTAAGCCCGTTATTTTTGGATATCCTTGTGTAATCCTGTTTGAATAATATTTGTTATATTATTCCAAATCTAAATATAATCTATATGTAAATACATTGTGTGCACATATATTTATATCTATATATGTGCATGAAAAATACAAACTTAAAGTTTTGAACTTTTGGTATTCATTGAACACGTTTTCACATAATTTACGATTTTACTTTGCTATTGGTATATATATGAATGTGTGAGTACACTTTTAATATTCACCATAAAAATTTCAAATAATAGCTTTGGTAATAAAATTACTTTGTATGTATATGTTTATTGACTATATATTTATTATGTATATTAAATAACTATATATAGGATTGAATTATCGAATCTATAGTCATTTATTTGAATAGATATATAGAAACACAAATCTTCAATATATACATATTTAACGTGTAAATAATAATATTATGTAGAGATTTATATATAAAAACACGAATTTGATTTTATTTTACGTGTCCAATTAACTAAAGCTGATTTTTATTAAATTAAAGAGCAACATTTTTCTTATAATTTACACGCGTACCTAACAAACGTATACTAAGGTATATACTATCTTCATAAGAAGCAGAGTAAATTTTGAATAATGGTAATGAGTTAATATAATTTTATGTATAAGTATAGAAGTTATTTTTCTTTGCGTTTATGGTAACACATTAAATGGATTAATTATACAAATACACCTAGCTACGTATAAAAAAGTCGCGCATACGTAACAATTCCACTTGGTAAATAACTTTGCATGACAGAATGTAACAATTCACCAACTGCATTTATCTAAAGAAAGTTGTTTCCTTGATTTTATTATTTTTATATGAGTGATTAGCCAGCCCATTATATCATATGCATATAAGATTTTAATGTTCAATCGGAAATATGTTTCCCTATATATCACATATATTGAAATATAATTACATGTACAAGAAACATATGATAACTGTCACCGATAAGAATCAATATTTTAAAAAAGTGTGCGATACACACTGAATTTTAATTTTTATGAGCAATATACTCAACGAATCATGCGGTATACAAATAATTTATTATTTCCATTTATCAACCAATTTTAATAAAAAAATAACTTTTATTCTTAGATATGATTTGATGGAAAACAAAGCTTATATGCTTCAAAGATTGAGAACATTTCCAGGTTCTTATAAAAACAATGAAATTAAACACGGAATTATGAATAGCATTGATGTTTCAAGAATCAAGCATGTTATAGGATGTAATAAAGATAATTTTTGGATTTAAGCATACAACACCTATATCACGATAGACAATTAAAAATGGATTCAACGATATTAGAAATTTTAATGTTCCACAAAAATCAGGTACAATACATTTCTATGATATAAAAAAAATTTATAGTATTTTTAATTTATGTATATAAATATGAAACACTTCATATGTGAAAGATAATTAAACATATAGGAAATTGATTAAAATTTAAGGATCTATATGAAATTGATCTTGTAAAAAACATAAATTATACTTAATTTTTTGCTCTTATTCGCTTTCGTTTGAAGTATCGTATACTGTTTAATAAATTAAAGCTTATAAAGAAAGCCCTTATATATTGTATATAATGTCTGTTTAATTCGTCAAATATCAGTTATATATTTTATAAATTACTTATTTCATTCACTTTCGATATTGTATTTCTAAATTGTGAAAATATTCTTTTAATATTTAGAAAATGTCATAATTATTGTCTTCAAACACTAATTTCCATACGCAATGCGCCATTAATAAAAACGATAAAAATAGCTCAGGTATAATTTTAAAAATATAAATACATATCTGAAAATATTTGCAATTATTATTTAATATATAATATATATAGTAAAAGTAATGTTTTTGGCATTTATCAAATTTTGACTGTTATAATTTTATGTGTGTATTAGATTAAGATCTTTAAAATTAGGGATCGGAAGACATTAGCTGCAGATAAGTTTGGTTGGAAGAGCGTGGTAGAGAAGACTAAATCCATCTGGAGTTTAATGCCATGCAGTAAGTAGGCAAATAAGTATTAGTTTTTTTTAAAGTGTAACTGTTTTCAATTCGCCAAGTGTGTATAAATTAAAGTGAATGAATTTAATGATGATAATATCTAACAGATTAAATAAAGGAAAGAAAAAAAAAAAGATGAAAAAGGTTTATGTTATGCATTAATTACAGTTTAGTTTAGTTTGATTAAAGAAAAAAAAAAGAGTTTCATGTTATTTAAATACATATAACCATATACTGAAATAAAGTAGAAGGAAAAAAATATATATGTTATAGCATTAATATGCTCGCATAAGATATGCGATTCAAAGAAATTTTATAAATACATATTAATAATGTATTTTTTACTCCTTTTTCGTAAAATGAAAATCCCTTTTAAATCAAATATTGTAATATACTTCGTCTGATGTAAATATTAGTAAAATTATTCAGGTATTATGCTAAATAATATCTATATCTATACACAATATAGTATTATGTGTATAATTTTAAATATATATATACAATTTACATCATCATATATAATATAATATTGTATATAATTATTTAAAACAATTTCCAACTATATTAAATGTTAACTATTTACATAAAAAAAAGTTACATGCGGTGTGGTGTCAGATGCAATATTTAACTATACATAAAATGTAATAATTATTAAATTTTCGAACATTTTTTTCTGTTATTATTATATTATATATTGTATACGAGTATTTGCATAAAAGATATATTACAAAATTATAATCTGTTGATGTAAGTAATTCAAATATATATTAAATTAACTAAATGTATAGCAATATATATAATACATTAGTTAGTATAACTATATGTGTTATGCAACGAAATTTATTAAATATATCATTGTTTGTATCGTATTATATAATATACATATACTCGTACTATTAACTATATAGAAATTATTCATATAATATACAATACAATATGACCAATATCCATATAGAATATATACTTACACTGTTATAATAATGAGCTTTTGGTTTCAAGTTTAATGAAATTACTCATATATATATAACAATATTATAATGTAAGTAAAGTTAACACATATATTATATTAAAACTTTTACACACAATGTATTATATTCAACAAATATACGATTCTATTGCATTATAGAATATTACGTATACATATTTTGTAAATCTTATTTTAACATAACATAATTCATAGTTTATTTCAATATTTACATTTTCTAAAAATTTAAATACATATATCGTTGGTATAGCTATATTAAGCTATAAATTAAATATAGATTATATACTTGTATATGATGTAAAAGTTCATTTGAATAAATATAACTTGAAAATTCAAATGTTTATTGACTCGTATGATATATATTTTAATAATGACGGTTCGGTAAAGTACAGTGAATATTATTTATATAATTTGACTTCAAACTTTACACATAGTTGCTACACCTCATATTGCTATTATTATAATTTAATAAATGAATAAAATGAATGTTGCAGACCTATTGCTATATATACGTGTACACCTATCTTACCGATACTATACTATTTTTATCCAATTGCATATCGTATTTTTGCATATATATGCATATTATAGTTCCATTTGAGACTCTATTGCCCTAGCATAGTTTATTAATGACCGATTAAAAATATATAAAAATGTGATATGATACAATTTAAAAAAAGTGAGTGTCAATTAATTTCATATGATATGAAAAATGGATTAATAAACGTATGATCGATTAAAAAAAACATATTTCAATTTGAAACAATATACAGAAGATTTCAGGATTGATTAGCACGAAATAAATGTTAACACTGAGTGTTGTAAATTTAATATTTTATTAGTAATTGTTTACTTTTATTGTAGAAAAATATTCATTGCAATTCGTCCACAATTCGTTGACAATATAAAACGGAATAAAACATTATATAGAACCGGATAGCCAATGTTAAATCATTTTATACAGGAAAAATACAACCCAAAATATATTTATAGATAATTACATCCAAAGTTAAAAATGGTAAATTCTTTTGTAAAATCGATAGCAATATTTATCTATATATATATATACGTATAGGTTATTGTGTCAAAAATTATATATAGTTTCGATGGAGCATCAATATACAAACATTTACACATATAACATATAACTTTTGTCTATCTATACCACATCTACTATATGTATAACATGAAAAGTAAGTTTCGTTTGATGTTGTATTATGAAAAAGATTTTTCACAAGAAACAAGAAATTTCTCAAAACTTCTTGTTTTTTTATTGTCAGCATTTTTCATAGCTTATGTTTATTTTTCAATCTAATGTATTGTATTGTATTTATATTTCTATATATACGTATTTAAATGTAGGTTATACGCACCTCATCTACGTATGATGATTACATAATTTTGTATGCAAGTTATAGATGTGATTTATATTCACTACCCACAATTTACCATATACCATATATTCGGAATATATTAAATATTTCAATGACGTATAGAAAATACTTTGATGTAATAATTTATTTTTAATAGAAAAATCTGTTATTTATTTATTTATTTTATATTTATACCGAAATATTTGGTATACATATATAATTATAGATATGTATATAGGTTTGCATACAGAGTACGTTAAAATTCTTGTTGTGACGTATTGAAATAACTTTCTTTTATATACAAATATATAACACAATATTTTATATAATAATCATTCGGGAAAATTTGTATAATTTTTTATTCTTTATAATTAAAATTAGGAAATAAAACTATTATTAATATATGTCGCACGCATTTTTAAATTTAAATTTAAATATCAAATCTTTGATATATATGTGAAAAAAAAAGCCAAATATATATTTGTGTTTATTCACAAAGTTGAAGTTCAGCATATATATATCTAGAATAGCTTCAGTATATTTTCACTTGATTTATAATAAATTTTAATAAATTCGAATCTTGCAATTTCTATAAAATTATTAAAATTATTAGAAAACTACTTCTTTTCCCTTATATTCGTTAGCTGGGCAATTAGACCTACCACTGTAAAGTTAATTTTTAAGGTATACAAAATATTCTTTGAATATTATCCACATTGTTTAGGTTTGCGTATAAATTTATTTACATTAACATATATATACGAGTATATATATATATATTTATTTATAAAATATAGTATAGGTGTACTAAATATCCGAGACAAACACGCACCTGCTTTAATGCGAACTATATATATATATATATATTATATGATATACATGTAATAAATAATTTCTGAGTTTATGCTACGTAAAATTCAGCAAAAACTTTCTGTTGTTATATAGATTATCTTATTTTAGTAAATTTTATAAACATAAAAGTGTCATATATAAATATATATATTATAAATTTATATATAATATGTATTATGTTTAGCGAAATTATTTATCATGTAATAAATCTAATACACATATGCGTTGTATATATACAATACTATTTGCAACAAGAAAATGTGTATATGTGATAAGGTGCTAGCAAGATACATACAAATTTAATTTACATAATTAATATTTAAATCTTTTACATAATAATTTTAGACATGTTATATATTAAATTACATATATATATATATATATCATATATATAATACTAAATATATTGTACTTGTCTGCGTATATGTAATAATTATGAATTTACAACTTTAAATTAATTAAATCAATTTATGTATAACAATTTAATTTGCGTAGGTTTCAATTTGCATATAGCATTTACACGTATTTCGTATTAAAATTTCTAATACAATAGGAGGTCTTTTATTGTCAAAAAGAGAAACGATTATTTTGTGAAGATGACAATTTTTATTCAATCAAAATATATTCCATCATTTATTATAGCTTTTTTTTCCCAAATATACCATATGGATTTCGGTAAGAGTTCTATGACCTTCAGTTGCTTTAATACAATAATACATCATATATTAAATAAAGTATCGGTAATGTTATTTGTTACACACTCCATGTTTAACGTGTTAACATTATACGTATATTGTTATACAAATTGTATAAGTAATATAATAAAATGATAATATGACGGAAATATTTGAAATGATTTCTTTTCCACCAGGTAATGCACATTATATCATTATGTAGATTAATAATAATATTAATTTTATAATATAATTTAATGTGACCCATTATAGATATATGAATAGGAAAAAAGTTGGGCAGGAAAACGTTAATTATACAACTTATTATTACATTTTATTAATGAATCGATATTGTAATAAACTAGAAAAATAATAAATACAACAGCTCATCTAGGATTTGTTTTTTTATTTGAAAATATTTACCGAACGATAGACTGCCATAGTTCATGGTTCAAAGTGCAAACACTATTGTTTTTAAATCCTAAACACAATTTTAAACAAATCACATTTTGTTGAATAGATATATGCAATGCAGTTAAAATTATATATATATAAAAAGTAAACATGATGATGGAATTACAAATATTTGTATTATATACACTGCAGAGCAAATGCAAGTTAAATATTTTATTGCACTCTATATATTAAGTAACTCGGTCTCGTTAGCAAGTTTTTATATTAACGGCACTGTTTTGTTTACACAAACTATTGCTATTTTTTATTCAACTTCATAAATCATAACGAGTGTGTTATTTTATGCATTCGCAATAATTAAGGGTATAAGTTCAATTGACCAAAGAAAAAAAATACTAATTATATGAAAATAAACAAAATGTCTCTCATCTATTGATAAAATACTGAAGCACTAGTTGTGTATTTTATATAACATTCTCAATAATTGTAACTGAAATTGAACAACTACAATGAATACCAGTGACATTTTACAAATTTAACTTACATTTGCATGGCATTGTTTATATTATAAGTAATACAGATAACAAATACCTATATATAAATATAGCTGAAAATCACAAATGTATATAATTTCCATACATTACGATTACATGATGTGATTCTTCAATGTTTATCTTGAAAAGAAAACTGTATATAAATGAATTGTAAATAAAAATGGAAATAAATTTACATATAAATATTCAGACAAAAAAAAAAAATACTCTTTCGTTCTGTTTCATAATATTCATTTTTTGTTTTTTTTTAACAAACAATAATAATAATAGAAATAACAATTTTCATTTTTATAAAATTTCTATAGAGGTACCGATATACGAGTATATAAAATAAAGAAATATTCATAGTTATTCGGTCATATATAACTTATAATTCATAAAGTTATATCAGAAATGTGAAGTATGTGTCCTATAAAGCTATAGGATATATAGTTGTAAGTACGAATATATAATCATTTTATTATAACCTATTTCGTGTTATCATTTGAATATAAAAATTGTGAAGAATAGCACAAAAAAATAAAATAATATTCGATACAAGTTAAAAAAATGAAAATATTTCCACATGAAGAATTTATTACATTTATCAATAAATGGGAGAAGCAAATATTAAAAAAAAAACGTTATTATACATTTATACACGTATAGTTGATGGAAATATGTATATCTAAAACATAGGTCATAAGAATAAAAAAATTGAAAATCTACTAAGGCATCGCTATTTGATTTATTTATATTTTTTTTCTTATTTTTTGCAGAAAACTATTATTTCACACTATAATAGTTTTTATATTCATAAATAAGTGGCAAAATATGTAATTTATTATTTATGTATTTTATATTTAAGAAAAAAAAAATAGTCTATGGATGGAGTGATATTTTTTTTATTATATTATTATAGAATAGTATTTTACACAGTTTCACCATTGCTATATAATTCCATGTACGATTAGGTGATCGACACATTAAATAAAAATTTTTGTTGCTTTATTCAATTCTTTGAATATTACATTTTCTTTTTATTATTTGGAATATATTTTTATTCAAATATTTTATAATCATATGCAAAGTCTTGTACCGGTTTGCTATATAGCATTTGAAAAATTTGTTCAACCGTGCCACAATCGTGCAAAATATGTTTCGCATATATAGAAAAAAAATTTACATGTGAATTTTTTTGGTATTTATATTTCAATACTGAAATTTTGCAGCTGGGTTTGTTTGTATATGGAATAATAAAAAGAAGATGTCTTTAAAAATATATATAGTATTGGACGCTACTCAATGATTAATAACGTTACCTCTATTTTATGTCAGCTCATATAAAAATAATGGAATTAAGTAAACATCTGTCTTACGATAACTGCGCAGACCGCAATTGGTGAATTAGTATATATTATATATACTTTGGGTAAAGGAGTTATTAACCAATTTAACTGTATTGAATAATTTATAGATGCCATAAGCTAATATACTTGGAGTAAAATGAAATGTGTATTCTTTGCAATATGATATGTATCAATAGTATATACGGTGTATCGCTCGGCACCTTAATATATATGGTTATTATTAATATAGTATATACATAATACAATATAAATTGTCGTTATAATAAAATATGTCAACAATATAGTGTAACAACCCATACAGATATATATATATATATATATAAATTATACTATACACCTACATCAATATATTGTAGTATCTTTATATAAATAATGTATAAATAATATAGGAGCTTTTTTTTTATGTATGTACAAAAAATATCACAACAAAATATTATAGTTTGTTGATAACAAAACAATATTTCTATCTATCTATCTATTTATCTATTTATCTATTTATCTATATAAAATATTATATGACGGAAATGAAAAAAAAACTGAAAAATATATAATATTCATATATTATATTATAATACGTAAAAATTGAAAAATAAATCATTCAATAACAAGAAAAACTAATAATAAACTCTTATTTTTATAAGGATGATATATACACAAGCGTACAATTAAAATAAGGACCAGCAAAAATAGCGATATGGACAAAAATAAAAGGATTAAGATATCATGGAAGAGAGAATAATTTGATAGTCATATGATAAAGCGAGTATTGTATTAGAAATAACAACATATAATTCTGATAGCAATATATTTCCGCACAATCGACAGAGTGGTCCAGAAACCAACTCCATAAACAAAAAAATATATAATGATAAGTAACGAGAAGAACACATGGCAGGAAAAAGGTAAATATACGTATTTGAATAAATAATGGGGATTAAAAAAATGTTTATTTGTTAATACAAAAGATAATTTTAGATGAGGAATTATGAAAATCCATAGTTAATTTGTTGTATAAATTTAATTATTTATTTATCAAGTGATCGCCATCATAACCTCCTTCGTATACAAAGTAAATTGTATAAATATAATTATTTATCAGTGAACACAATAACCTCTTATAAATATAGTTGAACATATAAATTTATTTATTTATATATCAAGTGACCACCATAACCTCTCTTACATAGTAAAATATATAAATATAATTATTTATCAGTGACCAACTTAACTATTACATTGTAAAATCAATATAATAAAAAAACCCAAGTTGCACAAAACGGACATAAATAATTAATATAGGCATTTATCAACGACACATTTCGAAATACAATGAATACCTTATGCAAATAAATTTACATGTTTCGAAGTTCGGGTGCAGTAGGTGTGCCTAATTTCAATTGACGTTTTGTAGAGAAATATGATATGTTTACAAACAACTAACGATATAAGCTCCAAAAAGTGTATCAATAAAAAAGATCGTATTTTAAGTTAAATGCTCGGTAAACTTTGTTTCCTCTCAGAAAAATTAAAGTATAAAGTCGCGCAAACGAGCACAAATTCACCCAAACATGCTTTCTCTGCATATGCTTTCTGTGGAGGTAGTCTGATTTTTGTGGTAGTTCTAAAAAAAGAAATAACATAAATAGTAAAATTGTAAACTTTTGCACACATTATAAAAGATATTAGAAAAAACATTGTTCAGAGTTGTTTTAATCATGTTCTCAATTTCTTGAGTGGTCAGTGTAAAACATATATACGGGAACAATTTTGGAGAAAATAATCTTAGTTTTTGTTTCAAATGGTATTTATAGTTCAAATATTACCAAACAGGTGACCAATTTATTCCTGCAAATAGAAACAGTTAGTAAATTGGTCACAAGCTTTCCTACATGTTGATCACTTGTTATAATAAAGGGAACGCTCATAAATAATGCGAATGTTTTACAAACATGTGTACTGTGATAAGATTCTGTTTCTAATTTGTTTCCGTTTGTGTTACTTGGCACACAAATACAAATAATAAATAAACAAAGATTAGCGGAACTGCATTGAAAAACAATTCCGTATATTGCATATAAAAAGGGATTAATATTAAGACAATTTCAGTTTTGTTTTGGTCAGTGATAGGTGCATTTCAAAGAATAAATAAATAATATAATAAACATACACACAAAGCAATTAAAATGCTATTTAAAATTATTCTTCTAATTGCTATTGTTAGTATTGTTTCGGCTAATATTTCTTATGATTTTGTAAATAATGCACGTTGGCATGCATTTAAGGTAATAATTTTAATATTGTTTTGTTATATTTTTTTTTATTTTGTTTGTGTTGGATTTTTGATAAATTAAAATTTTATGTTTGTAATATTGACCGATATATAAATACTCATTATACCATAATTTTAACAGTATACAAATTAATTAATTAATTAAATTAAATTTCTGAATAAATAAAACATTATATTCATTTCTCTTAGCGTCAATATACGAAAACTTATGAAAGTGAAGCGGTAGAAGATTTACGATTTAAATTATTTATTACAAATATAGATACGATAATAAAAAATAATAAAAAATATGAATTAGGATTAGTTTCCTATAAATTAGGAATAAATCAATTTACTGATAAATTTCCTTCTGAAGTAAATAAATACATGACTTGTTTCAATAATTCAGCAATTCAAGCTAATAAATTGAGACATCATAGAAATCATACTAGATTGTTTAATTTACCCAAAGATGTTGTAATACCAACGGAAATAAATTGGTTGGAAAAAGGTGCTGTTACCGAAGTAAAAGATCAACGCCGATGCAGTTCATGTTATGCATTTGCAGCAACTGGTGCATTGGAAGGTCAACATTATCTTGCTACAAATGAATTAATTTCTTTATCTGAACAAAATATTGTTGATTGTTCGGGTAGTTATGGGAATTTAGGTTGTAGCGGCGGTTGGATGCCTTATGCATATGAATATATACTTGATAGAAATAATGTTAATACAGAAAAAGATTATCCATATGTAGGTTATGAACAAGCGTGTAAAGACATTCGATTACCTGGTGCTACTTTGAAAAGTTATGTTGAATTAACACGAGGTAATATATCTATTAAATAGTTTTTTGTTTTTGTGTATTTTATATTACTTTTGTATTGTTTCGTTGTATTTTATATTACTTTAAGGAATAAAATTTCAATATTAAAATAAGTAAATTTATGTTCTACATGGGTATTAAAGCGGGTACTTCACGTAATCGATCATATTGCACTAATATGAGTGTGTTTAAAAATAGTATAACATATATTTATTCTTTTTCTTTTTTTTATGAAGATGATGAAGAAGTATTAAAGCAAGCTGTTGCAACACAAGGTCCAATAGCAATTGCAATTGACGCATCTCAAAGTTCATTTCATCTTTATTCGGATGGTATATATTATGAACCGGATTGTACATATGATTATGTTACTCATGCGGTAATGAAAATATTTGTTTTATTATATAAATTTTAAATATAATATAAATTTTCTTTTATAGGTTTTAGTTGTTGGATATGGTACCATTGAAGGAGTTGGTGATTATTGGTTAGTTAAAAATTCATGGGGCAAATCATGGGGTAAAAATGGATATATGAAAATGGCAAGAAATAAAGATAATAACTGTTGTGTTGCTTGTTTTGGTAGTTATCCTACAATACATTAGCTTAAAAATGTATGTGGATAATTTCTAACTTTTTTATTAATTTTTAAAATTATTTCTACAAATATCGATTTATATATAATTATTGTTTGGAAATTTACGTAATAAAATAATGTAATGTACAATTGTACTAAAAAAAATTAACCAACATTATTAACAAATTGTTATTTAAAATGTTTTACTAAATAGTTATTTATAACAATAATTTACAAAAATTTTGATTTATGCCTAATAACAGAAATGAGTAAATTAATACAGTGTGCGGGAGAGATTGTTATTGCCTGAGTGTCTTGCATGCAATAATTCTAAATTTCTTATTGTTATATGTTGAGTTCAGTGATTGTAAAATTTGAATTTGAATATGCTATTAAATTCTTGAAAATTTATAGAAAGATGAAAATGCTAAAATTATTATTATAAATAACTGCAATTACATGTGGTGTTACATGTTATCCCAGGAACTATTTCGATTTCAGGATACCGAAACAATGAAATATATCCGGAAACTGAAAATACAAAGAACTTACGATTGTATAGAACAGACATTTGATTTTACTTTGAGTTCGCATGTATGAAGTGCTCAATAGTCAGCATTCGATTTCTCCAAATATTAAATCAGTTACAGTTTTTAATATAAATAATATTTTTAAAATAAATTCTATCTATACCTACAATACAAATTTGATTATTTGTCACACGCTGCACACTAAATGGACACAACAACTATTCAATATTGACTTCATTTTTACAGCATTTATTATAATGCTAAGTTAAATTCCTTTATAAAATACCTTTTACTGATTGTTATTTACTGATATATATGCTTAAAGTTATATTTATTTATTCACATCTTAAATTTTTGAACAACATTTAACTATTACTTTAGTATGCTGACATTTCCTTAATATATATGTAATTATGCATTTATATACTTATCCCATGAGAAAAGTGACTGACTCCATTGTTCATTGTATTTATAAGTATATAATAAAATAAACTCTATAATGAATATGGGACTGTGAATATATTTTATGTTTAGTTTAGTAATTGTCAAGTCATGTTCATTTAATTAATTTCTTTTTCAGTTTTTCTTTCATGCTTATTTATTTATAGCCATAACTTTTGAGGTTGCATTACGATTTACATAGAACTGTAATTTTTTTCATTGGTGTAAAATAAAACAGTGAATATATATTGTCTTGGACGTTGAAATTTTCAACCAAAATAATTTTATTATTTTATTTCTTCCAAAGGAATTAGGAAAATTATTTTAAATTCAATTTAGATGATTTTATATAGTCAACAATCATATTCATCATACAAAAAAGAAGTGGAATTTTCATTTGATTTAAGTTTTGTTCGTTTTAACATCATGCTATATGCAGCACCGTCCAATGTGCACACCAATGTGAAATTGAATTAAATTGAAATACTTAAAAATAAAATATATACGAGTATGTAAACTTTAACTACAGAAAATATAAAAAGGTTGAAAATAAAATAATAATAAATACTTATTACATGTTTTTTACAAAAACTATAAAAGTTTAAGAACTTTACTATTCGAGGTTATATGCGAACAATAAGCATTCTGCATTACTACATACATATATATAGTTTAATATTTATATATATTTATGTTTATTACATACACATAAAATGAATAACATATAATTTGTTTTAAAATTTTTTCATTAATGTATTTGCTTTAATGTTTGAGCAAAAACAACATTACAACATCATATACGAGTATATTGTATTATCCCGGGAATTTATGATTTTCTTGAAATTGAAAGTTATTCTACTTAAAAATAAAAGATTTATATAATATTTACTTTTCACAAATAAAATTTTTGTTAAAACGTGTATTGTATTTTATTTATACACTCAAAATTTAATTGAGATATGCATACGTTTACCATTGGATTGAAAAGTAATATACATTTATTGTACATATTATACGAGTTAATGAAAAAATATATATTGTATTATTATGCGAATATTGATGAAATAAAATGAAATTCTCTATTCAATGGATTTATTAAAGTTATAGAAATTATAATTATTATAATTAATAAAATCAATTTACCAAATATTTGTATAAATGAAAAACATTTTGTATAATAATAATAACATTGCGTATGCTAATTTTATATATAATGATATTGTATGTTTATTATATACACAATTATAAATACAATACTTAAAATATAATACATAACTTAATGTTAAATTTATTTTCATATTTTCAAAATAATCTTCTGAAGAAAAAAATAAAATACATTGCGAATTATGCAAAAAAAACTTTTTCGATTGTTATATAAATTTTATTTCGAATTTATACAATATTTTATATTGAATATATATATAACAATATGGTATAAATGTGTTCTAATGAATGAAAGCATTTATACAGAAAATAAATTTAATTATTTTAATAATGGTGGTATAACTTTTCAATATGTATTCATTTGTGTTATATAAACGTATTATTTAAATAAAGGCAAGTATATAATAGGATAGGTAATACATACAATATAATATGTACATAGAGTTACTTAGCTCCATAATACCGTATAAGACATTATGATTAAATTTTCATAAACTGAATATAAATTGCATATGCGGACGGATATAATAAATAAAGATTATTGTATGTTATATTTTATGTTCTTCTACAAATAATATACAAAATAATATGTAATTTCAATTTGAAACAACAATCAAAATATATACGTTATTTCTTTTATCCTAAAATAACATATTAAATATATATATATTGTATCCCAGTATTATATGTTATCCATATTAGAAATAATATAAATGTCAATTTTCATTTTAAATTTTTATATTGTATTATAAGTTATATATGATATTATATTTATATATTTCAATTAACCCACAGCTATGATATACGAGAAGTTTTTATAATAAACAAAAAAAAAAACATAATTTAATTAAATTCATTTATAAAACTGATAAGTCTGTAACATATTTTTTATAATTTATTCAAAGCTTTCGATCAAGACACGTTAATAATACATAATTATATATGTGTAATAACAATAGTTAAAATAAAGATTATAAAACACTTAAAGTTTTATAGAAAATATGTGTAGCAAAACATTGGACACAATGCGTATTATATAAATATTATTATTATAAAACATAATATTTAATTATATATTCTTTTACATAAATATTTACTGACCGGAATTAAATTTCTTTGTTTATGGGAAAATGCAAAGGTTGATATTATATGAATAAAAATATGATACTGAACGCTATTCAAAGATTATCAACGTCTCAGCACACACAACAATAAACAATATATGCGTGTATATATGTTTATATATGTATGGACCATTCACCATTGTATAATAATAAAATATATATAAAATTAAACAATTTTCCAGTGAATTACTTTTTAAAAACGTTTAATTTTTTGAATTCAACTCAAATAAATTTTAAATGGTTTTACCATTTTCATTTCAGTTTTTAAAAATTAAAAAATATTTCCATATTTGTGGAAAGTGTCTTCAAATTTAGTGACATATTGAATGGGAATTCTTCTATAACTGCCAAAACTATATAAGACTTTATTTTAAAATATCTTTTTTTGTTGATTTAATGGAACATTGGAAATTTATTGAACAGCAATTTGATAAAAATTCGAAACGGAATCGGTTAATTTTATTCAAAATACCACGCTCAATCAATCCGGCAGTATATATAGTTAATTAGATTCATGTCATATTGATATATACTTTTGAATATGAAAAATTACTTGCAACACACCTGAATTATCATTTTACGTTTATAAACTCAAACAATGAATATATAAGTTTGAACTTGCATCGTATTCAATCTGGAGGTATCGAAATCGATTCACGTTACATTGATATATATTTTTTTCATATTAAAAATTACTCGCACCGCACCTGAATCAACATTTATTCATTTATTAAATCCGAAAATGAACCATACTACGTTCTATTCAACGATTTAATAATAATCGAATAAATAAAAACATTATTGAATACTCACACGGGGAGAAATCTAACAAACGGGTCAGTATTGTGATGGATGGCTTGACGTAAGTAAATCGTTAATCAATTGATATATATATATATAGGAAACTATACTTACTAAAATGAAGATGAACTCTCACCGTCATACTCAATATTTCGTCAACGATATTGTAACGCATTGATTAATATAGTTTCCACTGTCAAATAAAAAGGGTTTTTATTTATGGAAGAGCTTAGAAAATATGTATAAAATATTATAAAATCATTAAGTCTGTGAAGTAAGTAATAACATCAATAGTACTTATTAAGAATCCTATAATAGATATTATAATCAATCAAATGCGGTTCACATCAACGAAAGAAAAATAAAATATATTTATTTGTAATATACTGAATATGGTAAGTCTATAGTATTTTAACTATTAAATATATATGATATTTAGAGAATTGTAATTAATATCAATTAATTGACAATTGTGAATTGAATATTAATTATAAAACAAAATCAGAGATAAAATATGAGAGGTGCTTTACATTTTACTAAATTTGCGATTTGGTTATAGATAAATAAATTATAAATAGATCTTATTATGATTAATGTGAGTTTTTGAGCAACGATTGAATATTAATTATAAAATTAATATTTTAGAAAACATTATTTAATCAAAATGTTACGAAACCGTTTGTAATTAATAACAATTGAATTAGTGTACATTTGAATTTTAATCACAAATTAAGGTGTGATAATATATTTAGATGAAATCTACAATATAGAAATAATAAAATACAATACGAAATTTGTGTTGCGAGTTCAACTTGCACATTAAAATAGAGAATAAAACCTTATAATATAATATATCATTATTAAATGTACATTATTATGAAAGTTTACTATTATTAGTTTAATAAAATTAAAAAAAAAAACCACTGACATTGCATGAATTTTCATTTATGCTTTTATTATATACACATGCATATAAAATCATTAATTCTCATAATATTTACATGTTCCATATACAACATATATATCTAGAAGTATATTTTGTAAATACACACGCATATATACATAACATTATGCATATTGACTTTAATATGATTTTAGTGTATAAAAGATATAAAAATAATCTCTATAGTATAATTAACATTTATAGATCTATAGATACATTTTTAGAATCAACAAATCTCACATAAAATCCCTTAATAATCATTTCACGATGTATACATGTTCAGTTCAAATGTTTAGTATGTGCGTATAAAACAATATTGAACATATGATATATGTACAAATATACATATAAAATGGTTATTATAACATACATATAACATTGGAAAATTTTAAAATGAATATGAAGTTAATTTATTCATATAATTTTATCACGATTTTCGTTTTAGAAACTGAAAATATATAATATTTTTTGAACATATTATATACAATATATATATATAGTAAAAACTGGGTTCTGTATAACGAAAATTGGTTTGACAGTTTGTCTACAGATGTTCTGCATTATAAAAGAAAAAATAACCTATATACGATATAAACAAAAGTCATTAAATTTTCTCTACACGGAGTACAGGTTTCGTTATCAAATAATAAAATATTAAATTAAAATAAATATATAAATTCTGTATGACTATGGGGCTATATAAATCAATTTTTAGTTCAAAATACATAATATATCTTTTCAGTTTATTACGGTAAATTGTAAGCAACACAAAATGATAGTTAAGTAAATATTTAATCACAATTAGGGCGATGTTAAGTAATTCATAAAAATATGTTTAGTCTTGACTATATACTCGTAAAATGTCTGAGACATAATATAAATAAGGTTTGTGTTTGCTAATGTACGTATACTTCATTAGTAATTAGATGTTTTTTTTGTCTCTATCCAATGACGTAACAACAAAGATAAATTTTTCTGTAACACAACTTAGATTTCTTGTGGCATATTTGCATATTTTATAAGTTTCGTACATACATGGGTATCTGTTATTAATTTTGTTATGCCCAAATTAATTTAAATTATGTTATATTTTAATTTAACATTATTTGATTATTCAATTTAACTAAAAAATAAGACTGTATATTCTCTGTAGAAATATCATCGGTACAATAACTTGCTACGTAAAATGGGTGGTTTTATTTTAGTATAGAATTGTAGACTAAATATATTCTATTTATTTTGTTGTTTTGTTTTTATAATAGCTATATTACACGGGACTTCTCAGATTATTTCTCAGATAGAAATTACTAAATAATTTTTCATCCCTATATATAATACTAAATTAAATTATACAATATATCAAATTATTATAACAATTTTTATGAAAATCTCATATATGTAATACAATAATAAATAGATAGATATTAATAATATATAATATTAACACATTAAACAGAAGATTGTAAAATTTTTTAAAAAACATTAAATTCAATTGATTTAATATTATATTGAAGGCAAAAATTCTATATGTATTTATATATAATTCAAAACATGCGATATATTCGCGTATACGCGCAAGTATACCATATATGCAAATTGAAAATGCATTAGAATATAAATCATTTGAAATTAATGTGATATTGTTTTCATGTAGAAATTTTATGAAAAATGAAAATACAATAAAGGTTCATGTAATAAAAAAAAAAAAAAAAATTTAGACATCAATAATAAAATGATAGATGATCAATAAGATTATTATTTATTATTATATTTTATATATTGTACATACTCGCGTATTATTAAATTATCCCTAGGCTTGTATACTTTAAAATTTGTGTATACCGTGTACCCGGTGCCCTTGTATGTTTTTCATATTAATTTTGCTTTATTGGATATTCTATTTTGTACTAAATGTTGCCTGAAACGAATTTTGTTTTTTGATCTACTCAAGCTTCGTATATTTTAAAAAAAAAACATAGCTTTTTATCAAATTATACAATAGAACAATAAATATGCATATACGTTAAAATTTGTTTTGATATTAATTTTGTCTATAGGGTTAATGTTACAATAAAATGCTATAATCTATATTAGAAAAAAAATCTAATCTTATTTTATTGTATGTAAGAGAATAGTAGATACATTGTAATGGGATTGATTTCGAGTAATTTAAAATGCATTTAAAATTCTCAATTTTAAGAAGATATTTTTCTTTTGTATATTTATTAAATCATAATTCATAATGTACTTTGTTTTTGACACAAAATAAAAAAAGATTGGATGCGTAATTATTATTTACGCAACATTTCCATAGCGGCAATATTAAAAATTATAAAATTATAAGTTTTAAATAACACAATTATAAAAACAATAACGCTTTAATCACTACACTTTATCTATTTTATTTGTTTATTAAAGATTTAAGTTCTATAATTATTTTAATAAGTAATGTCGCGCTATGATAATAATGAATGTAAATAATAAACACAAAAGTTTCTCTCTGTTTTATTTAAATAAAAATTAAAGTACAATTAATTATGAATTATTAATATAAAGAAGAACTCTTATACCAAATTTATTAAAAGTTAGAATATGAAAAGCTTTTTAAATAACATGAACATGCGTTTACGTAAAAATACGATTATATACATTTGCATAATAAACAAATATAATAAAACATCTGTTTCACATGTTGTATGAATAGAGTCAAAAGAATATTTAATTTTTACGATTTTTAAATTGTTTAATGCCATAGTATAATATATGAAAGTTCTAACATACTCGTCTATATCCAGTAGTAGATAGATAAATTAAATTAATTAAATTTCAATTAAAATTATATGTAATGTAAAAACTTACGTAACACAACATTTGTCTATCATTGCCCGTAATCCTTATGAAAATAATCCATTGTGTTGGAAAATTGTTGTTATATTTTATTTATTTTTATTATTATTGTTGTTAATATAATAAATATATTTTTATATATTAATTATACACTTATTATTTAAAAATAAATTACATTATTATATAATAATTTCACTACATATTCAATTCATATTGTTTATAGGTTTTTATATATTATAAATGCATATAGATAAAGTTTATTAAAAGAAATTGATATAACAAAATATTAATGTTTTTTACATTAAAAAAAAATTCACTATATTAAATAATTAACTTTTTCGTTTATGGTATTTTAATGTTTTTATAATTTAATTTAAAAATATACATTATATTTTTTAAGCACAATATTTATTTGGGAAATTAATGTTCCTATGTACATTATAATAATATTTACATGAAAATTAATTTTTTAACTTTTATTTTTTTTTTAAGCGGCGCATATTTGATAACTTTTTATAACTTTTTTTTTTTTTTATATATACAATTTTAATACGATGAACTTTTTAATACTATACATAAATTGTATATTATATAGATAGATGGAAACATTATTTATGAAAATTATAATAAATAAATATATTGTATATATTTTCTCTGTGTTGACATATTTTACTAAATACATTATAAATTATATAATATATAAAACAATATAAGTTGAAATGTTTTATCATTTATCTATCCTTCCTCGTATATATATATCAAATATATACAAATGTTGTCATGTACCAGTGATTAACACATGTATAATAATAAATTATTATTAATTGTATTTGAATTGTAATTAAAATGATCGCATGGTAGTGACTATAAAAACACAAATTTTAAATATTCATAGGCCAATGTCGTCGTTCACACGTGTGAACATTTCACATGTACTATACACTTCAGCAATTGTTTTTTCATGTTTAAATATGATTTAATTATTAAATAATTAATTATTTATATTATTTAAAATAAATTATGTGTCTATTATTGTTGTTTTACAATATAAATTTCATATTGAACAAATAAAACAAAAAATTATATGTTAATAAGTTTTGTTTTGGTTAAAAAAAATAGGAGGTTGTTATTTTTTTTTTACTGATAAGAATTGTTAAATTTTATACACTTTTTAAGTAATTTTATGAAATTTATAATTCTTTTATTAAAATAGATTTTTTTCTACGTATTTTTCATAATATCTCTACGCAGATTGTAACTGTAGCAACTTTAAGCGATTACAATAACTATATAATTATTATACAACAGATTGTTATTATATTATGTATTTATTGGATGTTAGATCAACTCAAATAAAAAGATATATAACTTATAATGTAAAAAAAAGAAAGTGGTTATACTTTATATATACACCCGAATTAATTAGTATAGATGTACAGTAAAATAAGTTACTAAATGTGTACTAAAACAATAGATTTATTATTATATATTTTTTGAAAAATATAAAGGGTTGAACAGCTCTCACGGGTGTGACAAATAGCATTATATATTATATACATTGGAAGTAAATAAAAGGATAAAATATAACTAATTAAACTAACTAAAACAATATATTAATTATATATATTTAATATACGAGTAAATATATATTGGATTTGTTTGGTGTTTGTTTATATTGTAATATAAACAAATATTAACTATTATATAAATTATATATAATAAAATTATTAAAATTTTCTTGTTTAATTTCATATTTTAGTACATATAATTTCAAGAAAAAATTTTTATTTATAAATTATTAATACAAATATCGTTAAGTTAATAATGTTTTTAAAGCATATTTTATTTGCATAGCAAAGTTTCATGAAAATAAATTTAAAATTTTTAAAATACTAATAGTAAAAAAATAGTTTTGTCACATATTTATTTTTCTTATTATGAAGTTTTTATTTAATTATTTGTTAATATTTAAGTTTTGTTAAATATAGCGATAATGGTTAATCGTTGTGTAAATATTTTGCACTGATTGTGTACGTATTGTTTTTTATTTGAAACTACATAAATATGATAATTATAAAAATAAATATTCATATATTATAAAATTGATAAATTAAATAATTGCGGTAATTAAAGTTCAATATAACTATAAACTATTTATTAGAATAATATACATTAACATTCTGTAGAAGTGAAAAAGAACCAAAAAACATCGTTCTATATATATTGCAATGGCGTTAATAAATAACTCTATTAAATTTAAGTTATTTTTAAGAAAACCATAAATTTGGTATTTTTTTGATTTTCCTTATATCTTTTTTTAAAATATATTGGTTTAGTGATGCATTTTTTTGTATAATAGTACAACCGTATCTTATATAATATAGTAGAAATACTATATTATGAGTCACATGATTCCCAATAAAATAGTCTATACATCTACATTACATATCTATTTCATTTTTTATAAAAGTGTAATTTATATATTGTATGTAAATAGATGTTCTATAGAATATATTATTTAAAATGATGTTGGAAAAATATTCTCATCGTTGTAGATCTAGATAATATTATATGCTATGAAAATTTATGTTCAATTCAATACCAACTATTAAATTATCTATACCTTGGATGGAGTTTGGGTTATTATAGTATTACATATATAATACAATATACAAAAATGAAATTAAAATTTTATGTATATAGAAACTCATTTTCCGTATAATTTATATCTTATAGCACAAATCTATATATAAATATATATAAGGTTGTCAAATATCTCCGCCTTTTTGTCTTTTTAATTTCGCGGCTATGTACAAAGCGCTACAGAGCTCGTATCTGGCAACACTGTACATAATTTGAAAGATCTTGACATAACAAACAAAACGACGCTATGTATGATTAGTTTGGATATTGCGTTCAACAGTTATAGACGTGTAAACATGGAGTTCACTAACGCCGAAATTCGCGCTATTTTAAAGTTTTCCTTCGTTAAAGGCAAATCCGCTAGAGAAACGTTCCGTGAGATTAATGGTGTTTTGGGGGATGGTACTCTATCACTTCGAACCGCGGAGGAATGGTTTCGACGATTCAGAGCCGGTGAAAACGACACCATGGATAAGCCAGCCGGCGGAAGACCTGTGACGACAAATACCGATCAAATCATGGAATACATCGAGTTAGACCGGCATGTGGCATCTCGTGACATCGCCCAAGAGATGGGAGTTAGTCACCAAACCATTTTAAACCATCTGCAGAAGGCTGGATACAAAAAAAAGCTTGATGTTTGGGTGCCACATGAATTAACAGTGAAAAATCTAATGGACCGAATTTCCATTTGCGAAATGCTGCTGAAACGGAACGAACTCGACCCATTCTTGAAGCGGATGGTGACTGGCGACGAAAAATGGATCACATACGACAATATCAAGCGAAAACGGTCGTGGTCGCAGGCCGGTGAATCGTCCCAAACAGTGGCCAAGCCGGGATTGACGGCCAGGAAGGTTTTGCTGTGTGTTTGGTGGGATTGGAAGGGAATCATCCACTATGAGCTGCTCCCATATGGCCAGACGCTTAATTCTACCATCTACTGCGAACAACTGGACCGCTTGAAGCAGGCGATCGACCAGAAGCGTCCAGAATTGGCCAAAAGGAAGGGTGTAGTGTTCCACCAGGACAACGCCAGACCACACACTTCGTTGATGACTCGTCAGAAGCTACGGGAGCTCGGATGGGAGGTTTTATCGCATCCACCATATAGCCCGGACATAGCGCAAGTGATTACCACCTGTTCCTGTCCATGGCGAACGCCCTTGGTGGTGTAAAGTTGATCTCAAAAGAGGCTTGTGAAAAGTGGCTGTCCGAGTTCTTCGCAAATAAGGAGGGGGGCTTCTACGAGGAAGGTATTATGAAGTTGCAGTTTAGATGGAAACAGATTATCGAACAAAACGGCGCATATTTGAACTAAATCCGATTACTGTAACACTTTTTATAAAGCATTGAATAAAGAGCAAAAAGGCGGAAGGGAGATAGTTGACAACCTAATATATACTATTCCCTTATAACAAACATTATAATATATTAAATAAATATATTAACTTCAAATGATAAAATAAGTTAGATATATATAGGGTAAACCATCCGCAGTAATAGGCAACTTTAGAGAAATTTAGAATAAATGTAGAATAAACAAAGCAAATTTGACTATATTTCTATATACATTTCAAATAAACTTTTGTTTCTAATACAACTATCCCAATATAATTTTATTTATCTTAATTATCATTTATCTATTCTAAAATTAGTTAAAATTATAAATTTATTTATATAATATTTTAATTTTGTTGTTACCAAATTTTTATAAATTTGTGCAGTTTTTAGTATAATAGACATATGCTTGTTGTTTCAATGATTAGATCACAGGCAATATGATTTCAGTGATTTAGACATAGCAAAAATTTGTAATAATAATAAAAGTGATAATCGAAAGACTGACTAATATAATGTTCAAATATTTTTAAGAAAAATTATTCGAAATATATAAAAACATAGTTGAGGTGATATTATATACCATTCCATATAAATAAAATTTAAAGAAACTAAATTTATAATTTGAATTTCACATTCATAATTAAAAAATTAAAAATGTTCGGTACACATGTGGGGGTGGGTAATAAGAGTAATAATTACGAGATAATTTTAAAATAACCGTATATCGCCATTCAAAACATTTTGATTGGTATTATCTATAGATATTATTTTTCCAAGTTATATATAAATATTATGAAAATAAGATGGTCGATTTACTTTCACATTTCACAAATTTCAAAACCATCGAAGAAATTGTAATGTAATGGGAAAAACTTACAATACGTTGAACATTTTCGTTTTTTTAATTAAACGTCATTGTATCGATGGCTTTCAATTTTATTTGGTTCATGTTAATTACAAAAAAGAATTTTTTTTTGATGTTTTTAATAATACACAAAGGGACAGATTTATTATTACATAAATAAAAATATTTTTACAAAGAATTATGTATTAGAAAAAAAAGGTTTTCTCCGAAAAATACATATTAATTATTTTTACATATAAAATTTACGTTTGTTAAAAATTAAAGAAATATTCATGCGGGTGGCGATCATTTGAAAAGTTTACCCTAACAACTTATAACAACACATTGTAATTTATTTAAGCTAATATATTTTTTTTATTTTTGTCATTTTATCTAGTAAAACAATGAAAATTTTACTATATGTTATGGAGATCGTTAATTATTATATGTGTATATGAGTATATATATAATACATGAAATTATAATGTTACACACATAAATTTAGATATATATATATATATAATATTATATATATATATATACTATATATAAAATATATAATATACATTTATAAAGTATTATATAATTGCAATATTTTATAAGATAAATGTTTTGTAAATTATGATATGAAATATGTTACATTTAATAGTTAGTTATATTGTAAATGTTTGAAAGATGAGATGATATTGTTAAAGTCATTAATCAATGTTTATCATATATATGTATCATATTTAATTAGTTATTATATAATGTATTTGTTAATATGTATATTATAAACAAGCAGTGCGGTTATATGATTAAAGTTATTTTCTAAAACATAGCAACGTTAAAAGAATAAAAGCTTATATAGTAACCAATAAATAATAATGACATGTTTATTTGCTTAATATAAATATATTAAAAATATACATATTTTAATGAAATACGAACTTCATCACCAAACGCAATCTGACATAATAAATATTATTAAAAATTGAAATATTGGGTTAGGATTAATTCTTACGTCCGGTTCCCTTTCATCTCATTATGTGTATAGAGTATGGTATAGACAAATTTAGATGTGTATATTATAGTCAATAGCGTATATAATTCAATCGGTCACATATGCGTATGTAAGTGATATACATACGCAACATAATTGTGTTGCAATTTCAATGAGAAAACGTTCTTTTTTCTCCATTAGTGTTGCTTATTTCATTTATATTTCGTAAATTTTAAATAAATTTATATTATTGATTTTGATTTTATTGTACTAATTAATATAATATTTAAAGTTTATTGTTTTTGAGAATTTTTTAATTGTACATTTAAATATTATTTCAAATGAATTTATAAAGAAAATATTATTTCCATATAATCTATATAGCCGCCCACATATATAGAATTAAAATTGTTCGTACAAATTTTAATAATTATTACCTTTTTCACAACAGTAGTGTTTTATTACAACCCATTTTTATTATTGAATATATACAATATATATGATTTGATAATTGTTTTTCCATAATTCGAAACCTATCATCATGCATAACTTCAAAAGATATATACGATATTATATAATCTACATTATATTGTACATATATATATAGTGGATTAAGATTAGATGAAGCAGAAAACGAAAGCCATATATAATGAAATTTATAACGTATAGTTAATATATATAGATTTATTTCTATTGACTTATTGATAAGATAATCTGTATATCGCACATATAATACATGTATTAATAACTCTATATATATATGAAGATATATGTATAAAAATAAATATTTTATATTTCAAAATAAGATATTCGGATACATTACTTACAATCATTTTTTTTTCTCCTATTTTTACGAATTTTCATTTCAGAAAATTGCAACATATTACTTTTTTATCGATTATCCCTTTTTTATAAACTACATTTCATATATGTATGTATGTACATATACGCAAAGAAAGAAAAAAGCTTTACTATATAAAATTATGATATTGAAATTGATTTAAAAATAAGGAAATATTTATCCTTTTTTGGGTTATAAAGTAAAAACAAACCCAACCGAAATTATTGTGTAAATAAATAAATAAATAAATAAATAAATAAATGCTATATAAATAAAATGAGGATGAATTTGAAGTTGTGGCCAAGAGACCAATATTTTGTTTTGGTATATATAGTTTATGTGTACGGAAATGTTTCCACATTTTAATGTAATGAGATTTTTCTCATATATAAAATATTTTATTTTTACATTTTTTCAAATAAAATTTATAATATAAACATTTTCCTTAATCATAAATAAATAAATATATATTATTGAAATAGTCCTATGTTGTGCGGTAAATATTGTTTGTTGACATGAATATATATGAATTTAGTAAAATAATAAATATATATTTATTATTTTTATAGAAAAATAATACGAAAAATACAGATGAATATTTTACATATATAACAATGAATTGAAAGATAGTTCTTTCAAGTTTTCTTTCAAATTTGTTTATTTTTGATGAGACAATATTAAGACCACATTCTCGATACGATCGCAAGCAAATAATCAAGGAAATTGAGCCAAAAAATTTGCGATCCATTATTTCGATGATTTATTTTGTTATATTATTTTAACTTCAAATATACCTGGACTTGTGCATACCAATTTTTAAATTAAAATCACAAAGATAATCGAAGGTAAATTGTTTTAAATTTTTCAGTATATAGCTTCCTAATTATGTATATTGTGGCACATTTTGAATTGAATATGAGACTAATCTAAACGCAATCTAACCCATTCCATACAAACATATATGCCTATTTTCCCAAATCCAGTTAATTTTGTATTCAATTTTAATGAAATTTAGTGTAAAAATGTCTTAAATTGAGTATTATATATATATATGAGAATTTCCTAAAGAAATTCTAAAAAATCGATACTGAAGGCAATTTTCTTGATCTGGTTTAGGCATACTGGTTAATCTTGGAATTTCATTTCCAATTTTGAAGAAATTTAGTATCTCCATAAGCGTAAATTGGGATTATATATGACCTGTATCTAAAGCAACGTTCATGATCAGAGTTAGTGTGTAGGTTATAAATTGGTCTAAATTTTTCCGAAACGAATATACCTATTATTAAGTTATGCTTAAGTTTTCCCATATTTTAATTATAGCACTCCCCTTCCCCTTCACACCTATTTCATCCATATATTATTATTTATAGATTAAAATTACATCACTTAATACCATAAAAATATGTGTTTCGGTAAAATAAATAAAAATTTCATCTACTGATTTTATCTAATCTAAACGAAACCATTTATAATTCAAAAAACAACAGAAAGTGACTGTACAAAATAAAGTTGGAGTAGTGAGAACACACAGAGTCTGGTCCTATTCACTTAAAAAGTTTAGATTCAAATTTTCAATCAATATATGAAAAATGAAACATAAAACCCCACGACCAATGGGTTATTAACGAGACTTTATGTAAAACTCGAATTGACGTGAAGTGTTAAACATGACTATTGTCAAATAAAATATAATTCTAAATATCCAATTTTTTATTTTAAAAAGTATATAATATAACTAAATTTATGTAGATACAAAAAAAAAAGTTTAAAAACTTGTATTTTAACTTTAAGTATGCAATTTATAAAAAAATTAAATAAATAAAAAACAATAGAAATATACATAACATAAAAGTATAAAAAAAGTTCAATAAATTGATGTTGTGTACGGTATACAATATATAACCAATAAAATTTTATGTCCACCAATATACCATACATACATTCAAAACAAAAAATTTCTGTACTGTAATCAATTTGTATAATAATACACAAAATAATATATTTATAATATATAAATAAGGCTAAAATATACCCGGATATATAAATTTATTTGTACATTATATACAAAATTTAAAAATAAAGAATAAAATATAATATGTGTATACGTGTGCAATAGAAGAGAAGAACGAAAAACTTTTCGATTGTTTTATATCTTTATGAACTCTTTACATTTTCATATTTCCATAACAATATACATTTACATTTATTTGTCTTCTTATTATTTTATTGTTCTTGTTCATATTTCTTTTTGAGCAAGTTACTCTGAAAGTTTATAAATTAATAAATTAAAGATGCTATCAAAGGTATAAGCTGGCAAAAAGAGCAATACATGTGTGTTCATTTTTTTACTAATGTAATAGCATAGAAAAACCAAAAGCTAAAAAGCATTTTTTAATATCATAAAAATTAGTCCTCTTATGACTTTATAGAGATGGCGACTAATTGAGTGAAATTTCAATGTTCAATCATATACTATAAAAATATTTCTTACACATAAATTTCCAAATGGAATAAATAGTTTAAATATTATGTATACACACAATTACATATCGACGTTTATTTTGAAAAATAACATCGTTCCAATAAATATATAAAACAATATTTCATACTTCAATGTCGCGAAACTTTGAGAGTAACCCTAGTATAGATAATAGATGAAAATACCGTTTTTATAGAAAGATAAAGGGGTTTTATAAAACATTACCATTAAAAAAAATGTTTTAAACTTATATAAAATTTTATGGGAAACCGATTTAATGGCACATAGAGAATTGCAACATATGATTGAACTATTAAAATATCGATATAAAAATAGTATAAATAGCTGATTTTTTTCTATATCTAATTTATTATATTGTATTAAATTAGATTCGTATAAATTTAGTATAAATATAAGCTGAAAAATTCATTGTACATTATACATTCACTTCAATTCACGTATATATAGGCAATCTAGGCTTTTTTGAAATGTTCTTATTATGATTTCGTGAATTATTTGATTTATTCACAATTTTCTATTCGCGTATACAATACAATAAAAGCAGCTCATATAGAAGTTGTGATAACGTTTTTTTTGCCGATGCATGAATACTATAAAAAATAATAAGAACATTCTTATTTCTTGTCGTTATTTCGTTTATAAGAACGTATAGATATTTTTATCCGAAATTGGAAGAACTGGAGAAATAACATAATTAAATAAATAGTCATGTAATACTAATTTAAAATTTCATTCAACTGTTCAACATATATCAAACATTATACTCCCAGACATTGTATAATTTTCGTCATGGCGACCATCCGTCAATAAGGATTTAAACAATAAAAATTCGTCATTCAATAATATTCATCATAAAATTTACTAAAACCAATAGTAAATAATATAAAATAAAAGTATTAGTCAAATAATTAAAAAGTTTGTGATACAAACACTTAAATAGATATCGCATGTAATGAATGCGGAAAATATGTAAAATTTAAAATGAAAACTTAAATTACATTCGTCATATATATACGATGGTATACTTGAAATTTAATAAAACTTAATTGGAATTATTTTTACTTTATTATATATATATGACATAAAATACAGTAGTAGATATATACACTTGAATCCAATCATGAATGAAATGTATAAATTCATCGTTAATATGCACTATCAAAATAATCTTCCATATTTACGGCGCAGTGCAATGGATGATAACAAATGAATTTCTAGCCTTTTATAGTAAAAAATTCTGCATTTAAAGCGTTGTTCTACATTGTATTCACTATCTGTCAAACACATCAGAAGAACTTGCAGAAGTATTAAATTTTGACAAAACTGTTTTGAAACATTTGCAAAGGAAGGATACCAAAGGTAAAAGCATTTCTATATGATTATGTTATAAAACAGAATACTTAGGGGACGAAGAAACTCGGGTTTACTTTATGTTTACACAATATTATCAAATTGAAGTCTACCATATAGCACCATATCGTTGCTTCATTATAACTTAAGAAAAATGAAATTAGTAAAACATATTTCTTCTATATATAAAATGGTTCTGCAGTAAGAGCAAAGAAAGTGTTGAAAGTATATCAGTAGAGGTGTGTCGCTGAGTGATTTATGAACATAGAATTTTATTTTCAGTGTATAAATATCTAAGTATAGTATGTGCAAGTATTTTTTTTATTTCATATTTTATAGTCCTTATATTATTCCCATATATGAGAGGCAGAATACTTATGGTATGTATAACTTTTATTAAAATAATTATATAAATTAATTTTGTATATAATAAATATATTCTTATTATAAAAATACGAGTAACCGCCCGGGTATACCAATTTAAAAAAATAAAAAATAAATAAAATTCGTCAAAATAATTTTTTGTCCAAAATAAAAATGCTATATATTCAAATACAATGTTCATATTTAATGTACTGTATATATAAATATATATTAATATATGAGTATATATAGGAATTTGAGCTATTTACAATTATGAATAGAATTTGAAATTTATATTCTAAATAATATGCTTATGTTAAAGAGAACATTTTTATGTGTATACATTTTTCTAACATAAAATTCACTTTTTATTTATATATCGTATACACTTGTGTTCTCGTATACGATATTATATATATTCTAAATATATTATAGTTATTTATAATATACACCTCTATATATATACGTCTTTTTTTCAAAATTTACTATAGTTAAAATGAAAATGTGACGTGAATAGAGTGAATAAAACTTCAATCTTATTCAAATTATATAAATTTGAATTTTATTAAATTTAACGAAAAATGTGATGTATATATTTCTTCGTTTATACATCTTGCGATGATTTTATTCATAGCATATATTGTGTGTTATAAACGTTCTATATATATATATATATTAGTATTAAACAGTATATTATTATAATTTTTTTATATTAAATGTGTTATTTGTGAATATTATTTTTATAGTTATATATTTTTATTATATTATATTATGCAATAAGTAATAAAGGAATTTCTATAAAAAATTTGATTTAACATAGTAAAGTAAAGTCAAATAAAAGAAAAAGGAAAAATTATTCTCCATATTGAAGCTTTACTAACATAACTCACAATATAATTTAATAATAATATTGAAAAACGTATTATTTTGCTGACGTAATAATTGTTGCATTACAATATTTATAACATTTATACAATAATACATTTATTTGGTACATAATATTTAGATTTATAGCATAGCAAGCCATATTACTCCAATTGGATAGTTTATGGCATCTATACTAAACATTTATTACTGTCCAGTTGGTAAATTACTTCGCATGGAAGTATATAATAGTTCACCAATTGTATACTGCAATTAACGAAAAATAGATGATATCTATTATTCTATTATTTTTTTATCGGTGATTAACCCATAGTTAAACAGTTTAATATTAATTTTAAAAAAAATATGATTGAAATTAACAGATTATAGTAATATGGAAAAATTCAGAATACTATACAATATGCGTGTATATATTCAAGAGACAACAATATTAACCTAAACTTCGAATTAAAAATACCGGCAGTCTTTTGTACGAAATAACGACCAGAAATAATTCTTGTTTTTAGTTATTAACATTGACAACGCAGAAATGCAAAAATTCGTTGTTCCTTTTTGTTGAATCCATATCAAACACATAATTTTAGAATTTTATAAAAGAATTGTTTTTTATATATTTTGTTCTTAAACAATTATCACAACTTCTATGAGCGGTTCAATTGTATATGCGAATATAGGAAATTGTGAATAATAATAAGAACACTTTAAAAAGCCTATACGAGAATTGAAGTAATTATTATAGCTTTTTTACCTTATAATATAATATTTCTTGTGATTGGTGATTAAAACGAAACATAATGACACCTTAAATTGGACAACTGTTGCCGTATAATTATATTTTATAATTTAACAAAATGTATTCATTGTGGCAGGTTTAATATTCATAAAACGTTCTAAAACTACCATATGATACCCTATCATAAAGTTAATCTGTTCACAAATTTTAATAAATTATAAATATACAAATATATGATATCAATGCTTTCAAATTAAAAGTATATTAATTTTTTAGTATTTTGTATTTAAGATATAATTAGTATAAGAATGTATTAAAGATAATTTTTTTATGAATGATATATCATGTATTTGAAATATGTATTTCATCATAGTGTGTCTTATCTGAAATACATAATAACAAAAGTATTTTATAATCGTTTGCAGTATTTTTTTTCATACAGATAGAAAAAAAAATGATAAAAAATGTATATTTACAATAAAAAGCAATTTCAAATGTTCATTAACAATTTATAATGACTTTAACAATTTATAAGACAAAAATAAAAGTATATATACGTTTAATTATATGATGAGGAAAAAAAAAACTTTTTAATATATTATAACTTGGATTTAAAATTAAAAAATGAAATCGTATTTTGTCCACTTGAGTTGTCATAATATGTTAATTTATTTTTTTTATACTGCTCTGCTACTTTTAAGTTTTTTTTTTAATATAAGAAACGAGAAAAAAATTAAACAATATTGTGTCGCATTTTATTTTCTATAATATTACAACAGATGAAAATTATTTTCCCTTCACATAAATTTCCACATATAAAATATAAGCGAAGCTATTCATTAATTTTTAAATTTAACTTCATGAAAAGTTGTTAAAAATAATTTAGTATAATAATAAAAAAAAAAATAATAATAAATAAATGCAAAGTGTTTGAGTTACACCGCAAAACCGTAGGAAAAAAAAAATTTTCATTACTGTTTTTCATTACAAAAATAAGAAAAATAATAAGTGATGTTATAGAAATAATAAAAAGTTGAAATTATATAAGATTATATTCTTTTAATTAACGACATTTTTACTTATCCTTGTTCCTACGCATATGTTCACTATTTCGTTTTATATTAACTCATCGTAAAACATTAATTTGATATTTGAATTGAACAAATGAATATAATTTCAAATAAATTTCATATACAATACATTTATGTATATATTTATATCCTTCCATACACACCTTATACCATATATGATTCTGAAAATTCTCATTTAGAGTGTTTTTTTATACAGATTTTATAAAAATAATAGGAAAATATTTTTCAATTATTATTCAATCTGGGAATTGTATACAAATAGAAATGTGCAAAAAATCAATTGAAATGTATATTCAAAATTTTCTATATATAAATTCAATAGTAGAATAAATATTTTTTTCTATCGCTTGTTGGTGTTGCGTATTCATATTATTATATAAAAGTTTATTATTATGAGTACTATGTGACATACACATGAAAAATGAGAAAATGGAATAATATTTATATTATTTGATTAATTGAATTTGTACTTATTATTATCCCTATTTCATGTTTTTCTTTTTTTAACATATCGTATAAAAGAGATTAAATCATGATGGAAAAGTTAAATAAAAAAAATTATGCATGAGTCAATCCAAAGTTGATGTGTACGACATTTTCAAAATTTTTAATATACAGTGATAATTTGATAATACGATACTCATATATATACCATCAAATCTTACGGATTATCGAATTAAAATTTGTATCGTAATAAAATTTGAAAATTTGATGTGTCCCTCACAATAACTTTTTAATTTGGTTGTTTTATCATCCATATACTACACTAAATTTGTAATGTTGGTATATTTGATTATGGAAGCATTTCCTCACAAACAAACCAGTTTCAATTAAAATTTTAAGATTCTTGAGATGCCCTTTATCCGTAAAACATTAATATACCAATCAAATATATATGTAATTTTTGCTAAAATGGGTTACACTGCTACTAAATTTGAAAATTATCCTTATGATGTATTTTGTTAGTTCTAGAAGCATTTATTCCACTCAAATACTTAAATGTAAGGTACAGGTAAATGTGATAATATTTCATATATAAGCTCCATGAAATGGTATAGAGCCTTAAAACAATATTATTACTACATGTACTTTTATTCACTTTCGTATGGGGTTGGAACCATATTAAATATAATAGTTATCATAATTAGATCATTACACCATGACGAAATATGAAATACAGCACGCTACTAAATGTGAAAATTACTAACTTCTTTCCAAATAAATGGAAACCGGAATGGATTAAGAAAAAAAGCGTTCCGGTTATTTTTTAGACGGATATATTCTCGAGCAACTACGGAATATTAAAGTGTGTATAGATGCCACCAAAAATATTATGTTTTTAATAAACACAAGGCTTTCGGAAGCATTTTTATACTAATTTTAAAACACTTATTTTATTCTCTATGCATATAAACTACTTTCACTTAAATGTGTGTTGTTTTATGGTTTACACTGAATGAAATTTGATAAAAATTTGACAGTTTATTAAATTCGATTTGTGCAATACAAATATCCTTGAAATGACTTAATTGCGACGTCACACACACCAACGTTTCTGTATTGTCTTATTGTAAACATATAGTAACGATAAATATACCATGGTTTGAATTAAATTTAAAATGAAAATAAGAAAATTAACCGAAAAAATAATGCAACATTTATGGGATAATCAAAACTTGATTTTTTTTTCATTTTTTATAAAAATTTTCATGTCAATATAATGATTACATTTAAGAATTATGTGCAAGCGTGAATTTTTAATTAAATATTGTAGTTCCTTTTTTTTATTCAAGGATTTAAAACTATAAAAGAAAATTATATAATTTTATATATATTTTTTATTTCATTTTTCTATAAAGTATATGTCTTTGGAAAATTACATTTTCATTCTTATACATTATTATAACAATGTTGATGAACGTAAAGTTTTATAATTTTACATATATATACGTATATGTATGCAAATATGGTATATATAGTCAGAGTAGAAATTGTCGATTTAGCTTTTTTTTTTATTTAAAATACGTAGACGATTCTTTATAAAGTATATATATTGTGTATATGTAAGTAAAGACACATCAAAAGAGTCTATATAGCACACACGTAAATGACATGCTGAATATATAATTCAATTTAACACTGAAAAAATATAAAGAATTAATTAATTTCTTCGTTATATATTGTTTCACTATATCTATAGCTATACATTGACATACATTACATATATAAGATAGACAGACTACATCATAAACTCGTTATAATAATTATAATTAAATGTAAATTAAGTAAAATGTAAGTTCTTTTGGTTTATTTATAGTATTATAATGTAAATGTGAATTAAATTTAATGTAAATATTTTAAGCATACAATTAGAATTAAATAATACAATGGTATATATAAATTAAATGTATTTGTACAATTATAAACAAATATAAAATGTATTTTATGTGAAATGCATTGTTTTTATAAATGCAAACACTTAATATTTTAATTATTTGAAATCATCACTTTTTAGTTTTTGGAAACATTTATCATATAGCCTTAAACTAAATTTAATTGAATATATAACAATAATACACAATGCAATACAAATATTGGTTCAATAAATATAGAATTATCTTTGCAATTTACACTACATATACAATACATATATGAAATTTATATATGTATGTTAACGGACAGGACACAAACAATTTATATGCAAATTAATGTGATTTATGTATACGTCCGTTCGGTCGTATGTACGCACATATACCATATATATATACTAACGATAAATATAATATGAGTATATGAATATCATTTAATAACAGAAGGTGAAAACTATATAGGAAAATATAAACAATTTGGAAATACATTGTATATATATATACATAAATACAGATTGGACATATTAGTAAAGTATAGATTCTATATATATAGTGTACCATAAGATATGATGCCAATATTTATCATGTTTTACGGAATATTATTTATAGAATATACAGGTCTGCCTTGATAGTCTACCATATATTTGTTATATAGGTTCATATTTTAATTGGTAAAGTAGTAACTTGTATTTTATTCACATGAAATAAATTAAAATTCATAAACAATATGCGTAACTATTTTTAACTAATATATATTCGTATAATATATTACAATTACTTATGAAAAAAACACTATATCCATGTTTCATATTTATATACAATATTTTACTTAATACGTATTAATATTGAAGTCTATATATTAATGCATATATAGGTAATATGTTTATTTGAAAATTTTTAGGCTATATAAGGTAATTATATAATGAAGATTTAACGTCAATACGTACATTAAAGTCTATGGACATCATTTAAAATCGCAATGGACATTATAACTTTTACCAAAACGTAATAAATTCCGTAGACATTTTATGTCCATTCCGTGTGGTGAACGTTAATTTTATTTGGCAAAGGTAGAAAAGTCTATGTACATAAGTTTCACGTTTAAAAGAATTTAACCTTTATACAAATAATAGAAAAAAAATGTAATAATTATATTAGTAATTATGGAACTATTATTTATAATATAAAAATTATAAACGACATAAAATTAGTTATGGTAACATTTTAGTAAAATGCTTTTCCCACCTAAATTCTGTATTTGCATATTATATCAAACAAACTAGGTAGAAACTAGGTAGAACAATATTTTAATAATTTTACCATATAACAATATCACTACCAATTAAATAATAATTACATAAAATTATTATTTATTGTTATTTATCGTCAACATCCCCCGATTTATTTAAAATAAATAATAACACGAGGTTAACATTAGTACCTTTTCAAATGCAGGCATTAATGTTCGTATATGGACCACAATTAGAAATGATCTCTATGAATCTTAAATCCGATCGATGGACGGTATGTCGCAACCCCTCCAACTATATAATACGCAACAAAATGTTAAACCGAAGAAATGATTGTATAAAGGATATGATCCAAAAGATTTGTTTTCATATTAACATCTGTTAGCAACAATGGTTTCAACAAAACTGTTTGATATAACAAACTAAAAATAAATTATGATGATGGATAATCTATTTATCTACTATAAATATTAAATAATGAAATTATACTATATATAATATATATAATATCAAAAAGCATTAATGCAAATTCATATATAAATACAAAATAAATTTGTAAAATTTATACCCTACGGATTTGTATTGGTCTACTGCACAAATAATATTATAATGAAAATTAACAATAATTTTACAACAGAATAAATCTATCAATTTTAATAGACTATTAATATTGAGTTAGATTGCATATATACTTTATATACTATATAAACATACAGAATTTAGTATCCATACATAAATTGTATATATTTACGCAATAGTAGTATATATAGGTGTATATTGCAAATAGAAAATATTTTAAAGTAATTTCATTAAATTAATTAATTATTAAATAATTTAAAAAATAATTTAGCTTTAATTTTATTATATATATTCAAGCTGATTCGAATTGATATTGCTAAGATAGCAATTGCTGCAAGTAACAAGTATTTATCTTTCGTGTATGGTTATTCTTGAGGATGAATTTGCGTCTCAATTAAAAATCTATTCGATTAATATCGTAATTGTTTTATAAATTATAATATATAAAATTTGTTAAATGAATTAAATAATTAATTTAGTAATAACTAATTTTTTAGATTAATTTTGTACAATATAATGAATCTGTAATTCAATATAGATTAGATTCGTTCTTCTGTTCATTCATCGTTTACATAAGTAAGAAATAACAAAATTTTGCACTTGCTGAAATCGTTCCTCATATCGTAAGCCATCAATATCAGCATATTTTACAGAAAAAAAAAAAAAATGGTAACTGAAGGAACGAAAAGACAAAAATTCAAATTTCTGGTGTTAATAACAAATTTTTATTTGAAGAAAAAATTTCGATTAGTTTGAGTTTTATTTAAAACAAAAAAAAAATACATCCACGCAAATACTATTTTTTTATGGGTAACCTTAATATAGTATATCAATATACATATATATTGTATATGTTATGACATTATTAAAAATGTATAAGTATTCATGGAATATATTGTATTTTAGATTATGGATTTAGATTAAAAAAAAAATAAAGATTTAAAAGAAAATTGTATAAATATATTATTATTTATAGACTGTAATCTTTTATTTATTATAATATAAAAAAGCAATAATAAATGTGTTATAGACAATATAAAATATATCATTATATTATATTAAACAATATGCTTCAATTGCACATATAGACGGAACTAAAAGTTTGAACGAAAAACATTCGAGTATCACATAAACAAATGTTTAAGGTATCCCGAAAATTCTATATATGATGATATAATATATGTTTTACCTATGAGATGACGTTTTCCAATACATATTAGTTAGATTGAGGTTAATACAAAACTTTATAATGTAAAACTAATTTTTGTTTGCAGCACTTTTTTTTATAAATGTTTCCAATATAATACAGTATATCCTATACTTGACCAGTTTCGTCTCACGGTTTAACTACTTTTGATCAACTTAATAAGATCTCATACTATTTACAGTAGTAAGGAATAAATTTCATCTTTGCAAGTGTATCATGTGAATAAACTTATAGAGACCTGATATATCCGGTTAAAACTTTTTTTGTCAAAAACTATTATTTATATCACGTAAATAAATCGGGTGTACGGAGACTTTTGGTTTACCTTGTATGAAAACAGAAACCTATAATACAATCTATAAATGAAATAAGGTTTCTACGTTTCTGAAAAATGTATTTCGTTTATGTGTATATCACATACAAGGATTAGTTTATGATATTTGCATACTTTATATGTATAAATAAATATAGATTGAATGCAATCAATAATAATGCGAAAATTGCAACAAATTTATGCAACAAATATGTAACATTAACGATAATAAATCTGTCTGATTGTATTTTATTGAATTTAATATATTCGTATGCGGTACGTTTAAATATAAATATTTATATTATAAGTTTATAAAATTATATTCAATTTTCATATTTTATACATATATACGATATTGGAAAACACATATATATGGTATACGGTTAAGTCTATTACTTTTTCCATAATATTTATTCTGAGTAATTGAATTATATTGTCCTGGAATCCTTAAAATTTGGAATTGGAAGACGTTAGCTGCAGATAGGTCCGGTTGGAGATACGTTATTTAGAAGGATAAGATCGCAACTGGGTTTTAATGCAATGCAAATAGTAAGTATTACATTACTCATCGATTGAAATTTGAATAATAAATAGAATTATTATTCAAACCAACACCTTTTTATGGTAAATGTATATGATGATAAAAGGTTAAAATATTCACAACATTAAAATAATCAATGAAAAATATTATAAGCAATATAAATCAAAATAATAATTGGATAGGAACACACGTTATGTAATAAACTATACCTAAACATATTACATATGTGTACTAGTGTAATCGCATACTTATAGTTAAGGCTGTACTATAAAAACAATTGTTGAATTATATAGATAAATAAAGGAAGATATATAAGGGTGATAAAATATGTTTGAGAAAAATTCTCTATACTGAAGAAATTTAATGTATTTTTAATTACACAAGTTGGCGAATAAATGTGGCGATACATACTTGTTGTAAATATATATGAAAAAGCAATCAATATCCGGGTATAAAATTTAATGACATTTCGAATTTATGTCAAAAATAATTTATTTAAATTTTAAACATATTATATCTTATATTGATTGGAGCTGCAATGTATATACATGTTTGTGGCTGTGCACATGACTGTTGCTACAGGTAATGCTTTTTAAAATATATACGTTATCAATATTGAATTGAATTACAAATTAAATTTAAACTCTATATATATAAAAAGAAAAATTATCGGCTGAGATTTTCCAGATTACAATAAAACATTTTCAAAAACATATTTCCCTGCTTTTAAATTGAACATATATTTACAGAATGAATTTAATAATAAGATTTTTCACACGATCTATAAACATTTTATTTAATCGAGTTTAAAAATAAATATTCTGGAAATTTAAACCAAATATTTTAAAACATTTTATCTACGCAGAGACATGAGTATTTATAGTTAAATAGATATGGTTAAATATTTATAGTATTATGTATTCTAATCTAACTAAATTGTAATTATATATGAAAGTATATGTACGAACTTTGTTCTATGAGAATACTGTATATTTAAGATAAACACATCGCTATGCAAACAATATCATATATATTTTAAAATAATCTAGATAGAGTATTTTCTCATATAGCACAACAATACAATAGTTATTTGTAAATTTTTTACTAAAACAGAATATACGTATTTTAACTTAAATTACAAATATAAATATAGGGTGCTTTTTTTCTATCGCTACTTAAATTGTATTTAATTTTTTTATTTTATATTTGCATTGTTTTAATATAAAAACAAAAAAAAAAATGCTACAACAAATCAATCATTTCGAGAAGTCCCTATATAGATATTGGTGAAATATTGGATTTCCATAATATTTTCCTAATGTATTTCGAGTTCAAATCTCGTGAAATAGCCGTTGAAATATATACATATATTTATAGTTGTTGAACAAATTCCGTTGTACACATTTACCATTTATGATTTTTAAAAGCTAAACATAATTCATCAATATTTCATATAAGAAAAAAAAAAAGTTTCACTAAATTATTTGAGTTTAATTTAGCTTTAAAGTTGTATTGTTCTTAATAAAACACACACACATATATTATATGTATAATCTCAAATAAATTTGTTTGAATAATGTTTGCTATGTGTAAAAGGTATATATATATATTAAGCTGAAAAACAATACATTATTTTACACATAATTTTGTAAACAGTCTAGTATTAAATTTCATATATAAAAATATTTACGTGCTTTTCTTAACAATATATAATGTATGTAGCAGTAGCGTCATTTTTCGTTTTAAATTAGGTATTCTCTTTTCAAGCTATTATATACGTAGTAAATTTGTGGAGCGCTAAAATTTGATACAATTACATTATTAAAATATATATAGCCACATTAACATTGAGGATAAATTTGATAGTCTTTCCACCTGATACATACAATTGTCAGTTGTAAGACAATTATATAATCCAAAATTAAAACTAAAACCTACTATTGTTAAATAATTATTTAAAAAAGACATCGGAAATAATGTAAATAATCGAATGTAAAAAATTACATCAACATAATCAAATTAATCTGCCATTCAATAATTTATCTAATATATTATTATTTGATATAATAAAATCAAAGTCAATTATACGATAAAAATTTGTTATAAAAAAAAAGGAAGAACAAATAAAAAACAAATAATTGATTGGAAAAAAAATAATGTATAAAATAAATATTTAAGGATATGCTCTTACGTATTTTACGCCTTGGCATTACAACGCAATTATTTCGGGTGTATATTTCACGTACATAGGTATATATGAGCCATTTGAAAATACGCAAGTAAATACATATTAAAAAATGAAAATGTATTTATACTCATTCCTTACAAACACAACTGATGAAATGGAAGTCACGTAAAATGAAATTAATCTTTATCATACATTTTTTTTTGCATATTTTCAATCTACTAAATTGTATAGATAATTAATTAAATACAGCCAGTGTCAAAAATAATGATACAAAAACGATATATTTTTTTTTACAAAGGGCATAGTGTTTTACCTTGTTTATATGCACACAACGCCACTGTGTGTACACACCATACAAACTGTGTATACATAAAATACAAAATATTTCAATTTTCTCTATTATCAATATATAAACAAGAATATCAAACAATTTCTAAATAATTTATATATAATTAAGAAACAATTAATCTTTCAAAACATATAATATATATATAAATAAATATATATATATATATATATATTGTTAAGGAAAAGATATACAGTTAATCTATTATATATCTATTTCATATCATTAGAGATTATTTTTTATGTATAAATAATATATATATATAGAGAAACATATATTATTGAGGATTAAATTTATGTATGGATTGTCGATTTTTAACGAGGTATATCTTCTTATATATAAACAAAAATAAATATATATTGTATTTATAAATTAAATAGAATACCATGAAAATACAATTTAATTTATATTATATTGTTGCACTGTTACAATACGTGGCTGTATGTAAAGCATAATATTCCATGTATTATAATATAAATATGGTATATATCAACATTATCAACGCTAATCGATATTGTTTTAGTTATGTTACATGGATACATATAGAAATCGAAGAATTTATGTGTATACATAATATGTAAAAAATGTTGTTGATACATGATTTAATAATGTTTCTACAATATATATTTAACATAACAAGTTATGAAATATATAGAAATTTATATGTGAATTTTAAAAAGTTAAAAATAAAAAAATAGATAAATTAAAAAGTTAAAATTCATTTATTAATAAATATAATATTGAAAAATAAATGTTTATATTATTATGTTTAAATAAGATATATACTTAATTATAATTATCCTTTTATATTAGTATTTTTTTTTATCTTTTATTTATTTAAAATAGATGTCAAGAGATTGCATGCATATATAAATATAGATGTTGCTATATAATAATAATATTTTTAATTAATCATATTAAAATATTTTCAAGATTAAATTATAAAATAAATTAATAACATATACCTAAATAAATAAAATACATTATATAAAACTCTTTTGTACTATATATATACATACAGACAAATGCTGACATGAAATAAAGTTTAAAATAAATAATACTATTTTAAAGCAATTTTCATATAATTGGATTTTGGAGAAATACTAATAAATAGAGAATGTATCTCAATTCTGTGTACAGAAAATTATAATAATAAATACAATAAATTATAATTTTTATAAGATATACATTGGCTAAAAAAGAGTCTTTTTTTTTTGGATACAACTTACCATAAACATAACGTCACCCAAGTAAAATTAATTGAATGAAAAAAATAACTATATGGAAACATAATGGAAAACATCTTCCATCTATGTTGAATTGTTATTTACTTCCATATGGGGAAATTAATTAAATTGACTGCAATATTAAATATAATATATAAATAATGTTTATATTGTGTCACAGTATATGAATTCATTCTGCTATATAATGAAGATTTCTGAGCGCAAAGCTATAGAAAATTCTATGAATATATCACTCAATTCTTATTTTTGTCAAATTTTATATGAATTATCTTAAAATAGATCGCACTTATTACACAATAACAAATTCCATAAATTCGTGACCCTCATCAATAATAAATCCCAACATATTGTGTTGGCTTTATTAATTAAATTTGGTTAATTTGAATTTTGGCATTTAATGTTTGGTCAACAAACAAACGGGCAAGATACATCCAAAGTCTCATCATCATTTTTTGTAATAAAATATCATTTAAATTCAATAAATTCACAAAAAAATTGCTAGATATAATAAAATATATTTATAATAATATATAAGTTATAATAAAATAAACAACTCCAACTGTGAAATGTAATAAGTTCATTTTGCAACAATTTTGTGTTGGAAATATTATCGGAAAACATTTGACCACACATACCGAGTGGATAAATAAAAAAACAAATTCTAAACTGTACACTATTTTTAATAATTTAGTTAACAGTAATTAATGAAAAATTATACTGAAATCCTTGGTTACTATTTGTTTGTTTACACTCCGACCAAAACAGATATCTTTGCAAATAAGGTGTTGACAAATATATATTGTACATAGAATAGAATATGTCATGGATAACACATTGAAATTCAATTAAGTTTAAAGAAAGAAAAACTTATTTCTCTAAATATGAATTATTTCTGTATAAGGCGGCACCTATACCAAACCAATTGCATTGTATTCTATTATAATATGAATTATATCAATTTTTATTCAATTATACATTACATTCATTATTCAATACAGTCTAATATATTTCTGCATGAATACATCTAATTAAAAAAAAAAAAATTACAATGCAAGTATATTTGTGTACAAAATATTCAATATAATAAAAATTGACCGTTGTATTGTGATAATAATATATTGAAAATTAATATTAATAATAATAAAAAGAAATTAACACAAACATTAATTATATTTTACTGTGAATATAAAATTATACAATATTTTCTATACAAATTTATAAATTTTAAATTAATTGATTTATTTTTTTTTTGTACATGTATAAAAATATGGGGTAGTTGTTTATGTTACTGGCCGGCCACCTAATAATACTTGTAATTTAAATGAATTTTGATGTCATAAGTGTCGAAAAACATTCAGTAAAATTGTTATATTGTTATTGTACATAAAGTGGAATTGTAATGCTACTGATAATAACATAAATTATAATTAACAAATGGTTGTGCTATACATTTTGAATTGTTATTAAGAAAAAATATAGTCAAATTTTGTAGTTAAGCGTAAAATTTCTATAATATTTTGAAATCATAGAAATTAAACATGTATAATTGTAAAATATAAATTTATACTGTATAATCGAAGACTAGAACCACTACCCTATACAAATGCACATATATATAAAAAAAAGTTACATTTAGTAGACAGGTACATGAAATAATACAATAATATAAAATATATTAAACATGAGAAAAATTAAATTGTTTATTATTTATATTATTCAATTAATTTGTATGTTTAAAATATCAAAATTTTAATTTATAACACAAATTTAAATTATGTATAAACACAATTCTGTTTTTGATTTTTATTAAATTACAAAGTATATATTGTATATAAAATGTATTACGAGTAAACATACCCATATACAGTTTAATTCATAAGTTATTATACACTCCATTGAACAAAAAAATATATATAAAATACAATCAGAATTTTTAATGTATACCATAATGGTATGGTGGACGGTATGAGTAGGTAAATATTATAAATTATCTTATTATGTAATATAATTGTTAATTATAGTAAATTGTGAAATTTAAATGAAATGAATTTACAAACAAATAGACACAGATTTTATTAAATATGTAGATATTGAAATCAGCGACATCACATCAATAATATAAATATTTTGTTATAAAAAATTAATATATTGATAATTGATTTATTGGTGAGTGAATTATCTGAAAAATCTATTTTTATGGTTATTGAAACAATTGAATTACACGATCGATTTCTAATTTAATTTTTTCAAACAGATAATGAAAAAGGAATCCATTTCTACAATTTTATAGATAAAATTCAGGATAGCTGTTTCATTTGTATCTTCCAGAGATAAAAATATTTTTATGTATTAAATAACTCTGCTATGAAAAACTGGAGATTAATTGAAGTTATAGAAAAATTATTTATAAAATTAGAAATCTCTTCTTAAAAAAATTGGGTTCGTAATACAAAAATATCAATAGATACATAAAAAATTATTTTCCATAAATTTTTAGTACATAAACTATAAAACATAAAATTCCCAGCCTATATTACTTTTAACCTACGTATTAAAAAAATATATAGTGATATTTAGTAATAGCTAAATTTAAATTATATAATTTAAACATAAAGTTAATTATTTGAATTACATTAAAATAAAACAAATGTAATTTGTTGTCGCAATATGCACATCAAAACAATATTGTTAAAATATAGAGTATCATCATACATTTATAGACCGAACTGTATGAACGCAAAACATCCATTAAAAAGATAATAAAAACAAAAATAAAAAAAAAAACCAATTAAAATTAAATTTGTGATATTTTTCACTGAATGAATGTGTAAAAATATTCAACGAATATATTATCTATAAATATATAAATACACATACACATACACACCTATTTATATATATGATTTAATAATAAGAGCTTTAATATATTTAAAGTGATTATTTGCACAAAGTACAATAAATACAAATAAACAATGTAATAAAAAAGGTGTATAATTTATTACGAATGTTTTTCCATTAAGGTTATTTTTTTCAATAACTTTAACAATAAAAATAAATAATGATCATTAATATATATTGTATATATACAAGATCAAGTATATAATGGATAATTCAACTAATTAATAACTTAAAACATATAATAATTTCTATTTAAAAGTTTTCGCTTCCATAGAAAGAACTGAATTACTGATTAAATTTACTGTAATATTCCAGACATATAAATTTTAATCTAAGAAAATCATAATTTTAAAAATTAATGATTATTTATTTATATATATTTTCTAATGTAAGTAATATCATCATCTCATTATCAAGTACAGTGATTGAAAGAAAGAGGTCCTTATGGCATCGACCAAACAGTTAGTAACAGTTACTTCACATTTAAGAGTATATACATATAATAATTTACCAATTGGTATTCAATAAATTAATGAAAGATAAGTATCTGTTCTTAATTTCATTATTTTTATATGAGTTTTTATTAGATTATTTTCATGGGAATATCGTTTCTTTATGCTATAAACGAAATAATGTTAATTTTGCTAAAACTTTTTTCTATGCCAACAATTTTGTTTTATTACTTTAATAGAGTCGATGTTTTTAGTCCATTTCTATTGATTTAAAGTTTAAATTAAAGTGTATAGCTAAAATTAAATGTGGATATGTGTGAATGAGTCAATATATTTATAGTCTCATTTGACATAGATTTCAGTAACATTTGTTAACATATTTTTATTTATAGATACACCTATATTTATTTCTTTATTTTTATTTATTTATTTATTTATTTTACATTAAATACGAAGATGCTTAGTGTTTAATTTAAATTGAAATCTATTTAAAATATTCAGGCAATACACTTTATAATTTAACATGTTACATATATGAAAGATAAACAATATAATATATTCCCTATATGTATTTCAAACTTATAATCATATTCAAAGCACTGCAAGCTTGTTTGATAACAACTATATATAGGCAATATTAAAATCTAAGAAATCTTTTTTCAAACCCATTCCATTCTACAATCTTTTCAATTAATCAGTCTTATACGTCAATATTGTTTTCAGTCAATATTTGCGGGGAAACTTACAATAGACTGCACCAGCACCACATGAACGATTACTTAAATTTGATTCTATATTTATGTAACAAAAAATTAAAACCGAAATCAATTTTTAGAAGTTATCTAACTATAATGCCATTCTAAAATTCGTAAATCGACATGAGTTATCCATGATAGAATTTCTCAAAGTAATATAAAACCAAAATCAAGTAAATAGTTGTTATGGAATTTAAACAGCACAAACAAAACAATATATGCTGTTTCGAAAAAGGCTAATGGTTTGAGCGCAATAATTTTCTTTGTAAACAATGGAATATCATAAAATTTTTACACAACATCAGTAAAGATGTATTTTTCTAACCATAAATATCTGATATAGATGTCACCTTATGAGATTTCCTAAAAATTCGGCAATTTTTTTAGACAAAGGATGTATAATGGACATAATAATATCAGATACAACAGCATATTAGTAAGTATACTTGTCAACCATTTTTGAGATAAATGATAGTCTATAACGATTTAGGCGATAATCTTTTACACATCAATTTTACCGAATAACGAATGATTTTGTACATAGTATAAAGGATTGAATATTATTGGAGTATTAAAATGATCAGCAATTGCATCGAAATATTCATAGGAAATTAAAAACGAAAAAATTCAACAAATAAATAACAAATTGTTTTTATAAATATAAATAAAATTATAATATAAAACATAATCATAACGAATTTCCGATAGATAACCATACAATTACTTCGCTTGCCATTAATAATAATAAACCTTCAGTCATATTATATTAACAATGTATATTTCTTAAATTATATTGTACGTATATTTGTTTTAATTAATTTTTTAAATTATTAACCAAAGGACGATTAGATGCACCTTTAATTTAATATATTCAAGTCAACTATTATACAATTGTGGTATTTTCATTGTAATTCAAATTTATAAATAAGTATATTCAATTATACGCTTTTACTATAAGTGTGGGTGGGTGGGGGTCTAATGTAATTATTTATCAAATATTTTATTTACAGCCGAAAAATTAAATTCAAATTGTCAAGATTTTCTTAATAAAATGATAATTAATACTTCAATGATTTTCAACAAAGTGTTATTAATTATATCAATTATAATTAGAAAACCGACGAAAATCATTATAATTAATGATTTTAATAAAATATATACAATTATTTAGTAGAAATATGTTACAATAAAAAACAATGTTAAATATATGTAATAAATAAGAGATATATGTATAAAACTTCTACATAATTAATATATATAAAAGCTTAAAAAATATATATTTTTAATAAACTTCAAATTATTCTTTTTATAAATATACATATTTCAATTTTTTTTTTCTCAGTTTTACAAAATAAATAAAGGTAATAAGAAAAATGGTTTTTCTTTATTTTTTGTTACACATTTAGAAGAAGCGCGGCGGCGGTGGCAACAACAAAACCCCTCAACCAAAAACAAAATAAAAGAATAAGAAAGTTTATTTTTTTTTTATTATTGTTGTATTATTATTCGTTTATTTTTCTTTTAAAAGAATTTCTATCTTATTTCACCGTAATTAATGAGCGGTGGCAAAGAAAATAATTTACTGTTTTTAATTTATTTAGTTGTAGTAAAAAATAATATATCTAAAAAAAAAGCGATTTTTTTTACGGTTGGAAAAACTGATATGCATTAAAATTTTCCAGTTTCCTATATCATTTTCGATATTATCGTATTTATAATATAACATTAAATATCGCAATTTACACAAAACAAACAAAATACAAAAATTTATTTTTATAGATATTTTCCGTGATAAGAAAACAAAAAAAAAAGAACACACACGCAATATTATTATTGGTTAAAAGAAAGCAAAAAAAAATCACTATAAAGTTTTTTCAAACATCACACACAAAACACGCACAAAATACGCATCACAACTTATATCAAAAAATTATTATTAACATTAAATCGCTACACATAAATTTTGAACCGAAAATATACATAATTTATAACATCTGTATTTTACATATATTATGCGTATAAACTCACAAAATGTTATGATGCGACTGTATGAAGAATTTCTTTTTAAATCTTATATAGCGAAGATCATGAATAAAATATGTGTGTGTTAGTAGTGTGTATATAAAAAATACATATACACAAAATATATATTCTGCGTTTGGGTTTACACACATACAGGACTATATAAAATAAAATAATATGAGAGTAAAACTTGATGATGTGGTATTATGTATTTATATAGATTGTGATTGTTTTATTTACTCCACTCTATATACATACAATATATGATATATATATTTATAAAATATGTATACTACTATAGCATTTCCCAAATACCATAGTACGATGATAACATAAAGAGCGCGCATATCCAGAAAGATGAAAATGAGAGAAAATTTTCTTTTTTTAAAAATTGATAAAAGGGTTACTATTTTATAAAATATTAGTACATAACATTTATACTAAATTATAATAAATAATGTACGTGTATATATTCGATATATATACAATACGTATATAGAAAAAAAACTATTAACCCCGGACACAAAATTAGATAAATAAGTTGAAACTATATATTATTATTATTGTAAATATAGGTAGAGGTATATAATGTTTATGTAGAAACATTTAAAAATAATATTATTATTTATATTTATTTTTGTGTTTTTTGCATATATTAAATATGTAATTTGTATTGTGTGCGCACGTATGTGTACGACGTTCGGTTTGTAACGTAATGTATAATGGAAATATAAATAACAAAAATAAAGGAATTATGAAATTCTTTTAAATGAAAAACTATTACCAACTACTTAAAAGTTCATTTTGTGGGTACTATTGGTTTTTTAAAAACTTTTTCAATAACATATTGTGCATATAGTAGTTATATCTTTATGTGAATAATTAGAGTTTTAAATTAGTAAATAATATCAATAATATGCTAAAGTTTAAAGTTTTTATTTTAAATCTTATATAAGGTTAAGCTGTATATTTAAAATATATTGGGCAGATATAAATTAAAATTTTGTTATAAATTATGTTTCATTCATTATTGACATATAGCAAAAAGTGATTTAATAAAATTTAAAAACTGCAATGTCAATGCAAACCATGTATTGAAGAATTATGATGAATACAAGAATAATACGAGCATACAAGTTCGATATAAACACAGCGGCCGTAAACACGCTACGTTTGAAAATAAGCTATTAAGAATACATCATTTAAATAATTTATTTTTACAAAAATTATTTTATTTATTCGAAATATTTTCTCTCATAATTGAAATAGTATACGCATCGATTTGCACGTTCAACAAGTGACATTTTTTATGTAATTGCTGCGATTGGAATGTTATTGAATAAAGGCTGAATATTGAATGTTCAATATGCTTCATTGATACAAACTGGCTATTTAGTTTTATCATCAATTAAATAAATTTAAAATATTAAATTGTAATAAATTTACATACAAAATATTTAGAAAAACTTTGAAAATATGGTATTAAATTAAAATTATTATTCATAAATTAGTGTTCGTAAAAGTTCATTTTTCAAACAATTTTGTAGGTGAATAACTTATTTGTTGTTTGCCTATCGGATAAATGAAGTAATATTGTGACATTTTGATTTACGTGTCACACAATACTTAAAGAAATGATTATATATTAAATACATAATTCAATTATTCTCTTCACAAAAAGACAATTATACCGAATTATCTTTATGTGTTTGTAAACTATAATAGATGCGAAACCAAGCTAATAAAATGTGAAGCAATCTTAAATTTTGTGTAAAAATTGTTGTTATATAAAATTGTATATTGTATTTTATTTTATTTTGAGAATAAAATACAAAATACGAACTTATGGTAAATTAAATTCTGTTATCTGACTATTTGTACAATATATGTGTTATTTTTTCTTAAATTTTATTTCAATATAACGCAATAATATAATCATAAATTTCATCTAGTAAATTTACTAAAAGAAAACAATTGTTCAGCAGGGCCGCCGCCGTCGCGATATAATATGTGAAATTTAAGAAATGCAATTAAAATAAAAAAATATCAATGGAATATGTAAATAGGAAAAAGCACAATGTGAACCCTTAATTATTTAAATATCATTTAAATTTTTCAAATCCCAGCTAACGCTAATTATGTGTTTATAATTAATTAAAAATATAATAAAGATTGTTTGCAGATTTATTATAGCTGTACCCCAACAAGCCCAACGCATGTTTTGAGAACTTCAATGAATGAATAAATATACAGATTTCTATATATATTTTTTCATCTTCATTTGTATTTATCATCTTCTATATACCATACGCATGGAACCTCAAAATGTGTCGTGTCGACTCTGTTTCTTAGATTATACATTTTTCTTTTTTTTTAATACTCGCATGGATAACATTTTTGATTTATTTGAAAAAATAAAAAACACACATTTTTGTTATTGTTATATAAACGTTATTATGACAAATGATGCAAATTGATGTTGGAAATAATAAGCTTCATACAAAATTTATGAATTAATAATGGTTTTCTTTTTATAGAATAAATGAAAAGATTCATTTCGTAGAGTTTTCTTTAAGATTATCTTAATTTTATTGTGCATAAAATGAATTATTAGTGATGTTCACACACATAAATTTATACGTCTATGTTAAAGTTGTGCATATTACAGAGGTGTTAAAACCAATTAAAGAAGAATTTCTCTCATAACAAGCACCGTCGAATAGTAAAATCCATATCAAGTGTATATAGAGACAATAGAATTTCGTTTTGTATAAAATTTAATGTGTAATAATTTCTGTTAAATTTTCACTTTAATATTTCTTCTTATGGGTTTTATGGTCTATTGATAAAATTTCTGAAATAATTTCTGTATAATTTTCTCAATTTTACGAATACAATATAAATAAATATAATGTGAGTGCATTTATCATTCTGCAAAGCTGCGCAAACAGGTGTAATTAAAGGATTTCAAAATAAGATTAGCTTTGATAAAATTTAAGTGCTCATATTATCACCTCGTGATAACTCTCGGACAAGTAGATTGCGCAGAGAATGAGCTAAACATATGTGCCAGGTGAATGATTGGATCACGACTTTCTAGGGAAAAAAAGCAATGGATCACGCCCCACCTCGTAAAAGATAAAACACTTCAATGAACTCTACAATGCGGATATTGTACAACTAAGACGAACACGTGGTTGGAACAGATTTTATCGTAGTCGATAATTCGACATACCACACAATCGCTTTTGTGTCAGTTAGCAAATATACATGTGCAATTTACGACTGCAAAGTAAATATAAAATGAATATATACAAAACTTATACATTTTTAAGACTAAATTTTGCTATTATTGTATATAACTAATTAAGTTTATTCGAAGTTATATACATTATATACAAATAAATATTATTCATACGAGTATACATATAAACAAATACACCAAACTCGTTAAATAAATAAATTACAAAAAGTATGTAATTGGTTTAGTTTTAGTTTTTTGTTTTCAATTTTAAAATGCCATTACATAGCATGAACATATAATAATTACATATAATTTGAAACACAAGCTGCACAACATGTGTGTCTAAGAAAATCAAATGTATATAGGTAGAAGAATAAAGATTAACAAATTAATTTAGTATGTGCTGCTTTATATATTATATGTATATATTCGATGTTATAATATAATGATAAAGATCGTATAACAAAATTACCATAAGTAAAATCAAAATAGAATTATAATCAGTTGTTTTACTTATTTAAAACTTTTCTATTCAATTCTATAATGTATAATTTAAATTGTATATATAATTTGATTAGGTATTGGTATAGGTACTTTTAACGTATTGTAAATATACATAAATACGTATATAATGCAATATATCCGACCGACCACTATATTAAACCACATATAGGTTATTCGAATAACTTTCAAGTTAAATTCAAAGGCAAGAAATCCATATAACTATTTTTTTCTTATTTTACTCTTTATTAATTATTATTAAATTATTTTTATAGAAAATATTTGTATTCATTTTTTTTTTTTTTTGTCAGCTTAATTAATATAAAAGAAAAATAATCATTCTTTGTATTGTATATAGGATATTATAATCGCTATATATATATCTGTTATATTATATCATTTTATATAATAAATATATATACAAAGTGACTCGGTTAAGGATGCATCATTATTTTTGGTGATGATATGACTCATTTTGAATAATTCAGTTACAAAGTGTTCAGTACAATTATATTGAGTTATTAAATCAATAATTTCCCACAAAGTGTTCACAAAGTTTCCCACAGAGAGCAACAAATCGGAATTTGCTTTAAACGTAATTGATAGCTATACTATATATAGCTATAAGCGCCACCAAATAATATTTTACTCTAAACAAGTCCAAGAATGACACCACTCTGTAAACACAAAATATTATGAATTCTTATATAAATATTTATATAATAGACCATATTTTCATTATATATTTCGATTACATTCAAGGACATTATTGATAAATATATAATAAAATACATATATATTAATTTGGCAAATAAGTGATTGGGCAGATTTTTCTTACCACAACGTCCATTTCGTTTGATGATCACTTTTTTTAAACTTCATGCCTCGCAGAAGTCATAGAAATTCTGGTTCTTACCATAGTAAAACCAAAAAAAAAATTCAACAAGTTCGTTTTGACATCATCATCGATTATTGAAATTCTTATCGCATTCAAGAAGTTTTGCAAAGAATGAAATAAATGGTAATTTGATTATAATTATCCATTCTTCCAGCATCTGATGTATATACACAAAAAAACCAAAATCGATCGATTTTAAATTATTATTGAATAACAATTGACAACAAACAACAGTATATGTGGGTGGTTGACATATCTCATACATAAATATATATAGGCAAAAAATTAACGAAAGGTATTGATTAATAAAATGTGTAATCAGTTAGTTGTCAACCCAATATATATTCTGCTTGTACACAATACACATATACAATACATATTTATATATTAAAAAAACATTCATTTCCAAGATAACGTTTGATTTGAAGCACTTGAGGCTATATAAGTATAGCAAATTATATTTCATCACATAGCAACATTTGGTTTGACCTTTTATTTTGAAGTTATATATGTATAATATATTGGAGTTTGTATGGATGACATATATATGCATCTATCAATATTTTTTGTAATATATAAATTAAATATAAATGAGAATATATATTGTAATATATAAATATATAAAATAAACAATAACATTGAGATAAATTCTTAAATAAAGTATTTAAGATAGATTAATTTCATATAATTATATAATATATATATTTTGTATTTATATATATGGTATTATATATATTATATATATGCACTCGAATTAATGAGTGCTTCAATATGGTGTGACAAATTTTCTTTCAATAATATGTGTATTACGCAGAAATTAAATTGATTATAAGAAATGTTGATTTATTATTGTACATATATATACTATTTACAAATTCCAATTAAATCGAATCAATTAAATAATTATGAACATTATATATTTTAATCTATATCTATTGTGTAATATATAAATAGTCTATGACAACATAATAATATTAAATTACATTATTTACACGCTCATTTAAACATTAATATACTTACTAGGTGCTATGTGATATACAATGCACATAATTTTATTTGAGTTATATTTAAATGTGTAATTGCAATTTTTGATATAATGTATATAACATTGAACATGTAATGAACCTGTTGACAGTCATTTTGATTACATTCATACAAATTATATAATTAATGAAGTGATTTTTGTTTAATTTATTTAAATTATATGGGGTTTTTTAATACTTTATTATAATATACACCTTCTGTCCCATAGTAAATCGTGATTATGTTCTGTGCACGTTCCTCAGCAAACTGTCAACATTTTATGACATTACATATTCAGTAGAAAAGAAAATACAACACATAAAGTTACATCTGTTTTTGTGCATCGGTTGATAAATGAATATAAAAACAAAGAACAAACATTAAATTTTGTTATAAAATTGGTAAAAATGCTACTCAAACGTATGATTTGTTTAAAATCCCGTATATGGTGATAATTGCGTTTTAAAAGGGCAAGTTTGTAAATGGCATAAATGATTCACAGAAGGCATAGAAACTATAAGTGATGAAGAACGTCCAGGCCGACCATATGAAGAAATTTAATGAAGAAAACATTAAAAAAGTGCGTGATATTATGAAAATTTCTAAGAAATCTTCAGCTAGATTCTTCGTAATGGAGTTTGGAATATCGAAAACAATAATTCATCGAATCCATTAATTCATTCCGGATTATTATCGGACAGAGATTGTATATTCATATTGAAATTGTATATGCATTGCATATCTATGTATAGACAAAATTACAACTCTCATTTTAGGTAGTATATGTTACCGTTCTTTTATTACTATATTATTTGAAATAGAATTACGATAATTGAAATCATAGAATTTAAAGAGAAAAACACAAAGGTATAGTATAGTATAGTATAGTAAGGCACAGCGGGATAATGTTGCGAATAAGAGCATTGTTACGAATTGTTAATAAAAATCGCAAATGAATTCAAATATTCCTGCAATTTTTATTCAATACCTATAAATTTTTTCCGATTTGTAGTGTTTAAATTATGTTCTTCAAATTTATTTTAGTTAAAATTCAATTCTTTTAATATTGATTTAAAATATAATTATCATAAAAACTATAATTTACTAGAGATGATGTTATGAAAATTAATAAAAATTGTTAAAAATTACGTGCGCGAGGTAATCTCGTGAAGACATACACAGGAGCTCATTGCCATTAACATCGATTCGCCGAATTTAATTGGTAGCCTGTTATATCTTATATTCTAATTATATTCACTGTATTCCATTAATGAAAGTTAAGAAATATCAATACTTTATGAGATTTCGTTTATTCTAAATGGACGGTATCATTTACACACATAAAAGGGACATTGCTTCAAACTAAATACTATTTCGTTAAGAAACAATACAAATACATGCTAAAAATAAGAAATAATCCTCTCAATATTGCCTTACTCTACCCTATACATATACAATTATCCAAAATATGGTACATACTATATTTGTAAACACATTTACGTTTATGATTATATGATCCTCATACCATACAAATTGTGGTATTTTTGTATATATTTTGAGTTTAAATAAAGTTTGCAAAACATATGTATATGAATTTAGTGAAACTAAATTGGTACCTAAACATACTATTATATATTTAATATATATATCCATACATAAATATATATGTTACATAAATAGTTGTCTATACATGCGTATTGTTCTATATCTCTATAGATAATATTATCTATAAAATGATTTATTTATACCTATAATATGTAATATAAAATAAACCATTTATGGTTTACAAACTTCATCATATAAAACATATAACTTGTCGACAGGATGTATTAAAAGGTGTCCTTATGTAATGACCTACGGTCTATAAGAAGACAATTTATACGATATGATAGTATGTAATTTAGGCCAAGCATTTATATGAATTTGAAAATATTTCTCCATGACTTGAAAAGGAAAGGAGTAATAATGTCATTATAAAAATATTTCAATGTAATAAGATTAACTGAAAATTATTCTCTATACCTATAACATATAATTGTCTGCAAAACTTTTTATTAATGTTTCTATTCTATTGTCATGATTGAGGGACAATCGAAAACACACCGGCCTAGGTACAACATAAGCATTTGTCCATAAAATACAACCTATTCTACAATATCACATCATTTATCATAATGTGTATGTAATTTAAAATTTTCAAAAACCATATCTTGAAGCAGCATTTCTTCATCATGGTTTTTAGTTGTGGACATTTGTTTACACTATGTAGAAAATAAATTTATGTATATATCCGCGTCATTCCATATATAATTTAATTAATGAATAGAAAATTGTATTGTAAATTGTATGTGAATACAATTATATAATATATTATTATATTATAGAATGAAATAAATTTACAATTTCGTCGAATATTTGGATAACACAATAATAGTTCAAAATTGTACAATTCGTACGATGCTATTTGTGCTCAAACGAAAAAAAATATTAGGAGTAACAAATTGTGTAACTGCTCTCATATGGGGACACGACTTACGAGTACATACGGCAAGAATAGGTTACTTATACAAACAATGCGATATAATTTGCAATATGTATTTCAAAAAAAACTTCATAGTTATTATAGTTTTCAATATATTTTCATCTAAATAATGTTTAAAAATTAATAATATTTTTCAATATATACATAACACATACATATAATAATATATAATATATATGTTATGCATGTATTGTATAAAATGTATATATAATTAATTAAAATGTGCTAATTTACTCTGAGAAAAAAAAAAATGTAGATATTTATAAGAAAGGAAGAAAGGCATATATTATAAACATTTATATATAACCGCATATACAATATATTAATTTGTAATATACAATATGCAAAATATGTTTATTAGTTAATATAATCACCCAGTCAGGGTGACTGTATAATTAATAACAGTCATCCACACAGGGTGACTATTTTAAATAGTAAACGTTATGTTATATCACTGTTTTATAATTTTGAAATTTCACCAATTATATTATAATATTAAATTATTATTATTATTATTATTACTGTAAAATTTATATTTATATATTGATCTAATGCTTTTTCTTATTTTAGTACATTTAGTTTAGTCCTTACACCAAAATTATATTAAAAATTAGTAAAAGTTTTTCAAAGCTTATCACCGCGTGCGCATACATGCTTATTTAGTATAATTTTCCGCAGATGGTTTTATTGTGGAAAATCGATAAGTTTTATCGTCTATAGGTTATATTTTAAAATAAGCTTCAGAAAATAACATTATTTTAAATTAAACTGTTTTACCGTTGCATCACACAAAAAGCTTATGTAATAAACTTTTGCAATTTATTTTCAAGGATTCATAGTATATAGACGATAAAATGTATAAGTTTTTATCAAATATGAAAGTTTTTTTTTTATACATATAAACATAAAATGACAGAACATTTTACATAAAAGCTTTAACATAAAATTCGGTATTTATTTATATTATGATTATTTTTAACTTTTAAATTGAGGTAAAAATGATGCGGAAAATAAAAAAAAAAATAACTAAAAAGCTTCATCTGCGGTATTAAAATTAAATACAACGGTTTTAATTGTGGTTACACAATTTCTATAAACAAACTTTTAACTATTTTTGTAAATTAAATATTGTACAGCAGTAGCGTCTGGTGAGAAAGTGAATATTCTTGAAAGCATACGGTAAATAATTTATGGAAAAACAGCTGTGCGTGCACCGAAGTAAATTATCTGGAAAATCTGCTATTTTTTGAATTATAGACCATTATTTGAATGGATTTAAAATTTTTTGAACATAGCTTTTATAAATTCAATCAATGTCCTTAAACTTTTATAGAATAGATTTTTAAAATCGATTGACGCATTCAAAGGACATAGTCGATTTTCCTATTTATGATGTCAGTGCACATACAAAAATATGTGGGATACTGTATAAAAGGTGAACAAAGCCAAATGGTACAAAAAACCATTAATTTATATTATTATTATTATTTCATACAAAATTTTACTGACATCGAATGGAAAATAGGTCATATCTTTTGAACAAGTGAAGCGATTTTAAAAATTTCTGCTAAGACAGTACAGAAATTGAGCTTATAAAATAAAACATAAAATTCGAAATCCATTAATGATATGTCGACCCATTATCAAAAAATGTTATTGTCCATATAAATCGTTTTTCCGGAAAATTCCACTAGATAGGAGTTTCCAATTTTTTTTCCATAATTTAGTTTACTTATTCATATTGCATGAACTATAGCCAAATATCGTAATATATTAGTACGAGAATACTTTGCTACACGAGACGCTTCTGCTGACTGCATATATATACAAAATAAAATCTATATATATGGTGTGTTTAATAATTATAGGAAATTCTCCTCAAATATTCATTTGTTATAGGTACCCACACAATACGCGAGAGTAACATTTTACCTTTATTTATTATTTATTCATTTATTTTAAATATTATACACCGACACCAATATATTATTAAAATTATTATTATTGTTATTATTAATATTATTATAATTATTATTATTATTAGTATTAAATATATATGAGTATTATAATATGATACATAACACAAATATGATAAATGATGGATATCATCAAAAACTAAGACACAGTCTTACAGTTAACATTTGCGATATTGACACAATATTTTCCGTGAGACTATGTCCAAGTCAATGATTTTTATTTTAATAAATATACATAACTAAGATATAATTGTTATTTTTAATTAGTTTATTATTAATATTATTATTATTATTATTATTATTTATATTATTTTTATTATTTTTATTATTATTATTATTATTATTATTATTATAGCAATATACAAACAAATATACATTTAATTGTGTTTTTTGGCTGAGATAAATTAAATATGTAGGTGTATGTTATTCCTACCATAAATAAAATTATCTGTATAGAGATAATCACATCACACATATATACATATAAATAAATAAATTAATGATAATACACAACTTATAATATAAATACCATTACATAAAATACTGGTTGTTAAAGATATAAAAAGTAATATTTAATAAATATGTGTGTCATAGATACAGTCTGCATATAAAAAGTTAAGTATGTAAGGATATTTTCTTAAATTGAATATAGAAATACGAGTAGCTATAAAAATATAATAATTAAGATATATTAAAAGTAATTAAATAAATTATATCTATTACAATATACAAAGAAATTTATACGATAGTATGATACGCACATCCAAAAGTACAAACAAATGTGAATAAAGATAGAATTTATCAGAGGTGTATCGTGAAAAAAATATACGGATTACAATCTTATATTAATAGATGATTATTTTTATATAAGTGAAGTGATTTTTTATCATACTGTTGAAAATGAATTAGATTATGAAAAAAAAAAAAATGTTAGCTCTACACCACACTAAATTTTCCGGAAAATCAACTTTCATGAATTACGAATCAATATATTTTCAATTTTTCATAAAGATGAAATTTTTAAAATCTATTTATACGTAAAAGATACAGCAGAATGCAGATTTTCGTATATAAAATACCAAACTGAAGATGATTGAGCAGCTATCAAAATTAAGCGAAATGGTTGAAATTAACAGATTTTCTATTTTAATCTTAAATTATTATATCTGTTTTCTATATTAGTTAGATGTTTTAAAAGTGCTGATTTTGTTGTGAATGACAAAAATCGGTCTGATCAATTCAAAAAAATTCGATGATTCACTTCAATCACAGAGCAATACTTTAAATTCTACTTTATTTTAAAAACTTATCTGTTAAATTAACAAAAGTGTTTGTACTAATTCAAAATTAATATTCTATCACATAATAAAACACATTTGTGTTTCGTTTCAACATAATATAATAGATTCTACTGAAATCGTAAGATATATTTTTTTTGCTAAATAAGATTTTGTTCTTCTGTAAAAGCTGAAAGTTATATCGAACGTATATTAATAGAGGAAAAAGTGGAGTATTGTGTTGGCATCTATCTGACATTCATTATATAGTCAAGTTGATAAATTACTGCACACGGGAGTATTTAACAGTTTACAAACAAAGCCTGCAATTACAGATTTAAATAGTTGATAATTTTTATATAGGTGAAGTGATTAGTTTATATCAATACGATTACAATTTTATACGATACCTTCATTTTGTATTTAAAAACATTTCGTATTTTCAGTAAAATTTAACTGTGCAAAATTTTAAATTAAAATATAGATTATTAAAAATATAGTCAATGAATTTATACACGAGTATATTTATATTTCGACAGTACATGAATTCATATAATTAAATAAGTAAAATTAGAAAAGAATTTATTCAAAAATCGATGTAATAATAAAAGTAAATAAATGGAAATTCAAAAATCAACAAACTGAAAAATTAGTATTTCAATGTTAAATGTCTACCTAACTCAACAAATTGCTCCTTTACTGTTTTCCTATATTTTCCCGCAGATATATTTTTGCATTATTTATATATTTGTTCAATATAAAAAAAAAATCTACGCGATGATCAAAAACTAAAAAATGTTAAGTATTTATAATATTTTCTATTTATTCTTATTTTTTTCAAGTTTTTAATTTATAAGTTTTTAGCATTTCGTGAATATACACATCGAAATATTTGAGCATTATGGCGCATGCATATACAATATTAATATCTATTACATAAGATTTTTATATATATATATCCCTTCCAACCCTTCAACAATCACCATCAACATCTTTTGTAAAAAAAATTTTATTATATGTAAAAAATAAAAACTTACTCCAGAAATTAAGAAAAATTTTCAAATATTGTATACAAATAAAAAATAAAAAAACAGGCAGAAATATCACAGCAAGGACGAATAACAATAACAACAAAGATGGTTGTTTTGCGTATGTTAAAATTTTATGTCAGGCAAATTTGTATTGTGTGTGAGTGCGTGTGTGTGTGTGTGTTCTTTTCATTCTTGAAAATGAATCCATTGAGACTGATTGAAAAATAAATGTTTGTTTACGATAGACTTTTCTTTTTCTTTAGACTTTTCCTTAAGGATTTTTTTTTTTTTATTTTTATTCTGAATATACAATTCTTCTTCTCTTTTCTTATTATATTTCTATGAAAAATAAAGAAAGATTTTCTCTTCGATTTATGTGCGTATTGGTTTTGTTTTGTGGTGCGGTTCAATTGAAAATGGAATATTGATGAATATAATATATATTAGTATTAGAATTTATTGTTTTGGTTAGAAAATACGACTTAACTAAAAATATATAAATTGAAAAGAGATTTGAGAATAATATACAAATAGTATTTCTTTTTTTATAAATATATTAATGTGTAAACACGCAGTGTTGGACAGGGTGATATCGAAATTTTCTATTAAAATAATATTTACTTATTTGTTAATACATTTAAATAAATTTTTAAAACCAGAATTGTGTGATAAAAACTAAACTGAAAATTCGGTGCGTTGGATACTGCGTCACTTGCACATTATTCTGACGAAGAAATTTGGAAGCGGCTGCATTTCGATATGGGATATTTTATGAAAGCGGATAGCATATTAAATAAGTAATTTTACGTGGAAGTATTAATAACTGAAGTCTTTCTTTATTTGAAACAAATAATGAGCCGAAACACAACGGCTAAGAGAACGTCGAAGAGTCGTCGCTATTATCTAATTTAAATATTTAAAAAGGGGTTTATAAATCAATTAACTGAAAGTATCAATTTCGATAAGTTGGAGAATAAAAATAACAGAAAGTTATCACAACATCGAAATTTGTCAAAAACGTATAAGCAGCATGCCAAATAGAATCTTTAACTAAGGGCGGTTACACAAAGCAGTCTAAGCGCGTTTTTGAAATTATATGTGCACAAACGCGTTCGGTTACATTTTGCCGATTATTGAACATGAAATAATTACAATGAAGTATATTATTGTATTTTTGTTTCGTTTTTGGTTTCTTATGTTATATTATGAAATTTCATGTAATAAATACTGAAGTGAAAAAGTATATTTCTATTTAAAATATTCTGAATTGGTTTGTTTTTCCGAACGCACATATGAGCCACTATATACAAATAACCAGAATTTATTATTAAATAATTTTAAATTATTTATTGGATACATTTTCTGTTCAACCTATAAATTGAGTTTATATAGATATTAATCATGTAAGATAAAAATAAACGTATATTAAGGAAAAGTTTAAAAATATATGCATAAAATATATATTCAACAAGTGAAAATTGTGATAAAATTTGTACAAATTTTTATTGAAGATTTATTTGAATTAATTTTTATATTAAAATTATTCAGAAATTATAGAAAGACATAGCATTTATTTCATTGTATTATTGTTTACTTATAATTAATATTCGAAATTCTATATTCGGTATATAAAGCATTTTGTTATTATAAGGGTGTATTGCTATACTAAACAAATGAAGAATAATCCTTATTTTATAGACAATCAAATACACAGATTGAATCATATACTTGACATAACATTTCTAAACCGTATATCATTTAGATTGAATCAATTGAAAAATAAATACTGTTACCAATAATAAATAGTTGTGCAATCATAAAAGTCATGTACATATAATATATACAATAATATATAATAAATAAATAGAAATAGCTACATGAATAAATTACTTAAGCTTAAATTATTATTATTGCTTCTATAGTAGTGTATATATGCCAATACAATTGATACTAATATTTATTATATATGTTGTATTGTACATCAAAATAAATCAATATAAAAAAAACCTTACAGTACAGTATAGTATTGGTAGTATAAACAATAAAGTATTCAGTTGCACTTGTAAGGTCAACTATATATATATATGATTTATTATTTCATCAATGAATGTGTTCTATTATATTTAAATACTCTTTTTTTAGTTAGTAATATTATAGTTTATTTTAGTCTATTATATTATAAATATCTATTTCGTATTATATTTTTATGTTATGATAATACTTTTTGTGAGTAGTATATAAAAGGCTTTATATAATTGTACGAGTATATAAATATACATTGAAAAAATATATAACTTTATTAATTGTCTATATGATTTTAAAAACTTTTCTTGAATATATATAGTCATTTTCTGAAATTTATATTTCAATTAGAAATTTATCTGTTTTCTGTATAGAATTTTTGAAAGTAGTACCACATAACATACCCAGTGAAACTTTTTGCATGTAGTTACAATTTCTTCAATGAATGCATACATAAATTGTAAGTACTTTCAATTTTATTAATTTAATTTACAGAATTTAAGCATAGTTTAAGTTGGAGAAAATGAGTTTGAAATAATTTAAGGATAAAATATTACAGATAAAATTATTGAACATATATAATTTTTTCAAAAAAAAAAGGAAGTGCGAACGTTACTTTTAATTCGGTTATTCTTCCAATTTTTTCCTAGGGAAATTTTTAAATGTGGAAATTTACTAGAAATACATCAAGTATTATTTTTCGCTTATAAATATTATTATAACATTAATATTATTATTTTTATATTAGTATCGTATAAAATACTAAAATAACTTATAATTAGCTTTTTTTCGGTTGTGCCCTTATTGTTGAGCATTTTGAATTTGTTTTTTAACAACCCGTATAGAAAAAAAAAAATTCGCATTGTTTCAAAAGTTTTGAATAATATTCTCCCGGCTTATATTTTATCATTTTCAAGATAATATCAATTAAAATAAAATACGTTTTACATCCCATAGAAAATTTGAGCTATATAATGTTTCCTGGTTAATAAACAATAAACTTATCTTTTTCGATACACTTTCATCGCAGTTTCAGTCTGCCCATTGTTTTGACTGCTACTGTGATTCTTAAAACTATTCAAACATTTTTTCGCGACATTACATTTTTATCTAAATTATAAATAATATTATAAAATAGTCGAACCGCGCACTAATAAAATTATTTTTTTTTTCAATGCAATAAATAAATTTCCAATATTAAATGGTAATAAATACATATAAAAAATGCCAGATTAAATGCAATTTATTAATTTTTTTATTAAATATTATATCGATCGAAAAATGTATAAAGCACATTAAAAACAAAAAAAAATATACATCTTCATTAAAACGACCTAAAAATTTTCTCGAAAAATTTTCATTTTTATACAGCAATATACAATTTTTATATAGACTATGGATAATTTATGACTGCAATAATGATATTGTAATTGTGTATACGAAAATTAAATGACTTTTTTTTTCTCATTTTAACTATAATAGATTCTGATTTTAATAATGATAAAATATTATACTATAAATTATCATCATTTTTTCGATAAATGATATTTTTAAAAATAAATGTATGAATTCTCATTATTTGTATATACAACACAATATTGTATATGTTATATAATAATATTGAATAATTTATAGACAAATGTGCAGTGCATATATAAAAACCATGGCATTGACTACTCTCCACTATACTAAAGAACAAAATAAATAATATACCATTTAAATTCAGGTCAGAATCTTAAGAATGTCATTTACGATAAGGTCAGACGAATAAATTAATTTATTAAATGCATATATATAAAACATGTAGCGACAATACATTCTATAGTTTTATATAGAATGTATTATGGTATTATGGAACGCATAAATGTATATGCTATGATTTTTTTCAACAATATACAAATATATTATATGAATAAATTACATACATTAATATTTGGTATAGTGTTTTGGTGTTACCGAATTTCTATATAAATAAGGAATCCTTTTTATATACCATATAATGTTACATATTCATTAACATTAAATATGTTAATAAGATTGTAAATATATATATACTACAAAGAAATCATGTGGGTTTCCTTAATCTCATTTTATTAAGAAAAATTTAATAACGTATATAGTATATAAAAAAACATATATATCCAATCTATAGTATATATAGGATTAATTATGTGTTGTTTGAATCTATATAATATAAATGTTCCATCTATTTTTATATATTTTATATAATAATATATCGTCGTTCAATTTGTAAATATATAGAATAAAAGAAAAGTCGATGATAATTCGTAATATTGACTTCATTTTATTGGTTTCAGTGTAATTTATAATTTCAGATATTTACAATATATTATAATATAATATGTAAATTATATATAATGAAAGAAATTTTTATAAAAAGAACACGTAATTAAATTTTATACATATTTCATTCATTTATATGGTATACACACGCGTATATATATTATTTCGAGGAAGGATATATTTATTCACATAATATCGACATTGTATATAGGATATAAGAACTCCTAATTACATCTTAGAATATATATTTTAAAAAATTTGCTAACACAAATGGTACATGTGCGTATATATAATTATATATAGTTATATAGTTACATATACGTTTTTCGTAAAAAGTTGTAAATTATATATTTGTTATATATAAATAATCTTTTGGGCCATATTTATGGTTTAACTTTTACTTCTATGTTTTCTTTATATATATATATGTGTATGTACGGGTGTATGTAGGCAACGAAACTTAAATATTTAGTATTTGTTTTATAACATATACATTTGGATGTAGTACATATATAAATTCACATATTTGTATATATTCAAATTTCAAATATAATGTATGTATTTAACATAATTTAAGCATACAAATGTTATACTCGTATCCCCTCGTTTGTTAGTATTAATTTGAATGGGTTATTCAATGAATACCTATATATTCTACAATTGAAAATGTATATACGACTGTAAATTCTAAAATCGTATATAAATATTATTCACCTACATAATAAAAAGGGATTAATAAATATGCCTTATTTATATATATGTTTATATATACATAACATATGTACATATAAAGAAGTATCATTAATATATATGTATATACGAGTATATAATACACATCATATATATATATATTATACATATACAGGGTGTATTTTCAATGGTGTAAATTGTCACTTCTAAAATGGTTATTTTTTTACAATTTATTTTTCCAATTTACTTTGATGCAATTCATCATGGAACGTTTTATTTAAAAAAAATCAGTGTTCAATAAGGACAAACTTGTAAGGAAACAATCAGTGGCGAAGAGTGAAAAAATGTTTTCAGAATATCACTATATTTTTCTGGTAGACGAGTTAAAAGTAGACTACATTATGAAAAAATATTGGAATGTCCACTTACTAAATTTTCGGGTAAAAATCGACTTTTAAGAATTATCATCTTTTTGAATTACGGGCCATGGTTTTAACGGATTTTCAGTTTTATATACAGAATTATTATAATAAATTTCCAATCTTTCATAGAAGAGATTTTTAAAATCGCTTCACACATTCAAAAGATATGACCGATTTTCCATTTGATGTCATTGAAATAATGGTAGCGTATACATTTTTAGTACCATTCCGTTGTCAACTTTATACAGTACCACTAATTTTTTTAAATTTTCTCTGCCATCGATTGGAACATATCTATATCTATATCTACACATATCTTCGGTCATATCTTTTGAACGCGTGAATCGATTTTAAAAATCTTTTCTATGAAAGATGGGAAATATAAATATAGATGAAAATTTTAATAAGGAAATGAAAATCAAATATATATTATAACAATTATATTATAATAAAACTCACTATTACAAAATTTTCTTAAGAAATTATTTTTCATTTTGTTGTTTATATATATATAAGAAAGAATCAATCCGATACTATCGCATAAAAACTATAAAAATATTAATTAAATATTATATAACGTGTATAATCACAACTATATGTATGACAATCTACACATATCTTGCTTAATTGTAAATATACGGTATACAAATATGTATTTTTAAATGCATATCAAATATTAATACATATATGGCAATATATAATAATACAAGACAAAAATTAAACATTGAGTTATACGTTGAAGTTGATGCATATATACGTAAAAATATAAATTATAAAGAGACGATTCATTACAAGTATGATAGTTTTGTATATAAAATATAATAGCACTTTTATATATTTTGTAATTTTGTATAAGTTATACCTCTACTAAAATTTGAATAAATCATGTGACTCTGTGTTTGTATTAAGTTTCGCTCTTGGCTACATTCTTCGATTATATAAATCTCTTAAAATGTGGCAGCATATATGCTTAGATTGCGGTTTAACGTGGCATGATCAAATAGTAAAACTGCATTTAATCTACTATATTTTTATGTTTTCATATAATTTATTTCACATGTTAACACGTTGACGGACAGTAGAAACAAGTGAAATTCGAAAATTGACACTATATGTTTTTGTAAGTTTTAGAATATTAGAAGTATAGTTTTACTCTTTCTGCTTAAATACACTTAAAGTAAACAGTATAACTATAAATATCGCTAAATGAATGAAAAAATGCTAAATTTAAATTTTTTTATTTCTATTTAAAGTGTAAAATCAATCATAAACAAATACTTACCAGTATAAACAAAAAATATCGTTAAATGTATCAATAGCATCTGTAAATTGAAGAGAAAACAAGATCGCACTACTCCGTTCACAACCACGTGCATACTCAATGTATAACCTTGCATACTAAATTTTTTTTCGAAAACATGACACTAGGCTTCTACTTGTACGCTGGTAAATGCACATTTGTGCTGCTACAGCCGCAGTGTCTAAAAACGACCGTTTCGTATTGGACGGCTATTGCCGTCATGTCACATAGTGAACTTGAACTTGACGGCTATAGACGCAACTGTCCGTCAACGTGTTAAGATACATTTCGATATGCCAAAGTATTTCTATAAAAACAGTTGTTTTTATAGTAGACGTGAGTGCCGAACATATTTTTTTAAATTAAAAATATTGAAAAATCTTAATTAAATTCTTTGCAAAAAAAAAGGTTTAAATGCGAAATGAATGGAAATTAATGCCGATATGTGTTAGTGAAATCTGATTTTTAGTAAGTATGGAAACTTCAATTTAAACGTGGTCGTGAAAAGCATTGAAGATAATTCACGTAGTGGATGCTCAAAAAACGTTACAAAAACCAGAAATATTAAATGGATATTGAATGATTGTATAAAATTGTTAATTCTATATAAACATTGGATCGTCAAATAAAATTTTAAATTAACAATTAGTTATAAAAAAGATATGTGCTAGATGCGGTCACCGGTCACTATAACAAGTGATTAAAAATCAATTCGAATGAAACTGCATCTGACTGAGCAATGTGTGAACCGTTCTAAGAAGAATCAAACCGTCCAAAAATAAAAAAAACATTTTCCAGCAAGACAATTTAACAATATAATAGAAAATATGTACGTATTTTTTGATCAAACGTTGTATATATAATAGACAAGACCAAAATAGATAAACAAAATATAATATCTTTTGAATATATTAAAATGTAAATATAATGCAGATTTACCTGTGTTATTTGTTTTAAAAAAAAAACTTTTTTGATATAATACGTTATTAAACGTTTGACATTTTTTTATTCTTTTATTTATTATGTCACGTAAAATATAAGTTAAATTAAATGAGACAAAAATTTTATTAAATAAAAAATTATTTGATGTATACCATATGCTAATATGGTAGTAGAAATGGATGAATATTTAATATTATATTTTCTTTAAATTAAATTGTAACACACATAGAGCTATATTTTATATATACATATTATACACACAAATCCACCTATAAGGTTCTATTGTATATTAATATAGTATACTCACTGTAGCAGTATAACATATGAACATTAACATATAACTACATAACCATTTGTTTAGAATATACTTGGAATTACACATTTTTATTTTACGTAATATTATTTAAGGTAAACATTTTTAAATATAGTTTGATATGCATATAGCTGCCGGCGAAGTTACCTATTATTATTTCTGAATATTATCTATTTTATGTTCGATGAAATGGCGAATGTACAGATATATTATAATTTCAAACATATATTATAAGAATATTATTTCAAAATTCATTGTAAAGAAATACAAAAAGAAAAGGCGATAAAAGAGCTTGCGGATGAGAAACCATCTAATAGTAGTTAAAATAAAATATCCGAAAGAATACTGCCATTTGTACAGGAATATATTTGCTTATAATTTTCTTCATATTACTGTATATAATAAATAAATTAAGAAATAATGACAATTAAAAAAAAAGCATTGAATAAATATTTGTTAGAAAATAATGAATGAACATCGCAGTTCGATATGATTAAATTATAACAAAGCACAAATTTTATTTGTGTTTATTATTGTGTGGTATCATTTTTTTTATAAAGATTATTAAATTAATTAAATTTACCCGTATATTTTAAGTTATAAATTTTTATAAATTTACCATTAACCTTTTTTTTTTACATTATATACACAGCAATACACCTGTATATGACAAATATAATATTTAATTAAATAATTATGTGTATATATTTACTTTGGCCGAGTAACTAAATAAGTTATACCTATAATATTTTATTTTATTTAACTTTTATGTATTCGCATTTCTCTTATATAGGAATTGATGGAATTTTTGAATACAAATAATAAAATAATATCAATATGTATTATTATACCTACACCTATAAATATGAGTAAACATTATATTGTATATTATACACAGCCAGCCAGTCACAGTATATATAATAACCAACATTTTTTCGAATAATATTTATTATATTTTTACTGATTGATATCGAAATATTCTATTGATTTTGATGAGGTTTGATTTAATAATCAATCATTTATATTAAATTGAAGAAAAAAAAAAAAGACATTAATGATATATTGGATAAAAAAAAAACAGAAAAAACATAACAAATTATAACGAAATATACTATTGTAATATGCGTATAAAATAGTATACGCATTCATACATGTATATTGAATAAGTGTGTTTATTTATATATTTATACTCATATAATATTAAATTAGAATCTTTACTTTGTGTACGAAATTTAGTTATATTATTTATAAACTAAAAGCAAATAGAGAAAAAGTATAGAAGTAGCGCTATACTTAAAAGAAAACTGAAATGCAAAAAGAAGGATAATTATTGTTTTTAGTAAATAATCTATTAGGCCATAGTAATAAAATGAAAGCCTGAATTGATGAATATGAATGATTTGCGATAAATATGTAGATAACGTCTAGAATATTTCATTTCAAAATTTACTATATGGTTTCCATATTATAAATAAAATTGTATATTAAACTGCAGCGCATTAAAATTACATATTGTAACGTTTTATCCAAGATGTAAGAATTTCAATGTAATACTTTGAACACCATCATATATTTATTGCGAATTATTCATATGTGAATTTATTGCTAGACTGACAAGAAATATCGATTGATGAATAGTATGTGCATGCTACCTGCGATTTGTACATTTTACAATTGAATCCTTGATACAGCATCTACACTAGCATTCTGAATTAATTATATAATTTACGTGAGCTATCTCATAAAAGTATCCTTTTATGTTTCTTGAATCAGCAATTCTGCACGATACCTTGTTTAAAATAGAATTGCATCTCAGTACATATATGTATATGCACAAAATTTGATCCATACATTGGTTTCAAAACAAAAATTCTGGATTTATATACCATGATCCTACAAGTGGTTTTACTATTTTATACAAAATTGATGAAACTAATCGGATCATTACTATATTTACATAAACACAATTTTAAAACCAAAATTTGATGATTCCATGATTTTGAAGTCATTTGAATTGTACATATAGTGCAATAATTATTGTAGATTAAATTTTATTTATTTAAATATCGACTTCAAAATCATTTTGATAAGTTTTATTAAAAGATAAGTATATAGTAAATATATAGATTATATAGTAAACCTTAATTACATTCACAAAATTAAATGATTTGGTATATGAAAACATTTTTCAAGAAAATTCTAAAAATATAGGCTTCAATTCTTTGTTGCGATTTAAGGGAAAAAATATTATAATAAGTATAATTTATAAACGTAATATTCAACTAAATTAGGTCAATTTAACTTACATTTGATAATTTCAACACATATTTTGTTGCTTTGAGTTTATATACATTACATTGATTATATATTCACACCGCAATGATTGATTATGTCGTATTTGAAAATGTAATGTGCGGTATTTTAATATTTATAAGAAACAAGAAAATTATTGCTATAATATACGCATTGAACATTCTTCAATAATATATTGAAAAATATTGCAAATTCTTTTATGTAAATTATTCAAGGGTTTTTTTTTTTTTTCGTTTTCAAAAAGAGGTCACATTTCATTAACCACACAAATATAGAAAGTCGTCGGGGTCTTGGTATATAGTAATTTTGTATAGTATCAGTAGTACGTATAAAAATTAATCGATTTAATATTATTTTTCCTTTATCCATATACGTTTGAGTTTATCAAAAAATAAAGAAATGGAAAGACAAATTTATTATTCAAATTTTGTCTGGAAAATATCAGTAATGTGTTAAATTTTTAATTTGTGATTAGATTTATGTTTTATTAATTTATAGGTATTGTTGGTTATATCGTTACATTAGATTAGAGCATATGTTAATTTGTATTGTTTTTTAATATCATTTATAAAATATTAGTTACAGTGGCGTTGTGTACATGCAAACAAACTAGATAAACAGTGCATTGTACAATAACATTTGTAAAAAAAATTGACAAACCATTTTTTTTCTATTTTAACAAATACTTTGTATCAATATTTTTGACACTCACTGTATTTTATATACAATTTAATTATATTAACGCTATTAAAATATGAAAAAAAAATGGTTGGTAAGGATTAATTTCATTTACAGTAGTAGTATTAGAGAATCAGTAAACACATTTTTATATGTGCAATTATATTCCCTTGCGTATTTTCAATGGGTCATATATACCTATATATGTGATATACACATACAACATAATAGCGCTGTAATTTCCATGCGTAAAATGTGGGAGAATATATCCATAAATATTTTAAATATTTTTTTCACTTTCACTATTGTTCCTTTGGTTTTATTTAAATATTTTCTTTTCTTATTTTAATTAACTATTTAAAATTTGTGGGTTTTGGTATAATTTTTGATTATTCGCTTATAATTATTTTTTCTGCATTCTTATAGCACCACTGATGACCACTGATGTCAAACTTTTATGCACGATATCAATAGAGAAAGTGAGATTACATGAAAATATGAAATGAAAAATTGAATTTGTGTATAAAAAACTATAAAATTAATTAATATAGCATTTTTTTCGCAGCAACATGACTACGTACCATTCGTGTTATTGCATTGTATCAATCTTTATCGATAAACTATTTATTTATTTATGAAATGGGCTAAAAAATAGTATATCTTTGTTTACTTTTAATCGTAAATTTAGTGCGACTGTTACATATATTATAATAATTTATAGAAAACCGCAATCATATGTGTGTGATAAACTCGTTATAATCATATTAAATATTTAATAACTTATTATAGACATGTATGAATACTTACACATAAATACGGATGTAATACAATATACCATATATTTAAACATTTTAAACAAATTTAGTGACATACCTGAAAAAAAAAGAAAAGAAAACTATTAATATTATTATTGTTATTAAGAATGTTTATTGTAAAATCATACTTATTTATATCGTATTATAATGATATACATCTAATCAATTAGTTTTATTAAATATTGATAAATGTCTAACGAAAATGTACATGCACATATGATTAAACGTTATAGAGTATATGTATTATAAAGTATAAAATACTATACACGCATTTACTTATTTTATTATTAAATATACTTGTACCACACGCACACCATCATTTATAAGAACTAAAAATAGCATGTTTTAGAGACCTAGAAATATTTCTCCAAAAACCCCTAATTTTTTCTATATACCATTCAATCATTCACGTCATGTTCAACTATATATTACACTTATTTTGAAATAAATATATATGGTGTATAGTTATATAGAGCAGTAGGTTTATATAATATTATTATATGTAAGGCTACGTGTATTTGTGTTTAAGTTAGTTGTGTTATGTATATATATACATATTTATCATTGGATATAAGTGTACAACAATATAGGTATATATATTGAATTTGAGGCATAGAAAAACCTGTTACATCATGATGACCGATAAAAAAAAGGTACATTAAGAAGCCTTGCTTAACCTCAACATATATATATATATCCCTTGTTTTATTTTATATATTATTTATTTATTTAATCTTTTCCAATTTTCATTCCCTTTCCATTAATAATTTTTGGTAACACTATATATTATATTTATATGTAGTGTAAAATAATGTAAAATTTACACTTTGGTTTACCTTCTTATTTTATATGTAACATATATATATTAAGTTAACCTACTCCTGTACTTATACACCAAAAACTATATAGATTTAACTTAATTTAACAGATCATTTTTATTTTACCTATGGGTACCATTGATGTTATATTATATATCAACCCAATAAAATCGTAATAATTCATATATAAATATAGTATCATATAAAAAAAAACTTATTTGTTACACCTGAACTCTTTCGAACAGAACACGTATGCACTGTAATAGTTAAAAAAATACTAAATGCACATATTCAATTTTATTAATGTTTTTTACCGCATATATATATATTGAACTCTTTTTATATGAAATGAAAATATGAAAGTAAACGTTATATATAGAAATAAATAAGGGTAGTTATTGTTAGCCATATACTGCACTTAAAGAATACAAATAAAATATCGTTTCATAGCACAAGATTTAACTTACAAAAATTATATATTTAATAATAATAATATTCTTAGGATAAATTGAAATGTATTGTATCTATAATAGAACTATTTTTTCAATTGCATCTTAACTCCTATATATAAGGTCTATTTTTTAGTATAGCCATAGAACTCTCAATTGAAATATAACAGTACATACAAATTAAGTTTGAAATCAATTTTTTTTATTTAACTTATAATTCATGTTTTGAAAATTATTTCGCGTATTAGACAATTAGCTCTTATAAACCGGATTCGGTAAATTTTGAACAATTTTTTCCAAGTAATTTCAATAATTTATCTTCATAGACCGGTGACTATATACGAATCTCCGAATAAAATAAATTATAATGGTGTTAAAGACAGATCTTGATTATCAAACGACTGAATCATTTATTGAATTAATGTTGTCAAACGCTGACAGTGCTTATAGACGATTCAGGAGATAGCGATGCAGCTATTTCCAAAAATTTACATGCTGACGGAAAATACCATTGCGATCTAACATCTTGTTGTCTTTACCTGTCCAAAAAGAAAGAGTTTTTCGTGGTGTATTATTGTAACCAGAGATGAAAAGTGGATCTACTTTAGAAATCTTAAACGCATAAAGTAATGGGTAGACGGAAAATAACAATTAACATTACCAACAAAACGGAACTTCCACGGTGACAGCCACATTGTGGTGTTATACGAATTTCTGAAAAAAAACTCTAGCAAAATTGATACTACAAATATCTACAAACGTCAATTGATGATGAAATGTTGTGAAAATGAATAAGAAAGCGTCATTTAATTCTCTTGTACTCGTCCACGCACGTTGCAAAAGCTTTCAAGGATACACTATGTTGCAATTCGAATGGGAATTTCAGCGCCGCCACCCAGCGTATTCACACGATATCTTCAATAAGGGGGCGAAAACTAAATTTAGATCCTATTTAAAGATGTTGAAATATAATCAAAATATAAGAACTTCAGGAAAAGAAAATTTTTTGTTTGAGGTTTTTCTATGAAAAGAAAAAAATAAAAAAGTGTAGAAAAATATTATTGACGTGTGACACAAAAAAAAAGTAGGAAAAGGGTGGGCGCAATAAAATGATTGAAATTGTTTTATGTACAGTAAAATACCGTTATTCTGTATATATTATATATATTATTATATATAACACCATATTTAATACCTCTGTTATATAGAATATATTGTATTATATACAAATACATGAACCGAAAAAGTCACAATAACGACCCATTAGACATATTATAAGGAATTTTATGACAATAAATGAATGTTTTATACGTGCATTTATGAAAACGCTTAAGTATACCCAAATTGTTATTATTATTATTAATATTATTAGATTACAATTTATTATAGTGTGATACTGTGCGTGTGTATATTGCGCTATGGTTTATAGTTATAATATCGATCGTAAAAGTATAAACAACATATAAATTTAACAATAAAAAAAAATGAGCTGTTATATTGTACATGATTAAAATGTCTGCACAAAGTTTGACAATGTGTTATATTTTATTTTTTTTACAAAATATTAGTCCGATACTATTTTAATGTTATGAAATATTATAAATTGAAGCTTTAATATACAACTTTAAAATATTTATATATAGATAATATTGAGCAGCATTTATATGCATTTTGATGAATACCGAATTAAATTCAAAAGAGAAATAAGTAGAAATGTACAAAAATTATATAACTTTATACAACAACAGTAAAATGAACTTATTTTATTTTTAAATATTTCCAATGTAAGACGATAGATATATTATACACATAAATATACATGTATTTCCTATATATTTGTGGAGAAGCGATTTAGAATCAATATTACGTGTGCGAAATTAAAACAAAAATTTTATTCAAAAATAAAAAATTACGAACAATGTTATTTTTAACAATTGATTGAATACATTTAATAAATATGCATAAATGAACTGACTGACTAATTTATTCAATCAATCAAATTGTATTTGTCTTGTTATAAAAATAAATTCAATTTATTTAGAATATAGATTGAATATGAAACATGGTGTTTAAAATATGAATGCAATTTTTATAAATTCACGAATATTTTATTATATAATTTTAAATTCACCATAATACAAATTAAAAACCCTTACTTTAATTTCTTTTTTTCCATTCTTTTTACCAAAAAAGAAAAACACAAAATGAAAATAAAGATGTGAGATATACTTCAATTGAACGAATATTTACAAATATATATATGCAATACACTATATAATACATTGGAGGATATAACAATTTAGCATTCTTCATGATATAAATAAAATTTATTGTATTAAAAAATACTAAATTTTATATAATTTCTATCAATACCTGGGAAAATTTAAGTTTAACAAGAACACGGGGTGATTCAATAAACTGCATTGCATATATGTGTGTATTTATTGCGAAATCTAAACTGATGACAATAGATAATAGATTTCTATATTTTATAATGATTTTTAATATTCTTTCTACAAACAATTTTGATATTGTTGGCAATAATGAAATTGGTCGATTTTATATATCTTTTTAATTAGTGGTTTAGAAAACATAAAATGACCTCTGATACTTTCCACAGCATATATATTTTTATAATTGCAGCGTTGATTAAGTATATGTTAACATTACTATTCACTTTGTATTTAGGTAACACCTTAAGCATATTTTCAGTTATCTTATCGTATCCTGAAGATTTTTTCGATTTGTCAATTTAATTTAGTGTTATTTGTTGTTTTAATTGCGGCAACACATTGCTCTGCCGTTTGTCTTGGATTATATATTATATATAAACAATTTGAAAAGAAATTCCTACCAAATTGTATTCAGTATACCGAAACAGATTGTGGAAACCTTAATAATTTGAACAGTTTTCATTCAATTTCGAACAAATGGTGTGTATGCAAAATTAAAAATAACAGTTTAGAGGGAAATAAATATTCATAAGAAATCACATATTCACTAAAAAATAAAAAGGTATCGTTGAATATAGAGAACGACGATGCATAAAATATCAATGCACACAGAATATTTTATATCGTTAAATGTAGGGATCGCAAAAACCAATCTATATAATTTATAACTAAAAAATAACGTTGTGTATATTCTTCAAATAGTACTTTAATAAGTTGTCACGTTTTTTCTGTTACCCTCTGTATCCTACATGTATATGTATTTATTAGTTAAAGGAAGATACTCGTATATTAATATAACAATATATTAAGGCATATAAGCAACAGAAAAAATGTATGCCAATTGGTAGGGGAACGAAAAGGGATCTAAATAGTGGTTTGATTCGATATATCCCGCAATATTTACAACAGAAAAAAAATAAAATATCTACAAAATTTTTACATAAATATCAGTCAATGTCTCGTCATATAGTTACATAAATATTGTGTATATAGAAAGGGAAACGCATGCCGAAATTTATTTTGATTATTGGTAGAATATAATATAGCAGGAGTACTATTATTATTATGTATAGAAAAATTGAATGACATAAGAAAATTTATATAAAATTTATTACATATGATGTTTGAAAATTGAATTTCTGTTGTATAATCATATAATATACACAATTTTATTTCATTTACATTTCCTTCTATATATGTATTTATTATATACATACCGTATACATAGGCAGTATAAATACACACACACATATATACATTTATTTTTTCTGTTTTATGAAGAGCTGGTAAATTCTTGAATTTTTTTTTTTTTCCCTAACGCATATTATATCAATATATGAATGATAGAAAATAAATAATCAATGTCAAATAAAATAAATAAAGTTATAAAAAGTGATACAAGTATATTATATACACGCGGATACGTGGATTCGAGTATATAATAAATGTATTTTATATATTTTGATGTTATATAATGTAATAAATAAAAACATATATATATATATAAATATATAATAATGTTAATAATATATTGATAGATTATAACATGATTGATTTTACCTTAAATAAAAAAAAAGTATGTTCTTTAAGCACATTTCAGTGCTATCGATTGCAAAACGATTCGAGCTGTATCGATACTATATGTGGTACTATTAATAAATTATAAATGTAATAAATTAACTTACTCATATATATATGTGAAATTATATATGGAATTGGCTGTATATATGTTACAAAACTTTTAGTTAATAATATACCAAAAAACGTCTTATATTATCCTAAAATTATTGACCTGTAAATAATCATTTTATTGTACTTCATTGATTCCAATAGAAAATATGTATACTTGTTATACAAAATACAATATATGTTAAATTATGGTAATAATATCATTAATATTCATTTATAAAAGATATATAATACTGGTTATGCATAATATCAATTTGAGGTAAGTATTTATATACCTATAGACACATTTTGCGGTCTTATAATAACATAAAAATAATACGAAAAAATGTATGAAATGCTTATTGAGAAAAATTTTAAATTTGTATAACTAAATTTCATCAATAATATTTCATAAAAAATAAATAATATTCAGCATTAATTTATTCAATGATTGGCACACCAAAGTGGTGTACGCTATGCAGCTTATGTGTGTATAATAAATTTCTTATAAAAACTCGGTCAAAGCATTTGCATTTTTTTGCAAAAACATATTTTATAAATTTTCTACTATGCATCCTGGTATAAAGTATTGGTTTTTATGTGCCAGCACAGCACAGTAAATGCTAATGTTATTATTGTTAATATTGAATGTCAATTTATATGCAAAAAATTTACAATCTATCAAAAGTCGAATGGCAGCACGAATGAAAATGTATAAAATAGAAATGTGTTTGAATCGTATTCAACTTTCGGAGCATATTTCCGCACATTTAATATAATGCTTTTTTATTCCATTCTCATTCGTTATCGCATTCATATTCAACCTGCATGTTTTGGGGATAAATAATTGATTCATGGAATTAAAGTTATGTTATGCATTTGGTGCAAATATAAATACTGAATTTAATTATTTAAAGACAATAATTCATTTATATTTCTATATAGTTATAGTATAGTTGATTAAGGTTAACAGTACTAAATAATTTGTGATGTTTCACATAGACTATGTAATATAGTTTTATATGGTACACTCGTATAAACGTAAATAAATGTACAAAACAATAAAATGTCAACCGACACAAAAAAAAAAATGTATGATATACCCAATTTAAATATAAATTAGATAGACATATTAAATTATACATTCATTCTAACAACATATATACAGTGAATGGAAATGTATTAAAGTGAACCGTGCACGAATGTAAAAATTCCAATTAGTATGTTTTACTTATATTTTGATGCATCAATAATAATGAAATTTAAGTCAATTGTTACTATATTATTAATGTAAAACATCATAAAACTATGTTAATATACTTCAATAAATTTCACTTTTTACTACTTCTGTACTTACTTAACATAACAATATTTTGAGTGTAGATACTTTAAAAAATTTGCCTGTATTTAATGTTATAGCGATTTACAAAAAAAAAAAAAATATGTTTTTATTTGTAATTACTTTTAAAATTTTATTTTAGTGAGCTATATGTAACTAGACAGAAAGTTCTTGTATCATTCGCATTTATATAATCCAAGTACTGCGTATACGTATAAATTATCATAGTATATATGAGAAAAATTACCCAAGTGTGATTAAAAATATCATACTTTTATCAGGTTTCTCCGTGAAATATTCACTACTGTATCCAGACATACTTACACATGTTCACATATAAATTAACATCATATATTCATTATAGGAAGGTTTAAATTGGAAAATTGTTTCAAGAAATATTTCCACGGTCTGATCGCAAATATATGTATTATTTATACATCAAGCAGCCGAATCATGCTAGTTGTACCATACGAGGTATATTGTCATGATTTTTAAGTTCTTACCGCCTAAGTCTATATGTTGTTAAACTTTTTTCTGTTTGTCCTATCCATGAATCCAAACACAGAACAGATTTGATGATAAGATCTGATGTTTGGTATTTTCTTATATTATGTGTGTATTATGTGTTATAAACCGCATACAAATTTTATTCCGAACTCAGTTGTTTTTTTTTAAATATATAAAGACGCATTTAGTAGCATCGAAATTTTTCAGCCAGATGTCTTCACCACAATATTCTCAAATAACGCTTGGTAGATAGTTTTCATTATTTTTATTTTTCGACAATTGTATATCTTAAAAGAATTTTTAACAATTTAGGTTCATTGATTCTTTAAGTTCATTGACACGTGCTGTGCATAAATGAGAATTAACAAATTTAACATTTTTTTCTATTCTAACTTTAATCACAAAATTAAAGTACAAAAGATTAAGTGTACTCAAATATATTTGCTGTGTATAATGTAGTTAAAGGACTTATATATAACACATATTACATATATGTGCGTTTATATGCGAATATTACAATATATAAGGTAATATATATGAGAATATATACAAATGTATAATATACATTTTCTTATTTATATATATATAGGAGTACATTATTCGTTTATATTTTATATATATATAGAGCACCTTCAGGCCATAAGTTAAAATTTATTCCCTTATATATATGTATTATATAGATATAAATCCACTATATATACACATATGATCAGGCATATCACATTTTCTACTTTTTCTTATATACATTTTCACAATATAATTGTAAATATAACATATATAACATCACAATGACTGTATACCACATATATATATATATAGACCTTTTATATTCAAGTGTATATATATTGTATTGTGTAAATAAAACTCATGTATGTGTCTATTCCTATATATATATATAAAATTCGGTATATATTCGGTATATGATATAATACAATTTTCTACATTTAAGCGCGTATTTTATCTCAGGTAATTCTTTTACACGAACATACTCTATAAATATTATACAATATTGTACCTGTATAATATAATAAAATATACAAGATAGTATAGATATATAGGTTATGTTATATAGATTTATATATATATATATAGGGAAATGTGGGTGACAGACAAATTATTGTTATTCTTATAAGAAGGTGAAAATTATCTGGATTTTCTTATAATATATTTGTGTTTGTGTGCAGTTATGTTGTATATACATTTATATTTGTTTTAAATATACATATATCTTGATTTAATTTGACACAAATGATAATAATTATTGTTTTTATATACCATATATTATTATGTAAAGATATAATAAAATTGAAAATTTATGAATGAACACATATTTATTATTTGATATTAAATTAAATTTACAATTAATAAATTATTTAATTCTGCTTCTATGAAACATATAAGTATGTTATAATACAAATAGAAAAACTATACATGGATCATTTATGTTATGATATAATTTAGGCTGGAGGTGGTTATTGAATTCCAAGAAACAACTATTTATAGTAAATCTACTATTTTATATAAAATACACTTTAAATCTTCGTATTATAATGATATTAATATTTATGTTATAATTCATTTTGATATTCGGTATACAAAATATATATACCATACAACAACATGTTTTCATTTTAAATTGGATATAAAGGTTCTTCAAAAGTATTATTTATTTTTCTCTTTAATGATATCTTTATAATATTTCATAAATTATATACGGATTCAAATTTTTATGTCTCATTATATTGGATTCAGGACAGGATAATATTACAATATACATAATATATATATTAAATTAAAATTTACCGAAAAATATTTAAATATATAAGAGCAGTATTTATAAATATTTAAAATACAATATATTATTGTATCCACTCTCTCAATATATATATATATATTGTATTTGTATAAATTTTCAAAAACAAATAGGATTTATTTCATTTTATATATAAATAACATACGCATATGAATATAAATCCGTATTCCGTATATAAGAAGATCACTGTTAAAGTTTTAAGATATAAATTCACGAAACAACACGCAATATACATATGGTTTGTATGATCTAGTTGGAAAATAATAATTTGAAACCTATATATGTTTTGTTATACTTATATTATATAATATGATGAGAGAGATGACTTACAAATCAAACTTTTTTGAATCGAAATTCATTATTATTTAAAATTGTATATATAGCGCCTTAATACGATAACCATTTACATTTGAAAGAAAATGATTATCGCGGTATACTAAAGATTTTTATATTTAAATTTCTCAAGATGCATATTACAAAACTTTTAGAGTGTGTGTCGTATAAATAAAGGATATATTTTATTCGAAAATTTATCAATATATTAAAGTATTTTTTATTTCTTAGAAACAGATTTTATTTAAATTAAGCCATACTATGAATATATATATAATATATAAATATATTGTTTCTTATTATTATAAAAGTATTTATTTTTCTTCAAATACAAGCACATTTTTATGTCAACAATATTTCTTTTTCTGGGAATATGAATACTCGTATAAATTACCATTAAAAGGAAATGTATACATATAAATTTTAAAGACAGACAGATATTTTATTAAATAACTAGTATAACTAAAAAATGGTTTATGTAAGTGGTGGTGCGAGTTAAAGTTGAGACCATATTTACATTGATAGAAAGATTTGCAGCGAAGTATATGATATTTCAATTTGTAATGTGTACTTTTGTTTATGAGCGGCATATTATTCATATTACATAAATTCGTTTCCTTCTGCGTGCCGTCTCTAAATCTTTATATAATATATATTTTCTTCTTTCCACACATGTCATTAATACGAGCATATACGTAAATGAGTCGATTATAAATAGTTATTCTATAAAATAAATAATTTAAACAACATTTTAATTCATACTTGACACAATTATATTATTATATGTTAGGGCAATTCTATCGGAATGTTAAATTGTATATATTTTTGAATAAAACACACATCATTGCCTTTCCTTTCCCAATATGTTGTCTTATATATAAAAACCTCTTAACATTTTCTTACAAACATTCTTAATATGTGTATTATATATATATATAATTTCAACTTTAAACATATACCTACGCATGCAATATGCATATCCTTGTATGATGTAAACAAATCCATATATATGTTATGTAAAATCTGAGTTAAGTACTATTTATAATCCTATTATTATTTAAGTTATATATATTAAATATTTATTTGTGATATACAATAATACATTGTCATAGTATTATATAAAACATTTAAATTTACGTAATAGATGCGTACAATAATACGTACATTATGCCTATTTTTAAGTTATATTTTAGTTGCAAATGAATTTATATATATAATATCGCAATTATTTTATGAAAAAATTCATGAAATTTAAGATAAAATCCAATTTATTTAAATATTATTTTTAATATAGATTTTTATAATTAAAATCGTAACCTTTTCATTTTTTGTATTATTGTGTTTTATGGTTTTATTGATTTATTGAAGATATTTTAATGTTATTATAAATTATATTTATGCACATATAATATTGTATATTAGTATAATTTTAAAATTGTTGTTAACCGTAGACCTACGGTTGGGGGGTCGAAACTATATATGAGTTAACTAAACTTTTGTTAGATAAATAATAATCCCTGCGTGTTACAATCTACATTTATGCGGTTACTGGCAACATAACTTTTTTGGTATCAACTCAGAATACTATAACAATATACAAATGGTGATGATGTGGATAATGATTATAAAATGCTTTCTGAATTTATAGTGTCAAACCTTAAATTAATCGATGAGGAATGAGAGCGACATCGCTAACATATAGTTCAGCTTTGTATGCATTTATTATGTAAATTCTGAAAATAAATTATAAAGACAAAAAATGGTAAACAAAAATCGTTAATGACGTTGTTCTTGCGTGTGAGCTATATACAAAATATATGCTTAGAAATCCCGCAGAAACGTCTATTCATTCTGTTATGACAAACTTCATAAAATTAAATCAAATTTTTAGCAGATTATAGATGATGAAACGAACAAGAATGATTCCACTCCAATTAAGAATTCGTGGAAGATGTTTTTTTAGAAGAAAAAAGCAACAAGTAAGGAAAATAAACACGAATGAATAGTTTGTTGTTTAGTTATTAATAAAATATTAATTAAATATATTTGGATTGCAAGTCTCAACTGATCAAAATACGCACACAAATGTGATTGCAGAATATAATTTTGCTATATTTATATAAAAGGACAAATTTTTACATAAAAAAGAAATGACACGCATAGACAAAACGCGATGACATTGCCCGAGTCTATGATAAACATAGGCAAAACAACAAAAAAACATATAAATACAACACACATAGGGTTTAATAAAATTGGATGAAACAAGAGATTTTTTATTTAAATTTTCCATTTATATAAATTTTATTTATTTATTTATTTATTTACATTTATTTCTGTTGCCATCATCATCATTATATTCCATTTTAATATTTTTTGAACGAAAAAATGGGAGAGTTATGAAAGTTAAAGAAAAATTAAATGTAAGGAAAAATAATTGCACATTCAAGTAAAAACATATACACAAAATTTATACATATATAAAATAAATCCTGTAGGCATTTCATATATATATGGTATACATGTGCGTTTGCATGAGATTAGTATATAGAAACATATATTATACCTATATATATTGCGATGATATACGATACGTTTATATATTGTTTTATATACATATTTACATACTAAACGTGTATACATTTTTTGGGATATGTTATACTTCAGGGCATTGCTTTTGTCCTTTTTTTTTGTACTATTTATTTGCATATTCATGTACATGTATTTTTTATATATTGTATTTTGTTTTTATTACTATTATTATAATAATTAATACATTATTATTATTATTATTATTATTATTATTATTATTATTATTATTATTATTATTATTATTATTATGACATTTTTAAATGAAAACATTATTATATTATATTATATGTGCTATAAAAATGGATGATGCGAAGTAATTTATTCAAATATTTATAAATACATGACACTATATAATTAGGTATGCACACCTATAATGTAATAATAAGTATATGTATTTATATAATTTAGTTCTGTGTATTCAAATATCCAACATTCATTTTAAAAAAAAACATGTATATAATATTTGTACACACATTTATATTCCAAATATGTATTTAGTCAATTATATATAATAATTTCCAAAGTGTATATAGATTTGTAATGTTAATTTAATATTTACAAATTAAAGTCATAATTCTTATGCGTATACTGTTTGGTTAATTACAGGAACTCTAATCAAATAAGAATAATAACAAATCTAATATAATTACAATATAATTTACATATACGTATAAGGATATTATTATATAATAACATACAATAAAACTGATTTGACTTGATTGCCCCCAACATAAAAACTTAAAAACAAGATGAAAATAATTTAACGAAATTAATAATTATAGATGAAAAGAAAAATATTCTATATGACACAAATATTATAAAGAAAAACAAAACTAATCAAATCATATAATAAAAAGTTTAATGAATATACAATATTTAATATTATATACACAATATATTGAAACAAATATAAAAATAAAAAATAAGTTGGGTTAGAATATTTTATGATATTAAAAATATTTGGGAATAATATTATATTAATTTATGTCACTTGCATGCAGTATACGTATCATACTTTATATATACAAAAAATATACATATAGGATATGCCAATGAAAGTTACATAATATAGAAGCAAATTTTCATTAGGATTTGAGTTACGCATGCACACATATATTTACTTATATGCATATTTACAACATCAAAAGAAAAGTGTTCCCTTATATTAAATTTTGTGTAGAAACTTTACCATACCGAAACATAATATAAGCTCAACAACAAAAAGTTTTTATTATTTTATTATATTTCAAAAGATATAAATTTATATTGTGTATAGGTAATTTTGAAAGTTATTGAGAAACATGAAATTATTTTTTAATATTTTGTTTTTCTTTTATGTCTTATACATTGTTATCATTCGTCTTTAATACCATATAAATGTATATGCATTTTTGAGTTTCTTATTTACGGAACCATTCATAATAAAAACATAGTTTTCACGAATAATTTATGGTTCCACCAAAAAGAAAGTAAAAATTTGATAGATTTCAATGCAGATAAATCTAGTGGAGGACTGGGAGCTATAAGATTTAATGGTTAAAGCTATTTATATTTATCAAAAATTATTAAAAACATAAGAAAAAAGTCTAAAATTGTTATTAACAACATTAACTCATCAATTTATATCTAGAAAATTTCTCAAAATTTTTTAAGCTTATAATTTTGAATAAAATCGAATGAAAAATGTATTAATTACAAAGTTTTTAGATGACGGTTACGATTATACTCCTATTTTGGGTAACAATAGTTTTAGCTTTAAAATATATAGTTTACAATCACTCTGAAGCTATTTTTAATTAAAAAATTTAATTGATTATATATATTTTTATAGTTAATTTTACAGGCATTCGTTAGCAGAAAATCAGTAACTAAATATGATTTATGTAATACAGGTTCTGGTTTTCGAGCGCCATACATAACGACTCGGTTTAACGTAAACATTAAATATATAACGTAAATATATAGTAATGAACTTGTTATTAAAAGTCATACAACTAAAATAGTACAGGTCGTCATGTAACGTACAAAAAGATACTTATTAATATTCTCATATATTTATATGGAAAGTGTATTTAAATATAAATGTTAATTGTGATTAACATAGTTAACTTCATGTATTATATAATTAATAATATAGTATATATACGATAATTTTATCTATAAGTTTCCTCAATTAAGAGATATTATTTATAGTTCATATTATATATAAAAACTACAAACACATTTTACGCAGGGTGGACAAAAAAAATTTCGATTGACGCTTTCTACTCTTTTTTTAATAGTTTTTCTTTAAGTCGCAACAATCAGATCGCAGTAAAAAAAAAACTATATGTTTACAAATATTGAAAGTTCAACGTTTGTCAATATTTAAAAAGCTACATTTTTATAAAAGAGTTATAAAAAACTTATGAAACTGATGTTCTTGCACCATATAACACCAAAATTGTAATATAATATTTACATAAAATTGAATTTCGAATATAAGCAAGACAGAATTGGACGTGAAACTTCTTGTATTTAAATGTATTTATGGCTTTGCCAATGTATAACAAACAATGTACTCTTAACCTTTACCAATAAATTGAGAAGGTTTGAATCAAAGAGTAGGGTTCAAGTGATAAAAACAATAAATCAATTATATGGAAAAATTTTAAATTAATAATGTAAGGGTTTGTTTGAACTATATATTAAAATATATACAAATATATATGCTACTTTTTCTCTCCTGTAATTTCAACTTTGTGTCCTCCACATGAAAATAAAAAAAACCATCGAAATGAAACTTTTTGTCCAGCCTGCAATAATTATACATAAAATGTAAATAAATGACATATAATTATCATTATCTTAATGAAGACAATATCACATATATATAACCGAAATTACACATACAGGAATATATGTGTTCATAAACATTGGCCCTTAATGTATGCGTCGTATTCATACATATAATCTCACAATACCCATTCCTAAAAATAAATGATAATTGGTTCATATTTTATTTATAATATGTTAAAATTCAAATATAAAATATACATTTATACGAGCATATAATAAATTGTATAGAGGTGTAAAAGAGGAATGAATTATACGCTTTAGAATAGGGGGTGTCTTGTGAAAAACTATATACCCTGTTTATAATATTACGATATTGCTTACGAATTGGCAACGCGAAAGTAGACTATTTATAAAAACCAGAAATTTAGGAAATTTTCAGGTAAATGCAAAATGATTTTATTGAATTAAAAATATCTTCTTTATGATAGGTTAGAAATATATTATTAATATATGGTACGAAATTGAACAAATATTTCTAAAATCACAAAAAGTCGAATTGCAGGCAAATTAAGTTCGGTGCACACTCAGCCCCGATTTTTTGATAAATGTGTTTAAACTAAAAAAAACTAACTAACCATAAAAAAAAATATGCCTTCAATAATATCTAATCAGTTTTATGATTTCGACCGGATTACTTATGTGACGCCGCAGCTCTTTTATTTATTTAATATTTGTTACCTACAATACATGTAGTTATCTTAGCATGTTAATAGCATGATAATAATTTGAAAAATAATTTTAATTTTTTGAATAAATTGTTTCTATATATACATTTCCGTTTTACACTTCCGCATATATAAATAAGATTATATTGTTATATATAATCGATTTTATGGCCAATCTACAATAAAAAAAAAAAAAAACGAGTGGCAAGAATTGAAATTCAATATATTTTTTCCTTTTTTTAAATAAAATATCTCTTATGAAAACATTGATTATTCGCTTTATTTAAAAGTTAAAAAAAAAAAAAAAACGAAAGAGGTTGATAAGATTAATACATAAACATATACATATAGTTTTGATTCGGAAACTATTTTAAAGGATATCCGGTTTGTATAACATAGGAAAAAAGCACATTTCTTTCATTTTACACACTAAATCATATATTTAATATATCTATACAATCTTATATTATATAACTAAGAATCGCATTTATACAATGAAAGTATTCTATCTATCTCGGTTCCGAATATTCTCTATTTTATTATTTTGTAGTATATATTTTGCCCACAATAAATCACATTAGATCTTGCAATTCATCAAATAGAAATATGATAAGATATTGTATTTATATATTACAATGTATACGTGTAAAATTTATAAAAGATACCTATATATATATATATTCACTTCAATTCACGTAGACCTTTTAAAATGTTCTTATTTTTATGTGGTATAAGAAAATCGTATATATAATTCATTTTTTTTTTATTTTTAGAAATTACAATAATCAAAATTAATGTTATTTTTATTGTTTGAATTTCGCACTGATAAATATTGAGTTTTACTGCTAATAAGGCCATGGTAATTCAAACTGTAACTATAAAATTTCATGGTTCTAGACCATAATAAAATATTTTATTACACGTAAGAAATTGTACGTAAATCAAATAATTCGTGAAATAAAAATAAGAACGTTTTAAAATGGGCTACGTAAATTAAAGTAATTATGTGATATTATGCAAAAGAAAGTAAAATAAGTTAGGGTATAAACAAAGTATAATTTATTAATATTCTTGTTTAGAAAATGATAGAAATATGAGTTAATAAATATGTTTAAAGTTTAAATTTTAATGCATTAAAGTGCTTTTGTTATTTGATTTTATAAATATTCTTCCCAAATTCGATTGCAATACATCGCAACTATTTTTAACGAATTAATATTTAATATTTAATAAATTTTTTGTCATCAACATCATGGATTTATGAGAGGTAGATCAATTAAACCACATACAAATTTAATGGAATTCGTAATTTCAAACAAATGGCTCGAATAGGTTTCAAGGATATACGGGAATTTCAAGCACTCCACAAGAATATTTTTTTAAATAATGTATGATATACCTTATATGAAAGAGAATTAAAGTAGAATTTGAATAAAATTGATGTTTCAAAGTTTAAGGACATTTCAAGGATATTTTTTTAAATCATGCTTCAGGTGATACAGAATCAGACTACCAATTGGGTCCCTTTCCGTTCCCATACCGAGCAAACTATTCTACTTGATTGACATGATGAGAATTAAGGCATCCCGCTACAGCACCGTCTCTCGTTATATCCAGCGTATGCTTAAAATTCACACCAAAACGAAATTTAAATGAAAATATATGGAACACAAAATCTATATTTTATGTATAAGATATAGGCAATTGATTAAATTTACAAACAACTGTTAAAATAAACATATTTAATACTTTGAAAATCGGAGCCATAAATAAAAAAAGACAAGATAATTATACATAAAACGTTATTTTATATATGGATTATTTATAGTCACTGTATTAGCCATATTTATATTTTGTTCGATTATTATTCGAATATTTTTTTTATACATTTTTTAGACTTTAGACAAATTTGAAATTATATCTCATGTAACGTCATTGATGATTTGTGATTGTTAGTTATAGTTAATTCCATATAAAGATATGCTGTGAAAAAAATTATTATTATTATTATTATTATTATTGTACTTCACGCAAATTATCGCAGATAAGAATATTAAATTTGAATATGTATACATATGCTAATCCTACTATATATATATATATGAATAAAGTTTGTTACATGAATATATAAAATATAGAAAAAGGATGTATGGTAAGGAGCATGGTATACATCCAATATATATATATTATTTATACATGGAAAACATGTATGATATGGTATAAAAAAAGTAAGTGACAAAATCTAAAATGAAAATTCATTTTCGTGTATTTGAGAAATTATTTTTTCATATCATGTATACTTTCACATTCGTTGTGTATATAACGATATAACATTACATATGGTGTTTTTTGACTATATATAAATAAATACAGAAATATATATGTATAAAAATTTAACAGGCGACATTATTATATATAAATATATTTTTAGACTGTATATATGGTATAAGAAACAGTATCAAATGTGTACGGGTACGTATACAATCATATATATTTATACGAGTATTTTATAAATGTATAAATGTACATATAGAAAAATTAGAGCAAAAGCTGACAAATAAGCACGTTGTTAAAATTAATGATCCTTTTATAACGGTTCCTGCACAAATGTAAAGACGAAAAAAGTGTATGTGTGTGAGTGTCTGTTATGTACGCAGCAATAAATGTAAGAAAGTTCAAATATATATTTATATAAATATACCTTTTTAAACCATATATAGGATATAAGAATGCGACAAGAAAGTAAAATATAATAAACATAATGGATATCTTATACGTTTAAAGTGACTGGTATTTTTTTTTATTTTATATTTTTTTTTTTATTTTTCAACATTAATTTTTAATTAATCTGGCTTTTTATTACACTATAATGAAAAATATTCGGTTGCAATAAATAACAATATTTTAGCTTTTATGACCTCACTATATAAGCTGTAGGCTATGTATATATAACCCCGTGTATATATTGTTACCCTTGCACATTTACTTCTTAACATATACTTAAAAGTTATGTTTATTGTTTGTTTTTCGGTTATATAGTTTAGTTAGTATTAATGATTAGTGAAGAATTTTTGTTTAATTACACATATTATATACACAATCAAGTATATCAAATAGATGCTTAATAATATAAATATAAAATTAAAATTAATTATTAATTATTTCATTAATTACATTGTTATAATATTTTTATATAGTAAATAGCTATATGTATTAACAAATATATATTGTGCTATTGTTATTTCATAGTATATGAGTATTTAGGCTTAAAGTATATTCACACATATATTACGGACCCTTATATTATACCAAGGATTAAGTTAATCAGTTTCATAGACAATTGATCCATTGGGTATTTAAATAGAAAAAAAACATATTATACATGTACGTGTATGTACTCGTACAAATCGATAAAGATTTATATAATCACATTACACTTATATACACATGTATTATTTTAATTGCTTATAATACATATGTATTACACATAATTATTGGTTAAGTTGCATAAATGAATTTTTTAAGTCTTTTCCGTCGGCACCAAACAATATTTTCATCTGACAATTTGTTTCAACGTATTGCTGTAATTTCATATTTGAAATATCAATATAACAATCAAAATGAATTTTCAACACATCCTTTAGATTTGCATAAATTCTATACAATCACATATAACTATTATGGAATTATGACAAACGTTTATTCAATAATATTGAATCGTAATATGTTAATTCTTTAATTTATCTGTTGCTAAATAATTAAGTGATGATAAACCAGACGAGTTTATCTGATGTAAAGAAATTACCCAATGACAGTGTGTGTGGTTTAATTATGAAATGCTAAATTCTATACTATTGTATATATAAATGCGTGATAAATAACCATCAGCACAGAGCCCATACGCACCAAAATTTACAACAAAAACGAAAAGGATTTCTTTTTATTTATTTATTTATTTAAGAACAGTCAATAATCAACTATAATGTTCAATTGTCATATATACAAATATAATGGAAAAAGTTAAATAATATGTGTCATGCATTCTGAAAATATTCAAATTTGAAAGATATTTAATTATATTTATGTTTTTATCTAACAAAAAACTATCAGAAGAATTATAAATTAAAAGCAAAAAAAATCCAAGGGATTAAACTGACCATGAAATTGGTACGATAATAAAACTTAAATGAAAGAATCGCACCGATGGAAGATACCCGCAATATCTAATTTAAATTTTAAAATACTCGCGGACAATTAACTTTATATTTTAACAAATTTTAAATGAAAGACAAACTATCTGCGTGTCATTCAAGAACACATATTCAATAAAGAAAAACTTTCATCATAACTAAGCAATATATTAACGATAAAATTCCTCCGATCAAATCCCCGATAAGGTACACCAGATGTAACATTAAAAATATCATAGACAACACTTCATATATAATAAACTAGAAAAACGGTCAATTGAAACCATTCTTTAGCAGCTTTTTCAATAGTATAAGCCATAAGACAACTTGTGAAAATGCTTTATTAAAATCCATAAAAAAACAATCTACCTTAAAATACTCGCGGACAATTAACTTTATATTTTAACAAATTTTAAATGAAAGACAAACTATCTGCGTGTCATTCAAGAACACATATTCAATAAAGAAAAACTTTCATCATAACTAAGCAATATATTAACGATAAAATTCCTCCGATCAAATCCCCGATAAGGTACACCAGATGTAACATTAAAAATATCATAGACAACACTTCATATATAATAAACTAGAAAAACGGTCAATTGAAACCATTCTTTAGCAGCTTTTTCAATAGTATAAGCCATAAGACAACTTGTGAAAATGCTTTATTAAAATCCATAAAAAAACAATCTACCTGTGTCCAGATTTCGTTTTCGAAACCGTTGTTCGAAGTGAGTAAACTATATAACACGTACAGTACAATACAATATTTATATTTGTTTGCAAAAACTGAATTCAATCGGAAATTACTTAAATTCTTATATAGAAACATTGTGTCACAAAATCATAAGTAGTAAATTATTATTTACCTTATAGAATAGATAAATAGTTTGATCATGTGTTACATGCAATAACATATAACAATACGTGTATATTATAAGTAATTATTTTTGTGTGGTATTTTGTATCTTCAGATACACGCCTATCGAGAAACCATATAAGGGTACATTAACCAAATACATTTAAATATCTCAACTTATGCTCGCCGTATATCTGTAAAATTCTTTCCATTTAATAAAATATTAATAGTCTTATAAAATAAATATTATATTATAAACCTTTTATAATTATATAATTCTAAAAAGTATATAAACTTTATAAATTGAATAGTATATAACGATTTATTATAAATTATATATATATAATTACAATATATATGCTATACATATTACATTGCACGTTTGTATGACTTAATTAACATTTTATCTTTACGGTACGTAATTGTTTTAATTTATTATATTATTGATTGTAAAATTAACTTTCCCTTTTTCATTTCTTGTATTGTATGTAATATACAAATGGTATAGAATTTTTAAATTAAAACATATATATTTAAGGGGTTAATTAAAATTTTAAAATAATACATTATATACTTAGTTCATATATACATTTAAAGAAAGGCACAAGAATATTTATAAATAAATATCTACAAAATATGCTTTATTTTACTTATATATTTTATAATTCAAAATAATTGTATATTTATTTGCCCTGCATAAATTATACAGTATTAAAAGGGTGTTCGTATTTATACTATATGTATTATAAAATGTGAAATCTTACCGTATACATATTGTATCTTACATACATATAGTAAGACATTAACATTACATAACATTTATATATAACTATATATAGTTATATATACAATTATATTATACATATATATAGTAAACACATATAAACGAGTATCGACTAATACAATATTAGTTTGGTTTGTGAAATGGTATGTTTTTGTGGTGGGATGAATGGTGATGTAATAATCGTATAATGGCATATATATATAAATAAATAAAGTTATGTACATATAGAAAATAAATGTAAATATGAAATTGGGTAGGATGAAAATATGGTTGATGATAGTTTTCATCCTTCTGCATATAATATGAAAATTGATGTAGTGTGAAAACGTGTTTGTCAAATGAGTTCTCTTTTAAATATATAATATAATGTGAACATATATTCAAATACATGCTGTTCTTATAAATAAACATATTGTTTATTATATACTAGAACATTATTGCTTATCTTAAATAAATAAGGTATGCACATTAAAACTTTGGCATATGTTAAGCGTATACTGCATATGTACGTATAGCGTACACATATTATTATATGAATAATAATCTATAAAAGCGTTTAGTTTAGTTTGTTTGCCATCAACAATTTATAAATAACACATTTGCATATATAAACGCGGTATCTCTATCTGTCCGTAAATATATATTTAACATCAATGTCAGCAATATATATATTGTATAATCGGGGTCATTAGGGACAATTTAAACGAACTTAAATTGAATATAAGAGAGTGATATTAAAATAAAATATATGCGTTTGTATTACTACGACCACGAAAGCGGGCTTTGAGATCCGATGGTATCTGAATTGCTCTTATTTGTTATTGAATTTTAACCATAAAGTAACAAATAAAATTGAGGACTACTTTAATAATTTAAAATTTTAATTGAATTTAATTAAAAAATGATGAATTTAATTTAGTTTGTCATCAGATAAATTATCTTTTTGATTTGGCTCGTACTAGAATTTTAACTTTTAGCATCGGTAATAATTTATTTTAAATGAATTGCAACAACACAAAATTGTTAATGGATGGTGTACAAATAAGTACAGAGATTTCATAAATTTATTTTATGGATATTGTGTGGTTTGCATTGCAATACAATGATAAATTAAAACTTTTGATGTATACATATTTAATAGTTCATTTAATCATTATTAATAATTTCAATAATAAATTTTATATAATAATATATTTATTCTTCAATAAAGAAAATAAAAGGTAATGTATGTAAGAAAACGTGTTATAAAATTATATTATAGTTCTACAATTTCTGCAAAAGTAACACAATCTGTATCAAGTGCGATTAAAAAATTAAGAGCATTGATTTTAAATTAAAAAGTGTTCTCCTAAATTTTCCATATACAAATAATCCCGGATATGGTTATGTTTTTAAGTATATTGGTAATATTTTTATTATGGTTTTATTAAATAATTAATTAATAAAATATGTTACTCAAAGTTGAAGATATATTTGTTTCCTTAATTTCATATCCAAACATATTGTTAATCATTTAGTATAGTGTTCAATACTATATTTTCAAAGATATTCGTTTTTTTTCTATTTCATAAACGAATAAATGGTATAATTCTGCAAATGAAAAATGTTAAGTATTAAAATAAATGCAGAAAATTTCACATCTATATTATAATTCCGGGAAATGAACGCATTAATTAACGATTGATTACAATGAACGCTAAAAATACTGAGCCACTGATTGTAAATAGATTATAATATAATATAATATTCTATGAAAATTAAAAACTATATTATATTGTCATATTTGAAAACAACATCTCATAAAAATTTAATTAACTTATAATTAGATATTTTCTAAAAACAATATAAAGGAGCGTGTATCATTTTTGAATTGATTTATATATTATAATATATTGCATATGTAATATACGCACAAATTTTATTTTTCAGATAATCTCCTTCTTTAGCAAGTATCGTAAATTTTTAGTACATAATAAAAACAAAAGTGTCAAGAATATAGATATAATAAAACAAATATATATATAAATAAAATAAATAATAATAATAAAATAATAACGTGTTGTGTATACATTGTTTCTTAGTTCATTATAATACATTATTCAGATGTTTTATAAATATTATACTTTATATTATATTTATTATTAACATTTATGTTTGTTGGTTGATACCATGAAACAAAATTAAATTAATTTTTTATTATTGCAACACGACTATTGTGTGTGTTTGTGTGTATGTTGAGCTGTCATAAAAAAAAATAATAAATAAATGTGTATATTATGCACATAACAAGACGAAGTAGTACTCAACATAATTCCCATAGTATCTTTATTCCATTAAATTTATTTTGTACGTACACAATACAACAAGAGTAAAAGAAACATTTTTTATTTAACATAATTTGTAAACATAAATTTAAAATGTTTATGATACCTTTAAACACAGAACAAGCTGCATGTTTTGTATATGATGTACTATTATACACACATGTACTATGTACAATTTATGTATTTCTTATAAGATTTTTCTGTGAAAATTTATAAATATATTATATATATTGGTTGCATGTAATATACATGTTCGTATACTTTTATAAAGTGAAAAACAGTATAAATAAAAGTAAAACCACATGTTTTCCAAGTTCTTTATTTTATATGAATGTAAATAAAATGTACATTGAAATGAAAAATATTTAGTAAATGTAGATGTTTTTTAAAACACAACTAAATACAGGATGTAATTTAAAAAGATAGTTGCTGTTATCGCAAGAGTGAATATTCGTTGATGAATTTTTTTAAATAGGAATCACCATCACAAATTGTTGATTTATATAATAGTAAACTCTGTATCCAAAAATACAAATATTATAACTTCCAAATTAATAGTAAAAGTACGTTGATTTGTGATTTACATCAATATTAAACTGATATAAGTAATATTTTAATTGAAAAATTATTTAATAGTTAAAACATGAATTAATTGTAAATAACAAAACAATATATTTGTCATATGATTATAATTAAAAGTTTTATTATGAGAATTTTCCAAATGCTCGTGTTAGTGCGAATCAATCAAATGAAAAATGATGAACAATTCACAATTAACAATTAGATATTTAGACAGATTTTGAGCGAGATGACTTGGGTTTAAAATGTAATATGTTAGCAAAATTCAATACGAAATTATTGCATTTTTTGCAGTAAAATATTCAACAAATATTATACGATTTACTGCCTGCAAATATACAGAACAATATCGCACATCATTTTGTTCATTCGAACAAATAAAATACTTTTCAAAGTAAATGTTTTGATATATCATGATTGAACCGATTTCAGCTGTTGATGACAATATCAAAAAATTATTCTAAAAGATTCTTCTTTACTGATTTTGATAACTGATGAACGTTTGCATCATTGCATTTTGTCAATAAAGAACAATACTGCTTTGAAGGATACTAAAATAAATATTAATGAATAATATGTGTACTTTTTTTTTCGATTTATTTTTAATTGGTGAGTAGAATAACGTATTAATAACGAACCATTGTCGCGGAAACAAAAATCAAAATCATAAAATGTTAAATGATAAAATTATTGTATAAGAATTCAGTACACCATATATGGGTTTCAGCATTTGGGTCGTTGTTCACTGTCACCTGTTTTAAGTACACCCTATACACATTCGCTTATACAATGTATGCGCACTTAAAATATATGCTATAAGAGTTTATTCATTGAAATGTTATAGTTATTGATTGCACTTTTATCATATGGTTCACTCTTACACATTTTAATTTTTTCTATGCCATAATAGAATACCTATAGTTCCTTCTTCAATATTAAACATTGACGTTTTTTTTTATTTTGTTATTTTTATTTATTTATTAAATTAATGTAATTTTATTCTTTATTAATGAATTTGTTTAAAACTGTTTATAAACAAGTGTAATATTAGATTTTAGATTCCCTTTAAGTCTTTATTATCATTTTTATTTCATAAACTAAAAATGTATAAACAACAATTTTTTTTCGCTTGTTGAAAATTTTCAGAAAAACTTGATTTGTTAAGCACCAGGTATAGAAATTAGGTTGACTTATATGATATATTATTGTCTTTTTTCCAAATGAATGTTTTATTCAATAGTTTAATTAAACAGTAAAATCAAAATACTATAATTAAACTGCGTGTCTTTTTTGATTCTATTTCCAAATGAATTTCGTATTCACTTGTTTAATGCATAATGTTATTATTTACAGTTATAGACTGTTCGTGTTATTGATTCTTCATCCAAATAAACGTGTTATTCAATGCAATATAAAGTAGGAATAAAAGATACCAGTATTCAGTACAAAATGATTTATAAGAGTAAGAATTGAAATATACGAAATTGTTATGTATTCCAAATGAATGTCTTATTGAATGGATAAAGTGGTAATGATAATATATAAATAATGTAATTACCAATAATGTAAATACCAATAAATGAGCCAATATGGACATCCGACTTACGCATCTCGTGCTATATGAAAGTAAATACACACTACACACTAAATACCTGGTTGCAATATAGTAATATACAAAGCAAATATGAATATGGTATGAGAATAAATGTAAAGAATGTTTACATACAGTAAATATTTTTGGCAATATTAAATGCTATTAAATTTACCAACTAAAGTAAAAATATATATAATATAATAACCATCAAACAATTGTAAAAACATATATTTACTTTATTATTTATATAGATACATTTAATATTGCCGGTATCATATATTTGTGATATACTTATATGAGTCGCATATAATACTATGAGTTGTATACTAAATAAAAATCTATAGGGATATAGTGAACAAATATTATTATATGTTTTTGTACCCCTAGATCAATTTCAATTTTTATTTAACAACAAAAAATATATGCAGGTTCATATATAATAAATAAGATTATTAATACAATATATATTTAAGGCACGTTTTCTACTATATGTATGACATCATTTATTTTATAATATAAAGGTAAGTATCTATTTTCGATATTGCATCATATATATATTTATAAAATATGGTACTTTGGGAACAAGTAAATAATATTTAATCACATTCTTTTTATTATATTCTATATTCTAATTTAGTACAGATATGTGTAAAATATTATGTATAGTTTTAAATTAGAAAAATTAGCAATGCAATTTTTAAAGCTGTTAAAGATATTATGTCATCGATGAATTCAAATTATTTATGATTAATACATTATTAACAACTGGCAGTACATATATACGAGAGTATATAGTTTTATAATATTACTTTTTAGATAGATTAATCTGCACTATATAACGTAAAAAAAATATTATATTTATTTGATAATCTCCTCGGAGGATACATTTCATCATTTATCAATCGATATATATATATATATTGTATAAATAAATCTGATCGTTTGACATTCCTACTAAAAAAAAACATATATGTTTTTGCAAATGATCAGATATGAATTGTATACGCTACTTATATAAGAATGTTTTTTTTTTCATGTATGTATTCATGAAATGTATATCATTTGTGTCTCGTACTTATATTGAGTGACTTATTTTTTTGCAAAATTTTGTCATACTTGAATACGTACGACATAAACTTATAATATATGTTATTTGGTAAATACAAATATCTTATATTATGGTATATATAAAATTTCAGTCTTTTAAAAAATGTAACTTACTGTATATGATATTCGATGTTTTAAGAGATAAGGTATAAGATTTTTTTTTGTCCGTTAAAAATATAGCAAAATATAAATACAAAAAAAAAAAAATGAAAAACAACTTTTTATTTCTATTGTACACACACACACACACATCCATATATGCGGTGTATTTTATTTACTATTCGATGATTGCTTATTTTCGTGCCAGATTTTCATTTAGATGGCACAGAAACTTCACAGAACAAATAATTAATTCAGAAAAACTGAAGAGATTTCGGAGAGATTAAACATTGCCCAATTTTCTCATTTAAAGAAGGTTGGATTCCAGCTTTTATGGTCCACAATCCATGCGAGTATTACATTCATTCAATGAAAGGAATAAAAGCTAAACAGGATATCGACTTTTTCGAATCGCAATAGTTAATAAAAAATTAATCATATATATCAATTAACGTTGAATAAAATAAAATAAAATATGTTATATACAATTGAATTAAAAAGATCATTGTTAAAAAATCGGAGAAAGTGCAGAACCAAATGCTAAAGTCGACTTGCATTGCATTCTTTGAATATGTTATTGTATTTGATGAGATAGTTGTGAAATAATTCACTTAGAGTTTGTTCGGCGTGGCAAAACAATAACAGCGGACAAGTGTAGTGTGTGAACAACTTGCTAGACTGGATAAGGCAATAAAAAAAAAGTTCGTCAAAATGTAATTTGCCATCATTTTAATGCCAACACAAAAAACATTACAAAAACTAAATAACATGAATTGGGAAATTTTACAGCATTCACCATATACTCTTCTTTCTCCTTGAGACTATCATCTATAATCCTGCGGAATAGTTTGATAGACGACAAAAATATCATAGATCAATGGAATATGTAAAAAAAACAGCACCTCACCAAATTCTTTGTCGGCAATCCGTTATCATTCTATCAATTTGGAATCACAAAAAGTTATTATATATTATAATAGAAAAAAGATGGAGATTATATAATTCAGTTTTTATATAAAATATAACCTTTTAGTATTAAAATCGGGCACGAAGATATGCAGTACCCAATATATATTTCATACATATATATATAGGGTGTATATACTACATATATCTTCTATACATAGGGTTAAACCACAAATTTTATATATGCACGTACTTAAGCTTGAGAATATATTCAAGCATTTTTACTATACAAACATTTATCATATATTTGTATACATATTTTTTTTATTTTGAAAATGTTGTGCGGTTTATAAATATTTGGTCGACGGTGAAAATAAAAAAAAAAAAAATAATATATAGGTAACATAAAGATACCATAAAAAATATTAAAGCTTTTGTTAAAAATTTTTACATGTATGTGATGCGTTTTGAATATAAACATTATATGAATATTATATATATACGGAAAAGAGTTATACGACATATAAGTACTGCGAGTACCATCATATAGATATAGATATATAAGATAATTGTATTAGTATGTTAAAATATAAAATTTAAAAATCGATATCTTATATATATGGAATCTTGAAAGAAGGTTACATACCTATAATAAGTTATGTAAATATTTTCTCGTATATGTGCATTATATATATTATATTTTACGTGATTTTTTCGTGTTAAGTATTTATAATATATGAAATTGAATAGGATAGGATAACAATAAGAACATTAACTATACTCATATATATAACATATGCTTATATAGTTTGTGTTTTTGATAAGAAACATACCTGGAATGCAAATTCTGATCGTTTAGAGCTCGTCCTTTTACTTGTATAGTGATAGATGTAACTTTTTTACATACACAAACGGACGGAAATCTTATAAATTTTAATTTTCATACTATATTCATTACTTTTTCTTCCACAATTCTCTCTCCATTGCAACAAAAAATAGTATCGTAAACAGATAATTAAAAATAAGCTCTCATCCTTCTATAGAGCCTGTTTACATTATACAAAATTTGTAATTTTATCGTATAAAAAACCAAAAATACCGCTTAAACAAATAAAATATTTGAAAAATGTACCAACACAATTACATAATTTCAAGTGCATAGAGAAAACGATCTGAAATGGCCAATCCTATACAAAACATATTTCTAATTAGATTTTGATGAATTCTGGGGTGTACTTAGTAAAGAGGATTGTATAAACAGTTCTTACATAAGCTTTGAAATATATTGATAATCATTGAAGGGAAGACGGATATGTTCATGTGAACCATTGTCAATTTTGTCATTTTACATTCGATTTTATCAAATTTGACATGTATACGTTGAGAATGTGGCATTATATATATAAGGAATTGTTATAAGGTTTAAGTTAAATATCAACACTGACCACTTCGATCCAAATTTGAATCTATTGTACTAATATCATTCTTTATCTATAATATATATAGTTTAACCTGAGAGATTTGAAAATTTTAAATATGTTACCAGAGTCGTGAGAGTTCTGTCGTTTCTTTGTCATTTAGACAGAGTTTACAGAAGTTGATTGAAATGAGTTATTGTTTCTTATACACTTGCATACATAACATTAACGCAGTATTAAAAATATACTTTTAGTTTAGAAAGAACTATACAATTTGATATCATTCAATTGTTTAGAGAATATACCGTAAAAATAGTTATTTATAATAATTAATCTTTAATTGATAGGACCCAAATCAACATAATAAAATATACGGACAACATAAACCTATATAAAAATATACATTTAAAATATATAAATAACAAACTGTTTTGTGTGTGTTGGTTTGTGTGTGTCAATAAACAAGTGATAAAGATAAAATTTAACATTGTTTTCATAAGATTTTAATTTAGATAAAAATAGATAAAATATTGTATAATTCACATTGCCTATAAAATACTAAATATATACTAAAATTGTATTAGTTTTTTCAAAAAATGTTTACACCGCTCGTAAAGTATACCCCCAATACCTTGTTACAAATGAATTATTCCAATCTTTGTTGGTATACTAATATTATTTTACAAAAACACCGAACTGCAACAAAAGCCTGCATACAATTCGCATTTTCAAATCTTACTCGTTCTTTTTCTTCTCCTTTTTATTCGTTTATATTGTATACGTAATTTTCTTTGTACCTATATTTGCCTACGATATATAAAAAAAAATAATCCTTTTGGGGGTAGAAAATATTGTATATTCTCTATAGAATATTTATTCTTTTTGTACTTTAGAGTAGCGATGATTTTGATTTATTTGAAAGAAATATCATTGTTATTGTTAAGTTTAATGCTATAACCTTTATACAACAAGAATAATAATAAAATAAAAATAAAGTCCTTTTTTTTTATTATCAATTTTTATATTATTATATATCATTTTGGAAATTTCATACTTATATACGCTACGCATTGTACGAGCTGTGGCTATAAAATAACGAAATTAATGCTGGAAAATATATTATTTTTAATTTTTACAGTTAATATCCCTTTTAATATTGTATTTCTTCAACGGTCTGAAATCTTGTTCTTTTTAATGAAATTGTTCTTTGCTCCATTAAAACACTTATCATTTTTTCGGAAAAACTAAATGCACACAAAACGAAGGCCACGACCAAACTAATATGTCAACAGTATAGGCACGTGGGGGGGCAACAATCGAAACAACAAGCTTCACACTGCACAGCTCTCGGTCGTACAACTTTGGCGCAAAAGCAATTCTTCTTCTGTAGAAGCATTACTTTATAGCCACACTTCGTTTATATAAAAATGTATATCACATCACAAGATAAACCATAATACAATAAAATTATGTACAATATGAACATAAAATTAAATACAATGTGAAAAATTATAACCTTTTTTTGAATATCATTTTTATTAAAATGTTATGTACAACCGTAAGGAAAAGTACAACCCACACAAAATAAAATAGTTTAAATTAAATTGTATATAGAATATTTGAATATATATGCTATAAAAATTATAAATACATATATGATGAAATATTAAATTTAATATACGAGTATAAAATATTCATGACCCTCGGCTCCTTTTAAAACGCAAAGAACCTTTTACATATATTTATTATTAATTTGAAGAATAAGATCAATAAACCTAACCTGGTACGTAGTACTGCATATTTTTTGGTTCAATAGATTTTTAATATATACGAAATGGAAAATGATAAATCTTTCTTATGTTATATATTTATCGTATTATTGCATTAGGGTGCGGCAATATTTTATAGGGACAAATTGAAACTTTAAATCTTGAAAAAGGTCAGGGTTTGTTCTTTTAATTTTTTTTTTTTTTTTTGTTATTTAGAGGTTCCACTCGCAACGATTTAATTGTAAAATTTTATCCATTTTTGCGCATTAAAATATTTAAATTGATTACTTTGTTTTTAGTTAACCACTTCCAAAGAAGCAAGCATTATAAGAATTATCTGAATATCCATTTTTTGAAAGAGATTTGGGTTTGGTCTAATACTAACCGATTTTCGAAAACGAACATGTTCTGCAAATTTAGAAAAATTTATCAATAAAATCTAGCCAGAACGGATGATAATTTAATACAGATTTAGAATTTTCATGTTGAATGTTGTAATTCTTATTTTAATTTAATTTAGAATTTTTTGTGTGTTTTAACGTTTTCCTATGGGTCAAAATGCCACATAGTAGAAAAACATATAAAACCTAGACCATCCCACTTTGTACGTATATGCCAATTATACCTTATAAATAAAAATATCAATTATACGAAAAAATATTGAGGACAAATTTAATATGTAATGGCAAACCTTTGATTCTAATAAAAGTAAAACCCAAACACTATGATAAACCTTCTCCCACTCTATTTCTTCTTCTATTGCGTATGCACGCATACATTCACATAATGGGTGTTCAAGCTTTGCAATATTCCATTTACCATTTACTAGTTCTCTTACTTGAGATTTCACACAAAATATAAAAAAAAATTATAATCTACTGGAACGTAATAATCTAATTTTTCAATAGACCATAAACGATTCAATTCCTATATGTAATTAAAATAATTTTCACCACGTTATACTTAAAATTCTCTATTATGTTTTAAATAAATTTGATAAGTATCAAATGCAAAATAAAAAACTGAAAAACAGAAAATTAAAAGATGAAAATCAATTATTTGAAATCTTACAAGTGGAAAAATAATTGTTCACTTATTGTTAGCAATTAAATTTTCAAATAATTATCATGGGGTTTCGTTTATTTTTTCTATAGTTAATATTTTCACAATATAGTAAATACCTTGTTATATATTGTATATATATATACTTTATCTTTATAAATAATAGTCATATACCTTTCGTATTTATATATAACATCAACTTAATAAAATGGAGCAACAATTTTTTTTTTATGTGAAGTTTCTACCCTCCGCATCCACATACAATACAATAGCATCCCTCATTGTAGGCGAATAATAATATAAAATAAATATATTATATATATTTAAAAAAATAATATTGGGTAAATATTTTTTGTGTGACACACACACACATATAGCGATACCATACGATAAAAAAAAATGCAAGGAATTTACAATTTCCTACATAAACGAATATAAAATATGTGAAAACAAAGCGAAGAAAAAATGCGTGAAATTATACAAAAATACATATACATACAACCACCGACAGGCACACATACCATATATATGGGACAAAATATAGAATAGAGTATTTTAAGGATTTTTTCTTTTGTTTTATTTTCTTTTTATTTAATTTTACAATGTAAAGTAAATGAAAATACAAAAAAACAAACACGTTTCTATATAGGGACTTCACTATATAAATATATGTATAACATATACTACTATGTCGTATAGACACAAATATAACACCATACGTAAATGTATGGATGTATATTTATATGAGTAAAACACTTCAATTTAACTATATACAATATAAAAAGAAAATAAAATGGATACTATTATTTGTATGATTATCATTGTTAGTAGTCCTTTAAAAAGGATAACGTTGGAAAAACATAAGAAAAATAACGTATATATACGAACATATACGATATATATAAGAATAATATATATGCATGCAATTTATATTATTGTATATATAATATAACTATAACACCTACTCCATACTGATGACATTTGTAGTGATAACATCACTATGGTGATATTTTTTTCGGCACACTGAACTTTTATATATATTTTTACCTCTCAATAGTGATATGTTTCTTGATTGCTATTTGTATGAACCTCTTTTGAGTTTCTAACTCAATTAATTCTCGTTAATATTTCTCAAAACTATATACAATTACACAGTGCAAAAAGTTATTCTCAATATTTCTGATCCTGATAATGCGTATTTTGAGGCATGTGTAGTAAAATTATGGAATTCGTTTAAATAAAAATTAATAACTACCAGTTGTAACTAATAATTTTACTACTAAATTTCGATGAAATTTAATATATGGAAAGGTGTGTAATTGTGCTATAAAACATTATTTATTAATCTTATTAGATCCATAACTAATCTTTTCACATTGCCTGCGTATATGAAAATAGACTGTGCCTTTTAAACATACAGATACTTTGGAGACATAGGGATTATTTTAAATTATCGTTAATAACAAACTTATTATATAAACAAGGTAAAAAAAAAAATTGTCAAAGATTGCTTGATAAATAATACTTGCCGATTAATTCCATAAATTTATGTTCACTTGAAAATTTTTAATAAATAATTGTGGTACCAATTATGTTCGTTTTCGTTCGCTCAACGCTATGTTATTAATTTACAATGAATTTATATAGTGACAACATTTTATTTGATAATGGCAATAATCAAAATTGCAAATTAAATAAATAAATAAATAATATGAGATTATAGTGCGATACGTTAAGTAGTGCTGCAAAATTCACAACCATGATTATAGTATCGACCGCTATAGATAATTTGAACACTTCTCAACAAATTTTGATAAAACGTTCATGTTTCGATTGGCATAATATGAACAATTTTCTTGAAGTTTAAAAAACCAAATTCTATCAAAATTTGATGATAAATTTATAAAAATTTACATATTCAAAAAACTGTCCATAATAGTCACGTGGATATAAATATTCCACACTTTCCTGTTGAGCTGAACAACCAAACCCAATACGTGCGAAATTTCATAAAAATTGCATGAATAATAAACAAATTATATAGATACAATATGCGTAACCTCTTCCGCATATCTTGTGATAACCTCACCATATAGTGATATTTTATTAAAATCCCTTGAATTATAGAGGGGTTCCTCTGTATTTACAAATACTAATATACGAGTATGTACTATATATATTGTACTTTAAACAAACGCAGATGAATATATAAAATGAAAATAAAGAAAGGACAAAAAAACAAGGCAAAAAAAAGTTCGTGTGCGGTTATAAATATTAGCTTTTCGCCTTTTTTTCGAAAATAAGGATGTATAGTATATACAAGATATACAACATGTACATAGCAATGGCTGCGTTCAAGAATTTTTCTAATTGAAGCAATAAACACTTTTATGGTTATTAGAAAAAGGAAAAAAAAAAAAAGTAAATTATTCTCTTTAAAGAATTATATTTTTTTTAAGGATTATTTCATCATTTTTCAGGATTATTGAATATATATGCGTGCATGCTTATACCATATATATAGCATTCCAAGATGTCACTGTATTGTAGTATAATTTTAATTTTGTGAACATTTTACATTTATTAATTATATAACAATAATATTTGGAGATATTGTAGTAAAAAAAAGGAACAAACAATTAGTTAATTTAACTTTTTTGTAAATAATCATAATAGTAAAATTTTTTATACAAATTAAATTCAATCTAATCAAATGAAACTCGTTTGAATACACTTATAAAATAGAGTAATTTGTAACATAGCAAAACTAACTATATACCCACTATAACTATTCAACTGTATATATAATTTTGAAATCAGTTACTTAACAAAATATTTAGTTCGTGTATTAAATATCAATTATATTCAGCAATAAAAAAAAAATCAATTGCATAAATAGAAATTGATTTTCATCCAGAAAATGTGAAACCAACAATTTTTATAGTTATACATATAAGAGTTTATGTAATGTAGAAATGTCTGAATGAGGTATTTTTTTAAGAATGACACACTTTTAAATATTAACGATTATCACTTCCACAAATCAAACATATTTTTTTTCTGTTCGGTTCATAAATATATACTTTAACAAATCGTCATAAAACATTTAACACTTCAACAAATTTCATATACAAATTGTAGAATTCTATTTTAACAATCAGTTTCACCAAATCCATAGCCGACTCAATGAATTGTATATACTGTGCATTATCACTACATTAAAAATTACCGTACATGGAGTGGAAATAATCTTCATTTAACAATTGAGAGTGTATATTACATTTACAAATGTTTACTTATGGTGTCAGAACAATTTCAGTCAGCATTTGTTTCCAATTATAATAATCGATTTAATGAAAAACAAATTTTACGATTCAATCATTTCTATTTAGAAATATAGACTACTGCATTTGCCTCCAAAATCTTGTCGTTTGAATTAAATTCTAACGACGAATGGACGGTTATAACTTGAGAAGGATTGTGGAGGATATTAAATTTTTCTGTATTTTATTTAACTTCAAAGTTGTGTCTCCATAAAAAAAATACCCTATATATACAATACATTACATCACATAAATATTACATGCATATGTACCTATATGTATGAGTAAAAAAATGGTTTTAAAATACATATAATTGTTTCGAAACATTTCACAAAAGTACAATATAATGTAATTTAAATGTAATTGAAAATAAATTATTAATGAATAGAAAACAAAGAATAATACAATTTTCCATTTAATATTGTATATAATATTATAATGGATATAAATGGTGACTCTATTTTAATTGATATAATACAATAAAATTTTAAAAAGTTTAACCAAATTAAAATTAAATTAAATTTGATATTATTTTTACATACAATATATAGAATGTGCATTTCTATATGTATACACAGTTTGAATTATTTTATATATACGAGTTTATTGTAGATTAAAAATAATAAATTCTTCATTTATTTTATATTTTAACAAATTACATTACATGATGTAAATAATATAATTTTTTAGTATAATATATAGTAGTAGGTCACACAAGAAGATCTCCAGCACTGAACAATATGGAGAATTAGGATGGAGCATCGTAAAATTCTCAGATGAGATATAATCAAAATTAGTATAGTCAGATCCCATAATGCCAAATTTCTTATATTAAAATTTATCACCCGTAAATCGGACATTCATTCATCAAGCAGAAAAAGTATATGGGATATTTCAAATCACGATCAATCATAGTCCATAGTCAAAAAACCAACGATTAATATCTTGAGATTGTCCTATAATTTTCTTGATATTTATATATTTTTCAAATAATTCGTTTATGTAACCATATATCAAAAAATATCCCATTTTCCATTTACACCATTAGAAAATTGCAATAATTTCCAGTCTAAAGCAACAGCATCAGAAAGTCGATTCATAAAGATTACATCTATTGCAAACCCTATATTAAATTTCATCAATTCCAGAAATGAAATAAAAATATTAATTAAGATCGTGATTATAGAAATACCAGGAGGATAAATAATTTTTACATATATTCTTTAGGATAACTTAAAATTATTTATTATATTTATTTCTATGTACACAAATGTATATGGCGCCAATACAATAAAGTCCAGTCATGTAATTGAGAACTAAAAAAAATTCAATACTATAGTAAGTCATTCAAAAGCGTATAAAATTTAATGATTTACTTTGAATTTTTTTTTAGTTTAACTTGACAGGATGTTATTGTATCTGTATCTGAAGGTATATAACTTGAAATAATATAATGAAAACAGGAATTTTAAAAGTTATCCTAAAAAAGTAATTTTTTTTTTGAACGAACTGATATTGTTTTGTTAATTTAACCAGCGACAAAATAAAGTATAGGTAGGAGTAAAATATAGCAATTAACACATGTGTTGAGGTGTATATTGTATTCAATAAAATTTATACTGATGGAAAAACAATTCTGTGAATGATGAGGATAACGTTCTACATACACAAAATATAAATAAACAAATAAAATCGTGTACATATACAATTGTTGGAATATTTTAATAAAAAAAAATGATTTAAACAAAATCGTCTATTAACGTTACAAATGAAAACATTTAGTAACACTTATATTGAGATACATATAAAAATAGTCAAAACTATATATAAATATAAAACAGAAAACAAACAACGGAAAATGTTTACTGACCTAAAGAATCTTTTGTTATTCTCTTATAACTTTAAATATTTGATAAAGAAAATTATTCATTTGGAAGTTAATTGATTAACATTTGTTATATTTTACTACAATATATATGAAATGAATACACACATTCAGATTTATATATGAATATTATACTATTAAATGTATAGGCACCAGCAGCTATGACCATTTATGTGGTTTTTATTATATATATGTAATAATTTATATACATATTATACATTATATGGTTATAATACAAAACATTAAGTTTTTGTTTCTTTTAAATATATGTATTTGTGTATGTCTTATATATATTCTTATTGTAAATCCTATATACAACACTATATATCCTTTCTTTATACAAAAGATTTATTTTAAGACAAATTACTATGTAGAGTACAAATTATACACATTTCATATAATTCAAACCCCCATATAAAAGGCAATATAATGTATACATAACTAATTACATAACCCTTTAAAGTTTAACTGTGATATTCTATATAATTGGGATTGGTAGTACGAAAAGCTATTAGCCAAACGAGCCATTGCTGCGATATGTAATGTTGAATTTTAAGTCAACATTTTTATATACGACTTCAATTAAAGACTATGACTTAAAATAGAAAAGGATGGTGCAGGTTTATTGATGGGAAAAAAATTACAGAGATCGCCATATCTCGTAATAAAAGATCTCAATGAAAACATAAATATCATGTAGTAATTTCAATTCAAATATAATGAGTGAGTAGATGTGGATGAAACATTTTAATTCATTTATACATTATTAAATATAGCTTTATATAGAGAAAAAAAGGTTATTTTATTTTAGGCAAGTACAGTAGCCCACAGTGGTGCGCGATAAAATTGATTCCATATATGAATACATAATGTTTCTAATTTATAGATAATCAGAATTATCGTCAATATTTATATATTATTTTTAAATATTTGTATAGTGTAAAAATTTAATTTAACTTTAAATAAAATTAAAAGTTTGGTTGGAAATCCATTGTTTTTATTTAAAATATGTCTAATAATTTGTGTATTTGCAAATAATGAATTTATTATATTTCGCACATATTTAAGTTTTATTGAAAACTGGGCGTTCTGATCTAATAATATTGAATTTTGTACAATGTCCGATTTCAACTATATTTCTTCTGTAGGAAAAAAAATTAAATCCATTTAGAACTTTATAATGCCGCGGTTGTCCGACTTGTTCACCGAAAAACAACGTCAAATATTAAGAAAGAATATCGGAAACAAACGTAATGAAAACCGTTTGAAAAACGCAAAATATCATCGTATTGAGCATATGGCCCGCATAGTTATGAATTATGATTAAAAATATAAATCGTGGACATTGAATGATTGGGCAAGTGTCGTGCGGCCACACCAAAAATTAACAAGTTTTATTAATTAATAGTGAACAACAATTGCGGCCCACATGTAATGTCGTTACTACGAATAAATGATAGTGAAACTGATGGTACGCAGAACTAGCATATGCTGAATCAATGGCAATATGAATTATATATTACATGATAATATATTATTATATATTAACTAACAATGAAACTATCCTCCAGGTGTATACAATATTTACTTTTTACTTGTATAATTACATGATTGTTTATTTCTCATATATGAGATATTATCAAATTAAATAATAAATACTGGTGCCGTTGTAATTTCAATTTATTTCTGCGTTTGTGCGGACTACATATTAACATATAATATATTTACTTTTTGAATTATCCATATAGCTGAATATGTATATAATTAGTTACTAAAATATGCACAAATCCATATAATTTAAGTATAATAATTTTAGTTTACGGCAAAACAAATGTTTTTGAAAGTTTCATGTATTGTATATAATCGCGTATATATTTATAAATTCTGAATAAGTACATTTACATATAATTTGAATTATATATGTCTGAAAGTAAATTATATACACATACAGCATATTAGATATTCTCAAACAAAATTGTTAATAAACCTTTGAAATGACTAAAGGCTATTTGTTTAGTATATATAGGCCAATAAAAGTTCAATATATTATGATTCTATATGTGTATATGCAAATGCAAATTGTATCCATACGTGTAGTACTATTTACATTGATTTTCAAATAGCCATACATAATATTGTATACATATAATATATTTGAGTCGACTGACATTGCAATTAAATTTATTTTGATAAACCTAAATTATAAATAGTAATTATATATATATTATAATATTACATATTTATACATAAATATGTCATATGATATGTGTTTTAACTTAAATTGGACTGAATAATAATTATTATACCATAAGTTTCTGAGCACTGGTCACATAAAATTGAAATTTTTATTGAAAAAAATATTCACATATTATTTGTAAATATTCATATTTAATTAAATCGTTCTTAAATTATCATTAAAGTATTATATTATTAGGGATAGCAAAATGAAATGCCGTGATTTCTTAGTTATTACATTACATTGTTGATATTGCACAGCTAAATTTACACCATATCATTGGTACAGTAATTATCCGACAATTTGTCATTGACCACATCAATTTTGTAACAAATTCTGACATTTATCGGATTTTGTAGCACTTATCGGAGTATTTTGAAATTCAAAATTTTTGTTTTTAAACAAATTTGGATCAAATTTCACAGATTAATCATTGCGTAATCGCTAATATGTTAATGATGGTCATATCAACTGAAAAATTTTATGTGAACGTATTCTCTTTATATATTTATCATCACTTTAATGAACACTAAAAAGAGTAAACAACACATTTGCTTCATTTGTTGAAAACTTCGTTATTAGTACCATCAGAAAAACTTATAACCACCCTGGTCCATCAGACTACCACTTTTTCAGATAGATGACAAAAAAATAAACTATGACCATAATTACAAAGACGTACAATAATAGCTAAACTCTTGGACCGCATCAAATGCGAGGAGAAATTTTATTCTGATGGCATTCATAAATTACCAAAATGGTTGTACTTAACAACGGTAATTATATTCAATAACCATACGAGGATATTTCTTGAAATTTTTCATGCGATACGTCGCACATGCCGATGTATACAAATAGAATTTGTGGATGCAATTGTTGTTTTAAGGATTAAGCACATTTCATGTATTTAGGAAGAATATACATGCGAAATATGGTTCTTGATCCTTAAAACATAGGTTGTAGTCAATTTTTTGTTTAATTCTCTTTCGCTTTTATGAGGTGCCAATTGAATAATTTCAAAAAGTATTCTTTTAGTGTTCTTGAAATATCCTCGATATGTAAAACATAAGTTGTATATACTCAATTTCTTGTTTAATTCTCTTTTGCATGAGGTGTCGCATTAATAAAAACTATCCTTGCAATGTCCTTGAAATATAATTAATGCTTGAAACAGCATTTCTACTTCGATTATAGATTTTAGTTCCCATTTCATATTTAGTATCGCATTCAGTTGTCGATCCGAATACCAAAAAATAAGAAACGTTCTTATTTCTTGTCGTTTTTTCGAATATAATATATATGAGAACGTCGGTATTTTTAATTCGAACTTTACGTGAATTGAGGTGAATGTTCAAATGGTTTTGCAATATCTATATAGAAACACATACAATACAATTTACATACAAAAATTTCACATGTTTAATTTATACATATTTATATTCATGTAAATATACAAGTATAACTATATATTCTATGCATATTATAAAAACTCATTCGTTTAACAAAATGTATTTCATGTGTACAATATCAAACATATACGAAATATATAATACGTAAATAAAAAAAAATGGTTGATATTTGTATAGGATGTTTAAGGATCTTTCATAGAGAAGGGGTTAAAAAATAAATAAGCTCTTTTTTGATTTTTGTAATAGTATTTTTATTTTTTTTTTTTTTATAAAATAAGGTGCTAAGCATTCCCGACTTCATGAATGTTTTATAATTTAAATTTCTCTATTATAATATGGGTTTATACAAATACGATACACCAGAATTGTTAATACTATATATGTATTTATGTATATGCGAGTGCGTGAGCAGGCATTATAGTTTAGTTATATATTTTTATTTGACTTTGTATTTACCATTTCATACATGAATAATTTATTTATTTATTTACTTTTTTTATAAATTGAATGATTCGTTCATTACCAATTTAAATCATAATCATCTTAAAATTAGATATAATAAATTTTTCCTCTCTATTTATTATTTAAATATGTATTATAAATAACGCATAGGGATGTATCCATTATCCATTATGATTATAATGTTTCAATATATCTATATCTATCTATACATATTCTCAATTATAAACTGTTGAATTTTATATGAATTAATTATAATATGTATAAAGAGTGGGTTCTTGTATATAGTATCCTATCCTATTTCTTATTAGTGTATATAAGAAAGAATATTTATAAAATTTAGTCAATAATATCCTTTGTAAGCCATTTCCATTAGCACGGACTGAGATGTTATTAACTATATAATCATTAAATATAAAGATTTAATATGATAAGAGAGGGATATAATTTTTATTTAAATAGAAATAAGATGTCAAAATTTATGTTTTACTTCATTATTTTATTGCAAAGAAAAGTGACTCGCAAACATATATTTTTGTGTGGACACGATGAACATATGGGGCTCCATTAAATATAACTTGTAAAGAGTGGGTTTCAACGATTTAAAACTGGTGATTATTTTGATGTCAATGTTAAAGAACATCATCAATAGTAGTGACAAATGAAATTTGAAGATATAGATTTAGTAAAATTAATCGATGAATATTCATATCAAATACTAGAGTTGTCTAGAGTATAAGTGAAACCTCAAAACAACTGTTGGCATATGCATTTATACAAAATGACAATAATGCGAAAGCAAGGAAATTAGTTACCACATGAATTTACAAACATAAAAATTTAAAAACCATATATGAATATTGCTAATATAAATTATTCAAATTTTATAATAATGTTGTCATTTATATAAAAGAAAATTAATTCAAATTATTTAAATTAAATTAGACAAATGGTGGTCTAATTCAATATCCCCGAAATATTTAAATAATTTTGAAATGTAATTCAATTATGTGCTTCTATACGGTTGATTATTTTAACTCATAGTGTATGGTATCTATGTAAATATATATATATATATATATATATATGGATATGGAGATAATGTTAACAACTGAATAGCGTCCAACAATCATGTTTCTAATTCTATGTATATGATATACTAAAAATATGATTAAATTAAATTTTACTAATAATATTATACTCAAATTGTGTATCCCAATATAAATATATAATATGAACATTATCTACATGAAAAATATTATTTTATATATTGTATTATTAAAGTAATTCAAATCCACAAAATATGCAACCACATATACAATACATATACATAATATATATATTATATAGGGTATACCCAGCAGCTCTGGTGCATTTTTGATATTTCGGGTTACATCTTAGTGTTAAATTTTTAAAATCTGGTAAAGTGTATCTGAAAGGTATGTTCTTGGGCTAAATTTTATCGAAGAAACAATTTCCAAATAAGTCTTAATAAATAATAACTAAAATATTTTCAACGTACGTTGCAAACTGTAAGCAATTTCTACACAAAATTTTACAACACAAAAAAAAAGAAAACATTTAGCTTTCTATCTACGTGATTCAGGACGACCGGTACCCTACATAAATATATAATATATATTACACTTTATATATTTGGTATTCCATTGAGAATATCTGAATTATTTGGCTCATCGGTCATTTTTCGAATGGAAAAATAAAACACGAACCCAAAAAAGAAAAAAAAAAGATTATATAGAACTGAATAATATACAAATAAATAAATAAATAAATAAGAAAATATGAAGGTTAAATTTTGATTAAAGACAATACAGAGAGGTAAACATCTTTTTCATGTTACGCATATACCATCACATTCTTTCCATACATAAATAAATTTATATTATATATTTATGTACAATATTATAAATATATAAATAAATCAAAATCTTTTGGGAATAGAGAAAATCATTATAAAACTGTCAACAAAATCATATTACTTATACTTGAAAAGGGTGGGTATATACATGATATGGTGATGCTGATATGGTGTGGTTATAACCAAAAAAAATTAAATATTAGTTCAAATGTCAAAAGATATTAATTGATGCGTTTTTTTTTCTATAACAAAATGTTTGTTCTCATTTTAGTGCGATTTTTTAAATTTCTGTTTCCAAATCAAAAATAGATTTTACTTTTTTGATTATTGCAACAAATATAGCAAATTTATATAAATTTATTGGCAGTTATTATTTAAAATATTATAATTAATGTTTATTTATATAATTTTGCATGTACTCACTCAATAAGCATAATAATAATTTATGGATAGCCAAAAAAACATACCTGAAAATAAAACAAAAAATATTATACAATTAATACAATTAATTAAATAACAAATAATTTATATAAATTCAAGTTTAATAGTATTAAATGTTAAGTGAGTAAGATATTGTGCAATATTAGAATAGGTGGAAACACAAAAAACGTATAATAAATAAAGTTTTCTATTCAATAACAATGTAATAAAATAAAATAAAAACCCAACGAAAAATGTAAGTGAAATTTTTGTTTGATATTGCATTTTTTGAGGTCCGTTGAAAAAATTATAATTGCTTGCTTAAACGGGAATATGGTTATTCATATCATTTAATTTGAAAATTACATATATCTTGATATATTTTTTCACCAAGATTAACAAACTTCAATATTGAATTGAAAAGGAAGGAAAAGTTATAATAAATATGAATAATAACGACAAATATAAAATATAATAGTGAAATATCCAAAATCGTCCGCAGTTCGACCAAGAATAGCAATCAAAAGACAAAATTTGCAAAATTAGGAATATTAGCGCATGTGATTCAACAATCTGAGCTCAAGAAATTCGGGCCACATTAACACATTTACAAATATATTCCTTGGACACAAATCAATATATACAAAGATTAATTGAATGCGGTAAATATGGTCGTGTTGTACATAGAATATACCGTATATGTACCATAAACGAGGTAAGTATTAAGAAACCATTAAGATTTTATTCTGACCATATGTTTTAAAACCATAGAAATTTTGGAATAAGGAGTTGTTGACCAGACGAGTCCATGCTAAGATTTGGTTACAGTTATGGATCATGTTACGTGTAGCAAAATTTTAATTTTGTTAATGACATAATTGCACAAAACCCACTTTAAAAGTTTTCGATACAATTATAATGATTTGGGATGGTATACTTCCAATCTGGTGAGAAAAAATTGTGACATTGGCAGGAAAAATTTCTTCAATTTAAAATTACTACAAGAGATAATTATGCCAAAAGGTAAAAAAACTAAGTGGTGAGGATTACGTTTCCCACAACAAGAAAATTCACATATTCATCGGGTTAAAATTATTACTATAACTATATATAATTATATTCGAAGAAAATCAAATATAGGCACCCCAACCCCAAAGTACAGAACTCTTCCAATTGGAAACGTATGGTAAATATTAAAATTTAGTGTAGCAGCAAACAAACCAACCATTTCAAATAAATTGAAGCAATAAAATATTTTTGCATAAAATACCACCTAAAGGTAAAATTACACACTCTCGTTACCATTTACATTTACAAAGATGTTGAAATGACGGTCATTGTGGATATTTACGTGGGCTAGCATTTAATTGACTTTTATTATATATATAATTTATTTAAAGAACAGCGTTGAATAAATTCAATTCTTGATATATCCACCTCATATGACTAAATCTGACATGAATAAAATTAACTAGAGCCAGAAACATTACCCTAAGACAATAAGAATTAGAAAATTATGAATCCTGTTATCGAATTTGTCTGTTGATTAAATAGTCAATATACATTTAAATTTAAATTTTATTATATTTTTTAATAAATGCCAAGATCCAAGATTTTTTCAAAATTATTCAGAACAAAATTAAAATATATGGTATATGAATAAAGTACAATTTTTAAGTAACAAATAAATCACCGTATATATTTGTCAAAATTTTAGAATTACATGCAACAACCCAATATTATTGTTCTGAACTGCCGACAGATCAACCTGCAGACGTTCAGCATTATATATACTATTAACCTATCTGAAAATTTGAACATCGTCAGCATATAGTTTAAGATGAAATCCAAGAAACCAAGAACTTAAAACCAAGTTTTAATATATTCGAAAGAAGTAAAAAATGTGATAACTTTTATCAAATACTTTACTATAAAATCTGTGAAAATGCAATTTTCTTATATTATTATATAGTAGGAAATTTTTATTCGATGTTATTTCAAATTTAATGATATTTTTCTTTATTTATTATATGGAAAAAGTGTATATATAGGAAAAATACATTTATAATTACGCGTGTATCTCTGAAAAATATCTGTAAATTTTATTCCCTAAATAAAGTACTATCAGGTTACAGTTAAAAGATATCCTTTTTTACTATTTATTTTTACCCTATCTTTACATATACACATGCACAATAAATATATATATATATATAGACATAGAAATGTTTGCTCTAACAAAAATAAAAAAGGATCTAGACTGAATAAAATGGAAAATAAAATAATAAACAACAAAACAAAATAAAAAAAAAAAAAAAAAACTTTACATTAAAATGTCCCTTAAAATTCTATGTAGTGTTAAATATGTTTTCAATTACTTTAAAATTCAATTTATTTTTATTGGTGTAAAATATTTATATAGTATTATAAACATTTTTTCAGGTAAATTTGGTATAACAACTTCTTTGTTTTAACTCTATATATACACACATTGTTATATAATATATAGTGTTAAGTCTATATAGTTTATATAAGTCATAACTTTACTGGTATAGTATATGTGTGTGTTATATAATACACTTTTTAAATATAAATAAAGTATAAAATTGTGTAGTAAATCAGACATTCTTTTTATCCTTTGCATAACTATACGAGCATATACTATCAATATTATGTAAGTATACAATATGTATTTTGCTTATATGAAAATGTATTACATTATATTAACTTCCTTTCTTTTATCATGATATCCATTTCAACATTAATTCATATACAATATTTATTATATGTGAGTATATAATCTGTGCAGGTACAGGGTTTTCCACTAAGAACGTATTTCTTTTTGTATATCGTCAATACATTGATATAAAATTGTTAAAACACCCCATACGAAAGCGCATTGATGCGGAATGTGAAATTGTTTTGAACTTCAAGGATATTAGAAAAACGTTAATAATCATTATTGCAACTTGTAATACTTTCTATAAAAATATTAAAACGACGCTTTGAACTATATAAAGAGATGCTTTGACATGGATTTATATCTGTTTACAAGTTTTTTTATCACATTTCACACTATATAGTTATTATGTTTTAACGATTAAGCTACGTGTATATAAACCAAAAATATGAATAGGTGAATTACTAATACGGCAATATATATATAAAAAAAATACATAAATGTAACAATATATATTCAAATAATTGTAGACCTATTGGAAAATTCTATGGTATAGTAAACAACAAACTTACTGATGTGAAATTTTTTACTATTATAATTTATATAATACTCATATTATACAAAACTTTAAAACGTTTTATTGTTTAACATAACAATAATAATTTACTGATTTATAACAATAACAATATATGGGAAGTATACAATATATTTAGAGCAACATAATAATAATAATAATAATAATAATATTTTAATAATGGTACATATACGTAATATTTATGTATGTAATAATGTAAAAGATTACATGTTTTGAATTATTAATAATGTCACATAAATTAATGGGGTTATCTAAATATATTCAATTTCACATTAACATTTTCCAAAAATTTTATATATTATAAATGTGTAATAGCATTTTCTATTGTATTGTATATTTATAATGTAAATATAATATTATAAGCACCTACACACTATTTTCAATTATATTACATGCTCCTATTGTATTTATTGTATATGTATATAATACCACATATTATTTTGTATAAAATATATAAATATTGGGAACATTTCCTATTCTTAAATCAAAACGTCCTTTTTTTATTGATTTATTTAAGTGCTTTGCTCTCTCATCATTATATAACTATCATTATCATCATCATCATCATCATCATCATCATCATCATCAGCATCAGCATCAACACATAAGCAACAAGATCGCATCATTGAAATTCTCAAATACATATAAAAAAAAAAATAATCATGTTGACCGAAATATAATCTATAATGGTATAAGAATAAATATAGGAAAATTTTGGAGCGGACAAAGTGTAATTCAAGGATTTTCAAATATGCTATATTAAGTAAATAGTTATACGCATATTCCTTACATACGCATTAGATTATAGATATAAATATATATATATATGTATTGTGAATTGTGTATATTATCATAAACTAAATATAAATAGATGAATATTGTCTAATAAAATATTGCTATTTATAGAAGAGAACTAACGTAATTTATAAAATTCGCTGTCATTGGATGTGGCGAATGCTGGTTCAAAGTGTGTCATTTGTTATATGTGGGACGAACAAAACACTATACCATGACAACCATTTGAACAACCACAAAAATTGTTTGAAATAAATAGTATGTGTCATCCATCAACACCAAAAACGGCTTTGATCAATCATTTTTATTTGTTCCATCACTATCCAGATTTCAAGGCTGTTTCTGTATTGTTTATGTTTTACAAAACGTTTAATTTCTATACATTTGATGACATTGTACCGGTTTTTTGTAATTTAATTGATAGGAAACATATATACTAACAAAAGACTATGTGCTAATAGAAATAATACATATAGATACACAAAGGATATAGAAATAATACAAACATAACAACACACACAATTAAAAAAAGAAGAATATTCAGTTTTAGTACAATAAAATAATTAAAATATAATTAAATTAAATAATGTCGTTACTGTTTAACTTATTTATTTCATTTGATTTTAGCTGTTTTTAATATTTTTAAGCGCGCGGTTCAATGTCCTGTCATGTTTTTCTATACATTATTTTATATTAAAGAACACCTTTTATATGTAATTTATTATTTATTTTTTTATTGTCATTGGTTATTGTTTTTATTTATTATTATTATAAATATGATTTTAATAAAATCGAAACACCGGACAACATAATAAATATTGTATGGTTTTTAATAATATAATTATATTTTTAAGTTTTTATAAAAAAAAAACATTGACCAAGAAGTTAATTTTAAATTTACCTAAATAAAAAAATAAATGGTTGTAGAAATTAAATGCATCACAAAATTATTATAATGCAGCTACATATTCGCGAGTTTTCACACAATTTTTAGGAGATAATATGATATTTATGAACACATTTTTTCCACTTCAGTTTCTTGACAATAACGTGTGATGAATTTTGTTTTCCATAGACATTGTTTTGAAAATAAAGAAAAATTATGTTTTTCATTTAGGGTAAAATATATTTACGATTTGTTATTTTTCAAAAAAAATTTCCGTCTATGGATATTTCGTTTATGGTATTACAACAACGCAACATATATATGAAATGGGAAATAAAAAGGATATAGGATATTTGTTTTTATCATATATAGATATTGTTATACATCGGTGTATAATGTATTTTCATCGGTTCTTATATGTTGTGTAATAATTAAATTTTGCTTTTTGTATGTCCATCAAATGTCACCTTTTCCTAATATTTTTAGTTTTATTTTACGCATTTAGGAAACTTATCATATATATTATATACGGATAATTTTCAATTATATATATATATAAGTTATAAGGAAATTGACATTAGTATTTATTTATTTATTTATTTATAAAGGAATTCATAATTATATGATGTATGATGATTGAGAAAAGGTGGAAAAAGCTAGATTATATATTAAGTTACGTATATCGAAAATAAGTTAGTTAAAATAGTAAAATTTTCTATAAATTAGTAAACTTAATGTAACGTGAATGTACATTAAATGTTTATTTTACTATAATAGTATGCAATAAAATTGTTGCAGCGTAGTGGCAGCACAGTGTCCATTTCCATGGCTAACAAGTCTCCATCTCCATATTATTACAAAAACTATAGTATACTAACTTAAGTGCTATTTTCTATTATAAGGTTTTGGATACAAGTTAGGAGCTTAAGACTGGTACCATTAACCTTAAAAACAATTTATAAATAGTATTATCCTTATGAATATTATACAGTTTAAAATTTATACAAATGATAACCACAAAAAATTATGATCAATCATCATTTTACAATATAAAATCCACTAATAAAACTGTCTGGGCTAATAATTTATAATTAAAAAAAAACGTTTTTTGAAATTGGTGAAAATAGTTTTAAAATAAATGTCATGTACGAGATTTATTTATATGAACAGGTGCACACATCACATAAACACATCTGGTTTATTCTAATATTTGAAATATCAAAATATATCTTAAAACAAATGTATAAACCACCTGACCCATATGTATATTTTATGGTACATTGCATAATCACATTGTTTCTAATAAACTGCATACATGTTACAAATTGTATATTTGTATTTATATCAACAACACCCAAAACATATTATTATACCGAATTTCCAATATAATTGTTATTTATTGAATACATAAAATTCTAAATAATTTTACGGGGAAGTATTATATATAAATAATAATTATTATAATCATTGCTCACCGTCCCATATACCATAAATACTCTATTCATAATGGAATTGACAACAGATGAAGATAAAACATATTCTTGGTGCCCCAAATATATTTTTAATTGTTGCACACACAAATACCGATGCCGAAGAAACAGACACCGACCCAACACATGTTTATTTACACACATTACATAAAATGTAATAATTACAAAAAAAAACCAATTTAAATGGTTTTAGAAAAATCATAATAAAAATTTATAATTTATATTTATTTAAATATATAATAATTTGTTATAATTTCAAATTTTGTTAGCACATAACACTTAATTAATTAATTAACTATAAAAAAAACACTAGATCAAAAATCTGGCACAAAGAAATGTAACAACAACCAAAAAAATGTGATAAATTTTATTTTGCAATTTATCTTTCACACATTTACACATTTATTATAAAAAAAAATAAACACATTTATAACAAAACTATATTATATTTTTATTATTTATATTATTATTATTTATTATTTATTATTTATTTATATTCAATATTTTAGTTGGTTTTTTTTTTTTTCATACAACATACAAACGAAACGACGCGTATAATAATAAAACTGGAATGACGCAATTTAATAAATTGTAAAATATATAGAAAAATAAAAACAATTCAACTAATCTTTTGTCTCCTCAAAACCTTGAACTTGAAACAATTATTAAATACTAAATCGATAAGTTTATTTTTAACGAAATAAGTAGCTCGCCAATCCTGATTGATATCAGCAAGAATTGCATGGCTTCTTTGAAACTATTCGGATTGTCGGTGTTAACTAGAAACAATGCGGTCGTTAAAAATGGAGAAATATACAATTGAACAATGCATATTTATTGTTAAAAATTGAGCTCATGTCGCGAAGGAAGAAAATGATGATTTTCTTTTAACCAAATCATCTTTAGTGATGAATCTCATTGGTAAATTGGTGGATAAGTAAACAAAGAAACATTTTAAATTGAACCACAATTAAGTGAACGCGTGATGGAAATTTTCCTAAAATATTGAAGGTTTGTGCAAGAGGTGGCCGGTCACTTTTTTCGACATTCTTTTTTCCACTATTAACCGAAACATGTCTACACTTTAATATTCAATAACAACATCATTTTATTTAGGTTAAATTATGTGTTTTATTAAAAAAAAAATTAAAAGTTAACTTAAATTTGAACAGCCTTTAGTTATAATAATATAATATAATACAACATCATTATAACAACGGTCATAAGTAAAACACATATACATATAAAACGAATTATATATAGGCTATATGGAGTTATCCCCAACTTGACAAAATTGTCATATGTGTTTTGGTATATTTAATTTTTATATTATTTTAACATTAATTTATTTTAGCAGGTGTCTAGATAAATTTTTGATTGATTGTTCGTAAATTGAATATGTTACATAACGACATCAACGTACGTCTCTATACAATACAATATATACACATACATGTGCCTATGTGCCTATGTGGATATATAATATTAATACAGAGGCAAAAAATATCCACAAAACTTTGATAAACTGTGACCCAGATATTGTCTGGCCCATCCATGATGCCGATGCGACTAAAGCAAAACAGAGAAGAGAGTAATTTACTTTTTTTATTTTCTTTTTCGATATATATAAATCGCTATATATTTCTTTTATATTTATATAAATTCTCGTAACATACATTTCTATAATATACATTAACACTGCAGATAAACAACAGCAAAAGGGTAGTTTAACTGTTCTTAAATGTTTGTATTGCTGTTATATGAGAGAATATATATATATATATATAATACAAACAATTTATTCCTTAATATATATTATAATATATATTTGTTATTTTTCTCGTTGCTCATTCCAATTTAGGTTGTATCCTTGTATCATAAGTTATGTTATATATATATATATATATGCTTTTACCTACATACACATAAAACATACATTCAGAAAGATATATTTATATACGATACAAAACATATATTTATTTATAATAAATGTATGAAATGAAAAACGAACGTAGACATATTTTATACACATTACATACTTATATGAAAACATGCTTAGACATATAATACAATAAAAACCATCACCGCATCGTCGTTGTTTCGACATCGTTGTTTCTGTATTTATTTGTAAACACAAATAAATAATATGTTTATACAAAATATTTTGATATTATACACACACTCTGTTCGAAAACTAAGCGGTATGACATTTTTTAAAATATGTATCGAGTAACATCATCTTTTTGGGTGCTGATTGATTTATGTATCGTAAACCCACCCTAACAAACGGACAAAATTGCCTAATATTTCCTTCATTATAACTCAAAGTACAAGAAGTGACAGTGTATCGCATAGTGGACGGAAAATGTATATAAAGAACAAAGAACCAACATTAAGTGTTATGGTATTTTAAAAATGGTAAAAAAGCGATGGTAATTTTTTGTCTAAAACTCAAATTTTTTAGTGACATGGACGACTCAAAGACGACAGAAAAAAATGTGGATTATAATGAAAACACACCATCAACAACGATTTCCTATGAAAACAAATAAAAAGTGGATGGAAATATGAACCTTGATATAGAGCAAAAAGACCAATTAATGAGATTTGAAGTAAATTGTTCTATGATTGGTAAATGAACAGTTTATTTCACGCATCAATTGGCAGGATAATCAAAAATTGCACAAAATTGATCATTTCAAAGACATCATTAAAAGCGCTGGAAGTAACTATTGGTACAGAAGAAGGAAATCAAAAAAAAAGTAATGTTACATATGAATAAAATCCAAAAATTCGTTTGATAAAGTTAAAAATCAAAACTATGGTCATTTGTTTTCACGATTCCAAAGGTAAAGAGTTTGTTCGCAGTGGTACAATAGTTAATGGTTTGTATTCCGTAGGTGTATTGAGCTAATCCATATTCATCGTGTTCGTTCTAATTTTTGAAAGCCATAGGTAGTTTACGGTTTATGTAATATAATGCACCATCTTCATCGTGTGGCAGTTATCATTGATTTTAGCTTTTTACTAAAAATCAAAATTATTTGCTCCAACATTTCACACCTTTATTCACACGCCGTGTTGTGTGAGTGTGCGATTAGATTTATAATCATAAACGACACGCTGCACTTCGAATACCATATGTGTTATGTTTATTTTGAATTGTATACATTTAATGCGACGTATTGTCGGTATACAATCAAGAAAATCAACAAAATTTCAATCAATGACATAAAAAAAGTTATTTGATACATCCTTTTGAACGTCCAAACCGATGTATTTCAGTTAACGAGAGAATCTTTTAAATAAAATCAATTATTTATGTGAAAATAAATTAGTTGTTTGCCCTTTTCTTTTAACAGTTCCGATTATGTTTCGGACAGCTGTTATAAATATTGTACATATTTATAAAATATTATGTAACAACACAGAAATTTAAATAATTTAAATAATATTAGGCAAACTTAATGTATTCTATAGTGCGTATTATGGATTATTATATTTATTTTGTTTTGGAAAATATTAATTTCAGATTTTTATCCGTTGACAAAACATTAAAATATACCTAATGCATGGGGCATTATAAAATCCAGTTGATCTTTTAGAATATTTTTGAAAATATTTTATAAATAGTGTTGGACGCTAATCAAAGATTAACAATGTCTATACAAACAATTATGGGCTAATCGAACTCATATAAAATTAATGATATTAGTCAAACTTCTAAAATTTTCATGGAAAAAAAAATTACATCCCATTTTTGTAAAATGAGTACAATAAAACAATTTCAGTGTTTTTAAAAATATACACTGCGTAAATGCTTAAGTGGAATTGCGTACTTGATATTGAGATAATTAATGTTACTGTACACAAAATATTTTTTAATTAATAATTTAAAAATTTATACAACGATTTAAGTGTATTTAAATATTATATTGAAATTTAATATGGATACATAGTATAAAAGTTAGAAACTTTGCTTATACCCCTATGCGTTCATATTTATCGTATAATGTAAATTTATACAATTTTCTTTTTCATGCAAATTATATAAAAAAAAAAAAACTTCGATACACCTCATAAATTTTATAGATAGTAAAAAAATCGAAAACAAATTTAATATATACTCTTGCACATAGTTCTGAAGAAAAAGAAAGGTATTTATTTTTTTTCATGCATCATTTCAGCTATTTTATGAAATCAAACAAAATACAACTATTATATTTGTAAATATTTTACCCCATTGAATATAAAGAAAATATAAAATATATAAAATATCTTTTATCTTTCTACATCAACTACTTTGAATAATTGATAACTTGATATGTGTATCACTAGGCGGGCGAGAGAAGTGCTATATTGAATCGAAAATAGCCATTGTACACCCATATTTTTTCATGTGCCTAAAAAATGAAAAAACCAGAGAAGAAAGAACATCTTCATTAGTATAGAATTTGACTATATAAGCACAATTTTCAGTGAATTGTTGCGGTTATGTGAAACTTAAATTAATTTTTTTCCTTATAACAATAGTGTTTGTTTTTGTTTTTATATGACTATGATTTTTATATAATATTTATTATTGTAATAATTTACATGTAAATAGTAGCACAAACTTACCTAATTCTACCATTGGTCACCGTACACACTTGTTACGATAATAATAATTAAAATAATAATTAACTCTTCGAAAAACAATATTATATAAATATATATGATACACTAAAATCATATATGTGATGATTATAATATATCAATAAAATTATTATAATATACATAAATAGAACACAAATGTATATGCTAAAATAGTTATTATGTAAATAATTGGAATAGGATTTAAATACATTACATGTTTGACGTGGCATAATGTTACGTAATTCATGTGTATATAATATTTATATAGAATTACATTTGAAATATGAATATTTAAATAATACAATAATAATAGTAATAATTATGTAATACATTTTCAATTATATACATAATAATATTAAATTACTATATATGCTATATATGAACATGATAATGATAATAACCACAAAATGATTTTCAAGATATTATATATATTTTATTATCAACGCATTACATTTCGCATATAATAAATAATATTACAAAAATTAAATGTATCGTATAAAATTCTATATGTATTTAATCCTCAAATTAATTATAATAATTAATTAATTGACATTCATAAATAACATATAATAATATTTTGTTATAGCGTATTTATGAAATTAATTTACAATTTTAATTAAAATATTTTCCATCATTTTCTACAACTTTTAACCGAGCATAGCATCTTCCTGGTAATTTATGAATTATTATTTTGTCATTGAAAATTTATATATTTTTCATAGCTAAACTATTATAGTTCCTTAACCGCATATACATAAGATGCATGCAGACAATGGTTTGGTACAACAATAATATTGATTTTAATATAGAAAATGAATAGCCGTGACCACATAGTAAGGATATAATTACTCTTACAGATTGATCGTTATCAAAGACGCTACGTTAACGACAGCCGTATAGTTAGTTTTGGGTTTTAACTAATCCATTGGCAAGAATCGCGTCACATATTACATAAATTGACAAATTGTGAATATGTTGCTTACATTGAGACATTGGTAACTCACGGAAATAATAATCTTTATACATATCAGATTTGGCAATAAAAGTAACTCATGCACCTGAACGACAAGGTGATTTTAAAGTGCCGATAATAGTCGCATTAATCACATAATATTATATATATAATAAATAAAAATATTTGAAAACTATAGTTAATAAGGTTCAACATTTTACACTATTTGACAGAGAACATATAGCCGCAACGCAACATAAATTAGACTGAAAATTTAATTTTATTAATTTTCTTTTTCAATGAATATATATTTGTATTATACAAACAAAATATATCTATAAATAACATTAAATTTGCAATTTCAAAATATCTCAAAAAAATAATAACACAATTCAAATATAAATTTATTTCATAGAAATGTATACAAATGATAAACTAAAAGTGACACTTTATACTTATTTTATAATATTGGTATATCAAAATGAACTAGCACTGACATCAGTGATATTATATATCGAGGGTATTAGAAATAATAATAACTAATTTTAAATTTAAATATAACAAATCAATTTACTAATTGCGAGTGTATACTGATTATAAATTTATAGAAAATACTATATGAAAATTATAATAGAAATTATGAAAAGGATTTTCTTATCTTATGTATGTTCAATAATATATATATAAATATATATATAGTAAGACAAGTGAGATAGGGGCTGTTTTTATTATGCGTGTACTTCTATAAAATGATTGGTTATATATTCACAAAATATATATTATATATAGAAAATGCAAAATAGGGTTGAATATATCATATATTAAATAAACATAAAATGTCACATTGACATATAAAACATCAAAAAATCATTGAATCAAAAATATTATTATACAATAAATAACAATACAAAAGTATAGAATTACATAATAATTTCTGCTCGGTAAAATTTTAAATAATAAATAAATATCTTTTGTTACATAACACTCATTCATTTTTGTATATACACAGGAATATTATATGATTGTCACACTGTCTATGACAAAAGAAATTATATATATTTGGAAAAACTTTTAAAAAAACAATATATATATATAAAATATCGTTAATTAAAAATATAGTGTTCAAACAATTTATACATTTAAAAAAAATGATAAAATCTGTGTTATAAATTGTCCCTTTTTTTTACACATTATATTTGTAATCAAACATTTTGGTTCGAATATGATTCGTTTGGTTGTTTATTTTTGTGAAGAATTTATTTAAATTCTTGATTAGAAAAAGGTTTGTTTTTAATTCATCTGATATGGCGGACTGAAATGTACCATCAAATTCGAATCATAAAAGATGCGATTCGTATATGAATTTTAGTTTTTATTGTATATTAATGTATATTAATGTATAATGGCGAGCAGAACACAATAATACACAAGGATACTCTACGATGTAAACATAGCGACCATATATAGATATGCATGAGAAAAGATATTTAAGAAAATCTGTAAAAAAAATATGGAATATCTTAACTTAAATATTTACAAAAATTAACCAAACTCCAAACTATATGGAGCATATGTCAAATCCATTCAAGTCATAACTCCGTCAATAAATTTGTGCCATCACATATTTTGTACCTTCATTTACGTATGACTATATAATCTTTCTTATAAAATACACATACTAAAAATTGATGATATTATTATTGTTATACTAACGATTAATGTATGTTAATGTATAAATTTTAATAATTATGCTAAGAATTATGCTAAGATAATTTCCTTAAATTATGCATACGTAATTCGAGCAAAACTTTGAAAATACAGTTGTAATAATATTCTTTGTCTATGTACAAAAAAAAAATACCTTTCGTCCTTTGTATTAATATAATATAAGTATATGTAACGGTGCATGTATAGAGTTTTGTAAATTTAATATTGTATTCATTTACATCTTTTACATATATCGTGTACATCAAAAACAATGCAATGATTTCCGTTAATTCTTTTTTTTTTTTTTAAAGAAAACTTAGTTTTTCTATTTTATATACATTGCTACAAGATAAGGTATGTCATAGACGATTATATATACAGGATGTCCCACTAGGTGCCTACGCACCCGAAAGAAGCGTAATCCTGGGACATTTTAAAGCAAATATATGTTCTAAATATGTAGTGATCTTTTCAGTGACTAATGGTAAAACCAAAAAAGTTTAAAGGATCAAAAGTGGTACTAGGAGTCACAATCGGACATACCTGAAGAATAATTTTTTGCTGGAAAAAGTCCTAGTAATACGCTCGCCTTTAAGATATGTGGGCACCTACTGTGACACTGTGTTGCTGGGAAATGAAATTGAAAAGATTACGATATATAAAGCAGTGAAAATATGATATGATAAAAACGAGAAAAAAAAAACAATACTTATATAAATGTATGTTTGTATTTGTATATTGCAATATATATACTACTACATACACAGAAATACTATTTTAGTTAGATATATTTCTTTCGCTTCGTAATGTCTAGAAAAATTTTTTAAATCATTAGTCTCGGGATTCAATTTGTTAAACTATTGTATATATATAAAAAAAACTCATTAATTTTAATTCCTTATTCTTTTCATTTGTTTATCGTAATATACATACAAATTGTATATATTAGTATATCTTTAATGTAGGTGTATACACTTATTCATATAAATATGTATGTTGTATTCGAGCTTAACACATCCTAAACTTAAAAACTATATTCATTATCATCAGCATTCATATAGAAGAAGTACAATGATGCATATATACCTTGTAGATATACCTATAATATGGTATGCACTATACCATTTACACATCAACTTTAAATTAATATGTAATATATAGTTTTTATAAATAATGCAATGTATAATATATTATGAGGAAATGATGTTTCTCTTAATTCGTATATATATATTGTTTTTATACATAAAGTTAAAAGCTAATTTACAATTTAAATAATAATGGATTTTTAAAGACGTTATAAAATTCTATTTTCTAAGACTATATATATATGTTTCCACTGGGTTCGACAAACACATTCATATACGCTTATGCTTATGCTTATGCCCAATAGAAATATAGCCTAACTCAATGCGTAAAATATAGGAGAATATATCAATAAATATTCGAAAATTTGTATGGCTGATCTTGTTTTAATTATCTTTAGTTTAAATTAATGACTTTGATTTTATTACAATTAATATTATTTAAATCTTTGGTATTTTTGATTTTCGGGTTTTAGATTATTTGATTATATTGATTTTGGGCTCTAAATTTGATTACTATTATTACGTATTTTTTTTTTTAATTAATAACTATAAATTAATGGGTTTTGAAATATATATTTAAATTATTCTGATATATGTAACTCTTTTTTATTTTTATACTTTAATTGCAATTGTATGTGCACACGGAAAGATTTTCAAATTTATGCACGATGTCAATATAGAGAATGATTTATTATATATGAAATATGGCATAAACCATGAATTCAAAGACAAAATCATTGGCATTCATACATGCTATCAAACCACAATGAAGTGAGCTTGAACAATGTTTCATTAAATCGCATACGTTAATTTTTGATTTGATCATTTTTTTTCAAAAAAAATTCCATTGTTAATATTGACGAATTGTATTTAAAAACCAAAAGTGAAGAATTTATACCTACGTGAAATTTACTAGTACTCCTAATACTATATTATTAGTATATTTCATGCACAACATCACTAACGAAAATCACACAGATTTTCAATTAAACTCTCTAATAGATTTTAGATTCTTTATCTTTACACCTTAATAGATATATTTTAGACATTAAACTTTTGGTTAGTGAAGTTGTGTGTGAAAACTTATTGTGTAAAAGTATACCCAAATTTATTGAAATAGATGATTTTTTTGTTATCATCTGTAATAGTTAAAGTAAATTATTTTAAATGGAACTAACATATAAAAATTAAATATTTTATTAATAATTTAAGAAACTGAACCCGAAACAAAGTTATTTATATAACATTTATTGTATAATTATATTATACACACAACTACAATATATACAATAGAAATATTATAATAATAATTACAATTTTTTTTCAAGAAATTAAAACGAAAATTTCCATTTTTTTGCTTTGCTTTTATGTATCATAAAAAGAAGAAAAATGTAGGTACATTAAAAAATACCATTTCAAATACGATAAGAAAATTTTCCCTTAAATGGAATTAAAATTTATTCGCATAAACATTATTATTGCATTTTTTGCCTGTATTTGACATTTTATTTTCGTATTAAGTATTAAAATGAAATTTTAAGCTGTTACTTCGTTTTTTTTTTTTAATTTCTATTATTTTCTTAATTTTTCAGAGATATACATAATTTTCTCTTTTACGACAATAATTAAATTCACATCAATTGCATATTACTTATATGCATTAAATGAAATATGTATATCTGATTGTGAGTTAAACCATAAATAATTATGTGGATGCAAGCCATAATCGACTGCGCATACATAATATGCATTTGTCTGGAGCGGAACAGCCACATACATTAACACCATGTATTTATTGCTGCAACTATAAATAGTATTATAGTTTTAAGTTAAATTATTTGCAGTTGCAATAATAGTGCTTAACTTTATACTGCATATAAAAAATGTTGTGTATTAAATTCTAATTATGGGAAATTAATCAGCCTGCAATATATTGTTGATAGTAAATTCGTCTAAATATTTAGTAATTTCATGTACCTTATCGACATCGCGTTGTATTAAAAACCAACAAATTATATGGAAATCGGTAACTCACATAAAATTTTCTGTGGGAAAAATATTTTTGTGACGTTTAACTATATGTTATATGTGGTTAAACAAAAGATAAGGTTAAATAAAGTATTTTAAAATGAACATTTGCATTAAATTAAGATTTTACAATGAATAATATATAATGTTTTTATTTTATACAAAATGTATTTACCTGAATACTGAATTTCATTTAAAGTGATATCATATAGTAATGACTTTATCTTTAAAAGCAGTTTATACGAGTATACACTTATACTTATGACAATGGATACAATGTTTATATGCATAATGTCTGGTATGAATATTTTGTATACAGAACACTAAAAAATGTTGATATAATATAAGCAAAGTCATATATTTTAAAATTGATATTCGAATTATATTGCATTGATGGAAAAAACAATCAACGGTGTGCTGTGTAAAATATAAATTTTAATGAACGAGAACATTTAAAAAGTAAACAATATCCATTTTATAATACAAAATATATTATTTATTGTCGATTACAGTGTTTTATTTTAATGTATAAAATATAGTGAATACTATGTATATACAGATGTAATACAGAGTCTGTAAATTCAGTAATTGCTTTCTGTATAAGAAGAAAGAAGATATATGAAAAAAATTTGCAATAAATTCAATTGATATTACATACAAATAATTCGGACTATAACCCAGGTTCAGGTAATTATAGAAGTGTCTCGAGAAACACCCTTAAAGGGAAATGTTAGGATGTAATTCCGCATTATGAGTACGTGTATCAAATTGTCTTGGGTATACATTTGCAAAAAATTTAATTCATACTATGCCAGGTTTTGAGTTGAGTTAACTTTAATTGAAGTAATATGAATTTTGCTCTTCATCAATGAAATCTATACTATAATCAGCATTTGTTATCCACTTCAAGAAGTATTATCATTATCTATATATTGCTTAATTGAAATTCTTATTTATTTATGTAGATAAAATAAAATATTTGTAAAATAAATTATCCGCAGTATATATACGCAATTAGTATAGATTTCGTATAGTACATCTTTGTCGTCCACTTTAGAAAAAGTTAAAAGCATTACATAAGTTGATTTTTATAATTAATACAATATTTATTATTAAATAATTCACTTCTTAAATACAAATAAATATATAATACGCACATAAAATGCGTAAATTAATTATTTATCATAGTATGCATATAAATAACATACAAACAAATACTTAAGTATATAAATTTCCAAAGTTGTAAAGAAATTATATATATAATTAAAATGTAAATTTAAAGGTAAAGGTTATAATAATCCTAAAATCATATATACACAATTCATTATTATTATTGAAATGATTTGAACGTAAAACTATGGTACGGTATGTTTTATGTTTTTCGGTTAATTTAATATTATCTGAATGAGCAGTAGGAAGTGTAACTCAGGTAGATATCTCACTAAAGTACTTTTAGCATATATTATGAAGTGCTGGTTATCAACATGCGATCCATCATTGCCACACAAACCAATTACTGTTCGAAAACTTTTATTCAATAGTTGTGGGAGTTTTTCGCTGATTGTTGGCGCTATCTCTAAATTAATCATTTGTTGTTGATGATGATTTTTTATAATACATATAGCAAATAAAAATTACCGGTGTTAAATTGTTAAAATTTTTTAGTAAGTGATACAAATAATTTATTTACTGCATTAACTTCACACAATTTTTCTGTATATTTATATTTTATATTTCTATACTGCTGCTTCAGATATTTCTAAAAAATAATGTAAAACATGTCGAATAATATTATTATTATTATTTCATTCCATTTTTAATTGCACCAAATATAATATAATATTACTTTTAAGTGCATGGGTAAATTACCCGAAACACCTAATATATTACAATTACGTAATATAAAAAATATCCTCTTCTATATATAACAATATGTATAATTGTACATAGGTACAATAATATATAAATAAAATTATACACAACGCTTTTTAAATGAAAATTTGATGTCCATATTAATAATGCGAGCAGAAGACTATTCAACTTAAAAATATTTATAATTGAAAAAGTATAAAATATAAAAAGGATTTTCAATAATTAGTAAATGTATTTTAAAATACTTTTTTAAATTATGATTAAGTAATGAATTATAAATCTTAGGAAAAATTTTATGAAACTCAAAAGTTATCCCTCAGCAGTTATCCGCACAAGAATAAACATTGTATTATATTATAGTACTATATATGTTTAAGTTATATTTCAATATAAATATATTATTTTTGATTTCTGGGGGAGTGAGGAGAGGCGGAGATAGGGAGGCTTGCTAAATTTATATTTATTAATAACTTTGATAGTTTTTTTTACCTGTCCCAAGTACCATTTATAATTAAAGAAAAACTTTTTATTTCATTTTATTTATTCATTCATTAATATCTATTTTATTCTCGTATCTATTTTGATTTCACTATATACGAATCCAACATATATATGGTATAATTCCTAAAACAAATATTGACTACTTTAAGGTCTAAAATAATAAATTCAACATACAATAATTCTAAGAAGAGATTACAGAAGATTATCATAAAAATACGAATAATATGCTTTTTCGTTTTCGTTAATCACCAGATCATTTTCATCAGCGATCTTGTCTCGGCTGTCACATTGGAAGCTGGGAATGGGGCAGGTTAGACAGCTCAAATCATAGTCTCTAAGTAAATCGATTTCATGACCAGACAACTATAAAATCTTGTTCTTAAGTCACTATAGATATAACATCGCTAATATGTCTATATATAGTCAGCCATCACTATATATAACACCAGCATTAAATAAATTCCACACAACCACCTTATTGTATGTAAGCAAAGTGTTGATACTATTACTTTTGATCTTATAATTTTAGGATTTTATAGTGCTTCGAAATATATACATTATACTATTGTTTTGTTACTTATATAACGAACAATATAGTATACTATACTATAAAAACGGTACGATTTCATTATTCATTTTAAAGGTATATATTTATTTATACAATAATACAATAGTTTAGGAAATTGGAAAATTAATCATGCAAACATAAACAATTTATTATTCAAGAAAAACAGTTTTCAAGAATAATATTTTCTGCAAAAACATAACGATTTAATTTCGTATGGGAAAATATATCAAACGAAAGTAACAGAAAAAAAGAAATACAAACTATATTATGTATGGAAATGTACCGATAAATTGTTTAACTTAACCCACTAGGGCTGTAACGTCATGTGTCCTATAATGTCTATATAATTGTTTCAATCTAATTACGAAGCGAGATGAGAAAGTATGTTATTAATACAGAACAACGAAAACAGACGACCCAAGACTCGTTTTTTCTATTTAAAAATTAGTTTTTCAAGATAAAAAAAATGTAGGCCATTAGAGGGTTAAAAAAATAGATAAGAAAAGTATAAAAAATAGACGAGTACATATATAAACCTAATGAATGACCTTTCATTAGTCTCGTTAAGTATTACAACATTAATTCGGAAGGCATTAGCTTGACTAACTGGAAATATTACATATTAGTTATTTATATATACTTTTTAAAACTTTGACTAACTTTATGTACATTTCAATAACACATAGTCATGTATTATATTATAAATAGGACAATATAATTCGGCAATAATAAATAATTGGCTTTCCATTATAGGAGCACTCGAACTACATTTATATATTTATTACAATTTGAATGATTTCAAAATTTATTGTTTCACTATCTGTACAGCATATGGCACCGTTTTATATAGAAATCACACATCATCGTCTGCATCGATATTACCAATTTTTGGAAACAATGACTGATATAATGTCAAAGATGACGATCAACTGGATTTATAAAAATATGAGTAATACGGTTAAGAGTAATGTAAAAAATATCCAATATTGTCTGATTCTGACAGTGTATTCTGTTTTTCAACAAAAAGGAAACAATAACGAGGTGCAAACAAATAAAAATTGTTTATTACATCAATAGTAGACATTGGTAATGGATCAGCCACGCTATGAGTAGATGAATGTGGTGGATATAACAAGGAGGAATTTAAATTGGGTACAATATAAAGTTGAGTCGACCAAGTGGTATATACCACAGAATTGTACTATAATAGGTATCCATATAAGCAAGAAAATAAAAATACTTTTAGCAGCTGCTAAAATGTATGAGTCAATGAATTTTACAGGCATTTATTATATGCGGCATATTATTCATCTAATACAATTTATATATAGAAAAATAAAACAATAACATATTATGCTTCGATTTTGTATTGATCTGGTAGTTTGGCTATGCAATAAGTAACTTTTTCTGTGTCTATACTCATTAAGAATTAAACATTTAGGCCAACGATATTTTACTGATATTATCAAAATAGCTGAAATAACGTTGGAATACTGGAATTGTTAAAATCTCTGTTAAATATGTGTATATAATAATTTTTCTATAACTATATTTTGAAAGTGTATAGATAAAAGCCTATAAGTATATATATGTGATGGATGGTAAGTGTATAAGTATAGTAATATATTTATACATCCTATATTAGAAACAGATTTATTTATAAGCGTTATATTTACATAACCTAAATTTAACAAAGTAATAACGATATAGGTATGCTATGCACATAATAGCATAAAGTATATAGCATAACTTGTATATGTTACATAATATAATATGTCAAGATACATAAAAGTATAGGTATATGAATATAGATAACATGAACATATATACATTTGTATAGGTAGAAAATAGATTTTCCATTGAGAATAATATAAAATTGTTAACATTGTATATGGTATACGGTATTTAATGTTGTTTGTATTCACATTCATTACAATATTGCATATAAATTTACATATATTTATATTAAACATTTGAACAAGAAAAGTTTTTAATAATGTAGGTAGAGGTATGCTATGTATGTGTAAAATGTATATGCATATGAAAAAAAAGTAAATAATCGGAAATAAAATAATAAACAATATTTTAAATTTATTATTAATGTACTTGTACATGTTTTATATTTCATGAAATTATATACAATACAATAAATTCCAAAGAAATATATATACACTTAAATATACACGTTTTGTCCGCAAAATAACCGGAATGGCTGTATATTATATACGATAACGTCATCTATTGTAGTTTCAGATTAATTTATGTATCGCCCCTGAACAAACTATTAACTGTTTCATAACATGTCCTTCATTTGTAAGCCAATAAATATAAAATACAGTAGTTTTTGTGATTCGGTGTATTTATAGGACCAAAGAATAAACATTAAACTTTATTTTAAAATTGGTTAAAATGCTACCGAAACTATTGAAATGCGTAATATTGTATACATGCGAAGATAGCTGTTTATTCGCAAGACATAAATTTTTCAGTGTCATTGACTATTTAAAAATGGCACAGAAGATATGGATGCGATAATGAATGTCCAGATAGGCTATCAATAACGATTACCGTAGAAAATACGCAAGAGATTTCGTGAATGTTAGTATGAGAAATCTGTTGCAATTTTATTGGAAATAGAACTTGGTATACCAAAACCAACAAATCATGTGATCTTAACAACTGCAGGTATATGAAAATTGAATTCATAATTTACGTCACATCAATTGACCACTTATTGATGCAAATCTATTTCTATATAAAATGATATATTTGAATAAATAATTTTAATTTTTTTAACTTTTTGATTAATCCATTCCGGTTATTTTTTAAACAGACGGTCTACCTGTAAATAAATACATAGTCGTCAGATATAAACCAACATATATTATTACATATATAATTTACTTTGATAAACGCGAGTATTATTGATATATGTGTATATATAATAAGATAGAACACATGAATTTGAGAGAAATTTAATCAAAAGTTATGAAGCATCCATCACTCTTGAGAATATTATATATTTATAAGAAATACAATTGATTGCTTTTATCGAGAAATATTATATACTTCAAATAAATTTGTCAATTGTATAAATATATATTTGGAAGAAACGGTATATATAAATAAATGTCGAGGCGACGAAATATAATAGTAACATTTGGTTTAACCAAATATAAATAGTTGTTGGGAAGGTTCTTTTAAAATTCATCTTCTCCATTTATGTATGTAACTCCAAAACAGCTGTATAATTATAACGATAAAAATATTCACACAACACACAAATACAATATAGATGCATCAATTTGATAAACGCCATGCAGCATCTTGGATTACGTTGAAGTCGGTTGCACTATGAGATTTATTAAATCAAATCCATATAAAAATTTAATAATTTTGTCTTTCATTTCGATATGCCAAACACGAATTCATTTAAAAGAGAATTTATATGTGGTGTAATTTTTCTATTATATGTTATATATGATGAAAACATCAAAGATTTATTATAGAAACGAGATCTATCAAAATATGCAATTGATTTTGATAGAAAAGGAAAAAAATATGGATGTGGTTTTAGGTTACAAAGATTATATCGATAAATAATAGACATACAAATTAATAAGTATTAATTATAAGTATACCCTTAAATTTATTGCAATTATAAAAATATAGTAACAATATATTGGACACATTTTTATATTCCTCGTAAAATATATGTATATGAATGTAATTAACAAGAACAAGACGCTTTTTATCCTTTGAATAAAAAATTCGTAATTCGCATAAGCGAAGCTATATTGGGAAATTTAACATTCGCTTGAAATTTATATTTATAATAAAATTCATATTTAATTTGGTTCAATATTGTCACATATATAAAAAAATAATCATAATCAGTTTTGAAAATCATACTAATTCTATAGGTTCGAAAATATCTAAATATCAAACGCCAATATTATTTAATTAATAGAAATATACTTAATATTTACATTTTATATACAGTAATTATTGACCGATAAATGTATCCATAAATCTATAGATTTTTATATGAAAGATTAGCCCATGATGGATGTGTACATATTTTAGATTTTGAGTAGCGTTCAGCATGAACGAACCAATTGTAGCCCACCTGTAAAATTATTTCGAATCAAAATAATTGTCTCATTATACGGATAATTGTGCACAATATTTCACGATAGATTAGCATGAACAGAGATATATACCCATTAATAATATAACAATATAATAATACGTGCTTAAATTTGTTTTCGTTAATAAAAAATAATATTCAGGTAGTGGCGAAGCCGCCAGAAATATAGGCTACAGTTTTCAATATCACTACATTTTTTTTATAGTCTATAAGTGAAATTAGACAAAATTATTCCAATAATAAATATTATATTATTTCAAATCGATAGCAGAGAAAATTTAAGGAAATGTATGATATACTTTATAAAGTGAACACCTAAATGGTACAAAAAAATTAATACAGTATCATTATTTAATACAAAATTTCACTAACTAGTTTGTATACCGGCCAACATAAACACACTATGAATAATGATATCAAATTTATTGGCTTCAAATAAATTGACGATGATGGTATTTGGATGGAACCAAATAAATGTATAGAATTTTTCAGACATTTTACAGTACCAACCAACACCGACCGTTAAGTTGATTTTTTTTAGAATATTCGTAAGTTAATTAATTAATTAACACAAAAATAAGGTCATTTTAATTTAACTGCATAACTAGTAACATTTAAATTTATAATACCATTATACTTGAATTTGAATTAATAATGACTTCTATGTATTATATTGTGCCGGATATTTTATTAGGTGTACCGGAAAGTTCTGTCCGTTTTTAGAACAAAAACAAAACAATAAATTTTTCATATGTTGACAAACAGTTTATTGAATAATATTATTGTTAATAACTTTTGCTAGCAAAATAAAATTCAAATTAAAAAATTCATTATCCCTTTATCGCTGCAAAAAATTATGTAAGGTGGCCCTTTTCCTAACGATGTTTTCATTGGTAATCCACTATCCATCCCCAGTTATCATCCGGACCAAGAAGGGATGTGCATTCGATCATTCGAAATTATTCTCACTTAACTCATGCGTGACACCCATCTCGAATATTTCTACGTACTAATTCTAGTTTCCAAAATGGTCCGACATGGTTCGTTGAACTGAATCCGTAATCTCCAATGTTGTCACATTCTTGACAGAATGGTCGTCGATCAACGATGGTCGACCAGAAATCGCCTATATATGAAATGTTTCAAACCACCATCTTTTCTGCATGTTCTATACCGTCACCAAATATTTTCAATAAATTTCTGCAAGTTTCTGTAGCATTTCTTCTTTGTTGGAATTCGTAAAAAATACAGTGGCGTAAATGAACTTTATCAGTAGCCGCATGGTTACACGATCGCGTCTCACTTATAATACTAATAACATGAATCATCTTAGTTTTAGTTCTTTGGCTATAGGTCGCAGTATGCAGTACATTCAGGAATAAAAAGAGAGAGCCAAATATGCGTCAAATGAATATGCACATACTTGTTGAAATGTATTGTAATCGTAACGGAATTTTCCAGTACACCAAATATGTAGATGGTATATAGTCCATATTGTTTACGCATATTTATTTATAAGGGGAAGTATAAAAAATAACAACAACAAAGAAATCCTTTTTATTATTCAATAATGAATGTAAATGTTGTTATTGTATTTATATATAGGTCTCATCTGTACAATTTATGACAAAAAAAAGAAACACAAACATTTTATATACCATTGAAATATGAATAAGGTTGAGTTTTCCTTCAATTATATATAATATAACATTACTCTAACTAAATATATGTATATGTAGATATATATATAGTATTAGTATATAACATACAAGAATAATAAAATATAACCATGGTTTTGTTACATAATGTAATATGTATCTATATACAATTGTGTCAATACTATACCATATATATATATATATAGACGAGTATATATTTACTATATGTAGCATTGTAATGTAACATGCGTTCGTTATGCCTTTGTTAAATTTAAAAAAGAATGTAGAAAATATTTGTATTCATATATATATTTATACACGAAATGTGTATCTATTTCAAAATACATATAACATAAAATACTCGTACATATATTTTGCGGTAATATTACAAATATAACTGAGGTAAAAATGATAAAAATGTGAAAAGTCATAAATTTCTTTTTATGATTCGATACATTTTTTTTTTGTAAAATGGTAGAGTGCGGCATTCTCACAGAATATGATGTATTAAAATGAATTCAAATGTGTTATCATCAAAGCTATACATTATTTTTCACATTGCACATTTTTTAAATAGGTTGCTAACAAAATTTTAGACAAACATTACAATACAAAGTTTTGTGTTGACAACTCATTGAAAGCAAATAAATTTTGTTTTAATTGTTAAAATGGAAAAAAAAAGTAGGGAGTCATTATTTTTTGTGCAAACAAAAAAAAACCATTACACAAACAAAATCAAATCCATCAGCCGGTAAGGGTATATGACCAATGTATATGGTGTAGTTTTCATCGACTATTTTCAAAAAGTGAATACAAAAACCATGTGCATTTTATTTCTCATTATTATTGTACGATTAAACGAGTAAAAATTAATTATTATTAATTATTAAAAAATTAGACATTAGAGAACAGGAAATACTTCTGTCGTAATTGGAGGCTAATTTTAATTCAAACCATCAGAAATATTAAAAAAAAAGTCAGCCATACACCTATACATATTAGTTAAAAAATATTAAATATATATATATATAAAAATATATAATTTATATAATATAATTTCAGGATAAATAATTTGTAAAAGGACCGTATCCGAGCAAGCAATAATATTTTATACAATGTGTCAATGTGAAATTAATGTATTCATGTACATGTTGTTACAAACTATATTCGTATATGTAATTTTAGCTAAAAGCATTTATTGCATTTATATTATTTGTCGTATGGATTTACTTTTGTAATCATTCAAGTCTCTTGCATATATACTGATTGCAAGTTAATGACATGTAACATTAACCCTTTATTTATATTTTATATTATATAGAGGTGTTACAAAAGTTTTATAAAGTAAAACTTTTTATTATATATATATATACCATAATTTATATTGAGGTACATAACATACAATATTCAAACTTGTACCAAAAACTTAAATTTATAACATCATATCATATTGTATATAAACACCATATATTCCAACAATACTATGTAATGGTATATTATACATTATTTACATATCCATATATTAAAATACTAATACACATTTTATGTTAACAGACAATTTACTAAAATACTTTTTGATACAAAAAAAAATAAATATATAAAACAATATTTGTATTTATTCATAAATTAGCATTTTGTAACTTATGTATACGTTTGTATATTACATATAAATTCGTTGTTATATTGAAATTATGTGCAATGCCATATACATTTGTTTTTAACTACTTTACGTGTTTTATCTTTTTATTAAACTTGTAAATTAACTTCATATTTTCTTAATTTATACTTTTGTTTTTATCATTTAAGATTATTTATAATTATACTTATACGAAATGATATATCACAGTATATTAACTTGTTGTTGAAACCGTATGCGTGTAATATTATAAATAACATATCAATTTTGTAATCTTAAAATCATATTATGTATAATTTATGTTAATCTACATATATACAATATAAAAACATATATATACTCGTATCATCGTATGTAAGTAAAAATTATGTATTCTGAAATTACAATTGCATATATTGTATTATTCTTCATACGGAACTGAAGTGTATATAATATCATCCAATTTCATCAACATGGAATAATTATTTTAATCTATTATCAGATCATTCATCTATATACAATTCTAAGGCCACATGAAACGATCATCGCAAAACAACAACCGAAAACTTTAACGAATAATAAAAACACCGATTGGGATGGATACACTGAAACAAAATAAAAATCTATACATACATCTTTAAAAACCAAAGAACAACTAAATAGTAAAACATCAGGTAATTTTACCAACAGTTAAAAATTTAAATTATCCCATATAGAAATTCATGAAATTGTTAATGAAAAATGAAAAACAAGAAGAAAATGGCAACATACAAGAAAATAAAACGTGGTACGGTCAACCAATATTGTCAAAACAATCAAAATAAATAGATTGAGATGACTTGGACACGAAGTACGTAGGGAGGAGGAGCGTGTGCCGAAAAAACTGTTAAATGGTAAACCAGAAGGTAGGAGAGCCGAAGACCTAAGGCGAGATAGCTACATGCAGTAAACTGTGATATAAAGATACTTAAAATTCGGGATTGGAAGACATTGACTGCGGATAGGTCAGGTTGGAAAAGCGTATCGGAGAAGACTAAAACCGCACCTGGGCCATAACACCATGGAGTAAGTAAGTATACCAAAGTGAGCAACATCACAAAGCAACTAAATTTAATTTAAAGAATGTATATAAATGAAGAAAAATTAAATTATCGTATAATAAATATTTACATAAAAATTGTGGTGAATTTAAATCTTATGGGAATTCTTTTTATTTATTAAGATATGTTTTTCGATGTGAGAGTAAAAGGAAAATTGAATATTAGTGTACAAACTAACATATTGCCAAACATATAAGGTTGTCAAATATCTCCCTTCCGCCTTTTTGTCTTTTTAATTTCGCGGCTATGTACAAAGCGCTACAGAGCTCGTATCTGGCAACACTGTACATAATTTGAAAGCTCTTGACATAACAAACAAACGACGCTATGTATGATTAGTTTGGATATTGCGTTCAACAGTTATAGACGTGTAAACATGGAGTTCACTAACGCCGAAATTCGCGCTATTTTAAAGTTTTCCTTCGTTAAAGGCAAATCCGCTAGAGAAACGTTCCGTGAGATTAATGGTGTTTTGGGGGATGGTACTCTATCACTTCGAACCGCGGAGGAATGGTTTCGACGATTCAGAGCCGGTGAAAACGACACCATGGATAAGCCAGCCGGCGGAAGACCTGTGACGACAAATACCGATCAAATCATGGAATACATCGAGTTAGACCGGCATGTGGCATCTCGTGACATCGTCCAGGAGATGGGAGTTAGTCACCAAACCATTTTAAACCATCTGCAGAAGGCTGGATACAAAAAAAAGCTTGATGTTTGGGTGCCACATGAATTAACAGTGAAAAATCTAATGGACCGAATTTCCATTTGCTGCTGAAACGGAACGAACTCGACCCATTCTTGAAGCGGATGGTGACTGGCGACGAAAAATGGATCACATACGACAATATCAAGCGAAAACGGTCGTGGTCGCAGGCCGGTGAATCGTCCCAAACAGTGGCCAAGCCGGGATTGACGGCCAGGAAGGTTTTGCTGTGTGTTTGGTGGGATTGGAAGGGAATCATCCACTATGAGCTGCTCCCATATGGCCAGACGCTTAATTCTACCATCTACTGCGAACAACTGGACCGCTTGAAGCAGGCGATCGACCAGAAGCGTCCAGAATTGGCCAAAAGGAAGGGTGTAGTGTTCCACCAGGACAACGCCAGACCACACACTTCGTTGATGACTCGTCAGAAGCTACGGGAGCTCGGATGGGAGGTTTTATCGCATCCACCATATAGCCCGGACATAGCGCCAAGTGATTACCACCTGTTCCTGTCCATGGCGAACGCCCTTGGTGGTGTAAAGTTGATCTCAAAAGAGGCTTGTGAAAAGTGGCTGTCCGAGTTCTTCGCAAATAAGGAGGGGGGCTTCTACGAGGGAGGTATTATGAAGTTGCAGTCTAGATGGAAACAGATTATCGAACAAAACGGCGCATATTTGAACTAAATCCGATTACTGTAACACTTTTTATAAAGCATTGAATAAAGAGCAAAAAGGCGGAAGGGAGATAGTTGACAACCTAATATGTTAAAAAAAAAAAAAAACACTACACAACACTCATATTTTATTTTCACTTATCAAAATCAAAATAATAAAAATAAAAATGAAAAATATTCTATTCTTTTATTATATACTCGTAGGTATTAGAACAGTTTTTGGGTGTGTTCTATGCACAGTTAGTTATTTTCCATAAATTATCTATTATTATTATTATTATTGTACTCTAGTGTGAAATACTAGATCTACTAGATATATATTACATACATACATAGATACCATATATACGGGTACTACATAACTAACTTATAAAATGTATACATGCGGTCATATATATAACAAAAACATCATCAATATTGCATAACAATAAGATTATTTATGCAATTCACGTCAATAATACTACAAACTTGGGTTTTGTGACTGATATTTGTATGCCCTATTATTTTATATTGTATTTCATATATATTACAAACATACATATGATATATAGTTATAAGTGTATACAACATATGCTCAGAGCCGTATCTGCCATAGCAGGTGTTGGATGAAGACAATGTACATTCTCATCAACAACAGCAAATGTAAGTCATTGAGCTATGAAAACATTCAAAATGAAGGGAAATAGTTTCTATTTGAATTGAGTGAGTAACACAAAGCTAATCGATAAGCATTTTTGAAATTTTGATTGAAAGACAGAGTTGATTATAAAAAATGAATTTATTTTGATAATTTTAAACAAACTAAACTAATTAACTGAATCAGGTCAACCAGTAAAATTTATTTCTAAGCGTAATCCATTCATAAAAATTAAGTTTTTTTCCAAAAACCTAAAAGTCTTATAACTTTTACGTTTAGATTATGTTGATGCGTCACTGCACATACGATATATATATGGAATAGAGAAAATAAATTTCAATTGTAAGAAATATCTTGACCAAAATACGTGATCATATAAAAATTTATATTACATATATTCGTATACAAATCTTTATAACATAACAAGAAAATATAGTAGAATGTGTGTGTATTTGAATTCATAAAATCGTATATATAATAAATGATATCCATACCTTTTTACCTATATACATCTATAACATTTGTATACAGGAAAAGAAAATATCGATTCATTAATATGTTGCATGTGACATATATAAAATTATAAAATATTATATTAACTACATTTTTTTTTTAAAATTCATAATATTTTTAAAGTTAAAAATCACATAAAAATAATTTTTGTAGTAGAAGAAAGATAGTATAGCAATAATGTTAAAAATTATTTTCTATTTTAAATAAAAATGTAAATACTTGACATACTTTTATGTTTACATATCTTTGAAGTGTTTATATATAAATCATATATACATGTCATTATATTATATATAAACACCCGTATTCAGAGATTCTTAATACGCTGGTTTTATTCTACATTAGCTTTAACTATGATTTTTTATGTTAAAATAGCGTCAACTCGAAGAGGCAGTTAAAAATTTAACACAAGCAACAGTAAAGTTTGTATCGCATTATATTTTTACATTTTACATGTGTTTTAAAAATTATTTTGAATACAGGTGAATATATTCCACAAAAAGTCCTTCTCATATTTTTTTCATATATAAGTGTGGTGTAATTTTACATAAGCCCCATAAAACTGACATACTTTAATGATGAGATAAAATAAAAATTATATGCAATTACATGTATAAAAAGGCCACTTATATTTTTTTCAATTTCATATACAACATATGAGTGAATATATAATGACGCGATTACACCAAATAATTCGTATAAAATCTTAAATAAATTAAATAGCCTATAAATAAATGTTAATTAGAACGTAACATATTTTAGATTAAATTTTTTTGATAATAATATAATGCTACTATAATGCGTTCTGTAGGACGTGTATGACTTTTTTGTATATGCAATTGAAAGTAAGATTTGTTGAACAACAGCATCCGCCGATTAAAAATTCTTTCAATAGTCTCTATTAGTCGACCAATCTCTTGAAATGTCGAATCATTGTACATATATAGATAAAAAAGAAAATAAAATATAGTCATCTATACAAATTTTAATTAACTATTATTTTCCATTAGTAAATAATTTCATTATTTTCATTGACGTATATATATAAAATAATGCAACGAAATAACAACTATATAATTGGCATATGAATGTACAAGTGCTCGCACATAAATCTATAATTAAAAATTCTTTATCTATAAATGGTTTTTATTTGTAACATCATTTTCATTTCATACAATTTTTTTAATCCGGATATCTAAAAGATTAAATTTTAAATTGTGTTAATTTCCCATCAATATTTCAATACATGAGATAATATATACGCCAATAAATGAATTCATCCAAATGCAATCAATATATTGGCAACATATATAATAGTCAAACATACGACAAAAATTTAACGAAACACATGAAACTTTTTTCAAAAATTATACTGTTTTTTATATGAAAATACACTTTATTTTAGTTTTCGCTATATGAAATCATTATATTTTGTTTTCTACACCTGTAGTCCCTATTATTCTAAATTTTCATCTTATTTAGATGGCAGCTATTTACATCTTCTTAAAGACTCTTTTCAGAATCTGGAGCCCAAATGATTAAATTTATTTATATGATTAATTTAATTAAATTTCATCACAGCCACATTACATTATCGATCGGATTGGCATCTATGGTGATTGAGGTGGTCAATCCAAAGTAGTGATGCCCTTTTAATATTTTCATTCCGTAGAGAGTCTGCTGCAAATTTATGGGCCGTTGTCTTCTTGCAATGTTCAGTTATAGACATTTTCCGTAACATACAACTCGACTTATAATTTAAAATTAACATACATTGCAATTACAGAAAATTGCATTTCACTAAATGTTTCATATAATAATTTAATTAATTTATATTAAATCTATGTGTATTTATGTGACGTATAACAATAATATAAACAATATATAAATATTTGATCAAATTTATATTGTTCAACTAAGGTTGGATAAGTAAATTGTAAATGTAATGTATCATCAGCATCACAAATCCTTTATATAAAATATGTACTTTTAAACATACATGAATAGATTTCATTTCTTGAATAATTGTACAATTTTATAATAATAATATAATATTAATATGCACAATAGAACTATAATATGTGTTTATACAATGCAGATATGATTCTTTACAATAGAGAAATTTCAAAATTTTCGTACAATATTCTGGAGTTTTGTGTTGACATGTTTACCCGTATTTTACATAAGTGGTTTTAAATATATATTTGTACGAAACCATGTACATATATGGTATATTGTGTATATTATTAAAATAAATGTATACATACTGTATGTAAAATATGTAAATATTTCGCTAAATAGAAAAGATTTTTGTATGTACACTGCAAAAAATATATATGCACTCAATGTGGATGTATATAATTTACAATTGTATTAGAAATATTTCATCCACTAAAAGCTAAGTTAAATTAATTAAATTGCATCATAATAATTTGAGAAATAATCGAATTACTAACTTCCAGGCAGCCTTGAAAACTATGCGAAAAAATTACAAATATGGTCCACACTAAAAAATTTGACATCCTACAAATATATATTCATATGCATATGACAAATGTATTGTAAATTTATACCTACATCGTTTTTTTCCTTTGGTCATATTGAACTTTTTCCAAAAAATGGCAAATTTATGGAAAATAAATTTTGATTATATATTTTTTTATTTACGTCTGTCTCTGATGCGCGCTTATATAGAAAACAAAGACAATCAAAAAAGAAACATATATATGTAACTTTTCTAAATGATGCCGTTAAAGGTTATTAGTTACGTGACGTAATTATTAACAAAGGGTTACATCTTATACATTATACATATATATGATATATAATATTGTAATATATATATAAACTTTCATATTCATATACAATTTATTACAAATATATAATATATCAGTTTTTGATATAAAAACCATTATCGACATAAATTTTTTTATAAACATATACAGGCAACGCGTCTATATAACACGGTTCATTTAATCGTAACCGTGGTATATATATGGAAGACGTGCTATAAGAAAATTTGGATGTCATACAAAAAATAATAAATAATGGTCTGGGAATATTGATTTATTTGAAGACAAACCCGCGTCCTGAAACTATAATGATTGTTTTTAGAAAATATGATTAGACAATGGAAAATTTGAAGTCTATTTGTATTACATTTTACACTTTACTATAATTTCTCAAATAATGCGAGATTATTTATGATTATGTGACACCATTATGACTTATTTTTTTTGTTTTATAAATTTCTCTAAAATGCACACAGTAATGTTTTCAGTCACAGAGTATTATATTTATTATAGCAACTTCCAGATACTTTGAAAATTTAACCCATTTTTGGTGAAATCTTATATCTACCGCATATAATATACGCATTTTCTATACAACAAGTTTCCATCAAAATAGAAAAAATCTATAGAAAAAATTGCAAAACAGGAAGATCTGCTGGCAAATAAAATGGCAATTGGTGGGTATAGGAATTTAGAATGAAATTGATATATAAAAAACGTTTTATTTATATTTTTATTTGTAGCGGATTTGATATTGAAATTATTGAAACTCACATCCTCGCTATGTACGTGTAAAAGTAGAACATCAATAAAGCAAAATCCTAGTAAAATATTACACTATGTTCAAAGCGACCAAAGTTCAAATATGTATAGTAATGTTGGTTTAGGTTTAAAGTAAAGTGCAATCCAATTATAGTTTTGTTTGTAAATTTATATGCCAGTAACATTTTACTATGAAATTTTATAAGAAAATAGTAAATTTTAACATATAAATTATAAGTTTTTCGACAAGAACCATCGTAACTCGTCGAATTATTAAGCAAAAGAATTGATGCCTAGCTAAACTAAACATATATACGATAACATATTTGGGTTATGTAATATTTGCTATACACCAAAATATATAAAATAGCTTTGCGCTATGAATGTATATAGTCATTGACTAGTGACTATAACAATAAGATCATCTTTGTAAATTGATTATATATGTTCTAACTAAACTTTGATATACCATATTCATTATTAAATTTAAGTATTCCATTCATATACGTATACCAAAATAACACAGTTGAAAGCACATTTATTCAAAATATATACCATCACCATATATATGCATATATATTTGTACAGTAGAATCTACTATTACAAGACTAATCACTAAAGAGTATTTTTGAAGAAAAAATTAATTATTATACAATAATTTATTAACTAATAACTAATGATTGTTGAATTAAAATTAGAATAAAAATATCGACTGAAACAAAAAAAAAAAACTTTGAATTCGTATGACATTGGTTTGACTGCTTGCTGTCTCTACTATAGATATTTTATTGCGGTTTCGAATAACTTTTATACGGGAAACACAATATATATATATATTGTTATATAAAATATTGGCATATGTCCCTACCACTATTTTATTTCAACATTGCAGCTATACATAATATAAAACATATACTCTACTAACACAGAAAATTATGTTTTGAAAAGTTTTCTTCTACACATAATACATCCAAAATGCCAAGTTTTATACATTTTTTTCTTCTTCTTATTTTATTGTTGTTATTGTTTATTGTTATCTCTCGCTATATATATATGTATAACTTTAATGATGTGGGTGGTTTTTCTGTTTTTTTCTACATTGAAAACATTTTCCATTTCTTTTAACACATTTTATATTTTGATATTATTACTCATACATAGTATATACTCGTAATATTATGTATTCATATAGTTATACCACCATGTGTCTGCCAGTGTATAATATTATAAACGAAAAAAAAAAAAAATCGTTATATTCAAAAGTTATTTATCAACGACAAACAGTTTTTTTTATGATAAAGAAAAAGCTTATTTCTATTGTAGATTTTTATTATCTTTTAATGAATAATAAAATTTTCTTCTGTTGAATATTTTAATATAAATACTTTATCTATATTCTAAATAATTTTAGTGAGTTAACAATATAACAAACTGAACACCCAATATACCCATAAACTGTATATATATTATATACACACAACACATTAAATACCACTACACTATAGTAGAGAAAACACATAAACAAATTTTATTATTATGATAAAATTGCATAGTAATGACTAAATGACAATAATAATAAATATAATTATATTGTAATAATCGTAAAATAGATATAAATAGAAATAAATAATGATAATAATTTTTATATTATAATGGGAAATATTTTCATATACACCGCTGACACATTATTTACTTATATTGTAGTATATAAGGGAAGTTAGTATTATCAAATATTAGCTAGCTATCGATTAAACATTATCTACAGGTATTTTTATGATCGCATGATAACAATTGTATTTATTTATTATAATCAGAAAATTATATTTAATCCGTAAATAAATTATTCATTAAAAACGTTCATTAATTTTCATTGACTTTAAATTTATTACAAGATGGAATATTTTATTTTGATCAGCATCAGATGATTAAAATGGAAACGCGAATACATGAAATTCGTGTTTTTCGAAAAACTTCTATTTTCATAAACAATTTAATTAATTATTATTGACAAATACTTTAAATATTTTTAAGCATAAAAAATCAATTTTTTACGAAAAAAATAATAATACAAAAATGTGTTTAATGCCATAATTGTACAAAATATCAAAAAATTTTGTACGGCAATCTTCGTTAATTTTCTAGAATTTAAGAAAAACTCTGCTGTGAAAAATTAACGATTGTTTTGTCTCAGCCAAAAAAATTTGGGTACGTTGATTTGTTCGCCTCAACAGTGGTGATTTCGACCGCAGTAACAAAGATAGTGAAAAATCACTGGAAAAATTTAAAGATTGCGTGTATGCCTTAGAAAATATGCAAAAAGAATTGAAATGGGTGCTGTGTATTCATTGAAAGAAAGCGATATCATTTTTGATAGATTGTGAGACCACACCTAATTTACTAATAGTTTTTCAATTGTATATATTGTTGTAACAGGTATCTGAAGTTCTTACAATATGCTATCGTTATCTGTCGATATCATAAATTTTATTGATCATTTCTTCACTCATTTTGGACGACGTTTTATTGTTTCTGATGTGATTGCATGACCCACTACGGACTTTAATATAATATAACGCACTTAAGCATTAATTTAATTGACTGAGCAGAGTTCGGGTAGCAATTATCAAGTAACTCTATTATGTATGTCATAGTTTTCTTTTATAGAAAAAAATATTGTAATTAATTTTTTCCCATTTCAACCAACTGCTTTCAATAGTTGCCAAAACTAATATTTATATTAACACATTTAAATTTTAAATGTATATCGTTTTAGAGAATGTACTTAATATATAGTGCCTGTAGGAGTACAATATGGAACCACCTCTATTCAAACAAGTATGTTACATAGCAAATTGACTTTACGTATGTTTTTATGTGAAAACAATTTTGATTTTAAAGAATTTTTAGAATATAGTAAATTAAGTCCTACATAAATAATCTAATAAAGTTTTTTTTTTGAGCAAGTTCATTAAATTAATAAAACCCATAAGCACACACAACAAATTCATTAATATCTAATAATATTTTGATTATAAATTAACACGATATGAATTTAAAATATATAATAACACTTAATTAAAAATAATCGTCGAGTTGTAGCATGATTTTTGACAAAATGTACTAAAAGATATTACATAATATGAAAAATTGTAATGTAAAATGATTTAAGAAACAGAATAATAGAAATAATTTTAAATATACTCGTAAATAAAACATAAATCAATTATTATATATGAAATAATAATAATAATAATAACTAATAAATTATATCCAGCTGAAGGCATAAATTACTTATTTAAATTGTATAAACATAATTTTCTTATTATTATCTATTATCTATCTAGTACAATATATATATATATTGAGATAAATTATAAAGGCATAAATATCTATTATATATTATTTGTAAAGAAAATGTACAGAATATTATTTTGATTGTTAATGAATTATTAACGTGTCATTTTCATATAAATTAATATTATATAATAAGAAGATGATATGTATTTTACTCTAAGGTATATATTGATATACGCAGGTAATGTGTATATCTAAAATAAATTATATATTAAATCCAAAATTCTATACTATATTATCGATTATTATAATATGAATAATAAGATCTATATGTATATTTATATATATTACGCTATTCCATTCGTATATATATATTATACACAAACTCAAAATATATATATAGGATAGAGTATACTATAAAAAATAAACGTGACCAAACACCCAAAATTGAGATTAAATTAATTACAAAATTATTTGCGTTATATATGTACACACGGAGGTAGATTTCATGAAAAAATATATATAATTTTATTTATATTTTTGTTGGAAAAAAAAAAATAAACAGGTAAATATTTTTCTTTACATTTATTGGGGTAAGGTAACATATATATAAGAAATTTTATAAATCTTATATACCTACACCTATATTCGATTTTATAGTATTTACTTTGATGTCTTTTCATTCTCGGTAAATACTTGGAATTTTTTCACATCCTATTAAATGTTTATTTTTTTTTCTCAAATATTTAAGTTTTCCTATACGAATTTTCTCTATTGTACTCGTATTTGTTTTGTTTGTGTATATTTAGGCAGGTCATATATAGGGTGGGTATGGTACAATTGTATCTTTTGTTTTATTCTTGTATATATAATGTGTGTGTGTGTGTGGGTGTGTGTTATAGAGATATTTCTAAAATCTCTTTTACTAATATATATGTAATAATAATAGGGAAAAGTGGCATATATATATATTGGAACAGTGGTACAAATCAGAACACATCCTTCTCCTATACAAACGGAAACAATAATTGAAATCAATTTGAAAAAAAGAAACAATATTCGAACGCGAGATAAAATTGATGAATAGAAAAAAAAAAGCAAAAGCAATGACGTACTGTAACTGCAATACAATGCAATGTATCGTTACGAGCTATATCAAGAGAATTCAATTTTTCTTTAACAACTTTGTATCGTTTTACTACAATGAACAAAAAAGAACTCGATCTCGATCAACTGCTAAACGACAATCTACCTATCACAAAATGATTTGTAAGTAATAAATATTTTAGAACGTAGCCATCCAACTACGTAAGATAAACAACATTGTGTTCTTCTGTTTTTAAATCATTTTCAGCGACAGATTTTCACAGAAGTACAGAGAAATGCTATTGTAGAATATTTGTTGCATTCATTCGATATTAAGTTTGGATTGGCAAATTGAATATGGCACTATGGTAAATTGAAAATCTAAATGGCTGAAAACAGTGTCTATTGAAAAAATGCCGGATATCAATTGGTTTCTTAGTTACATATGCTTCGTCAAAATGGAAATACAAATTTCAAATCAAAACATGGAATACGATTAAAATCGATTTTCATTTAAAATATTTTCTTTTCCTATTATCGCAGGTGAAAAAAATGATAATTATGTTAATTACGCACCATCTTTGAAAATTGCAAAAACTAATATATTTGTTTTCATAGAATACAGGAAGAAAATGCTAAGAGCCAGAGCAAACGTATATAATAATTATTATTATTATTTGAAAATCGAGTTAAAATTGTGAGCCCACTTGTCTGTCACATGTGACTTATTTTACCCTATTAAAATACAATATTGTATGTGTATATATAAATAAAGACCTAAAATATATATATATATATATGTAATACTATTTAATCTTCTTTTGTCATTTGATACAGATTTTTTCTGTATTATATTATATAATATTATATATTATATATAGATATATTCTATTATAATATGAACCCTGCTTGCCATACAGAATAAACTTATTGTTAGTCAGTTATACACAAAATTTTATTTTATGTATATGAGTATTAAGTCTTTACAAATCTAAGGTATGTTAAGATAAAAATCTTATTAAATTTTTCTTTATATAACTATATATCTAAATGCATAATAAATAAATAAATGTATATATGGTATGGATACTGTATTAAGTTAAGATTTATAACTAATTCTTCTATACATATATACCGCACATATATATATCACACGTAAATTGTGAGATAGTTTTCACTTATATGAATAAATCTTTGTACTTTATAAATCACCTTTATATTTATTGATTTCATTCATTTTTATCTATAAGCTATACAACTAAATAATACACATATATCTGTGGCATGAAGTATAATGAGAAAAATGAGCAGAGCACACTATGAATTTTTGTAAGCTAGGCTTTTTACTATAACAAATAAAATATTCTACTATTTGAAAATTGAAGCTGTATGATATGAATCTGTTCTTTTATGAACTTCTAAGAACTGGATAGTCATAAGATAATATCTAAACCAGTCTCTATAGAAAATAAGGAGCTTGGTCATCGCTTATCAAATTTTGATCAAATTATACATGAAGTAGTAAATTAAGTATATATATATATTTAAATTGTTAATGAAGTGTCAAGAAATGATAATGCCCACAAAAATCGATTTATTAGTCAGCTTCTTCTGAAAAATTAAATTAAATTTATCAATTCTTACAAATTTTGATCAAATTTTTGTATATGCAGTTAAATGCTATATGATTTTATATGAAATGTTCCTAATGAAATTCCAAATAAATTGTAACAGTTATTATTATAGGTTTTTAGAAAATAATATCCGGTACAGGTTTAATGAAATCTTATGGAATAATCAATTCAATTTCTTCCACAAAAAAAAGCCCTCAATATTAATTCACAGTCCAATAGTATATAAAATCATACCGGCACATAAAATTGTTTGTAACATTATAACAGTTCTGTTTAAGTTATTTAAAATAATATATTTATATTGCAAAACTTGACTAAATTTTTATCGCACGCCACTGTTACACACATTTGTAATATAAATAGATATACAAGAATATGGAAACAGATTAAATAATTTAATTATTTTTATATACAGAAAATGCGATTAGAGATAAATGTTAAAAACAAATAATTAGACATACTACAAATTCAATGTATGAAAATAATAAAAATGAATAATGATTTAATGTTATAAGTAATAGTTATATAGATAGATTTAATTGGAATAATTGCGGCTAAGACAGAGTTAAGTAATTTTACTAGTTTCATAAATATTAGATAAAAATTATATGAAATGTGATGTGTATATATTATAGTTTATCCATTAAAATATGGTTTATAATCTTAAGGTGCATGTATAGCAGTGTATATTGAATTATATATATATTTCTCGAATCAATTTATTTTAAGTCATTTCTATAAAGACCATCAAATATATATTGTTATATACAATATTTTATTGTATTTTCTTTAAGATGAAAACAATTAATTTTCCATAAATATATTTTAAATTCTTATGTCATTAAAAAACCGTTAAATATACATTGTGTATTATATATTTTATAATTATATTTCCATTTTATTTTTCTTTTTCCTAATAACTTTTCTTTCTTTCTTTCTTTCTTTCTTTTTTTTCATTTAATGCTTTTCATTTTTCCGACATGATTTATTATTCATATGCGGAAAGTTATAAAGGAAAGGAAAAAATGAAAAGTTTTTAAAGATACAAATTTTAGAAATACATAACATATATATGCATATGTAGTTAGTTATGTATTTATATATGGTATATACTTATAGATATTATTAGGTACCTATTATGTAAATATATGTTTGATATTTTACTTATACATTATTGTAATATATAATTCTAATAGAAATATTATAATACGCATGTATTTTAACTCAAGTTATTATATAAAAATATAATATAGCTTTGACATATTACACATATTAAATTTAAATTTACATTTAATTTTATACATAAATGGTATGGTATATCTGATGTATGTATGTATAAAATAAAAAATATTCTTTAATAATACATGGAAAATATGTAAATAACATAAAATTATGTAAATTTAGCATAAAATATATACATACACCATATATCTTTAATATATTATATACGAATGCTGTTTGAAAAGTTATTGACACATAAACATATACACAATTGTTTTGTTACATCGGTAAAATATTTGTATTTCTAACAGACAAATACAATGTGTTATAGCCTCTGATGACACGTTTAAATTCACAACTATATAATATGTAATTTTGTTTAATTTTATGCCTTCAAAGAGTTGTCCTTTTTTAACAATATTTCAATATAGTTAAGAAATTTTAAATTTATTATTTTTATTTTTAGATATGAAATGTATAAAATCAACATTAAAAGTTGATATATGGATCAAACTATCGGCAATCAGATATGCTATAACATTCTATTGTTGGATTTGTGCAAATATTGTGTAAGATATTGATCCACAAGAATATAGAATTTCAAATTCAACTTAAGATTTGCATTTATAGTATACATTTGGAATGATCTATGATGTGTTTTTTTCTTGCACAATATCACTATAATAATATTGTAATGGTCAGAAAATGCATTTAAGAAATTTTCTCATATTTCCATAAATATACGAAAAAAATAATTTATTCAGGAAGCGGCGGTATCAAAAATTAATATTAATTAATAAAATGCGTGTATTTACCACCACCGCCACCTAAAAATTGATTATGTTGAAAAATAAAAACAATTCATTTAAGAAATTTATCAAACTGTCATCGTATGCATATATTAATAAAAGCATCTATACATTATACAATATATAGACTAAAAAGTTTATGCTTTTAATAAATCAATCATCAATATTTATAGTCAAATACAAAAATCATGTTTATATTCTAACATGCGAATTTATTTCATTAAATTTGTATATAGATGAAAGTCTTTTATTTTTCTACATTTACAAAATCCAATAATATTCTGTAAGCAAATTATATTTCATATAATATAGAGCAAAAATTTTAACAAAATTGTTACGAAATTATGCGTATTTAATACATACTCTCAAATATTTCATAATATAATATATCAATCAAAATACAATAATTTGAATATAGTAAATTATTTCAATTTTAAGTATTAATATTAGTGAATAAGTTAATAAGAATATATATGGCTAAAGTATAACTATAATTTACCTGTTCTTTTCTTATTTATAGTATGTTTAAGAAATTGTTAAAAGTATCTGATATTTTTATTAGGCTATATAGTTTTTTCAATATAATTATAAATACTAAATCTTGCGAATAACTCAACATAATTGGATATAAACTTAAAAAAGTGTTTGAGAAATATTTCGGCGGAAAAAAGTCGATTGTTTCTATTTGAAATTACAATCTAATAGTCTTCAATATGGCAGTAAACACTATACTTTGAATTTATAATTCATAAGCCAAAATCAGTTGTACTTTATTCAGTTAAATATTAATATTCGCAGCAGAATTTTACTTTTTATAGCTATATACATATACATTTAGTTGATTTAGTTGTTAAATTACGTATTATGCGTATAGACCATCGCCGTTTTTCTTTATTTATTTGTCACAGCACTCTTCTGTGAATCTTATTTGTGCCAGTCTGCAAAATATATGCAGCCAAAAAGTTGTAGCAATGCTGTGACAACTAATAAAATCGTATCTCCATTGTATCTATACATACATATACAATTACAGTCGAAACGTTGTAATGGAAAACCGTGTGTATATACCACAATACGTTACATAAAATATTATAATAGTATACATACGAAATGCACATGTATTAATTTACCGCATAATTATGCTAAAAATATTTTATAAATAAACCTTTCATTATATAGTTTTTAACTAAATTGAGTTTATACTATATATTATTATATTATATATAAATAATTATATTAGTATTGCTATATTGTATATTAACTTCAAATTCCATAATTAATTAATTATGAATGCCTCCGATTTTTACTGTTTTCGAGAGCAAATAATTTTTATTGTTACAGATAATATTCTGTGTAACATAAAAAAAAACATTAGCAAAATTAAACAGCGGGAAATAGTTGCTCATTGGATTGAAAAATGAGTGATAACAATAAAAATATGACAGGTCTTAAAATTGAATAATTCGAATACAACTTTTTTATCCATGACCTCCCCTTTTGTATTGTTTTTTCTTCTCATAATCCGTCTAAAAATTGAAATTTTACTGATTTTTTGCACGTAACATGTTCTTCATCCATATACAAAGATTATTTTCAAAAAAGAAACAGTTAAATCGGAGACAAAATTAGCAATAGAATCCAGTTGTTTAATATATATTTTATTGTATATACGTTTATATAAACATATTCATATTCATAAATGTGTATATAATATAACATATTGCGTATACATACAATATAATTCCGCATACCATAGATATGCCTTTCATCGTTTACACACATATATAACAAAATTTTGACAAGCGTGTATATGAAAATTTATGCCGTAATTATATTTAAATTTAATATGAACAAAAATTTGCCTAATTAGTTTTGTAACAAATCTGTAAACGTATAATTAATATAATATATTATATAATATATAATAATATATATTATAATATATAATAATAATATAATTTACTGACTATATATGGTATATAAAGTATATATTATGTAATATATATACATGAAATATATTAGATACAATATTAAAAGTATATATAAATACTAAATAAATACACATATATATTAAACATATGCTTTTGTTTTACGAACATAATATACATAGGATATATATAGGCAATTATGTTTCATTCCCTTTATATTGTATATTATAAAATTGAAGATTTGTATATTATGTGTATATAAATAATAAATAAATATTGTATATTACATGCACAAAGAGTAAATTATATATACAAATGCGTACAGGTACATAACTGATATAATACACACAAAGTAAATTTATAACTAATATGTATATGCACAAATAATATAAATAATATATATTCATAATTAGAATGATATAATAAATGAATGAATAATCTATATCCATATACACGCGAATTTAAATGATACGTTTTAATTTTCATGTTCATATAAAATTTTATTATGTATAACATTAATATTATTGTGATAGTTAAATCCGGCGCCACCAACGCCCCGTGTATAGTATGGAAAAAGTTTTAAAATTTTGTTATTATCATCACATTTGAATATCTCATATTTCCTCGCAAATATTATCTACATTCTATATAATTGCCAATCAACCTGGAGTGAAAACGTAGCAGATGCATTTTGATCGAAATCATTATGACGTGAACAAAAATTCACTGATAAAATAATTTGAAAATTGATTCAATCATTACAACTTTCGTTTCAATAACCAATAATTAAAAACAAACTTTATAAATTATAGAATGAATTATTGGTGATTGAAATTGTAGTTAATATTGATAGAAATTAGGTAATTTTTGAAGATCTTTCAATCATATTTTACATAATTATAATAACAATTTACTTTAATATGTTTAAATTCAATCAATTTAGATTTCAGATTTAAAAAATCAGTTCATTTTTGAAGATTTTTCAATCATATTAAATTTGATCAAAATTGGAAGGCAAATGGTAAAGTGTTTAAGTTTTACGCATATATGTATAAATTAATAAAAATTAATTGTATCAAAAGCTTTAACCGTATAATTAATTAAGTTAAAGTTAATAAACTTAAAATAAAAGAGTATTTTAAATTTAATAGAAAAATTTTTCAATTAAATTAGATAAATAAATATTCAATCAATTTTGAAAAGGAGATTTATATTCTCGATCACGTCAATCTTTTTTAAATACATATCGGTTTTGTAAACATCAACAGGCATGGAAATTAAATTCCCAACCTTAAATTTAATTTTTTTCTTGTGATTTCAATAGAATTTCACTTAAATTTGATTATAAATTATCACACCAAAAATTAATTAATTTTTAATTTTAATTCAATTTCATTTTGGTTGATATTCAATTAATCGCTAACTATATTTTTTATTGATTTTGATTGAAACAATTTCTTAATCAATAGTTATATATTTTAAGTGAATTGTAAATTCAATCATATTTGATTTAAAAAAATTCACTCCAAGTCTCTATATTGAATGAAAATAATTTAGAGTGAATACATTTTATATCAAATAAATGTAGTATTTATTTTATTTAATATTTAGCTTATTTTTCTTTTAACTTCGGAATACAAATGTTCCAAATGAGGTTGAGGTGTGGAAACTGCGTGGTACTGTGTTTGGAGTTGATTTTTTATATTGCATAGCAACCACCACAGGTTGTAATACTTTCAAAAAGTAATGAGCAACACATTATCTACGAAATACAAAAATATCAAAATACACAGTAAAAAAACTTATGGCTTACTAAAGTTACTACGGAATTATTAATAAACATACTTGTATTTATGAAAGCGTATACTGTATGATATACTATACGTGTATAGTTGTATAGTTGTATACCTATTTTTGAAACATATTTCTTTTAATTATATATTATTTTCATTATTTTCAAAACGGTTTTTCATTTCTATTACAATTTTCAATATTTTCATGCGAATATACAATGATATCAATATTTATATAAAAAAATCTCGTTTTTGTACTATATTTGAATGACAGTTTTTCATTTTGAGATAGGTAATAAAATGTCAATCATTTAATCTTGAAGACTCTTATATAGGTATTAAATATTTGGAGTGCCAAACATTTTTTTTTCCTAAAAACAGATGAAGAACAAGATAACGTTTTAAATGAAAAATATGTACTAGGAAATTTTATTTTCACATTTATTGATTAGTTTTTTTTTCTCCCATTTTCCATTTAGTCTTATTGTAGTTTATTGTAAAATAAAATATATTTAGAGAAAATTTAAATGTAATTAAAGTAATTGAAAAAAATTCTTTACGAACAATTTAACCATTTACTTAAACTCTATATTATATCACACGTGTTGTTTATATATTTTTATTTAGTTTTTTAAGCCAAAATCTTTAAAATATAAATACTGCAAACTAACGAGATGCATTATTTGAAAATATTTAATTAGTAAATATGAAGTCTTCACTTACACAATTTTATTTACTCAAACCATTTGCGATTTTTATCAGTATATCAATTTACGATTTAATAAAAAAAACTTTAATGCGATATGATATTTTGTTGAATAAATTAAAAAAATAATACACGATAATAACATGGAGGTGTAATGAAATAACAAATATAGATGGAAGTATTAATGAATGAGTACAAATAATTTAATTGAACATTTTTTAACCGAATTTAATGGATGTAAAAAATATTATTATAGTAACGCTTCACATCTGCGACACTGTACTAACGACAATTTTTGTATTGTTGACTGGTAACTTTTAATACACCGCATTTATATACTAAAACAAAAAAATGGATTATATATGCGGGTAACGAACGAATAAAATAAAATTAAATAAATTTATCAATAAAATTATGTTGTGACAGTTTTTTGTAAGTTTTTCCACTATATATATAAAGAGGACGGCGCATATATATATTTATAACATGTATTAATAGAGAAAAATTAGATGTTCGATATATCTGCAAGGGACATATATACGATATACGAATAAGAAAATTTAAAGATAAAAATAACTTAAATTACGAAATGTTATCCTGAATGATGTAGCAAAAAAAAAAAAAAAAAGGTATACCAACATTAAAAAACAAATATAATGATGTCAATTTTATATCTTCCAATATCTATGTGTGACACAAATACACAATAGTATCGTAAACAAATCTTAATTTTATTTGGAAATGTTACTTACATAGTAATACTATTGGATTACAAAAAAACCCCTCGAGTTAGTTTAGTAATGTATTATTTATTTTATTTTTATATTGTATTTTTATATTATGTCATCTCATTGCTGCTGCTGCTGCTGCTATATGGCGATAATGTCAATCTTTAATTTATAATCTATTTATAATAAAAATATATAAATAAAATATCTATATTTACGTGTATAGGTTGTTTGAATAGTTTTCGACGTGACCTGATGGATGGTGTTAGAAGGATCCCCTTCATATTGGCGAATTATTCACTTTTTTTTTTAATGGAAAAAAACAATTGATATCATGCCATGTAATTGTTTTTAAACTATCCGGTCGTACGAACCTTGCAAATGATTCACATTAATAAGGTCGTCCAAAAACTGCCATAACACCACAAATCATTCAACAAGTGCATGATATAATGTTATAGATTGATCGCTTAATGAAAGTGTTTGAAAACTCAAAAGAATGATTTGGAAATATTTTACATGAAGAATTGCATATGGAAAAGTTTTTTGTAAGAAAGCGTATTTCTCGTGTGTTTTTTTTTTAATAGTTTTAAGTCAAATAAAATGGATTCCAAATGTCGTTTTATAACTGTTAATGATCCATCACACTATACATATATTAGAACGAAATGATAAAAGTCAAACAATAGCTATTATCTACTTCCAAAACTGAAAAAAAATCTGACTGAAAGGCGTTTTACAGTAAATGACAAAGCTATTGTATTCATGGATGGTTATGTAGACTTGCAAGAATCACGATTTATTGTCGAGAATTTTTCAGACACTCTAAACGAAGGTAAACATTGTAAAATTGTAATAATAAAATACAAAAAAAGAATCCAATATTCAATACCATTTTATTTCATAAATTTAAAAACAATTAACTACCAACAGTTTATTTATTCATTACTATTTTGTAATAAACTGAAGTATAGAAACAATTTCAAATATGTCCAATATAAAAAAAAAAAAAAAATGTCTAGACGAAAATCAATGACAAACATAATGTTTGGATACAAGTATTTATTTTTATACATAAATTCATACATAGATAGCTATATTACATAAAATATGTATGCAAAATATATTTAATATTAAATGTATGGTATATTGAACATTGTATTATTGAATGACGAATAAATCGATATAAATATAAATTTAATTGAAGTGTTCTTTTTACGCACAATAAAATTGTAAGTAAATAATAATAAAAAATATATATATTTATACCAATAATATAGAAATTCATAGGGTAGCGTATAGAGCTGTGACTATTCCAACCAGACAATACCGTATGCAACAATGCGATTATATATTGTATCAGTATACACAAAGGCACTATTATGGTTTTCCATTAACATATATTGTCATGTGTGTCCATGTAAAACATAAATCGGAGAGATTATATCTTTATGAGAATTAATTAATTTTTCCTTATCCGTTTGTGGACACTTATAGTTTTCATATTGTAATGTTTCTCAATAATAAAATATATAATTTACTTTAAATTTTATAATAATATATATGAATAGTATTTAATAAATTAAAATTGTAATATCTTATGGAAACATAATTCAATATGTGGATGTCAACATTTTAGTTTTGTGGACAGACACTATAAAAAAAATCTTAGAAATTTTCATGATTTCTCGATTTCAATAAAATTTAGCCACCTCATATACACATCAAAAGTTAAACAACACATAATTATTAGGTTTTTCTTAGTATTTAATTTGAAAGCAGGTTATCGTATCCTCACGAAAACTATTAAAAACAGAATATTTTAAGAAAATCTATCTAAATTTGAATACGAAGTACCAAATTTGATTTTTTTTTTTTTAAGTTAGAAATATTAGCTATCGAAATAGTGCATGTCATGCATTAAATATAGTAAAATATCAAAATATTAGTTTGCTTGGTCATACGAAAATTATGCGATCACAGTTAAAACGAATACGCAATGAATGTAGAATCACATTTTACATGCAGGTTATATCACAAAAACACACATTTTTCTATTTAATATATAGAAATACAATAGTTTTAATATGAATATATATAAAGCACACTTTTGATAGCTATTGCATTAATAGACTCTTGGGAGGGAAAAATTTTTCGTTTGCATAACATTTTCAATTTTAAATAATTCATATTTTTTTATTGTACCAAAATTAAATATGATATTTTCAAAATCTCTAATGGGATATATGAAATCCTGTTCATAATTACGTCGATATAACAATCAAAATTTCATAAAATTACCATTGAATAATGTTTGCGTTTTATATTTTATTTATATAGTTATTATTTTGTTTTTTTTTTTGCATTGCTGAACGCAGACAACAATGAAATGTATACATTCATAAGTTGATGGAGGCATGAGTGATGGACTGTTGTTTGTTTTTATATAATAAACATAAACTTATATAGCACTCACATGCACATATAACACCAAAAAGTTTATACAAAATAATCGATAAAATGATTATGATTTATTCGCTGCTGTTTGTTATTGAGCTTTTATATATTTGTGTATTTTTGTTTTATTATAATGAATTATTGATTATATTTGGGATATTATTGAATAAGTAATTAAAAATTTTGTTTTATTGATTGGACACAGAGTTTAATCAATTATATTTTGTCAAATAATATTTATATAGAAATAATATTATAATACACTCGCGTGTATATCAATCGAATGTGAATATAATAATAGAACTGTTTGTTTTACCATGATATAACAAAAGGTGATATTTTTTTTCATAATTGCTGACCGGTTAATTGTAAAAAGCTTGTATATAATAGAATAGAAAAACTATTGTATCATTACAAATTAATATACCACACAAAATGATAAAACAATTAATGTATAATATTTTATTTCACAAAAATTAAAAATTACGAATACCAAAATACCATGTGGTTTTGTTATATCCTTATCTTTCCACAATTAATTATATCTGACTATATTCACTATTGAATTATATTCTTAATTGAAAATATTAAAGTAATTTTATTAAAGTAAATAGGTACGTATATACACTGATATTATATATATATATATATATATAGAGTTAAGTTAAAGTAATTGTGTATATAATAATAATAATAATAATAATATAATCTAACAAAAATAATCAAAAAATAAATAACACTATGAACCCAAAGAAGAAGAAAATTGAATTCATAAATAAATAATCTTATTTTTGTTGTGCCTATATATGCGCCTTTGTGTATAATCTTTTTAATGCTATATATATATATTTTATGCCATATAAGAGTAAAATATATATATAAAATATCAAAACCATATATCTTATTAGATGTAGACAAATTAAATTACTTAACTTTTACTTTATTTGAAGACGTATATATATTTATATTTTTATATATTTATATAAATTATACGCATTTATACACATTTTATACAAATACATACATTTTACTTTTGTCAACCTATTTCCTTGAAAAAGCTGCAAAAAAAAAAATTAATATTACAAAGTTTATTTACACGTTTGCATATATTACATAATTACGTATATATTGTACATTTACAAACTCCGTATAAATACATTTATCTATATAACTCTATATGCATCTATATTAGATGGTCTAAAAAGTTTTTGCCGAATTTTGTTTGCCGCCAGACGAATATTTGTATAGTAATTGGTACTGCGGGTAAGTTTGATTTTCATCATTTTGGATTTAATGGGCATATTTTTGTAGCTAGAAAATTAACCTTAATAATAATTATAACGATATTTTTTCTTCGGAACAGATAAATATTATTATATTTTTCATCGATTTGATCGTACTTGGACATAACGCATATAAAAAAACATAACGTTGATAATTAAATAACTATATTAAAATTAAAAATAATGACATGCATTCTGTCGAAATTTGTTATTCTTTATCAAAAAATTCGACAAAGGTGTATTACGATACAATATGATCAAGTCTATATCAAAATAAATGAACAAATTACAGTTTTCCATATCAATATCAACAAAAATACACAAAATTTTCCAATTAAAAATTGGGATTACATTTGTGTGGCCATTATTTGTTTGGCAAGAAAATAAGCGAACGTTGCCATGTAAAGAAATGAAATCATTCTGTCAAATAAATCAAATATGAAAGAGGTAATAAAATTAATTCAAATCTTTTATCAGCTTATAGAACCATAATATAAAATAAGAGTATAATTAAAATAATAGCTAAGAATAAACTTAAAAACTTATTTCTCATCTGTTTTTGAAAAGATTAACGATGTAAACTTGACATCAATATGGAATTGTGCAAATTATTTGTTCATTCAAGTTTTACCCTAACAAACCACAGAAATTCAGCAGTGTCGGAATTATGGTTTTATCTGAAAAAATGATAGCATAAGAAGTTATCAATTAAAATGGTACATATTTGGTTTAATAATGTGCGGTACATAGAAATAATAGAAAATGCATATAATTTGTTTGGGTTAAAATCGGCGTAAACTATTTAAACCATCCAATTTGTACAAGAAATATATAAATATAAAATTTATATTATACAAGCAATTACAATTATATATATTTGTACTAGTATATCGTATTTAGTATACATTCAAGTGTAGTCTGAAAGAGGGTATAATAAAAAGAACATGATATATATATATGCATATAAAAGATTAGTTGTTGCAAATTAAATATTAAGTCAGCGGAATTTTAAATGAGTTTATATATCATGACTGAAAAAAAATGATAAAAAGAAAGAATATTTATATATAGAAAAATAAAAAAAAGGACAAATATGTATATTTAAGAATTTTAAATTAATAATATTATATAAAAAATTTTGTTCTGAGAAATATTCACTCGCACAGTACTTTTCTCAATTGCTATGTGTGTATTCGAAAATGTATGCAAAGAAATAGAAAAATATGTGAAAATATAAAAATATATATATATAAATAACATCGTTTTTCTCAATGTAATATAAAATATTCAACACTTAAGAAATATAAGAAAAAATAAAATTTTATAGTAACGTGATCATAATTTTCTAGTTAATTTTATGCATTTTTACTAAATATATATAATGTATTTAAAATCGTCTTAAAAATTAATTGAATTATAATACTCATGAAAATTTATTGACAAACATTTTTCTTTTGCTAGCATTTTTTTTATATGCATATAATTAGAGTTACGGTATAAATACACAATATATTAATATATTATAAGGAAATAATACCATATAAATTATAACATAAAAAATAGTTATATATATATATATATTACGACGTGGTGTTATAATATGAAGTATATATATATATGAATGTATTCATTTCCGTGTACATCAAGTTATTTAATTAATTTTCAGTAATCTTTTTAAATGTTCTTTATAAAATAATCATTTATTTTATAGGAAAATGTCAGAATCAGTGGATACACCATATAATAATTTGTATATAATATAAACATTTATGTCATTATTTTAATTTATTTATATATTTTATATACATTTTAAATATAATGAGTATATAAATATACACGTGCGTCGTGTACGCTTATTTATTTGGAAATAATTGCTATATTTTTATTTATTCATATATAATATTATATACATAATTATCTTTTACAATTAAATAGGTGAACGCTCAGTTCATATAAAATTATACAGATGATGTATGAATGAACAAAAAAAAGTAACTGATAAAATCATTACCGGCAGTTAACAACCTGGGTCTGACGAAACCATATAATCCGCTATTGGTTGCGTTAGACATGGTGATAGATAGAATCAAGAAATAATAGACAATAGACAATCTAAAATAACTCTTACATTTTCTATACAGATATACAAACACCATAGTATGGTTTTAAGCATGGCACGAGGAAGTCTTAATAATTGGTGGCAATTGTTACGGGATATAGTGTAGATTCAACTATCATCTGAAACAGATTGAATTTCCATCGAAAGTTACATGTAAAATATGCATGGATTACGAAAATACTTCAGTATATGTCGCATGAAAATGCTCAACTATGACAAGCAAAAGGATCACAAAATTTAATATATACTCAAAGAGAAACGCATTGTTGTAGAAGGAAGGTTTAATTTTCATCACGACAACCATCCAGTATAGTTCGGGTTGTACAGAGCGACGAAAAATGATACAAAGAGTGATCTGTCTGATTCGATATCTCCACACCATTTAAATCGAATATAATAAATATTTTTTTTCTAATTTAGGGTTCTTTTTTCGTTATATAACATAGTCTTATATTTAAATTTGAAACTTAGATAAATATAAAAAATGTATGTTCACCAACTTTGCGCAGAATTAAATTCTTGATCCAGTTGTATACATTTTTTTACAATTTGATTCAATTTCGAGTTATTATTTTTTTCAAAAATTTTATTTTAAAACAAAATTTTTTTAAATCTATTTTTTTTTTGTCATGGAAAATAAAACTAATAATTTATGTTTCGCCACATAATTATGTAAAATTTCGTATTCCACTGGCACAAACAATTTCATGAGTGTTTGAAAACGTTGTGCCATAGAAATTAACATGTCTTCCATCATTGACAAGCTGTATATAATTATGGAATCATTGCATTACACAATTCCGCACAGTTTTTACGATTATTTCTATAGTATAGAATATTATTTTTTCCTGAATAATGTTTAGTAAATCAAAATGTATAGAAACATTGACATATTATTTTGGAAAGTTTAATTCTTCCAAATTCTCTATATATTGAATGTAATACACTCATTGAGATCTATCTGTATATTATCGATTGGTACGCCCTACTTGTGATTGTATAAATTTATATATTTTAATTAGAATTTGACAAATGTAAATATAACTAATGAACTAATTAATTTATGTGTATATACATATTTATTAAAATCAATATAAATATCTATAGGATATAAAATAATTACTTGTATTATATTGTCTACATTGTTTTCAATTATGTAGCATATGTAACTTTTGAATGAAATTCTTTGTTTTTATATTTACTACGATCTAAAGTAGTAGCAATGATTTATAATGTACAATAAATCTATAGAGCATGGAATTAATTAGCGTAGTTAAATTAAAATTTTTTTATTATCTATACGATTTAACGAGATAAAGGTAAAAAAAATAAAGAAAACTATTTACAAAGAATATACGTGCAGAGATACTCGTATAAAATATCTAAATTATAAGATATTGAATTTTTTTTATCATAACCACAACAAATTTCATATCATAATATAGTAAAAGATAAACTATAACAACTTGTTGATAAAATCCCATTTGTTACTATTATATATTATATTTTATATACACATAACAAATTATTGAAGACATTTTATGTGAAAAAGTTTAACCATACTTATTTATAAACTTTTAATAACAGAAAATTTTAACTATATTTTTTTTAATTTCAAGATGACAAAACAAATTATAATTAATTTTAATAGATTTTTATCTTCTTCTTGCAGAAACTTTTATATATGTTAAAAAGTCTTATATATATGTGTACTTTCTGAAATTAATATTTTTTCCTATATACACAAATACTATGAAAGAAAATATTTACAAAATATAAAAATAAATTTTTCAAAACTATATAGTGTTTTTTTCTTTTTGAGTATATATAAAATAAGATAAGATTTAAAATATACTTACAAAATATATTTACAAATTAATTTAATTAATGCGATTTTTAAAAAACATACCTGTAAAAGAAAAAATAAAAGAAAAAGTTAATATTATTAAAATATATTTAATTAAAAATAATTATAATTGATCGGGCAAATTAACTAAGGTGATATTATATCAAATTAAAATATATTATAAATTGTAAAGTAATGTTTGTATCTTTAGACGAGTGTAACTGTTTGCTTTTTCGATAAGCTAAAGTATAAATTGAAAATATTTATTATAAAAATAAATACAAGAATGCATTGAGGCATTGAGAAGTTGAGGTCTTTGAACATTTATAAGTATGAGATGAATGATTAATATATGACGTTTAAACAGAAATATTATTATTGTACAATTTCTATAGAAGTCTAAGATTTGTATAAATATAACATTTACACATTTGTGTATCAATATTTTTACAACATTGTGCACATGAGGCATAAAAATTAAAAGTACATTCATACTTATTACATAGTTATTGCTAAAGAGTAAATTTAAATATTAACAATTTGATATTCCATTTTTTATAATGCAATTTGTTAAGTTGTTGCAGAAAATGGTATAAGTTTCGCACATTTGACGTACATTAATTTACAAATTTATATAGAAACTGTATAGTGATTTTGTCTTATTCTATAGTATATAGTAACTTTATAACAATTATTATACTGCCGTTGAATTTATTTGTTACAAAGACGACGGTAACCCTGATGATGGTACGTGAATGAACATATGGTATCAAACTGGAATTTTGTAAAATCGATTATGGAGCTGCATATGCCATTGAATGAGATGAAGAGAGTGAGGATATGGTAAAATTATCATAAAACTATCATTGAGGATGGGACGGTCCTGAAAGGGGATCGAAGTCTTTCTGGATGGATCTTTCTGATGGAGAACTGGTATTTTATCCGATAAAATTAACCTGTGTTGCAGTGTATAAGCATTGGTAAATACGATACTGTGTATGTCATATGTTAATAGGATGGCTTGAGTTATTTTTCAAATTCACAAATCAAATCAAAAACGCCATATGAACACAAAAAATATTGTAATTTTATATTCTACGCATGCAGATCTGCATATTATTTATGTTTAACTTTTTGCATATTCAAATTCTTTCCACATAAATATATAATCTTAGATAATGGAAAATAAATTCTTTTTATCATCATTTAATGCCTTCAACAATTGATCTGATTACATATCTTTGCGTTTCGCGTATCAAAAAGTGTTAACAATTCCATAAATGTAAAAAAAAAATGACACTAAATTTTTTTCAAATACAATTTTATTTATAGTAAAAGCTTCCATGCATAACAATGAAATTTAAAATTTTATATTGATTTTTTCGGTTACAAATCTTTTGGTTTTGTCGTTGTTTATATATATTTTCTTAGTTAAAGTACTCGTACATATAAAAGATAGATACTTTATTGTCTTAAATTTAAATGTAAACAACGTATACGTGGTCCATATACAAATATTCAATTGTATTATTTAAAAAAAAAATAAATATAAATATATAGGGTTTGCGCGTGGGGATGACTAAAGAGTAAGGTTGATGCCAAACAAAAACTTGAGCAACTTAAACAAAACATTCGTGACGATATTAATGAAATGCTGGTTGAAATTTGTGAAAAAGCAATGAAAAATACTATAAGAAGATATACCATTTGACAGGCTAAAAGAGGCGGACATTTGATTGACATTGTAATTGTCAACATCCAATAAAACATTCATTAGCATTAAACCATTTTGTATTTATTTTCCATAAAGTTATACAAAGATAAAGTAGTAAACCTTCCCGGTGAACATCCTGTAGAAAGAAATTTAATGTAATGTACCCAATGTGCTGAACTGAACTGTATATATACACGAGAACAAAAATGAATGATTAACGACTGTAAATTTTATTTTCTAATATTCTCCTGTTTTTTTGTTACAAATAAAATTGATTATTATTTTTTGTACGGCTAACTTATAAATAACAATACACGTCTGCATGCGTGTTGAATTAATTGAATATATTATTATAGGATGAAAAAAAAAAAAAAAATAATTTTTTGACTTTCAAATTAATGGTTTTTTATTTTAGGTTTAAATATGTAAATGGGAAATAAAATTAATAGCTTTAAGTAGATTATTTTTCTTTTATTTGTTATCAGTGTGTATGTGTAAATTATATGCGAACGTGTGAATAACGATAACGATTTTATAAAAAGAGATTTCACTATTTCAATAAAAAATTAGTATACTCATTCCCATACGTTACCATTCACAATGTAATAATTGCGCATTATTTTCCCAATAAACATTGGTATATAAATATATTAGTACAATATAAAAGGATTAATCTCTGCAATGTAGCTATTATTACATTATGATGGAATATTTTATTTGAACGTATATTGCAAAGGCGGTAAAATAAATGTGGGAAGCACTTGGATGTGATACCACCCTCACTTTATACATAAGATATTGCTACATTAGATTACAACTTGCACAGATCGAAGGCATATGGACTCTGTATGAACATCTTCCACAATTATGAAAACGACTAAAAATAGCTCGATTCTTGGATCGCATCAAATAAGGAGAAATTTTATTTTGATGGTATTCATAAATTGCCAAAAAATTGGGAAAAGGTTGTAGCAATGGTAATAAAATAATATTTCCAACACATAATAAGTGTGTTTTTCTTTTAAATAAAAACGATCCTTTCATACTATTAAACCTATTATACATATATAACTAATAGAATTATACGTAATATAAACTTTTGTATTATATGCATTTGTTATATTATATTATAATATGTGAATACATAAATTTCTTAACAATTATATATAATCTATTTTATAAACAAGAGATTATAAAAGTTTCAAAAAGATTTTTTTCGTGTAATCCTTTATATTAATAATACATTTTATATATATATCATTTTAAAAAGTTATAAAAAGATTTATTTGCCAGTTTGCCACGATAAAACTTTAAATTTATATAACATATATATTGAAATTAATATATAAATATTTATTTACAAATTGTAACATATCGCAGAGTAATATATATATGTATACTTAAAAGATTTAAACCGCACAAGATTTAATTTATATAAATATTATTCAACTAAAATATTTCAATGGTTTTATTAATACACGAGGTATTATAATTTAGAGTTGCATTTATAATTATATTAACATTTCTACTTTTTGTTTCTATATTAATTAAATACGCAAAATATATGACATACATTAGTGATTTTTATTTTAATGTTGACGGAAAATGCTATTGCGAACCGGTACAACATTGCGTTACAAACCACGAGTTTTTAGAACCCAATAAAACTGTTACTACGAATATATATACAGCAACATCAATTTAACCATTTAAACGAAGAATTGTTGCGATAAATACCATCAATAGCTATAGTAACAAGCGTAAAGTCATCCTCTTGAACGACAACTTGAACGACCACACGTTGCAAGAGCTGTAAAGAATAGACTTTTGCAGTTAGAATGGAAAGTTCTATCGTACCCAAAACTTGAAAACTTGTAAAAATGGTATATCATCACATTGCCAGAGAGATGGGAGTACGTTGCAGAAAATGAAGACTGAATTTGCATTAATTAAAATATAACTTATAAGAATTTTCACAATAAATATCCCGCCCAAAACGGGAGGAAAATGAAGATTTAAATTCATATATATTCCGAATAGCAAAAAAATTAAATTAAATTAAATTATTGTTTATAAATTTTCCGAAAAATAATAACAATATTATTTTACCGCAGGCAAGCAGTTATTTAATTTTATTTAAATTATCCTTTCATATTTACATATTTTTTATGTTAAAAATCATTGATTTTAAAAGTATGTTATAAGCAAAATATATAGTCAGTCACATCTCAAACGAATATATTAATATAATATTAAAATGATAATATAAAATTGTTATATCTCTATACAGAAATACCGACTGATTTATACACGAATTTTCTATTTTATTTGGTAGGGTTAGGTTGGGTGTTATGACATGAAATCGACATTGTAAATCAGCTTAAAGAAAAACATTTTATTTTTTTAAGTGAAATTGTTTCTTGTAGATGTACCCTTTGGCTACAAATTTAACATGGTCAACATTTTCATTCGATCAACAAATTTACTATACAAGCCGTGGCGTAAAGGTCTGCAATATGTTTGTTATAACAGCCATAAACTCGTAGCTAGTTATAATAAATGTTATTTTAGATTATTTAAAAATAAAATCGAACAAACACAACATTTCCACCAGTGGAATTGAAGATTTGTCATAATAAATTTAGATCATAAAAATCACAGCTACAGTTTTACTAAATTATAAAACATATGAACGCAAAAAGTAATTTGAAAAAACTAAAAACTATTTTTTAAATAAAAAGTGACTTAAATAAATAATATTTTGACATTTGTTGGCGATGTCCTTAGTACGAAATAATTAAATTTATAACAACACCCAACCTTAATAGAATTTCAAAATTAAAATACAGAAAGAAAATTGTAATATATATTCGCGTACATATCAATTCAATATAAATATAGAAAATTAGAATATATTATAAAAAAACATTTATTTATACAAAACATGAAGTTTTTAAAATTCATAACCATTATTTTCTCAAGCTATTCATTCATCTTATTTACATATAATTATTCTTTATATATTTCTTCATTTATTCATATACGAAAATAAAATACGTTGCGCGTTTTATTTTAATATTGTGCGTATATTTACAAATCATTTCTTTATTTCTGACTTCGAAAAAAATGGAATCGAATGAAAAACTTTTGTTTTGGAAACTGTCGAGCCGAATAAATTGTTGACAAATCTATTATTAAATAAATTATGATATGTACGAGTTTGGGTAACAATATTTCAGAAAAATGTGGGAAATATTACATGAGTACATGAACTATATGCGTGATACTAAATTATAATATTATTTATTTATTTAGCAAATGAATATTATAACAAAACCATAACACGGCATAAAAATGTAAAATATGACATTTTTAAATTTCTCGTATGTGTTTATACTCAAAATTGTGTTAATATTTTATTGGAAAAAGTGTATAATTTAGAAGGAGGACATTTACTGATACTCTAATAATACATATATAGTAATGCTTGTTGACAATAAAGATATTATATATAATATACGACGCATACATACACATTTTATTTCAAATTTTAACATAAATCCTTTCCAAAATAAATATATATAAATAAAAAAAAAAACCAAGTAAACGAATATACATTCCATTTATATTATTTCCATATACACAAAAAGGTTATGTTCATTTTGATTATACAAACAAATATATAGAGGAAACAATTGTCCTTTATTTTATTTTATGTATATATAATGTATTATAATCATATATTCACCAACTGTCCGAAAACTAACCGGAATTGGATTGAGAAAAAAGCAAACAATTTTAACTCATTTTTACAAAAATAATTTTATTTATTCGAAACTGAAATGTGCAACAATTTGAACGTTCAACAAGTGCATCAAATGGATTTTTTATGACACATGATTGGAATATTGTCAATTATGGCGTTCGTAAATTATTCAATGTTTTCAATTGATGTAAACCAAACGAATTAAAACAAAATATAAGGTTTGTTGTTTGTTCTTCATGCAATTTTTCAAGCGACCCACAAAAACCATAAGTGACTTTTCATTTTAACGTACACTTATGGTATTGTCATGATACTTTAACAGTTTATAACGATCGGTCACAATACAATAACCAATCAGTAGTCGAATACCAGATCCATATCAACATCAAAAAGTAATTTCGGTTATTTTTCGACCAGAGGCTGCATTTTATATAAATAAATACGAAATAAACAAAAAAAAAAAGTTAAATTATACAATTTGATATTTATATACGCAATTATTTAAATTCCTCAAATTAGCATATATAGGATTTGTAATATATGAAAACGCACATAATATAAGTGACACTTTTTTTTTTCAAATTCTTAAATTTTATCATTTGGGCTTAACATAAAAAAAATTTTAATGTTTATTTACATAAAATTTGATAATAAAATTTTTAATGTTGTATATATGCGTGCGCGTATTGTCAAAGAGCGTGGTATATGTACCGATACGCATATATAGATCTGACGGCACTCTGTTTAAGGGAGGTATAACAAACTGTAAGTGAATGATTAAGAAAAACCCCTTTTCCAGAGAATCACCATCACGTTGATAGCAAATCAATATATCGACTTGAGTTGAAGTTGAAAAATTAACTTTTCTCTTTTATACAGTACAATAAATAACTATTTGTTGATTATTGCAAATGCGATTTAATTTTATTTTGACTTTCATTCTTGAAAATTTTTTTAATTTTGTCATTTTTCTAAATTAATTTCAATGTCTTTTGTGCTCTGTGCTGACAACGTCATAACAATGTTTTTTTTTTTATTTCAAAATTGTAAACCAAGGTTTAAAGACCAATTTTTTATATATATTCTGTTATGTCGTAAATATAATTTATGTATAATTAAACAGAAAATTGTATGACTTTAAAAAAAAAAAAAAAAAACACTGTGATATTTTCGTTCTTTTACTGACGTTGATGTCCTGTCCTTGCTTGTCAAGAATAAAAAATGTATTTTAAACTACGTATATGTTAATTATTTTTATTGTTATTGTATTAAATTTACAAGTAATATTAAAATAAATCTTTTTTTGTAAAAACAATATTTTTGAAACTTAATTGTCAAACACACACACACACGTAAACACACACATCCTTTTCTTTCACTCATTTTGACTTCTAAAGGTGCTCCTGGATTTGTTTGCGTGTGGGTTTGTGTATATAATTATATATATAATTATTTGACGGTAACTACATATCAAATAAATTCTATTATACACTAATTGAACAAATTTCAAGCAACTTATAGCAACATTTTTTCCAAAAACCAATAGAAAATATTAAAATTTCAAACTATAACAATTTCAAATGATTTTTATAATTTTTTTTAAAGATAACATAAAGATTCGCATGAAATTTTCTGTAAATAAAAATGTAACTATATGTACTTGGGCACTGCGTGAATGATTTATTAAATATTATATATATACCGAAAATTTAATTATTTATACTTTATTAAATTACATCTATTCAAATGGTTTAAATGGTTTAAATGGTTTTTAACAATCGTATCGATAATTTAATTTATTATTATATTAACAACAAAATAATAATGAAAAATAAACAATAGATAGATAGATAGATTAATAGATAGATAGTTAGATAGATAGATAGATAGATAGATAGATAGATAGATAGATAGATAGATAGATAGATAGATAGATAGATAGATAGATAGATAGATAGATAGATAGATAGATAGATAGATAGATAGATAGATAGATAGATAGATAGATAGATAGATAGATAGCAAACCTATACAGTAAAAAATGTTGACATCTTGGATACAAATTATTTTATTCAGCGAATCAATAAGTATAAATTAACATATGCATATTTTACTGATGTGTCTAAAAATTCATTATACTTCTTTGGAAAGAGTAAATATGTTTACGAAATACTAAACTGTTGAAATAATTGTTGCTTTAGTAGCATATAGTATTTATATATTTTACTCATTGTTCAATATTCATATATTGCATAAGTTTTTATACATTTAAATGTTGTTGTCCCAAAATGGTGCCACAGACAGTGATATGAATATAATTATACTGCGGCACCTAATCCATATTATTATTACATAACCAATTATGGTATTCATTAACTTTTAAAAAATATTATTAATAGAAATCAAAAACGCACAAATATCTTAATCTTAATAAACACTCCGAGTTTATATGAAAAAAAAAATTCCATTTACAAATAATTTTTCAATTATATATTTATTGATTAATGTCTTTTAGGGATTTCAATTTTTTCATAATATATGATGAATATTTTATATTTATATGTATTTCTATTTCTATATAATTTTATGTTCCTATTACTTATTTTTATAATATATATTATAATCGCAAACACATATACTCATACGAATTGAATTTCATTGAAATTTGTATAATAAACACTGTCTATCATTCATCATTATAATCTGAAGAAGTAAAACGTATATATAAATTTACGTGTTTGTTATATATAATATTTATATTACAAAGGAAATGCTATCTATATATGTAAATATATAGTCAAATATATATAACAGAATATGGATTAAATTACATATCTTTATATTTATTCTTATATAATTATGCACAGATTTGAGATTTGATAATAGATAACATTGTATACATATTCTTATATAAATTTAAAACAATATGAAGAATGGAACTTAATACTTTTTGATATTATAATATTATTTTTCCGTATTTACTATATTTCAAAACTTAATTGACACACATTATACCACTACTACTTGTTTACAAAATGATTTTAATTATTTACAATTTTGGTTTTCAAAACATAATTTAATTAATTAATTATATATATTTTTATTTGTTAATGTTACGTATCTCATTAAAAAAATTAAAAACTATTTTATAACAAATATAAAGTATGCAAAATATTGCCTTACATGAGTTATAATAATTGAAGAGCGATCAATTTCATTTTGCATATGTTTTAAAGATATAATAGCTAATTATATAATAGTGAATAGTTTTATGTGTGAATGGTACATATAATTAGAATTATATATAGAAAAATAATGTTATAATGATATGTATCATATTGCAATGTCAGTAATTAAACAATACAATCATTTTGAAATCCATTCATGTTTTATTATACTGTATACAAACGTGCATATATACCTACGTATACTCGTATATAAATACATAATCTATTTACACATAAATATATTATATAACATTTGTCGAATACATAGTAATAATAATATAATAAATGATTTGAATCATTAAATTTAATCAATATTATATGCACATACTTCACATTTATGTATGGCATATACAACAATAGTTATTTAAATATATCACCATATTTTCTTATCTATGTGTCAGTTTTCCAGTTAAATAACATTTTATTTGACTATAAATTTAAATTTTACAATCAAAGAATAAGAAGAATAATAAAAGAAAAAGAATCTTATCAATATCTCGGATATATATATATATAAACGTCATTGTCACAACAAGCCATATAGATTGCACAACACTTCATATACATACGTACGAGGAGGAGGAATCTATAAGAGAACAAAACAACAGTCGTCGTATCAGTGCATATAGAACATGGTAAAAGCGAACAAAAGAATAAGGCAAAAATAATTCCATCAACTGCATGGTAATGGTAATGGTAATGGTTAATAAAAGAAATTAAGAAATATACAAATATAGGAATGAAAAAATACCTTTTTCATTACTACATAATGCTACATCCAATATATACGTTAGCAATTACCATACATGACCAAATTAACCGATCTTCGATGAATTGCCTCCAAATTGATCGCCATCTCCAGATTAGAATAGAAGGAAAGCAATTTGCAAGATATTCAGAAGTAATCGATGCAACAATTTGTAGAAGCTCAAGAAATCCTAATAATAAAAGAAGATTAAGTTGCAAAATAAATTGAAAACCATTTTTTTGTTTATTTATTTTCCTTCAATATAAATCCGCCCTCGTCTATACCATTATAATAAACTCTATCCTTTTTTTTTATGTGTTCGCATCACATCAGTTTTGCAAACAAAATAAAATTGAAAATATAGCATATAAAATATATATACTATTGAAAAATTTTAACATATAAAAAGAGGATATTATTGTCCAAACAATATAATTTTGAATTTTTTTTTATTCCTATCTGCAATATAATAGCAAAATTTAATAGTATTATAAAATTGGTGTATATACAATGAGGACATTTATAATGTTTTTTATGGGTATATTTAATTTATTGGAAAATGTGAATAAAAATCTTTTAAAATATATATAATACCATAAATATAGAGATAGTGAACGGCACGGAAACATCTATATCGCTTTCAGGTAAATTGTTATAATAATATATACCATGCGAAGCAATTTACCAACTTAATTGTAAGTATTGACATCTATCATAAATTCTCCATCAATTGCAGTAATATGATTTGTCTAATACATTCGGATAAGTTGTATAATTATTAATTATCGATAAACCGATGGGCGATGAATGATGTAATGCGATAAGAAAGATACATTTATGGGAATATAAAAATTATAATTTTTTAAATATTATCACTTTTTAACATTTTTTAATATATGTTTTTTATTTTTAAATGAGTCATTTAGTAAATTTTTGCCAAACATTCGCCATAATAATTTTTACAAATGTGGAATTAAAATTTTCATTTTAATTCTAGTATTTTTATTTTTTATCAGATATTCCGCGTTATATATTAAAAATAAAATATGTTATGTTAAAATAAAATATGTTAAAATATATAAATATATCCAACATGTTTAGATTTTATTAGAAATATGACACTCACATTTAAATTTGACAAATAACATCAAAAACCACTTAGTTAATCCCATACTTTGAATTCATATACAAATAACCATGTAAAGTAATCGTATATAAATGTGGATGTACTGTGTTTATGCATATGAAATAGCAATTTGCAATATACAATAGATATAGATGAAAATTTATTGTCAATCACCCATTAAGCGTTACGATTTTATTTTTTCTATTTCAAATTCCTAAACGGTAAAAAGTTATGAGAAAGATCCGAAAGTGTGGAAAACGATTGCCACATAAATGAAAATGTATAATTGGAAAATAGAATAAGAACCAGTGAAATTTTTCTTCAAACGCATGAAAGGAAGTCTTTTTTCAATCGAATTGTAACTATAGTGATGAAAGGTGAATTTATTTTGAAGTTATATGGTAAATTATGAACTATTAAAACTATTGTGAAACTGTTAATACTGATCGATATCGACAACAAATGATTAATTTAAACCATGTTTTGATTGAAAGAAGAACAGAATGGGCCACAAGACACGGTAAGGTTAGTCTGCTCTATGTAACAACGCACCGTCACAGAAAGCAAAGCCGCCGTTACGGATACATTCACATAGTTTGCCTGGGATTTCTTAGCCAACCCTCCATAATCATAAGAATTGATTCCATTTGTTTCAATCAATCGGACACGTACTTAAAGAGCTGCACTACAAAATATCTGAAGTAGTGGAAAATTGGTGCTCTGAATGGATTTCATCAAAAGAGGAACAGTTTTTTTGGCGTGGCATCAACAAATTGCCAAAGTGTAGGTATAACGATGGCAATTATTTTGAATGAAATATTTTCAATCATTCTTTTTAATTTAAACGTTTTATTTTTATTTAAAGCTTGCAATTTCATATGCATACACCTGGTACATACAATGTTTTACATTTACATTAAGCATACCATACATATATATTGTATACTATATATTCTCTATATGAACATATAAGTACAACACATAATATTTACAATCGTTCAAGTGGAATAACGCTTTCTAAAAGATATATGCACATATAAGATCTTATCGTAACTTCCTTGTTGTTTTTTGATTATTATTATTATTATTATTATTATTGTGTAATAATTTTATAAATGTTTGGTATAACATATAATGTACTTTACATATACATATATTTATATATATATTTATAACATTTACATATATAGGAAGAAAAGAATGCGTATATAAATAAATGTTTCCGCATTTATATTATAATATATTTAGGATATATACACTTATACATACGTATATATTTAATACTTACGCGAAAGCCAACAAAATAATATTATTTATTAAATTAAACATTTATTAAACCATATATTGTATATAAAATAAATAAAAGCAAATAGATTATATGTAATATATTGTACTACAAATATGTATATATATTCACTCAATAGATAGATATATATATATATATATATATATTAGATAACACATCTGATATAATCACTGTGTACGTATATACCGATATACTTAAATATATATATATATATAGTCACATTCACAAATATGGATAAAATGTGATGTGTGATGAAGCTGAAAACAGAATTTTCTTAAAATGGGAAAATTATATAAGCATGTAGTATTATATATGTATATATATATTATATATGATATGTATGTAATATTATATATATATATAAGTATATTTTATAAGAAAAGAGAGGGTTGGGCACTTAAGATGACAAATGGTTTTAGTTTTGACAAAGGACGCACATCATTAGATTTATTACGCACCCTCAAGTGTATTATTATTGTTATACAAACATTTCCTTATGTTGAATTACGAGTCTCATTGTGGCTTAATAGCGACATATTTATTATATTGACAATGAATAATGTATTATATATATATATATACAAAATATATGCGTGCACCGCAAATAACCGAAAATTTTTGAAAATAAAATGTATATATATATTTCATATTGTTATATATAATATAAATTGTTAAAAATATGAACAAAAATTGGCATTATTGGTATTTATTGTATGTACATTTGCATTTTGTGTTTTTCCACATTTCCATATAAATATATATACAAAAAAAAACGGAAAAAACGAAAAAACGGTTCCATTTCCTTATAGTTGAAATACAATAAATTTCAATAAAATTATTATAAACTTCTATAAATTTTTGTCATATTAATATCCCAAAAGATTGATTTTAAAATAAAATAAAATATTTCTTTGTATACAATATTTGGAAAAAAGCGACAATTCATAATCTATACACTTTTCCATAAATTAGTTTTATATTGATAATTTTATTGAATGTTATGGTTTTAGTTATAATTATTATAATATAAGTTATGGGGTAGCAGGACAGTAGAACATTTGAACTTATACCATTTTTATAGTATATATAATTATATGAATAATAAAATAAACAATAAAGCACACCTGCTTCATTTAACACACTTCGCCATATAAGATAAAAATACAATTAAAAATCACCTTAATTTTAAAGAGTAATTTTTATAATCGGCTAAAAAAAATCGACAATACTCTATTAGGTTGTTTCGGAATTTTCAACGTATAAACATATATTTACAAAATATCAAAGGATTTCTTTTGGAAGGCGAAGGTGACATTGCTGACACTTATTTATAAACGATATATATATCTATCTAAATACATATTTCCAATATACAGAATTACTAATTCAGTTACCATTTTTCCGATTTATATGCAATTTTAAAGTTATAAACATTTTAAGTGAATAACTATTTATCCGATGTTCTTAACATTTTCAAATACAGTATTTATAAAGATAAACTATAACAATTTTGTTTGTGAGTACGTGTCACTATTCCATCTGCCAGAAGGAAACATATGTCCCAAATAATCTCAATGGAATAACTGTATAGATTCTTTTAATTGCATATGATAGTTGATGATTTTTGAACGGTAAGTGTTTTTTATAATTAATTTTTATAATCTAATCAATGACAAAATTTGAAAAATTCGATTATACGAATACACAGCAGTTTTATAAATTATTTAATTTTATCAAATCTATTTGTTTTCTTTTATTTGTTGCTTGTCTCATCGCACGAAACAAAACAAATTATAAATATTATTTATGTAAATGTAACTAAATTTACAAATTATAGTATTAACCATTTCGGTCTTCAATTAATTCTATATATACTTGTGTCAGACTAATTTCTACATTATAATGGAATAATTCTGATCAAAATACAACAGGAATTATATTAAAAATTTTCCACAGAATTGTTACAATTTTATGCACAGCCAATGTCAATGGATACCAATACCGAAAATGTTAAATTATGTATTGTGCGTATACGTATATACCATTAATTATAAACAAATGACAGTAAAAAACCCAATATATCATAAAAATAATTATATGTGAGGAGAGAAAATTGTATATTTTTAGAGCGGAACGGGATTACTAATGGATTTTTTCAAATGTTGTTATAGATACTGGAAATGTATAATCTAATTCCAATTCCAACATTTCATAAATGAATTTTTTTAAAATTGATTGTGGCATACAAACGTTATGGCCGATTTTCCGATTCGATTTCACTGAAATTTTGTATAAAATAAAAATAATGTAACAATTTTTATACAGTATGTAATTTTCACTGAAATTTATTGGAAAAGTGACCATACTTGTATATTTTGTATTGGTAAAGAGATTTTAAAATTCAGTAGCCGGAAGGGATGGAGTCTGAAGAATACACCGCTAGCGGGAGAACTTCCCAGTTCAAGTTGAAGATCTCTTCCCTGGTCGCTTTTGCTGTGAGTGGAGTTGCGTTGTCATGAAACAACTTGTTAGATCACATTTCGCGACACGTAAATGGTATTTTTTCCTTAATTGAATCACTCTGTATTTGTACATTTGAGTACAATTATGATATATCGTTCAGGTGTGACTGTTTTTCAGGACCGAAAAAAAATAATAAATTATTATATTAAATATTAAACTGTAAACAATTATAAAAGAATATATATAATAATATTATATGACATATATGTAAAGGATTTTACATCTTCACACAATCAATTTTGTGTTATCAAAAAGTTTTTTCCATTTTTCAATATATAATATTGAGCTTTTTAAAGTTATGTGTGTTTTTTTTTATATATGCTTCAATATATAATATACATATCAATTCACACATTATCAAAGAACGATTTATGTTTTTTGCCTATATATATTTCTAATAATTTGATTTTTATATATATAATAGATATAAAATGTGAATTACAAAATTTATTGAAAATATAACGAATGGAAAAGTCTTGGAAAAGAAAAATATTTAAATGGTGTAAAAATAAAACTTATGGAAAACTTTTATAAATATGCATAAAATGAAAAGTATTTTTTTTTTAAAATTGAATCATATAAAAATGCTGCAGTTATATGCATCAGCGCACACAAAACAAAGAAATGTTGGGGTTATAATGCAACTAAAGTACATTTATATATGACCATTTAAATATGCATATTTCGGAAAATAAATGCCAGCAAATAACAACGAGTTATTATTGTATTCAAGTACTATAATTGTACAGACGTTTTTTGCAATTCTGTTGTGAAACTCAATATATCACATCAAAATAACAAAAACCAAAATACCAAAAGAATAATAGCTACAGCTATCTCCCAAAAATAAATGTATATATGCAAACTAAATGTATTTATATATCTTAAAGATATTATAGTTTATAATTCATTAGTTTTTCTGCTACAATATTCATATACTACACACTACTGTCAATTTTTTTTTTAATTATAAGTTATGTCTTATATATTCTAATTCTGAAAATTAATTACATAACATTATATTATTTATGACTATTATATATTGTATTATATATATAATATACATTTGTGTAAATATATGATATGCTAATAAATATATATATATATTTAGAATGAATAAGAACAAATTACAAATTATTTAAACATATACTTTCGGGGATATAAATATTTATACGTGACTTGGCACTTACTTATTGTATATATACAGATATGACGTGAACTGAACATTTAAAGTTTAAACATTTAAAATTCAAATTGAATGGTTTTTCCAATTTATTTGGTTTCAGGCAAAATACTTATACCATATGTATAGTATAAATAAATATATTGTATAAAATACATGTCACATATACATTGTATATGTGTAAACAAAAAGAAAACATGTTTACATTGCACATATGCGCAACGAAAATTTAATGACCCAAATGGGAAAAACACTTAATTTTTTGTTTTAAATCTGTGTGCTGTGATAATAAAGTTCAGTTCTGTTTGTTTTTTTTTTCATATATATATTGTGCAATGTTTATACATATTGCAGTTATTTTTATGTTTTATATAAGTTTTTGATTCACTATACAGATTTTTATTATTATATGAAATCTATATGTTCATAACTTGATACAAATAATAAAATTTTGATTTGATATTTGTTTTTATTGTTTTTTTACATAAATTAAAGGGAAAATATATACTAGTAAATTTATAGTATATTATAATGTAAGTTTTTATATAGGTTGAAACAATTATATTGATATAACTTCAAGATTTTTCTTGTAATTGATGTTATAGTTAAATTAAATTAATAGTAAAATTGATATGAGTTCTACAGAAATTGTTTGTTTTAAGGGATTGAAAGTATATTTTGTGCTATAGCATATATTATGAGATAAACACAATACATCAGAACAGTGCAATGTTCGCAAAATATATAAAATAAAACCGATGATTATTACATGATCAAAAAAATATTTAATTTTTCTTTAATAGTCGGTATGATGAAAACGAAAGGTAGAAGTATCTATATATATGAATAAAATGATAGCTAACGAACGAAGTCACGGACATCAATATATAGTATTCAATAGAATAAATCAAAGAAAGACAGATTTGGAATAACATTCTAAACAAATCATCCAACTCTACCGAGCATATAATAAGTACACATAATTTTGGGGTTTATACATCATATAGGAAAGGATAAGAGTAAGGAATTGCTATAGCGAGCACGAAAATTGATCTAAATATTATTGTATTGAAAACAAATTGTTACAAAAGGATCATATTGTCTATAAATTGACACTTTGGTAAATACACTTCCAACATGATTTATATAATATCATAAAATATATATTGTATATATAAATTGAAAACAAATATTTGTATAGCACGGCAAAAAGAATGGAATGCCTATACATAGAAACCTCTAATAAATATAAAATTGAAATTATGTAAAGCTAAACTATAATCCAAAGCCAAGAAGCAATAAGTTAGAAATACATATACTGAAAAATTAAAATTAATATGCTAGAAAGGAATTTAATTAATATAATCGTATGATATTACATATATATATATACAATACCATTTTAAATATAACATATTCATTGTGTTTTTGTAGACGTAGACGCCTAATTTATGATTTAATTTATAATAAAAATATTCTATGCAGGTTCTAAATTATATATACGAAAAAAAAAGAAAAAAATTACAATTTAACATATGAAAAATTGTATAGTTACAGATTTTTAAACATATACACAATATAACATGACTGCTATTGTATTCATATATCATTATAGTATAAACACATGGTGTCACAGTGGGTCCTTAAATTCTATAAACGAAGGAGTAATAAAGGACATAATGATAATTGTAAGTCAAAACACAAACAAGGAATATTTTTTCATTGAATGTTCTTTATTTCCGAAATATATACAATCTTACAATTACTTTTCTTTAAGTAGTACACATTTTTAAGTGCTTATAAGTATAATTTCGAAAGTATAAGGGAAATACGCAGAAAAGTACGTCGTTAAACTGGCTTATAGCGAACACACTAACTGAATTAACTTTGAATACAATATCGTTTTTACAGCTAGCGTTGGTGTCGGGTATAATTGATTTTAGCAAATTTGAAAAATTTGTAATGAAATTTTTTGATAAGTATATCAATATTTTTAAAATAGTTAATTTACAGCATTTCATATCAGAAAATATATTATTTTGCGACCGATCGCACTGGTACATCTTGTATACACAAATTGTATATGGTATATATGGTATTCGTATGAATAGTTTCTACAATTTGAAAAGTTATAGTTGCATTTAAGTTGCAATATATACGTGTTTCGTGTGTGTGTATATACTTAGATTTCTTTCACTTTTTTTATTATTGTTATTATTTATGGTTTTTTTTTCTTTCTTTCATATATAAATATTAATATTAAAAATCTGAATTATTTTAACAATAGTGTGTGGATGGCTTCACTATAAATACCAGAAAGGAACAAACAAACAAAAAATCCACTCAAGATTTATATTAACATACTTCAAAAAAAAGAAAAAAAAAACTTTACGGTTGCATTCATTCAAGTTCTTTTATTTTATATTATATAAAACACACATATTCCCAGCCAATCTTATTTCATACACCGCAGTCATCGTATCATAATATATATATACACACACATAATATTGTATATACCAAACCATAGTACTATAAACTATATATGCGTATATAACATACATATATACAATAAGTAAAGTACTCGGAAAAACAACTTTTTATATAAATTTTCTTTTTCATTTATATTTTTCATTTTTTTTCTCTATTATATTTCAAATTAAATTTTTCCAATATTATATAAAAATAAAAATTTCTCTAATATTGAAATATTTTCATATAATGTACCATCGTGCACGTCTATTTTCTAGTCCCTTTGAGCAATATAACATATATATATATATCTACATTCAGCTACTCTTATTTATACTATATATTCTACACTAACTATAATATGCACTAACTAATTGAATATACTATTTAATAATTAATTGTTTGTAAAAATGTCTGAAGACTTTTTAATTTAAAGTTTCGAAACTCACTTCTGGAAACAAAATAAAAAAAAAATTGGTTTATAAATAAAAAATATTTAATTGCATTTCTAATGCAAATATAAGACTTTTAAAATAAAAATTTTCATATATTAATCAAGTATTGATGAAAATATTTATATATACCGAATCATGATTTATTTAATCAAAGAATTAAAGCACAAGTTATGGTTAGTCCATAAGCAATGGTATCTAACAAACAATCAATACCTTCAATTTGGTAAATTACATTGTATTGGGAGTATATAAGAGTTCATTAATAAGTCTGCAATTATCGATTATATAGACATTTCCTTAATTCCATTATATTTATATGAGTTAGAATAGCCCATATAATATGGTGTGGACGCAGCAATTGTTTGTGTTTGAATAGCGCCCAACAATATAAATTTTTAAAGATGTTTGTTATTTTATTGCATAAACGAACAAATGATAATTCAGCCGAAAAATGTTATTATTAAAATAAATATCAAAAAAATTTCACATATAATTTTACGATTGATTAGCATGAAATCATGAGCGCTATACCCGCTGCGTTAATTTATGCAGAAACAAATTTAAATTTATCCAATAAATAAAGATTTTTTTTTATTTTTCAACGTTTCGACAAAATTTATCATAAACTGCAGATGTTAATTATTTATGATATGCAAATAATATCGACCATCCGATTACTCTTATTTTTTAATTATATTTTTCATATAATTTTTTACAATTAAAAATAATTTTACTTTTTTTTCCGGAAAATTTCAATTTTCTTTCCATCTGACAAATTTTTATTTAGAATTCTTAAAATTTAAAATATTTACTTATGTTAAAAGTAAATGTATTCAAGCTAATACACGGATAGAATTATAAATTTTGACGATTTTAAATTTGAAAGTTATTATTTTCCCATAGTATAGATCATAATTGCGTTAAATAAAGTTAAAGTTTAAAGTAAAGTTAAATAAATGTCCGCAAATATATTTAACATATTATAATCAATAACTTATATTTTGTTTAACATGTGAGAAATTATGTATTATATAAAATATTTGAATATACGAATCCGTTATAATGAATAGAATTAAATTTATAATAAATAATAAGCTTCGTTAAGTTAAAATTACTAATCTATGAGTAAAAATAAGAATGTGCGTAAATAAGTCAAAAGACTTTTTTGTATGCTTTCAATTAGTACTATTCCCATTACAGATAATATTCCATATTCTAACGATTACTAAAATCTTTCAAATAATTTTTATATACTCATTCAACTCATAAGTTCTTGCACAATTATGTTTATCTATTTATCTATCTGATGAATATACGTAACTAGTGCCGTGATAATATTTGTAGAATGTTGAGCTGTTCAATTGTATTTCAGGAATTTAAAATATTTCCGTTTAATGCAAAAATTGCGTTGTAAACAAAGAGACACACAAAAATTAAATAACCGACAGATTGAGGTAAAAATTGAAGAGATTGTTAGTATTTTATAGTACTTCAATGCTTTGTAATATATACAATTGATTGATCTAATCTTATTATTTGTTTGTGTATATAATTTTATTTCTTATTTAAATTTTTTGTACCCCTGCATATACACTTCATTCCAATTATTGATTCTAAATACTTATGGATATAGTCGTTACAATATGTATTACATCCAGAATGATTCTATACATATACAATATCCATTCTCTATTACCAATCGTACATTTTTTTTAAGTGTATCCAATCTATGTATATTATACATAATTTTATTATATTCAATTGAACATGTTTCATGAATATACTATTTGTTATCACTATATGTATATAAATATACTTATATACTCTTCTAGACTTCGACAACTTTACATATATCTATAGATAGATATTGTATATATATAAAGTTTAACAGGTTTATCTTTTTCAATTGGGAATTGTTCAATGTTTAACAATATTATAGATTTCACAAGCAGCACAGAAAGTTTTCAAGATATAATGAAAATATCGCATACTTCCTTATATAAACATTGGTAAAACATACATATATACTATGTATATCTTTAATATATAGACGAATAACAATGTCTATACATTGTATATATGCAGATATAGATACAAATGTCTATTGAAACTTCGTCTATAATATACGTTATAATGTACATTGAATATATATATAGAAAGAATAGTAATAATATAAAATATAGGATTATACAAAATAAATGTTTAATTTTGTAAATCAACCCCTTAAAATTTTTTTTAATAACTTAATAAGAATATTATATTATTCCGCATTTTAATCAATAACACAATCAAATATTTTCAAAATTAATATTTTATTATATCTATACACAAATTCATATTGTATGCGAAAATTTCGTATATAAATTGAAAAAGTTAATATACGCGTAAATAAAATATTATATAACTTGAAATTGTTATATTGTATTTTTATCAATTCGCATTACATACACATACACCTAAATTATAGTACATGTTGTATCTAAATATAAAGCTTATATAGTTGAATACCGCAATGTGACTTTAACGCCATAAACAGTCATTGTAAAATAATTATTATCAAAACTTGATCGCATAGTTATAGAGTATTCATTTGTTTGTAGTTTACCAATTATAACTTTTTTACAATAATGATGATTAATATATTTACTATACACAATTTTATCATGTTTGAAAAATGAGAATAAAATATTATTATTATCCTTTACACCAAACATATCCTTTACTCCAAGCACATTTTTCTACTTTCGCTATAACGTCAAATGGATCAATTATTGGATATGTGACTGGTAAATGTCAAAATTCAATAACATTATGCCATATGTAAAGATTATGGAATTGATCATTTATAATCGCCTTCTATTTAGGGCCTAAGAATCTATATTACTAAATAAATATATGAACACCGAATTATGAATGTTGGCTCTGTTTAGTCGGAGGGAAAATTAATTAGTTAGTAAAATGTATATAATTAAATATTATATTGAAACAATATACATACACTGCAGTCGTATATCTGAAAATTTCACAAATTGATAGAGAAAAATCGATTAGCATGTATACACGATTACCATTGTGTTTTATTGTTGTGAGTGTGACTTCGATTATTTAGTATTACGTTAAATTTAGGCTATCTCTGATATTTTACAAGTGAATATATGGAGAACAAGCAAAAACACTAAACTCATTTCAATACACTCTTATAGATAAGTGTTCCCAAATTATATAAAAAATCAATTCAATGAAATGTTCATTGGTTACTATGAAAACTTAGATGTTATAAGATTTAGGAAAGAATTGTAACACTGATAGTTAATGTAAATCAATTTTTTGAAGTTAAAATTACTATTGCAATTCGTATTGGCCTTGGATTATCTAAAAAATTTTATTACTAAATTATTTGAAATTTCCAAGTTTCTTAATTTACGTATATAATTGTATTTCATAAAATTCAGATTATCAAAAAATATATATATCACACAGTTATGGAAATATTTTCTCATGAACATTTTACACACCAAAAATTGTATTTCTCCTCAAATTTAAAAAACACATTTTAGTCTATCATATTCTGATTATATTGGTATACGAACGAATATATATCAAACTATCAGAGTAAAATAGATATGGTTCATCAAAACCGAACGAACAAACCGAATAGCTTTACTTTTTACAATTAACACTAAATAACAATATTTTGTTAAAAAAAAAACAATGAAATGGGAATTATTAAGAAGCATTTTTAGTAAATATTTAGATATAAAAAAACCTTAACAATTACTTATTATACTTTAAATTTTAAAACACTTTTTTATTCGTACGAATATAATCAGAATATATCAGATGTTTTTTTTAAATGTAAATATTTGCTATAAATGTTTCTTAATTATTTCCCATTCATTGTTTTTTTTTGAATAAAATTTTGTTATTTAGTGTTTACTCCAAAAAGTAAAGTTATTCTGTTCGTTCGTTCGGTTTTGATGAGGCATGTGTTTTTTTCTAATTTGAACAATTTGAAGAAAAATACAATAAATAAATTCTTATGTGTTTTTTTTATTTTAAATATATGCTAAAAATACTTCAGGTTTTTTATTCTTTGTTTTTTGTATAACAAAATATTTTCATTTAGTGATAATTTTATTTTGAACATTTTTTAAAAGGCCTATGCTGTAGTACATCACTCTGAGTCATCTGTTTAAATTGGTATCATGTATACGATATTAATTTATGGCACAACATTTATAACCATTAGCACACAATATTTAAATACAAATCCGAAACATTGCAATTTTAAAAATGTCCTTTAATTTTAGTATTTTTATATATTGTGCAACATTAAAATGTTTCATGTTACAATATTAAAAAACAAAGTGATAAAAACATCGACTTATTACAATGAAAATATGAATTGTATTCATCTCATTAAAAAAATTACATTATTTATTGTGTTAAAATTATTATATGGTATACGCCATCATACTGCGCCATCGTATATAAATAGTTAATTGACAATTTATATGAAAATTTTATAAAATTTTACACTATTAAATTAAATTTTTTATGAATATTTTTATTTAATTTAAATAATATAATAACTAATATATCTAAAAACATAGATACGCATTTATCAGCATATATATCGAAGTCATAAACATTTCAAAAGGTATAGTATAACATAACTCATATGAAATTATTTCAATATAATATACCAGATATTTATGCAGAATATATAACTTGTTTTATATAAATTTACATTTATAATTTTGTCAACAATTTCTCGTATATACGTACATTTATATTATTTTATGTATATTTATTATCTATAACGATAGATAAGTACAGAAAAAAAAATAAACCTTACAATTTACATTTCAAAAGATTGTATAAATAAATTTTCATATATAATTTCATATGTGTTCGTATATAAATAATACATAAATGTAATGTAATTTTCTATATATCGTAGCCGAAACATTGTAACACAATATTTTCTATTTTTTTTTGTTTTTTTTGTGTGTCAAATTTTGTTAGTAAAAAAACATACATAAAAATGAATAAAAAAAACTCAATTTTAATTTTTTATTTATTTTCATTTGATTAAAATATTTAAATTTTGCTTTTCCATTCGTTTTTTATGTATAGCAATGACAATGTCATTTTATACAAAATATATATATATATCTATGGAATATACATATAAATCTACAGTGCATACATAACATGCATATAATAACAAAGTTTTATAAAGTAATTTAAAATTTTCGTATATTATTTATATTTATACGTACATGTTGTTATCACATAATTTTGTAAATTTTATTATTCCAAGATTTCAATACTACATAAAAGATTTTTTTTTTCTCGCGTTATGGTTTTCTTTGTTACATACCATAAATTGTATTTGCATGTGTACACAAGACAGATAGATCGCATATATATATATATATTATTTTAATTTTTTATTTCAATAAAACACTCTCTCACGTCTGTTGTTGGAATTATTATATGATTGCGTATTATTCACACACAAAAACCACTATATACTTATATTTTATTACCTACTTACTGCATAAACACATTTATTATATTTTATATTGCATATAATTCATGAAAAGCGTAACAAAATTGAATCACATAAGCGAAGCCAAAAATATAAGAAAATTATTGGGTTTTCGAATCGTTAAAAGTGTAACGTAAATGAAGCGAAAACGAATCACTCATTTCATTCAGGTAATTACAATTTTTTAAAAGTATAATCATGTCTTATGAGATGTGTGTGTGTATGCAGAGATTTAATTATTTATTTTTTCGAATTTCTTTTCAATATAATATGAATACTTTGAAATTAATTAATTTTTTTCCATAATACGCAGTGTTAAATTTATATGTGAGTAAAATTTGATTGATGTGCAAATAAATCGTAAAAAATTAAAGTACCTTAAAATCTATTAATATTTAAGAAATTAAATTCAGATTAAGAAAATCTTAAATTTTACATCAGATAATATAATTATTCTTGTTTTAAATTGTTTGACCCAATATTTTTATACAATATGATGGACCGGTCATATTGATCAGGTATGGTAAAAACTGTCAAATAAGAGCGGAGGTTATATTGTATATTATTTACAGATACATTATATTGTAATATGCAATACCTATAATATCATAGTAAACATTTCCATATAATACAGTAACATTTTATATCATTTTTACAGATCATGATATGCTTGCGCAACAAACCGTGAATTTGAATTTTAATCAATAAAATACATTTGATTTATTTGTTGGAAATTATTTGTGTGCACTCAATAAGCGATGGTTGAAATTTATTTAATTTATTAATATTTTTTTTGTATATATGGTTTGTATATCTGTTGTAATGATATCCTTTTTTTATTTATATTTATAATATATTTTTTATAAAAACCATATTCGCACAAATAAATATACAAAACGTATGTGCGTATTAAATTGATTTTTTATTGAATTTTTCGGCTCAAATATTTATTTATGTGTTTTTCTATACTACACCTATTTAATATTATATGCAAACGTATATGATATCGCACATGATATTATATGTAATTATGAATATACTTTGACGAATGTATATAGGTATATATTTTATGGTTAAATGGATTAATGGTTATACATTTTTTTAAATGTATAATTTAATGTTGTATGACAATTTGTTTTTTATAAATGATAAATTATAATCTTAATCCCGTATATTCAAATTGTATATATTATTGTGAAATTTTTATTATTATTATTTAATATTATTATTTGAAATTTAATTCAATATCGCAGATATGCATATATAATACAAACGTGTATGTATTGCATATAAATATAAAAAAGATTTGATAAGTGTGAACCATCAGAATGTTGTTAACTAAATAGTGAGAATTTTCGTTTTTATACTTATTTCGATGAAATTTTATACAAACATACATATGTACTGATATATAATATTATTTAAAGCGAGGAATCGAGTAGAATTTCTGATTCAATGATTAAGGATATTGCAAGGACCTTACAAGAATGTTGATATTTTGCATGCGATAACTCATATATGAAAGAGAATTTAACATGGATTACATTAAAATTGTAAAGCCTTTGAAATAATTTTGATCCTCAAAACTTAAGTTCTATACAATTTCTTGTATAATATTTATATAAGATGTCGCATCCCATAAAATCCAATTACAAACATTATCATTGTATAAAATTTTGGAAATATTGCATACATAAATTCAAAAATTATTCTATGTAAATTTTATAATGTGTCATTGATTCTTTAAATATCAATTTCTTGTATGTTTCTGTGACAAATAACGTATCGCATATTCAAATTCAAAAATTATACCACATATTCTAAGCCACTGATTTATTGAAATTCATATGAGATGTATGTGAAAGTACCTCTTCATGCATAATTTTTAACACGCGAATTATAATCATAATTATTATAATTACATTTATTATTATTATTAATATTTATTATTGTCACCGCTGCGGTATGATATTTTACAAATAAATTTTACAATGTATTATAAAAATAATTAAAATTGTAATATACATTATCGTCATTGCGTTCATGCAAATAAAATGAATTAATGTAAGTATTATTTATATGCAAATATATTTATAATATTTATGCATGTATTAATTTACGATACGAATACAGGATGTATGAAAATGTTTACCAGAAAAAAGACTTTTATCGAATATGTATATAACAATAATTTGGAAAGGAACAGAAATAAATTTTCAATTTTGCAGTTTTTAATAAAACACACATGAAAGCGTATTGATGACTTGTTGACTCATTCGTTGTCAAATTATGACAAATGTGAAATATTTTTTTCAAAGAACACATATACAACATATGCTAATTTAAACTTTCATAATACAAAAAGGACTGTATGGTTAGCTGATACTTTTTAATACATTCTGTGTGCCCGTATGTTTATGGAGGTATATAATATGCATAATATCCATACAAGATAGACAATTTTATTATATATGCACAAACTAATATTTGATAAATTTATTGTATATAATATTGCGTATATACCTATACCTATACAAATATATAAATATATTGTATGATTGTTTATTGTTTAGATTTCGTCATTTATAAACGGAAATTGGAACAGATTTATATTTTCACACGCCAAGTGTATATTCCATTAATTCAACACAAAAATATATATATAATTATATATATATAATATCAATATGCATATGTGTGTCTACATATATCATTTTAATTTAAATATTACTTGCATTTATAATAATAATAAACAAAAATGTTTCATTTAAATTTTGCCATTCACATAATATGTTTAATTAATGCAGAACAAATCGAAGGGAAATTAAATTATATTATTTAAAGTCCTTTAACAACGCCGGTGGACATCATCATGGACAGGCGAGACCCATTTGAATTTTTACTCAATTGTTTCTTCTATTATATTAAGTATTCACTTAAGCAACCAATCACTTAAGGTTTCATGATATCGTCTAATTCAAATTCTCTTATACTTAGCGTATAGACTTTCAATTTTTAATTGAAATGAAAATGCTTTCGATCGAAATTGAAAAATCATCTATACACTTTCAATCACTTTCTCTCTTATTTTTAATTTATCTGTTGTTATAGTGTATTAACCGCAAATTTAACTATATTTAATTCATTATTTATTAATTATCAATCAAGAAAAAAATATAATATTTCCATATTTGATTGAAAGAAAAATAGAAAAATTTGTAAATATTTATTATATTATTTATATTAAATTGAATTTCGTTTAAGTTTTTTAAAATTGTTTTTGGTTTAAGCTTTTGCCGTACAAATGTACTTTTGTATTCTGTAAAATTATAACAAACAACATATTTTATGAGGCCATAGTTCGCGAAACCCTTAGTTAGATTGTCCCTCATATAGTCGGGGTTACATCAGAAAAGAATAGCTCAAAAATGTACAGGTTACTGAAATGAGTATCTTTTAAAATAGTATATTCAAGGAGATTGGGTATTTTTTATTTTTCTAGTTTTTACAAGTTATTCTGTAATAAAATGGATGACTAAGTTGCATTGACTTATCATACATTTGGAACCATACAACTTATTGTGTTTATAATGAAAAAGAAGTATACATACAAAACATACATACAAAACACGATTTGGAAATATCCTCAGAACGGTTAAATTTCGGTGCAAGGTTCAAAGGGAAAACATTACTGTTTTTAAATAATTGAAACGAAAGAAACGTAAAAAAATCGTTTCAACTACCCCATTGCTGTTACACCTAAACTTAAATCATTCGACTTCAAAACTTTGTTACGCAATAATTATATAATTTCATATGATATGTGTTCCGTGGTGTGGAAAATAAACATTCGATCTCTTGAATTTCACAGGCTTTAAATAAAAACAATCGAATCAAAATTAATTGTATAAACGATGTGCATACAAGTAAGTCTATTTTGGATAGACCATTTTTATATTATCTTACAAACATATTTTATTAAATTAAACCAAATAATTATTATTTGTATAAAAAAATAATAAATTAATAAAAACCTGAAATATATACGGTACAATATTAGCGCAAATTGTACGTGATATATGCAAATTATATATATTGTATATATATGGATATGGTGTATTGATGTAATGTTATAATAGAAGTCTTACCTGAAACAATATCAAAAGAAAATATATATCAATATTAATATAATTTTTATGTATATAAATACGCAAAATTGGATAGAAATTTAATTCAAAATTATTAGTATATCATAACCATATAATAATAATATTGATAACATATATGACACACATAAACATAAATAAAAGACATTAAATGTTCATCTTCTTCAAATTATTTATGTGTGTTTATTGTACACACATAAAACTAATTAAATGAATATTGTTTTTGAAGTGCTTAAAGCTAATTTTTTGAAGTACACATATATTATATAGCCGAGTACATGTAAATAATAATAATGTTATGCAAAGTTTTAATTAAAACAAGTTAAATTGTATATATGTTTATATATATATATTTAGTATATAGTTTATCTTTCCATATGTTTACAGTCGTATGGATGTGTGTGTACATAATAAATTGTTTAGAATTTTTGTTATTGCTTTATTTCACCGTATGCCGTTCCATACATTTCACAAGAATAAATAACTAATTAAAATTTTATAAATATTTTGTAAATTTAATTCGTTTTATTTGGAATAAGTTTTAATTATAATACAGACAAAAACCTCTGAAATGCTATAAAAATTGTATTCAAATAGATAATTGAGCAATATTATGCTAAATGTGTATAAAGATATTGCAATTATAATAATACATAATAGAAACAAAATAACATAATTTTCATTTGAATCAACTCCATATGCATACAAAAAATTCTTAAATCATTAAAATATTATATTAAATTATTTATCGAAGCTATTTTAATATAGTAATATTAAATAACTGAATATATATTTTTATTTTTACACGTAAATATATAATGGGATATTTGCTTGGCTATTACATTTGTTTCGTGTAAATGATTTAAAAACAGTAAGATTTGCTCTTTGAACCGGAAGTCAAACGTTCTGCATATATTTCTATATAAAAAACTATTCAAGGGATTTGGGGTATTTTTTATTTTCCTATAATTTTTACAAGTTATACATCGTAATAAAATCGAATAATAAGTTGCACAATTTATAACTTATTATACATTTGGAATCACATACAACAATTACAATTATCAATAACGTTTATAATGAAAAATAATCACAATGTGATGGAGAACTGTTGACTTCTGGTGAGGTTCAAAGAGAAATTATTGTTTTTAAATCCTTCACACGAAACAAACGTGAAAACTATAGCTTTTGTTTCTAATGCAACTACCCCATTTCAAAAAAAAAAAGGATATAATTTCCGTTTGGTATATTATATATACTCTCTAGTATAAATATATATAGGCACACACCTACACGCATTCGTATATTTTATATAAATAAAATTTAATCATAAAATGAAAATTATACTAACAAATATCGGATGGATTTAAAAATTAATATAAACATAAATATAAACGAAAAAAAGCGGATGTTTCTAAAGACTTAAGTTAATAGGAATACATTAATATTATAAGTAGGGTATATAGAGTGAACCAATGTTGCAAGGTTTTTGTTTTTTTATTTTTAACACGAAATCGTATTTAATTTGAAGCAATATTCTTTAGACTAGAAGTAGTATAGAATGAATTTATTTCGTATTTCGTTTATTTAATCGATGTTAAAAGCGGCCACTACAAGTTCGTTTATCTTTCTTGCAAAATATTGATGAATATTATAAAAAAATTGTGAATTATTTCTTGCACTTCGCAAAATAGCTATGTAGCTATACGTAGATAATCCAATTAGCATCAGATCAGCAACATATTAAAATGTATTATAAATAATATTTAATAAATCCATCCACAAATGAGTTTTATTCGATAATATAATATGTAATATAAAAGAATTTAATTTTTGTTTTCATTTTACAAGAACAGAAACAATATTAATTGCTGTTTTCCTTTAAAATTCTAGATCGTTATTCTTGCAGCTGCTGATGTTTTTGAAAACTCTAACTCATTTTTTATTGCATTTCTTGCCGTAATTGATATGTCTTCACAGTATTTATATTTTTTACACTTTCTTGGCTTTTTTTTATTCGAATATCCAATTGGATACGTTTTACGTTTACCAGACTCCTGCGTTGTTTCTTCGATAGCATTTGTGCAATTCTGTGTTGCTCTTGCATGAATCTCGATATATTCAATTGAAAATTTATCTGATAATTGCAATATAAATTGTTACCACAATATTTTTCTCTTCTTATTTAATTGTATAGAATCCATGAATTTTTGCAGTGAAATCAAGGACTTATTGTATATAAAAGATTTATGCGGAGTGACCATCTACAAGATTTAGATATTACGTTATATTTTCTTCTAGTCATATATGCTTTAATTAATGCATTATCAAAAAAAGTAGTACGTGACAACTATAATCTATTTTTAGATTATTGAAAAATTCCATTTATAAACAAAAAAAAAAAAATAATAAATAAACATTTTTATTAAGAAAAAATAGAAAAACTTTGTGTAACAAAAATGGACCAATGAGACTTTTAACCTTTGCGTTTGTTCATGTACCTTTCTCTATATACAATATTTTATAATATTGTATATTTATAATTTGAAATTATACGAATACAATAATTTGAAAATATAAATTAAGTTTTTCTATTTATTTTTCTTTTCAAAAATTTCCTTTTTTGTTACTTTTATTTTTTTCATTTCAAAAAATTGTATATTTTTTTTTTTTTTTCTTCCATAATATTTGCTTGCCCATAACAACACACAACACATAGAAACAACAACAAAAAATAATTTCACATTCCTCTTAAACCCTCTACATAATATCATATTTATTTATATTTTTCTATAGTAAATTCCCAAGCGTTATCACTCAAAACTTTTCTAAGTAAACAAATGTTATGTGTTATTTTTTTATACTTAAAATATTTTATATATTCTATATATGAAAAAGATATATAGGAAAATGCCTCACTCGGGACAAACCATAAATAGGTTAAAAAGAAAAAAAAAATAAATTTCATATCTTTTTTTTCCATTTTTTTTTTTTTTCTTATACGACTATAAAACAAATAAAACAAAATTCATGTTGAGTGGATATTTTCAGCAACAGAAAAATATGGAATAACTACTACATGTAAATATATATAGATAGACTTTATAAAGAGCATAAAAATTGTTCTTTTATTTAAATTTAAATTGTCATTTTTAGACACTTCGCTTTTCTTCTTATAATATACTCGCACATTTCTGTTTCTATTACGGATAACGAGAATTATTATTTCCCTTTGAAATGCAAATTTTTATAAATTATAGTTTATATAATTATAAATTATATGAATGGTTTTTTTTTATTTTAATTGTATCTATATTCTCGCACAATAAAAATGCGCACGAATAAATAAATATACTGGAATGCAAATGAGAATGAAAATGCAATGATTTTAATTATTTTATATTTTCTTGCAGTAAAATCCTACAAATTGACATAATCAAATAATGAAAAAAAAAATTATAACGTAATCATATAGTCACATTTACTCATCCTTTGCTTTTAATCCTTTAATATATAAATGAGCAACGTAATAATAAAATATAAAACAATCGTCCTTTTACATCCATAATAAAACTCAAATATATCGTAATTGGTATACGGTGATAATTTCTATAATTCGTAAAGTAGTATATAAAATGGCCAAGAAAACAAACCAATGATTGCGATATCGCAATATCCAAATGTTATCTAACGGATATTTCAGATTCTATACGTATAAAAAAAACGGCCATAAGAAGATCGTAGATACATCCACAGGATGCCGTGATATATTATTTGGCTTTCGCAGAGATTTTTTTATATTGTTGTGAGATGTCCGATAGACATCCCGGAGTCATCGCAGTTCTCAGATGATAAGAAACGTAAAAAAAGCGGTCATAAGGAGTTCCCACAGATATTGGATGTCGTGGGCTATTAGTTGGCTATTGCAGGGATATAAGATATACTAAGCAAGTACTATTCTGTGAGTGAATTATTTGCGTTGATTACCCATAAATATACGGCAAGTTAACACCGCTAAATACAGTAATATAGTGCAGGTCAAGTTGGTAAATTATTCCGTATCTATATGATATTTAATAATTTATCAATAGATCTACTTTATTTATTCTATTATTGTTATATATGTTTTTTTGTATTCGAATTAAAAAAATAAAAACTTCGTTTACAAAAATTACCCAAATTTTAAACTTTCATATTTTTTCCTTTCATAAGCAATATGACTGTCGACGTATATGTAATTGATTGCTCTCGCAGCATCAGAATCACTATGCTGACTGATCAAAATTCCAAAATAATGACTAAAATTAAAAATTTTTTTGTCTGATGGTTAATTTTTGTTTTATTAAATAAATGTCAAAGGCATAGACAGATAAAACAGATGTGCAAAAAAAAGAACATGCATGTGTTTCTATAGTTTCAAACACAACGGGTTTCCATCAAATTAATTGCACAACAAAAGTTTCACTTGTTAATATAACTATAATCATAATTTTTTGAGTTAGTTTGTCGCCGCGTCGCCTTACATTTTTCAAGAAAAAATAATTTTTATTTTTTATTCAATTTTTAATGCACTTTACAAATGTTTTTAAAATATATAGTAGGATATGGACTAAATATATCCACGTATACATAGCTATGAAAGAAAATTGCATATAAAATTTACAACTATATATAAATAGTGAATTATTGCTTTCAAAACGAATAATTTTAGTTCAATAAAAAAGAAACTACAAATTCTTAAGCCAATATAACATTATTTCTAAAAATATAAAGAAAATTTAATGCGCATATAGGGTGATGCTAAGTTAATGATACACAAACTAGTATTACCATTGATGATATAAATTCGCAAAAATAATTACAGAATATCATACTGTATTATTATCTAATTTAATACAGCAGATACAATTTGATCCATATAGATATTTTTACAGTTGCGATAAACTGTCCTCGGTTTTTTTTTTCTAATGGAACCACTATACTAAAATAAGTTATAAAAATGACTTCGAATTAACTTCGTCCACATTAAAATGTACATCAACGCGTATGTATAACATAGAATCACCCTGTTTGCCTGCACATAATATACTATTTTTATACTATAATTCTATATAACTTATAGATAAATATTGTATTTTAATGGAATGTACATAATAATGAAAGGAATTGTAAAAATGTTATATTGATTGAGCAATTTTTCTTATTATTGTTAATATTACAATATATAAAAATAAAAAACTTATATTTATTATTATTGGTACCATTTATACGAAAGCAAAAAAAAAAAAATTATTGTAAATTACATCAGTAAATAATGATTTTTAAACCGATTTACAAAGTTACATTATTATAGTTATATTATTATAGTATTAAATATATAAATAACAAAAATTTAATTAAATATAATAATTTAAGTTAAATATATATACAGTGGAAATACACATACACACACATATATAAACGATAAATGAAACAAATACTAGTATAAACAGAAATTAATAAAGCTATAGAAATGTATAGTTTAGAATTGTTTTTATAATCAAATTACATATACGAGTGATATCTCAAAATGTTTAGCCTAACATCGAATAGTTTTTTTTGACGAAAAATATCATTTTTTTTTAATTAAAATCTCTCCTCAATACATTCAATTATTACAACGTTTTTCCAATGATTTAATGCCATCATTATAAAGTTCGATTCCGGAAGCTTTGCAAAATATACACATACACGACTGCAATTAGCTACATCATTTTAGGTCAGGTTTGTGAAACTCAATATTTAATTTTTTCCATTTTAAAATAATCACTGATGAGTCAAAATTAATCGGTTCTGCTACCTGATACCGGAATAAATTAACAAATCGTAATAAATGTGTGCATGTGTTTTTATAAAGGATGGAAATTTCTGATACAATTTTGGTTTAATAGTTTCTATAGCGGTTTCTATATGAATCATCGGTCAAATATTCAAACAGTTTACGTAAATGTAATGATTTAGTATATTTCATTTTATGCCATCAATTTTTTATTTATTCTATGAATATTACCGAAACTTTTCACTATAATCATACGGCTACTAATTAGTTTTGAATTGAGGTAAAAATTTTAAAAAAAAATTATTAAATTCGATATAAAAAAATAAAGTCCAATTATTCATAATTAATGAATAGCACTTTGCAGTATTTTGTTTAAAAAAAAAAAACATTATAATAGATAACCTATTTATGATATATTCTGCAAACGTTAATATAATTAAATTCGAACAAAATATACATATAGATATACAAAATGCAAGATACACATATAATAGGCCAATTGAAAAGTCCCTGGTCTGACACACATATGGCCGTGCTAGTATTAAATCCATATGTATTTTTAGTTAGTACCAACCTTCAAACGATACGTGTCAAAATTTGACAGCAGTCCGACCATTAGTTTATGAGATATTGCGTTGTGAGTGTAGCTACTTTTGTTATTTGAAAAAAGATGGAAAAAAAAGAATTTCGTGTGCTGATAAAATATTGCTTTTTGAAGGGAAAAAATACAGTTGAAGCAAAATCTTTTTGGCTTGATGAATAGTTTCCGGAGTCTGCACCAGGAAAATCAATTATCATTGATTGGTATGCTAAGTTTAAACGTGGTGAAATGAGCACCGAAGACGGCGAACGCAGTGGACGCCCAAAAGAGGCTGTCACCGACGAACAAATCAAAAAAAGTTCACAAAATAATTTTGAATGACCTTAAAGTGAAGTTGATCGAGATAGCAGACATTGTAAAGATATCATCTGAACGTGTATATCATGTTATTCATGAATATTTGTACATGAGAATGCTGTGTGCACAATCGATCAAAAGCAACAACGTGTTAACGATTCTGAGCAGTGTTTGAAGCTGTTCAGGCGCAATAAACCTGAATTTTTGCGTCGATATGTGACATTGGATAAAACATGGCTCCATCATTTCACTCCGGAGTCCAATCGACAGTCAGCTGAGTGGACTGCACACGGTGAAGGCCTATTTTGAAGCAAAAGACAAATCGTAGACCGGGAACTTTTCAATTGGCCTGTTATATATAATATTAATAATCGATAATTTATACTCTTTTTATTTGTATTCGGCATTTGCATATAGTATTAAAAATTAATCCTTATGAATTTGGATTTATACATGAAACTTTGTATTGCATATAGAAAATATATATTTATATACCTTTAAGCAAAACACATCAACATTTTCAATTAACAAAATTGAAAATTCAAGTCTCGTCGTATTATTTCAATATTTACAAAATTCTTATTTTATATTAAATTATGCATAATATTACTTTCGTTTTTTATTTTATAAATTGTACGTGCCAAATGAACGGCCATCATATATTAATAAATTTCAAACATATATGAACAATATTATTATAAATATAAATATATAACTTTCTTTTTTATGAAAGCTTTTGTTTGTATTATACAATAATAATATAAAATACAAAAAAAAGGCTAACATTTCCATGCATGATAAAATAATAAACAAAAATATCCCTATTTATTATTATAATAAATTATCATTTTCCCTCAGAATATTTATCGTTGGTTTTTTTTTACCTATACCATATATATACAAATAACATTATAAACACACTCATGATTATAATATAAAAAGCAATCAATATGTAATCGAGTATATGTTTAGTATAGAATAGAGAACATATAATATATATTTTAATATAAATAATAAGTCCAGTGTATATATCATTTTATGAATATGAATTTATTTAAAATATTGGTTTAAAAATCAAAATGCTTTATTAACATTATATTTTGAATCTAATTAAAATACCTATATATGATTTTATTTTATATTAATTGACATAGATGCGATGCAATACAAGAGGTATTTTAAAATTAATTATAAATTAATATATATGAAAAAGTAAATAGATTTAATAAAAATCAGCATGGCACATTTTATATTGTTAAATTGAATCAAAGTAAAATTCATCATTTTATTTATTACAAAAGTTAATTAAAATTTCTATTTCGATATAACGTTAAATTTTAACTATATATAATAGGAAAAAAGGACTTACTTATAAATATAATTAGTTATTTATGGATACAAAAAGAAGAAATAAAAACCAATTGATATAAATTATATAAAAAGAATGATTGAATCTATATGTAAAAAATAAAAATAAATTAAATATATACTCGTATTGTATATGTATTTGTATATATTATTAGCCATCATATACGTATTTTATATAGATAGACATTGTACAACAAAAAGAAATTAAATTGGGAATTTTATTATATTATTTTCACAACAATGAGGAAAACTTTCACGTAAAAATGTACGTTAATGAAAATATAAACACAAATAGCAATTATTCAAGAGTCATGATTTTTAAAGTATACAGGTGTAATCACAAAGTCAAGCCATATATATGTATTTACCAATTAAAATTCATCAACTGATCTATGATGGGCACAGCAACAAACGTTTTTTTGTTAAATAGAAAATTAAAATGAGTGAAAAAATATAACAAATATAAGATAATTGAACTGAATATGAAAATTGTATTTTAGAATGGTTTCATGTGTGGTGCCGTGTTAAAAGCGCATGTCGTATTCAATGCGGTTTCGATTACCAGTATTGACATGTATAAATTTTTCAGAATTTTTCATACAAAAAATTATTCAATTGGTGAATTGTTATATACTCGCATTACCGCATGCAGAGTAATTTACCAACCGCGGTACTACAATGTTAGATAGTTTTTGTTAATTTTGAGTTATTGTTGAAAAATTACTATCCTTCTTCAGCGACAGTCTGCAATAAACAATTACAAATTCAAATATAATAAAGTAATACGAGTTACATATATGAAATGTATTTAACCGTTTGAGTACGAATAGGTAATGCGCCAAAATTGCATAGCACTCAAACGGTTAAAAACGTTTAACTAAAAATAATTAGTATTTATAATTTTTGCGACAAAAATTATTTAATAGAGCAAACTTTGTTCGTCGTTGCACTTGAAAATAATCATTTCTAAATATACAAAAAAAAATAAAATAAATATTTCTTAAATTAGACAATATCTTCGAAAGTTGTAAATTGTATTATCAAAAAAATTTTGTATGGAAAATTTCATGTGAAATTTCATTAGGAAATATATTTTTTATAAATTGAAATTGAAAACACTTTTTTTTACATATAAATATTGTTTAACAAATATATATAGAAAACATTACTTTTACTTTCAAAAACTGCTAAATTTCCCATTATCACCGAAATCATTCAACAAGTTCATAGTATGGTGTTTGCAGATCGACAATTTTATGCATAACGAATTACACATGAATATAGGGTATGTACAAGATCGGCGTCGATGAATAAAAATTACCTCTGATTTTTCCTAAAAATTTAAACTATTTTAAAAACTATGATATATTCATAGAACTATATATAAGAATTTAAGTTGAGGTACTAATTAAATTTATATTTGCGATGATTGCAAAACATGGTGTTGCAAAATAGAAGGGAATTTTTACTGTTGCGATATACGAGCTTAAATTAAATCGGAATTTTCTATAAAATTGAAATATTTCAGAACATACATAATTCGAGTTTTATTGTAACCTTTTGAAACAGTTGGATGCAAATGTTCGTAAAGAAAATGTTATAAATAATGAAATTAATTATTTTTCATTGTTTTGAACCGACGAGAATTTTTCAGCCACACATCTCGTATGAGAATAATTTAAAAATTTATTGTATTTTTTTGTATCTTCATATCGCACATATAAAATCAATATATGCAATAAAAATTTATTTGATAATAAAAGGAAAATATCTGATTCATGCATTGCAATATTTGACGAATATAATATAATACAATAAAATCAAAAAATTGGATTTATTGAAATATTATTAATAATTGATAGATCAATCTTTCTGTAAATTTAATATTTATATATTTATTGTTCTAATAATAATATACACAATATATACGAAATCCATAAATGGCATATAAGTTTTTAAAACGAAAGAAGGAATCAGTATTGATTCCATGGCTATAAATATATTGATTAATATAAAATCAGAAGAAGAAATATGAATAATATTAATATAAATTTTGTTGAAACATATAACAGTTTTTATTACTCTATTTATTCTCTTTAAAACTTTTAAAATTGTTAATTGAATTTTCAGATAATCAGCTATTTATTTCATATAATTTTAAGGAATATTGCATTATATATTATTTTCTGAACAATATATTTTATATGAAATTAGTGGTGTGGCAATGTGCTGGTAAATACATATTAATAAATATATAAACAGTAAACTTATAATAGTTTATTGAAAAAGAAATTCAGTTCAGTTGTGGCGTTGTGTTTACAACAATCGATGTATATTTGTTGTGATTTCATATCAAATAAACCAGAACAGAATATTATTGAATAAAATCTGAAATTGTGTATGTTTAAGCAGCTTAAAAGACAATAATCACATTAATATGCAAATAATATTAATTGTTAAAACTCTTTTCATTTGCAATGAAATAATTCTGTGTTCTTTATAATATATCTACATTGCATATCTGTTTTATGAATTAGCTGATGCATATTACAATCACTTATTTTTTTGTTAAGTATAGACTATAAAAATGCATATATTTCATCAAAATTAATTTCAATTCATTTTTCCTTTTATATGTGTATTATCTTTTCTACTGTTACAAATGTTTTGTATAAAAAAAAAACATGATCCCATAACAAAACAATATATTACAGATACAATTTTCTTTTCTCTGTGTTATATTTTATTACATCATATTGTTTTCCCAAATATCATGCATGATATAAATTTACAAATGTTGGATATTTATTTTCATGAATACACACACACACACACACACATTTAGTTATATTGTATAAAATATAGTGTGTATCATTAGATATATGGTAACAAGAACAAGAGTATCATATATATCACAATATAGACGTATATTAAGTATATTAATGGCAAATACAATGTAAAATATTGTACGATAAACGAAAGAAAGAATAATTTTAATGATCTGGTATTTTATTTTTTTATTTATTTCATTTTTTCCAAACGATTCAATGAACATAATATATATAATATATAATTTTATATCTAATATATCAACGTGGTAGATGAATGATCACAATGAGAATCCAACAAGGTGGGTGGATAATGAAAATTCATTTCCTTTTAACGAATGTTATGTTATATATATTTTAATATTATTTATGTATTGTGTTTATATTGTGTATGTATGTAAAATATAACAAAGGAAAAAGTTATTGCATGAAAATTATAAATGAAATTTTATTTATGAATTTTATATATTTTATATGGAAATAATGATTAGTCTAAATTATTCTTCAAAGAAATTTATTTGAATATATAATATGATAATTTAATTATGGAAATATTATTATATAAACACGCGTACGTACCATAAACGAAGTACACATAGACGAATATTCAAACCGAATAATAAAAATATCATCTGAATATATTAATAGATTTAGCAAAACAAATACTTATCACAAAAAAAAAACCACAGTGAAACGAGACCATTGAGAATAAAATGTTTGCTATATCTCTGTTAAAAATATTGTGAAAGCTCTGTCGGGTAAATTATTTTTCAGTTTTTTGGTCTGCGTAAGAATGTCTGTTAGAAAATATTCATCTATACATATATTTATTTTATTGGTAAGGTACCATATATTTTATAAAGATACAATATATTGTTATATATGTGGAAATGTTGCATTTGCATACAATATGAGTAACAATATTAATACAATATATATTTATGATACGATAGATAAAATGTCTCTAAGAGCTAAGATAAACTTATAAGAAAAACTTATATAGAAGGCTATTCGGACTTATGCAAATTTATTTTGCATATTTTAAAAATTCAATAATTTTCCAATGTTTCATCGAAGATATTATTAAAATCGATCTACCGGGTATAGAAATTATAGCTAATTTTTCATTTGATGTTTGCGAAAATTTTAAAAATAAGATGATACTGCATAAAATTTCATATAAATTATGTTTTATACAGCTATCATCATTTCATACAAATAGTGACATGGATTGGAAAATTGGCTATATAATTGGTGAAGCCGTTTATCGATTCTAATGATATGTTCGATGAAACATCGGAAATTTATTGAATTTACGAAATCTGTAAGAAAAAATTGAAATTACCTTTTTTATACTATTGTTCATAATTCATAATACAAAAAACAAATAAAATGTATGTGAATTTATTGGGATCAACGCAGTGTTATTAAAATTTGCGTGCTAAACGCAGTGCATGTAAATAAAATACATATGATAAACAGCAAGTTATTCAAATATGAAAACAGGATTATTAACTATATAAATACAGCGTATATAAATATTTACAAATCCACATTATGAATCATTACTAAATATATAAATACTCGTCTGGATAAATTTAAACAACAATATTAAAATTGCATATGTATATGGTTATACCTGTCACAATAATGTAATTATAATTTTATACATATTACATGTAAAGCTTAATAACCCATTAGGAAAGTTTTGTTTTCTCTTACATGAAAATATAATAATAAAATTATTTGATACATTTAGTTAGACCATACGCATATTTAATAACGTACTATAAACGTATACGATATATGACGGAAAATTACGTTTCAAATTTTGAAAAGTAAAATTTACATTTTTGGTGTTATGAATATATACATTTTGTATTTGTATACCAATTTTCATGGAAAAATATGTAAATAAAAACGGTTGTAGTTGTTTGGTCGATGGGTTGTTCAAATCCATATAATATGTATTATTTTTTTTTTTTAAATTATAATATCATCGGATTTAGAAAACACTCTAATTCGAATAGCTCCGATACCAAATATAACATTCCTCCTATTTGGTGTATATAGAGTTACAAAATGTTAATACAATGAATTTAGTAAAAATTACATAATATTTTAATATATACACATTTTTTGTCAAAGATTAAAAAAAATAAATATAAAATTAATGTTCACAAGGAATATTTTTAAATTTTCATATATACACACACATTTAAAATCCTAAATAAATACAGGATAATCTATTAAAATCTTTCCTTTTTATTTTATTTTATTTTATATAAATGGAAACACATGTGTTAAAATTAAATAAATGTACCTATTTATATTTGTATATACAACAAAAATATAGTATATTATATATAGTTTTCATATGTATGCGTGTATCTTATACATACAATATATAAAAGGCTCATTTTTAAAATTACTTTCATTATTTAGGATTATTTATGCTTATATGAACACAAATCAAATACAAGCATTATTAATTTGTAATCATATATATGTATATTATATATTGTATAATATATATATATAAGAAATTTATGGTTATGATGGCAATATACATAACATCTACTATACTATATAATTATAAAATAGAATGGATACATAGAATTATAAAATAAATTTTAAAACATTACTTTTTAGGTTCATAAATATATAATAATATATATAAAATATGACATTATAAATATATAGGGTAAGATATTCAAAATTATTTTAAAATTGTTTGAAATATTTACAACTTTTTACTTATACACTCATTATTATAGGGATATACTACAGCAACGCTTTTACCACAGTAAACATCAACATTTAATCAGTAAACAGTAATCAATCAATATTTCAATTATTATCTATAAAAATATTCCATATAATCCAATAAATTCTAATAATTTTGCAAATTTTTATCTATAATTTACAAAAAGTAAAATTCTTTTCAAATTCAATCATAAATAAGTGACCGAAAATAGATACGAATACCGCATATTGGTATATAGTAAAATTTTTAGTAATGTTCAGCCGAGGATTTATTTTATGTATATAATTTCTTATTTCCTTATATTATTATAAATATATCTTTGTTGTTGTTGTTTTTATGATTTTCATAATAATAATACTCATTTTTTGCTATATACAGATTAAATATTTTGTATTGTATTTTATATATATATACGACGTGTATACGCTTGCATTTGTGAATGTTGTATAGATCCTATTATATGTATTATATTCTCATTTTCCTACATACATGTAATATATTGTATATTTAGTATTATAATACTCGTATATAGGATATAACATATTATATGTATGCAGACAAAATTCAAATAGATTGTTTTGTTCTTTCGTAACCCACTTGGAAATGTTCCAAAAAATATATTTTTATATATAAGGTCATGACATAACAGAAATGAATTTATTTAGAAGAGATTTTAATGTCGTTTTTTTTGTTTTTTGTTTTTGTATTACATTTAAAAATCAATATAATAAAATATATTTTATTTATACATTTAAAATACATATATATATAGCCAAACAGAAAATGTAAATAATTGTATTGTATATACAAAAATATGAATAAGTATTTCGATAAAAATATATACTTTTCTATTTTAAAGCTTCGTACATATATTACATACTCATTTATATACAATAATAAAATAGAAAATAAATAAATTTTAAATGATGACGGTATTTACATGTTTTTCTTTTGTAAATATATTTTAAAACATAAAATTCGTATAGAGGTGAATAGGTTTTATATTATAGAAAAATGTATAAACCTATAGGTATTGTAAAAACTACACCATACAAAATGGTACAGTCGTATAGGAAAATATTCAACAATTCATGTTGGTAATTTTTCTTTTTATTTTAATATTGCGGAGGCCACATAATTCGGGCCCTATGTGTAACGCTAATAGGTGCGGTATAACCAAATATGCTAGACTATGCAAAGCATCATATACAATTATATATATATATATATATATATATCAGTCTCATCCAAACAATATCATTTAAACTATTAATTAAAAAGTAATATACAAATTTTTAGTGAATAGTCGGTTGAATGTATGGAAATTTCGTTTATAATAACTGAATTAAAATAACCTCAAATTATTAGCCGTTTAACTAAAATGCTTTACTAAAACTATCATTTTTTAATGCAGAGATTAGCAATTAAATTATATTTTAACATTTTTAGCATTTAATAGGTATATGCAAAAGTAAGTTCCGCTTTTCTAAAATTTATGTATGTAGAATATGGCAATACATGCTCTTGAAAACCGAAACGTCAAACCGTAGTACATAACATTTGAAGTGTAAACAATATATTTTTTTATTCGCATGAAAAATGGAAAGTGTTGTGTATACCAAATATAAAAGGCATTTGCGTGATGCATTATTATTCTGTTTTGATTTAAAAACATTCGTTGATGAAATTGTAATTGGAGATGAAATATGGATTTACATTTGAATACAGTCTTATGCATTTATATATATCTTTATCATTCAATTTGCGAGCTAAAAGTATAAACAGTATGTTTTTTTCGCTCATTCAAAATGTCGTGTTTTGTGCCAGAAAAAACATGATTTACGGTCTGTTGTTTTGTTGTTATTGTTTCATTTGAAGACAACTGGTGCTAAAAATCATCTAATTCATGTCGAATTATTCAAATGAAGTGGATTGGTGAGACTGCAAAGGCGTGGTGTAATTATGTTTGTTGAAAACGAAGCAAACAGTCAATATTGAACTCTATACTGTTAACAACCAATCAATTTAAAACGATTATTACAACAGAAGCTACCAAAATTTAACAAAGTTACGATAAAGTTGTTTTTCAACAATACAATTGTCGTCATTATGTCGAAAAACCGGTCAAAGTAACGTGAGAAGCTGCACTACCATACCCGCCTCATTCACCAGATATTGCTCTATTAGATTACCACTTATTCAAATCGATGGCACATGAACTCTGTGCGCAGTACTTAAAAGATTCTGAAGATGTCCAAAAATAACTAGATTCTTTAATCCTTTCATACCGGTGCACCTACTAGTTGTATACACATATTATTTATTTATTTTATATAGTATTACATCACTGTAAGTACAATATATATATATATATATTTAATACCTAATGATTAATATCATCATTTATATATGTAATTTCCTAAATATAAAACATAAATTTAGTAAATAAGAAAAACGATAAAATTATTCATATGAATTTTATTTTTATGTGACAATGACGACAATGCTGCATATAGAGAATAATTTTCGTATAAATATTGTATGTATTTAAAATAATCATTTGGTAATTATATTTTGATAGCGTATACAATTTATTTATGTTCCATATTTTTATCACAAAAAAAAAACCCCCAAAACTCACACAGATCGATGTTATTATACACATAAAAATCCAATTACATATATTTATTATACTCTATTAATAATTCTTCAATTATGTATTATAATTATTGATCACATTTTCTATAACATTAGAGATTATAGTTATACAGCAAATTGGTTTGTGAACATATGTATGATTATTCTGAACACTTACATATTTTATATATTATAATTATATTGTATTTAACACTATACAAAATAATATTATGTGTTTAGTGTGGTAAAATAAAGTGCTGTATATAATGTATACATTAATTTTATAAAAAAATATTTATGCTAGCACACTTCGAAAAAAAAATCTTTTAACAGATAGACAAAAAAATTGAAAATATTGAATTAATAATTTTCAACACAATATTATTTCGAATCTAATATACGAAACAGATTTTTAATTAATATTCTTATTTTAATTTGAGCATTTCAAATTTAAAAAAAAGAGGTATACTATTACATTAAATGAAACAGATAATTTGCAAATTGTTTAAGAACAACAAATTGTAATCGCTAAACAAAATTTTATACAAAATTACATATTAACTAATGCGGTTTATTAATTATTATATTAAATTATAAATATACGAATATAAAATTTTTAGGTATTTATATGTAAATTGTAAACAATTTACACTACAATATTTATATAAATACCGATCGAAATTATAAGGTGAATTTATTAATATTATAATTATGTGTTAAATGTGCTGTTCATATATTTTTATACGAAACACGAACGAACGATTTTTGAAAATTATTTTTTGTAATTACTTTAGGTTGATGAAACAGAAATGAAATTATAAGAAATTTATTAAGGACTCAAAAGAACAACAACGTAACATAAAAACCAAATAAATTATTGTATTTTTAATGGAAAAAATCATTTTAAAATAACCTCGAAAATGGTTTTTGTCATTTGTTGTTTTTATATCGACAATATAGCTATCAGAAAAATGTCGTTCCTATATATACAACGACAAATCGCTATTAAATACTATCGTTCGTGATGCGATACATGATACATTACTTTAATTTTGTAAATGAGACGTTCATAAACTTAAAATTATTTCTAAAAATAACATTATTTAGAAGTTGTTGAATCAACGTATACATATTTATCTGATAACTTTATTTATTACTCTTAATACATATTAAAATTTCTAATCAATGAAAAAAATAAGATCGTTTTTTTATTAGTTTTTCATTGATTTTTCTTAATGTATTCGTAATATAAATAATTGATTGAATTGTTAAAGTATTATATATAGTATAAAATTGTATAAATACAGTATTTAGTATTCATATATAGTTAATTATAGCTCAACAAAAACGCTTATAAAAAATAAATCTCGTTAAGGTAAACGTATGTCCAATACTTTAATTCCTAATTACATTTGATCACACAAATTTATATACAATAATATATATTTTTTATAGTCATCATAATGTATTATTATAGGTAATACCCATCTATTACATAGGTTTTTATATTATATATTATTACATATCTCATATATAGCAATTATTGTGAAATATTTCATATATTGTACATCTCTACAATATTATTTCGTATATATAAATCGATTTTTTTTCTCCATTATATAACATATATTTTAATAATACATATATTATTTGATTTTCTTATTTATGTTTATAGTATATGTGCGAATGTATATATTTTATGTATATTTCTTCTAATATTTTCGTCAAAGCTTTTTGTATTCATAAATATTCCCAGACAAAAAAAAAAAACTATATTATTAAATAAGAAATGTATATGAATATAATATCTGTGTTTGTGTATTGTTATATATATATGGTATATTACATATATATATATATATATATATATTGAAGTAAAATAATATGTAGAGAACAGGTAGGTTGATACACCTGTACAATATATATACTCTGTATAAGGAAGGATATATTATCTAATAATATATAAAATATAAATAAATAAAGAAAAAAATATATGTACACAAATATATGAAGAGGACGGGAGGAATAATTTCTTTAATGGTTTTGTATAAGTTCGCATCATATAGATACAATATTTGCAAATTTATATATACAAAAATACTTATTTCATATATATTTATAATATACATGTTTAGAAAGATATACGTAAATATTATAGAATAAATATACATGATTGTATTATTTGATTCCAGCTATAGATGAATCGTGGAATAGACAGTGACGTTTCTTTTTAAAATAAAATAATATAAATATTTGGCGTATATTTAATTTGAAGAATTTTTAACTATACTTTTATTATAATAGTTCATTTTAATGCAAATAAAAAAGATTTAAGAGACTAAATCCAAATAAAAGTTTGGTTGGCTGGCGTAGTCTTAAATATATGGTGTAGTGAAAAAAACAAATATATAATGATATAGTTACTATATATATTTGGAGCTATATATAACTTTTGCTTTTGTACATGAAATAAAAATTAAAGTAAAGACAGTCATGCACCACAATAATGAATGTCACACAAATTAATCATTTTTTTCCTATAGTAAATAACTATTACAATATATGGTATACTATGCACCAAAACTACTCTTGCATAATTTACAATTGGTCTTAATTCACGAACATTTAGTTATAACGCGTTATATCATGAAATTTACATCCATCGTTATAACGCACTAATATTTCGGTATAAAATCGGTATTCAGAAGGATGTTTTAACAAAATATTTATTACAAGTTTTTCAAATATAATTTTCCAGATTATATGTCAACGTAAAAATATTATTTTTCATTATATTATATAGAAAAAACCATTAAAGCTACCGTGAGTCTAAAATAACATTAATAATAATAATAATAATAATAATAAATAATAAATAAATAATTTTAAGGAAACTTCACCCAAACATACCAAACATACGTATTTTAAAATGGTAAAAAAAACAATATAAATGAATAATTCCTGGTATAATTACAGAGTTTGTATTATTTTAACAGGATTTTTTTCTATTTATACAATAACAATTATCTATTATTTTAAATCTATTAAATCACACTAATAACTTTTATTATTATTATTATTTAGAAAATCAAAAAATTACAATCACTCTGCCGTTCAACATATACAACAATATTTTCTGTGAAATAAATATATTTATTACTAAAATGTCAAATATGGGAAATTATATGTTCAAATTTTAGTATACACATGAAAAACTTCATTATTGACACATAGAATTATTGGATTAAATTGAGATTTACAAAATTTTTGTAATATATATAATATATTTTATTTTTTTTCGTTTGTTAAAATAATTTAAACTTTCCGAAAAAATAACAAATATCAATTTTAATACATTTAATCGTAAAATAAAAAGTTTAAAAGCAAAATATTCATTTTGTTATGTTTATTGATATAATTCCATTTACACAAAGTGCATAATATTAAAATTATTACAGCATTAAATACAAATTAAAACATTTTATTGCAGATATTTATGACCATGTAAATAGTTGGGGTTATTTTATTGATGTTTGAATATTAATTTCGTGATAAATTATTTATCTCTGGCTACGAGTTATACCAAATGTATCGTGAATTAAGACCAATATATAGTTTAAATATATTTATATAAGTTCACAAGTATAACATATATATACTTATTTGAATGATAGCAATTTTAAAAAAACGCCTATGTGATTTTATACAAAAATTACTTTTGGAATATTATACGTATAACCATATAGAGGTATATAATAATAATAATAATAATAATAATAATAATAATAAATATATATAGAAATGATAATGAAAGACTTTATATACGAGTACATAGTCTATATAAATATATATATATAATAAGACAATTTAATTTAATGATGTTATATAGGTATATATATATATATATATTGTATAATTTCGGGAAAATTAATTGTAACTTCAGCAAAAAACAAAAGTAGAAGAAAAATAATAATAATAATAATAATAATAAAAAGATTATATATAAAACAAGATTCTTTGAATGCAAAGAATGAAATTCTTTTATATAAATAAATTATAAATTACACAAAAAGATTTAATTAAAATATCAACATGATATTTTCAGAATTGAAATTATTTACATGTATTTTTATATATATAAATATTCTACGAACATTAGAATACATATACCATATATTGTATATGAGAGTCATTTGCAATATAATAATATACTTGCCGCGTATATTGCATTAGAAAATATATAATTATATAATACTATTAAAAAAATATATTGAATTTTTGCTATATTTATATATATTTTAAAGTTATTTATTTAAAGATTTTACACGCGCTTATATATATGGTAGTTAAAAATATGTAAAGGGTTACGCCACCATCTTAACATTATATTATAAAACAAATATTTATTTTTAAATTAATATTTACACTTTCATTCATAAAACAATAATGTCGACGCATAACACATAACACAAATGAACAAAAATAAAAATGTAATATATAAATATACCAGTAAATATAATATAAATTTTATTTATATAAAAATATTATATATGGTATATGACAAAAGTAATATATAAATATATATATAACATTATTTTTAATCAAGATTAATGAAAATCATAAGACAAAAAAAGGAAATTTTTCAAAATTTCCACCAAATTAGTTCCGGTTTTGACCCACATTAATTTAATACATATGCTATAACACTAATTTATATATATATATAAAAATTATATGCATCACATATCATTTGTAAAATGGGGGGTGTTAAAGGACATAATTCTATAAGTTTAAAATGACATATACCTTTTTTCTTTTATTTTTTACCAGTCAGTGGACTCTTGTATATTATATTATAATGTGTCTTTATAATATATCTATTAGCACATATTTATAAGTTATATTTATATAGATAGATATGTGAGGGTTGTATAAGCACAACAATCGCAGTGGCGAAGCCAGAGAAATAGTCTTTAGTTTTTAATATTACTATATTTTTCTTATAACTTGGTTGAAATTATATAGAATTTTGAAAAAAAAAATTTAGTTATACACCAAATTAATTTTTTCGAATTTCGAGCCATATTTTTAACGGATTTCCGTTTTTGTACACAGAATTTAAAATTATAATTAATTTCCAATATGTCATCGAAGAGAGTTCTTAAAATCGATTCACACATTTAAAAGATATGACCGATTGACAGAGAAAATTTAAAGAAATTTGTGATATTGTATAAAGTGAACACCCACTAAAGGGTACAAAAAATTTTATACAGTATCATTATTTCATACAAAAAAAAGTTCAATGACATATAAAACGGAAAATCGGTCATATTTTTTAAATGTGTGATTCGATTTTAAGCATTTGCTTCTACGAAAGATTAGAAATTGATTATAACTTGAAATTCTGTACACAAAAATTGAAATTCGTTAAAACTATAATTCAAAAAAATGATAATTCTTAAAAGCTGATTTTCCGTAAAATTTAATAAGTAGACATTCAAATTATTTTTCATAATGTAGTCTATTTACAATTCGGTTATACCAGAAAAATAAAGTGTTATTGTAATTTGAAAATATTTTTTCACACTTCACCCTAGCAACAATGCATTTCAGAAAATATTAATAACACAGATAATAAAATTGTCTGGTATAATTACATTAACTTATGCCACTATCATTTTATCCATATGTATATATTTTAATATTTAAGAAGAAAATTAAAACAAATAAATTAAAATTCTATGTTGTAATTAAGTTTAAAAATAGATAAAAGACATGAAAAACGAATGTGTATTAGATCATAGAAGGACTTATATTAATAAATATATAAAAAAGTGTTTATGCGAATTAGGAATTTTCTGATAGCATTTTTATTTATATGTGGATGTTAATAGCATCTAAAATTAGGCCTTTTTCATCCTTATATATTTATATACATAGAGAAAATCCACATACAAAAACGATCACAAAAAATGATCATTACGAAATAAAATAATTTTAAAACATGCTGATTTCGTATAAAATTTAATTTTTCACAATTTGAAGTGTTGTTACTATTACAAATTTTAATTAATATATTTTAAATTTTTACTGAAATTTCAATTATGGATATAGATAAAAAAAACCAACAACGCTATAAGTTTAGATTTTATTAATGATATTACATTATTATACATTTAGTAATTGACACAAATGACGCAAAATTTTAAAAGTGTGTGTCAACGTGTTACTACAAAAAGCGTAATATTTATAATAATAATATCGTAAAAATGAAATGTCAGCACATTTTGAGTGTTTGTGTACAAAAAAAAAAAACGATATCAGTGTTTTAAATGTCATATATTTTGTGTGAGAAATAAAATTTGGGTCATATAAAGGGATATGTACTTGTACAATAGTTAGTGGTAAACCTTTACAAAAATTCATTTTTAATTCATTTTCAAATTTATATACTTTATAATTTATAGTATTTCTAAATAAAATTCACATAAACTATATATATATATATATAAAAAAACATTGGGATATATATGTTAACAAATACAAAACCGCATTGCGCTCAATTATTTTTATATGGTATATATGTAGGAACGGATCCTAAATATATATGTTCTACTTTTTCTATACAATTTACATAAAATCTATATTATATATATATTTTATACAATTATACACCCAGCATATATATATACGAAATTTCTTTGCATATATAACCTTTATATATTTGCGGATATTTCACATAACGAAAAGCAAATTTACTCTGGCAATAACCCAAAAAACAAAACCAATTTAGACCAATTAATATTTGCTTAAATAGTATGTCCACATATACATTTATATATACCATATATGTAGGTAGGTTTATGTATATGAAATATCAATTAAAATGGACTTCAATAATTATTTAAATAATCTTTATTTAAAAAAAAGTATTACATCTAAATTGCAAATTAACTTCCAAATGGAATGTGCGCATTTACATGTACATAATTTAGATCCATGAACACCAAACCGAAGAAAATTCATGGGAGTAAAGTTATGTAATGCATTTGGTGTCGCACAGCAATTTGAGTTGCTATGAAATTGAACGAAAAAACAGCTGATCGTTATACAAACAATAACATTGACAATATGAAGTAAACATATTAAAGGGAAAACGTTCAAAATATACATTCAAAAGGTATATGAAAAAATTATGCTGCACTGCATTATAACGTAAAAGCGTATTTTGCAAAACCAGTCAAGATTTAAAATCATTTGACTGACAAGTATTACACTAACCGTTGTATATATAATAAACATTCAAGCGTTTCAGTTCAAAAAATTACTAAATAACTGCGGATGCAAAGGAAACAAACGTTTTAACGTGAAGAATTCGTTGATTACTCGAAACATATATGGGCAAAGATTATTGCAAGAAATATATGGATAAAGCTTCCTTTGAAATATCCGACAATTAAATTTAAATAAATATTTTATTTGTTGCATGACTTAGCCTACGTCTCAACGATAAAAAAGGAATTGCACCGTAGGGCAAACACAATGAGCCAATATGTCTCTGTGTGTGTGTGTTATTACTGGAATCTTCAGTGTTAACTTCTTCTACCATATTTGTGAACTCATAAAAATTGTATATACGAAACAAATAATAACATAAATACAATCACCATCAAAGTAAACATATAAATAACAATTAATTTTTAATTAATCTGTTTGTAAGAAAGCTTATATCTAATACATCCATATATATTTATGGATTTATAAACAATAAATCTAAATTGTCGTGTATTCATAAACAAATTTAATTTTTATATTGTCATATTGCGTACATACAAAAAACCCTTAAATTTCTAAAATCCTATCTTATATTTATTGCGTAAATTAATTTGTAAAATATAAAATAATATACATAACATTTACGAGCGAGTATATATAGCGAGTTATATACAATAAAATAATACTATATACATATACAATATGATTATATAAGCAATGTGTAATCCATTTCTGATTTGATTTATTTTAAAAGTTTTTATCTTATACGAATTTCCATAATCATTTTTGGTCTCCCTCTTGTAAATACTATATATATAAATATACGTGTATAAACATATATAACGAACATTTGTATAGCATTGGCTTTAATATTAATTTATGTCTTTGAAATTCGAAGTTAGCTTTTGTTCATTTAATTGATTATATATTCTATATCTGATTTTCTTTCTTTCTTATATGGTACATATTGATTGATTAATTAGTAAATATTTGTGTGTGTATATTGAATACGCGGGCTGGAAAAAGAGTGATATGATAATAATAAAATATATATTCGAGTATATTATATGCGATGATCAAACAACAGTATATGCGTATATGTTATTTAAATTTAAATTTAAATAATTTTGTTGAAAGATTTTTGGAAAAGTTTTCCCAATTGTGATAAACAAAAGAAAAATGAATTTTTTAAATTATATAAAATGCCATGATATAAATCGTATTTTTTTAATCAACTAATTAGCTATATATATACATATAAAAGGACGACGTACATTTATATATAGTGCTCTTCTTATTTTTAATAGTGACATTGTTTGCGGTATAATAACAGTTTATAATAAAACCCAATTATATAGCAATGCGGTTTTTAAACAAAAAGGAAAAATTTATGAAAATAAATTTTTATTTGTATAATTATTATACTCGTAATAAATTTATTCAATTCAAAGTTAATACAGCGAAGCGAAAAAAAAACGGAGAAAAAACTTAAACAATTATTTAATCTATTTTTTAAGTTATCTAAAGTGAACTCATTTTGATTATACACTTGAATCCTTGAATGCTACTTTTTGTATGTTGAGTTTTATTTTTATTTTTTTTTTTAATATCTTATGAAACCATCTTTTCTATTCCATCCTATTACATTCAAATTTCCAAATGAATCTTAATAATAAATTGTTGCATTTCAATATTATTTCGTTTTTCTTGAAAAATGTATTTGTTTTGAAAATTGAAAGGTATTGTAAAGAAAATAGAAAAATTCTATTATCCAAATGAATTTCATAAATCTTATTTTTATTTATTTATTTTATTTTGCATAAAAAATATAAATATTGTAATATAAAAAAAACGTATATAAGATATATTTTTTTCTATTGTTAAAATGATTGAAAGAAAAAAAAAATGATAAATTATTATTCATTTTTTTAAGCATAAAATTTATTTATTTATTGTAATATATGTTTTAGCAGAATTTTCTTTAATATTACAAAATATATATGAAAAAATGAATATATTGTATTTTCAATTAATTTAAATATTGAAAAATGAATAATTGATGCGTATGTAGATAAAATATATACAATATATAGACAAGTATGCAATATAATAGGTTAACCTTAAATTATACCAGCAATATTTTATATAGATCATAATCAAACTATATTACCATCCACGTAGGAATGCCGCGAAAAAAAATCCTTAAACAAGCTGTTCTTATAGTTTATTAAATAATTTTGAGATGGGTGTGCAGCGAACTAGTGATCAAATGAAATTTTCTATCTTGTTTCGGTGTAGTGTTTACTGTTCTCTCTCTCTCTCTCTATATGTTGTCACCATTTTAATTCCAAGAAATAAAAGATTATCAAAACCCCAAAACAAAAAACTAGACAAATTTTTGCTTAATTTAATTTCAACATTGATGAATTTTACTGTATACTATGGCCTACCTATTTATCGTAATGCTAAAGAATCTAGAGTATAGAATCTGCAACGATTTTGGATTTCATTGGACAAATAATAGCCACAGCATGAAACCTGCAAAACAGGCGAAGACATATATCGTACAAATTATTAGCATATTTATACAGCTGTTGCAGAGTAACGTTGTGAAATTTAATCATAATTCCGACTAATATACTAACGAAAAGTGTTAATATTTTGAAAACGGTGTAGAAACATTAGTCGAAAAGGTGAGGCTAACAGGGAAAAACAACAGCTCAATTGAAAGGACCATGATGACGGTACATAGAACCTGATATCGGATGAGCATCACAATTTGAGCATAAAAACTTTACCGTTATCTGGGTACAGCAAAATTTTTAACCGAAACCACAAACTACTTTTTTTTTTTAAATTTTACGATCGCAGTATTCCCGTGAGTGACAGACACATTTAAACTTTGAACACCATATAACACCATATTTTTTAAGATGATGATGGGAATTAATTGAATATCTGCTACTTTATATTAAAATATGCAAATTTTAATAAACAAGTCTACTACATTTTCCGGAAAATCGTTTTTTATATGAACTTTTTAATCAAGCACAAATTTACAATTTTACACAATTGTATATAATTTAATTAATTGGAGAATCTTTATAGACTAATTGTTTTACATTCAGCTTCAGGGGAAAATACATAGACGAATAATGTAATAATATAAAGTCTCTTAATACATGATTACACACAATATATATTTAAAAACTATACAAAATACATATAATTTCAACAAGTTGTCCTAAACTTTAGAACATTTAGATACATCAGTAAAAGTTATTGTTCAAACGAAGTTATTATATATACGCAAATAGTTTTTTATACGAAAGCATATTGTACATACAATATTTAGTTGTTATAGTTTGGTTTAGCTAGAACAAAACTTAAATTTGAAATTGTATACATATAAATTTTTTTTGTATAAAATTAATGATTATTCAACACAATTTGAATATGTAATAAATTTATACAAATATATATGCCATCACATATAAAATACATATTATATTTCAAATGTTTGTATATCCTTCCCTTTAATCATTCAAAGAAAAAACATTTCCTTTATTATGAATAAGAAAAACACAAAATAGTTATATATACAAATAAATATATATACCATAGATACAAACATCCGTAGAAACATATTTGTTAATATCTTTACACATATATATATGGTATATATTGTAAACGAAAACAGACACATATTGCATTTAAATCCAAACGAACACACCCAAACCAATTTCAACACATATGAAAAGAAAATAAGGAAAGTGTTTTTCAATCACTTTTAACAAAAAAAATAAAAAAATAGAATAAAAAATGAAAGAACTTTATTTACAGATGGTTCAAGTTCAGTAGCGAATGTTGTTGGAAAAAGAATTTTTTTTTTATCCTTGTAAAGATCGATTCCAATTTGATATGAATATATATATATATATATAAAATAGAGATGTATTATCGTGCATAAGATATATATAAAAAAAAAAACTATATTCAAAGAAAGCAGACATTTTCTGTATCTCATGTACCAAATAAAATAAATCATTTCATCCGATTTTTTTTTTTTTTTTATACTACAAGTTTTTTCAATCATTTTCATTTTTACAAGAAACTTTAAGACGAACTCTAGTGAAAATAAATTCCAGTAAATTAACATAACAAATAAGTAAGTATTTGTAGGTACATTGTTTATGTATATTAAATTGTATATAAAATAAAAATCTATTTAATTATTTATCGAAATAATTTATATTAAAATATTCTCAAGTATATATTATAACATTAAAATACGTAGCAAACTAACTATTGTATATAATTATTTAAATAAATATAGCATTATCTTATGTACAAATATAGGTAATAAATGGATAGATAATTATAATTACATATATATATATACAAACAATACGTGTATACGTTGTACCGTCGTACGATAAATATATTTTCTACCATAGCCGGATTCATTTATATACATTTTCTTATAAATATCGACAGTGACGACAGTGTTTTATACTATCTATATAGCAGGTATTCTCATTTATATATATATATATATATATATATAACATATATACTCGTATATGTTGAATGGATATATGGAAAATTCTACAATCTACATAATGAATTATTCAATGGAATATGTATTATTTTAGCTATATGTATATAAATGCTACAAATATATATATATATTTATATATAGTATTCATATATACATAAAGTTAAAATATAAGATTAAATATATATAAAACCCAAATAGTTGATGAACTATGCAAATTTATAAACTTTTGATAGTATTATACAGTTGTTGGGTAAATGATACAGTAAATTATACATATATATGTGAACATTTATGTATTACCGTAAAACGGGGTGTTTTATTGGGCAGAAACATAAATTGAAAATTGATCTGTATGTTAAAAAAACCGTCCAGATCATCAAAATAAAATAATTTAATTATTAGTTGTATGTCAAATTTAGGTCAGATAACAGGTTCATTCTAATTTGTTTTATAGAACAGTTCGGCGACAAAAAATTTATATAAAGCAACTCAATGTACGTCTAACTAAACAATTTGAATGAAAATGAGTATTTGAGCCTATCTAACCATGGATGTTTCATTGATCAAGAACATTTCTAGTTCAAAAATTATTCTTATAATGAATTTGAAATGTCCTTGATCCATAAAACATTAATTCTCTTCCATCTGAAGTGTAATACGACTGAATGTGAAAATTATCCTGGTAAGATCCTTGAAATGTCCCTTGATCCTTCAAACAACTATCATACTCAATTCCCTTTTTTAATTGTCGTTCGTTAGAGGTGTTTAACTACACAATCAAAAAATATTCGTACTAGGTTCTGTTCTATTAATTGATTGATTGATTTAGTCTTGTATTTTAAACCTTATTGCTTGATTTATTTGTATCCTTTACATATTGCATACATTAAAATCGAATACAATGTAATATAATATACTTGCCTACATACAAAAATTTATCAAAATTAGATGATGTGTTATATATTACATCATAGAAACTGTGTGCTTAATCCATACTTGATACATAGAAAGAGATTGAAATCGAATATTTTGGTTTTCCTTCCGCTTAAAAAAAAAATAGTAGACAATTCACCTCGTATTTTGGAATTGTACAAAAAAAAACTGAATATTTGCAATTCTTTTACAATTATTTCACTTCACTAAAACATAATAAGAAATATTTTTAATATTTCAATGAAACTAAATTATACAAGTCACATATTTTTGTGAATTTTTAATATCATAAACGTGTCATTTTGGATCACTTGTATTAAACATCAGAATCAATAATGTGCTTTGGTATACATTCATCCCGTTTTACGGTATATTTTAATTATCGCATATATATACAAATATACGAGTATCATTACATTACGTATATAACATATATGTTATGTTTATTTAAAAGGTGACCATTGTTCCGTTTACACATAATAAACAAAATGTTCATTGTTCGTATACACATACAAATAAGTTTATGTAAATTATTTATGAAACTTGTAAATATTTGTATATCTTTAACGTTCTATATTGGGTTTGTGTTGAGAAATTGATTTTATTATTTAATATAATATTATATGAAGGTGTATATAATTACGTTATCTTATTGTGGTTGTACATATATCTATACAATGTGATAAGAATGTCCTTGTACAAATATAAAAGTGTTAATATTAGTTACTATATATAACTATTTAGCTATAGTTAGATAGTATTTTACTGATTATATCAACTATTTTCATTCGTATTATCATTGACTAAACAATTGCATTGGTTGACGCTATATGCACTATTATTATTATACTATAAATAATATAATTATTTAAGAACAGAATTTGCAAGAATTTCATTAGTTTCATTTCACTGCAATTATATTTCAAATATTTACTATTTATAAAATAATAATAAATCTATTATAATTTCATATTTCTCTTTAACGCTGTCTTTTATTTATTTATTTATCTTGACATTAAAAAGAATCAACCCAAGATTTTTTGCATTTCAGATTTTCGAAAAACCATTCTCTATCTCCAGTCACAATCTGATACAAAAACAATATGTTTAGTACAGAAAAAGTAATGAAATACACATATTTAATGTAAAGTTTTCTTACAATTCATTTGGCAAACATTTTTTGTCGCTTTTGGATCTTTCCCATTGGATGTAAACGACTATAGATATAGTTTGTTGACTTACATTTAATGCCAATTGTTGTTTAGTGTGTGTATCCTCTTCCTCAAAATATCTTTGCAAATCGTAGTTTTGTAAGTTTTTCGGTTGACCTTGACGTTCTAACATCAAAATCACCACTTTGAACCATTCGCTATATAAGTGAAACTTGCTCCATTATTACCATAGATTTCCACAATTATTTTGTGTGATCGTCAACTGTTGATTTTCTCCAAATAAACAACATTAATAAATAATGTAGATAATGCTTTTTGCTATACTCCAACTTAAACGTATTAATGTATATTCATGAATTAAAATAAATCATACATAAAATAAAGTTTAGAATAATATATAGAACGATCGCAGTTTCTATTTCAATTTGTCGCCACAGTCATCAATAGGTCAATGTCGGAATTTATTTGGAACATTAATTGGTATTTTTTAAATGCGCATTCACGAAACATACAGAATATATTTCTCACATGTTTATACCTACATTTAACTATCTTTTACTATTTATTATATACATAATTATAAATTTTTAATTGACTGTAACATCTTAAGTATTATCTCTGAAATTGTGCATATAGTAAAATTGAATAATATGCGTTTGTTATTTTGTATAATTTACAGTAATACAAGTTACATTAAAAAGGACATTTCAATTTAATGTTGTAACAAAAGTATTTATACAACATATATATGCATAAATACTTATCAAATATGGTATGTTTATTTTATATATTAGGTATTTTATAGAACTATTATAATATAAACTTTAAACTATGCCACTAAAAAAGAAACTATTACTACAAATAATATTATTTAATTTATAAAGATAATATATACTTTTCAAGAACTAAATTTAATGAATGAAATGGAATTTAATTTAATTTTAAATATATATTATATGTAGCGTTTATAATATTAATGTAAATAGTATTATCAAAATTTTGTATGCAACTATATACTCGTATATATTAAAACTAAAATAAAACTATCAATTGAATACTATTTTAAGTGAAAAAACATTTATGTATAAGTTAAATAATAAGTAAATGAATGTTGTTAACCTACATATAAACAAAATTAAATTATTTAATTACACATTTTAAGAGAATGTCACAGTTAAAACTATGTTTTATATCATAATTTTTAAGTTTCAACAAATTATTATTTGTTAACAATATACACTTATTTTCAATTTTATGTTGAATTGAAATGGATTCTATATTGTAAGGAACTTTTTTTTTTTTTGCTAAATATATAATGTATACAAAATGCATTTTCAAAACTTTCTTAATATGTATACATATAAATATTTTTCAAGTAACATTAAGTGGTAATAATTTATAGGTATACAAATGTAGAAATATGTACGTATACATAATATACATATAAGTATATGTAACTATATGTTTCAATTACAACAATTGAAACTGATATAATAATTTGTGCAGCATAAAAAGAAAATTGAGAATATTTGAGTAACATAATTTAAAATAAAATAAAAATGAACATCTAATTTATACACTTATTATAAACTTGAAATAATTTTATAGGTATGCCAGAGTTATAAATTTCCATATTATACTATGCTATACATAAAATGATGAAGTTATTAAAGTAATTATATGGGATGCGGTATGGTACAAACAAGTATGATAGCATGACTAAAGTTGAGGTCACACGAAAAACATATGTAAAAATATAGACAGTATAAATTTTACACATAAGATTGGATTGATTTTTAAAATGTTAAATAACATTTTTCAAAATGTCAATGAAATCTTGTTAAAAATATATATTATGTATATTTTTACATATAACACATTGGCTTAACTTTACGCTTTGGTAATTTCAGAAGTTACATATTGACCCATATTATTTTTGTCCTGAATTCGTTGTTTGTTTCGGTCAATTTGAAGCCAATATGATTGTTTTCCTCAATGGAATACACCAAATATAAAGTAAAAAATGAAGTTAATTTATCCGATATACTTAAAGCATTCTATTCTACTATAATTGGGTCGTTAACACATATATTCCATTTAATATATTGTTTATTTTACATATATATATATATGAAAAAATATTGTATAAAAACAATAGCAAAATTAATTATTATTTATAAAATTATCAAGAAAATAATAAATAATCAACTGTATATTAGTAAAAAAAAACTCACAAAATCATTTATTTTCATTGTATTCTATGGTATAAATATTATTACGATATGACATCTACTCAAATTTGTTGTTGTTGTTGTTATTGTTTTTTTTATAAATAAATTGAATTTTTAATTGAACATTCATTTTTAAAATAAAATAAAAAATTTAATGGAAATTTTTTAAAACATGACAAGAACAGATGTTGTGTGCAGTGGTAGGCAGGCAGCGCGCCTGCCTAATCTCTTCCACATACATATATACAACATGATATTGTTGTATAATGGAAAATTTTTAAATTTGATATTATTTTTTATATGAATATCTTTTTAGTAATTTTAAATAAGTATAATATTATATTATGCACATAAGTTTTGTATATGTATAACCTCTGTCCGAAAAATAATCGGCATAACTTTCTAATGCATGCGGATCTGGTCAAAGGTATATTATGACATTTTCTTTAGTGTAACCCAAAATACAATGAAAAGATACCGGTTTGCATCAATTCACGACATTATGAACAAACAACGACTGACAAACATACACAATAGCATTTCCAATCAGCGAAATAATATATGGTCATTTGATGAACTTGTAGAACATGCAAATTGGTTGTATTACAGTTGCGGGTGAATATTTTGAATAAATAAAATTATTTATGATTTTACCATTTTTCCAATTCCATTGCGATTATTCTGTGGACAAAGAGTGTAGATTATGACATATATATTTTTATTATACGTATTATATAATGACAAATGATGGAAAAGACAAAGAGAGTTTTCCTCATATATATACAAACGAAATCCAAAACCCAAGGAAAATGTTAAATTTAAATGAAAATATATATAGGTGAATGAATTATACATTCGTTCCACATTCCATAATACTTTTGATGTGTGCGATTTTAGATTAACATTATGTTTTTATGCGTATAAGTATAGAATAGAGAGATAATTTTCTTTGCATTTGTTCTGTATCCATACAATATATAAAAAATCATAGTAAGTTTTCATATTTTATTTCATTCAAAAGTCTGATGTGACGTATTTAACGATTATATTACTTTGTACCATACATTTCCATTTAAATCAAAGCCCTAATATCTATAGTATAATATATAATATTGAAATTATATATCCTGCGGTAATAATATGTTTTTTGTAACAACAACAAAAAATCTAAATATATGATACATTAAATTATATGTTTAATGCTTACCTAATATATCCTATATATTATTGTGTAATTTTATATGCATGAAGTATAAATATATAATAAATATAAACATTTATGTAGATAGAGGCTTACCTGAAAATAAAGAAATAAAACGTATATTGAGTATATATTTTCGTAATAATAATAATAATAAAAATAATAAATAAAATACCGAATACAAATTTGATTATTATAACGTAAATAAATATATATAGTAAATTACATAAATACACCAATTTGACCACATACATATGTGTGTTGATCAAACTGGGTATGTTAAACGTAAGATTTATAACCAAAAATCGAGGATACAGGGTACCCCAGTACCCGTAGTATACGTAGTAGTGACGATTTTAGTGACTAATGGCAAAAAGTCAAAATTAAAAAACTTAAAGGGGTCATATGTAGTACTAGGAGTTACTATTATAGCAATTTTAAATTTTAAATGACTGAAATAATCTAGGAATAAAATTGTGTTTTTTGTAGGTATCAGTTGAGATATCCTATAATTTCAAGTTTCTATAGAACCAACATTAACTAAATGTTAATAGTGTTTGAAAATTAAATTAGTGATACATAATTGAACTTATGCGTTGACATAAGAATTAAGAAATATTTTGAGTGCTATATACCCAAACCATTGTAAAAAAAAAAATTATATTTATATAAATGTTATCGATGGGCTGTGAGTGCTGAGCGAAAATATATTTTATTATAAGTTTCACTGTGTGTATATAGCATTTAAAAATACATCGAGAAACCTTTTTCTATACATATTGTATGTATTGTATTAACAAGCACGTATACAAAAAATTTTGTTTAGCCAATAAACATGGAAAACTTTTGAAAAGTTTCCATTATTCTATTGTATATTTTCTTTACAACTAATTTATAATGTATAATTGCAGATAAATCTCTATATATATACACCATATACTAGTAATATAATTAGTATACACGCATTGCATATACTATATAGAAATGTAAATGTATGGATGAAGTTTTATAAAAGCGAATATACATAATATTATATTGTAAATATAGTAAATAAATATATAATTTTGCATGGCTTACAGTTGGTTTAACAAAAAATCAATCTTTCTTCATTGGCTTAATTTAGATTAGATTTATAAACAAAAATTATTATTAAATGAATTAATTTCAGGTTAAAATAATTAAATAATAAAAAAGAAATAAATTAAACAAGAATACGCATAACAAAATGTGGGATTATATGTAATTAAGTTACGCTATAATAGTGATGGCAGAGACAGAAAGCATCTTTAACATTTGCATTCGTTGAAATGGTTTCAATTCATAGTTGGAAAAAATGAATTTCATGGAAAAAATAAAAAATACAGTAATAAAAACAGTGGTAAGTCACGATTTAAAAGAACAAAGCACATATATAATATACTTTTCAAAATTCGACTTTGTTATTAAAATTTGTATAACATCATAAAGTCTACTAAACCAACCAAATAATTCACAGAAGAGCTGCGATATGTTAAACTACAATATATCGATCCCGGAAGAAAAGCTATATTAATTTATTTTATAAAAGAAAATTATACAATTATTAAATTTACAAAATGTTTAAATGCTTTTTCGTGTATTATTTATAAAACATAAAAATTTGGTCGAAAAATTAGTAATTGCGGATTTCACTGATTTTAGTTGAATTGTTAGGTACTTATACGTATTTGTAATGCTAAACGAATGTTATTATTTAGTGGTAAAATTTAAAATTACAAAGAAAATTGTTCCTCATATTTTATTTTATTTTCAAAGGAAACGACACATCATAAACCATCACAAAAAGTTATTAATTAAAAACTTAAAAAGCATTGAAAATCTTGTAAAATAACATTTCTTTAAATGAAATTCTAAGTACTTATTTTTAGAGTTGACTATAAATAAATATGTATACAATCGGTGAAAAAAACAAAGCGTTAACAAATGTTTTCAGATAAGAATATCACTATATTTATTTATGGTAGCAGAATTGAAAGTGTAGTCAACACATTATATTGAAACTAATTTAGCAAATCGACTATTATGAATTACAGTTCACATCGAATTCAAATTAAATTATTTAATATTAAATTATGGAAACCCGATGAAACTATGACCCATAAAAATTAACAAAACTGATAATTCATAAATTCCAATTTTTCGGAAAAATTTATTTCTGCCTATACTTTTGCTCAGAATGTATAACAATAATATAGTAATATTGAAAACTAAATGTTATCTCTAAAACGCCGCGCCACTGCATGCGATGCGTATATTTTATATTATTGCGTGTATTATAAATGAATATTAAAGTATATATTATATAAAAGGAATTCTGCGACATTATCCAGAACACCATATGTATATGAATAAGTAAACAGTGAAAAAATTGATAAATGCTTAAAATTGATGACGTCTTTTTTTAATATAATGTACGAAAAAATTGTTGATACGACAGAATGTAAAATCAAATAAAAATAATATAATAATACATAAAATATATAAATAAGTTGTTGTATGCATATGAATGACATTTTACAAAATAACATGTTATAAAATAAATAAATATATGTTAAATCCGTACCACGTATTACATTAGAATTTTTTTTATTCTTTGTCTATATAATATAAATATATATAATATTTAAATCGAATTGTGGAGCATAAGACAACCATATATCAAACAAAATTACAGCCATATATGGGTTTAATTACTCAGCATATGGGTTGTATTGCATGTTTTCTTAATTCATTTATTTTAATATATACAAGATTATCGTATAATGGTGTATGTGCACGCAGACATATAGTAGATTTTTGTAAGCGTCAAACAACATTAATTTAAAGATATTTATTTTTTGATTTCACTATAACGAATAAAAATTAACTGAACTGAAAAAATCGGAAAAAATCTCATATGTCTTAATAAATTTTTTGCGACTCTATATAGGCTATTGAAAATCTATAGAATTTAAAAATTGTCACATGAAATGGGCAGTTGTGTTTTTTTCCATGATCAAACAAAACAAATAATATCGCTTCCATATATAGTAAATCGCATAATATTGTCTATCTATATATATTTATACTAAATAATACCATCTACCACATAAATAAACATAAACAAATATATAATACATAGCCTATAAATGGCATGCATGCATACACAATGTATATATGTACAATTATACACCATCATTCTATTTGAACTACATATACTCGTACATTTTATAGTTTGCTGTATTTGCTTGCTTGAACAATTTATAAAGAAAACAGGTGCAATAAGCAATAAACTCAACTGATAAATGGTTGTTTTTATTGATTTTGCGGATATTTCAATTTGATTCAATTCAGGCCAATTTTCAATAGTGTACCATATTTATTTGTACGTATATTGTGTATACATGTACACAATGAAATTTAATACAAAATATGTGTAAACATTAATTCTATATACAATATTTGTATATTGTAGAAAGATATGAAGAAATTCACATATTAGCGATGATTATAAATGAGAAAATAAATGAAATAATAAAATATAGTCCATAGTAAAAGTATACAACAATTTTGCAAAAATTAAGAAATTTACTGTGGCTTCGGAAACGGTATCGGAAAAAATATCGCAAAATTAGTATACAATTTTATTATAGTTGTGTAAGCAGAAAAATTTTATAATTTACACACAATACGCCATTTCATTTATACATTTCAAATTGACCTCACAAATAAACGAGTTCGGTATATATCATCAATAAGGCACGTCGTTTCTATGGCGCGTATGAGTTAATTATATGTAATTGCATGTAGAGTTTATTATAAGTAAATATGTTAATATATAGAAGCTATTGTGTGGCAAAGTAATATCTTGTCGAGAGTACCGTGAGTCGCGGTTATTGTATGTCAAAGTTAATATTTGTATTGCAAAGTGTTGATCTTACGGCATTCGATATTATAATTTAGAGTTTAGACTCAAATCTCATTCTATACTGTATTCATTTATTCAACCATTTGTATTCATTAGGTATATTATGGGTGTTATAAGTTACTTACGTAGTATACAATTGTATATATGCAAATTTTAACTATAAATATGGAAATTTATTATATCTTCATTTTTTTTATTTTTTGTCATTACATTTTATCCGCTACTTTAAATTAACTATATTATCATAAATATAAAATAACATACATTTTTATATAAGTGCTATCAAAATACGATGCAATATAATACAATAATTATATAACACATAGGGTTTTCCAATTTTATGATTTTAAATGTAATTATCTATTGTATAAGATAATAACGAAACTTAATTTAAAAATAAGTTATATAGAAAAGAAACAGCAAAAATAATGAATTCGAAATTTTAAAAACTTGTAAGATCAATAGAAATAAAAATATTGAAATAGCAAAATTCGTTAATTTTTGGTGCAATTATTTGTTCGACTGAAAATAAAAATAATTTGAAATTTTTCGAACAAAATTTGAAGACTTTGCTATTATTAACACGCGTTTTTTTCGCATATAGCTTTAACTTCAAATGGGCACCGGCAATTTATTATTTAAATATTAACGAAAACAAATATATATAATAAACATATTCTTCCCGTAAATAGAAACATAAATATAGTAAAATTGGATGATAAAGGAACCGCTTAGAAATAATGCAAAGGTTTCAGAACACAAAGCAAAATCTTATATAGACGCATTTCATGGACAGAAACAAGAAATATCATTTGCATTTTTATTAAATGAAAAAAGAACATATTCTAAAATTCGATTTGAAAAACCCTGTGTAATAATTATAATTCTATGGGAGTATCAGATTTTTTATATACACCTAATTTATGTAACTCTGCATACAATTTTATTCGTATAACTACAGTAACTATTTACGTATGCAGAAATATTACAAGTCTGCAATATTTATATTTTTATTAGTTTTTATATTTATACAATTATAATACATATATCCAACATTGGTTGCATTATTATTACCATTTCCCAGTAACTTAATTAAATACTTCTGTATTATTATTATTATTATTATTATTATTATTATTATTATTATTATTGTATTAGCGTTTCAATTAACAGAAGTATACAATTAAGTTACTGGAAAATAGTAATAAATTCATGAAAGTTCAGACAGCGAGCGCATATACGTTGGCATCTATACCAAACATTCAACACAGGTCAAGTTGCTAAATTACTCAGTATGAGAGTATATAACAATTCATCAATTGATCTGTGCAATTATCGAAAGATATAGATGTTTTCTGAATTCCATTATCTTTAAATATAAGAGTGTTTAGTTCGCATGATATAATGTGTAAAGACTTTGTTAATATTTATGAGTACTCTTTTTTCATTTCATTAACGAACTAATGGTGTATACCTCAACTGTATTAAATAAATATCGATTAGCATGAACGATTCCGGTACTACGAGTAATTAATTCCATTTTCAGTAAAATTCAAGCATATATTTTTATTGACATCGCGTGAGAAAATACGTGCGAATTTAACATAATAACTTTAATACTATTATATTTTAATAGGCAAGTACAAAAATAATAAAAAAAATTTGAAAAAGAAAGTTACGTTTTTCAGAAAATTTTATGTCACTGAAATTGTATATGAAATTATGTATAGCATCAAAATGTCAAAATGACATCAAATTAAATTTTTTTTTTTCAAAATTTTCCTTTACTCTTTTATCTACATCCGATTATTAATACATCTTATATTAAATTCACACATTTTCCAATTATACGACGTTACTGATTACGATATATCCCATAAACGCGTATTTGACAATCCACAGAATATATATAACGAAGTAAAAATTATTAACCCATAAAATTATATATGGAGGAAAGAAAATCTTTTATGCATAAACAGAAAATAAGGACACACCCTATTTTACTCGTACTTTTTAATTCATAATTTCATTTTGTTGTTTTTTTTTTTTTTTTCTCAAGAAAAAAGAAAACTTATTTTATATTTTCCAGTAAAAATCTATACAATATTTAATATTTTTTCAATGAAAAGATTATTTATTATTGATAAGTAACCATAAAAAAAAATGAATCTATTCATATATAAAAATTGTATTTTAATATAATCATAAATTTATCTTCAATTTCAATTTCCGTTACTTTCAAATAATTTTCTCGTTTCTCTCAATTTATTACATTTTCTTATATACACCTACTACATTTCACTTGTATCTGTAATGTAGGTGAATAGTATATACATGAACGTATGTATTTTTTAGTTATATAATACACATGTTATTTTCTAATTTTAATATTCATCATAATATTGTAAAATATATACAATTTTCGTAAAATATTGAAATATTACAGACATAATACAAAATAATAATTTTCATAAAAAATTACCTTTAGCTGAATTTTGCATGTAAATATACATAACGCAATAAGCCCAATAACATATGTAAATATACTCGTATATGCATATCTCTCGCTAAATATATATTTTTTGTTATAAATCTGTCAATTTATATCATTATTAATAGATCTCATGGGATATAAAATATTCGAAAAGTACACATACGTTTAAGTAGTTCCATTTTGTCACCTTTTGTATATGCACATAAACTATATATATTATGTATTATTACATGTATATATTATGGAATGTATGGTATAGTTAGGTAAAAATAGGTAAACGAGAAAAAAATTGAAACGTTGGTTGGTTGCCCCATATAAATTATGATATTTTTTTTTCACTTGTTTTTTCATAATATATTAGGTTGTCAAATATCTCCCTTCCGCCTTTTTGTCTTTTTAATTTCGCGGCTATGTACAAAGCGCTACAGAGCTCGTATCTGGCAACACTGTACATAATTTGAAAGCTCTTGACATAACAAACAAAACGACGCTATGTATGATTAGTTTGGATATTGCGTTCAACAGTTATAGACGTGTAAACATGGAGTTCACTAACGCCGAAATTCGCGCTATTTTAAAGTTTTCCTTCGTTAAAGGCAAATCCGCTAGAGAAACGTTCCGTGAGATTAATGGTGTTTTGGGGGATGGTACTCTATCACTTCGAACCGCGGAGGAATGGTTTCGACGATTCAGAGCCGGTGAAAACGACACCATGGATAAGCCAGCCGGCGGAAGACCTGTGACGACAAATACCGATCAAATCATGGAATACATCGAGTTAGACCGGCATGTGGCATCTCGTGACATCGCCCAGGAGATGGGAGTTAGTCACCAAACCATTTTAAACCATCTGCAGAAGGCTGGATACAAAAAAAAGCTTGATGTTTGGGTGCCACATGAATTAACAGTGAAAAATCTAATGGACCGAATTTCCATTTGCGAAATGCTGCTGAAACGGAACGAACTCGACCCATTCTTGAAGCGGATGGTGACTGGCGACGAAAAATGGATCACATACGACAATATCAAGCGAAAACGGTCGTGGTCGCAGGCCGGTGAATCGTCCCAAACAGTGGCCAAGCCGGGATTGACGGCCAGGAAGGTTTTGCTGTGTGTTTGGTGGGATTGGAAGGGAATCATCCACTATGAGCTGCTCCCATATGGCCAGACGCTTAATTCTACCATCTACTGCGAACAACTGGACCGCTTGAAGCAGGCGATCGACCAGAAGCGTCCAGAATTGGCCAAAAGGAAGGGTGTAGTGTTCCACCAGGACAACGCCAGACCACACACTTCGTTGATGACTCGTCAGAAGCTACGGGAGCTCGGATGGGAGGTTTTATCGCATCCACCATATAGCCCGGACATAGCGCCAAGTGATTACCACCTGTTCCTGTCCATGGCGAACGCCCTTGGTGGTGTAAAGTTGATCTCAAAAGAGGCTTGTGAAAAGTGGCTGTCCGAGTTCTTCGCAAATAAGGAGGGGGGCTTCTACGAGGGAGGTATTATGAAGTTGCAGTCTAGATGGAAACAGATTATCGAACAAAACGGCGCATATTTGAACTAAATCCGATTACTGTAACACTTTTTATAAAGCATTGAATAAAGAGCAAAAAGGCGGAAGGGAGATAGTTGACAACCTTATATAAAACAAAATAAAAAAATGTTTTCTGTCAAAAGCACCTTGTTCGATAAATTCCATTTATTTACCACCTAAATACCCCGCACATAAGAACGTATATGTGTTTTCATATATTATTATCAATTTATCTATAGCATCTAGGTAGATGTAATATATACAAATATATATAAGGCATATATACTTGTTGAAATTTTACTAAATGTGTCTGCACCAAGGTACCAATAAAAAATATATAGTATATATTTTACTATATTTCGAAAAGATAAAGTATTACATTGACTTTGGAAGCAAACAATGGCAACAAATTATTTTAAATTTATGTATTTTATAAAATTACCATAATTAAGCTGCATAACTGTTCGTATGTGTGTACGGTTTTGTATATCAGATTATACGATTTCTACAAGTAATTTCCAATCAATTTGGATAAAATATTTTATTTTAGAATATAATACCAGTACATTCTTGCATCTATCGTATATATATATATATTCTGTTTTTATATTCATATGGTAACGCATTTATAAAAATTAAATATACTGTAATATATTATATAAATATATTACATAAAATCCCAAATCGCTTAGTTAGATTAATCAATTAATCAATTCTTGATTTAGAACAGTATGTATGGTATGTTTTATATTCTGTAATGATGAATAATTTGCCATAATCACACACACCGCATACAAATACAAAAACACAGACACATGTGCGCAAATAAGAAGATAGGATTTCATTAATTTTATTTTAATACGCAAACATATAGGGAAAATACTCAGTCGATACTATATAGATTAATGATTAATAATATGCTTTAATTTAAATATAAATACAGTAAAGATTCGACATGTGTATCGCCCGATAGGTGTAACGAATAGAAAAATGTGTCACCCATCAGTCGATAAGTGTCATTCTTGCATATATTCTAACTAATAAATTCATATTATTTATAATGAAATTAATGAATTATCTTTTGAAAAATATTAACGTTAATATAGTAATGGATTATAAGACATTTTCAAAAACTTAGTGTGAGTGGAATTGATAACACAAGGATTAAGGACTTTACAGGTGGATTTTTTTTAATAGAATACCTATGAAAGATAATTAAACAAGGATTTCATTAGAATCGATGTTTCAGATTCCACGTTTTTATGACCAGTTTTGCGGTGACACAAGGGAGAGAATTGTATTGTTGTGTAAAACCATTTTATCGTGACTGGCAAATCTTGGTTACTTTTCTTGTAATTGACTGGAGAAAATGTGTTTGAAATAATTCAAAGATAAAATATTAGATAAAAATATTGAAAATATATAATTTTTCTAAAAAAAATTTGTAAAACCAAGCTCGTCATCTTTATTGCGTCACGCTCGGTTGTTTTTCAACAATTTTACCTTCCACATTATAAGTAATTAGAACAATTATGATTTTTAAAATTATTCATCAATAACACTAATAATAAAAAACAAATTTTAACCTAAATACAATTACTGTACACTTTAAAAAATGTTAATGACTTAAGTGTATAAAGTCAGTGCGATATTATATTCTTCAACAATACTCATGGATTCGGAATGGGTGGATTTTTCATGTTTACTGAACAAATTCAACAAATTTGTTAGTTTATGAAATTAGAACTGCTTATAAATATTCACAGATAAATGCACAGATAAATTCTTTGGTGAATATTTTGATGAATTAATTAATGACTTCATTGGTGATGTCATTCATGAAATTGGAAGTATTTACAATTTAGGTACAAGCATTCTGTGAAGAAATTGGAACTACATACTAAAAGTCCCACTGGGTTGAATTATTACAAAATAGTTTTAGAAGTGGTTTCTGATTAGGGTGATAGGAAGGTGCGTAAAAAAGTAGTACAAAGCCCGGTCAAACTGTAGAAATATGTTAATGAAAATTGTTAGTTTAACCATAAGTTATTCCACTTTATCACTTCAATGAATGAATTGTTGTTATAATAATAAATACATTTATACAGCCAGTCTCTATATCAAAATATATATGTAAAGATATCAAAATTGATTTTATAATAATACATAAAATCTTTTTGATAGACACTTTTTAGTTTATCGCAAATAAACACTATTTTACACTTGTGTATATCATCAACATGCACAAAATTTGTATTACATAGAGATTAACGGAAAACAAAGTATCAAAATGTTTACAATTTAATTGTTGACAATTTGTATATGCAATACATAAAATATATAAATTATAGATATATATTCTATTCACAGATATACGTGACCTTATACATCACATATTTATTCACATTTACATTATCTTGTATAAATATATATATACATTGTGTAATATATTTATACGATATGCAGGAAAACATCGTTTGCATATATACACACGGATTTAATATAATCTGCTTGTTTGTGAATTAAAAGTATGCATATAAAATTATCATAAGTTTTATTATATAGCGTATATCGTATAATATGAATCATTTGCAAGAATATATAGATAATAGATATTATGTATATAATAAACTTATATTATACGCAGATATATATATGCAACAACAATGATAACACTCGATTCGAAGTTAATTGTTGTTTGTAAAATAAAAAAAAAGAATAATTTATTTATCCGTTTTTTTTTCGTGCAAGCAAACATTGCTGTAGTAGTGGAAGTATAATACGATAATACTCATTTTTTATATTGTATGGATAGACCTATTAATATTGCTTAATAAGGAAATACTTTATTTATTTATTCCATAAAAATTAATATATATTTCTAAATTATTATCGCGTGAATTAACAATAATATTAGTTAATTTAGATATATGAGAATAATTAGGTTAATTAGTTCATTCTAAATTATGTGATATATAATAGTATTATACTGATAATTAAATGGCTGATTAAAACTGTTAATATAAAAATTATGTTTATTAATTTATAATAAAAAATCATAATATAAACAATGTATTTTTTCACACATATAAAATTGCAAATGTCAGCTATACGTATATTTTGCGATATAAAAATCTATAATTATGGAAAAAATTTAATAAGTTTACCTATAATATTTACGAATAAATACCAAAAATCCGGTTATTTAGGTGCAAATACATATTGTTATTTCCTAATTAAATAATTTGTCAATGGATGGTGTATAAATAAAATGTATATATACAACAAAATATATAATTGAAGCCAATGACAATCAAATCATGAGATTATAGAAATGCGGTTAACACATTAACGCATTACCAATATATTAGATTTGCTAATGAAACGGAACAAAAATGATGCGTATTCGTATATAAAATAATGTAAATCGAAAAAAGATTGTGGAGCGAGCAAAATGAACCAGCGCAAACAACATTCAAAATATGATATACCATATATCAGATTAAAAGTTATGTTATCCGTTTGATGGAATTATATGCAAATATTATAAAAAATTTTACAATGCTAAACGATGATATCAGATGCGTATATTCAACAGATAAAAGTACTGATCTTTTTACATTCAATTACAATTTAATTAATTCTTTGGAAAATATCTTGATTTGTAATAAGAATATAAATAATTATGCATTTGCCACAGTTTTTTTGTTGATAACCCTATAGTAAAGATTTGTCCGTACTTTGAAAAATGCGGAAAAAATTGTGAAAATAATCCACATATTTTCCATGAAAAAGATATATTGAAATTTCTCCACAGAATGTCCATTGATTTTCCACTTAATATAATAGTATTTTATTTAGGTCAATTAAAATCTTTGGATTGTCAGGTTAATATGTCCAACATATTAATATAATACACGGTATTGTGTTCATAATTTATTTCACCAATTATCCAAGACAGTGGTTCAAATTTTGTATATTTTGCTTATCTAGTGATATAATTCTCACTATTTTTAATTTATTTTCATAATTTTTAAAACAACCAGCAACTTAAGCCGATATATTTCCTAGGAATTATGTAAGACTTTTCATAGATTTTATCTGTGGTTTTTTGTTCTTGTTTATTACAAAAAATAAAAAATGCACAATTTTTGCCATCGTTCAGCATCTTCATTCCGCGGTGCTCAAAGAACTTCTGGTCTATCGGTAAAAAACTGAATCAAACCGCGATTTGACATCATCGTCATAAGAACATTTATTCTGCTAATACGGACAATTTACGGTTATTACTTGCCAAAATACATGGACGATCCAAAGATATTTTTGTCAAAATCCGTGGATCGCTGCTCACAAAAAATATGAATATAAATTCTTTGGATATTCTGCATGGAATAATAGCAAAGAAAAAAAATAATTATAATGAGAATCCGTAGAAATTATCATCGGAATTATATGAATAATCCAAGGACATTTCTTATAAAAAAATCCATGGACAGGGTTGTACTGATCGTATAAAATTCCAGCGGACATCCGTAAGAAATCCATAGATATTTCATCGGATTGAAACTACGGACTACAACATATAATGCAGAAATTTTACGGACAGTGTTACTATACGGAACGATCAGAATTTCTATGAGATCGAAATAATAAAGTTGTAAATGATATATCGCATAAGGTCGCAACGAACAAAATGAACAACAATATATTACTGAATAAACTTTAATTCATTCTAAACAAAAATTGTGTTTTATTTTAATAGTAAATAAAGGTTACGCAATCACTTAGTTGTCAACCCAATGCAATATATTGTATATACGTACAATATAGAATGAACAATATTCGTCAGAAAAAAACTAATATTTTATTTTTCGCCGTTCCAGTGTATGAACAAAATATGAATTCTAATTAAAAGTCAAAATGTTTTTTTTTTGCTTTCTTTTTTTCTTTTTTTTTTTGTGAATTTATAGTGTAAAATTGGCTTTGGCATTTGGCCAACCAAAACATATATGCGGCGAGAGAGAAATATATAAATACTATATATTAGTATAAAAACGGAAAGGAACTAATATATATATACGAGAACAAATTTATGGTAAAAAAAAAAGGAAAAACTTTTAAGTGTATAGAAAAATCCTTAAATCAATATATATGTTTGTTATATAATACATGTATATCCTTGCAGGAAATCATGGAACTATATGCGGTTATGCACATAAGAGATAGTTCTAAAACTATGTAGTGTAAAAATTACTATATAGTTATCATTTTATAAAATTATGCTAAGAGGACACACACATAGCAGCACGTAACGAATGTTAAAATTATCAAGTTGACAACACATAAACGTTTTTTGAAATATAGTGAAACTAATATTGAAGTGATGTATCTTTTGAAAATAGTTGGATCACCATTTTTGTACTATTCGCGTATTTCCAGCCGGGGTAATGTATATAAATTATATATGTTATGTACAAATATAACTAAAACTAACACATTAATATAAGTAAAATGCTAATATAAATCGAAAAATATATAATTTATATGTTATATAAAATGCTCGCATATAATATATCTGGCTGTTATATTATTTGGTTAAAAAAAAAAAAAAGTTCACCTAATTTTATGCGAAATACGTCTGGTTGAGAAGAAAAAAAAATTACATAAAAGTTGTATAGAAAGTTTTTGAGGAAATTAACAAGAATGTACGGTATTTTTAGCGATAGTAAAAGTTATACTTCTTTTTGTTTAATTTCTAAAGCCAATGACATGAAACTATGTATTATACATGAATATATATATTAAATGTACATAATCATATGAAATACATATATAACATAATAACATAAAATCAAAATAAATAAATATATTTACAATATTATTTTTGAACAAATGACCAAGCTTAAAATGCTTATTAAACCCAGTTTGGTTATAACACTAACACTAACACCACCACAAAAATAAATAATTGTTGTATGTACATTCAGTAACTTATTTATTTATGATGGAAAATATATTTTATTAAATTTTTAAATTTATAACAATATTTTTTATACCGGTAAATTTTATATTACCCAAAATGAACCAAAACATACAACATATATGTGAACAGAAGATTAAAATCATATAATAGTTATGTATAATAAAAATTAAATGTATGCAGATCAGCTCATGGGCCCCAATTTTAATACAAATTCCAAATTGTTAAATCTCATATCTCGTGTGATACGACAACGTCTATTTACATTACAAGACATTACACATTTAATATATGTATCATTATGTGTAAATTATTGAATCGTAGGGCGAATACAATTACATTTACTAAATATTTCGTTGTAATTGGAAAAATAGGCAATCAAAATTAAGAAATATTGGAGATAGCTATCGCTGCTGTGACATCAATAAATTATAGTAAATTTTATTGCAAATATAATCACATATATTATACTATTGCCATAAAGAAAATTTATGATGGAGATAAACAACACAGACAAACCTATCTCCATACGAGATAATATTATGGCGATCTAAATTGGGGTTCTGTTTACATTTGGAAAAAAAGTAATAATAAAAAAATAAATGAATAAATAATAAATAAAAAAATGCAATAATAGAAAATTTAATATACATATGAACTCATTTTATTTCATGAAATTCTACTGATTTTGTAAATATTTACTATCTACAATATTTAAAAAAACAGATGAAGTTTTTAGATATATACAATAAAACATTATATTACATGTTTGAAAATGTATATTTACGCAAAATAGGATCCATATTGATGAACTTAATGGAACGAATATCGTATGATCAACTAATGCATGCATAGATTTTTTTATGTTTTTGAGCACTTGTTGTATCGCCTATGGTTGTCATTGCTAATTTAAGTTTTGTGAAAAGTAAATAGTTTCATGCTGGCAGATTAATAATACTAACTTCTTTTTAGTTTGCTTACTAGATATAATACATGTGCGGAACAAACGTTGTATCAAAAACTTATCATTTTTGAAAATTGTACAAATAGTAATTTTATTTAATTTTTCTGCAAACATTCATAGTCACAACACAGATTTCACGAACTGTATCCACTAAGTCTGTACGATTTTTGGTGTCTGGACGCTCGTTAGCTATTACATCGTCATTTAAATAATGATAATCCCGACCATTTTTAAATCAATCAAATTTACAATTGGTTTGAATAATGAAATATATATCTTTCACAAGATGTCTACTTTTAAAAGATGGATCTACGTATTCTGTATGATATAAATTACAAATACGGTTATTTAAATGACACACTGTGCAAAATAAATACATTTTTTCTCTCATACCTGTTGTTTTGAAAAATTTAAATTTAAGTAAATTTAATTTTACCAGTGAATAACATATATATAAAAAACAAACAAGCCGTAAATATTTCAAAATTAATTTTTATAATTATAATTTATATGCTTTTATTGTAAAATATATTATAATGTTTATCTTATGCAAAGAGAACTGGACAGGTATGCAAATTATTACAAAACATAAACCATATACAATTATGTTGATTTTATTAATTTTCCATTTATGATGATACACTTATAAATTTTCCATTTTCATAAAAATATAAAACATTTAACATAAATATTTAAATATATTTATGAATACAAAGCATTAAATGAAAAATGACAACAATTCGAACATGTTACCTGACCCACCATAGTCATCAGCTGTTGCTCCATCGGACTACTATACTTGTTACGATCCATACATGCAATACAATCTGACTAAGCAGCGTTTCTAATCTTATGAAGATATGAAACACGGTGGATATAGAATCAAAAGATTAGTTAGTATGCTAACAAAAAGATGGGATAAAGTTGTGGGTAACAATGGACAATACATTGAAAAATGATAATATGTACATTTGGAATTACAAGAAAACCCATAAAAATTAACTCACAAATATATACAATTTCTTGATGTTTCATTCATTTTGTGCTACAGAGTTGCATGAAAACGTTAACTGATTTTAATTATATTTTAAATAAGTTAGCTATATATACAATGGTTAATTGAAAAGTTTGCGATCATTTGATGCAATTTCCCTTAACGGGAAATTTGAAATTTAATTCTTGTACGATAATTGTTTGGCTATAAGCCGAACAAAATTTGCACTTTTTTTTCAATTATCAATTTTTACTACAGTGCGTATTATGACACCACCGAGCAATAAATGCAGTTTTTCAAAATTATAAGGAATAAATTTAAAAATAATATTGAAATTATCAATCATATAGAATTGTTACCATCCAAATTATTTTCAAAAATTAATTTATTAAGGCAATTATTTATTTATTTGATTTTCCTATATATATAAATATATAAAATATATATTTATATCTGTATTTTATACGAGTGAATATATATTTATATTATATAAATTATTGTATTTGTGTAACATATTATAATGTAAATTATTTTTATATTTTGCACAAGTAAATTTATTATGCAGATAAAAACCAACATGCAGTTGTGTTCCATAATGATAATATTTAAAACATATACATACAATATATGAATATACAAACACATACACGCTTTAAAAATATCAATTTTTTGTAAAACCTCAGATTAATTATTTTGGCATACCATATTAATTAATTAATAAATTTTTCAAATAATTTTTGATTGTATATAATTTTATATATTTATAAATAATGTTGTGGCTATACATAAAATTATGTATTTATATATTTATATGTTTATAAAATGATAATGTTATATGTATGTATATTCTGACTTATTATTTGTTTCAACGAACATAACTAACGTATTTTATTTTCATTTATGTATACTCGACCATGCGCTTGAATTGTCAATGTATAAAACAAGCGATAGATTAGCATAGTTGAATGACGTGTGGTCTTAATTTACACACACAAAATAATTCAAAATTCTCAAAAATAAATAAGCACAACATAGAACTTAAAATATTACGTAACACAAATACATATATATAAATTTTCAACTTACACCTTTTGGATTTTAATCGTGCAATTGTCTAATAATTATTATTCATTCAAATAATTATAAAACAAATAGCACCGTTTTTTTCCCCCTTATCTTAGCATGCGAAATAATTCAAGACAGAGTCGTCTTAAATAAAGATTTGCAAATTTTGTTCATAAGCATTTGTGGTGTGCGTATTATTTTCGGGAATAAGGAAGTCGACAGATTATGTTATAAATAAATAAAACCACTAATACATTCATATATAGTACAAATTAAATATACATAAATATTTCATATATTATATAAATATACGTTTGTAGTATAAATATATATAATAGTCTTCATTTTCACCACACTTGAAGAAGAACTTAATTTGAAATTTATTTTTTTTTTTATAATCTTATTAAGTCAATTTATTTATGAGAAAAATTAATTTCTTCTTTAAATATACTAATTTAAACGCAGCATACTTATACGTATATATATATATATATATACGCGCTTACGTACATATAAATATCCTATATAAACTACAGACCTATAAATGAATGTAGTATTAATCAATATACAAACGAAAATAATGAACACATAAAAATATGAAGTATACAATGGAAGGAAGAAAGGAAGCAAAAAATAAATAATACACCGTACAAAAAGTTTATATTTTTTAGAAAATAAAAAATTAAAATAAAAAAAAAAAAAAATCCACCTCCTCAAGTCTCTCTATATCCATCGAAAATCGTGTCAATGTTGATATATGAAACAATCATTATCATCAACACCATCATTATCATTATCACATACACATACATATTTTCTATATATATATATTGTACATACATTTATAGATATGTAAATATATCCTTGAATAACAAGAGAAACCAATTTAATGGAAATTATCAAGTGCTTTTTAGAATATTGAAGATATTAAGCTCGTGGCATTGAAGACCCGCCTATATATATATATATATATAAAAATAAAACAAGTCGAAAAAATGATGAAACAAGTGAAAAAGTGTACTACATTTACATATACATATAATTTCAGTTCGCACATCAACAAATTAACAGAAAAATTGTCATTACACCACCAGTCCATATCCACCCCATATAAAAGGATATTAACAAACGCTTACTCACACAATTGAAAAATAATCGCATATAATTTGAATTTATAATTTATTAATTATTGCAATCATTTTTAACGAATATACAAAATTTGTGATAGATTTAGTTCATAAATTTATACAATTTAATAGTTCAATAATATGCATGTAGAAACGAGTAAATGAAGTAATATTACTAAATGTTGTTATACAATTTTACAATTTAGCTACGATAAATGCTAACTATTGTTAAATTTATCTATTAATTCGCCACTATATATCTATATATCATCCACGAATCCAACTATTTACAACGTCTTCATAATGTTGGAAGTTTTGTTCAAACAGTTCATTTGCCATCGATCTAATCAAGTGGTAATTTAACGGAGTAACATTTAGAGAATACGGAAGAAGCTGGGGTAATAAATGTCAACTAAAATGCTTCTATTGTTTGTTTATATTGTCACTTGTAACATGGTAAAAAACTACTTTTATCATCAATTTGGTATATTCTGATCCTTTTACTTAGAGTAATCGCTGCAAATTGTTTATTTGTAGATAGTAGTAGTTCACTATTGACAGTTTTTTTTAGTCATAATACACTATACTCTTTTACGATTCCACTAAATACTGCAAGATACCTAAATCTAAAACACTTCAGAATTATTAAAACATATTTCGACTTGTGCTGATAAATCATTCCAATCATAAGCATATACAACCATTCGATGGTTTGCAGAAGTATTTTGAATGATACAGATTTTTGCCACTATACTTTCACATCCGTACACCAATTAGTATTATCTGTTTAAATTTATTTTAATGAAATTAAGTCATAATCCAAAATATAAAACATAAGAATAGATTGCATTAAAATTTGTGTTCCTTCAGTTAGATGACTGACTGACTGTATATATACCATAATATATATATAAACACTAAATATAGGTATAAATATTCTGATGATTGGGTGTTTTATTTTATATAGAACAAGATTCTTTTGTGTTGTGTTGATTTCTTATGTATATAATATATACGCGTATCGTATATATATGGTACGTACAATATAATAATATACATTACATTACATTTATGCGTTCTTATATAGCATCATATACAAATATAATGAATATTATACAACATATATACAGATACCACATATATATATATATATATATATAATTTGTATTATAAAATATATATAATAATATAGATTTTAATGAATTCATGTTATATATAGAACCATTATTATTCGCAAGGTACTTATTATAGGCATAAAATATGTATAAAGCATATAGAATAAAATTAGTAGATCTATATAATATATTCGAATAGTGTGGTATGTATAGATAGAGAGTATAACAACTACCATATTAATATATATTGCATAACATATATATATGTATATAGAGGTATAGGTAATGCACATTATAATAATATCCATATATAGATGTGATAATATATTGTAGTAAACAAATGTAATATTCATTTTCAGAAAATTAGGTAACAGTCGGACGGACGGCTACGGCATATGCTTTTTTTTTCCTCCACAACGCCTACTCATCCATTATTTTATATTATTCTCTATTCAGTATTTTATGTTTTTACATCTATTTATGTCACATATAGTAAAATTTCCGTAAACACAAATTTCGCGAAAATTACAATTTTCCGAAATTTTTTTGAATTTTTCAATGAAATATTATCATAAAAAAAAAAAGAACCGATTCTGGAGACTAAAATAAATGTAACGTTCAGTAAAAATTATGTCACAAAATATATAGTTGTATATAAATTTAAGTATATATGTTCAGTATAATATACATCAAAGTGACTCCACATCTATATATATATATCTATATATATATTCACTGAAGTGTACGTGTATATTATTTTAATCCATTACAAAAATTCACTATATATATATTGTGTTATATATCAACAATTGACAGTGATATAACAAAGTATATTAAATAAATTTCTATACATACACGGCGAATAGACGATAGATAGGTTATGTACTACTCATCTTATATTTTTTGAAATATTGTATAAATATAAAATTTTATCAACAAAACACATCTAATTTTTATATTATATATGTAACATTTACGTGTGCATACAAATATAATAGATAGGGTAAAATGAGGATCATTTAACTCGAAGGATTCTTATACCCATTTTTCATTGAAAATTGAATTGAAGCCAGGAAATTGTATTGATACATTAAAAATGAAGATAGTACCTGTTTTCCTTTGTGTTTTGTGTTCTTTGGTTAGAATGGTCGATATTATGGAAAAAAAACTTAACATGACGTTTACGATTAAAAAAGTGAAAACATTGATTAGATTATATGTTAACCGTAATTCTTTTCCGTTCATTTTTTAAAAAAAATTTCAATTTAGATATGTTTTTTTGTACACTTTATTTAGTTGTATTATCTTTGAAAATAAATTAATTTTAATGTGATGGAACCCATTGGCATCCATTATTGGTTGATTTAAAAAAAAAATCAACTATATAACCACATCATATGTGCAATAAAATTATAAAAACATAATTTATTAATGTGAATTTGAAAATATTACAAATTATGCTAGTACAATTAAAATTAAAATCCCTTAAAGTGTCGAATGGTCCCTGCATTATGCTATACAAGCACTGTTTTCTTATTCAAAACAAGTGTGACCACCAAGTGTGAAATCAAATTATTATGTATATATTCTATAAATATATAAGAATACAGAAATATATAATACAAAACATATAGATACAACATCATAATAAACATATGTTCAATGTTCAAAGTACAATAATATGCCTGGAATATAAAATCACAACAAGGATTTCTCTATATATTTATAATATTTTATGAGTTATTTGCTTATGCGAGTTCATTCTATACCTTCTATACGAGTGTACATATATATTATAAAGAATTCATTTATGTTAAAAAATAATTAAATAAAAGTGAAATTAATGATTATAAGTAGAGAAAAGTAAATTTCAAGTTGTTAATATATGAAGGATACCAACCACACCAAAAATAACAACATTATCCAAGTTAATAGGTCATAATACAAAAAACTCATCAGTTGACAATTTTTTAAAGCGCAGTAATATAAACAAAATATCATCATAAAGTCAATTTTTAATTATAAATTACTTCAATGTAATCGATTTTAAAATTATTTATGAAAAATATAATTATTATTTGTGTTTACATTTACATTACATTTATGATGAATTTTAAATTATTATACAAAATATATAAATAATGAAGACATAAATTAAGAAAAAAAGTAAAAGAAAATTACTTCGATTTACAAACAAGAAAAAACCAAACAATTTTCTTTCTATATACCACCATCACCACCACACCCACCCACACATTAAATACTCATAATCATAATCATAATATTAAGAAAAATTGTATTTGCATACATGATTTCATTTTCAAATCATAAATTTTTATGTTATCTTATATACATATATATATATTATAAGAAAAGCATATATATATACGCAACACACATATACATACGCAGTATAGAATTTAATAATGGTTTATCTTTTTATATAAGACTATATATTGTAACATATTATCATAAATGTTATTATATGCTTGATATCTCTTTAGAATATGAAATTTACAAATATATATTTCTCCATGAATATATATATAAGTTTTATTATTAATAATTTCATATGTATAAAGGTTGCCCCAAAATTCACGCTATAGAAATAATTTTGATAGAAAACATATGTCTGATAATAATTGCGATTCATAAAGTCACATATATAACAATATTTTGGAATTTTTTTAACAAATGTGAGTGTGTCTTCTTTAATAACCAACTGACACTCGATTTTAAATTATTAATTTAGTAATCATTTGCCTAATAAAAAAATAATAATCTTATCAAAAAAGTGTATAAAAAATATTAAATATTTAACATATTTAAAATATGTTCACCATTTTGAATCTATCTAAAATCAGTACCAGTACCGGGATTCAGATCGTTAAGAAATCTCTGCACACACACACCCACACACACATTTAAACTACTGTAAATTTTATAATACTATTTTTTATACTTTTATTTTCAATTTATTTCCCATCATTTTCTCTCCACTGCAATAAAAACCAGTATAGAAAGAGGACGAATTAAATATGTGGAAAATGAAAACTTATTGACCAAAATTTATAATTTTAATGCACGAGAAAAACTTCAATTAATGCATATACACTGTTAAAAAAAAATTTGCCTGTAAACAAATAAAAAATGTGAATAAAGCAATTCAAATGATTTCATTTGGAAAGAGATAAATCTTTACGATTTGAATCCCGATTCTGGTTTTTTAAAACTTTATAATTTTCAATAGCAAATTAACATACAATTTCTGTCTTCAAGGCATATGGGTGGTTGTTGGCATAAACCTTCGGCCTCAAAAACCCCAAAGAAGAAATTCCAACGACATCAAATCGCGGGATCTGGACCGCCAATTGTGATATTAAAACAGGAAATTACACTCATACAGTAATTGAATTGTTTCTCATGCTGTGTGGCATGTTGGCACGGTCTTATTGAAATCGCATGTTGTCCACATCCATATATTGTAATTTAGGCACAAAAAATTGTATTATCATTAACTATACATTTCCTGACCAGCCGCATTTTCGAAGAAGCATGGTATATTCAGCTCCTCCAGCTCAAAATCCACATCAAATAGTGACACGTTGTGGATACATTGGTTCCCATCTACAATCTAACTCGTGGATTTTCTGAACCTCAAATGTGACGATTAACGAAGCCATCAATATGACAATGAGCCTCATCGCTGCAAATGATTTTGTTCGAAAAACCAGAATCCTTCATTATTTTTAAAATATTGTTTAACGCAAAAATACAAGGCTTGCATAAATTTTGGGACATCTCTTAATAACTCCATTTTCGCTGCATTCTATATTATAATGAATGATATACAAATATAAATTTTATAAACAACCGCAAATGTAAATATTCAAATGAACTAATTTTATCATTGGATACATTCTATAGAATACCTAAACAACTCGTTTTATTTATACAGTCCATATATGATATTGTTTATTATATTATATAAAATGTGGTATATAGATAAATTTGAAACAGGAGATTAGTAATTTAGTTGGTAATAATTAAATATGGATAAAGAGTTCAGTACCATATAAATATATAATAAATTAAATATTTAATAAATGTAAATATGGAATTCTATTGTGGTATATACACACATATTTACCATTAAACATTTTATTAAATTTCCCAAATGTATATCCTATTTACATATACATATACAATTATAGAAGAAAAACTTACTATTTTATTATTAAATATTCCATATATCGGTTACCATTCACATTGCACCCTAAAAGATCTATGTTGTGCTTCGCGTTACCACAGCAATAGGACAATTCAGTTTTACGGCATCTAAGCAGTGGCGAAGCATTTAAGAAAGAGTATTAATTTTTTTCAATATCAATATCAATATAATTTTCGTATAATCTAAATTCAGAAAAATAAATTGTGTCTATTCTTTAACGAAATAAATTTTCCAGAAAATCAACTTATATGAATTTTCAATTTTTTTAATTATCAGGTCATATAGTTTTAACGAATTCCCACTCTTGTTATTATACCAAACGTACGTATACCATTCGTATATTTAAATATATATAGTTATTTTTTCAAACAATATAAAGTACTTCACTAAAATAATTCTTTCATTATTGATATTTTCCCACTGTCGTATATAAGTGTGTGTGTGTGTGTGAATAACTTATCGGAAATGTAAATAAAAATTATTCCAAATTAATTTTATGAAAGAAAAATAAATAGAAAATCACATTGAAATTCATCAAAATCATTGTATAAAATTCTCTTTTTCAAAAGCATATAAAGATATACCGCATCATTCCTATATACATTTACTTTCTGATTTGAACGAAATAATAGATTTTTATTTTTCAATAGATATATTCATAATTTATTTGGAACAAAAAATTTTTCTATATACAAATATGATTTTCCCGGCTACGTATATCTGAATAACTGTGTTAAACATGAAAGAATTTGCATGTAATTTTTTTTGTGTTTTGAAACGTATATGTATATTTTATATTATAATAGATATTTAAAAATAAAATCAGGATAAAATTTTTAATAAAATGAAAAATGTATTTAATTATTTGTATGAGAGTATGAGTGTATATACACAGCTATGCTATAGCATATACACCACCTACATGTATGTGCAAGTGTATGTATATAATTGCATGTATATAAATAGTATATATACTGTTTTACATTATAAAAAAGGAATGCGATGGAATTTGAAAAAATGCATGAAGAGCAAAATATTTCTATTCATATATATTTATGTACACACAAAGAAATGGCACATCTGGTGCCAACAACATAGATTTTTTTTCATTTTCATTTTGTTTTAAATATATATATTTATATATACGATAAAAACAAGCAAATATAGTATAAAAATATACAAACGTCGCACAATACTATACAACCTATACACTATATATTGAGTAAAACAAATAACCAGCTATACAAATACTCCGTCTATACACTACACCGCATCATTAAAGTGAAATATACCAATTCATTAACTTTTCCATGAAGATCCGTTCTTATAATAAGGAAATTAAGTTGCTTTGGTCCGCCACACATCAGAAATCACTTTCAAAAATTTAATTTTATATTTAAAAATAAATAATTGAATATCTTTTTAGAATAAATTTTTCTGTATGCATATTATGTGCGTTTTTATTAAACTTTCGAAAACAGTCGCTGATACTACGATAATTAAACGTGCAATACTATAATTTATTGTCCGTTTAATGAAAGTGCTAACAGCGACGACTGTTTTGAAAAATTAATAAAAACGCAGATAATTGTGAATGTAGACAAAAACATTATAAAGAGTTAGTTAATTATTTAAGTTGAGCATTTGTTGTAAATGATAATTTTATTACCCAGCCTATAATGTAATATTATTGAACATTTTCCTGCTATATAATAATTTAATTATATATTCCTCTTTACAATTGAAACGATAACGAATTTCAATGATGCGAAGTAGTATTATTGAATACACTGCATATATATATATATATATACAAGCGAAGAACAACCAACAACACATAAATAAAGTAATATTATTTGTAAAATTGTACAAGCATAAAAAAAAAAGCTCTATGAAAGATTAGATTCAGCAGATTTTTTATTGTTTTAAACAAAAACAAAAAATAAAAATAAATAAAAATAATAGCAGCACACAGTCGCTTTTGTTCAAGTTTGTGCAAAAATAATAAATGTGTGTAAAAAATACGTTCTAAAAGTATTATAAAAGAATTTTTTATTTTTTTTTTGCTATATCATATGTGTACGGCTTGTCTATAGTTTGACAAACAACAAATATACATCCCATAAAATATGTGTGATAAAAATAACAATAATATTAATGATAATAATAATAATAATAATAATAATATGTAATAAAATTTCAGAAATGATGTTGAATTTATATAATACAATACCTATAAATGCATAAACGCTCGCATAATATATCCATGCGTCTATTAATTTCATATATATATATATATGAACATATGGTAGCTACATATAGTTATATATATATATATATTGGTTATTCAATAACATTAGGTAATATACCCTGCAGTAAATTTTGAAACTAGTTACATTACTAAAGTAATGCAGATAGGAACCATTTTAAATAAGCAATAATACAAAAATATGACGAAACGAAGATAAACAAAAACGTTTTTGAACTGTTATATTAATATAAAGAAATATACGTCCTGTTTTTAGACACTGTTTTGATTTTATTTTTAATAGTGTAATGAATTTCGTATTAAAACCACGTATTGTGATTGTGAATAAGAAGTTTATTTAAGTAAATTACCATCCAATCCAATATCCAACCATTTTAGTGCAGTAGAAGAAGATATGCACATTGTACAATATCTAACGAGAACTTTGTGGCGGAAGATTGTTCCAACAATATGGATATTTTGGAAAACTAGTTGCTACCAAAAATATCTTTTGAAGAGAAATTAATTGATTGGTATATTAGGAATAAATCTCTCCGTAAATGTTTCGAAGAATTGCGTTTTATTTTACGCGAGGAAAATTTAGATGTAGCACGTAAAATTAAACTGGAGCTGATGTAATTTAAGAAAAGGTGATAAACTATGAAGCACCAGTTGCAATAATTTATAGTATTTTTTAAATATGAAGTAAATTACTATTTTGTATTAAAAACATAATAAACATTAAATTAAATTAAAATATATTGCCTACATTTTTCTTTAAACTTTTTTTTAAAAAGAACTAGTTTTAAGTACTGGTCAAATTAAAATTAATCAGTTCAGTAACTAGTTGCAGAAGAACTAGTACTAAGTGTTTACATTTGAACTAGTTCAATAATTGGTTATAAATTAACTAGTTCTTCAACTAGCGGAAAAGTAATGCAGAAGAGGACAATTGTCTTTTCGTAGGACATCTCAATGTTAAAAGAAACAGTACGCAAAACACGTAAAAGGGGTTTAGCATGGAACCAGTACTATTTACTTTGTAACTAGTTGTTCTACTGGTAGTATAACTAGTTCTCTTTCCTGCAGGATATATATACATGAGATATATTACATAATACACACACGTACGTTTAGTTTAATATAATCACAATATTCATAGTGCATGCGGTTATTTGTGAAAGCCACTGTGTATGACCAATGTACTGTCAATTAACTTATAATATATACGTATTGATTTATTACAATTAAAACGGTATACACATGCTTTGTTTTCATTGTAATCATATATTATATAACATATTATTATTGTATTTCACACATTTGGTTATCGACGACGCATGCATATATTTAGAATAATATCAATGTTAGAATAATTTTGAAATGCCATATATGTAACATATAGGTATATTAGCAGAATATTGTATAAGAATAATTAAACATTGTTTTATTTAACGTATTAATTGAAATACAATTATTTTGCATCCATATCAATTAACTTTTATTAAATCAATTATGACATTATTCGACAAATTTATTGTTTTAATAAATATAGGCAACTGATAAGATGTTTAAATAGTATTTCTTTGAATTTAAAATGAATACTCAAATCCTGTCGGACATAAAAATTTGTTAAAACTTTAAAAATTAAAATACTGGTATATCTTAAAATTTGAATAACAAAAACATAATTTATATAATATTTTGTTTGATTTAAAAATGTCTATATATTGTAATAAAAACTATCATTTTTTATGTTAATTATAATATTAATATTTAATAAAGTATAAAACATGTATGTAGGTATACAATATATATATTTACCTGATGTCCTGAACAAATATTGCCATTGGGTACACGTACACGAAATGGACTATGAATTGGACATGATGTTCGTGGACCCCATCTAGACGGTCCCGGTAATGACATCGAATTAAAATTATTAGAACTACATGGATTGCACATTGGCGGCGGTATTTGTGGTAATGGTGGTGGTGGTGGCGGTGGCCCATGATTATGTAATGATCTACCAGAACCCATTAAACCGCTTAAAGAACCACCACCACCACCACCACCACCACCACCACCACCACTACCACCGCCACCACCACCACTAATACTTTGTCCTTGTCCGACCTGTCCGCCTGGTCCTTGTGGTCCGATACCCGATGACAAACCAGGACCCGGACCATGATGACACATTGGACCACCACAATTTGGTATTGGCCATTGTCCACCACTATTTATAATGCCGCCACTACCACAATATTGATCCACTATGAAACTTTCTTGACTACCAGAACATTGTAAACGATGATGCGGCAGCAGTAGTGGCGGCGATGATTGTCTTGAGTAAATGTTTTTTTGTGATTATGTGAGTGGAAGGGTTTTGCGGAGATATATAACTATATATGTTTAGTTTAATTTATCTACAAATTAAAATTTTTAATTTAATTAAATTTTTGTATTCTAACAGTTTCATTATTATAAACATTATGTTAATTCAAAAACACTGTAAGTAAGTTAACATTTTTTAAAATTTTTTATTTATTTATTTATTTTTTATTTAATTATTAATTTATTTATTTATTTATTTAATTATATAATGTTATTTATTATATTATATTGGTAATTTTTATTTATTAAAAAAATATTTAATTTAATTTAATTTTTTCTTTTACACTATTTTTTTTTTTTTAAATTATAACATTTTTAAATGCAACACATTGTTTTTGCTTTCATTTAATTTAAATAAAGAATTGATGATGAACATATTTTATCTGCGCATATAATTAAAAAATTGTTCAATCTGATGAATTTAAATAATAAAATGTTAAAATTTTTTAAATATTCTCTTTTTTTTTTTAAATTAAACTTTAACAAAGCCACTTTTTTTTTATTCTTTTACATATAATACATAATTATTATATATATATATGTGTGTGTGTGTGTGTTTGTGTATAATGATGAAAATAATTATAATAGGCAACTGGATACAATATAATATACTAAATATAAATTTTCACAACCATAACGTAGCTAACAATCTTTTGTTTTGTTGCGAAATTTATGAAATAAAACCAGAAAAAGAAAAATGTTATTGAAAAATAATATCGTAGTAAAATATATTATTATATGGAAAATGCTCCAAGGTATTTGTAAATAAAAATTTTCTTTCAATTCGTTTTTTTTTCATATTTATTTTGTACACTTTCGGTTATGTGTATTACTCAAAAACTATAATGCCAACTTTTATTAAGGAAAGATATTATATATTATAGCATATATGTAAAATTACACATGAATTTCACGGTATCCGATAAATGTTAAGAACTGTTTAACTATTGACGTAACGGTGTATAATTCCAGTGAATTTTCTTTTTTCCATAGAATTATTCTACAAAAAAAACCGCTCGGAGTGTAACTATCGATACCCAGTTTAAAACTAATACAATTAATATATAAAAATTGAAGTTTAAAAATAAAGTATTGTAAATAATACAATAATAATAAAGTGAATGGAATAATTTACAAATTCAATGATTTTTTCTATTCTCTTCGTGAAATAACTCTGCCTACAATTTCACAAAGAAAATAACATCTTTAATGATGTTTCATATAAGAAGATATCTATATTTTGCATAACTGAATATACCTATATTTGGTATATATGGGCTGTGTGATGCGTATAATAAGTATATATGGTATATATATATGATATATATAAATAAGGTGTGTGTATGTATGAATTTTATCATTCGTATGTTTATTTTAAGAATATACATTTTTAAAACAATGTTATTTTTTGTGGTATAGTTATAAGTATAAACAAACACAAACAATGAAAAAACAACATTTCTACAATGTATTGTTTTAAATATTGTACCTATTGTATACAATATGTAACGTACTTATATAAATAACATTATACATGCGTGTATATGCTATACCTAAGGTGTATACTTAAAGAAAATGTAATGAATGAGAAAATGTTGTTATATGAATACATATATATTTATATATATGTGGATAATTTAAATGCCATACAGTCTCTTCCTCTATATTTTATATGCTTATTATTACCAAACATTAATTACATTAGTCAAGTTGGTAAATTATACTCAGCATATTGCAGTGCCTCAGAATTCACCATAACTGGTGTACAATTATCTAAAAATATGGTAGATGTTACCTTAATACAATTATTTTTCTATTTGTCCATATAATATCGTGTTTGAAATGAAGACATTGTAAATTTTTGAATAGAGTACAATTCACTAAATTTTGCACATGGTAACTCAGCTAAAAAGTGTCAGTATTAAAGTAAATTTCGAAAAATTTCTATGTAAATTTTTGAGAATTGAAATAGTGTTATATTTTATGGTTCACAATCGATTTGCACCATCGCTAACCGTATACTACACCACTGTATGTTACACATAATATTCGTTTACACTCTGATACAAATACGTATATACAAAATTATAATACTAAATTAAGTGGTAACGTCTTTTGTTACATAAAGTATATATATATTAATATATATTGTATAAGCAATGTAATGTAAAGTAAACAATAAAAACAAACACCACTCACCCACATTATAATTATATATAAGAACAGGTATAAATTTAATGAAATACATAAATGTGGTGGTGAAATGCACTGTTTTCGGCAAAATCTTATAGTATACACTGAAATATTTTCTGTTATGTATTCTTGAATAAATTATTAAATAAGACAAATTACAACTGCGAAACAAATCGGTTTATTATGCACTGAATATATTTGCTAGACTATAGATATCGTAACACAGAATTTAAAATATGTTTTGATGGTGTTTATGTGGTATACAAAACGAGAACGTGCATTTATATACGAAGACTAAAATTTAGATGCATTTCATATCGAATTTTAATTATATCTTCTCTAAAATATAATTAATCATAATATAGTAACCTAATTTTTTTATATAAATAATTTTGTAATTCCATTTTTAATTTTTATCTTAATTATTCTTTGTAATTTTTACACAATTCATAACAAATTGAATTAAATTTTTTAATCAGAATAAAACTGTACGTTTTATTTCATTTTAATTTTCCAAATTTTCAATTGCCTGTACCTATTCACTTTATACAGTATCATAAATTTGTTTCACTAACATTAAATGGAAAATCGTCTTTATATTGTACATTTTGAAACACATGAATCGATATTATAAATATCTTTTCCATATTTAAAAATAAAATCCATATCCATAAAATAGGTTTATTTTTCAGAAAATTTAGTATAGTATTCAAACATGTCTATTAGAAAAAAAATGTAAAGATATTGTAATCTCAATCAAACACTTCATCATATATTAATTGCAAGATTATTTATCGACTTTCAGGTTTGCCATATATATAATCACAAAATCGATAAATGAAAAACCAGCAATGACGCCGTTGAAAAAACAAAATAACAATTTATGCTATCTGCAATGTTAAAACTATACGCAGATATACTAAAAAAATAAAACACAAAAAACCTATTGATTATTTCCCGCAATTACGAACCATTAAAAAATATATAATATAAAAATACACGGATATAAAAAATCAAGACCATTAAATCAATGCTATTTTCAAAATAAAAATGTTTACATAAATAGAACAGAAAATAAATAAATAAATACAATACCAATATAATAATTTAGTATTATTTGTGGTTCGATTCCAATGCTTTTAAATAAATAATACAGTGAATAGAATGTATTTAGACCAAATTGACGGTATTAAAAAGAATTTCACTGAATATAATATTTTAAACAAATCCGATTGAATACAATATTTCCAAATAAAATAAAGTGTGGAACAAAAATAGTATGCAAACTGAATGATAATACAGAACAAAAGAAAGTACAAAACAATTGGCAACTGTTAAAAACATTTTTAATATGAAAATTTTTCCTCAAATCTTGGGACTAGAATAAGAATTTCAATTGCATATTATTTGAATGTGTTGTGATATATTGGATTAAATGTAATATTCGCTGTATATCGTACATATCGCTTGAATACAATATTCACTGTTTAATAATAAAACAAAAATGTTATTATTATTTTTGTTTACGTTATTTTATTTTTCACAAATAATCATAATCATCGTCGTCATCATCGTCTATCTTCGTATCATAATTATTATCATCAATCATATTATGAAAATGTGAAAATTTACAAAAATAAAACGAAAAAAAAAAAAACCTATAAATGATTGCCATTTCTAAATTTATATATTATATTTAAAATGAAAATCTTAAGAAAATGATATAATTTAAGAAGTTTTTTATTACAAAGGAAAATAAAACAAATTATGTACTCGAATATAAAAGAAATAAGGGCAAGTTATCAAATTTCTATATACCAAAATTCAAATTTAATAAAGTTCTAATTCCATTAATTTTTTTTTTCTTTTTTATGTTATGTTTTGATGGTGGAAACAGATTTGTGCAAAAAGTTAGAAAAAAATACTTTCCCACAAAAAACTTTATAAATGAATCGGAAATGCACATAATCAAAAACAACGGTATTCGAATGTTTTTATAGTCGCCCTTTAAATTTTATTTATTCTTTTAGGCTGAATTTCCTCCTTTCGACTTTTGAAGTCAGCTTTTTTACACATAATATGGAAAAATACAAACACACATACTATACTTCAGGAAATAGTTAAATGTCAATTTATCTCAAAATTAGTCTATGATTTTTATTTGTATTCTGTGAAATAATGAATTTCTAAATTCAGTGATAACTATATAAAGAAATTCATTAGAGGAAATCTAGCTTTAATGTTACCTAAATGAAACTGTAACATTGGGATGATGATATTATTCTCCAGGATATAATTATCTATCTTTAAAATAGCATATATACCATAAACTTTATATAACTATATATCGCAAATAAATATTGAATTTTCCATAAGTGGAACGGATAAAATTAATTTATATATCATGTCCTTTATATCTGTTATACAATTTATATACGTCGTACCATAAAACACGTATAAATAGACGAATTTTTTCTAACAAACATTTGTACATATATAATATTATATATATATAAAATTAAAATTGAAAGATATATAATTTTAAGAAATATTACAATTATTTTCAAAAGCTTATTTATTTTCTCAGTAAGTTGGGGAATCCTTATCCTTATATGGGGTTTTAAAATAATATTTACTTGTTTCTCATATTCAATATAACAAAGATATTCACGTCGCTATATGTATATAGTTCGTTTATGGTCGAACATTACCAAAAATTATTCTATTCTCCAATGCATATAAGAGAATATAGTATATAACATCATAATGAATGCAGAAAGATAATGGAATAAATTAGCTATAAATAACTGGAATAGCAATAATATGAGCAACGAAAAATCATACATAAATATATATACGAGTATATGTATTTATTTTGTAGTAGTGTGTTCAGAGGCTATGTATGTATTTATATAATAAACATATTTATACAGACTACGTTCGATATAACAACGATATTAAGTCATCCGTTTCACGTAGCAACTCTTTAATCCAAACCTTTCGATTTTGCATGTAAAAAACAATTTATGTAACAACCTTTCCTTGTTTAACACATCCTATTCAATCAGCCAGATATAAATTATAGCTATACGCTCTATGTATCAACTAAGAAAGTGTCACAGTATCAGTTCATTACCGCATTAAAATTGTTACAAATTAATAGAAAATTTATTTCAATAATTTGTAAATTTTAAACTGTATTAAATTGAGTCTTTATATGTATTTTTCGTATAGTCTCTCGTCAAATAACAAACTTCCTTTGTATTATTTCCCGGTCGTACTTTAAATGTTGTTGCATCGGCAGTGGTCTGTATATGTGAGATATATTGCAATGGTTTTTGGTCTGAATGTATAACATGTATCAATAAATCGATTGGACATTTATTATATCATTTAAGATTGAGTATGTATTTATATGCGTGTAAAAAAAAATCTTGTTAAAAAGAAATATATTTGACATTTTTTTTAATTGATATATCCACAAGATATGCGGTTATTGTTGGAATAAATTATTTGCAATAAAATTCGATATCAAAATCGTTAAATAAATGAATAATGATATACTCTTACAAGAATTATTAAACACCATTTTTATTTATCTAATCAACATTTTTTTATATGAGATACAATTTGTATACGCAAAATATACACAAATAATAAGTTTAATTGTAAGCCATAGAATTATATTTTTATATAATTTTAAGATTTCACGGTGTCCCTAAATGTCCTTCCCCCATTGAAATATTAGTATACTAATTACTCTATTTAATTACTATTTAATATTGGTTCTTATGAGATTTCGTATATGTTCACACATAACAATTATCCTTTAAAGATTCTGGTAATGTCCTTGTTCTGTGAAACAATAGTTTTTTCAACCCAATTTCTATCCATTTACATACGAGGAATTGCAAGCGCATGCATTACTGAGGTACTCGAAATGTCATTTATATATATTCTTTTATGTTAATACTCGATAAATTGAGCAATGAAATCCTTAAAATGTATTTGTACTTTCAGATATACTATTACATGCTTGATCCTTGAATTTTATAAATTCATAAAACGTATTCTCTAGCTTTTCGGTGTTTCTTTTCCAAACACAAACAAATGGTTTATGAAAAAGATCTATTGATTAAGTTATTGGTGAAATTATAAATCATTTTTTCCAAATCACTATTATTTAGAAAGTACTTTTTTGCTTTAATGTAATAGTTGTAATCATAGGGTATCTATAGCTAAAAGCTGATAATGTTAAAAAAATAAATTGAGTTGTGGTCAAAATAGTAATTGATTATATATTTTATTTCTACGTTCCTTATATCAAAGGGTATACGCTCATAAGAGAGGAGAATCCATTGTTAATGTAGATGCACATAAATTAACCGATTTATTTTAAACTGGTTGACATATACTACATAATATTCATAGAGCACTACAAAATCTGCAGCAAAAACATTATTGCATTATAAGTAATGCTATTTTATACAATATAATATATTAAAAAAGATTGATTTAAAAATTATACTGTTGACTGCAACAATGCTAATCATACATTATTGTATCAACTCTATATAAATATATAAATAAATAAATAAAAAGTATATAATAATAATATTACAGAAAATACAACCGAAGCAATACAATTTTTATGCATAAGATTTTCTTCCGCAATTTTTTATCCATAATCTTTATATTGTAAATGCATGAATTTTTTTCCAGTTATGTGAATTCCCGTGTACATTTATACATATAGACACTATATACGAGTATATGTATATACATTCATATTTATTGTGAAAAATGTGGAATAAATTCAATGGGATTTAAAATTTAGTGGAAAAAAAAAAAATAAAGAAACAGAAAATAAATTCATTTCCACGATAAATAAAAACAAAAAATATTTAAAATAGTAAAGTTTTAGTTGTTGTTGTGATAAAATTGTATGTATTTTGCATTGCAGGTATATATGTTTTGTTGCTTAGTTGCTTTCATTTTAACATTCATCTCGAACATATATTATAATATGTATAATATAACAAACACAAAAATACAATATATAAAATGTGTTGTAAGTAAAAGTTTCTGTTTGAAATTATTTGTCAGAAAGATTTGTTATTTGTATCGCATTAACATTGTTGTATATTTTATCACATATACAGGAAAATTTATTTTCATCGGAAAATTGTTCATAGTCGTACGCATAGATATATATGGAGATCGTGCTATATGGTTCTAATATAATAAAGGGATCAGTGGTCAGAGTGCATGTCATTCAATCCGAGGATTTTGCTTGTATAATCGGGTGTTGAGAAAATATATTCAATATTTTTCATAATCTAAATTATTCGCATTGGTTTGTTATGGAATAAAACAGGACCGATTGGTGAAAAAAAATTGAATTTCACATGTAAATATATACATTTCCGAAAGTCACTACAGTTGTACTTCATAAATTGTAAAATATTAGCTCAGAGGTTAATGGAAAATTGCTTTTTCATGAATTATCAAATTTTCTAATTACAAGGCATTTTTAACGGATTTCCAATTATTATTACATAATTACAAAATTAAAATCAATTAGCAGTCTTTCATAGAAGAAATTTTTAAAATTGCTTCACACGTTCAGAAAATTTAGTTGATTTTCGAATCGATGTCATTGAAATTTTATGTGAAATAATAATTTTGTATAGCTTTTTGTAACCATTTTTTATATTTGGGCTACACTACAATTATTTTTGTTTTAATTTTTCTTACATCGAATGAAAAATCGACTATATTTTCTGAACTCGTGAAGCAATGTTAAAAATGTCTTCTATGAAAGACTGAAAATTGATGCATCACATCCATCATACACCTATACAAGTTGTTGTATAAATAGAACCTTCGAATAATCCTTCATGTGAGATACCTTGATATATGAAATACTATTACAATATAATAAGAAGCTTTCGACGAAGTGTAAACAAAGTAATATAGGAAATAATGAATAAATATGATAATTTGATATGCCGAAAATTTCAAATTATATAAATTAAAAAAATTATAATTATAAATTTGCTATTTAACATTTTTTATATATATATTGTATATTTTTATATCAATTTAATAATTCATGTTCGCATATAAAAGACGTATTTTTAAATAATGAATTTCTTATACAAAAACATAGTCGGATTTAACAATTTTTTTGTTTTTTTTTTCATACATTTTTAATGTATGATTTTATGAATTCACAACCAGAAATCATACTTTTCTTTGTTATTAATAAATAATTATCAATATCAAAGGGTATTTACAGAGCGTTTTAGAAAATAAATATATAAATGGTCCTTTTTGTATTTTTTTTTTTAGATCTTATACAAAAATAAAATATTTAAATATTGTGTTTTGTTCAATTTTCTTGATCGATTAGATTTTTTTTTCTTTTCTATTTACAACAATGTCACAAAATATTATTTATGTATGCTCTCTGTATATATACGTAGAGCTATTACAATAACAACATACAGATACACACATATTTACATTTATATATATATACATAAAATATGTAACTAGAACCAAGAGTATATCCTTTTTTCAAAGCATATATATTTATGGAAAAAAAAATAAATATATTTGATAAAACGAAAACATCAAACGGTTTTTATAAGGTCTTTTTATTATTTTTGTATTTTTATGAAAAATATATTAAAATAATAATAATAATAATAATAAACTATCGGAATTCATATGTAATAAAGGACATTAACTTCAATGATATTGATTGTATAAATCAAAGTAAATAAAATATAAAATAGTTGAAATTTTAAATTAGTTGAGAGCGAGTATTTAATATATTTATTGATATATTTTTATTTCATATTTAATACTATATTTTTTCTATATAATATTTATAATATGGTACATTTTCGTATTCAATATTCAATATTCGATGTTCATTAAAAAACTTTTCACCTATTATAAATGATTTTTAATCAATATACCTCATCATAAAACAGCGTTATTAATAATAAAATAAATACATACAAAAAAATGTAAAACGAAAAAAAAAATACTAAAACAACAAATATTTAATAAAAATTAATATAAAAGCTAATTGCTTATTTAGCATAAAAAAAAACCCGGGAACATATTTTAAATTTTATAATAGCTTTTCCTATTTTCCTCCTTTTTATTTACTTTTTTTTTACTTTTTTTTTTGTTGATATAATTATTTCAAATTTTAAAATGTAGAAGAAATAGTATTTAGTATTATTTTATTGAAACCATAAAATAAAAGGGTTTATAAAAATTAACCCCTATATATGTTTCGTAATAATAATAATAATAATAATAATAATAATAATTATTATTATTTTATTCAATAGAAAATAAAAATTATCTGATATAATTAAATGTGCATGCGAACATATAAAACAGCAGTTGGCCATATTATTAATTATAATCCATTTACATATACATGGTTTTATGACTGATGACAGAACAGCAACCACAAATTTGTTAGTATTTTTTGCATTTTGTACGGAAAATTTTGTTGATCGTCGTCAGGTTGATAACACTTAAAATTGATTTTAGTAAACCTTCCGACAAATTAGCCCATAAATTAATGCTTTTTAAAATGTACAGTTATTTTTAATTGGTGTTTGTCTATTTTTTTCTATGTTGAATCTGATATTCAACAGGGTAGGAAAAAATTGGAAATTCATGAAAAATATTCTAAATGTTTAATGTCGTCTGCATGATGCGAAAATATTTAAAACAAAAAATAATCTAATGGATTTATTTTGAATTACAATCTGATTTAACGTAATTTTTAAAATGATTCAAAATCGATAGAATATGATTTTAAATACTGATAAACTTGAAGCTGTGAACATTATACATAGGAATACGGTAATTCCATATACTTATTAATTTCCGATGTGGACAGATTTCCTATAATCTAATATTTATTCCAATTGGAGAAAAATCCTACAAGTTTACAAGCGACTTTCCTTAATTTTTTTCTGATTTCGTTGTAAATTTTTCCATAGGAAAAAAAAAATGAACATTTCCAAGTGATTTTATTTTCACCAATGGAATGAAATTTTTATTTGAAAATTTCAGTATAAGATATCCGTTTTTCTTTTTATTCCATCAACGAACAAATGGTCACCCAGCAGAAAAATTATAGTATTAAAATAAATACTGAAAAATTTCCAATGAAAAATAGCGCATTTGAACCCGCTATATTTCATGATTAATAATACATATTTCGGCGCTATTACACTGCGCTACTGAGTGTTTTTATCACAGCGTATTGAAACCATGAAAATCGACACAAAGAACAAGCAAGTTACTAGTAGACTCTTTACATATATAATAAATTTTGTGTATGTAAAGTATTTATGGTATATGCCCTATTTAAAAGGAATTCCATTGTCATTCCGTTCTTGGATTGAATTGGATTGGTTTATAAAATTTTATCCAAGTTTGTATTATAATGGAAAAAATTCCATTCAATATTTCGATGACATAACCAAAATTCGGTGCTAATTTTTTTTACTCTCAGTTTGAATCGCAAAGGTACAATTCGATGCTTTTTTCCAACATCATATTTTGCGTTCATCGGAAATATAAAAACAATTTGGTCTACAGCTTAAACTTCGATATACTCCTGGATATTCCAAGATCTTAATTTAGTTTAATTTGGAATACATAGGAATTCAGATATTTTTCCAATACCTGGTCAATAGGCAGGAACCTTAGTGTTTACCTTTTTAATAAATTTACTTTCAATAACCATATGGATTTTGTGTTGGTGGATAGGGCTAATTTGATGTTGAATTTCATAAAACGTGAAATGTTGGATTCGTACTATGCTAAATAGAACATTGATTATTTCAATTTTTTGGTATATAATTGAATTTGATTGCCAGATGTTGTGTCCGCATTGTGGTTTGCACAATGCTAAGATTGAACCAATACAAAGAAGTTTCTTGAGGTTTGCATATTATTAATTTGAATTAATGTTGTAACGAGTCTTGACATTAAATTACATTATCTGTTATTTTATATTCAAATTTAGATATATTAGACATGAGTATTTAATGGATCTTAAATAAATAAATAAATAAATTACAACATAGCAAAAGTAATATAAAAATATATAGTAACTTTCGTTGTAACCACCAAACAATACTTTATCATTACTTTTATGTAAATATAATAGAAACAATTAATGTAACTAATAATTTAACCATTTGCTGTATATGTATATTACCAACACATAATATATACAATATTTTATATAAAAATTTTAATTGGCCACCGTAAGATTTTATCTTGAAAACAAAAACAAAAAATGGAAAAAACAAAATAAAGAAAATATTTTTAAATAAATTCAAAATAATTTCCATATTATTATTTTATTAGACTTTTTCTTCTTCCACATTAAATCAACATTACAATATTCTATTTCATTTTTTATATTCATAGTATGTATTTTATATATATATTTTTAACACTGTAAAGGATGTTGCGGATATTATATAGCCTAAAAACGTTAATTATTATTATTATTAAAGACAACGGGAGAAAAAAAAGATACAGGCACGGAAAAAAAAAAAATGAAGAAAAGAAGTAACTTTTTTATATTTCGCTTTTATGCAAAATATGTAAATTTTGTAAATAGGTTTGTTTTTTTTTTAATCCCAATAATAATAAAATAATGAATGTGTGCGTATATATATTTTGTATATATAATTAATGTTGACAAAAGAAAGCCAAAATCATTTATAAAATTTAAACATAAATTCATATATGCATTTCTACAAAACACAAAATATATAGATTTTTTAATTAAATTTTATGAAAATGGTCGACATAAATCCACAAATGTAATATGTAAAATCTGTATAGAAAATATTTTTCTAATTATTATTAATAAATTAATATGTTTATAAGAGATTCAATGTTGCTTCCTTTGATTACATTATTTGTTATTTTCTAGTTTCGGAAGTACCATATTTCAGTAACACGAAAAATTGAGTATAATATGTACAATAATTAGAGCTGTTTCCTCTTTCTATATTTATATACATCAAAAAACTATCTACACGTTAACCCATCCACTGCATTTAACTAATCAATTCTCAATCAATTTTTTTTAATATACAGGGTGTCCCAATTATCGACGGCAATACGAAAACACTAGATTCTCTGGGTCATTTTGCGTCGAAAATATCATATAACATTTTGGCCGATTCGACTTCGTTACCAAGTTACACGCAAATAACCAAATTTTCAATCAGACCATGTTTTGCACTCTACTGGCATCAATATCTCAATAACTAATTACCCGATTTTGAATTTTTGATACACTATTAGCATTAGCATACCGAGATCTTTAATTTGACGTTAAGATAAGACAATTCGGGCATATGGTTATCGAGATACTTACAGGAATGTTGACAATTTGATGAACGCCATTTTTTTTCTTGAAAGTTTGTTCAAGCATAAGTCGAAAAATCATGATGAAAAAATTTTTTCGGTATAAGTTTAAAAACTTGCCACATTCATAAGCTTTCGTTTAAGCTATAACATTACGATAGGTCTCAACTGGTTCCAAAGATATACACAAATAACTACAACGATGTAGGCATAAAATTGATATTCGCTATGGAAAAATTTTATCTTTTTTTGATTTTTTCCAAAACCAACAATATGGACGTGACAGATAATTGATTCCATACACTCCTATGCATTCACACAAACCTTCACACACACACAAACGATCTCACACACAAAGGCCTACACACATAAACCCACATAAACCCACAAAAGCACACGCACGCATATCACCACAGTTTTAAACCAACAAAACCTAAAGTAATTGCTGAAAATGTGCTTCTTCAGCTCGAATACATAGACAACAATGTTTTTCAATAGACCGAATCAATCTAAGTGTTTGTTGCGACTTGTGGCGAAATTCTTGGATACAGTCTTCAGTACGTTGAATCAACTCTTCACGTGAATTAATCACAGTTGCATATACTTTTCTTTAAGGCAACTCCATAAATAGAAATCCAATGGATTTAAGTCTGGAGAACTTGGCGACCATCTTATGGGCCCACCTCTGCCAATCCATCTTTGATAAAAGTTTGCGTCCAGTCAGCATCTAACATTCCCGCCATAGTGCGCTGGGCCTCCATCATGTTGAAACCACATCTGCACTCGTTCAAAGATGGATTGTTAGAGGTGGGCCCATAAGCTGGTCGCCACGTTCTCCAGACTTAAACCCGTCGGATTTCTATTTATGGGGTTGCCTTGAAGAAAAAGCCTATGCAACTGTGATTAATTCACTTGAAAACTTAATTCAGCTTATTGAAAACTGTATTCAAGACCTTCGCCACAAGCAACAGCAATCACTTAGATTTGTTTGGTCTATTGGAAAGCATTGTTGTCTATGTATTCGAGCCGAAGGAGTACATTTTCAGCAATTACTTTAGGATTTGTTTGTTTAAAACTGTGGTGATATGCGTGCGTGTGCTTTTGTGGGTTTATGTGTTTAGGCCTTTGTGTGTGAGATCGTTTGTGTGTGTGTGAAGGTTTGTGTGAATGCATAGGAGTGTATGGAATCAATTATCTGTCACGTCCATATTGTTGGTTTTGGAAAAAATCAAAAAAAGATAAAATTTTTCCATAGCGAATATCAATTTTATGCCTACATCGTTGTAGTTATTTGTGTATATCTTTGGAACCAGTTGAGACTTATCGTAGTGTTATAGCTTAAACGAAAGCTTATGAATGTAGCAAGTTTTTAAACTTATACCGAAAAAATTTTTTCATCATGATTTTTCGACTTATGCTTGAACAAACTTTCAAAAAGAAAAATGGCGTTCAGCTAATCGTCAACATTCCTGTAAATATCTGGATAACCACATGTCCGAATTGCCTTATCTTAACGTCAAATTAAAGATGTCGGTATGCTAATGCTAATAGCGTATCAAAAATTTAAAATCGGTTAATTAGTTATTGAGATATTGATGCCAGTAGAGTGCAAAACATGGTCTGATTGAAAATTTGGTTATTTGCGTGTAACTTGGTAACGAAGTCGAATCGGCCAAAATGTTATATGATATTTTCGACGCAAAATGACCCAGAGAATCTAGTGTTTTCGTATTGCCGTCGATAATTGGGACACCCTGTATATAATATCACCAGAATGCATAAATTGACGGTCAATAGCATATAGAAGCACACACACATACACACTCGAACATTCTCGAGAATTCACTGCTCAGAGATATAAACAAAAACCAAAAATAAACAAAATGTTGCAGTGTAATTCATAATTAAAATTTTAATGTTACAGTGCAATTCTTAATACATAAAAAATAAAAATTTTAGAAAATTCTCGTGAATTCAGTGTGCCAGAGACATAAATGAACATAAACAAAATTGAAATTTTAACTGCAATGTCATTCACAATACAAATATAACAATTCTCCAAAAATTTTCGAGAATTCAGAAATCCATTTATAATTATTAATATTGGCGTAGTTTACAAGCACTTGTTTACCACCTGGGCGATTCTGAATATAGCATTATAATTTCAAACCGATTTTTCGACGTTGTGAATCAAGTTATCTGTTAGCTTATGAGTTTCGACGGCATACAATTTAGTTGTATCGAAGTGCAACCTTTAAAATTACCAATATTTTAAATGCTATATATCAATTACAAACTAATATTGACACTGATATTTAAATATACAATACAATAGTAAGGAGACGGCATTTTGTTTTAAGTTTTACTTCCACATATATATTTAATTAATAAAACACGCAAAAAGGAAAATGTATTTCTTGTTTTTTATTTTCTATATTTTATTGTTATTCAGTTAAGTTTTAGATTTAATCATCCGGGCGGATTGTATGATTGAGATAAAAGTATGGGGTAAATAAAGAAAAAAAAAAAAAATCCAAATAAAAGGCAAATTCAAAAATATATAAAAAACTTTTTTGACATTTTTGTCACATTTACAGCTTAACTTTCCTATAACTTCTATTATGCACGATTACACTTATATGTGTAATAATATATAATATAATATAAATAAGTATAAGTGTACGAGATGATGGACAGGGGATATAATATAAACATAAATACTTTTTATCTAAAGAAACGGGGTGAGAGGCGTGTTTTATAACTCCTACATAAAATATACAATATACAAATTTATACGTATATTATTAATATATTTTGAAATAATTAAAAAATTTGTATATACAGAAAATTTTGTAATGCGCAATTTTCTGGACTCTATTCAGAAAAACAAACAAACTTTATTTCTTTGTACATGCACCTACACACACACACACACACTTATATATATATATATATATAAATTATTCAGTGCTATTAAATATATTAGTAAACATATATAGTATAAATATTGTCCCATGTTACAAGTAATAAATATTTAAACTATAATAACACATAATACCAATCAATTATAATAAAATATAGAAACGTTGCATATCTATGTGTAGATAATTATGCTTAAATAAATTACATAAATATATATTTAATATATATATACTAAAATTAAAGTCCATATATATTATATATGGTATAAAGAGTATATCGCTATATACACAGTAAGACTGTTTACTTATAAAATAATCAAAATCGGTCAATGTATACATTTAAGATTTATTATGTCATAAATTAAATTTCTGGTACATATTCGTTTTTATGGTGGTTAAAATGTATATTTACTATCGTATTATACTTATAACAAATTTATGATAATAATAAAATTACATATTACCACATATATATATATAATATGGGTACCATATATATACAACTTTATTGTTTTACTTTTAAGATATTGAAAGTTTATTTAAAGAATTCTGAAATACATTTTAATTTGAAAAATATATAAATATAACTATGACGTTTTTATTTACTTGATTTTTATAAAGACATCAAATAGATTTCGATGGCGTTCCACTTTAACTATTGAATCACAAACAAGTGAACTAGCTGAATGTAATTTGATATAGCTGATGTTAAAAAAAAAAACCGAAACATGTCATGCACAAATGGTAATTACATCAGTTTATGGCTGCTCATTTGAATAGCCATTAATATTTTGCCATCACATTTACTCGTATATCTTTAATTATGATTATGATTTTACAAAACTTTTTATGGTTGCAACGCATGAAAGTGCCATCATTATACATGAAAATAATTACAATTAAATGTAACGTATTAATTTGTCAAAAAATAATTAATAAGCTTTAACTTTTATATAAATACATATATAGCTTTAATATTAACGCAATATAAAACATAATAACCAATTCAATATATGAGTATAAAGTTTTGCTACACTCCACATATATATATGTAAAAGCATTGTATATATCATTACGTTTGCATGCATATGTACATAAATAAAAAGCTATTATATATTATTTAATTAAATATCGATCCAAAAGTTAAGTCTATATTCATAGAAATATCAAAAACAATATATATATATATAGGGGTCTGTTATTCCTCATGTATATGTACACTGTACGAGTATAACACTTAATATGTCTGGGTATTATATTATGGTTTCAGTTATGATGATGATAATAATAACAATAATAATAATAATAATAATAATAATAATAATAATAATAATAAAAATAATAATAATAATAAGATGGTAAATTACAGAGCGAAAAAAAAATGAATACGGGTCACCTATTTTATATTTTATATACAATACAATATTTGTTTTAAAAAACATAAATAAAACAAAAAAAAAAAGGAAAAAGGATACCACACATAGAGAAAACAAAAGACTTTTCCTATGGGAAAGCTTAATAGAACCTTTGACTTAAATATGTATAAAATAAACATTTTATCACAATTTCTTTTAATATTATACATCATATCACTATGTCCAAAAAAATGTATGTGTACAAGCATGAAGTATATAAATACATTATATTTAGCAACAGAGTATCATCACACCAAACAACCAACCAACCAACCAACCAACCAATGACATGTATATTTATTTAGTTAGAATTTTATATAGTTATAAGTTATACGTAAAAAGTATCAAATATCCACGCATATACATTTATGTATAAGTATACATAAATACGTATATATTAAAAGGATATAAGTAACATGTAAGCCACATATTTATTTATTTATATACATATGTGTGTGTGTGTGTGTGTGTGTAAGATATGTCACTATTCTATATCGTGTTTTTTCTATTTAAATTCTCTATATGGTATGCATGCATACATATGGTCATATCTTAATATACATATATCTTTAGATATATAGGTATAAAGAAAATGTATCCATTTGAAAAGCGAAATAGGTCAGTTTATGTACATGCATAGGTTTTATATGTATATAAAATAGAAAAATAAAAAAGGAGAAAAGAAAATGTATATATTTTATACATATTATTTATATGTAATATATGTATTTTTATATACACATAAACATATGTATGTTTACCTATAGATATAAAAATATACTATTTGAAAGTATACGGAATGAATATTCTTATAACTTTTTATTTAAATTATATACGTTTACGTTTACACATGATGACTATATTATATATGAACATTATATATACAGAGTACTTTTTTAAGCTTGATAGTAGCTTTGAATTTGAATAAAACACAAAACTGTTTAATATAATTAAATTAAATTTTTTTTTGTCATCTGACAATTCATCATGGAATGTTTACTAAAAAATTAATAAACCAAATTGGAATAAAAATAATACTCATTTAATTAATAAGACTCCATTACATTCACAAAAGCAAACTCGCTATAGAGGCATAATCGGTTTTGTATTTCTTTCGAAATCCAGTAGAATCAGCCGTTACGATAAATGGTATTACAGATCGATGATCAATTTATTATTTTTTTCTTAAAAAATTGCATTGATTTAGACGACGTATGGTTTCAGTAAAGATCGATTTCAATTTATTGAAAACCGCATATTTAACTATCCAGAAATTGGCCTACCGGAATTATCTAGTGATTTTTATGCCTTTATAGATTATTTTATTTAAGCCAACTAACATTTGAGGCATTCACAGTCAACATATGACTTATTGTATTAATGAAATAACACTCAAATTGTTGAACCCATCGAATAACTTTCTAACATACTAAACACATACTATTTTGCAAAATATTATAATTATTTAATATTATAAAAAATAGAGTTTGTGTTTTAATTAAATTTATTGTTTCAATCACGCTTAAAAATAAACCCGCTACATGGATATGAAAATAGTTTGAAATGAAAAGGGTATAACAGCTACGTGTGCGTATGTTCGAAAATTGAAAACATCAATAGCAAAAGTCAAAACATATATATATATATAATATTTACTTTATTTAATTTTATTAGCCTAAGTTCACTGCTTGTTGTACATGCGTTCTTATACAATTGTATATCGCAACGAAAATCGGTTATGTTTTACCACAGAAATATATATTGGATTATAAATTTTCATTGTTTTTCTATTCGTTTTACTTCATCTATGGCCGGCTTCGGATAAATTGAAAATTATGAATTTTATTCCGTAACAATAACACCCCTTTATAATACAAATACTATGAAGTGATTATTTGTTGTTTAGTTTTTAATTTAAAAATAATACGCTTAGATATGGAACTATGGACTTGGTGAATTTTTCGTAAATTTTAACTTCAACATATTATCAAAACAATATATTTATACATAAATCTTATGTTAACAATATAATATAAATAGTAATTTGTCTATATATTGTAGTATATAAACATTTTCATATATAAACCTACTATAAACTATATATAATTACTATTTTAATTATTATTATACGAATATGTATAATTAATGTATATAAACATATATTATATATAATACATTAGATACGACACATCTGTACATATAAAGGTTGTACCAAAAATCTCTCAAGATTTGAACCATTCTGTGGGTATCTTTGGACATAATAATTGAGTTTTTTGTGTGTCTAAATTTTAAGATATATGGATGTGAATGAAATGTATTCAATTACTGCATGGGTCACTGCCTGTTCGTGTAATTTTTTTGGTGATCAGAATTGACCGCCCAGATCATTCGATTTAACGGCGTTGGATTTTTTTTTTGGGGTTCTTTGAAATTTAACGTTTATGCGAACAAGCCCACAACCAGCAATGCCTTGAAGGAGGAAATTGAGGGAAATTCAACCACATTTAAATACAAATCGTTAATTTCGTCAAAAGTAGTGATTACATAAATTTTGCGACGCACCCTTTACATAGGTATATTTCCTGTATATAAGGCAAATAGATTATAATAATTTATATTATACATATTATATGCAGAGAAGCTTTTACAATTTGTAATTTTGAAAATTTATAACTATTTTATGTAATGTATATAATTTATAATATAATAATATATATAGAGATATAACAAAATTATATTAGTAAAACTGATAAAACTATATATATATATATATAAAATTGATTTATTATAAAAGTATATGTATTCGATATAAAGAAGATTTTAATAAATTAAAACTATTTTAACTATTTTATAGAATTAATAATAAATTATTATATTATATTCGTATTTATCTCTATCTACAATATATATCAAAACACAAACCATTTGTTCAAATGTATAGAGGCTATATATAGGATTAAATTAAATTCAATTTAACAATAGCATTTGACATAACCTAAAGTTCAATTACTATACGTATATATGTGTGCATAGGTGGTATAATAAATTTAATTAAATTGAATACAGAATATATATATAAATATGTAAATAAAACTAACATTTTACATATTTATTTGAATAAATGAATTTTAGAATATATAGGAAATATATATAATATTTGAGGAAATAAGTTATTTGATTAACAAATTAATATATGTATAGTAAAAATAATGTATATAAATATTATTACAACTAAATATAATAATAATAATAATAATATTAAAAACACATCCTCACACAAAAACGTATTTAGTTTATGTGATAATTTTCGGATATCTCCCCACTCTGATTTCTTAAATCATCAACATAAATTACTATATTATTTAAAGATTTTGTTTTTATATAACGACATCAGTTTTGTATTAACCCTTAGCGAACGAATGTCGCCATACTCGCGACATTGCAAATATTCTAAAAAAAATCAAATGCGGCATGACGTAAAATATATTCTCTCATATTGTATTTACTGTTTAACATAAATTTATACGTTTTACGTGTTTACAAAACTCTGCTCGGATAGAAAAAGGCCGGGAGGAAGTTGGGAAACACGTAATTATTGCGATACTTGTACTAAAAAACCTGATATTAACATAGGGGACGGTTGGTAGAAGTACCATACTCAAAAAAATTATAAGTAATTTTGTATAAATACATTGTTAATCTATAAAAAAATTAATTTATAAATGTATACAAACAAATACATTACATACATCGCATCTATTCGTTTATTTCCCATTATTTTTCTGAAAATTTTCACTTCAGTATCCTTTTGTATATGCGGACATATCTGTTCATATACTACCTATTTTATTACTGAAAGTTTACATAAAATCCAATAAATCCAATATTAATTATGCACCTTTTCTCGCTCTGGAAATTAAGCATTTAATTTCTTAAAAATCGATTTTAAATTTTTATATACATTTGTTAATCGTTGTATTTGGGTTGATAAAACAAAAAATACCAAATATTATAAATAATTATTTAAATGAATGTAAATGGGTAGGTAGGTAGATGCATATATTTACCAATCAAAACAATGTACGTATAAATAATATATATATATATGTTTGAAGATATTAATTAAGAAGAAAAGAACATATATTTTAAAGAATTCCGTGTGCTGTGTATTATTTATATAAAAAAAATAAAATTAGAGCAAAAACGTGCATTATAAAATATTATTATTATTATTATTATGGTATGAATATGATTATATAAAATAATAAGATAAAAGAAAATTGAAAGTATATATGATTATATGGATAATATTATAGGTTATATATATATAAAATACATGTATGAATTTATTAAATTTCAATAGGAAAAAAAATATATTATAAAATTTTATCGCGTAACATATTGTCACATATATATATATAAAATATATGTATATATTAAATATATCCTTTATAAATACGATATGTATATAAAATATATAAGAACACACATATACACGTATCATATATATATATATATATATATATATAGTAATTACAACAAAACTGAAACACTGTACATAAGGAAAATGTGGATTTTCTAATATAATAATAATATCTAGATATATATATATATATAATAAATTTATTTATACACACACAATGGTTTTATAATTTAATAATATCGAAAAGTTTAAGGGAAAATTTAATTTTTAGGTTCTCACACCTTTTCCCCAGAATTAATCTTTTATATTTTTTATTTTATTAGTCTTTTCATTTTTATATTATTATACATAGCCTATATTTAGATAACAATCGATTTTTCAATATAATATAATTTATATTTTACCATACATAATATATATTTATATAAGAAATTGTGTATATAACACAGGCACACACACACACACACACACTGACTAAATTAATTTTATTAATAGTCAGATTATTATTATGTTTGTAAAAAGTTTTATAATATAATAAATTTAAAATAAATACTATTTATTAAATTAATCAATTAAAAATTTAAATATATATATTATAATAAATTGTATACACACACACACACACACAAACATACACACACCATCATAATAAATATGAAGAAAAATGGCGCGATAAAATATAATTTGACATTTTTAATATGTGGTGGTGGTGGTGGTAGATAATATATTTAATATAAAGAAATTGAAAATGAAAATTTTTATAATTCATCTACAATAGAATATTTTCCATTATAATGGATTTGATGGTGGGTAGAAAAAAAAAATAAATAATTAATTGTCATTCAACAACACATTTTTTTTTTTAACTTTCAAACGATTTTATAACATTATAATAATAAATAGCACATTTTTTAAATAATGTTTACGTTAATTAACAAACACACAAAAATTAATTTATAATTTATTATTTTAATTTCGTGGTGCTATTGCCCTCCGCGGGTGTTCATAATGCATATGTGAAAAGGAATTATTATTACGTATATAAATTTATTTTTAAAACACTTACATTTCATTTTTTATAATATTTTATAACGTTTTTTTGATAAATTTCTTTCAATAACATTTCGTATATTATTTTATAAATTTATTTATAAATTTGTACATGAAAATTAACTATATTTATTTAAAATATTTATATATATTTTATAAATTATTATTTTGTAAAAGGTTTAGTTATTTTTAATTTATATAATAAGTATTATTTTTAATTAAATTTTTTATTAATTTATATTTTATTTGCTAATTTTATTTTATTTTAATTTTTTTTATTTTTTTTTTTTATTTTTACATTTAATTTATACCCTTTTACATCAAGGGCTCTCGAAATACTGACTAGATTTTTGGTACATTCAATATGAATATAGATATAAAAATAAACTATCATTTATATACCTATAATTTTATATATTTATATATATAATTTTGTATTGGGAGAATTTGTGTAAAGAATAAAGTCAACAATATTATATTTTCATTTTGAATACCATGGTCGAAATAAAGATGAATATATATGCGATAGGTAAGTGTTTGAAAAAGGAGGAAAAGCACATTTCATATAATCTTCGATAACACATGCACACATACATACAAATAAACACACAGCATCCATTTCATAATATGTTTGGTATGTGTGTACAGGGAAAATAAAAAACGTCAATTTTCCTATGAACTGCGTTCATGTGAAAATATAAAGATATATATATATATATATGCGAATATTACAAATATATATACTTATAGGTTGTATACACAGCTTTGCACATGCGTTGCGAACATTTATACATGTATGATAATATGATGATGATGTTCAAACATTTTCCAAGTTTTTAGAGTGAAACAAGCGATTTTTTGGAAAAGAAAATTATAACTATTACATATATACCACATTTTATACATACACAACCACATCGAGAAATATGCCTATTTAACTCTCCCGAAAAACCCTTTGTAAATGTGGATAGATATATAGATAATACATCATATACCATAATATAATATAATATGCATATATAGGATGATTACATATTATTATTACACACACAGCACATATAAATTTATAAATGAGAAGAAAAAAAAAACCCAAAACACAAAACACAAAATAAAAGATGCGGTAGAGAAGAAGGTAACCGAAAGCAAAGGACATGGAAATTTTCTATATAGATATATATATATTGTATAATAAAATATAATAAATACATTCGAGATGAATAGATGTAAAAATCAATGTATTATATATTTTCTATGTTATTTATGAATTTTTGGCAAATAGACGGACGCGCACAATATTATAAATAAGCAAGTAATAACAATACGATATGCAGGTGTTTTGTGTAAAAAATACGGAGTCAGATAATTTAAGTTTTCCTGGATACAACAAACATTTTCAGATACATTTGTAATGTAAAGCATTTTGTATATGTTAGTATAAATCCATATACTTTATTAATTTATTCTATAAAGTCCTACGGACACGACCGACAATAATTTTTCAGTCAAATAATCTGAGTGTAAAAGTCGTTATGTGTAATTTATAACCTTTCAAGAAAAGCACATATAAGACGTAAAAGCTCTGCAATTTAATTATACGATTTACTTCTTTAACATAATCTCACATCACATAAAACACAGAAAACACATCATACTAAATTTTAAAAAATGATTTTTATTCAAAATTGGTTCCATTTGACTCAATGCAGCGTCTTAATTAACGGAGTGGAGTCTGCTATGTGAAATGATTGCAAATTCAATAATAACACGCACAAATGTTTCTTCTCTCTATATTTTCATTTTTTGTAGAATATAAAATACGATTCAATATGAATTTTCGCATACAAAATTAATTTAAATAAAATACAAATCTTTATATTTCAATTTTAAATAACACGTAAATTATAGGAATTAAGATAATTTTTTATTTATATTTCATTTGAAAAATATTTATTATATTCTACCATTTAATTCCCGAAGATCGCATTCGATCATCGGGATTGATGTTGGACACTATTCATTTGTCGATTTATAAGAATAAGAAGAAAAACTTCAAAGATACTAAAAGAAAAAGAAAATAGTATAACTTCTATTTGTGGAAAAACAGACAACTTTATTTAAGTTAAAGTTACCGTATATATTTTATGTATTAATATTTTTTTAATTTGTTGTTGCAACTTAAGTTTATTATATAGTAAAAGACTGTTTATGATATGGTATCAATTTGTATAACAACGAACAACAATTTGTTTGTTATAAATATATTACACTACCTTTACATCCATATAATATTTAATATATCCACAAATTACTATATGTAAATATATATTAAATATTGAAAATAATAATATTGAACAAATAAACATTCTATCAGTAAAAGCATCAGCAACATTTGCTCTAATTGTAGCTAGATTTTATAGCCATATATGTATAGTATTTGTAGCTTAAAGCAATATTATATATCATAAATTAATAAAACTTCTCTTTCGCTAAAATACACAAAGTAAAAGGAAACAACAACAAAATCAATTTAATATCAGAATGTTTAAATAAAATAATTGTATGTTTGTAAAATTTTTTTGGCATAACATAATAATTTTATACATGTGTTTTGTGATAAAATGTTATATACACATTTGTAAAATAAATAAATAAATAAAAAGGAATATTTTTGCTTCTATTTTAACATAATATATTTTATATTATTCAATATATATCAGTGGCGAGCGGTCCACGGCAGCAGCGGCTAAGCAGCACTGATGCGCAAACAGTTTTCTAATTTATATTTAACAAATTTAACAATTATGTATATTTACTTCAATTCATAAAAAAAATATCAAATCTTTATTTTATAAACACAAAAATCCAAAAAAAATTATTTTTCCTCAGCATACAAATAACATTAAATATAACAATTCCTCCGACCGCAACAATGAAGGCGAAAGAATTTATATGAAGCAAAATTACTATTTTTTTTAGTTTTTTTGTATGGTAGCAATAAACGCTATATTTGAAAATATACAATGTTGCGAAGAAAATCGTTGAATTATCAAAAAAAATGTTAAATTTAAATAGTATCTCAAAATTTTGGGTAAGAAAAAGAATGTTATATCCGCCAACAGGTAACATTTAAAATTTTCTATTTATTATTTTTCAAAATGTTATTTTATGAAAATATGAAATACAAAATATTCTACACTATTTTGTATTTCATATTTTATATTTTATTAAATTAAAACATTAATATTTACAGATTGCGATTGTGGTTAGTATAGTTGATCGAACTTGGTAGTCGCATAAAATGATATTATACTGAATGATTGTCTTGTCACCAGTATACAAAATGGAAAATGAAGAAGCGAATAGATTAGTAAGAAAAGAATCTGTAGCATAGGAATCTTAACTATTCGGGAATGACTCAAGACTCAAACCTAACCGGAATAGATTCCGCTATGAAGCAAACAGCCAGGCTTAAGACAAACAAATGAAGTGATAGTAGCATTCGATTTATTATCAAAAAAATGATAGTAACAATAAACAGAAATAACAGAAATATTTACAGGTGTCTAAAGAAATACTTAAGAACACATCCACAAAATGTAGATCTGAAGATAAGTTATGAACGCAAAATTGGACAAGAAATAGATAATGGTTGACCATGAAATGTCTTCGTTGAACCGTCTTCATATCATGAAATACATTCATAAGGCAGGTCTGGAGTATATACTGTGAAGATGCGGCAATTAACATAACAAGAAGTAAAGGCATTGGATAAAATAGATCTTTTAGATTGTAGTACTCTGAAACCACTTGCTCTGCTTACTCAATACGAACGTTCACCGCTCACCACTGATATATATACTATTGAAAAATTTATAGTTAGTTACATATGATTCGATATTCGGTTTGAATGTAAGCTATATAGGTGTTTTATATATGTAAAATAGTTTAATATATAAAATTATAATAAAAATATAGATTTTACACTTTTATTTTATGAATTTATATATTGTTCTAAAACAAACAAACATTTGCATATAATATTCCATATATGTTATATATTATATTATTGTATATACCATATATATAACATACACTACACCACACGTATATACTTTGAACTTTTCTGTAAATGTATGTACAAATATATATTAAACCACAAAAAAGCATCATTTGATACAATATGACACCCTAATATTCTTTTAAATATTTATTCATCTCTTTCGTAAATTTATCTTATTTTATGAATAAAAAAAGAAGAAAAAAAAATAATAAAGCTAAAGCGTTGTATAATTCTCATAGGAGAAGCCATTTCTTTACTGTAATATTTTTAGCATATACTTATTTTACATATTTTTTTATTTTCAAACGTTCAACCATTCGTTACATATCATACGTGAAGGTATAATCATAATGTGTATGTATACCTGTACAGTGTACTCTATTTATAATAATAGTACATACATATAGCTATACAAAACATACTGCCTATATACATATAACTTCATATATATATATAGATCAAATTGTATAGACACACGAAGTACTGGTAAATAGAAAAATATTATTCCTTTGAAAAATATGTGTATATCTCATATTCATATTTATCTTTATCCTTCAACATATATGTTCTTAAGTCACATTTTGTATTCATTACATTCTATATATTTATATAAATATTATAAGAACTCGTACATACATTTACATTTGTAATATAGGTATTTATATATACTCGGAGTATACAGTGAACAAATTTGACATATAATTTTCACAATATATGTAGAAAACGATAGAATTGAAATTAAAAATTCAAATATAATATATGGAAATAACTTTACTATATGGCCGTCGTCATACAGATGATACACATAAAATTCAGAAAATCAAATGATACAATAATGATTAATGTATTTTATTTAAAAAGAATCTTATACATCGAAATTATCAGTGAATAATTTAAATTATAATAAATATTAAAGTCAATAAAAGATGTCAACATAACAATGATGTGATAAAAATTTATGTGCAAATAAATACACATTCAAATTCATTTTTTTTAAGTTTTCTGTATGGAAAATAAAGATAACAATTTTAACTTGTAAAATATAGTTTTCAACAATATTTCCAATATAGATTGATATCCGAGCATTTTGAAACTTTTAAACTATTGTAGAAAATATTATTGTGGCCGATTTTCATAAATGGCAGAAACATCACCAAACAGCGGTTCTGTTTCTTCTTCTGAACGTTAATATGACAACTGTAATTCTTCATTTAAAGAAGATTTGATTCACTCCCATGATCGCTGTCCATTGACACAGTATTATCTGTACGAAGATCATCGGTACCATCAAAATGAAACTTCATCTGATTTTAAAAAATTATATTTTCATTTTTTCAAATTTATTTGCCATAAAGAAATATTTTAATCGTAATAATATTTTTGAGTGATGCAATAGGAAATAATTAAAAATTAACGAAAACCATCAATTCGTCAATATATGTATATGAATTTCACGCACTATATTTGCATAACTTTGAAATTTAACGCATATTCCTTTAAAAAAAAAAACAATTAGTTACATTTGGAAAGAGAAAAATCGCTTGTTACTATAATGGTATTTATATAGATGATGCGAGGAACCAATTCGTATAATTACTGCATATGTGTGAAACTATTGCATTCATATTATTCAATTAATGTCTCATATAACAAACAGTAAGATATTCATATTTTTAAAAGCACTTATAAAATGATGATTTTTAATAATCGTATTTTTATTTAATAAAACCGTCATCATCGTGCGGGTGATCGTATATGGAAAACTTTACAAACAAACTAAAAAATAACACATGTAAATTTACGAAATACAAAATAAATCAAATATCTTTTATTTAAGTCATCATATGCTTATAAATAATAAAACATTTATAGGTGTACGTACAGAATATTATTTAAACCTATATATAAATAATATAAATTAGGGATATAGTATTAAAAGAGGCTTTATATTTAGTATAGAATTATAACGTTTTAAAAGTTAAATATAAAATATGAAGTTAAAGATATGGTTTACTTATAGAGACATAGAAAATATATAAGACAGATATTATTTAATAAGATGATTCAAACTTATGCTTGTTATATAGTTTTCAGGTATACAATACATGCCATCCATTCATACTTATTTACAGCCACAATCAGAAAAATTTGACGTTCAACGGATGTGTTACAAAACAAATAATATTTATATAAGATCTATTCGAAATATATAAACAAAAATCTTCGAATATATTGTAAAATAAATGTTTGGCTCATTAAAAATTAATATTCTATGCATTTAGATAATAGGTATGTTTATTAATGAAATACAAATGAAGATATAAATTAACAATATATATTTGTATGAAGAGAACCTAAATTAATTTTCGAAAATATACATTGTAACATTTTAATTGATTGTGAAAAATGTATAGATTTTATATGTCTTTGTTTAAATATGTATAATTACAATATATTGTATAATATAATTATATGCAAATAACCAAATGTATATATTTACATGAATATGTATAATTAATTATTACATTCATATAGAATTAGAATTGATTTTAAATTACTTGATTAATCTGTATATAAACCATAATATTACATACCTATACATTAGATGTGAATTTTTAACCACATAGTTATTCCAAATATAATTAATATTTATTTTTCCAATATATGCGGTACGTACACTATATGTAATAGGATGTTATATAACATAACATTTGAAAATAACAATATTAATAATATGACAGTTTAATTAATTTTTACAATTTATTACATAAATAAATCAAAAGAAATCATTATATTTAAAGTTGGTAAATTACACATGGATGTATTTAATAATTTGACTGCATTTATTGTAAGATTGATATTTCCTTAATTCCATTATTATTATATGAGTGATTAGCTCACATAATAAATTGTTATATTACATATATATGAAGATACATTTATAATTTAATTAACAATAGGCTACCAATAGAAGTTCGATCAACCAACTATACCAAAAATAATAGAGAAACAACAACGCTATACGATTGATACGTATAGGAAAAATTTTATAGGAAAAAATACTTGTCACTTTTTAGTTTTTATTGATAATTGATCGATCCAGTACTTAATTATCAACAAGAATTTTTGATTATTTTCATATATTGTATATTGGATTGGCAACATATAGGATGTACTTTGTTTACTAAAATCACATACTTGTTTGATCGACACTATATAGCATGGCATCCCTTTTCTTTATACGATTTAGGATGGAATTTATAGATATTTTCTGCATTTGTATACAAATTCTGCATAATAATATATGAACATAAAATACTATCTTAAAACTTTACACATATACAATTTTATCATATAATTATTTTATTTAATAAATATAAATTAACAAAATACACCTTGGTACACATAAGAAGAAATATAAAAGAAAGTTTAATAAATAATGCAAGAATCTCTACAAACAATAAAAACCTTTTCAATTAATTATAAATGATATCGATTTTCTTAATTTGAATTATTTGTGTGTGTTTTATACCATAGATAGATTTCAACACAAAATTAGATTCGTTATATTATAAATACATAAGATTTTATTCATATAATTCGAATAAATTGGTATAGTAAAGAGTTGATTGATTGATAATTATTTCTGTACTTCTTAAATAATTTAGTCCTCTAGGAGGTTGTATAGCAATGACAAGAAGTCGAAGAACAACATTGTAAAAGAATTTGAAAGGATTTCAGAAACATTCGAAATAAATCTACATGTTTTACAACTATATTTCGCTTGATTAATTATTTGTTGTATACAAATAACCGAATCAAAACACAATTTATGGGTCTCTTTTCGCCTCCATACTGTGTGAACTATACCGGTTGCGGTTGTCGTGATGAAAATCAAATCATCCTTCTATGACCAGTGACTTTCGTCATTTCCACAATCTGTTTGAAGAGTAACAGAAACATATCCCTCTCCTTGAGCAGATAAAATACAGCAACCTTCTTGTTGTAAATTATTAACATTTCAAGAACCAATCATTAATAGTATTCAATTTTGTATGTCGAAACAACATAAATGATTCTATATATTATTATTACAATGAAAACATGAAACATGATTATTATGTATATAACTATATAATTTGCATATTGCACGTGATCCCATTGTAAAACTAAAATGTATATATAGAAAGAATTGTATATTCATAGATAATTTTTTTTAAAATAAAGAAACTTTATCAGAAAACTCAACTATTATATACCATATATTTATTTTAAACATAAAATATATTAAAATTATAGTATACAGAATACAAAATAATAAATTATAAGCAAAATTGAAAATAGATTTATTATTATTTTGCAAAAATATGTTTTGTTTATTGTGAAAAAAGAACTCAGTCTTTGAAAATCACTGGAAAACTAATGAAATTATTATTAGCAACACTTTACTATCTTATGGGTTATTATTTTATGTATATATTATTCGAATAAAATATTATTTCAGTTCATCCATACCATACAAATTTCTAAAGTTTTTGTTATTATTATTTTTATTCTTATTATAATAATAATAATTATTATTATTTGTGAAAACAGACGTAGAATTTTTTTTCTATTTAAATGAAAAATTATATATTTTCTCTTATGCTAATAACTGTCTTCACATTTATAATTATTAAAAGTGAAAGAAAAAAAAAAAAGTGGGAAAGAAAAATGAAGCGTCAAAAGAATTTATGCCGGTATATATCTTATCTATATTATATATATAAAACAGGAGATGTTTTTTTAAGCGCAATATATCTAATAATAATTATAATAAAAATAATAATAAGATAATTAAAATTTTTTATTTTAAACAGAGACATTTATTTTTTCAAAATAATAACAGCGGTTTATATAAGCGCTACGGATATACAATTTAAGAACTGCTCTGTATAAGATATTGGTGAACAGAACCACAGAAAAAACGTTACAATTTGAAAGCGTTACAAGAAGTAAGTTTAGCAATTCTATCACGCTTAAACATACACCCTATATATTCCATACAGACACAAAGGCTATAAGATAAGATAATAGTTACAATTTATTGACATTTTGAATAATTACATTTTTTATTTTAATTTTTGCCATCCACATATATTTGTATAGTTGAGCATTTTAGTGCGCGGGACGCGTATGGGGTATTTGAAATTATTGTAATTAAAATAAAATCGTATAAATACTTATGTGGAATTATTTTTTAAAACTTGTACGGACGCAATTTCATACTATATTAAAGTAAATTATGTCTTACACACTAAAGAATAAACAAAGAAAATATACCTATACAATTTTTGCATAATTTGTGGGAAATTAAATTTTATGTTATAGTTATTTGTATGTATGGCATAATTTAATCATGTATACGTTTTAATTTGTAAATTATAATAAAATAATATAATAAATTAATATACTCAGAGAATAATGTTAATAGTACAACGTTATCCAAAAGACACGCATATTTTGCGTTTCTTGTTTATATTTTCGGAATTGTTTAATCTGGCATGTCTGACAAATGTAATCGCATTTAGCAAGTACAGTACAATGTATTAAAAATACCAAAAGTTTTTGTGAAAAATGTGTCATTTTAAAGGAAATGGAAATACTAGTCGGAAATTACTTAAAAATTTCAGACACAATAATCGATAAAATGAATCTGGAAGCCAAAGATAAGTAAACGAAATGAACCACGAAAACTTTTATCAATACCATTACTAAAAAAAGAAACCATTTTGTAGCGAATAAAATTCTTCATAAATCACCGAGAGTTTTTCAACGAATTAAATACTTGTAAACGGTATAATCTATAAATACCCAAAGTATTTCCCATATAAGTAATAAATTAAGAATTTTATATTATTTCTCAAAGACCGCAATAATATGCATCTTGTAATTCAAATTACTTTGCGTTTCAAAGCTGTATAAGAAAACAATTTAGATTACCCACAATTTATCTTATAACAACTGCCTGCTATAATTGAATGATTCTTTTCAAAATAATATGTTAAGCAAGCTATAATAATAATGTTGCGTGTAACAACTCTCAAAGATATAGATGTGTATTACATATATACTCCATATAAAAAAAAAAAAAATTATATCATGCTATTTGAACAAATATCGCATAACCTTGATTCAAAACTATATAATATTCATTGCATATATTCATAAGTATAGGATGATTATACATTTATATTACAATTGATCACATTATATTGATAAAATTGCAATTTTCTATCATATGGTACTTATCGGATTATACATTTTCTCAATCAAATATAAAAGAAAAAGTGGCAATTCTGAGTATCATTCAAAAATTGTTTTAATTCCATATAAATATTTTCACAATTCAAAATGTTATGGAACGATAGATTTTAAAGTATGTTTCAAAATCCAATAAATAACAAAATTTCAAGATCTTGTTTAAATAATTCAATAATATTGGTATATAATATAATAAAGGGTATGTACAGCAGTAACTAACTATCACAAACATTAGCATATATACGTATTAATGTACTGGTGGTGCCTCTATCCTATAACATATTTTGTAATAATTTCAACATTAAATGAATAATTCTATTAGAGAGTTGTTATTTTCTACCGAAGAAGAAGTTTGGTTCCCATAAAGTGATACAATAACATGTTATTTTCCAGCTTCACGAAAATTTAGCGTTCAGAGAGTGGAGTAAGAAATCCCAATCCAGGGCCTCCAAACGTTTATTTTGTCTGCAACATTTGTTAGAATTGAAGTATTTCTTGTAATGTTCACTTCAAACTGATTATAGTTGTGGACAGTGTAGTTAAACTGTAGACAAATGTTTTATATTTTGATACGTATAAATTACAATAAATACTTTATGTTGAATTATAAAAAAAATAATAACAATAAAAAGGTATATAATTTCAATTTAAAAGAAATTTTAAAAATAAAATACATTATGTAATATACGAGAAAATAGCATATAAAATACACGACGAGTAATAGGAGTGTTGTCTGAAAAATTCTCTGCCTAAAGATAAAAGATAATTTTTGTTGACAAGTAAAAGATGTTTTAATTTTAAATATCCTGAAATATCAATTTATTAATTGCATCGTTTTTCCAACAATTTAATATCGTCATAAAAGTGCAGGTTTGGATGTTCTGCAAATTATATATCAATAGATTCGTCATATAAATTCACAGATAATTTGGGAAACAGATAACAGACAGGGAGGCACCCAAATTTTATTTGGTTTACAACTATCCAAATACACTTAAGAAATATTAAGTGGATGCTGCTATTGGAATGAATTCAAAGATAGAAACCGCCATATATGAAGAACTACTCGAACGGCCTATGTATATTATATATTATTTAATTATAAAAGAATTTAAATTAAAAATATGTTATGGTTTTTGTATTGTATTAATTCTTATACTTCTTTTTTTATAACGTCAATTTTAATAATTGTTGGAAAAGTATTTCGATTAAAAATATAGTGTTATTGTTACAATACTCTTTTTGACAGATCTGCGAAAAATTTTATATTATATTTAATACATGAGTTAAACAATTTTAAAATTTTAAATACTTATTATTAAAAAAAAAAGTTCCTTAAAAAGAAATAAATTTCATTAAAAATATATTAAAAATTTATTATTGCTTCCATATTTATTTTACAGAATCAGTAAATATTACCATGTTACGCACATAATAAACTGAATAAACAATGTACAATTGTATAAGCAATATAAAAAAAAAAACACATGCGTGCATTAGTTCTAGTTGTATGATAAATTTTATATATACATTATATTATGTAATAAGTGGTAATACCTAACATAATACATAAATACATAAATCTTTGTTTATTTATATATGTAAGCAAATAATTTGTCGCATAATTCGGCTGGTGTTTATTGGTTCAAATTTAATATAAAATGACATTTTAATAAATATAAAATCCATTAAAAATTCATAATCATCAACATCAACAAATTTTACTATAAAATACATAAATACTTAAATTTTCTATATAGCTATTAGCATATATCGCTTACATCTATTTAAAAGGAATACATTATTGTAACATAGTTTCGAAGTAATAAAATATTATTCTGTAGATTAATTTATTAAATTGATCAAAAATAATATTTAATAAATTGTGAAAAAAATAGTTTTTCACTTATGATACGAATTCACTCTTATCCACAAAGCAAGAAATAGAAGATTGATATTATTTTCTGACAATGTTTCTTATTTTCTTTGTTTTATTGTCTGTGATACAATTTTTTTAGTTTAAATTCGGACACAACTGAATAATATATCTTCATATATAAATTGTAGATATTGACACATTTGATTGCCGACAACAATTAATAATAATGAATTTAAGATAAATTACAATATAGAAGCAGCTTCCTGATATCAATCAGTAGTGGCGAAGTATACTGATTCAAAGCACTGTTGTGATTTTGTGGAAAGCATGACACGCAGAATTATTGTATAATGATTTTTGATATATTCATAAATCAATAAGATTTAATCAAATAATAATTTTTCAACATGAATAAAATGTTTTGTATTTGATTTTTTTTCTGTTACATTAAGAGATTATTAAAAATAAATAAAATTATTAGAATTCCATACTTTAATTTTTTATCACACATAAATATTATGAAAAAATATGTGGTGTTTGATATAATTATTTGACACCCTGTATATGATTATAGAATAATTCGTCTAACATTTATACAATTTTAATTTTAATTAATATATTATTTATGCGCAGATATATTTAAAATTTGCATTAGGTTCATATCGAATAATTCATTTTACTGCATTCAAAATTGAAATTAGAAAAACTAAAATTGGTCAAATATTAATTACATTATTATGTTAGAGATTTTCTTTTGAAAATAAAAATTTTATTTTATATACGAGTACATATTTGTGAATGACATGGGTAAAGGATAAATTATAAAATATATGGATATGGATACTATGATAAATTGCATATAAGAGTATTTTTTTTTTTTGAATGTACAGGGTGTTCATGAGTGCAGTGCAAACTTTTAAGGGGGTGATAGAGTACATAATTCTATGGCGAAAATACTAGTTTATATTCAAACTTTTTGACAAAGAATTATGTTTCCTATCCACTACCTAGAAGGATTGCACTAAACCCAATAGTCTCTACCCATGTCTATATATAAGTATCTATAAGTAAAAACGAATAAATTAATAATATTATTGAAACGTGAGTTGAATATTAAATATATTTTTTTCAACAACAATTTCATTTTTCATTATACACAAACACAATGAAGCATAATATATTATAATAGCACACACTTTATTTTATATATATATTATATAGTCTAAGATATGCTTTCAATATTTAAAAACAAATCGAAGTATATAAATTCTTACTATTTTATTTCAATTGTATATATAGTAGTATTTTTAACACAAAAAAAACGATATTTTTAAAAATTTTGTTAATGTTCATTTATCATTTAGTATTTCCATTAAATTGAAATTTCATTATTATAACTATTCAATTGAAAAGTAATAAAAGAAGTTTTATATGCACATTTTTATTGTATTCATATACGAGTAGGTGTAGTATGTGTACTTTTAGTTTTGCTGTTCATGTAAACATTTCTCTCATAAATTGATACTTCTATGCACATATACCATATATATATATGAATATGTGCCAAATACAATCATAGTGTATTATCTATCTATAATAGTATAAGAACGATTTTGTATTTTAAAAAGAATAGTTTATATCTGATAAATGATGCAGACAAACGGTTTCACCTTGTTCCATATATTTCTCATCCTTTTTTATTATTTTATATATTGTATATGTGTTCCTTCGTACATATACGTTTAGCGTTTACCTAAGTTTATATATATATATTTATTTTTTCAAATATATGTATAATAGCAACTATAATATATTATATATGATAAATATTTATATATGGAAACAAAGAGAGGAGGAATAATGTGTTCAAATGCAAAAAGTTAAATCAATCGATACTATTGTAAAGAATACACACATATTACAAAATATTATAAATATAGTATTTCAATTTAATATATTAATAAGTATACACAAAGTAAATGCAACTATGCACATATACGTGTACAAATTAATGAAATTTTCAGTATTTTGTAAATGATGAACCACAAAATATATATATATACAATTTTATACATATTTATAGTACATTAATATTTTAATAAACATAAACATTTCTTTATTTGTGAATAAATGAATTGCTATGGTTTCTATATTACATAAACCAAAACATCAATGAATGTTCTACCATTTACATAAAATGTAATGAAATTTTTATAATTTTTATCCATAGTAACATATGTAAAATATATTGGATATTAACGCAGTCAATATTCAAAACCAATGTTTGTATTTTTATTAAATATTACGCAGAGAAAAGTATTAATAAAATTGTATCAGTGACGTCGCCGTATTTTTTAAAACAAAAACTAATTTATATATTGTATACCCAGATTTAGTCAATTTTTCATATAGAAGAAATTTTTAAAATCAATTTAGTTATTCAAAAGTCACAGTCGATTTTCCATTCGAAAATCAGTGAAAGTTCAAAGATGTTTGTATAATACTATAGCTGCATATAGTGTAACAGCAAATGCAGTAGCGATGCCGGAGAAATAGCAGACAGTTTTCAATATCACCATATTTGTAATTATACTAAATTATTATAAAAAAATTTGGGTGTTCACCTAACTAATATTTTCCGGAATATTAACTTTTATAATCAATATTATTATCTTTATTTAATCATAGTTCAGATTTCCAGTATTTATTCTGTATTTATTTACAAAAATATTACCTCTTCTTCGGTACACTGAATGTTTTGTCGTCTGGCCAACGAGTATTCATCAATTATTAATTAATTCATAGTCTGCAGCTTTTTTTTTAATATCCGTTGCCATCGATATTTTATTTGCAAGGAATTTCATAACGCAAAATGATATTTAAATTAAATATTTTTTTAATTACATGCAATACATGAACATAGCAAACACACACATACACACACATTATATATAAACATATAATCATATATATATATATTATATAATTCATCCCATTTTAAAAGGTAATATAAATATCACCTATTATTACATGTACATTTATTTCTTGCAGCCATGATGAAAATAATAAATATAATTATATGAACATTTTATTATAGATAGTTTTATATATATTTAATATTTATTATATACATGGATAGCTAATATGTCATAATTATAAGTGCATATTTAGTATACCATATATGGTATGGATGTACAATATATCTATATATATATATATATAAAGTTAATGTTTTAGCAATAAATAATAAATTTATTATAAAATTTTATATATATATACTCGTATTATATTGGGTAATTTTATAATATTAATGATGGACTTAATGTAATGAATGTATGCAGTCACTCTATCTATGTATAATATACAGTATTTGTTCGCTGATGTAACCCTACGCCGAATGTGGTCATATACATATTGAATAGATCGTCTTCACAAAGTCTATAGCATTATAGAGTTTCTAAGACATAAATTAATGTTTAATATAAGAAAATGAATTAAACAAATTTGGCACCAAATTAATTTATATAGTGGATAATAAAATTAAAATATTTCAAATGTTATTTTTCACCGTATAATAGTAAACTTCTACGGTGTGGTCACGTTGTCCAGCTTCCACTGTACAGCATATATATATGCTTTAGTAATATTTGGAAATAAAATAGGATTTTGTTCTAAAATAATAATTCCCTTGAGATGGAGGATTTTATTATAAATAGTAATTAAAAAATTTATATTTGATATGTGTAATTATAATAGTATGCATCAGAAAATATTGTCAAATAAAATATACACATTATTATTAATATATTTTTAATTAATATATTTTATAGATTCAGTAATAGCATATAATATAGTCACAGATAATATAAACTTCAAATACATATAGTAAATTAGTGTTCAGAGTTTAATATAAAAAAAATATATATGATTGTTAAGTATTATAACTTTTAATATATTGTATTATATATATAGATTATATAAATGACACTTCAACATTATTCTGATAAATGAGTTTAATTCATTTATTTCTAAATTAAATAAAAATTGCAAAGAGTGATTAAAATGAAATTTAAAAGTGATATTACAAAGTTATTTTACCCATCGGAAAGTAATTTAAACAATAATAAATTCTATTTTACAATTTATGATAAAATATTTACATAGAAAATCATCGGTTCATTTAATTCAACTCGGACATATTTGTATTCACGGTAGTACATGTACGGCTGTTTTATTTCTGAATGTACCTCTGTAGGAAGTATTATCAATCCTGAATAATGTTATTATTGTATTGTGCATGTCAAATAATTTAAATTTTTCTAGAAACTTTTAAAATATGTCCAATATTTAAAAAGTTTTAGCTCAAGGATAAATATGGTAAAATATTTATACGAAAATTAATTTGATACCATTGATTTTGTATATATTTATTATCGCACAAATAAACGAATTTGTCAGATATATAATCAATTCAGTGTAACAAACTTCTATTAAAAACGAAAAACGAGTAGTTATGCCAACGAAAATGTGTGCCGCTATATTTATACCATAATTAATATATTATATTATTATTATAATATTGTATGATATAGAAAATTATGAAAATATTAATTTATAACATACTTAAACATACGATCCACATGTGACATCACACAAACAATCTCTATTACGAACGAAAGCACAAATCCATTTTATGTTTAAAAAAGGTGGATACCCACAAAACAAACATCATAAAAAGATTATATAATTTGAATATTGTTAAAATTGCTTTTTAAAATAAACTTGTACTTGTATGTTTGTAATATATTATATATTTATTAATTTACATATACGATAATTTATAAATGTGAATTAAAAATTTTTGTTTCTAAAAAATTATTAATAAATACAATGCAGTATTTTATTTAATTTACATATGGAAATAAACAAAAAAATCTTTATATTGTATTTTATTTATAGAACTAATTTAAGTTTACGAATATATTAAATTCATTTGAATTTCGTACATTTGTTGTACCCTAGAGTGTAGTCAATATAATATACTGCATTACACGAATAAAAACAAAAAACACGCTAATATATTTTCTTGTATTATATAGCTCATTTCAATTTCAATATTCAAAAATCAATCTGTCGAAAATAAAATAGTTTTTATTCTATTTTATTTTCCTTAAAATAAAAAAGATTAACAATAAAAAAAAAAAAAAAATGCAATATGTTAAAGAAAATAAACATTTTCTTTTTATAGCGAAATAAAATGCAGATGAAAAGAAATGAAAATACAAAAAAAATTATATAACACAAAAGAAATGAAAAAAAAATTAAAATAAATGTAAGAATTGAATATAAATAAAATTCAATATATTTATTTGTATATTTTGTAAATATATAATAATAATGTGCTTGAAAGGAGGAGGAAATTTATAGTATTTTATATATATGAGTACATTTGGGTACATAAATACGTGTACAATACAATGCATCTTATAGGTACTAATGACATACATTTGGTATAGTGATACTGCATTATTTACTTATATTATGAATATACAATATATGTTTGAAAGATGTTATAGGTATTTTCCATCGTATGCGTATATATGAATATTGATAGTATTGAAACACGCAACTTATATATACTTTGTATAGAACAAAACCTAGTATATAAATTTATTGATCGACGCACCAATTCCGATTTCTAAATGTGAGAATTGAAAATATATAATTGTATTTTGATAATTATAGAAAATTAAATAAAATTAAAATTCAAATAGAAAACCAAAAAGAAATAAAATACATTATATATATTCTAAAATAATAGATCATCACATCAACATTTTAAAATCGCATCGAACACACGAAGATTCCTTCGAAGATAATTATTTACCAAAACTTATATAGGCGAAATGTGATAACAGCCGTGATAATCCAAGTTTAGCATGAGCATATTATAATAATACACTTTTGACGTTTTAATAGAAAATTCACAATTTTGTTATTAAACGAGTTAATTTTAAACGATGTTATTATGTATGAGTATCAGTAAGAAAATATCATCGAAAAAATCGTGTTGCTCGTGGTCAATTGAATGGTTTACATCTAATACAACCTGTGTCCCAAAAATATGCAGAATGCAGCAATTACTGAAGAAAACATAGAAAAAGTTAATGAAAAATATTTACTTGGTGAATTGAAGCGTTTGGTAAGTCGTCCAGAATATCGAGATGAACATGAAGGAGATTACTGCATGATAATGCACCTTCATTTACATCGTTTAACAATTAGCACTGATTTTTTGACTAAAAATTATATTTTTTTGCTTAATCATATTCATCATATTCACCTGATTTACTTCCCTCTACAAATACTTGCTACTCTCTAAACTCATTTGGCTATGAAAGAAAATTGTTTTACATCAATTGAAAATATTCAAAAACAATGACCGTCATACTCAACATTATTACAATAAAAAAAAATTTTAAAAAAAGTCATTTGATGCACTTGTTGAACGTGCAAATCGATGTATTTCATTTAAAGGAGAATATTTCGAATAAATATAATGATTTCTGTCAAAGTAATTAATGAGTTGTGTTTTTCTTTTATCAGCATTTATTTTTATGGGCTTACGTACAGTCGGCCGGTGATACAACTCGAAAATATTGAGGCGTTGTAATTGGAAAACCCTTTAGCTACTCTGAGAAACAACACAGCATTTGAATATCTGCAGTTATCAACAGATCACCATCAGTATTGTATACTATATGCAATACGTATTTAATAAAGTATTATATTGTCGATTTAAGCTAAACGTATAGACTCAATTATTAAATATACGTTAATAGTATAGATACCATGATAATTTAACAATTCGTTAACGACAAACACAAAATTACTGTCCATATTGCAGTGGTTATAATTGTAATAATATATACCTCCGCATATATATGAAAGTACATTATTTCAGTCAAATATTTACTTTTATAAAAGTCTAGAACGAGAGCTAAAACATATCAAATATGGTCGCAATCATAATAATGATATTGTTTTGTGTATTATATGTAATGTAGTAAATAAATGTTTATTATTATGTTAATACTCGTATTGTATCTACCTATTTTATGAACAATAAATGTAAAATAATTTTTAATTTTTTTTTAAATAAATACAATACAATAAACTTCCTCTTTATTTTTTTTTTTTCTGTTTTTTAAAAATAAAAATAAATACGAGTATATGAGCGAATACATTTTGATGATAAAAATATTTGTAATTAAAAACAACAATCTTTTATAAATTATTTCAATTAATTACATGATTATTTTACTATATTATGAATTATATAGCATCATTGCATGAATTACATTTATTTATTCATGCATTATAATATAATATTTTGCTAATGGCAAAATGCACAATATTGTGCAGATCTATATAACAAACGACATTGCCATAAAGTTGGTAGTTGGTACTACTACATATAGAATTAATATAAAATATCTAACGCACCATTGCAATGAAATGTTATGGAATGTTATACACTTTTGTTTTTTTTTGCACCTTTTAAAGGCATTTTATTTATGAATTCAATACAAGTAATTTATTACTTCATATTGTATAAATTATATGATGAAAACCCTAACCTTAACATTAAAAAACAATATATATACTCGTATTTATAGGAATAAAATGATTGATACGAATCAATGAAATTATGGTATATATAATTATATAAGTTAATGAAGTTTAATTGTTGAAAGGATTATAAGTATTTGAGGATAAATAATTCCCAAAAATGAAATGAGAAATTTTTCTATATTAACATATAATATTCATTAAGGAATAATAAAAATACGTTATCTATAATATATATTGAATGTTGATAAGAAATCTATTAAATTTATATGATGAGCAAATCATAAATTTAAAACAAATTTAATTTATGAAATGTCTATCGCAATAACGTTATATTTCACTTTACAGAGGAATAATTAAATAAATATGTATGGGAGTGTGATGTGTGTTAAAAGTTAGCACATATGTATAGAACAAACATGATTTGCTTCGGTAATGTATGAACAAACATAACCATATACAATTATGATTTTTACCTATATATATATATATATTAATTTATATTAAATACATTATACAACAAATATTATGTATATAAAGCTCTATTTAATAATAATTTAACTTTTAACACATTAAATTGTAATTTCCATTAAATTTGTACAGGTATATGGTAAATTCGGTTTATAAATATATACATTTCTCAATATTATATATTGTATCCACATAAAAACATATTTTAATTAAATAATTATATTGATATTAATTATATGGTTAGTTTATGTTTAAACATAGTATTATACCATATGTATAAACAAAATATTGCAAAAGTTAAACAAAACACAGTCTATACACAAAATTCATTATATAAATTTTCAAATTATTAAATATACACACAAAATATAATACAATAAATAACAAATATTTAATTATTTAAAGATTAAATCATCATGTACAACAAACAAAACGGTGGCACATTTTATAATGCGTGTATTCGATAAATATTTTTTATTTTTTTAAAGTATTACTATAATTATATATATATTTAATAGTTCAATAGAATTTTTAGTATAACGCCATTTATTGGCTGCTGATTGATACGTGTATTGTGAACTGATCTTAACAAGCTGTCGAAGTTTTGTAACAAGCCTGTTGCAAGCCAAAATACAATATAATAAATGACAGTAGTTTTTGTGAGCGTCGGATGAATTATATATAAACTACAAAGAACCATAACATTAAAAATTTTGTTTTATAAATTTGTAAAAATGCTCAATACGAATCGATTGAATTGATAGCTTATTCGCAAAACACACAAGTTTTTGAGTTGGATCGATGATTGAATATATTTCTGTTAAGGGAGAATAAATTTCGAAAAATATGCGATATGCTTTTTTTAAACGATGCCGGTTATTTTTCGGATTTTCTGTCCGAATTTAAACCTGCTGTAATTTTTATCTCAACCGTACATACGATGTAAGTTACCAAGTTATTACTGCAATGCCAGAAGGACGAGCGAGCGTCACTATAAAATATTATTATTCAAAATAAATGTAATATCCAAATATTTATATGTTTATACATAAACAAAAGAAAACCACGCGCAGTTACATTGCGCCAAAATATAATATATATTATTAATCATGAAATTCAGCTGGTCAAATTCCGCTATTTTTCATAGGAAATTTTTCGGTACGTATTTTAATACTGAAATTTTTCTGTTGGGTGACCATTTGTTCGTTTATAGAATAAAAGGAAAAACGGATATCTTTGAAAACATGGTGGTGTTGGACACTACTCAAAGAGTAACAATGTCTGCACACAGGCATCACAATAGCCTAATCACCCATATAAAAATAATAATAGTTTGAAAACAGCTATCTTTCGGTAATTGCAGAACAATTGGTAAATTGTTATATACTCCCATGCAGAGTAATATACCAACTTGTGTGTAATGAAAGGTTTATTAGATGACATAAAGCTCCACTTGGAACAATATATTTCTTACAAACATAACCATTTGATAACATGAAATAGCATCTAAATAGAAACACATACGTTGTTAAACGACTGTATATGGATAATATATATAAAAAAAAATAGATAAATTTAAAACCCTTAAAATTATATACTCTATAATATTTATCTTAAAAAGGAGTAGATATATATAAAAAAAATTATCTTATTTTTCCGGATATCAAAAAAAAAACTGCACCAATTTATAGTACCGTATAATTTATAGAATAAATTTTTAATAATACATATATAATGTATTCGATACATTACTACATAAACATATACATACAACATATATTGTAGTATATATAAATATAGCAAAGTACCCCAATTTTATCTATATATTTGATTCCTAATATTAGTTTTGTCCGTGTGTTGACATTATATGCATTTGATATAACAACTTTAAATCTTACTTTTGCCGATATATTTTATACACAAAAAACGAACCATAAAAAAATATCAAATTAGTTTCGTATCACATTTAAAATTCTGCCTAGATAAGCTGAAAATAAAATCTCTATACTAAAATGTATATCAAATACATATATATATGTGAATATATAGGAAATAGTCTTTCTATCTAGATTTTATATCGATTAAGGGTATTTAGAATAGTCGAAATAGTCTATATTTATATGTATTTACTCAACGACAAAAAAAAAAATGTTTTATTTATTTTATTTTATTCTTTCTTTTTTTTTTTTTTTAAGAAAACTTATTTACGTGAATTTTATGCCAATTGAATGGTTGATACGATGACCTTGCGAACAAATATAATATAACTTCAGTTTATATATATATAGGAGAAAATAATTAAAATATAAACGAATAAGATTAATATTTATATTATTAATTTACCTGGATATACTAAATAATTTATACATTTCTGCGGATTAATTATGTTTGGATTAAATATATAATCACAACATTATAATCCATTGTAAAATTGGAATAACTATATATTTATTTGTATACATCTTTAATGACATTTACATACCTGAAATTAAAAAGAAAATTTATTTTTATTAATTATTTTATTTCAATATTAAATTAATAATATTAATTAGTAAATATTTCAAATATAAATAGAATAATTTAATTAGTTAATGGTTCAAGTAGTAAATATATTGTATAGATTAACTATATTCAACATATACATTCAACAGCATGCATATAATTTAATGTTATACGAGTATTAACCAATTAAATGCATTCTACGTGTATATTTTATATGATAACTTGACGTGGATACAAGTCGAACGGCGTTTTAAAAGGTTAATAATTAATGATTTATATCCGATATAAATATATTACCAAAATGCAAAAGAATAAGTTCTCGTATATATGTTTAAAATAAAAATGGCTTCAGTAAATTATTATTTAAATTAGATTTCATCATTTGTGTAAATTTTGCAGAACATGATGATTTTTGTTCTAAATTCTAGTTTAAAATGGAAATAAGTATATACATTATTCCACAGATTACACACAGTTTGATAATTTGGTAAAGATATAAACAGTTAAATTTTAGTATTAATACTATTTTAAATATTTTAAAGCTGAATTCAAATCATCATATATGGTACATTTATTTACTAGTATTATTTATATATACCATACATTCATATGTAATGTACCATAATCTTAAAAGTCTTATAAACATATAAACGTAAAATTTCTCTAAAGGTGTATTAGATAAATAAATTTATATTAAATTTTTTGCAAAATCTAAATTTTCCATTTGAATTTATTTATTTTACTACCATAAAAAAAAAAAAGGTTAAATGATTGAATAAAAACAGATGAAAATTACGTGTCTAGATTTTTCAATGAATGGAATTTTGTTTTAATATATATAATTTATATTTATATACAAATGTAAATGTGATAGATAGAGCTATACCTTAAAAAGAACACAACTTCATAAATTCAATGGTAGATATTTGAAATGAAAAACGCATTAAAAATTGATGTTAATAGTAATTTTTATGATGCTTTGCAATAACCATTTCGTTAAAATTATTAGCTTTTTATTTTTTGTACTGAAAAGAACATTTTAGAATATTGTAGATGGTTTCTTCGATAACTGGATGAATATTATTATTATTATTATTAAATTAAAATATCATTTATTCATTCGTGCATTCCATACGTCACTCCAAATGACATCAAATAAACATTTATTGGTGTACATATAAAAATTCACCATACCCTAGTGATTGTAAGTTTCGCAAAACAAGAAACTGTTTTTTGGGGTGATGTACAAGATCACATAAATAAATGAAATGTAAAAAAACTGTGACAAACTGTCAAAATGTCAAATTGTGTGTTGTAAAAATTTTCTATTTTCTATGAAATACAAAATATTTTTAAGTAGTTACTAAATTGATTGATTCAATGTTTAAGAATTTTTATTTTGGTGTCCTTGCATGCTATATACGTATCTTAGTTGTTTTATATTAAAATTAATGTTTTCAAATTATTTAGTATATCACAGGTACAATAACTTTTATTTGTTATTATTTTAATTACTTTTTACATTTACATTTATTGGTCACGTTTAGGTGCGCACGTAGCTGGGTGGTATCTGTTGATGACTCAAGCTAATATTCTCTCGTAATTGACTTGAACTAAGTTTTCAGTGTCATAAGGGTATGTTGCCATAAATAGCTCGAGATATCATACTTCAAATTGAGAAATTCTATGCTCAAGCTAAGTACATAAACAAAAACGTACCCAATGGTAGTATTTCTTTTTTGCATTTTCAATTCTTGTAAACAAATGTCAACACGTCAACAGTGGTGACATTGAAAATTATTAATTTTGATATTGTAATTTTAGTATTAAATATAAATTTCAAAAATATAATCTTCACAAAAAATATCAAACACAAAATGTCATGATAAAATTGTCAACTTTACTACCGTAAAAACGAAGGGCATTATTATACGGCAGAATGACTTGGCGTATGTTTGAATAATCAACCCACATAGCCCACTCAGTAGGTGGACGAAAAGGAACGCAAATTCTGGTCTAATTCGATATCCCTGCAAAATTATTTAAATATGCTAATATGCTTTCGCTGTTGGATGAGAAAAATTAATTTTCAAAATAATACAACATTAAAATTTGTAATATTATTTTTAATTATTTTTAAATGACGTAATATGTATTATTTTATTTTAATTATTCGGTCTTCCATATACTTATTATTTTAATTAAGCTAACGTAATTAAAAACGATAAAAAATAAATTATTAAATTTGCATCGAATACAATACAACATCGCTGCATTTGTATAATTAGTAGAAAAGAAATTTGAAAAAAAATATGAAAAAATAAAATAATTTTGTTTATATGATTCATCAACACATGCAATATTTAAATTTACAAAATAAATGTTATTTTGTAGTTAGATGATGAAATTGTGTGCTATCAAATTTACAGGCAGACCAATTTTCCAAGAAATATTTATATACAAAACTAATGTTTTTTATAATATTATGATAATGTTTTTAATTACATTTTGTTGTTTGTTTAGTCTACATAAAGTATAGGATTAGAAAAACAAAATAATGTTGCTTTTTTCATTTTGATACAAATACACAACATTTTTTCAAATGCTTATGGGATATATTTAACATTTACAAAAAGAAAACACAAAAAACTGGCGGTACGAATATTTTTAATTATTGTAGCGCCTAAACTTTCAACTGAATCTAAAGATACATCATTTGAGTATTGCAACCAATTTATTCTATAATTTTAATATGTAAATATGGCATATGGATAAAGATCATATACATAATCTATATACAAATTGCTTAAAAATTTAAAAAATTATATACTTAATTAAAGTACAAGAATAATTATTAACTTAAATGATGATTTTTATACATTGTACGTATTCAGTATACAAAATTAAGATTACATACACACACACACACGTGTACTATTGTGTAACATGTTAAATTTAGATAAGCTTATATATAGCATATATACAATATTAATGAAAATAATGTATACAACAACCATTTACGTTTTCAGCTTATCATGAATGAATGCCAAATCAAATTACAAATATAATGAAAATAATATTTTCTATGTTATTTATTATTATTATTATTATTATTATTATAATTTTATTATATTTATTATTATTTATATACAATTTATATAAAATATATAACAACAATATTTACATCGCTAAAACTTCAAACATATATATATAGTAATATGAGTAAGAAATATCCCAAATTAATCATTATCAATGTGGCAGCTGCGGCAGGTCAACAAACACGCCTCTTATTTACAGTCTTAAAATGAATTACACGTGACGATAAGAATTTCGTCTCATGACATTTTTTTATGTTACTTGTAGACATTATATTTTTTATCGCATATAATTCATATATGATTTGCACAATTTTATATTTCATTCAAATTTACGTATAATTATTATATTTAAGCAAACAAATTACGATGCTGACTTAGCGTATAACATACATCAAAAAAAAAATGCACGTTTTGGACATTGTTTTTTTTTTTTCTATCAATTTATATTTTAAAAATTTTTAATATTTTATATTTTTGATCACATGTTAACATTTGCACAGATAAGTTTGTTTTTTGTATAATACCTCTTGTTCTGTTCTATACCCCGACAACATATCACAATCTACTCTAATGCTGTTTGCACTAACATAGATCCATAAATGAAAAAAGTATGATGACATAAGTCAAAAAATAAGTTGTTATATAAATAAAATATTTATTATTGATTGGTGAACACAGTAAAAGAAATAGCTTTAAATAAAATTAAATCATTCAAATAAAATATGATGTAATGAATCTGATTTCCAAAATTAATACCAATGTGTAGAGAATTACATATTAATCAAATATATAATATTGGACAGTTAGTTGTGATCGATTGTTAAGCACCGCATATTCGATTTCCTAAATTTTTCATGAGAAACTTTCCGCTATATTTATTTTAATACCAAAAATGTTCATTTGAGTTATCTTTTGTTCATTTAATCAAATCAAATCAAATCGAATATCTTTGAAAATATAAATGGTGCGTTGGACGTTATTCAAAGATTAAATGATTTACCAACTTTACTATAATGAATGCCTAGTATATGCAAATATTTATAATTATGTTTCTGTGAAAATTTTTCTCATTTTAACACAAATTCGTATAACAACTGTAGTATAATATTCCAATAATTATATATCGTGAAATAACTCCATTATTTATTTAGAAAAATAAAATAAGGAATTTATTCAATACGAAATTTAATCGATTATCCGGTCACGTGGTACTGAAAAATATTTCGAAAATGTTAATGCATGCTAGTATCACTATATCTGGTTGTAAGTCTAGTCGATTGCCAGAATTCGTAGTTATATATTGGAAATACCAATGTATGCTTATATTTTATCAATTGAAAATAGTTGTTATTTATTTCATAATTATTATAATACCGTCAATTAAATAAAAACCAATTAAAATAAGGAAATAATTTTAAACGGAAACACAAAGTTCACTATTGATATAATTTTTCTATATCATACATTGATAATTTATAGTAATTTCCGTTAATGTAATTGTCTACTTATTATCTAACAATATATATTAATTACTATAATAAAATTATATCAATCTATACTTATATATAGACACGTTTTTCAAACGTGAATTCCAATAATATATAATTAGTACAATAATAAAATTATATATTTTAATCATTTTCTTGTTTATCTCAATATATGTATTCAATATGTACTTTACAAATATGTAATTTACAAATACATAGTAATATATAAAAAATATTATTTAATATTTAGTATAAAAATAACTTATTCCTATATAAATTTAATCTATAATAAGATGACTAAAATGATTTGTTATAATATTACATATGATTATATATATATATATTGTATATACCCTGCAGTAAATTTTGAAAGTAGTTCTGCATAAAAACTAGTTCTGCAACTAGTGTAAAAAGAACTAGTTACAGAACTATTACTAAAATAATGCAGATATGAACCATTTTAAATACGCAACTATATAAAAAATATAACAAAATGATAAGAAACATAAACGTTTTATTTGACTGTAATATTTCTAAAATATCCGACAATTTTAATAAGTAAAACTAGTCCTCATTCCTGCAGGGTAATTATGAAATATAAATGTGTAATGTTTTAATTATATACATATAAATATATAATTAAACAATAATATTACATATATTGATTATAACAATCAATTGTATATTGTATATACATATAATATTTCTATTTTAAAAATTATATAAATAAGCAGCATAAATCATTCTTTCAAATAGTAACATTGAAAACTTTTGTAAAAATCATAATAACAAATTTTTATATTAATTATTATTAAATTATTATAAATTAAAATTAAAATGAATTGTACAAAATATTGGTGTTTAAAAATAACAATTGTATTTTTACTAGTACAATTCATATACCATCGAAATGTTAACGCACGAGTTATCAGTGAACCACAACAATATAAGGGTAAAATAAATATTAAAATTTGTGTATTATTTAGAAAATTTTAAATTATATTATATTTTGTGTTTATATATTGTATATGTGTATCTCAATAGAATATGATGTTATGCATCCACAATTACCATTTAGACAACAAATTTTCGAAGCCAATGAAAACCAAAGCAATGGACGTGTAAAACGTGCAAAAATGCCAACATTAAAATTTAATGCTCCTACCGTTGAAAAAGATAAAGATTATTGGAATAATGCAGCAAAAAACACATTAAAATTACAATTACACAAAAATAAATTAAACAAAAATATTGCCAAAAATATTATATTATTTATGGGTGATGGTATGTCAATACCAACATTGACAGCAACAAGAATTTATATGGGTGGTGAAGACCAAAATTTACCGTTTGAACTATTCCCATATAGTGGATTGTCAAAGGTATGTATGTAATACCGCATAGTAATATTAATTATAAATGTGATATTGTGAAATACAATTATTAATTATTGTATTTTTTGAACAGTTCCAAAATTTCACTTTTAAATTCGATTTATGCGAAAATTAATTATTTTCTAAAGAAATTTTCATAAATAACAATTAATAATTTTTCAATATTGATCCTATTTTTATATAGACTTATTGTGCTAATACCCAAGTGGCTGATTCAGCATGTACGGCAACAGCTTATTTGTGTGGCATAAAGGCAAATTATGCAACAATTGGTCTTACAGCATCTGTACTATTAGGAGACTGTATGGCTGAAAACAATACTGATTATCACATTGATTCCATAGCAAAATGGGCACAAAACGAAGGTTTATCAACGGGTAAATAAAATATTTTCTATTTTATTCTATATAAATTAATTTATACAATTATAAATAGAACAAACGTATATATTGTGAAATTCGTACGCAAATATATACGAATCATAACTACATAGGGTGTCTCGGTATCCCACAAACACACACCGAAAGCTGTGTAATCCTGGGATTTTTTCCAGCAAAAAAATTGTTCTATCCAGATATGTCCGATATAGTGACAACGATATCGATGATATTTTTAGGATTATACTAGTGTTACTTTTGATCCCTTTAAGTTTTTTTTGGTTTTACGTTTGACCATTGGTCACTAACAAAATGGTCACTATCGATTTTATCAATTTTTTGCCGTATAAAGCCCCGAGATTACGCTTCTTTCGGATTTGTACGTTCGTACTGGGACACCCCGTTTAAAGTAAACAGAAAAATTTCTTACTGTGCAATTTTAATTAAAGATAAAAAAAACACTTAAAATACAAATTTTAATTTATTTTTTTTTTTACTTTCTATAAATTTCTTTAATTTATTATCGTTCACTTTTATCAAACATCATGAATATGTATACATAAACATTAGGATTTGTTACAACAACTCAAGTAACTCATGCATCACCAGCAGGTGTCTATGCTCATACAGCGAATCGAAATTGGGAAAATAATCAAGCACTTTTAGATGACAATGGAAATCCTGAATATTGTACAGATATTGCAAAACAATTAATTAATGGTGATGTTGGTGAAAAATTAAAAGTAATTTATATAATTAATTTATAGAAACGATATTATATATTAGCTATGGCTATAGAGAAAAATTCATACAAATTATATGTAAATCGAAATATTTATATATATTTCATTTGTCTCCGTATATCCTTAAGGTTATTATGGGCGGTGGACGACAAGAATTTCTTCGTACTACCGACTATGACGTTGATCGTATGCCTGGGAAACGAACAGATGGAATTAATTTAATAAACCATTGGCAACATAAACATAATAAAAAGAAACATAATGCTAAATATATTCAAACAAAGGATGAACTATTAAATGTAATTTGTTATCATTAATATTATAATAATATATATATGTATTTTTATTTTTTTACCATATATTCGTCCAACGTTTGAATTACAAACATATGTATTATTATTGATTATGCGTTATATAATATCTATACTACAATAATATATGTAACAATAACAATATATATATATATAAATATATTACATACAAAATATACATACAAAATAGATAGAAAAAAGAAAAGAAAAGGGATTGAATAAAATAAATAATATTCTTTTCATATATTTTATTTCAAATACATATGCAGATATCAGCACAGGATACAGATTATATTTTAGGATTATTTGATTCTTCTCATATACCTTATAATATTGATGCTGATCATAATACAAAACCAACTTTAGCCGAAATGGTTGGAAAAGCATTGGATATAATGGAAAAGGATAATAAAGGATACTTTTTGTTTGTTGAAGGTACGTGTACTATTACGCATTTATATGTTATAATCTGTGTGTACACACATAGCATATGAAAATTGGAAAACAAAAATTGATAACATTTTTTTTTTTGAGAAGGTTTAATTTTTCGTGTATATAAAAGAGTATGAAAAAATTTAGTTGTCAGTTTTTAAAATAATGAAAATATATTTGACATTTTATTTTTAACACGTTTGTATTTTTAGTACTGACAGAAGATTTACATTTTATCGATTTTTCCATAAATTTACATTTTATTATCTTTTAGATTTAACGGTTTAACACATAAATTTTAAGGACAAAGATTATCACCACCCCCACCCTCACCGGTATCTTATATACCGAAAAATTATTTTATATACACATATAGAAAGAAAGTAACAAACATTTAAATTAAAAATTCTTAAAATATCTTATGAAAATGCTAAAAGCGGTAGATTGTGCAAACATTATAACCGCCACAAATATACAAAATACTTATACATTTACATTATAATTTTCTCAAAAAAATAATTAATAAATTTAATATTTATTTGCATATATTGTATATATTAATTAATATAGGCGGTCGAATAGATCATGGTCATCATAACGCACAAGCAATACGAGCATTAGACGAAACGGTAGAATTTTCAAAAGCAATAGAATTAGCAAAAAATCGAACAAATTCAGAAAATACATTAATTGTTGTTACATCAGATCATTCGCATACAATGTCTATTGCAGGATATTCAGTTAGTAAATCTATAATTGATAGTTGATAATTTATATAAATTTATATTATGATAATATATTATTTTAATTATTTAAAAAAATATGTATAGAGCCGTGGAAATGACATTTTAGGTATAAATGATAGTCAATTTGGAAACGATGATTTACCATATGCAACATTAAGCTATGCAAATGGACCAGGCAGTGAAATAAATAAATTTTTAAATAAACGTATAAATTTAATTAATATTAATATGCATGAAAGTGTAAGCTATAATTTAACCATATTTAAAATAATAATATATATTTTAAATATTTCTTTATAATTAATGTGACTGTGTGTGTGTGTATAATATCTAATTTATAGAGTTATCCATTTCCATCACTTGTTCCGTTGGAACAAGAAACTCATGGTGGTGATGACGTAGCTGTATTTTCTAGTGGACCATGGTCACATTTATTTACCGGTGTATATGAACAAAATTTTATACCACACGCAATAGCATATGCATCTTGTATTGGACATGGTATGACTGCTTGTAATGAAGACTGATTTTTTTAGATGCAAATTTAGTATAAAATATTATTTATTTATTTATTTTTAAAATCTGTGATTCATTAAATACATTTAATTTAAATGCTTTAATTTCTAAGTATATAGTTTTTAAGAAATAATTTATCTAAATATAGTCTAATAGATTGTAATATATGAAATACTATATATATTTGAATAAATACAAATATAATTAATGTATATTATGCAAATTTTAATTAAGTTCTCTAAATATTAAATTATCCTATATATTATTCGCATGGTATATGTATTTTTTTTTTTTTTAAATTATATATTGCTCCAAGTGGAGCTTTATGTCATCTAATAAACCTTTCATTACAGTCAAGTTGGTAAATTACTCCGCGCATGGCAGTATATAATAATTTACCAAATGTACTGTAAATTAACGAAAGATAGATGTTTTCACACTACTATTATTTTTATATTAGGTGATTAGCCCATAGTGATGTGTGTGTGTGTGCAGACATTGTTAATCTTTGAATAGCGTCCAACACCATATTTTCTTCAAAGATATCCGTTTTTCATTTTATTCCATAAACGAACAAAAGGTCACCCAGCAGAAAAATTTCAATATTAAAATACATACCGAAAAATTTCCTATGAAAAATAGCGGGGATTGAACCTACTATATTTCATGATTAATAATTAATATTTCGGCGCTATACAACTGCGCTACTGAGTGTTTTTATGTGGTATATGTAATTTATAATATTATAATTTTATACCATTATATACAATAATATATTTATATATATTTTTAAAAGTTGTTTCCCGTTAATAATGAGAGCAATATATATATATAGAAAAAAATATAATTGAAAAAGAAATAAAATATATTTTTGTCCATATATGCAATTTATCAATATGTCATCAACAGTCCAACACATATGTGAAATTTATATAGAAGTTAAAAGGATGTAGGTATTGTATATAGTATTTAGTATATAGATTTTGCTGTGTATTTTAATATTTAACTATTCGAACATATGATATATAAGGTATATGCATAAAGTATGTTAAATATATACATTATTAAATTTTACTATCAACTTTTCCACAAATTTGATAATACCTATATAATATAATAATATAGATTTATATACAGCACAAAAAAGTTATTCACAAAATTTAAATAATGCACGAGTTTAATCTGACATGATAAATATAATAATTATTCTATATATGAACTGAAAAGAAAATTCAATTACAAGTTAATTAATTTTATAGTTCTCTTAATGGAATTTTGTTTCTGTTTTTATTTCACAGTCAGTACGAAAATATATATAATATACGAAATACGATACGAGTATACATTGTACATATATGAACATGTGGCAAAATACGTTATTATATGTTTAAATAAATGTAATGTTTACTAATTGGAATATCATAAACATTATATATTCTGTAGACATGCAGTTAATTAGTTGTTGACGTATTGTACATTTACAAATTAATATGAATTCAAATTAAAAATTCTGATGTACAAATTTTACTTGTCTAACACAATGCACATCATATCCTTAAACAATATTATGTGTTTTCCATATCCAATCGCAATGTTATTATCCAGAATAGGATTAATATTTTATTTGTGTTGCATCTATTTTTTATACAATTGCTTGAACTGTCTGAAATGAACCGTTCAACATAGTCAAATAATAGTAAATAATTTATTATAAAATTACATTAAATTTTTAATTTTTTTTAATTTTACATTTTTAAATAATAAATCGATTATTATCATATATTTATTTATTTATTTAGAAGAAACATTAAATGCTAATGTGTTACTAATATCGTTTTTCAGTAAAGATAACAACTATTTCCCACAGAACCGAGCAACCGAATAACATAAAAAGCACTGCAGAATATGCCTCCCAAAAATAACCACATAAGTAGAAAGCAATTGCCAATAATTATTGTGTTATATGTTTATTTATAACGATTCTTCAGATATTTTGTGGTGGCAATTTTATTTTTCCAATCACATAATAATATAATTATGGAAAACTTATAAACAATTTAAAATACAGTGAATATTGTAATATATATACAAGCGATACACGATAAAAGTGAATATTGTATTCAATCCAATATAATACGCACGTCATATTCAATTAATATGAAAATAAATACATAGCAAAATTTTGAGCTAAATTTTCATATAAAAAATATTGTTGGAAAAATTTCTAATTTGAACGAATTGTTTCAAAATATTATATTCAATGTGGAATATTTTTTGTAACTATGAGTTTGAACTATATATATAATATTCACTGTGTACAATTTATTGTATATATTTAATATTATTTCTGAATAAGTTATATAATATAATTACAAATATAATATGAATATCTGAATTAATTAAAATTTATATACAAATCCTCCGCGATAACATTACAAATAGATAAGATGAATTTAGAAAATACCAAACAATAAATTTATTAACATATTCATTTAAAGTGTAGTTTTGTGTAATGTGTACTATCTGATTAATATTTTATTTTTTTAAAGAAATCAATTCCATGAAATTAGCGTTCGTTCACCTTTTTTCATGTCCCAAAGCTATTATTAAAATTCTGTAATAAAATAGTAAATTACCATTTAAAAATTAGGATAAAAAGTAGGTTGGGTACCAAGGAGTGTACATTGTGTAGAACTATAATTGCCGTAGCCGAAGTTCATGGTAAAACCTAATGAGCGGCGAAAACTTTAACTAATGACATGCTCAATATATTTGGTATATTCAACATAAGTAAAATAGTCACAACCACAAGTACATAGGTATAAAGTGCAATATTTACCCAAACTGATGTAGAATATACATTTCATTTGCATTAATATATAACATCATGTGTCTTTACAATTGAATAAGCATATTCTAAATATATATATTTAGGTATTTGTACGTAATTATGAAGTAATTCGAATGTACACATTTGTATACATATTGGTTTGATATTTTGATTATACAAATAATTAAATAACATTTCAAAGAAACAGAACTTTATGTCAATCATTACTACAATATATACGTATAAATAAATGTATATTAGTAAAATATTATATTATTTATTTATATTATACTTATATTTACTTTACAATTATATTTATTTACAATTTATTTTATTCATTGTCAGTATATTTTGCAATAGATAAATATAAAAATTTGTATAATTGTTATTCGCATATAAACATAACACATTTTATAGAAAACACTAATTAAGCAATGTTGGTATTTATATACTATATATTGCATAAAATTGCATATACATAATAAAATAGTAGTAAAATAAATTTAAACCCTCTATCCGAAAAAATATCCGGAATTGCTTTTTAATATGTGAATTTGGTAACGTCGCATCAATTTGACCGTTGATTGATTTTTGTCTGGTGAATCGCCTTTAACAAACTGTCTACAATTTTATGAAATTTCCTTGAGTGTAATCCAAAATACAATGCATTCAGTGACAGATCAAAGTATATCGTAAAAATGCTACCAAAACGCTTGAAATTGCTTATGGTGCGATAATTGTTTATCTAAAACAAAAACAGATTTGAGCAAGATCAATGATTCAATGTTTTTCAGCAGTGGAAGAATAAATCGGTAAGTTATTTTAGATTAAATATAAATTAATTGTTTATTTTTTCATGAATCCATTTGTATTTTTCGGACACCGGGTGTATTATGATATTTTGTAAAATATTGTTACAGTAAATTTTTCATATATTATTATAAAATAACTTTAAAATAATATATAAATATAATAAATATTTTGCCAGAAGGGAATTGTTATTTGAAAATAGATTTAGTAATATACAATACTAGTGAAAAATTATGCATGCGAGAACATCTAATTGGTAAACCACAAAACTATAGTATTGTATTTTATATATAAATCTCTAGCTAGATATAAATATATTACCAAATCCTTAAAATTTTCATTTAATATATCATGGTATAATATAATTCATTATACATATCCATATACACACTCATAGCACATTGTGTTGTAGGTAGAACACATTTCACGCTAATCAATTGTAAAATAAGAGATTAAATTTCCAAAAAATTGTCGGTATTAAATTTATATACAGACATTTTTATATAATAGAAACAAGAACTATGTAACCGATAAGAAACTATTTGAAATAAAAACATGTAGATAATATTAAATATTTCACTTACCGAAGCAAATTATATGATGATAAAATAATCAGTAATTTGTTTGCTTTTATACTACAATAAAATGAATATGAATATACGGATCGCACAGGCTAATGGTAAGTGAAATGAAATCGAATCAACATCCGACATGCACACAGAAATTATGAACGGATTAACGGAGATATTTATAACAATAATATAAAATTGTGTTCGGCAAATTTTTTATAGTGTTTTCATTCGTTATATGGAACTGAAAACACTATTCGCTATGTATACCTAGAGAATAAATATAGAAGACCATTTAATTTTACAATAGATTTTCACATGTTGGCTATGTTTTTTGTTTTTATAATAATATATAGATTTTATATGTCAATAAACGATATGTTAATACCATTGTGTAAAAATGTCAGAAAAAAGATAAATTGGTCCTTTGTCCTTAGATTTTTTTTTTATTTTAAAACTATAATATATATTTTGTAGACGAAAAATAAGACAATAACACAAAATAAATCCACATAACTTTATACTTATGTACATATACAATGCGCATATATAATAAACAAATGCACACATAAAAAATATATAAATTCTTTCAATCAATATGATGGATCCAAATAAGAAATTTTCCTTATTTTTTCGATTTCTTTTTGGTATACTATTTTTTTTTGTTTTCCTGCAGGCGAAAAACAGATGGTCAAATTCAATACTTAAATTGTCACAAAAAGAAAAAAAAATGTATTAAAATATCTTATTTTGAATATTTTTTGTTTTGTTTTGACAATCGAGGATATAATATATTTTAGTTTTTCCACCACCTTTCATCGTCTCAAACAAAACATTTTTTTTTTATTATTATTCTATGCATAAATTGTTTAGCCCAATTAAATAACTTTTTATAGTACATTGCAATAATCCCGAATAGAAAAAAAAGACATAAATTTTTAAGTAAATTTGACTAAAATATTTATCAAAGCTATAGTAATTTATTTTATAGTAGTTAAAATTGGTGTGTTTTATCAAGCGTTTAGCAAAATTATTATTTTGGATGTTATTTATGCAATTGTGTGTATTTTATAATTAAAATTTCAACTGAACTGAATAAATTTGTTATTGTATCTTTTTGGATTTCTTTTTTAGTTGATGGAAACCACGTGCGTAATCGTAATCGTATTGAAACAACTTGTTACAATTCTAAACCATAGGAATTTCAACAACTGTTTTGTAAAAAAAAGAAAATATTTCATAAAATGTGTGTTGCTTTAAATAAATAAATATGCTCTTATAAGTAACAAACTGCGTGACATTATAAAAACACTCAAAACTACGGAAAACACAAACTTTCACATCTAGTATTTATTAATCTGCGGAATTACAATCTCCATTCTATGCATTGTTTGGTTATTGTTTGTTGAATTCGAAAACAAAAAATTTCTTTCGAAAGTTTTAACAAAATATGAATTCTATTAAAGTATTGTTGAACATTAATAAAAAAAAAAAAAGACTGAAATTTTAATGTATCGAATCGTAACTGAATTGGAACATTATTCCGAGCGTGTGTACCAGAGTAAATCAGGAGAATTGTTTTCTTTGACCACTATTATATTCAACAACGATTTATCGATTGTAAAATGACATCCGTTTACACAACTTCTCGTATATGGTATTTAGCTGGGAATCATTCAATAGACATGAAGACCACATAATTTTACCCGATGATATTTGTTCGCTGACACAGAAGTGAATATTGCTCTATATCCGTGAAGTAGAATCCATAGGGTATAGCAGGACAGTTACTCAAAAAAAATTGTACATGATGTAGAACTGTAATTGTTGAAGTCGAAACCCAGAGTAAAACCTTGAAAGAGGTAGTTTGGCTCAAAATAGAACAAGATGAAAATATTTCTATATATATTCGCTCGCGGAGTAACAGAAATTTACGACGATTATATATTATTTACAAATATATTTTAGTTTACAATGCATATATTGTATTGTAATTTCGAAAATAAAACAATATAGCGCACATAAATAAAAAAAAATTATTTTGGAACTCTACTTTCAACAATATAAAGTTTAAATTTACTATTTTTTATTTTGTTTATGTTTTGTATAATGTCAAATTGAAATAAACGGCTTGAAAATATGTTCTGTTGAAGTTTTTGTTGTTCATAATTTGCGATTGAACATTAAAAAATAAGTTTTTGCATTCATTTATACATAGATGAAATAAATATATATATAACAAATAAATTGAGAATATATTAAGAATTATATTTTTATAAAGATAAACTATTTTTAAAAACATGAATCTTATATGAAACGAATAACTATACATTTTCTATTGCATCTCTAAAATATTAATCTAATATAGTATGTTAGCACTGACCTAATATTAACGTGATTTTAATACCAACATTCTTCTATACTCAAATGTAAAATTAAAATGTTTAAAATTTTATGATGAATTTCACTTAAATACATTTTCTAGGTTTACTTTGCAAGTTTTAAGCGATTTTGTTTGTAATATCTATTAAATTGAATGGATTGACTAGATATATTTCGATATTATCCAAATGCATAGTTTAATACTTGAGTTTGAAGTTGATTTTGTTCGAAAACCATAAAAATAAAATAATGATGGATCAGTATGTGAACGTACCTACTATAATATCATCTTATCAGACGTATTATTATTATATTTATTATCACAAAAACTTTAGATGACTGGAAGGCAAATAGTTTAAGCAAAATTGTTTCATCTATTTAAGAGAAAATGCGTTTAAAGTTTTAAAAACATATATAGTAAAACAATCTTTATTCAATGGCCATACCTTTGGCAATTTTCATGGGATTATAACTTTAAATTTATAGAAAATATACTATAAGTTACATAGTTTAGTTTAGTTTGATTTTAAGAAAATATAAATAAATAAATTATTTAGTAAATTAAAGTTAAAGAAAATAAAAAGATTATATTCACTATCACTTTGCAAAAAATTAAACTATTATTATAATAAATTTAATATATTTTTCTCATAATATTTTTATTTAATCTCTTTTATAATAACATAATTTAAATAAAAATTATTTTGTTACACATCAAAATATTAAATTATTCAATGTTAAACGATGTCATTTTCATATAAATGGTAAATTGTGAAGGTTTTTTCGAAAACTAATTTTTTTATGTACACACAAGTATATAATATATAATTTATTATTATATATTGTATAGAAATTTTCCATTTATTATATACATAATATAAATTATACACACATATACTTATAGAAAAATATAGATATTATAGCATTACATTGAATGAATTAAATAAGGCATTATATATTATTCTATATATATATACGATATTTATATTCTATATAATAATAATAAAGGAGAGAAAAATTCTTAATGTGAAAAATTTCATAAAAGAGTAACAGAAAATATGTGTACCATAGAAAAGTAGATTGTTGAAAAAGAAAAATACGGCAGATAAACTTTAGTAATAAAATAAAAAGCTATATTATAGATCAACTTTATTTTTATGATTAATTGTACAATATATAAAATGTAAATATTATATACAAGCCATAATATACTATGTTATTACAGGATTATTTTAATAGTAATATTATTACGAGTATCAAGTTTTATATCTTATGTATACACTTTACCTAAGTACATATGATTAAATTATAAATATAAATATATAGTACCTGCGAGTATATATGTATTGTAATAATAAATATATAATACTCTTGCAAGGTATTCCCAACGATTCTAACTATTTTAATCTAATTTATTTATGTATCTTTGTAAAGTCCTTGAAATACTCTGACTGAACCCTTGAAACTTAAGTTTTAAACAATTTCTTGTTTAATTTTCTTATATATACCATATGTCTAAAGACAATAGAATCTCGAAAATGTCGCATTCACAAAATTCAAAAATTTGTTCTTGTAATATTTTTTAATGTAACGCAGTGATTTTGTAAACATTAACTGTACACTTAATTCCGAATGAAAAATAATATAGAAGAACATGTAAATGTCATTAATCTATATTCAATTTATTGTTTGTTTCTCCTGCGCATGATGTATCACCAGTCAAAATTCAAAAATTATCTTAATAAAATCCTTGATCCTTAAAACATAGGTGGTGTACTTCAATTTTTTGTGAAATTCTCATTTGCATGACGTATAGCATGCATAATTTTATAATGTATAATTCTAATGTTCTAGAATTGTCCGGTATCTTTAAAACTTTAGTTTTTACTTAATGACTTGTTTAATTTAATTTCACATGTGATGCTTAAATAATTTCAAAATATATTCTTGTGGGATCCTTGAAATGTTTTTAATCCTTTAAACATCAATCTTTCTGAAATCCTTTACGTTAATTTTCTTTCACGTGAGATGCATAATTTCAAAATATATTCTTGTGGGTTCCTTCAAATGTTTTTAATCCTTGAAACATCAATCTTTCTGAAATCCTATACGTTAATTTGCTTTCACGTGACATGCATAATTTAAAAAATATTCTTTTAAGTTCCTTGAAATTTGACTAATCCTTGAATCAACAATTCTATACTCTATATATAAAATTTGATCCAAAATGGGTTAAAAGGAAAAATTCTGAATTTCTATATTCCCAAAAATTGGATAAGTGTAACTATTTTTTTTTTATAAAATTGATTTTGAGCGGTGACATTTATCTTAACAGTATATATTGATGTTATTTTTGTTACAGTATGGACACATTTTTTAATTATTATTATAAGTTTCCTTGAAGTTGGTATGACAAGCACGTTCATTTATTATTTGTTAAGAAATATATAGTATATTTAAGATGGAAACTAGTCTCCGTCATTTGCGTCACACGATCGACATATACATTATATGTGTCCATATCTAAAGCACGTATTAACCATATAATATAATACGCAAATGAATTCGCTATTAATACCCAGTGCAAACATACCAATAATTCCGCATGTATTTTATGTATATGCGACCACATCACAGGTATTTTTTTTATTTTCTTTAAAATAATAAATAAACCATATAGTAAATATTATATATAGATATAGAATTTTGGTTTTATCTATAGTTATTTATACTATACTATACTATACAGGATATTAAAATAAAAACTATAGCCTTTACCGCATTATTTGCACGAGAAAATATTACAAAAAAATAAAATAAAAAGTGGATGTAAAAGAATATATATATATGCGGTTAAATTTTTCATATGTATATACATATTTTGAATGATATGAATATGTGCAATGCAGTTTTTATGTAAATTTTATGAGTTACCACAGCATAAATATGCAAGATGCTTTTCATTTTGCATCTGAAAAGATATATTTATTTTTTTTTTATATATATATTACTGCATTTTTAACATCAAAATCTACTTTACTTAAAGTTATAAATATAGTACGTCGTACATACTCGTATAAATTTTATTAATTCCGTATGATAAATAAATAAATATTAATATAAAAATGAAAAATTATTATACGAAAAATTTTATATTGAAAATTATTAAATATATATGAAATGTTGTAACAGATGCATTCATTTTTTTTTTAATATTGATAAAATTATAAAAGAAGACAAAGATTACATAAAAATTATTATATTAATAATATAAATATAATATAAAACAATATAAGTGAATAATTTCAATAATAAAATATTATTACTATATATAAACTTAATCCGCGGTGCATCATATATTTAAGTTTAACTTCTCTTCCATACACATTCCATTTACATATAAACATATTTTATTAATTTAAAGCAGCGAACACTAGTCCATATTTATATATGAATAAGGACATAATAATTTAAATTTTTACATAAAATTGTTGGAAAATATATTATTAATAAATTAATATTAAATTATACCATATATTTCATATATAGGAAAAAAATTTTTAAATTTAATGAAAAAATATAATTTAATGACCAAAGGTGTTATCGCACAATTTTGTATAACGTTGTTTTTCTATAAGTTTGAATATAACCTAAAGGTTAAAGTCGATGAAACAGAAAAAAATTAGTAATTTTAGTAACTAATGCATCATATTATAAAACTATATTTAAATAAATATTCATCACCATCATCATCAAGTCATGTTACTACTATATAGAAAAATTTCATTCAACTAATATTGTATCACATACTTAAATCGCAAATAATAAAACCTATACAAAAAAAAAAAAGAGATATAATTAAGAAATAAGTTTTTCACTATAATTGCTGCAATCTCTATTAAAAACTGTGTGAAACTTTTGTGACGATATTTAATTTTCATTTGATATATTTATTATAGCAAATTTGTTAAATTATTCCTTATTTTTGTGTAAATATAACTTTTTAATAATTGTCCTTCCATTATGTTGTTAGTATTGTGTGTGTGCAGACATTATTAATCTCTGCGAATATCATAGATATACTTGTTTTTTTTTCTGATTCTTCCATTAACGAAAAAATAGGTAACTTAATTAAAAAATAATGATTTCATATAGAAACGATATTGATGGGCAAAATGTGAAAATTTGTATAACATAAAAAAAATGAATATACAAAAGCTTTTAGCAATGAAATTTTAAACAAATAATCGATTTAATTAGTCGAGTCGCTAATAAGTGAAGCGTATATACCGCAATGACTAAACACTTAATTATTTATATATATATATTATTGGTTACTACTGTTACGCGAGTATGAAGAGAAGGATTCGTCCTTACGGCGCCCATTCATCACTGTATAATATATGCGATATTATTGACATTATTATATGAATTCTTCATCATTATAGATAACTTCACAACCGACACACACAAAAAAATCCATCAAATAAAAAATTATAATAATTTTAAAGTATTGAAACTGTCAAAATAAAATTTGATATCAAATTATTATATTTATAACTATACAATAATACCAACACACACACACACACACACACACTGTGCGGTATACAAAATATATTGAAATATTCGTCGAATATTTTCAGCGACTAAAAAAAAAAAAATATTTACATTATTTCTTGCTATTATTTTCGCTTTACAATAAAATTTTATCAATCCGCAGATAAAAATCAAATATAAAATGAAATGTTATCTTTGAATAGAATATTTGATGTCAAAAATAAATATAGCAGCAATGCGATATATAAATAATATATAAAAAAGTATAAAATGTATATACCATACAACAAAATATAGCCTAAATATGAGTAAATATAAATATGTATTGTATAGTTACAAAAAATAGGCACGGAAAAGTTAAAAGATATTTTATTGTGTTATCTAAAATTGAATTCAGTGATTCGAATAAACTGATAATTATATACAAATAAAGTATTTTACTATATACATATAAATTATACATATATTTTATTGTATTGTAATATCAAATTTTGTTATTATTTGTCAGCATATGCATTTGATTTTCATAACTTATATTATAATACAAATATATATTATTGAACAGAAAAAAAAATTGAATTTTCCGGTTTTCATTGAAATACGCATATATCTATATATATATTATTATTTGTATTATTACAATATATGAAAAATTTATTGATTTATGAGTTTTTACTTTAAAAACTAATAAATCTAAAATCTGCGTTTTTAAATCTCTCTCTCGCTATATATATATTGTAATATAGTAAAAAAATTTTCTTTATTATTGTATACATATGTAATATAAAAGTCTTTATAATATATATAAAGTTAAAATTGGGGATTCTTTTATCCTTTGCTGTGTGTTAATAAAATTGCATATACACTTTTATTTGCTTATGTTGTGAATTGAAAGGGCCGCCACAGGCCAACAAACCCAAAAGAAAAAAATCTGTCTTTTTCGTGGTGTGAAAACTTTTCTGAGAAAAAAATTTTTTGATTTATTTTCTTGATTATATTTTTTGCTATTTTAAAAGATACGTCTAAATGTATTGTATTTGTATACTCGCACCGACTATATACCATACATACTTATGTTAGGTATAAAGAAGTATAAAATGAATTATTTATGTTTGATGTCACATTTTAGTTATAATTTATTTATTATACATATATTTTCTTATAAATATTACAATAATATAAAAGTGGCGGTCGTTTAACGCATTAACTAAGAATTTCAGAAATTTTTTAATTAAGTTTTAAATTTAAAAATATTTTATTGTATTTAAATAATATTTGAATATAAAAATATGCGGTTCAAAATGGATACGTTAATAATTTAACGCATAAATATATATAATTTTTTTTAATGTACATTTTTAAATTTGTAATATATAATAACTGGTATAATTATAATAATTTTATTAATAATATATTTAATTATTATTATTATTATTATTTAATTTAACAAACATAATAATTAATTAAATTAAATTGTAAGTTGGAATTGAATTATCACTTTCAATGTATAATTCATTCATAAATGCAGGTAATATGCTAGACACACAGAGGAGGTAACCAACTAAAATTGTAGTTATAACAAATTTGAGAAAAAATTCGAGTAGTTTGTAGTGTATTGATTTAGTTAGCCTAACTACAATAAAATGTCTGTAGTTGGTGTGAAACTAATTAGTTTCTCTCAAATATAGGAAATTCGAACTGGAATTCCGTGTCGAATGTCAAAATTAATTGCCAAAATAAATAAACAAATAAAAAAATTAGGTTATATTTATCAAATAATAACAATAACAAAGAATTGAAACTCTATAGTGACAAGTATAAAATAATAAATAATAATAATATAAATAAAGTTGATTTAAATTGAATGACAAAAGTTTGTGAGTATTTAATTTAATTTACAATAATTAAAAATGAAAATTTGAACCATCGTAATCTTTTTTTTTTTTGAACTTGAAAACTGTGAAATTAAAACATAATATTATATTATTATTATTAAAAATATTTAACTAAATGTTTAATTGAAATTAAAATGAACCAATGGATTTATAAATAACAATAAATATATTGAATATCAGAAAAAATTAAATGTAAACAAACTAAACTATTTGTAATTTTCTCACTCTCGTACTACAATAAATATCAAAACAATAGTAAACTAATGGTTTGCCAGTGTGTCACCAGTTTAGTTACTGAATTAGTTTGTGAGCAAACTAATTAGTTAAATCTTCTGTGTGTCTAGCATATAACAAAACAACTTAAAATTAGTTATTGCATATTTTAGTTTACATATCGATCAAACTAACAACTGACTAAACCTAATGAAACCTATCTGAGCAGATTTCAAACCTATGTCAGATTGCATATAAATAGATTTAAAATAGCAGTTAATAAAATATTCCTTTAAAATTGCATTATGTCAAATTGATATTTTATGAACGATAAAACTTAAAATATATTATTTAACCAGAGAAGCTCAACAATGAATTACATTTCATTTCATGCTTGTATATTATACACGCACATATTTAAATAAAAAACTAAAATATAATTACATTTAATAAAAATTTAACTCTATCAATTGTCGCGGAAAATTTTCCATAACAGAAACAAAATAAAAAACGGAAAATGTTAATTGCACAAAAAGAAAACAAAAAAGTTCGATGAACTAAGATCAATTTCTGACAGATGTTTGATAGAAGAATATATTTATGATTATACAGCAGAATTTTGCAAATATACATCAACAACGATTTTGCTTCTAATATTTTAGAAAAATTTAATTCACATATAAGAACAGTAGTAGGTAGGTAGTAAATATAATGATAAACAGAAATCCCAACACAAAGATAAAATTGGTTCAGCTAATGCAAAACAGAATTTAAACCCAGTTTTGTTATTACGTGTATAATTAATAGAAAAATTGTCATCGATATAAAGAATTTTCATTTACATAAGGAGATATTATATTAATTGTGTAAAAATTTAAATAACTAACAAGTTTTTTACTTTAATCTACTACTAGTTCTTTCATTAGCATTTAATGAGAGCTGGTTAGATGGTTTAATTTACAGATGTGTTACTTTTTTAACTTTATAAAAATTGATACTGTACCGTAGATATGAGAATTTATGTCAAATTTATTATATTTTATTAAATTTATAATTAAAATTATTGATTTCGTTTGAAGTAAAATATATTTTACACAAAAGTACCTAATATTGTAATATTCTTAAAACACGATTAATTGATATAGACAATTTTATTATGTATGGTATGCACGCACACATTCTACACTACAATATTTTACTTTGCTAAATTTTGTATCATTAAATTTTAAATTTTTTTGAACAACTATCATCTGAAAGTATATTTTTATAAATGCATATAAATCATACACACAAACACACACACACATCAATTATTAATTATTAAAATAATTATAATTTTAGTAATGAGAACGTCACACACACAATCAAAGTAGATTACAAAATGATAATGTTTATTTAGAAATATATTTATAGATTATACGTTAGTATATTATTTTAGTCTTAATATTTCCAGTCAAATTGAATAGAGTAACACTTTTGAAAAACGATTAATGTAATAATTTCTAAATAGAATTAAAAAGTTCCATATTGCTGCTAAAAAAAATTAAATAGTAGCAGCAGCTTTTCCTGACAAATATATTTGAATAACCCAAATATGTTTTTCCCTTTCGAAAAAAATCATTGCTTAATAAATAGTAAAATACTGATCCGGTGGTCAATGGAAATTTGTCCGGAAAATTTCTTTTTTTTAATTTTTTTAATAAACACATTTTAAGTTTTTGTTCCAGAATTACAAAAATCTTTCATAATAGAAAATATAACCCATTTTCCATTCCATGTAAGAGAAAATAAAAGTGAAATATAATGGTAAAGTTTCAGAAAATAAGTATAAAAACAAAATCGACATTGTTTTGAAAAGTTGACTTTATTTTCTGCGAGCGATAGTAACTTTAAAATAATTGAATTGTACGTATTGACATTTATTGATTGATCATTTTGAAAAAAAAAACAAACAAAATCAATAACCAAAAGTTGTTACAAAATAATAGAAATCTATTAAAAATAAAAGGAATAATCAAAATTTAAAATGTTATAAATTATTTTTCTATAATTCAACAATATATAAGATTGGGTATTAGTGCATTTTATATTTAAGCAATATGATGTACGACCTAATCCTTCAATACACGTAAGAATTAAATATATTTACCGCATGCATCGCATGTAAGTAGAAAATAAATTAATATTATATGCTTAAAAATAATCATATAATTTTGATTTATTTAAAATATGTCTTCATAATCTTAAGTATTAAGAATTCCCAGTATAACACTCTGGTACAGTTTTTTTTTGGATATAAAAATAAATGATGATATCCTATAATCTGTTTTATAATATATCCGGTTGTTTATACGTACACATTATCAGTAAATATGATAGTGAATACATAACGCTATAAAGTGCCTTCCGTAAACGATTCAGCAACTCTGAACAATGTAAATCTAAAAAGTTGTATTCTCCAATGGACAATTTAGAAAATAAGTATTTACATTAATTAATATACATGCATATATTATATATATGGAATGTGAATATTGTACATCGCCAACGTAGTAATATATCGTTGTGTATGCAAATGTAGAATAAGTTCATAAAATAATAAAAAAAAAATTCGTATTGTTATTTTTTATGAACATCTTTTTTCGTATTTTTTTTTTGTATTTTGTTAATAAATAGAATTTTAATAGATTTAAAAATGTAAGGAAATACAATTCCATATACGATTATATACAAACCTTCATTCATGATGCGGTTGCATAGTTGTATAACGCGGTGTTATGTTACAAAACGTAAATAAATTAATTATAACGTTGTTAATTAAGAGATACGTGTACAAGAACATATTATAAAAACAATAAAAAACTCATTGTCTGAAATTTTAATATTTAAAACTAATACCCGGCCGTATATATTTTACAATTCATAAATAGCACGCGTACGAACACTGATTTTTTTTTTTTTATATAAATATGTATAAAACACAAATAAATTCACTACTACAAAAATGGTATATGATGTAATCAGTCAACATATCAAAATGTACTATCACCGCACATCAAATCAACTATACTAGGCAATACTACTGCATTCAATTCTTTTGTATTATAATATAAAAAATGTTATAACAAAAGAATGTGATTTTTATATATATTATTTTTTTTTCACAGTACTATTGTGTGTATTTCAGTCACACAAATAAATATAACAGTAAGTATTTAATTTAAAGAGAAGGAGAACAAACAATATAATATATAATAGTATAAATACTATAAATATACTATACTATATACGATAAAGAGTAGTATCCACACACTAGCAAAATCATTTTTTTTCATATCAAATTTTACGGACAAAATCAAATTTGTACCATAATTTTGCTATTCGTTTAGGTCTCACTCAAACCTAAGCAAATAAGGAGTCATTTCTATTGTTGAGTATAGTTAAAATGTTAAACTAAACCTAAGAATTTATTGGCAAATAAGAAATAAAACTCTTGAAAATTTGCCCCCATGCCTTTCAGCCTTCGACTCGTACTCACTTATAGCATTGGCACGTTAGCGACATGACAGCGACAGACTTCAACAAAGTCGATGTAAAACTTAATGGTGTCCATGTATTGTCTTCAGAAACAAGTTAAATAAAAGTGTGTAAAACAACACAAAATTAATACCTGCGTCTACACACACCACCATATAAGTAGGTGATTTGTGCAATGTACATTTATATTACTACAGCGGTATCAATAATTTACCGTATTTATCTAAAATATTCAGTATTAAAACTTCTACACAATTTCTTGTTTAATTTTCTTGTATATGAGATGTTATCTAAAGACGAAATAATCACATCCTTGTAAAGTGTTGTAAATATCTCAAACAAAAATTCAAAAATTATTCTTATATGATTTTCATAATGTATAATTAATCCTTGAAACACCTATTCTACTGTTTAATTCCCTTTCACAAGAGGTGTAGAATGGAAAATTTGAAAAATTATCTTTATAATATAATGGACATGTCATTGCAACTTTTGAGCTATAATTAATATAATTTTTTTTATAGCCGTCCTAGAAATGTATTTGAACTGTAAAACATATGTTGTACTCAATTTCTTTATTTAATTAAAATATTGAAGGTTTAATTTCAAAAATCATCCATGCTCTCAATCTTTTAATTATCAATTCCGCACTCACAAAGGTTATGGAAATGTTTCAATCCATTACTATTAACATTTACATTTTTCAAAAAATAATTCATATATAAATAATATGGATTCTTTAGAATACACACAAGACTAACACTTATCTAATCATAGAAGTAATTTGTGTCACACACTTATCTGAATTTTACTGTATTTTAAAGTTTAACTTTTATATATATATATGTTTATTGACATATTTTATAATGACAAAAGAAAAAATAACATATGATATTATCTCAGACATCGGCAGGCATTTCTAATTATTTCAAGAATATATATTTTGTTAAAATTTTAATATTAATAATTAACTTAAATAAATAACTAAATCTTCTTAAATTTAGGTATATAATTAAAATTATATAAAATATTTGTCTCTCTGTATAACTAAACATTTCATCATTTTGATTTCAAGCAAAATGCATAAAAGTAAAAAAAAATTATATTAACCTTCAATCTTATACACAAGATTTTAAATATAGCATAATGTCAATGCATATTAAATATACCTTATAATGTGTAATATACTAATGTTTAAGTTCTTTTGTATCCTGATGATAAAGTTAGTTCTATATATGTATGATGTATATTGAATCTTTCATCTAAATAAATACTTAACAAAAGAGAATATGTAAAATAAGAGCTTATAAATGCTTCAGTAATTATTTTGATGTAATGAAATTGTCGTTCCTTGTCGTTGTTGTACATATACCATATAATACTTATATATATACAATAGTCATTCTACTAGAAATTAATGACAATGAGAGTGACACACACATTGTATATTTTACCACAAAATAATATTTTCTATAGAATTAAATTTATGCGAATTATGTATATGCAAATGTATTTCATATTATGTATATATGTAATGTGTATAGGTGACTAGCGAGCGATGTATATATTTAATATTCTTTTATTAATATTATTATTATTATTATGAAACTTTTGTATATGTTGTTTATACATCAAACACACACCTGATATATGGGAAAATTTTTAACATCGAATTATTATTTAAATAAACAATGTAATATTATTAGATTATATAAAATTCAACATATATAATCAAAACTAAACCTTAAAAAGTAAACAATTTAATTAAAACTTATAAATATTAAATAATAAAAAACCAAAAAAACCTAATATAACTAACAATTTGAAAATAAGTGTCAATTATATGAACATTAAACAAATAAAAAATCAATAATAATATTTGGTTAACCTTTAGTAAATTTATATTGGAAAAATGTGTTTGTTTACAACACATAAATTTTATGTTCCCAAAGAGCTATTGAAAATATTTCAACGAGTTTTTTTTTTTATAATATATGCTACAGTATATACATCCTCTGTCCCATAAGAATCCAGAATGGATTAAAAAAGTACAAAAATAAATATTAAATTTTCATAAAAACCATTTTATTTAAACAAAATTATTTCCATCAACTGAAATACATCGATTTGCACGTTCGCAACAAGTCAAATCAAATGACTTTTTTTTAAATCTGTGATTGGAATACTGTTGAGAACGGTGGTCGTCGCCTTTTGAATGCCTTCAATTGATACAAAACGGTTTCCTTTCATAGCCCAATGAAGTTTAGGGAATAGAAATTAGTCGCGAGAGCGAGTTAAATTAAGTGAATATGGTGAATAATTTAGCAAAAAAAATTTGATTATTATATAGTTCAATTCGGTGCAATTTTTTTTGATCATCATTTAATTGATGTGAAATTTTAGAAATTAGAAACACTATTTCGATTTTTTCTTAAATAAATGGCTGCAGATGTTCTGTGAATTATTTATGTCATTTAAAAATTTATGCTTATTATCAAAACAATTATCACCATACATTATTATCAATTTTATAACAAAATGTAATGTTGGTTCTTTGTTTTTATACTTACTTTTCGACCGACGCACAAAAAACAGCTGTAATTTTAAGTATTGTATTTCCGTTTCCACTAAATATAATGTCATGAAATTTTGCCAGTTTGTTGAATAACGTTCACAGAACATAATCACAAGAAAACTAAGAGATGGTGCTACGTGTTCTATGGTTTGCATAGCCATTCCGATTTATTATGGGACAGATGATGTACATATATATAAATTATAGTTTTATATTTTATACAAATGTGTGTGTGTGTGTGTGTAACAAAATCTAGGATATACAATGTACAATATATCATTATATAATATATAAAATCACATTATTTTTCATATACAACAGAAACAATATAAATTTATGTTTACATTCAATACAGGTGTTGTATATGTGTACATATACAATATTATAAATGGCAAACACAAACATAAATCATCAATTTACACCTTAGCAACTATATAATGCACCAAAGCAACTAAAGCAAGTTTAATTTTAAAATTTACCATTTGCTTTTTTATATATTGTAATATAAATAAAGTATAAAATTATATTTATATACATTTAAAATTATGTGGTTGCATTACATTTATAAAAAGAGATATATACACCATCACACAATCGTATCATTAAAATCCATCTAAATTTATATTACTATAAAAATTAGGATCCCTAGAGTTGTAAGATATACTCGTATAAGCATAAACGAATTATAGATAGACGAATATTTTTTATAACAAATATTCTTACACATATAGAGCTTTCATAACCATTTTAACCACCAATTAAATTATGCTCAAAAGCTTATTAATTTTTTGTATTATCTTTGTGCACTGTGTGAAATGTATATTGTATAATAAATATTGTTATTTACTATTTAGATGATATTTTATAATGCGAGACAAATTATCTTTTACATTTGTACATATATTTTCTATCAAAGAAATATTCATCTATGTATAATTTGGTTATGGTATAGGTAGAGAAGAATAAAAAATACTTTTAAAGTCAAAGCGTATAGTAATAGTTCAAAAACATTTGTAATGAAAATGTATATATTGTTATAGATGCATTGTGATAAATACAGAGGTATTATAAATAATTTTATAATTGAAATATATAGACAATTGAAGTGTATCCATTTAAAAATGGTTAGTATTTTAAAATTAACAATATAAAAATTTCTTTAACTTTTACAATTACACCTATCGACGATATTAATAATTTTTATAATATTTTCTAAATAATATTTATTTCTATTTACCATTTTATATGTAAGTTTATTTTTATTATATAAAAAAAATTGTAGACAATGTAAGTTCATGCAAATAATAATAAAATAGAAAACACGAATTGGAAAACTTTTCGGTTAACAACAATATATATATATATATAATTTAATTTCATGCGGGAAAATTACAACGACACAGTATTGTGTAGCCGTACGTACTTAGTATATGAATATATGAAATTTAATTATTGTATATTTGTTGTATATCTCGAACATATAAAAAATAAAATAATTAAATTTCATTTATTGTACTCCTCGCATTTGAAACTAAAAAGTTTTTCTTTTACCAATTTGTGTTAGTCAACAATTTGAAATGGAATATATCTTATAACTATTGTAAAACTCTACCATATACATTTAATCGGATTAAAAGTCATACAGTAAGAAAATATATTTATTTTTTTGTATTAATATTATTATTGTAATTTTACTGCTCTTTGTATTATTACTTTTTGTTACAATATTGAATATTTATTTATTTTATTATATAGGTTTATATAGTTTTAGTTGAATTATAGAGTAGGGTTGGATGTTATGACAAAGAAATCCACATTTTGGGTTGTAAGTCAGCTAAAAAAGATTTAATTTTTAAAAATGAAATTGTTTCTTGTACAGATGTAACCTCTGGCTGTGTATTTCGTAGGCGGACAACATTTTAATTTGATCAAATTCAAATTTGGTTCAATACGTGTCGCTTATTATTTTGCATTATTTTAAAATTTAATTTAAGATTAAGAACTATGATTTAATTTTCATTTATTTTCAACATATTTTTTGTTTGTTCGCGTATTCGACTTCGGGATAGAGCGCAGTTGACACAACGTTTCCGACCGTCGAATTGAAGATTTGTTCTAAACCCAACCAACAGGCTTTAAAACGAACTATGTAGTGTAGCCCAAAACAACAATAACAAAAAGTGACTTGAAAAAAACATTCAATCAATCTAATATTTTAATATAACATTATAAAAACAGGACAATTGCCGAATTCCTTATCACGAATTAATTTAATTTGTCATACCAACCAACCGCTTACCCTATATGCTTATACATATATTCATGTTATTATATCTATATGGATGTTATCTAACTATACATATATTGTTTGCTAATTTCACACTTTTAATTTTATGGAAACTTTATATAACCTCATTGCGTTGCAACTATAATAAGTAAGAATTATGTATTAACAAACTTTTCAATACAAATTACAAAGTAAACTTTATATATGTGAATTGCGTATTGTTTATATAATTAAATATATATCAGAAAATTTAAAACTATATTGCTACTACTATAGCTCGAATAAGAATAAGAGGAACGTCTCGTGAAAAAAAGGTATTAGGATTACAATATTAAGATATTTTTCTTTTCTTTCTGAACAAAAAAAAAAAAAAATGTGGTTTAACCTAGTAAATTTTCCGGAAAACCGACTTAATCGTAGCACACCCAGATTACTATCCATATATATAAAATATATTTGCTTTCAAGAATAATTAGTTATGTCTGTGTGTTCTACCAAATTCAAATATAATAAATTACCGGAAAATGTAAAAATATTGTAATAATTAAATGACATCGTAATTATTATATGAAACTATAAATTTAAAATGAATATGTACAATTATTTCATGTATTAAAATAATTGATAATGCAAATGCTTTTCCTAATATATGCAACTGTGCTACTTCGGTGGTGGGTGTTGATTTTTTGACAAATTGAAATTCATATTTAAAATAAGAAATTTGATTTTCATTTAAAAAAATCCAAAAATTTATTAAAAATATTTCTCTGTATGAAAATCAAAAGAAATGTCACAAGATAAATATTACATAAAAAAAAAATGATTTGAATACAAAATAAAATACCTGAGGCGACTTCAACGATGTTCTATGTGTTCGTTTGTGTTTGAAAATAAATACTTTCATCGCATGTAATATTAAAATTTATTTGGTAAATAAATTGAAAAATAATAATATTTTTATTAATTTAAATTGTAATTTATTTCCAATTGTTAAATTTATTAAAAAAAAATTTCTCTGTATATTTATACACCAATTTTCTTTAAATAAATACTCACAAATAGTGAATAGTAAACAAATATCCAGAGGATTACTAGCGATTGGCAGATTTAAGTCAATTATTTTAGCGATACATAAATAATGGAATATCATTCGATAAACCGTACACTACATGTGCATAATATTATAGAGAATTCAATTCAGCTTACAAAATTTAATTGAAATTAAAAAAAGGTCAAATTTTTTGGAAGCTTTCACTGCGTTGCAGCGTATTATCAATCTATCAAACGTTTTTGTTTCTTTATAGCAAATAACCTCTAATATATAACAACAAAAAATGCAAATAAACCTTTTATAATTCTCAAATTGTAAAAAACCATGTCTTCCTTAAATATAATGTTCAGGATCGACTGGGCAGACCATGTAATCATACTTAAAATGATGCATAAACTTAGTAGGTAGATAAATAAACAATTCATTGTGAAGAAAAGTATATCTATATGTTATCAATCCGAACCGGGATAAAATATGTTTCACGCTAAATTATTTAAACGATGAATTTACTTATACCGGGAGTATATATATTGTTAATTGTACATTTGAACGGTACAGTCTCAACACAGTAAATTTTGCTTCACAAATAATTTATAATTTTCAGTGAATCATATTAATGTGAAACATTTATAACAATAGAATTTATTATATTATCATATCTGTGTGTGTGTGAGACAAGTATGTATACAGAGAGTCGAATATTGAATTTTAACAATAAATCTTGTACTATATCAATCTAGCAAATTTTTATTGAGGAAAAATTAATAAAAAAACTATCGATATATTTTTGTATGCAGACATTTGTGTTTTTTTTTTTGTAAATATTACATTCTGCATAGCTTGTAAAGTTTAAATAAAGAGTATCGTTTTCTTTAAATATATTATGCGACATTGCCGTTCAAATAGTAGTAATATTTGCCGTTAATATTTCAATACAATATATACTTGTTAGTTTACAAAATTCAATTGACAAAATTCGATTTTTGAGTGGTTATAATAATATGGATAAGTATTAGTATAAAAGTAGTATATTATATTAAACAGAATTCAGTAGTGCAGGTACAGGTATACATATATATATATAACAAGTTTATATAGCAAATACTTCATAGGTATCTACAAAAATTTCGGAAATAGAGTGATATTAAATATGCTTATAAACTGTGCATGTATACACATTTTTTTTAAATTTGACATTGACTAATTGCAAATTATTAGTTTCGTTCAATGTAAGCATGCGACATTGTATTGTAATTGAGAAATGTAACCTATCTTCACATCAGTACGTTGACGAAACCAAATTGTATTTATTAACAATAAAGCGGTAATAAAAAAAAATTGAAGGAAATGTATATGCAGTTGGTTGAAACATGTCTATACTATTTATCCGATTCACACCCAAAAATTTTTGGCTTAACCTATGCATTAAAAATTGAATATGATCATTATAATAAAATTGTATGTATATAATATACATATAATATACGTTATATTATAATATAATTGTATTTATATACCATTCTGTATGTATATATGCCATTCTATATATCCATAATTCCATATATATATGAATGTATTAGTACATATAGAATAACAAAATGTAACATTTATTATATAGAATATTTTATATTTTATCGATTCAATCAACAAACAACAACAGTTTGTACCATATATTTATATATATATATGGTACACATCACATCAACCATATAGTCTGATATCGAGATAAATATTTAACGTTGCTATGGATTGTATTCATTTATACTTATTTATGCTATAACTATATACATGGCATTGTATATATATGTAATATAATATACATCTATTGATCAGAAATATATATTATATATATAAAATCGAATTCAAATTTATATAGAAAATCAGTGAATTGATAAAAACGGGAAATGAGATTAGAGCATATTTTTCTTTCTTCGGTTTTTTTTTTATAAATGTCTAAATTTGTACACACAAATATTAAAATGTTTTGTTATTTATATACAGTTTTACACGGAAATTTTAATGTAGCATATATGCGACACAATACATTTCCACACTTTTTATATAAACACAATTACAAATCTTTATATATTTAAACAAAATTCAACGATTCTGTCATTAACATTATTATAAATATAGTAATTCTTATTCATCTACTGTATATAAAGTGGCTTTTAAACATTGATCTTCGCAGAAGAGTTTTCTAGCACTTCCATATTCATACCGGAATGCATATAATATACACAAGGCATAAATGTGCTGATAAACTAGCATTAATGAAATTGTAAAAAACACTATATAGACAAAATTGTATAAAAATAAACATTTAGTGATTGGTTGTACAGTAAATCATGAATATATTGACAATACAATCAAAATCAATAGACTATATTAGAATAAGTTTGGACACATATCACGCGATTGAAGAATGAACGTGTGCCGAAAAATTGTTGAATATTTAGAAGGAAGAAGAAGAACGGGAAGGACTAAGATTACATGCAGTTTGATATTATGATCCATAAAATTCGAAATTGGAAGACGTTAGCTGTAAATAGATCCTGTTGGAGAAGCATGTTGGCGAATGTTCCACCCTCACATGGTTTTTAATACAATGCAGTAAGTAGGTAAATAAATAAATCCTTTATTCAAAATAATTGAATATCTATATAATATGCAATTTTTTTTCTTTTCAAAAAAAAATCATATCTAACTTCAATAAATTTATAAATTAATTTAAATGTATATATATTGATTGTACAAATAATTTTGAGTATATCTGTTTACTTACACGCACATTTATAAATTATATAGATAGATTGGGAAATAAAATATGGTTAATATTATTATTACATGTTTCATTGCATAGTTAAGATAAATTTTATATTTGTATGTAGTGATAGAATACAAATTTTTATTAGAAAAATAACCACAAAAAATTCAGATAAATATATACATTAACCTTGAAATTTCAATACAAAACAAACTCATTTTACATATATTAAAGGATTAGTTTTTTCACATAACATCGATTTTATTTGTTTTTCTTGAATAATAATATTAATATATATATTGTGAATAACTTTTGTATTTTATATATACAATTACTATATACACTGCCGCCAATATAAGCACGGTGTTGGTTTTTCTGTGGTAAGAAAAAAATTATTGTTCTGTATCTAAACACATTCGAAAAGTTTGTTTTGGAACATATATGTATTGTGTATATACGAAAAATTTCAGAAGAATACGTGAACTTGTAAATTTGTTTGCATATATACTAATAAGTATAGTTATTTTCCAAATTCTAAAATAATAATGAAAAAAGGGATTTAATTATAGAAGGATAATTTTACTGAGTATATCGAGGAAATTCAACGTTTATTAATAAATTTTAATATAATATAATAAATGCAGGATTACTATATAACAGGAATATATTCTGTATACGCATACATTTAACAGTTGTGTTCCTTTTATTTAAGTTATCAAATAAATAGAAAATTTTTATTAAAAATTAACTTTTATCCTTATAAATTCTATCAACACAATCAGTCCACTTTATTTCCATAAAAATTGTATGTGTATATCATATATATATATATATATGTGTGTGTAAGGTAGTGGGCTCAATCCCTGCCATATTATGAAAACTTTTACTTTGGACAATATGGCATTGATTTAATAATTTTCAATGTGACAGAATTTTGGTTTTAGTTTAATGAGAACAATCATAGATTGCATCGCAGCAAATTCATTCATAATAAACGAGCGGGATAAGTTTAAATCCAAAAAGTACTGCCAATGAGACACTGACAGAGATTGAGTCCACTACTTTATATGTAATAATTCTATTATATTTTCTATATACAAAATTAAGAAGATTGAATTTCATTACCATTATAATCACCATCTTTTCATTATTTATAATATTAATATCAAAATCAAAACATCTTGAGGGAGGGACTATTTTACATAATTACATAAATATTTCGTAAATTAACGTTAACTGGTTATATTCTTTGTTTTTTCCAATATATATATTTTAAATAAACTTTGGATTTAATTAATAAGATAAAAAAAAAATGAATATTTATTTTCTATGGTCTCAAAAGATATCAATTATTTATTAATTTATATTATATTATTTTGATGTAAGAAATGTAAATATACTTGTAGATTGTATAGTCAGTGGCGGCTCCTCTCTCTCCACATTGCAATACATCTCTAACTAAAATTCTTACGTATATATATTTTTTTTTTCTTTTGGAATGGTTCATTTGTGAATAACACATTTTCATATAATATATATTATTAATATTATAATATATCAAATCATAGTTAACACATACAAAATAACAAATAGTGATTTTAAACTTAAACATTTAATGATAAAATATAAAGATATAATTAACGTGTATGTGACCCAAACGCCACCATTTCCATATAGGTGATCTCATAGAACCTAAATATTAACAATATAGCTAAATAACGGTACGGTTTTCAAGAAATGTACAACTCTATAGCGTTAATAATAAGTTCTAATGATTTTGTGGAAAAAACTGCTCCTATCGCTAGCAATTCCATATACACCTTTAATATATCCAATAGCAATTTTATATTACAATTATATCTTTTAGATTGGAAAATATATTATACATTATATTAACAGATTTGAAATGATAGCACTGAACTTTAATCCCACTTGTGAGTGATGTCATTTAACAATTATATGTGGTATAGGTATAATTTACAAAACAATTCAAGTTATAATTAACAATTGTTATCAGCGTTTATTTTGTGGTTCTGAATTATTTCACAAAAAAACACATTTCGTTTTAAAGAAATCTTAAAAAAAATACAATAAATTATATAAGTTTAATTACATAGTGAACTAACTATCCGCTAATTACCTATATAGAAAAAGAAACATAATCATAATAAATAAGTAAAGAAACAAAAACCCGTAAATTATTTGACCATTAAAACAAGAATATCACACAGGCCATCACATGCTCTTACAAAATAGATGAGAATAGTGTGTATAATATTAGTATAGTTAAAATTACCATTTTCCGCCATAAACACCTTATCTTATTTTAATTTAAAAACGTACACTTATAAACAAATATTCTGTTATCATATTACACATTACATTACATTATATAGACAATATTGCCATGACACGAAAGTATAAATAAAATATCATATTAAACTCTATGAAAAAGCTGACAAAACAATGTTTCTTTTATAGTCGAAAAGATTTTTATTGGATTTTTATTTACTTTATTTCCTTATGTAACTAATACATGTTTTCTTTTTTGATAAGAATTTGTTGTACAACGTCTGTATGTAATATATGTTTTAAAAACATAGAAAATAATAATTAATATTTTAAAGTGTTTAATGTTTATAAATTTACATATACAATATATACATTATTTGGGTATTTAACGCTTAATAAAAAGTAAAGTAACATTAGAAACAAACAAATAAAATGTATATATGTATTTTATATAGAAAACATAGGAAATATTTATGCAATATAATGTTGATAATATACGTAAAATGAATAAACCTTATTAATTGTATTGTATTTAATTATATATGGTATGTAACATATTTACGTATATATATACATGGTGTCTCAGTCAGTATAGTTCATACAAATATGCTGTGTAGTTGGGTTATTAAACTGAATAAAATAACTGCTGACCAATGTTCTTAATAAGAATACCACTTTTAACCATTCCAAATTTTATTGTTTTACGTTTGATCAATAGTCACATTTTAGTAAGATCTATAAAAAACATTGGACTATATAGATCAAGTTGAATTCGATTTCTAGTGGCTTTAAAACATATTAGTAGACCTAGTAAATTATTTCGAACGGCCAACTAACTCAATATGATATTTGTAACTAATGCAGTATTGTTATCTTCATTTATTCAACGATTTAAAAAATGAAGATAATAATACTGTATAAGTCACAAATACTTGGACAATGGAAATAAATTACTATAGATGTATCAAATCAATATGATTGAAGCCATAAAAAATCGAATACAACTTTTTGTATTAAATCCATTGTTAGCTAATGAATATAGTATAGAATACAAATAAGTAAAAAAATAATGTTTTTCAGAAATAAACAAGATTTTCTTTGTTGATTAATAACTCGAGTACTACTGAACCGATTTGTATTTGTTTCGTATTCATTCTGGTATAAATTCAATTATTAGCTTTCGAAATCGGTACCATATAATTCAAAATTCAAAATTTTTTACAATCATTTCAGTGATGGACAACCGTAAAGCAGAAAATTTTGTAATGGTCAATATATGTAAGTATATTGTTTCATTTTATTAGCCCATCTACATAGCCTATTCGTTTGGATTATACTGACCGGAACATCCTGTGTAATACATATATTGTTTATATTTTATATTTTATAATTATGAAAACAATATAATATTGTTACCCTAATATAATGATATTGTATACAATAGGTTCGCATATTTAATTTTTACAGAGTATTATTAAATAATATAATAAAAAATTATTTTTACGATATTTGTTAATGTCTGTCAATTATGAAAATAATTATTAAAATCGGAAAATTTATTTAATACTGTAGTGCAGAGTATATATTGCTAAAAGATATTTTATTACATTTCATATTCTTTATGTATATTTTAATAATAATGTGTTGTTTTGTTTGTTATAGGCTGCGTATGATAAATTATTTCAAATGTATACTATGTAGCAGCTAAACAAACATAAAAGAATTTAAATGTCATTTATAATCGAGAAAATATAAACAATAAATTAATTTATTTGTTAAATTTTAACTGATTATATAAATGTTTTGCTATACACCCCTTTCCATCGAATTTACATCTATCTATATGGGTAGGTTTACACATATATAAATTCCTTTAAATATATAATATATCATTTATTTTAAAGAATTAATTTTAATAATTTCAGGAAACACATTCAATTCAAAATATACTTGATGTATTTTAGAAAGTTACAATATAATGTTAAAATTTATATTATAAGATATTATGCGTTAATTATAATGAATAATATTTAAATATTTAAAATGCGACAGCGTATGTGTTGAATTGAATAAGAAGATTATTTTATAAATAAGTAATTTCTCTTCTTATATCGTTAATCATATACAAAATAAAAAAAATTATACACTTACATATTATTTTATACACAATTTTTATGACATCGAATGGAAAATTGAAATTTATTTTCTGATAACCAAAAATTTTTCTATGAAAATTATGGGAAATTGATTAAAGTTTTGTAATTCTGATTGGCAATCAGTTAAAAATTTGATAAGAAGTTCTTAACTATAGTATACGTTTAAAATTGATAATTTGCACAAATTTATTATTACCATATAGAACTGGATGATCTCCTGATCAATTATTAAGAAATTTGTTAACGGAAAACATAACAATTCACCAATTAATTGGTCTGTAATCATCGAAAGCATAGATGTTTCCTAAATTTCCGTATGAATGAATAGCCCTAATAACGGGTTGTATGTATGTTAATCTTTGAGTATCATTTGAAACAAAATTTTCAAAAATAAACCGTTTTTTATTCCAAAAACGTACAAATGGGAACGCAATTGAAAAAATTTAATTATTAAAATAAATACAGAACACTGTATTTCATGATTGATTAGCATATGACGGCTACTCACTGTGCTGCAAAGATTTATTACGTAAATAGGTTTATACAGGCTACATTACGATTATTTGGTTTATGGATCAAGGACATTTCAAAGACTTTATATAGATAATTTTCATATTTTGTAATGCAACATCTAGCATATGAAAAAGAATTGAACTGCATCTATACGAAATTGAATATAACATAAATATATGTAGTTTAAAAAGTAGTGTAAAAAACACGAGACGTTGCACGACAAAATGTTAAAATTATCTTTATAAGAATCTTAAAATGTCCTTGATTCTTTACACATAATGTCCACTCTAACAATTCGATATGTGTCGGATATTAGTCTACTTTTTTTTTAATCATAATCAAATTGGATAGTAAATCCACATTGAATTGTTATCAGATTTTTATACACATACAATTTTTGGTTGATAATTTATAGGACAAATTTCCAAAACAAATAATCAAGAATCTTCAAAATATTACAATTGCATAATTAAATTGTGTCAACAAATTAGAAAAGCACAATTTTTGTATAGTTGTATTTTTTTTAATCAACTATAATAATAGTCACCATCTGCAAAAATATGAAAAGTATGTACAAATTTTTCTAACCTACAATGGAATCTAATTTAATTATGAAAATTTAATTTTATATAACATAATTCTATATATACGCAATAATGCAATGAGAATTTATATAATAACATTTATGGAATTGGCGTTGGAAAAACATATAAACAGAGAAAGTCTTAGGGTATATATTTTTAAAAATATTATATATTGAATTAAAGCATAGCACAAAATTTAATTGAATATAGTATTTTAATTTTCATTGGTTTAAAAACAAAAATAACCATATACAAACACCATCGCACATCTTCACAAAATACTTGTACAATGCAATATAATTTAAGTTTATACATTTATTTAATGGTACATACATAGATTCATATAGATTAATAAAATTTTATAGTACAAAATGTCACGTTTCATTCATAAAGAAAAAAAAAAAATAAAGGAAGAAATATGTAAATATTTTTAAATGTGATACATGAACTTAATTTTTTATAATATTATAATATTATTAATATTTTACATCCTATATACTCGTAACACACCATACATCGTATCGTATATAGAAATTTAATAGTCCATTACAATAAAAGATAATCAAAAATTGGATACAAAAAATTAAAGTATGGTTAAAAAAAACCATAATAAATCATAAATTACAATAATTTAATTTTATTTAATTTTTATTTTCATGTATAAAAAAAAATAACAAAAAAATAATATCCGTCGTTTGGTTAATATCATCATATAAAACTATAAAACAAAAAGCAAATATGTATATGCCAAATAACTTAAAAAAGAAATAATTTATACAACATTTATTTATGATTGAGACCGCATTCACATAAACAATAATATTTTAAAATAAATTTTATATCAAATAATAAATAATATACAGACACGCGTATAGAAATAACAAGGTATAACACATATTTTACAATTCATATTTGCAGAGAGAACATACTTTATTTTGTAAAATTGGTTTTATTTTATCTATACTCGCATGATGATGATGATGAGGGCTGGTGGTTATAAATTTCCGTATGCATATACAAATAAAAACAAATAACTATTTGATATAATAAACACAAAAATTTTTACATAAATGTACCATGTGCAAACAAAGAGTAGAAAAAAAAAGGAAGGACAATTGAATTTTTTATTAAATTAAATAATATAAATAATTTTATATTTTATACATAAAAAAAAATACGCCATAAATACAAAAAACCAAAAAAAAAATAATATTTTTATGAACAATAATATTTAATATTTAAATTTGACGACCGATAATTTAAAAAAATATATGTATTTCAATAAGATGTCCTCAATACATATATGCAGGTAATGAATTAAGCTTTTTGTGTTCAAGGATAATAAATGGAAATAAATTTTAATAGTATAACTGTTAAACTTTTATTATACATAGAATTGCTAGATTTTCACTATAAACTTTTTTTCATTTTATATATTTTCCAACATTTCCACCATCAAACTTTTTTTGTTTTCACTATAAAAAGCTTTTCAAAAATAATATACATAAAATGTGGTATGAAGAAAATGTAAAACTTTTCCATTTATAATTATTTATACAAATGAAAGCAAAAAAAAAAAAAAATGAGAAAATTGAGATATAATTTTGTATTTATATATTTGTATATTATATGGAAATGTTAATAAAACGGAAACCGGATGTTAATTATGATTTTAAACTTTTATTATTTACCTTTAATTTCCACATTTTTAATATGTAAATATATATACACGCATATTTTTCATGTAAAACATGGAAAATATATTTGCAATTATTTTTTATTATATTATAATTATTAGTACATATGTGTTGGTGTTTAATAAAACCATATATATATATGGGCATAGAAATGTTTTTTACATAGAGAAATATTTGCAAGCAATTTTATATTTTCCAAACACGATACACACATAAATTTTTATTCAATAACCAAATATACTTTTTTTACTAATGGATATAAATTTTTATTTGATACTTTACCAACATTTTCCATATTCATTTACAGAATTATATTTACGATAAGAATGAAAAAATAAAAAATAAAGAATATTTGAGAAAATTTGCTGAAGTGAGAAATAAGATTTATGAATGTGCAATAAATTTTTCGGTTGAAAAGCTTTTATTGAATATTATACATATATATGCACATACCGTTTCTATATCGTATACGACGAGTATATACTGAAAATTTTCCCGTCTTATATACAATACAATATTGTTACAAAATATAAGTATATATTGTTACAAATCTATATAAATGTAAGTAATAGAAGAAAATTGGTTAGATCGGAAAATGAAAAAGGGAAAACAATCTAATGAATGATATATGGTTAGTTTTGGTTGGTTTTTTTTTCTATCTTCATAAATATATTATCGTTAAGCGGATATATGGGATTGGATATATGTTAATGGTGATTTAATAGATATTGAAATTATTTAAATTGGGCAAAGATCTGCAATTTAATAATAATAATCATCATAAGTTAAACGTAATAATAATTTGCCGGCATTTTTTCTATAATATTATAATAGTTGTGTTCATTAAAACAAAAATTTTTATATAATCTGTAAAGTAACACATTTCTTAAAATTAATGTCAGTTTTTAAACATTTTATTTTACAATATACCAATCATTTTTACGTTAAACCGACCACAATGTAAAAAAATATAACGTAAATTTGAAATAAATATTCGCTACATATTTTTAGATAAATTTTAATCTATATTGATTAAGTATAACGGTATGTCCAGATGGATGTAATTTTTAACACATCTAATATATCATGTGATGATACCAATCTGTTTGGTTGTTTTTACAATATTAACAAATCCAATTTTATCAACACATATCATGTGTTAAATCATAAACATATAGATGAAGCCTAATATTTCATAATATTACGCATTTTTAAACATGTATATTTATAAAAATTAGTTGTATTTGTAGCAATTTTGTTATATTAAAATATTTTATGTAATTTGTTGTAACAATTACAATTTAGTTTCCAACATATGACACGACTTTAAAATAATAGTATATGTCCTGAAAGAAAATGTACTACTAAATAGAGAGAAATAGAGAAAATTGACCAAATACATTAGCGTAACAGATAAATTAAACTAAAAGAAATTTTTGAAACAAAGCGTTTATCGTTACGTAAAAATATATTTAATAATAATTATATTACGAGTTAAAATGACTATAAAGTAATTTTTTTCATAAAATTTGATTATTTCTAAAAAATTTCGCCATTTCATTTAATAAATCCATATTTTATATACATATATAAAATGAAGGTATTGTGTCACTTATAAGTTATATATTTTCACTGACCTGTATATGTGGAAGTGATAATAATTGTAGTAGTTCATTTCTTTCTCTAGCATATTTATGACCCGATGCAATTGAGATTGTTTCAATAACTTCACGATGTCTTAATACTGAATCGCCTATTGGTGCTCTATTTGGTGTAATTGTTGTACAACTTATTCTATCATATAACTATATACAATAATGTGGGTGTGTTGCATAATAATAATAATAAGAAATTAAATTAATATAAAATTTATAAACATTAATTGTATATATGGTAGCAACAAACCTGAAGCAATGAATGTAATTTATCATCTCTTAACATATCCATTAACACATCTTGATCAATGAAAGAATCTTGAAGTGCATGAATATCGTCTAATGAATCTAATATAAATTGTACGGCTTCCAAACCAACTTCTTCATCGGCCCATTCATTTAAACATTCGGACGCAGTACCAATAGCAACTATATAATATATATATTTTTAAGAAATTAGTTGTTAAATTTAAATTAAACATTTATATATTATAGAGATTCGTATGTATAAATAACATACGCGCAATGTATTTAACACATACCAGAATCGGAATCAGTACCACATAATGGATCCATTGCAATACCGCCGGCAACAGCTTGTACGGCACCTTTTAATTTTCGTCTTGCATTAAACCGTTTTAATTCTTCTACTGTATCGGATAAATGTTGTTTCTGTAATTTATCACGTTCCTTCAAAATAAGTTAGAAAAAAAACTTTTATAAATACTGTAACAGCACAGCACCTCTCTTTATAAACAAATATTGTAATATAAATTACCTTCATCCATGGATGATCAAGTACTTCTTCTATTGTAAGTCTATTGTGTGGGCTTGGCGCTAACATTTTTAAAACTAAATCTTTAGCATTTGATGAAATGGATTTCCATTCAGGTGTTTCTAACTGTATGCATATATTTACAGAAAAATAAAAATATAATATTTAATATCAAAAATTTTCGCTCACAAATTTATTATGTATTTTTTCTTAATATAATTTATATATTTATTTATATATTATATTATCTATATATGTACCGCAATACGTCCACGACTAATTATTTCCTGTAAACGTTTGCCGGAACCTAAAAATGGTAATCGTCCAGATAATAATACATGTAACATAACACCAGCACCCCAGACATCACAACCTTTTCCATAAATTCGTCTTGAAACAACTTCTGGTGCCATATATTGTGGACATCCGACACGACCTAATTATACACAAATATATATACATAAACAATTAAATAAAAAATGATATCGTACATTTTTAGTTTATAAAAACTGTTTTAAATTATATATATATGTAATAAATAATGCAATATAATTTATATGCATAAGTGCAGATAGATAAATTGCATCAAGCAATGAATAAAATATATGTATATACAATATGATTATTATTATTATATTATAGCTTAACTAATGTGATGTGCATATGAATATTTAATATACTAATTTAAAACATCATAAATATACATGTGTCATTGTTGTAAGACATTTATTATTAAATTTAATTTATTTTACATAGAATTTTCAAATATCAAAAGAAAAGCTTTAATAATTTTGGATAAAGTTATGCCATTATCAAACAGTCAAACATATTTTAGACCTGCTGTAAACACATATTTAAACATTGTCAATATTGTAAATTATTTATACTATACATTTACAATGAAATACTATATATTATTTATGTCGACATAATTGATGTTATAATATTAAATGACTATATTTATACATAAAATTGTTCATGCAATTATACAATGTTATAAGTTACAAATAATATACATAATATACTGCATTTTTTAATAATACATAAAGTATATTCTAGAATTAGTTTCACAATTTTATATTAGTAGTATTATGTATAAACATGAAATGTTAGTTACAGTATGTTACATATTATACTAAATTTTGTATATTGATAAATACGAATCTATATAAAATATAATGAAAAACTTAACAACTAAAAGTTATATCGTTGCATTTAAATAATAATAAATATATATATAAAATATTTCATAAATGTAAAAATATAAACACGTATGATTTATATTTAGTTCTTCGTTTACAATTGCTAAAATAAATAATATATAATTTTCTATTTTCTATGTTTGAAAATTGGAAAATTTGTATAGTTAATATTTTATAACATTTTTTAAATTACATTGTATATGTGTTGTAAATCAATGGTTGAAAAAAAAATTGACATCCTACATGTTACTTTGTAATTACCATTTCATATGAATTACTGACTACATACATTTTAGCTTTTTTACAACTAATCATAAAATATATAACTTCTATATATATATACAATATATAATTTTTATAATACAATCATTTGTGAAATGATTTTGAAAAACCATTAAATTTTCCTAAGGAATTTATTTAAAAAACGATTTCTAATTAATATAACTTTCTAACAATATAATAATATACATATAATATGAGTGTATTTAAAGAATCAAATATTTAGTATTAAATTTAATAATTATGTATAAAAATTTAAAAAAATTAATATACAAAAGTTAGTTTATAGTATTCGTCGTTATTATCTATATATTCTTTGGATCGTTTATTGTACACAGATTTCATTGTGTGACAGATATTTGGTTGTAAAGTGCATTATTTGTCAAATCAAGCTATATTTTTAAAACAGTTTCCATCTGTGTGAGTCATTGGTCGATAAAACAATGGTAAATGATTTTTTTTTCCCACAAAATCACCACTTAATTTTATCATTATATTTTACCCTGAAAATTATACCGTTTTACAACTATGATGGTGTCGATATGTTAACTGTTTTTCCTTAAAATTTATATTGTCGTATAGGATGACATCATTTTTTTTATGACAAAACAAAACAAAATGCATGGTTAAATGTTCCTTAGTATTCGTAATCATATTTTCTTACATTTATACAAAAATAAAAAAGTTCTATATTTCATAAATTAGTGAAATGTTAATGCATCTCTCAGAAATGAAAAATACAAAAATACAATATAGCTATTAGTTACGTTGGTTATACGTCAAAACAAATAAATTCATATCGTATAAAGTTATTAACAGCGTATACCAGCATACTATACTGTGAATATATATATGCACATTGACTATATATATATCCTTGTTTATATATACAACAATATTTTACTAACGAACCAGCATCCACATGCATATAGAGCTTTAGAAAAACGAAATAAAACACTAGGAAAGCAAAAAAAAAAAAAATCTCTTTTTTATATGAGCACCACCCCCACAAAAAACGAAATAAAATAAAATATAAGTAAAATTGTTGCGAATTTACTGATACTTATATAGTTATGATTTATTACCATATCGTGTATATTTATCGTATAATTTGTAGTTAATTTATTTTTCATGTTTTTGATTTATAATCTATTTTTATACCTATATACTCGTACATGTATTCTCACATAAATATAATAAATAAGGAGTCATATATATATTACTACAAACTATATATTTGTACTTACATATAACTTATATATATATATATAGATATTTACTATTAAATATTAAGATGTATACTCAATTACATATTAGATATGTAATCACATATTAGCTGTAAGTAGATTGTAAATATTATATATTATTTAAGTATGTAAATAATATACGTGTACATCTGTATTTGCATATACATATATATATAGCAGCGATATATAATTATATTGATTGTAAAATGTTTGTTTATATGTATTACGAAACCATAACAAATCCTACAATTATTACATTATTTTATATACCTCAATGTCTAAATAATCCTATATATATAATAAAATAAATTTAATACAAAATATAATATACAAACAATATTAGAATTTATTATATACAAAAATTAAGTATATGTATTACAATATTATTAGGTTGTCAAATATCTCCCTTCCGCCTTTTTGTCTTTTTAATTTCGCGGCTATGTACAAAGCGCTACAGAGCTCGTATCTGGCAACACTGTACATAATTTGAAAGCTCTTGCCATAACAAACAAAACGACGCTATGTATGATTAGTTTGGATATTGCGTTCAACAGTTATAGACGTGTAAACATGGAGTTCACTAACGCCGAAATTCGCGCTATTTTAAAGTTTTCCTTCGTTAAAGGCAAATCCGCTAGAGAAACGTTCCGTGAGATTAATGGTGTTTTGGGGGATGGTACTCTATCACTTCGAACCGCGGAGGAATGGTTTCGACGATTCAGAGCCGGTGAAAACGACACCATGGATAAGCCAGCCGGCGGAAGACCTGTGACGACAAATACCGATCAAATCATGGAATACATCGAGTTAGACCGGCATGTGGCATCTCGTGACATCGCCCAGGAGATGGGAGTTAGTCACCAAACCATTTTAAACCATCTGCAGAAGGCTGGATACAAAAAAAAGCTTGATGTTTGGGTGCCACATGAATTAACAGTGAAAAATCTAATGGACCGAATTTCCATTTGCGAAATGCTGCTGAAACGGAACGAACTCGACCCATTCTTGAAGCGGATGGTGACTGGCGACGAAAAATGGATCACATACGACAATATCAAGCGAAAACGGTCGTGGTCGCAGGCCGGTGAATCGTCCCAAACAGTGGCCAAGCCGGGATTGACGGCCAGGAAGGTTTTGCTGTGTGTTTGGTGGGATTGGAAGGGAATCATCCACTATGAGCTGCTCCCATATGGCCAGACGCTTAATTCTACCATCTACTGCGAACAACTGGACCGCTTGAAGCAGGCGATCGACCAGAAGCGTCCAGAATTGGCCAAAAGGAAGGGTGTAGTGTTCCACCAGGACAACGCCAGACCACACACTTCGTTGATGACTCGTCAGAAGCTACGGGAGCTCGGATGGGAGGTTTTATCGCATCCACCATATAGCCCGGACATAGCGCCAAGTGATTACCACCTGTTCCTGTCCATGGCGAACGCCCTTGGTGGTGTAAAGTTGATCTCAAAAGAGGCTTGTGAAAAGTGGCTGTCCGAGTTCTTCGCAAATAAGGAGGGGGGCTTCTACGAGGGAGGTATTATGAAGTTGCAGTCTAGATGGAAACAGATTATCGAACAAAACGGCGCATATTTGAACTAAATCCGATTACTGTAACACTTTTTATAAAGCATTGAATAAAGAGCAAAAAGGCGGAAGGGAGATAGTTGACAACCTAATATTTATATAAGTACAAAATGTATATTAAAGTTTCTGCAGTATGTATTTATAATTGCGTCTATTTGTTATTATTATAAATGTATAATTATATACTAATTTAATTTTAGATATAGGGTGTTTATATGTTTAAAAGTATATCATAAAACTTTGAAGTTAAACAGAGTTATTTAAAAAATTAAGGGATTACATTTAATGTTTGAAGATAATATTTGGTTAAATGTACACCATACGGCGGATAGCTGTTACACATTATGCATTCGATTAGTTCAACTTTTTATATTTTTGTTCGTTCATCGCAGCATATGATTTTTGCCTAGCCCACAAATAATATATAACACAATCGAAATGCGTAAAAATTCTAAAAAAAAATCTAACTAAAAGTTATGGTTTACATTTCTCTTTAACGTTCAAGTATGTGGCTCGTGGCACCAGTTTTACTGGAACCACGTGTCACCTACTTCGATGTCCATCAATATTTGAAATGCTGTAACGGCCGTTACTTTATTATTTCGATATAAATGAAAACCAATGACCGAATAATCCATACCATACATTACATTTTTTTCGGTCAATGTAATATTGAGTCTCGTTAATTATAAGTTTAGCGAACTATGAACAATGATTTTTAAAATAAAATTCTATACATAAGCGTTGCCACAAAGTGCCACAATGATCCATGAAGATTTGTCAATATGAATAGTGAAAAGAAAAAAAATTATTATATGATTTTTGAGATAAGCGACAGTTATTAATATTGAAGAAAAAAAAACACCCTATTATTTGTGATATACATTAAATTTGGATTAAATTTTAGTCTGCGAATATTTAATTAATAAATTTATTTACAAAATCATATTTTATAAACAGTTTATGTTATTAATTAATTACAATTGATTTATATTATCATGATTTTAATATTTACAGAATTGTAATATTACAAATGATTAATTTACATAATTCTATGTTATTTGATGTGAAAGATCAAAGTCAATTTTTGAAAAATTTGAATTAATTTAATTTTGTTTGTGCAAAGACATATCCCAAAACAAAAAAAATTACATAATCATTATGAGTTAATGTTCTATATTAAACGGCATACCAAGATTTCTATAGCAGGACTGAATAGAAACAGGAATATGATTAAGGATTATGAACGCAGGGAGGTTAGCATATAATATCACTAATAGCTTGTGTTTTTATTTTCGCATTTCTTTATCTAATACATTGAAAAAACGTTGGTGTGCTGAATTAAATGTATGCTGCTAATATTTAAAATGACATAAGATTTTAGAATTAAACTTAGACATCACTATACTGACATCTATAGCTATACCAATCAATTTGTAAACATCGGAAATCCATGTAAACATGTGCACATACAGAACCAACCGCAAAATTTCAAAATACCACAACACAAAAGCGCCGCAATCATATTTGTATACTAACAAAAATGAATAATCAAAAAATATATAAATAATTTATAAATGAATTTCTTAAAAGTTACTATTTTTCTTCGAGCTATTATACAAAATTTCTTATTATTTTCATAGAAATGGGTGGCACAAAAAATGAATTTAAAGAAATACATAATAACACAAAGTTATACGCATACACTCGCGTTCATATAATTTATAAGTCATATATAAATATAGCTACTCTTACTAATAAAAATAAATAATAGATCATTCTTTTTATAATTTCTATTCGTTCTTTATTTATATGTATATACTTAAAAAAAAAAAGTATAGTATGTCTATTAACAACAATAATAAAAAAATATGCAAGTACTTGCGTATATATACCATAAATTTTTTTCCTTTTTCATTTCAATTGTGTTATTTTTCCTTTTTTTTTTTTTTTTAGACAAGTATTGTATGTTATATCCTACATTTGAGAGTAACCTCTCGTTTAACAATAGCAATAATAATAATAATCACAAAAATAATAATATATACGCGAATAATTGTATACATAAAAATTTATATATATAGACAAGAACACAATAAAATAAAAATCCTGTATTTTTACATCTTTTATCTACCATATAATATATAAATATATATATATAAAGATGTCCTTATTCCTTATGAATGCATATTCTCGCATATATTATATATATAAATAAATTTTTATATATATATACCATTCGTCATTCATTATGGGTTGTCAGTAAAATATAAATTGCGAAGGAAAAGCAAACGAAAAGCAATTACTTCTTATACATTTTCATTATTCAAAAGAAACGATGACGACGGCAATAAACATATACCATATTTACTCTTCTAATTTTATTTAAAATATAAAGGAAAAACATTGAAATAATGTTTTGATATAATTCAATTATGGTATATAAATATCGTAAATGTGTTGCAGGACACAAATAATAATCAAAATATTAAAAAGACTGAATATATAATTTATAATAATTATTACATTTAATGGTACTCTATATATATATAATTTATTGTAATATAGTCAACTTTAATTTTGATAATTGCTGCCACACTTAATTTTATTGTATTCATTATTATACCATATTTATATTAAGCATTTATACATTGTATAGTAAAATATTATCATATACATAAATAGCAGTGGCGAAGCGTATAAAGTCTTCAAATTATAATTTTATTTACAGACAAAAGTAGACAGATATTATGAGAGAAAAAAAGAGTAAATGTCCAATAACAAATTTTTTCGGAAAATCGGCTTTTATATGGTTAAAGATAATTTTTTATTATATTAATTTCCAATCTTTAATATAAACCAGATTTTTGAGATCGCTTCTAGCGATCAAATAAAGTGATTTTTCGTTTAATATGTGTAAAATTGTGTATAAAATAATGATACTGAATAACATGGCGCACTTTATATGAGTGTCACAAATTTCGTTGAATTTTCACCATAAAATATCGGCTATATATTTTGTGAAAATAAAATTCAATTAAGAAAATGTTTCCACAATAGATAATTAGAATTTAAAAATCCGTTGAAAAAATTATAAATCCGTTAATTCATTGAAGCTGTTATCTATGTCCAAATTTATTTTATTTAATTTTTCGTAATGCAGTGTTCATCAAAAAATAAACTGATATTGAAAACTAAATCCTAATATTTTCATGCTTCTCCACAAACGGGGGGTTATTAGTAAATTAAAATAATTTATATATTGTAATATCTACACGTATCTACCATCACCAAAATCGTCTATATAAACAAATTATGAATAAGCTTTTAAAAGCTTTTTCAATTTCATTTTCAATTATCTCGCACGGATTTTTAGAGACGGAAAAAAAAAAAAATAAATAAATAAGACAAAATCAAGAAAATATTTATTATAAAATCTAAACGGATATAAAAAATAAAACTCTTTCATCTTGATTAAACCATAAATTAAAAAAAATAAATAAAATATAACTAATATAATATTATAGAGGGTGTCCCACTCAGTTTAGTCTGGGCTAATATAATGAAAAAAAAAAAAATTATTCTACACTAATGTCCAGTACCAATAACATGACAGTTCGTATTATTATTATCATTATATGGTCTGTGTCTGTGTGTGAACGCCACCGGTAACTTATACTAAAATATTACTAAATTATTTATTTTTTTTTTTAAGATTCACAGTGAATAAATTACATTAAATTTAATTTAACAAATTTTTCAAATTCAATGTAGAAAAACTAGTGTATATATAACCTATTTGAGAACATTAGCAATACATAAATATCTGTACAATATTATAGCGTAAAGATATATTATTTAGATGTTTTGACTACTCAATTTTATACAGACTGTAATTTTCAGCCCTTCCCAAATAAATATATACGCTATATTGGAATTCATATGTTTGAATAACGTCTATTGTTAGGGAAAAAAAAAATAAATTTTTGTCTGCCGTACCGTGATATAATATATTGAAATTATACTGTATAAGAAACTTCTTTCTGTTCTAGTTAAACAAAAATGATAATCCTTAAAAAGAAAAATATAAACTTTTGCCGTATGAATGTCTACGTTTACAAAACAGTAACACACAACAAAGAGACAAATTTTCAATTTTTTTTTTCCACATTTTATTTTTACAATAAATATTCTTTATTTTTTTTTTCTTCTTGTTTTTATTTATTTTTTTTTTTCGTTTCTTGTATTTTTTGATAAATTTGGACAACATTCTGGTGGATAAAAAACATGACAGACCAAACGATTACAAAGAATAATGGAGTAGGGGTTTAGAGAATTAGAATATATACAATATATATTTAGCAAAAAAGATAGTATAAATGGTAAGTAATCAATCTTTATATGTTTTTCTTTTCAGCTAATACCTATAAATAGCATATGTTTATGCAGGATGTAGCTGAAAAACGTGGAACTAATAAACTTAAAGAAAAACTTGTACGGCATAATTTAAAAAATTTAAATAAAATTAAATTTGAACAGTAGTATTTTAAATGATAAGTTTTTTTGTACTTCTACTTAAATATATTTCACGATTTATTCACAACACAAGTGTAAAAAGTTGAGTCCACAGTTTTTTTGCTGCTGCGGGGACATTCTATTACGCATAAAATAAAATGTATATCTATTTATTATGCCTCAGATGTGCGTAAATGTTTTAATAAAAATTTTCAACAATTTTACGATAGTCAGTATGAAATCAAAATAAAATTACTGGTAATAAATACTAGCATGGAAATATTTTAATGTGCGGCGACGATACACATAATAATACATATAATAAAGATAAAAAAAAATGCCGTATGATGATATTAAATCACTTATTTATATGCTGATAAACCAACAAAACAACATCTATAGCTCGTAGAATATTGATGCGAAATTCCAACCGATTTACGTGAAAGAATGCAGAAAATATAATATATGAATAAAATGGATTCAATGGTTTTAGATTTATTATATATAGAGGAATAAAGTGATAATTATATCGATATAATCTGAATACAATTGAGTTGTTAAGTATATAAGAAAAAAAAATAAATATATACGTACCATATATGAAAGAGAATTAAAAAGGACTAAATTAAGTGAAATTAACGTTCTAAGGATCAATGAACCTTATAGAAAGATAATTTTCACAACTAATAATATTTATTACCTCACATATGAAAATAGAATTTAACAAAGATTTAAATATTAATTTTATTTCAAGGATCTTACAAGGAGTCTTTTACATTCAGTCATATTGCATTAACCCTATGAAAAGGAATTAAACGCGATAAATTGAGTAGTAATGTTGTGTTCAGGACATAACAAGGATCTTATAAGGATACTTTGTTACATTTAATCGCACTGCACCTGTATTTTCGAAAGTATGTAAGATAAGAATTAATACATATTGGTGAGAAAATTTTACATGTATTTGAGATGACATATATTCTGAAATTTATTAATTAGTAAGGGGCAATTAAAATTTTTTTACCTTGAATAAGTTTATGATAATTTTTATTATATTCTAGAAATATGACTGCTCCTACTACATTAAATTTATTAATAGAAATTGGGCTATTAAATAAAATTATTAGAGATCTTGAATTTCTATGTTTATATTAGGAAAATGGTGAAAATTTAATTAAATTTGTTACAAATATTAATCTTAACAATTAAATTGATACAAATATAAATTAAAAATGTTTCAATGTATTTTGTAAATCAAATCATAAAACGCAATTAACAAAATGGTCTTTTAATATTATTGTAATTAGCAGCCTTTTTCGTCATTTTTTTGTAGGTTTATGTGAAACCAAAATGTTAAATGTATATTATTTATACAATATATATATATATATGTACAGAGAAAGAAATTGTCATAATTTAATTTAAACGTAACCTCTATCACAAATGACATAACATGAGAAATCAAAAATAATATCTATATTTGAAATACATATTTATGTTATATATACAACAATATAGTCATAGATATGAAATATACAATTTAACCTCAATGTTATATAGCTTGTAATATTTGAATATAATTTAATTTTATATTTTGTGTGCAGAATGTGTAATGTATACATAATAATATGATATGATAACTAAATATATATATATATATATTTGAAAATAATAGCATTATTTCTTGGTTAGGTAGCTGCTATATATTTGTATATTGAACAATATATTTCAATAGCAAAATGTTTATACACCTATTATAGGTACTTGTTGTACGTGTACAATATATACACTGAACATATATAGACTAATATCATGGTATATATTTTTACATACAAATATTCATTCTATAATAGGAACTACATATGAATATATACATTTTTATACAGTATCTCACTAAAATATATCAAGAGATACTTAAAAATGTATTCTAATATTCACATATCATTTATTCACACGAAATTGAAAAAAAAATATATATTTATAATATAAATTTATGTTTATGTTATACTTACAAACATATACAAATATATGGATAAGATATAAACCAACCACCAGCACATGTATTTTATATATTGAAATAAATGTCGAAAGTCGAATATATACCAACCACAAAACATTCATGATGTATCCCCAGAGCACCTTTTATATAGGGTTAAATTTTTGTATTTTACTTTATGTTTTTTGATGTGTGAATTTTGTTGAATTTTTTTTTTTTTTCAGTTTTATCATTCATTGATGAAAGAAAATGTATCAAATATTTGTTCAATGCAAATAATATATTTTATGTATATGTATATGGATATATAAACTCGATACATAATATAAAACATGTCTCTTTTTTTTCCAAATAAATGAAACATATAAATATAAAATTTATTATAAATATACACACACAAACATAAACACAAACAAAAACACATCTGTATTTATAATATATTATAAATTCTACATGTTATACCATATATGAATACAATACATAATAAGGACATAGTTGGTATATATAGATATATAAATTTTATCCAGCTATTTATAATATATTGAAAAAACAGTTTTATGGACTTAACTTAATCATATATACAAATTGTAGAATACAATTGAGTCCAAAAAATAAGGTGGACGTGTAAATATTTTAAAAAATCTTTATTTATTCTCGCTGCAAATTAGAAATGTGGCCGGTTTAAAGTAATTAATCCCCTGCCGGAGACAATACTCGCATGGCAACATTTTTTACATTCATTTCGGCTAGTATCTGCTTAATCGAGTTAAAACTGTCGGTCTCTTGAGTTTGTTAAATATCCAGATGTCACATGGCATTAAAACAAGCGAAAATTTGATGGTTGTGAATCGATATGGGTTGAATTTTTGGCCTTTGTGTCAAAGAAATTGAGCGCGTAAGGCACAAAACATCATTTACAATTGTATTCACCGAAAAATTATGAATTTCTAACAGTATCAGATTCTAATTGTTAACCGATAATTTTGATGAACAAGATCTTTAACGGATTGTACATCAGTATACGTTGACGCCACTCTTCGTCTTTAATGCGTTATGTTTTTGAACGATTTATACCACTTATATTGGCCAAAAACCTTCGGCATCATTTTTTTTAAAGAATCTGAGGCATAAAAATGATTCTACACAAACATAATTTAATGCAAATTCTTTGCTCAAGAAAATCAGACATTTTAAAAAAATGGAATAAATGTTATGACATGAAATAGAAAATGAATACTTGTAACAATCTAAAAAAATAAATATATTGCTTGATTCTACAATCCACAAATGAAACAATCACCTTTATTTTTAGGACACAGTAGTTTATGCGGTGAACAGATATTGTAGACTAACTAAATAACACCCATATTAAATTCTATGCTATAAACATATATCTATACATTGGATGTTAATATATTCTTTTGTATACATATTACATGAACGAAGGTACATGTTTATATATGCTTTTATTGCTACATGACTTTTGAGCTTATTTTGAAAATATATAGTTCATATATAGAATTTATTTGCAGAAAAAAATAGAAAAAAAACAAGTATAAAATAAAAAATGAAAAGCTTTGAAAAGATTTTCTTTTGATATTGATGTTTATATTGTATATATTTGGTAATAAATTATTGTTGTTGATGGTGTTGATTTATATATAATGAAATTCAATATATAAATTTATACGTATTTACGTTTTTTTTTTTTTTTTTTGGCTGCCTTTGGCTACAAATTCATTTACAATATCTTTAAATAAGATATAAAAATAAAGTATACATAATATTATAATACCATTTATAATGATATATTTTAAGATAAATTTGTTTATAAATTTAATATGTAGTTTGATACTCGATATGCTATGTCTAGAATAGAATATAATTGTATATAGTTGTAGTTGTATTAGGTTAAATATATACAATCAGGTGAAATATTTATGCAGATTTAAAATAGAAATTTCATTCAAAAAAATGTTATGTTAAATTTTCAACAAACTTATTTAATTATTTAATTAAATTGCATATTATAGAAAGATGAATCAGAAAAATAATAATGTGAATCTGTACAAAATTCGTACCGGTTATTGTATTGTATTTTAATTTCAGTTGTTTCACATATATACGACTAAGTAAAACTAATAAATGTAATACCACTAAATTCTAAAGTCTAAGGGTACAATAATGTGATATAAAAAAATACAATTTAAAATGCTCTGCCCTAGTAACATTGTCCGTAGTTTGTCCGCAAAATTTACGCATTGTATATATAGCAGTCCGTACTTTCAATCCAAAGAAATATCTATCGATTTCTTACGGACGTACGCTGGAATTTAATATGATGAGTGCAACCTTGTTCATGGATTTTTATAAAAAATATCTTTGGATTATCGTCATATTTCCGAGGATAATTTCTACGGATTGTCCTTAGAATTATTTATCGTTGCTATTATTCCATGCTGAATATCCATTGAATTTATATTCATATTCATATTCATATTTTTTGTGAGCAGCGATCCACGGATTTAGACAAAAATATATTCGGATCATCCATCTATTTTGTAATACTCGTGATTTGTCCGTATTAGCAGAATAAATTTTCTTATGACGATGATGTCAAGTCGCGGTTTGACTCAGTTTTTAGACTAGAAGTTCTATGAGCACGGAATGAAGTTGCCGAAATGCTATAAGTGAAATATACAAAATTTGAATCACTGTTCTGGATAATTGGTGAAATAAATTATGAATACAATACCGCGGATGGACATATTACACTAAAAATCCAAAGATTTCAATTGACCAAAATAAAATACTATTATATTAAATGGAAAATCTATGGAAATTCTTTGGACAAATTCCAATATATCTTTTCCATGGAAAATATGTGAATTTTTTCCACGGAAATTTGCCTCATTTTTGAAAGTACGAACAAATTGTTACTAGGGTATAGAGAATGTGTTAATACGTATACGTATACGTTGGTGTGGTAAATGATTTTTGGCAAAAAAAAATCTGATTATGCCCCATCAACAAATCGATTTGAAACACTTATGTACCATATAATTTTAATGGATTTCAAATTTTTAAAATATATTTACAAAATATTGTATTATAATGAATTTCTAATCATCCATAAGGTAGCGGGACCAATCCATGCCATGTTAAGACACTGTTTCACATTTCGACTATGATAATAATGATCCCGAATTTAATTATATGTATTACTTTAACGTTATTATTATCATATTTTATTTTAATTTCAGTGAACTAAACATAAATTCTAATCCTGAATCTTTATAAATTCAGAAAAATGTAACTGAAAAATATAATATACAAAGTGTCCCAATATCTATAGGGCAAAAAATTGTATGCACACATGTCTGTCATGCTATGTAAAAATATCCGCTGAATGAGAAAATTAGTTTAAATTCAACAATAATTTTCAATGGGACACACTGACAAAAATTGGGTCAATTTTCTTATATGAGAGAAATTTTTAAATTCGATTTACGCGTTCAAAAGACAAATAGTTTATTTTTTGTGCGATTTCAATTGAAAATTTATTGAATTTAGAAAAAATATTAAAAAAATTAGAAATCCATTAAAAATATTCGTTCGTAATGCAATATTTATAAAAATCTATTTTCCGGAAAATTTTGTAGGTAAATATTATTTTCCATAATCTATCTAACAGAAAGTATTACATGTTGGTTCATTAGGAAAACATATATATTGATATTATACAATGTGAATACTTGATTATTTGATCACAATCATTCAATCGTCATTTTGTTTGAAATTTCTTAGATAGGTGTATTTGAAGAAAAAAAAAACCGCACCATGTGTTTTATATGCTACAATTCAAACATAGCATCATATAAATAGATACACCTGCACTGCGCTATATAAATACCATATTATGGAATGGAAAAAATGATAATATAATTTTAGATCGCATATATACAATATATTGTTATGATGATAAAAAAAATGTATATAGACATATAAGTAACATATAAGAAATGATAAAATAACTCAAGTGAAAACAAAATATATGTGGCAGATAAAGGTATATTCATGAGAAAAATTTTGATTTTTGTTACAAAAACTCAATATATAGAAAATAAAAAATAAAAATGGAACTATTCAGGTGGGTATAAATTATAAATATATATATTATTATATTTATTTTCACATTTCAATTTTTTTCTTTTCTTGATAAAAATTAGAAAAAAACTGTCAAAAACTGTATATAAAATAATACATAATAACAACACAAAATATTGTTATAGTAAAATGTTTCATTTCCTCATTTTTTGTTTATCTATACTTATTTCGAACAACTTTTTTATTTTCATTATATAATGATTATAGGATTGGTATATATTTATAGAGCAATGAAGTAATACATATATGCTATAATAAATTGGATGATTGCAAAAATTGGTGCTCGATTTTAATAGAAATGACGAAGAAACTTTAACTCACAGCTGTTCTATTTGATTTTTCTTGTACTGTAATCATTATTTAAATATTTGTATTTACTGAAAATATTATGTTAAATATGTAATGCGAATGGGTGGCAGATTGATATTTAAATGTGGCATAAAACGTTGTTTTGCGATAATTTTATTTATTTTTAAAAGAAAGATTTCAAAATGGAAAATGAAACACTGTACATTTAATTAGTAAATGTTGGAATTGTGCAGATAAACATTCGGTCCGTTTATTTGAATCGTGCTGCTGCTCTTCGAACACGAAAAAATGGTTTGGTAGATATATAGGAATGAAATGAATTTTAATGTCAATGATCAACTACGATCTGAAGAGATTTAAAGAAGTTTGAATTCATTTCCAAGAATGGATATAATATTTATTGACAGAAATAAATAAACTCAGAACAGAACATTGACTGCCGGTACACTTTTTAGATGACATATGCGTTTGTTTAAATTGCTGTGAAATAATTGACTAGACTGGATAAATCAATAAAGAAAAAACGTCCGAATTGACAGCACCGAAAAGTTTTATTATGTGATTTTCCACCATGATAATACCAGACCATACATGTGACAAAAAAGACGCTACAAAAACTGAATATGTGATGAAATAGAAAATTTTATAGCATTCACCAAACACGTCAGATTGTCGTCTATTTCGAACTCTGCAGCATAGTTTAAATAGCAAAAACATGAGATAATTGAAGAAAGTCGAAGCACCAACTTCTTTGGTATAAAAAAAAAAACCCATTTTAATTATATCAATATGCAAAAATATTGAGAATATGTAATATAGAAAATGTTGCAGATTATATAAGTTTCTAACAAAATAATATAACCAATTGATGTTATGAAGTTATGCAATCCATGTAAATATTAAATATACTTAACAAATCATCAAAAATGTTATATATAAAATTTATATTTTTTGAAAAAAGAAATTTTGATAGACTCCTTTATTATTTTTGTATGCATACATAAAAATGTTTTTTCCTTCACATGTTTTTCATCCCGATGATATTTTGTTTAAAGAAAAAATATAAGAATACAATAAAATCAATAAAAAAAGAAAAAAGCATGTAATCAACAAGTGTTTTTTCATGTAACTTAATATACGAGAGTATAAAACATATATTGAAATATACATTGAATTTTTGTTTTCTTCGTATATATAATATCTTCATTCATTTACATATAGCATCAGACACCACCATCGCATGTACACACATTTACTCAAACAAAGTATACAATATACACATTATATATTAAAAAATTGAACCTTTTTCAAACTATGTTGACAACTTTATTGGAATCTTGATTAGAAGTATTACAATAAATAAGAAAATTCTGAGAATATTGTAAATTCTTTGTATCAGCAATATTGTATTTGTATTGTATTGTGTGTAAATATAATTTATATGCACAAATACACATTTACAAATATTTGAAATGATTTATATACATTTAATTAAATTGTTACATTTTTATATATATATTGAAATATATGTACTCCGATTATATGATAATTTAATTTACATTTATGTTAGCTGCGATTTCTTTGTATTATTTGCTTATAAAATTTTTCGGAATTATTTATATCGAATTGCAAAAATATTTGGATAAAGGTGAATCGGATATACCATATGTAGACAGTTTTGATGTTACGTTCTACAAAATATTGTATGTATGCATAAACTTCAATTTAATAAAATGCTGAAAGTGTCAAATGAGTTTCTATATTAATAGTATTGCCTATATAAACTCAATAAATGAACTTCATCCGAATTTTTATTAATATATTATAGTCAAATAATTAATTATATTGATCGCACAAGTATCCAATCACTCTTCGTACCGTATATATTAAATACAAAAAGAAAACTTTTACTTTAAAAATAATTTATGAAAGATATATTAGCAATATTAAGTTGTAGGAAAAATAATTGTCTTATTATCGAATTCAAAAACATTTTTTTCAAATAATAATTATTTCTTTATTACAATCGATATACATTTTTGCCACTTATAATTATAAGTATTTATTAATTCCGGTGGTATAGATCGGTAACGACAGGATATACTGCTGCTTTTATACTATCCGTTTTAATGTCATATAATAAATTGTGCTCTTATATGATAAAAGAAATTAATAACAGCAAAAATGCAATGATCACAAAAATTATTGTACATATATTGAAAAGCTAACAAAAAGATATGCAACGAGAATAGTATATGGTATTAATAAAAAAATAAGAGGCACACGCAAACGGATTATATTATCGTTGTAATAGCCATTCTTCATTATAGCCATCATTAGTAATATACTATTTCTTGTTTAACATCATCGTTTTATTTCCATCATTTCATGAACTACTAAATATAAAATTATAATTATTTTTCCATCCAACCTAATTTTATTTTATTTTGAATTATAATTTTTATCGAATCCACAAAAGAATTATTATTATATTATTTATATATAAATTATGCGAATACAAAACAAACAACATGTAGATCGGTTCTCTATTTATATTGTATATACGAAATATAAATTTTGTAATTCTATTAAATTATATGAGTGAAGTTAAATTTGAAATTTTATGGATTATAAAATTATTAAAATTTATTGAATTGTAAATTTTATAATTAAAAAGTTTAATTTTAAATATTATTAAACCATTTTATAAGATTTATATTAAACATTTATAGTTGTTTTTTCTTTCCATAACCTTTTAATATCGCATGTTGTACATTTAATATAGAAAGATGGTTAATAATATATAGTAGCGATGTTATATATATTATTTTTTATATGAATTGATTAAAAAAAATGGGTTAAAAAAGGCAACAATTTCTTATATTTATATTGTAATTTGTATACTACGGCGTCCGAAAAATTCGGTGACATTTTAATTTAAATTTTGCGCGGAGTGTGAAATCAAATTTTATTTGTTTTTAGATTAGAATTACCAGCCTTGACATTTACGTCAAATTACACTTTATAATATTCATGAGATAATGTACGACGTGAAAAGTTCATTTTTAGATTTACTTAGAAGTTATGATTTTATTGAGCAAGAAATATGCATTAAGTTTGTATAATCGATTTTCTGCTGCAGATTCGTTAAAAATGATGCAGAAGACCTTTGGCGAATAAGTTATGTAATCAAATCAAAAAGATCTGGTGCTTGAAAACCGTCGGTTAACAATTAAAGATCTTGATGATACTGTTGGAATATCAAAAGTTTCAGTGAATACCATGTAAAAAAAAGATGTTTGGTTCCATACAACATATCCAATTTGCTTAAAAAATAAAATAAAATACATACCAAAAATTCAATCCATATCGTTCCACAACATCCATATTCTCCTGATTGAGAGCGATTCAGAAAAATAACTGTTGGCACAAGTTTATTGTGTTGGGAGACTTGAAGATGATAAAATTGATTTGAAAGAATTAATAAAGATTTTTAAAATACCTACAATGGACACAATAGTACATATGAATTTATGCAAAATCATATGTGGTAGCAAATGAATAAATGTAATATTTTGTATTTATATCTGTAATTATTAATGTGTGCATCACAACTATAAATACATATATTAAATTTTATACTATAAGAAAATGTTATTGAGCAAAACATTGTTTTTTAAGGTCTACTTTATTTAAAACATAACATTGTTAAATATAAAAAAAAAATTAATAATAGAAAACCCGATTCCATCTTCAAAAGTAAAAACGTTAATAAAAACAGATTGCATGATAGAGTTGTGAGCTTTTTTTTTCCGTTGCACTTTAACAACGGGGCAACAATAATCTTTTATTGTCATATAAAAGTCAAAATAAAACATTGGATTGAATGTCATATAGTAAATAAAGTGGATGCCCAAAATTATAACATTAAATAAAGGATGTTTTATATAATTTTGAATATACACAACAAATTATTAAACCCATTGGTATATAAAAAAGAAGAAATTTGTAAAAATCAAAAAATATTAATTAAAAATTTAATATACACTTTTTTTTTGTAAAATATAATTATACAATTTAATTTAAAATATTATATTGTGCAATTTTTAAATTTACTACATGAAATCATTATCCATTTGTTGTATAGATATAGATTTTGAGTCGTTAATTATAATATAACAAACAAAGAAAATTACGCTGGACGCCAAATCCATTTACTTACATATATTGTACACTTCCACAGTACCCCATCATTGGTCCCATACTTGTTTAGTATATTATTTATGAAATACTTTCTTTTTATTAAATTATCAACATTATTTAAGTTTCTATTGTCATATAATTCTTTGTATAAATATTAATGCTTTATATAATACACCCTCTATATAATTTAGTGCATATATATAAACTCAGAATAATCATATTTCCATTCCATATACCGAATGATACACACCTACAAATATAGAAGATGCTTTGTGTTGTCTGTAAATCGGTAACAAAGCAAGAACAATTCTATTTTATATATTAATTATATGTATATTATATAAGCCTAAATAATATATATATAACATTAAACATTGCATAAGATTTTACGTATGCAGATGGTTGGAAGGCAAACTTCTAATATATATTTCTCACTATTTTATACCATATATATATATCTTTTAAATTTAAATACACTGTATATATAGAATAGCGTATGTAAAGTACATGTAGTCAATTCACATTAATTAAAATATTCAAAATGATATTACTCTCAATATATATTATATTCAACACATTCACGTAATATTATCTATAGTATAAAGGAAGATTTTCATATATGATACTATAAATTTGTATTTATACGTATATTTCAACGAATTAATTTATATTTTAGAGAGATATATGAAAATATTAATTTTCATGTACATACATATATATTAGTACAGCTAAATACATTTTGTTTACTCGTATACGTTTGTTTGATAGGTACATATTGAAAATATACACAACATACGAGTATAATAATGGATGAATGACTGATTATTCTTTCATTTATACGTACATTATAGCATTATACATTGTCAGTATATGATTTTAAACATATATCTATATATAGGTGAAAGTGAGGACCATTGGTGAATTTTTACATTTTTCTATATCAACCATATGAAAAGGATTATCATAAATAAAGTAATATAAGTATATTATTATTATTATTATTATTAGATAATTTTTTGGATATATATATAATGTATTTTACTACATAATGTTAATTCTATATTGAATAAAATTAGAATTCTAAAATGTTTCAATTATTCTGCACACAATCAATGTGAAGTGTTATTTATTATATGAAACACGAACAAAATATTTTCGTACCGACTATGGACGTTGTGTATGCCATACGGTATTCAATCGAAATTTTTCTGATGGTTACAAAAATAACAACAAAAACTATATTCCAGTTTAAATACACTGGATTTTTTTATTCTTTCGCGCTCACAAACGATGTGCGATGTTTTTATTGACGGCACAAAATCGTTCAAAACTTTCACGAGACTACTGTAACATAAAAAACGGAGGTGATGAATCTGCCCGATGGTCCCTCAACATTAAAATATATTTTAATATATTCAAAACATTATATATTCATAATGTTTATGTTAATGTATAGAACAGATATTGAAATCAATATTGAAGAATAATATTAACATACGCTACATTTATTTATTTGTATATATACATATATGTATATTTAATTTCCAATATATATAATTTGAAAATGATATAATATATAACTGATAAATAATAATGATAAAATATACAAAATAAAGTAATATTATGGTAATATAATATAAATTTGAATATGAATTCTGTTCTGTTCATTATATACACAGCGAATTTTACAAAATAATAATTATAATTAAAGATATTTGCCTGCGAAATTTGTATATAAAATATTGTAACTTATGTAAATTTAATGATGGAAACAAACTAATTTTAAATATGTGTATATTATAAACAAAGTTTCCACGAACGATGTACATTTTTTCCAATGGATGCAAAATTTTTAGTCGTAATTACCAATTGATACACTTTTTCATTTAGGGCCCTTTTTTGGTAGTCTCATCATCATTAAAGTACCTATAACATTGAATTTATAAATAAAATACAGAAAATTTACGATAGGCCGATTTTATATAGTGAATTAAATTTTTAATTGAATTGTGGTTTACATTTTTTTTTTATAATTTGCGAGTTATTGAACAATACATTTGAAAAATAACCATCGGTTTTTTTTCGGAAGGAAAAACACAGTTTTTAGCGAATAATTATAAATATGTTGATTATACACTTTTGTCTGTTTCGTCACATAAAATATTTGTCAGAGATTCGTCAATTATTTATGTGTCTAGTACATGCTATAAAATTGACATTTGTCATTTGTCAATTATAATGTAATAGTAAATGATTATTTTTAATTAAACTTTATACACACATGAATGAATGATATCATATAGATTAAGCTTTCTTGACAAAATCAATTTTTACAAATATTATAATTATTTAAGCTGTAAAGTCATATAAATATATTATAGTAACTCTTTAAATTTTATATATTATAAATAATTTTAATTGGACTGAAATTCATCTGTATTTTAAATAAAAGTGCGAATAATATATTTAAATTAAAGTGAAATATATATTTAATTTTATAAACATTGTAATGTTATTCAAATAAAAAATAAAAAACAGTGATGACATGATTCTAATATTAAAAAATAATCAATTTCAGCATTTCAATATATTGTTGCTAAAGTTTTTAAAACGCATATAGTTACAAAAAAGAAAAAAAAAAAAAAAAGGATATATAGAAAAATTTGTCATGCAAAAATATTTACATAATTAAAAAGATATTTCTTTCTAAAACTTTTAATGACTATCTCTCTAATTTTATTGAAATAATATATACGCTATTTATATATTGTAAATATATTCAAATTTATCTAATTGTTTATATACAATTTATTTGTCAAACAAATTAAAAAAATAAATAGTTCACTAACTATATTTAAAGATAAACTTGATATGATATGACTAATGTGATATAACGCAACTATATTTTTGTTAAATCTCTCCAATTGAACTTATGTATAATAAAATTATAATGTAAATTATGCACAATTAAAAATAAGATAATTATTATAATTTTAAAAATATATAAAATATAAAAAAATATTAATAACCACATAATAATTATAGAAATCACCTAATTCAAAACGATAGTATAAGTGAAAAGATGTTGAATTTTAAGAAAATAACAAGTGCAATTAATTTTAACTACATATTTGTGTTTGTGACTATAATTATAATTAAGAGTCCAACATAAATTACATATGAACAGCATTCGACGAGTGATGCGACATTGAATTTATTGAAATTCTAATTGATTTCAATAAAAGAATAGAGAAATATAATTAACCTAAATTATTTTAAGAAAACGAGAAAATAATGAAAATCATTAAATTGTAATTATTTCTTATATTTATGTAACAAATATTTTGATACTTATTACATTGAGATGAAACGAATCGAATACTTATGTATTTTAATAAATTATAAAAGAATTTTTTATACGAAAATATCAAAGAATACTGAATATTTTACTTATAAATACTTATTAAATGATTTGATTTATTATTATATTCAAGTCAGAATAAAGAGTGTACAAAAATGTGAAATAAATATTTAAAAATTGACATGCTGATTTTATTTCAATTATCACATATTTTGTGCATTCATATTTTATGCTCGGTATAACATATATAGTAATATGAGGTGAATTCAAGTAAATACTTAAATTGTTCGCAATTATATATATATAGAAATATTTAATTTTAACGTAACCGCAATTCGTTTCAATTTAGTTAATTTTTAAAACAACATTTTTTTATATTCCCGGAGCCAAGTTAACACATATATTTATTTTTTTTTGAGTGACAACTTAATTATAAGAATATAATATACAGAATAGAAAATATTATCGGTGTATATAAACCGCAAATAATAATTTTAATATTACAATTTAAAATTCATTCCATATTGAATCAACACCGTTGTGACTGGTATATATATAATTTTTAATGTATCGCCCTGTATATAATTATTTTACAACAATGATTATATGAAAATGTTCAAACATTACAACGTGATTGCTTTTTATGTGAGAAAAAAAAGTAAAAAAAAAAAAAATAGACAAGCAATATGTTTTCAATCCACATTTTAAGAAATTTATAAAAAAAAAAATGCTGTGAATATAATAGAAAAAAAAAACAGAACAAACAAACAAATACAAACAGTGACATTTTCTTTTAAGCACACAACGTCGTAGAATAAAGAATATTGAAAAAAAGTATTGTATCATAATAATATATTTTTTTTTATAATAATAATTTCCATAATATTATAACAAAATAAATTATAAAATACATGCATTGTGAAAATAAAAAAAAAACATGTGTAAATATATTATAATAACCAAAATAATGTGTATAGAAAATTTGTTGTCAAAAGAAAATCATAAAAATCAAAAATAATGAATGCACACACAACGACTATATTTTCAATCACTATAAAAATAGATTCTTTATTGACAGTTATTTTTAAATAGTTATGGCATTTAGTGAATACATACAATCCAATAAAGTATGAACACAAGTCAAAAATTATTATAATAATGCAAAAATTAATTAATTTTATTAAGGCTTTTCCGCATTAATAATTGTGACCGTGTGTCGAATGTGGCTGCTGCTGTGGGGAGCGTATAAAAGTTTTTTTAGTGTTATAATGGCAAAAACAGATGAATATACAACTTCAATCTCAGCCGAAATAAATTTGATTGTAGCTTACTATTAGTACGTGAAATATTATAATCGAACGCATATAAGATCAAAATAATTTTTTCTCAAATTTCACGCAATACAACATATAACAAACATCCGTGTTTTGTAATATATATGCAATGCGACCGAGTTTAATTAAAAAGTTAAACATTAAATAATAAAATTAATATTAAAAATGATTTTGATATAAATACGTAATAATTAATTAGGAGTATTAAACTAAAAATGCAATCTGCTGCGTATTTTAATTGCTAATTGATATTTATTTGCGTAATCAAATACAACAATTTACGATGAACGTGTTGTTGTTCATCAACAACAACAAAAAAAATATTAATCAATTGTTATAACAAATGTTATTTTTCCGTTGATATACATTTATACGACGTGCTCATCTGTTTTTCGGCGCGTCCAAATTCATCAATAACTAATTTAAAAATAATGCTGTCATAAAAATTTAAACTGAATTGAATAGTCGTCTCTCGTATAACATTCATAAAATTAGTTTTTAAATTCGAAAAAAAAATAAATAAATAAATAAATACATAATTTAGAAAGCTATTATTTTTTGTATGACCATTTTTTTAGTATGTATTTTATATTTTTATTTTAATTATCATACAATATTTTTTTTCTTTTATATAATATAAGCAATTTATTTATTTGCTTTGGTGCTTACCCTCATGATCTGATTTCAAATATAGTTTTCCGCTGGGTGTCAATTTTGAACGATGCCCATTGTATCGGTCTGGGAAATAGTATAGAATTTAATTCATTTTTTTTTTTAATTATCAAAATTTTGTATATATTATTTCAATATTTTATTAAATTTTCATTATTATTTATTTTTTTTTTTATTGATCTTATACCTATATTACACGAACAAATAATTGCAAAAAAACAAAAGACAAGTTACATATATAACATGCTGCAAAGTAGTAAATTAACGCACACTTAAATATAAACGCGAACAAATATCTATTTGGTATCTTAATTAAAAATATAAACTAAATAACATATATGTATCATTTTTATAATCAAGATAATATAGAACACGTAACCGACTACAATATGCTTGATATTTTGAGCGGTTCGCATGATAATTATTACAATAATTTACAATATATTGTTTTTATAAATTTTAATTTCTATAATTTTACGTTATATTCATTATAAATAACTACTGTTTGGTTTGGTTGCAGACAGCATTTAACAAGTTCTAATTAATTAAAATTCAATTATTTATTATAAAGTGATCATTTCGTTGATATATTAATTACCACAATTAATGTTTTTGTAGGTTATACGTTATTGTAGAATGACTTTTACTGTAGATTCCAGTAATTATACTTGGATACCAAGTGTGTTTGCCTAGCAGTCTCTGGCTTATTGAATTATCTTTTACAAACAGTTTTCTAAAAAAATGCAAATAGCATTCAATAGACAGAGGCTCCATCGTGTACATGTAAATTCCACAAGTACGTATAAATAAATGGTAAAATTATTAAAATATCAACGTATATACATTTAATATTCATTAATTTCAATCCATATTCATAATAATATTAAAATAATTATATTTAATTTTAAATTAATTATATTATTATTTATAGTAGTTTTGAAATATTTTAATTATTATTATTGTTCAACATATTAAAAATACTAAATATTTTATATAGTTCATTTTATAATCAATTATTATAGACATCATATTGTAATAATGTAATTGTACACTTATGCAATATATAGTATATATAAAACATAGTTTTTTATAGCATACATCAACTAACATAAGCAATAATAACTAACTATATTATATTAAATTATTACCGACATTAATTCGTCTTTAATCATAAAATGTTATGTATATTATAAACGCTATGTAATAATAATAGTTTGCAGAGAGTTGTATAGTAATAAAAATTATTATATAAATTAATAAAATTTTAAAATCAAATTAGATATATATAGCGCATAAATTTTACTATTATAAAACATAAATTTACATTGTTATTAAGACATTTATATACTAATCTTGTATATTTTCTTGTCCTTCACAACACACACACACACACACACACATTGTATACATAAATAATTTAATTTTAAAATTATAATAAATTAAATTTATAATTTTCGTTCAAAATAATTCCTTTGAGGAATTTTGAAAATTTTTGTAAATATTTCATATATTTATACAATATATATTGTATTTATGCTTGCAGCGGCAGGGATATAATACTTGTTGTACTGCATGCATAACATATAATACAAATAATATGAGTATATTTATTTTATATACCTGGGCTGGGCTATATATATAAGAAGGTTGTAAATAAAATATATATTATTAGAAATATGTGTACATTTGAGTATACACTATAAACCTAACATACATAAAATTGTAGTATATATGATGATGCCATATTTATATAGGGAAAATTTACATTATTTACAGTACATAACGTCATTAGAATTTGGGTATGTATTTAGGGAAATAATATAAAATATTGTATTATTAAATTTTGTGCTTGTACAATATATATTGTAGAAAATCATAAACTATAATTATATTAATTACAAATTATTAATATTATGACTATTACATATAATATACATATTAAATATCTCTATATCTCATATTTATATATTGTATATAGAGAGATGTTGGTAAAGGTTAAACATACAAATTTCATAATATTTACAAAAACCAGCAATGCTTTAATTTTACATGTTTGTAAATCTTTACACTAATATATAATGTGTTTACATAGGCAAATAATTTAAAAAATTATAGGTTACAGGTAAAAATGACGTATTTAATTGAATTTTATTATTTTCAAAATTATATTTATCGACATTTATATACGACAAAACAATTAATTTCGAACTCATTAAATTCAATCTATACGTAAGTAAATTGTTTGTGTGTGTGTAAATAATCAAAAACGCTGTATAGATCATTTATCTATATTGATTATATATAGTAAATTCGAATAAATACGATATATTCAAATAAAATATATAGTTAATATACTGGAAAACGTTTCCTAAATACATATTAATATAAATTTATATATTAAAAATGTAACATATAAAATAATGTATTGGATATATGGATACAGATTTAAGGTATATATATTGTATATCCTATTATAGGTATAGTCCTTTATGTTCCCCTCATTTTAAATAAATAAAATAAGCAAATGCAAATAAATAAAATAGAATAATATAAATTTCTCAAATCGTTTACGATCGATTTTTATTAAATAAATAAATTGCATATATATATAAGAATTTTATATTACCACTAAATAATCAATATTTTTTTCCGAATTTAATTTGTCATCTTTGATTGAAGGTACTTAAAGCTACGCAGATATACCTCTTCACATCATTTAATTTCGAATACTATATGTGGCACATAATATTATACAATAATTTATCCTTTTTTTAATTATTTTTAAAATAAAATTGAAATTTTTTATTGCCATATTTTAATTTTATTAACAAAAATCTTAATCAATTGAATTTAATTAAATATACAATTTATCAGTTAGAGTAAAAAAAATATAAATAACTACACCGAATGTCCAGCAAATAATCGGAATAAAATAATAAGAAACAATTAATTTATTTTTACAAAAATAATTTTATTTATTCCGAAATATTCTATATACAGCAATTGAAATACCTTCGATTTGGTCGATCAACAAGTGCATCAAATTACTTTTTTGAGTCGCCAATTGACATATTGTCGTATATAGTGACCGATAACTGTTCAATGCCATTTAATTGACGCGATGACCAGTTTCTTTTCATCGCTAAATTAAATTCAGGGAATAGAATTATATGAACGCTAAATCGTGCGCTGCGTGAATAAGACGAATGTTGTAGCAAATAAATTTGACTTTAGAAATCCGTGATAAATGCTATATATACGATGCATTACCGAGCAAAATCCGCTAATTGCCGGTACATGTATCCGATATTATATTTTCTGTCGTCTTTGAATCGTCGATGCCATTTAAAAATTTGTGTTTTAAATGAACAATTATGAGCGATTTTATGCAGTATTTCTAGCATTTCGGTATTTTAACACAAATTATTAATTTTAAAACATCGGCCACTTAATGCGTTATGCAGTTTGATTTAACCCAAAAGAAATGTATAATGTAATTTTGACAGTTTGTTAAGATTGCTTCTCATAATCCATTAATCAATAAGTAGCCAATATATATGACGTATATTAGACATCTATATATTAGGAAGTTATTGCGATTTTTAATTTTTTTTGACAGAGGCTATAATACATTTGAGAACGAAAAAAATTCAATTAATTTATTAGATTTACGATGTCCGTAGTCGAGGGGAGAGTATAAATATTTTTCCTATCCATCAAATTAATGTTCACTGTATATTTACTTATCTAAAAATTATGCAATTATTCAAAAATTTAAAGATGTCTTGGCATAAATTTTCATCGCAGCAAAAAAAAAAAAACCAACATTGAAAATCATTATTTATATATAAAACACAAACACACACACACACATATATTGTACTAAAATATATATTAATATAGTACGAATTTTTTTCCTTAAAAATTACTATATAATACATAACAACACTCATACAAGAACATTTTAATACCCATTTGTATACATACGTTTCCATTTTCCCAAATGAAATTTCAATGGCAATTTGCCATTTTCATAAATTTATATGAGTTAGTTAAAAAAAAAAAAAATGTCTATTTTTTATAGAAATTTACTATATTTTCTGGGTATATCTAAAATGATTATATACAATTTAACTATATATATACTTCTTGGATATAGAAAAGAATGTACAAAAATATAACGTATATATATATCGATAATATATATATATATATATATAAATATATACCTATGTCATATACATGTAAAGGGTGTCAAACATGATACAGTCCATTGGGTCCTTGTTGTTTTTATGGCTTTCATTTAAAGTCTATATAATTTTATAACCAGGAAGAAAATATTACGTATACATATATCCCATATGCAATGTATATCGTATATTACGCATTTATAAATATACAATATATACGAGTATAAGAATTTAGGGTATCCTTTAGTACCTTTTATATGTAAGTGTTTATGGTGTGTATATATAGTATGAGTATCCATATAAATTGGTATATATAAAATACCAAAAAATGAGAAGAAAAAAAAAACAATATATAAATTTATGGACCAGAAAATTGTATCTGATTATATTTGCCTTAAAATTACATTTACTTAATGGATGGGAAATTAATATAACAAACAAACAAACAAACAAAAAAAAAACATTAAAGAAGATGAACAGAAAATGTATTATTATTGGTTTTGATTTATGAAAAAGAAAAATATTTTTTGAAACATATTTTTCATATCGATGGAGAAAATTAATAATATCCTATACCATATATTTAAATATGGTATATACGCAACCTTAAAATAAATATTTGTAAACTCTCAAAATATATATACGGGTCATCAAAATTTTCTCAATATCATTTGAAATTTATATTTTTCATTCGGATATATACGGTGTGCCTGTGAATGGATATAAGCAAAGAAACACTTTTTATTTCTATAAACAATGAAAACACATTTTTCTTAAATGAGATTATATTTTCTGTTTACTAGTGATAATATTTTCAATATACAGTACAGAATACGATACAGAATACAAAAACACATCCTTTTAAAATAACATATAAATAGTATATAGAATATAAACAATAAAAAATGGGCTTTCCATTTGTCTGACACATACGAATTTTTCAATATTATGCCAATATTTACCAAACATAATATTTATAAATGCAAGTTATAATATAAATAGCTATGTATATATTCATAATCATATAAAGTATTGTAATTCCAAATGTATAGCATATGATGGCATCGAAATATACAGTCAAGTATCGGGTAAATTATTTCACATGACATATGGTATACAGAAAAATTCATCAATTGATCTGCAGCAATTAATCAAATATTAAAATAAAAAAATTAATTATTCAGAAAAATTTTTCACGCACGTGAAAATATTTCATTGAATTTTATTTAAGAAATTATTCGCTTGAATGATTTATTATAAATTTATTTATATTTCTATTTATATGATGATTTTACAATGACCAACCAAAAGTATTTATTGTATATCAATAAAAATGTAAAACTCATCTACCTTTTATTTTATTATTTTTATTATTGTTATGCAAACATCAACAACAAATTATATGTTGTATACAAATTAATATATTGAATAATTTGTGTATATTCTAGCAAAATTCACATAGTCGAAAATACTTTAAAATAAATCAATAATGCAAATTATATATGTTTTGTGAGGTATGATGATGATATGGTATATTGGTGGTAGTGTTGAATAGTACCACCAACTGTGATTTTTCACAATATTATTATATATAGAGAGGCGTTAAATAAAACAGTATACAAATCAAAATAATGCACCACCTATACTGAACGAAAAATAACCGGATTCGATTAAGGACAAAGGAAACATTTTTACACAAATTTATTCTAAATGTTTTCGCATCTATTTACTTAAGTTAAATAAAAAGTGTATCAATTGGGTTTTTTAACGTAGTAAATTGAAATGTTGTTAAGTATATTATGGTCGTTGGTTATTCAATGCTTTCCATTGATACAAATCGATTTCATTTCTTCGTCAAATGTGGAACAAACTAGTTGTTTCAGTTAAAATCTTATGAACTGTTCCATCAATCTCACTGAAGTAGTCTTGTTAACTTTTTCGATGATTACTTTGGCAATTCTTGTTGATGATCGATCTGGTTGTTCTTTATCTTTCACATCTACTCTACGGTCATTAAAACCGACAGTCAAAAACTTATGTATTATAAAAAAAAAAATGAATTCCATGTTTTTTGGTATCATTTCTATCAATTTATAAACAAAATTTAAAGTTGGTTCTTTGTTTTTTTATGTTATACATTTTTTGTCCAGGACCGAAGCAAAAAATTACTGTTACTCATATGCATTGTATTTTAGATTATACACTGAACTAAATGTTATCATAGATCCAGGCGTTACCAGGTCCATATACAATATATTAAAAAATCTTTTCGGTTATTTTTCGGACAGAATAGAATGAATCATCAACAAATGTTTTATGAATAGTATTTTTGAAAATTTGCACAATTTGCAAAATTTTGGGAGGAAATAGCTATATGGTAATTTGTGTATCAAATAAATTATATATATACGATTATATATAAAAACCAATTAAAATATATATAACGTTCAAATTCGTTGTTACATATATATATATATTTATCAACTTAATGTACATAAGGACAATCTAAATTCATATTATATGAAGTAATAAAATAACGAATAAATCTTATATAATGATATATAGTCTTAGATTTGTTGTAAATACATATATATATATATACAATATATAGGTGAATACTGTATACACAAATTTAATATAAGGATAAACAGTAAACACGTGATTTAAAGACATGTAAAAAATGTTAATTTAAGGATTTATTCTTATATAATTGTTGTTGTAATTATATACATTTAATATATTTAAGATAGATATACACACAATCTGTCATAAACACATGCATATACAACACAATAATACAATATATACATTGGCAAAGGCACTAAATTAATTTTAATCAAATATTTAATTTTGTTTTGGTAAAGTTTTTATATATTATATATGATAAGAAAATATTTATATAAAATATTTACGTGCTCGTAGTTATACATATATTTATTTTCTTCCTTATAAAGTATACTAGAATACTAGAATCTTACATATACATAATAAATTGCTTTTGCTCTTCAAACCTTTATATATTCTATATATATATATATATATATATATATATATATATATATATATATATATATATATTACGATTACATTCTCAACGTACAGTTCATACACTGGAAAAAAGAAATCTTCAATTAACGCACCAGATGGATATTTCTCCTAGATGTTGTCGCAATTGCGGCGACAGAAATTTTGCTATTAAATCCAAAATGATTATACTAATCAGATAGTAAATAGATGAGGTTATTTCTGCTTATAATGAAGATGTCTGAGTGTAACGAAAATTAATTTTGACCACAACATGTAATTGCAGAAATATGGGTTATTATGAAATTTCTATATAGAAATTATCAGCCATAGCAGCTATCAAAATTGATATATATGGAGGAATCATTACTTTAACAAATGTCTTGCCTTTTACTAATAAGTTCATAAAAATTCTTAATCATCTCTTTGGTTTTTAAATGTTATGGTGACCATATGTTCTATATAACTACAAAAACTTTTAAATATTGGTTCAACGCTTTAAAACTGCCGGTTTTTTTTTTCAGTGTCCGCATAGTAAATGTTCAGACAAATAAAGCATCGTCCAAAAAAAAAAAAATAAATAAAAAATAGCAAAAATATTTCAACAGCCTAAAATTTCATAATAATTAAAAGTGTTTCTTACAATATAAATTTGTAATTTATCAAAATATTTTGACATTATATGTTTACATTAACTCAGCATCGTTTCATTTATAATACAACGAATTACACATCTATAGAATAATGTGTTCATTTGAAAAATTAAGCACAAATATCTTAGGAATGTATATGTTATAAATTGGTCAGTAAGAGCGTAATAGTTGACTCAACTTGGCATATATCAATATATAGTTTACATACATATATACGCAATAATACAATATATAATAAAAATCCGTATTTACAATATATAGAAAATACGATTGTATCATTGTATATCGTAAATATTGTTCACAAAGTGTTCAAATAGCACACATAATTATTTATTTCAGTTATTGTTATTTTAGTTATAGATGTACACCCAAAAGTATACAATAAATGACTAACCACAACCAAAAAAAAAACAGACAAAAATGTAATAAAACATAAAAATAAAAATAATAGATACAAATTAGTGAATGTGTTAAAACATATAGGCAAAATAAAAAAAAAATAAAGTAAGAAAATTTTAGAATAAAAGGCGGAAAATACTATTTCCGATATAAATTTTTTTTTTGAAGCGTATGCGTGCCGAATATATTCACACCTTCTGCCCTAGAAAATCCCAAACTTTCAGAAAATCTAACACTATTACAATAATAGACTTATGGTTTTTAAGCGCAATAACTTTTCTTTTAAAGAATGGAATATCATGAAATTTTTTGACACAACATCAATTAAAGATGTGTTTTTGTAACAACTAATTTCTCATATATATATAGATGCCACCTTTGGTTTATGAGAGTTTTCTGAAAGTGCGGAAATTCTTAAGATCGAAAGTGTATCTAATACAAATATGCCATATATATTTGTAATTTTTGTTTGTTGCAGCAGAAATAGTTATAAGATTGGCAAAATATAAATAAATCTTAGTTTTTTTCTTTTATGCATTTATAACTTAATAGGTATATATAAGCATTTCTTATATATTCTATATATATATAATGTTTATACTGATACATATATATTAATGTTGATTAAACCTATATAAATACACCTACACAATGGCTAACAAATAAATAAAAAAATGTTATCTACTTACCGTGTGTTTCAACAGTGTCACGACCACCGGGCAATTGTATAGCAGCACCAAAACCACCTAATTTTACAGGCGCTGAATTATCAACTGTTGCCAATAATGCACATGCTGGTCTTACATCTCTATGTAATATATCATTTTCATGACAATACCGTAGTGCTTCAAATATTTGTCTCATGTAATGGCTATAAATTTGGAAAGACACATTAATGATATTGAAATTGGTATATTTATTGTATAACTATATACATATATAATATATATATATATATATATATATATTAATAAAATTATATAATACATGTATTATATCACATACATATATAAATATGTATATTTTCGAAATCAATATATATAAACGAGTTTACGAACATGCGATAGATGAAAACACATTATATGAATATTTTATAAGTATAAGTACTTATTTCTTATATATTTATAATCACATAGCATGGCAAGTTCAAATAAAGAAATATATTATTTTATTTATATAAACACGAGTATATTGTAATTTCTTCATCTTTTGAATGTGCAAATATAAAAACTTTTGCCCTGTATGTTTAGTTAAATATATTTCTTATATTATAACATTTCAAATGTACATAATATATATGTATTTTTTCGCCAAATAAAATGAATTTAACAAAATTATATGCATATAATTTAATAAATAATTAAATATATTACAAAAACTTATACTAAAAGTATAGTAATATATTCGTATTCGTGTATATATATATTTATTTTATAAGAATCGTTTATAAATCAATATTATACTTATAAAATATATATTATATGCAATAATACAGTCTTGGGCAGAAAAATAACCGTGCTATCATAATCTAATCCATCTATTAAGTGCTGATAGATATATCTTATAAATAAAGTGTGATTTAATAAAACGACAAAGTTTCATGACAACGTAAGCCAAATTAAAACCCATTAACATTATTGCGGGTATGTGCTTCGGCCGAAAAATGTCTATAGAAAAAACATAAAATTGGTAAACACAAGATTTCGTTAGAATAAATATTGTAAAAATAAATTAATTCTTTTCTTTTTTCTTCATCAATTCCAGTTATTTTTCGGACACAGGGTGTACATATTTTATAAAAGTTTTATTTTATACATTAATATGTACAATATATTACACATTTATTCATTTGTGTTATATAATTATAAACAACCTAATTTATAATATCAATAGTATGGTAAAAAGAAAAAGTTATTAAATTCATTTACAGATCAGAAACTGCATTAAGTAAAGATTTATGAAAGTGAAAATCTCTAGAGTCAAAGTTTACCACAAAGTTGGATAATAAATCGCCAAAAGTATATATATATCAATATATAGAATTCAACTGTGTATACTATATAATATAAAACAGTGTAATTCTATATATATTCTTTAGAATATTGATGTGATGCTCTCTGACAAAAAGGTAAAATGTAAAACATTATAGCTGCGTGTGCAATAAAGACTCGACAAAACAAAAATTTTTAGTTTATATATCACAGAAAACTTAGCAAAATTGGATAATTTTAGATGTATTTGCCGTTCTTTATATTATATAGATTCTCGAGCAATAGCTTCTACACAATATATATATATGGAATAGAACATTTTACATAAACAGCATTCATACAATTCATCAAAATATGTATTAAAATTTTTATGCCAGTGACATTTGAACATTTTTATAGACATAGAGCATTATTACCGAAACAATTTTCAACATTTTTACTGATTTGGGTTATTATTGATCAGAGTAAAAATATATAATATAAATTTCTATATATATAAACTTTATTTGTATATTTATTTAAATTTAATAAAATTGGCCTATTATATTTATTAAATAATTATAATTTTACTTATTATAAGCATTTGAATATAAAACAAGATACTTTATGTCAATTATATTATCATCAATTTAAAAATTCACACTGTAACAAACCATTAAAATTTATGTTAAATAATAAATTTTGAATAAGTACTAAATTGCTTTACAAATAAATAATTCCATTCAATCTCGTACATAAAAGAAGAAAAAAAAAATAGAAATAGAATTTTATTTATTTTTTCAATAAATTAATCAATCTATTGAGTTAAGTATTAAAATGTATATTTATATGTTTTTGAATTGTAAAATGGAAATTCTTTTATATATTGTTATTTGTATTTTCAAAAATAATATTTATTATAAAATTTGTTTATTGAAATAATAATATTTTCATTTTGTTTTTTATGTTATTGATTTTTTATAAATAAAATAAAAAACAAAATAAATAAACAAATTTAAATAAATTGTATATATATTTACCATGCAACAGCTTCACTATAAACAAATCCAGCTACAGCACGTCGTACAACTTCAAAACATATATCAGATCCTTCCATACTGTGTATACATAAACGTGTTCAGATTGAAAAGAAAGAAAACAGTGAAAATGTTATTAGTTTCAAATGAGTAATAAATTTATATATATTTAAATAACAATAATAAATAATTAGTTTTATTGTACAATATAAAGGGTCTTCAAATTTAACTTTTAACTTTTGAATTCGTTAATAAAACAGGCATAATTTATTCGAAATAAACTGATATTTTTTTTGAATATAATAGTAGACATGTTGCGGTTAATAATACAATTGCCTTCTATCACATAGGACCATTTTCCATCACATATTCACATAATTGTGGTTCAATTTGAATGAATGGCTCAATTATGTTTTCTTTCAGATGTTGAATGGCTTGAAGATTGACCGCATAAACTTGCGCTCTTCTAAAAACACCATAAAAAGCCTATGATGGTGTTAGATCTTGGTGGCCAATTAACATCTACTCTTAGAGAAATTATTTGATGACCATAGTTACATTTTATGGATGCATTGGTTGTTGCAATATTGTTCATGGATTCTCTTCACGACAGATAAAATTTTGTTTGTTTACCTATCCACCCACCAATTTCAAAATAAGTCTCATCATGTACTAAAGATGATTTTGTTAAAAAAAAAACAACTTAATAACTTTCACCAAATTTTAAACAATTGTAAACAATACGGACACATTGTTCAATCGTATATTCCCCCGTATTACCTAAACAAAAAAAAAAAACAATTATTACAAAAAAACACAAATGACGACAACATTAATAAGTTAACCCGAATTTGAAGACTCTTTACAACTTAAATTAAACTTTTGTATTACAATACTTATATGTTATTATTATAACTCGTTGATTCCAACATAGCAGAAAAAAGGTATGTATAATTTTAAGTTTTGAACACAAATTTTAATCGTATAAGATCATCTATTCGTAGGGAGTGGGTGTCTTATGTTTACAAACAATTAAATAATCACAAGATATCAGATAATAAATGTTAAGTGATTATATGAGTTACTACATATATTCTCCAAATGGAAATTATTCTACACAAATTATATACATATATACGATACACACTCATGCAGTCAAAATTTTTAGAAAATTATCATTCTACAACTATCTTTAGAAAATATATGTCTATTCTTGATGAGTTTAAAAGCAGGCCAGTAGATGTATATAGCAAAAATTTTACATACACATTTGTAAATTATGTGCGGAAAATAAAAGTTGTATTGCACTATTTTCGATAATAAACATAATAATATAAATATAAATTTTAATAGTACGAATGTCTATAAACTATACATTAAACAGAATATACAGCAAAACAAATATACAATGTGAAAATACCTCGTACAGATTACATCCCAATGTTATATGGAACTACTTGTATATAAAGGGATTGAATTTGTATATTATATAGATGTGTTAATACCTATACAATATATGGTATGTATAATAACACATAGTACATATTTATATACTCGCACAGGAAAATCATTGGAGTACTGTCCATTAATTTTCTATATTTTATCTGTTTCCTATCTATTATAGTATGTATCCACATTAATGTATTTATATGGACAGAACCGATTTGTGAAAATAATTTATGGGGCTACATAATACATTATTTTTAAATATGTATAAATAAAACAAATTAGTTAATAGTTTAAAAATCTATACACGATTCCTAAAATTATATATACAATATAGCAATAATAAATCGTCATTGAAGAACCGCTAATATAAGCTACCAGTTTTTAACTAATTTCTGTCTTCTATATTATCTTTAATAAAGTTAAACAATTCGATGGATCAAAATATAACAAAAATTATAATAAAAATTTTCCACTTAATCCATTATAATGGATGTGGACTATCGAAAGAGTTAACAAGATTTAATTTTGCAAATAGCAAACAATGAAATAAAAGCCGATGCTGTTATTGCTATTTATTGTAAATACTAGACTGTTTCCACTTCCACTTTTGTGTCCGATTTAACTATTCTTCTATTGTAAAATAGAAACCATAATATTTATAGATAAATTTCTGTTCAAAAAATTAATGGGGGAAATAGCGGCTCCTCAATGTTAATTATTTTTATCTTTTTAAATTATAATTCATAATATCATCGTAAATATAATTATAACATAAAATATATATGTTATATGTTTTGTTAGGCGACCAGTTAAATCGGAGGCAAAATATTTTTTTCATAGCACAAAGAATCAGTCTAATATTATATTACATATAATGTTCAATGTTATAAATATACTGATATGATATATAATATATATTGTCTATATAATTATACATACATATATACTTTTGTTTGATTAAACATTTGTTTTACTTTCACAAATATAAGTTTTATTATTTGAGAGCAATCTCAATTTGATTAAATAATCTTTCTTTCTTTTTACTTCAATTCTTTTGTTGTTCTTAGTATATGCATATATTGGAAAACCGATAAGTTTAGGTGAACAAGTAAATTCATTTCATATAATATTCTTAAGCATTACGATCGATTTTGATAAAACATTTGTCGTCTATATATGTTTTAAGATAACAAAAAAATATTTTCCATTATTTATCAACAACGATATGACGTCAAAGTGTAACACGTATATTTTTTAACTTTTCCGAACACCTTTAATTAATTTTTTTTTCCAAATTATCATTTCTTATATGGTTTTCAACACACAAATTGGTTGAGTTTCTTTATCCTATTATTGAAAATTTGTTCTACAAATAATTTACACATCAACAGCAATGAATTTTTCATTTAATAACACATTATCGAAAACTTTTCGCAACACCTATATATCTACGAGCATATGAATATATCCATAGTATATATAGTTTATAAGGTGTTATATATTATTCTATCTGGAGTAGAATATGTAGTTGATATAGTGTTTCTGATGGTATTTTGTTATTCTCTACATACTCTTCAATTAATTATATATATATATAAACTATATAATACCTTTCGAATAAAACATATATATTATTAAGAAGTACAAAACATTTTCAAAATAAAGTATATTTAGTTTCTGAAGAAAAATCAAGTGGTATGTATTAATTAATAGTTATAATATATAAATAAAATAAATAAATTTAATTAAGTAAAACCTATGAATGAACTATAAAATAAATTTTATTAATTAATTTAATAATTTTCATTTCATATATAAGGTTGTCAAATATCTCCCTTCCGCCTTTTTGTCTTTTTAATTTCGCGGCTATGTACAAAGCGCTACAGAGCTCGTATCTGGCAACACTGTACATAATTTGAAAGCTCTTGACATAACAAACAAAACGACGCTATGTATGATTAGTTTGGATATTGCGTTCAACAGTTATAGACGTGTAAACATGGAGTTCACTAACGCCGAAATTCGCGCTATTTTAAAGTTTTCCTTCGTTAAAGGCAAATCCGCTAGAGAAACGTTCCGTGAGATTAATGGTGTTTTGGGGGATGGTACTCTATCACTTCGAACCGCGGAGGAATGGTTTCGACGATTCAGAGCCGGTGAAAACGACACCATGGATAAGCCAGCCGGCGGAAGACCTGTGACGACAAATACCGATCAAATCATGGAATACATCGAGTTAGACCGGCATGTGGCATCTCGTGACATCGCCCAGGAGATGGGAGTTAGTCACCAAACCATTTTAAACCATCTGCAGAAGGCTGGATACAAAAAAAAGCTTGATGTTTGGGTGCCACATGAATTGAATGAAACAGTGAAAAATCTAATGGACCGAATTTCCATTTGCGAAATGCTGCTGAAACGGAACGAACTCGACCCATTCTTGAAGCGGATGTTGACTGGCGACGAAAAATGGATCACATACGACAATATCAAGCGAAAATGGTCGTGGTCGCAGGCCGGTGAATCGTCCCAAACAGTGGCCAAGCCGGGATTGACGGCCAGGAAGGTTTTGCTGTGTGTTTGGTGGGATTGGAAGGGAATCATCCACTATGAGCTGCTCCCATATGGCCAGACGCTTAATTCTACCATCTACTGCGAACAACTGGACCGCTTGAAGCAGGCGATCGACCAGAAGCGTCCAGAATTGGCCAAAAGGAAGGGTGCAGTGTTCCACCAGGACAACGCCAGACCACACACTTCGTTGATGACTCGTCAGAAGCTACGGGAGCTCGGATGGGAGGTTTTATCGCATCCACCATATAGCCCGGACATAGCGCCAAGTGATTACCACCTGTTCCTGTCCATGGCGAACGCCCTTGGTGGTGTAAAGTTGATCTCAAAAGAGGCTTGTGAAAAGTGGCTGTCCGAGTTCTTCGCAAATAAGGAGGGGGGCTTCTACGAGGGAGGTATTATGAAGTTGCAGTCTAGATGGAAACAGATTATCGAACAAAACGGCGCATATTTGAACTAAATCCGATTACTGTAACACTTTTTATAAAGCATTGAATAAAGAGCAAAAAGGCGGAAGGGAGATAGTTGACAACCTAATATTATATTCATTCTTCTGAATCGGGTGGCAATGAGTATAAAAAAAGGCTAATGGTATTTTTGGTGAAATTTTAATGTAGGTAAACATATTCTATATTTTAATTCCATTCCAAAGAAAAGTGTATTGAAATTACAACACAATTATGTTGCATACATGTATATCACGTATATTCGTCTATATGACCCATTGAATATACACAAGTAATAAATACCATATATAGCTAAATGTTTTTATATATAATTATTTGCTAATAATTGCAATGAAATGGAATCCACGTACAATCTAATTAATCTTTATCACCTATTGTATTTTTTATCAAATTTTTAAATGTTTATATATGCAGTAAATGATATGGGATTGACACAAAAATGTACATACAAATTGATTGAATGAAAATGATTTTTTCTAATATGCTAGTCACAAATTATTGTACTGGAATTAACTATCGGTGCTAAAAGTTTTTGTGCCAGTAGCAAAGACCATGCCATTCTAATAGCGTCTCGTTATGTTTAGCAGCAATAGACAATGTAAATGAACTGTTATTGCAAACAGTGATGACAATCTATTAGAATTTAGGGTAGAACGCATACAGCTAGGGAACACAGCTGATGATATATTCTTACCTATAAATCACGGATAGCGTCATCATAGACAATAAACATAGCTATAATTACATGATTAGCTGTTATGAATGTATATTTTATATTTTTATTCACTATTTTTATCTTATCAAAATCAATTTAACATTTTTCTGCAATATATTTACGTAATTTAAAAGTATAATTATATGAATAATTTGTTATATGCAAATATTTCAATAACGTTTCTCACATTTATAAATTTTCAATTTTTATTTGACATTTGATTAGATAGCGGTGTGGGAAATTATATAAATATAATCGTATTAAAATGAAAAATGAAAATTATCATATATATATATATACAATAATAAGTGAATATTATAATATTCTCATATGATTTGTTTTAAATTGTTATTATGAATGAAACAAAACAAAAATGGATTGCTTTTTCTATACATCGTTAAGTTCGTATATTTATATACAACAAAAAAAAATAAACCAAAACAGAAAAAGCACAAATAAGATATAAATGCAAATTTACTATATATTATATCTTATTAGATCCGTTTACATATGAATATATTTTATACAATTTATACTTTTATATACACACAACTCGTTGTTGAAACGGTATAGGTATGTTCCAACGAAAACCGTGTACGAAAAGACATGCCACTCTTAGTAAAATCAAAGATGTGTTCCAGCTTATTCAGTAACTATCATTACTGCTTGAAAAAAAGCGAGCACGTTTATTGCTGTGTGAAGCAATATTGCTGTCATCGCTTGTCTAACATCGTTTAATGAGCTTGAACGTATTGAAGACTCCCGTTTGTTAATAACGTCTTCTTAACCGTTTTACCTATTAAGAAATTATTATTACAGTTCTTGGAATACCAGTGATACAAACATGCAGATTACGTGAAAACTAATTGAGGTTAACATGTAAAAATATATTTTTTCTAAAGTCACTACTATCACTAGAAGGTATTGTAAAATATTAGCCCGGAGGTTAATGGATATTTTTCGGAAAATCGATTTTCCTGAATTAACAAATTTTCTAATAACAAGCCATAGTTTTAACGGATTTCCAATTTTTATTACATAATAACAAAATTTAATCAATTCCCAGTATTTTATAGAAGAAATTTTTAAAATTGACTCACTCGTTCAGAAAATATAGACAATTTTCCAGTCGATGTCAATGAAATTTTTTACTTAATAATGATACTGTATAAATTCTTTGTACCATTTTTTATATTTAGAATACAATACCATTATTTTTGTTTTAATTTCTCTTACATCGGATGGAAAATCAACTATAATTTCTGAACGAGTGAAGCAATTTTAAAAATTTCTTTTATGAAATACTGGAAATTAATTAAATTTAGTAATTATGCAATAAAAATTGGAAGTCCGTTAAAACTATGACTTGTAATTAGAAAATTTGATAATGCATGAAAAGTGATTTTCCAGTAAATTTTTCCATTAGCCTCCGAGCTAATATTTTACAATTTATTAAATATTAGTAAGTGACTTTAAGAAAAATATATTTGAAATAATCTTATACAAATAGTTCTCAGTAGTCGCCACTGGATGTGCCACACTTGTATCAAATTTCAATCCCTCTCGTATTAAATCAACTGTCTAGTTAATGAAATTTACCTCATTTCTTCATCATTATTATTATTATTATCGTTATAACTGTTATGATTACAATCAAATCCTTCTCATCCAAAGGTTCCTCATCAGCCATCAGTTCATTTATTGATCTCAGCGGTAAGCATAATGCCAAAAAAAAAAAATATGATGTGTTCCATATGATTTTCCCATACCATATGTTACCGTACTGTTTAACTTCGATCTCTGGAAAAATGCAAAATGCAACTGATAAAATAATATTCGGGTATTTCTAAACTGTTCTATGTAAATTATTTTAAAAATTTGAATTTTATATTTTTGCGAAACGTGTTAGAACAAAAAATTCGTCCTAAAAATTAGTATTTGTTTTTCTTCGTGGACCGTCGCATTATTTCAAAATCGTGCTAAAACAGACCCTGTTAAAAAAGAGTTGAGTGTATGTACATATACCCATACAACATATTCATCAATGTTTTGTTAAGGGATTTGTATAAATAAAATACGTAAAAAACAAAGCTATGCTTTATATATAAAAATATAAATTCTAAATGACACTAAATTCCTAAAAATTTATATATTATTCTGTATAAACAATTGTATATTTTTTATTTCATATATGCATATGTGAGTACATACAATATATATGGAGTATAACATATACATATCTGGAATATATTGTAGATATATTTTATTATTGTTGTTATCCACAAATAAATTTCTTTAATATAGTATATTGAATTAAATTTTCCACAAGTCACATATTTTTTATTATTTTTTTTTTGTATCTATAATTCTATTGTATATTCTATCTATATATATATGAAGAAAGAAACGCATACAAACGTGATGTTTTAAAATAAAAGTAGGAAAAATGTAATAAAATAAATGAATTTAAAATGTAAATCGTATATGAGTATTAGTATAGAATATATGCAAATTCTAAACATTTAAGTCTGTATCACCATCGTCGCATATATTGTCGTAACATTATCATATATTATTTAGAAAAATATGATGCAGTGGATACAAACTGTTTATAGTATATTTTTGTATACATTTATATTCATATTTTATATATGGATTTTTAATATTTAACGTAAAAGTACTATATATAAACCAAACATATATATAAGACTCATAGAAATATGATTTATGATATAGGACAGTATACATTGCAGATAATAAGTTATTCACCAAACAAAAAAATGCATTGTTTTTTAAAGTGATTTTTATAGGAAATTTAATAATTTTTTCAATGACAACAAATTCATATACGTGTGCATATATGTAATGTTTGTACAAAAACAAGTACACAAATATGATAAAATAATCAAGGCTATGCAAACTTATACCAAGACATTATCGATTATTTTTTTAAATATAATAAACGGATTTATAGGATTAAAAATGAAATAGTTATATTGTGTTAAATTTTTAGTGTAAAGTTTATATGCTCTTATTATTTCAAGGTGAAAAAACTTTGTGTATGCTTGTGCAAATATTTTATTTCCTCTTTAAAGTTATTATAATTGTAATGTATTCAAATAATTTATAATATGGTCTATAAATACACTCATATATGAATTTGGCCTTACTTGTCAAATTGACTAACTCCACTTTCTTAATTTTTTTTTTGAAATTTTAATGTCAAAGCACTTGATTGATTCCTAACTATTTTTATACAAAACGAATTTCTCTAATAATAAGGATTAACATCACTAAATGACAAAATTCTTATAGCCATAAAATAATACCATTAAGATATATCTACAGTTTATTTAAATTTAAAATGTAAAACAATATGTCCATTTGCATTACTTTGATTTTTTGGAAAAAGTGTACCAGAAGCTCATCGATTGCTTGATGAATGTTACAATATGGTAAAGTTTCATCTTCGCGTATACAAAATGACTAAATAAATCTATTTGTATCGATTGTACATGTATATGACGAAACATTGTACTTAATCACGGCATAGCGTTCAACATCAAATTTATCACAGATATTTGTTTTCCATAAACGAACAAAAAATATTGTAACTCATTGCAGCTAAAAAAATAATTGAAAAAGGAAATAATTTAAAGGTAATATCTATATAGTTCATTGTTTTGTTTTGGGTGGTTTAGTATAAGGAAGAGTGTATAACATGAAAGTAATACACAGTACTCTACTGATAAAATAAATGGGGTTTTAACAGACAAATATCTGTCTGTGTGAGAGTATTATTCTATACATCTTATAGCAGACATAATAAAAATATCAAAACGAATTTATATATTATTTGATTAAATGAAAGGTAAAATTTAATTTTTCATATTGAACAATGATTGGAATAACCAAATTACACATATAAGTTTAAATTACACATATATAAATTATACGCATTTTATAAAATATTATATAACTAACTTTCAAATTAAAATATAAATATAAGTTTTAATAGAAATTAAATTTACTTTAAAACTATTGTATATTTCATAATGAATATAAAATATATTGAATGAAAATATTATTAATTTGTATATATAAATTCATTACCATTCGGTATAATTTAATAAATTGTACACATTCAAGAGTGGGTTATAATAATTAATATTTATTGTTGTTGTTATAGTTCGCTTATGTCATACCAAATAACAATTAAAACGTTGACCCGCTCTATCATAAATTAATAACTTTTACATATAAATGTTATTCAGATTTGACCTGTTATGTGGAAAATTCACCTACATACATGAAACATGAAATATTTGGGTAAGCAAATTGGAAATGCACGCACGACTCTTATACAAAAATAACATAGTACAATAGATAATACGGATCACAATACACAATGAATAAGCACATCCTTTAATATTATTCAATATAATGTATACCGTCAAATTTCATTTATTTCATAATTTAAATTATTTGCATTATAAATATTGACATTTATAAGTCGGTTAACAGTATTGGTTTCTCAAATAGGGATACAATATTTATAAATTATAAATTTTTATTGTATATTATATTAACATATATGCAAATAAATAATTTATCAGATGCCCTCTTCAATTCATATATAATTATCATGCGTATACAGCCAATACTGTTTTTGCACGGCGCAAAAAATTCCTTTATTTTTGACATAATTTTAAAATTTCAGCAGAATTCTAGACAAAACGCATGGAAATATTTTATGATTCTCGTTTGTACCATATAACAAATATGCTTAATTAACGATCTCAGAATTACGAAAATCAACTTTGCACAGCTGTTGGAAAGCAATATATGGTTTTGTTTGTGTTTAACTATATCACAATTGATTGAATATTCTGTGATATCATATAGCATTGGCATATAAAGTATATAGTAGGCGTTGAGGATTTCGATGATATATAATCAATAATCATATTGACGAACTGACAAAAGTAATGAGAAGAGATATAATATTACCGAATCAACGAGATGATGATGATGAAACACCATCACCACTCAGATTATACCTGATACGCTAAGGTTTGATTATGGTGGGCAAACTGCAAAATCATTTCTTGTAATCATAATCAGATACTCAGAATCAAGTGTGTTCATTGAATTCATTACTACATTTGAATTATATGTACCATTAAAAAAACACAAATTAATTAATTATTTTAGGTATTTTCTCATTTTTTTTTAAAACTCTAGGAACGTATTGCAGTATATATGTATGAATATCGCAGTTTTCTTATCTACCGTGTAAAAACAGAATTGAGTGTATTTAATTTCTGTGCTATTTATGTATACTATAATATTGTAAATATACAATATCAACTATATTACATAATATATTTAAATTAATCGTAGTGCCTTTAAATATTCATTAATTTTTCAGTACATAGATATATTATATATTTTGTTTATGTACATAAATTAATATTTATGTATAGAGTACATATGAGGTATTATTTTCAAATTGAGTATATAAATAAGATATTATATAAAATCATTCTCTTCTTTTCATATAATGATAAAATCGACCTTTATCAATTCCATATATTTACTACAATATACATATATATATGGTATATTTAGACGAATTAAAAATGACATATGATACTGTTCTATAAATAATGACACTTTATCATATGACTAAAATACAACTTAATCAGAAACGTTTATATCAGTGTAATTTATATACACATAATGTCATATATATATATTATATAAAATATAAATAAATGTCTATCCATGTATTCATACATAATACAATCATGCATTGTAAACAAATACGTATATTCATAAACCAAAATTAATCGTATATTATACTAAATAACTAAACACCACATATAACATATACCAGATATACCATGCCTATAGTCATATATCATACATGCGATAATATTCAAGCAATAATATATGTACGTAAATGTGATGTATATATAAAACACGTATAATATTATTGTGGCTCAATAATATGTCCCAAGTGAATATGTATAATATTATATATTTACACGAATTCTATATAATATTCATATGCATATATAAAATATAAATATTGTCATATGTATAATACGTGGTGCGTATTATATTATATAATTTATATATATAATATGAAAAAACATTATTGTTGAATATATAAATTAATTTATGAGAATATTATTATTACATATTACAATATTCTTGAAATCACATAAGAATAAATTTAAATGATATACGTACGTACCGAATAGAAAAAATAAAAAAAAAGTTATAAATAATGTAAAGTAAATTAGCTTAACGGCGGCTCAGTGGCGCAGTGGTTGTAATATAAAATACGTAAAATAAATGATTGTAAAATCACGGGACTTACACTTAAAAATAGCTATAATTTTTCTTTATTTTTCACATTTACCAGAACATCGAATTAAAAAACATATAATTTGTTCAAAACATAATTGTTATACTTGTATAGCAACTGTTATCGGTTGCACACGTGGAAATTCTATTCCTTTTGTCAAACCCCATATTGTTAACTGCAGCAACATAACAATAATATTTTAACGAGAAATTTATGTACGTATATATATACAACAATCATTAAATTCTATATGGAATAATAAATAATATATAAGTAATAAAGATTAAGATCTCAGTCATCAGATACGTATAAATATAATATGAAAAAAAAAAAATATATATGTAACAAAGAACAATTTTCTTTTTATAGATATTAAAAATTAATATTTAAATATAATTTTAGCGTTACACATATGTGCGTGCATATACGTCTGCATTATATAATATTTGAATATTATAATATTATCATTTTATATAATATATACGATACGAGAACATAAGTTTCACATATATAAATTTCCGATCACGTAAAATATGTTTACCATATGCAACGCATCGCGACCTATATATATTTATATATTAAATACAATATATTATTATATTTGGTGGGTGATCCTGAAAACTAGAATGTCTTCCTTCGGGTACAAATTAAGGATAAATTAAAAAAACATAATAATAATAATAATAATTAACTAATTGATTATCATACAAATAAAAATGCTTATGTGGATAGTATTTTAGAATAACCCTGTTTAAAATAAAATTTAACTTAAAGCATAAAAAGCATTTAAATAAGAATTTGTTTATGTGGAATACATACAAACAAAAAGCAAAAAAATTAAATATGCAATTTTTTTCTAATTTTAAATAAAAGCAGTAAAACAATCAATAAAATAGAAAAATAAAGTTTAAAATTTATACAAAACATGCAAATATGCGGGATATCTTCCTTTTTTAATAATAACAAAATATTATATTATATTAGATTGTGCTATTTATATATACAATGCACCGTATTTACATATGCATTATATTTCAATATGCATTTAAAATGCATAAAATTAAGTTATAATCGACTATTAAAGATATACGAAACGTTGTTATCATTAAATGGTACATAACGCGTATTTGAGAAACCCAATTCTTGAATCAACCAAAACCTTTGTTCATATACGGTATTTTGCGAGTGCCTCGTAAGTTACTCGTATATACGCTTCTGTCTTTCTTGAAAGTTATACAAAACTTAATATTCGCCAACGTATTTATATAGTCAAATATCACACGCAATTGTGAAAAAAAAAATAATTAAAATAATTCATTAATAATAAAAATAAATTAAGTTTAGTATATATAAAAGCCGCATGCTAAGAAACTTAAATAATTCGTTCAATTCAGTTCCATAGCATAAATAAAAAGAAAACCACAAATATGCAGTAGAGGATATTTTTTAAACCATGTATAAGGTAATCCCAATGCAGTATCGATATACAGGTTTCTCACACCTTTTGATTATCATTTCCATTTGAAACGGACTACCTGGTACACACTTTCAAAATGTTAAAGAAGTGCGAAAATGGATCAATCTCATCCAAGTGTTTTCAACAATTCTTTTACCGATTTTGCGACATGAGGGCGAGCATTGTCTTGCAAAAAAATCACTTTTCCATATCTGTTAACCCATTCTGATAGTTTTGCTTTCATCGTTCAATTTAATCAATTTATGTTTGCAGAGCTCACCAGTGATAGTTTAGTTAGGTTTATTTTTCATCACCAGTGACAATACGATACGAAATACGACTTCCTTTGCTGCAGCATATAAATTAATTAATTAATCAAAATTTAATACACGGTTTTCCGTTTTTCATTACTTTTTTCACTCTATTCATTTGTAACCCATTTTTCCTTCTTTTGTATAACTTTCCCATTATATAAAAACCACTCTATATGGTTAACTTACATTTAATGAATGTATCCGGTGTGGTAGCAATTGTGCATCGGCGTCATCCAATAATGCATTCAATTCGGTAGATTTATATTTTTTTGTTTGACTTTTCATGTTCATGGTCATTGACTTCAAAATCACAACTTTGAAACCACTTTCTGTAACTCTACTTTCATGTAAACCATGTTCACCATATAAACTTTGATAAGTATTGGTAACAGTTTTTTTCCAATGAAACAATATAACAACACAAACCTGACCGCCAGCAAATAACGTTTTTCTGGTACAAAGCACACAACATGTTGTTTTTCACTTTTAGCTCGTAACACATACGAATGAATGATAACGGTATAAAGAGAATACGAGAATGATCCATTCATACTAATATCCTCAATTATATAATTTAACATTATAAGACAAATAATAAATTTATGTATACATAACCACAACAACAACGATACTACTTATATTTTAAAAGCTGCTTTTAAGTATTTTATATGAATTATATTTATTTTTTGTTTTTTTTTTTTTTTTTGAAATTAAATATTATCATAAAATGGTACTTCAAAGATGTGGTAATATATACGAAGCAGCGGCAACGCCTGCGAAATATTTGAATAAGCCAAATAAATATATATATTTTATTTGTCAGACGCAAATCATATTTTATATAAGTTATATTGTAAAATATTGGTCAAAATGTTTATGGGAAATTTTTGCGGAAAATTCATTATCAAAATTATTACTTTTTTGAATTAGGCGGACAAAGTTTTGACGGATTTACACATTTCATTGCAAAATGTAAAAAATGCAGAAGAAAATAATCAATAAAAATAGTACATAAAAATTAAACAGTAATAAAAAAAATGGGAAATCGATTATATTTTGTGAACGTTTTATAAGCAACTCTAAATAAATTCTGTGTACAATGAAAGATTGGAAAATTTATTAAATTTTATTAATCTCCAAAAAAGTAATGGAATTTAAAGTTTTTTTTTCAAGAGACGACACTGATAATGTAACAAAGTATTTGTAAAAGAAAGTATTTAATATAGCACAGTATATTTTAGATAAATATATAAAAATAAAAAAGTAAATGATAAAAATGCTTAATATTTATTTTATTTTTTTATAGGGACTAGAGTGGTGAGGGGTTGAGTCTATTATAATTTATTTATATTATATAATAAACGAACATAAGTATTTTCAAGTACCTATACATAATAAATTTAAACTCAATAATAATATTGTAAGATTAATCCATGTAATATTAAAAATAATATATATATAAATGAAGTAAGTAATATACAAATACAAATATTAGATATAAAAAGTATATAATAATAATCACACTAATTCAGACATTCAGATCATACATTTATTAATATATTAGATATATATACAAAACATATAACATCTTATACTTGTTGCTTCAACAAATTATTTGAATGTTATAGCTATACGTCTACAGGTAATATATAGGATTTGTGCAGTAGTGAAAAATGAAAAAAAAATACACTTTAGCTTGTAAAATAATGAAGAAAAAAATCGATTATTCGCACTGACTACATCGGAAAACGTTTTTGGATTATAGGGATTCAAGGAGCGTCGAAAAAAAAATAGCTTAACGCATTCAAAAAATATAAAATTCTCTGTTTAGTGTCAGTTAAATTTTTTCCATATCAAATAATGATATTCTGTATATAATTTTTGTTTATACCACTCTTTATAAAGTATCATCAATTTTTTTAATATGTTATCTTTTATAAATACCAAGAATTTAAGCTTAAGCAGTACACTTTATATAGTATTGCATAATGAAATTACAATTTAATTTAATTTAGACAATATGTTTAAAAATACGTTTTAAGAACATATATATATACCACAAAACCACAAACCACCGCATATATTGAACTATATGTATTTATAAATTTATAATTAACATACAATAAAATTTCGTGCCATTAAGTTTTCCTTTATAAATTTAATAAACAAACGCTATACACCCTCATAATAAATATTTTATTAATTTATGTATATTGTATATGTAATCAATGTATATGGTATAGGTGAAGTACTATATATGAATAGTGTGTACTGGTAAATTTATTTCAAAATTATTATCATGTACATTGTTATTATAATTCCTTTATTATAATTTAGTATATATATATATATTAAGTTAAACAACAATTTATAATATTCATAAATATTTAAATGCATGTCTGCATAATTTTTGCATATAAATATTATAAAATTTTCCATTATATATAGAAAGTAATTGATATCAACTATTATAAATATAAAATAGGAACTTTATGTTCATATATATGGTATGGTATATATAATAACAATGTGCGCAAATATTTATTTATATAAGCAATATTCTTAATATAAGGATTGCGTTTATATATACTTCCACTATAAATAAATATATAGTTCACATTTAACAACTCATTTAGAAAATTGTTTTGCCAAGAATTAATGAAAAACAAAGCATAAACATACAAGCTTTTAACGTTGTACCGGTCCATATATAATATTTAATAGATTCGCTATATAATAGTAATTTATTCAATATCATGCACGTCTCAACATATATTAATATAATTATAAAATAAATATTACTTACTATTCAAAAACCATATATAACATTCCTTCTGAACTGTACGTTTCAAGTAACTCAACTATATGTGGATGTTTTAACATATGACATATTGTTGCTTCCCTTTTTAAATCTGTAAAAAAAAATGGTAACAATTAATATTTGTATGATAACTACAATTAAAATAAATAAATATTAGTAAATATTGCAAAATGTAACAACAAAGGCGACAGCAGACAACAAAAGGGCGAGCCGCCGTCACCTTATACATTATTTTTAATTGATCAGACATCCATATGCAAAATCATATGTACTATTTTCCACTAATTTTTTGCTGATTTATTACACAGATTTAATTTTTAATTTTATATAATAATATTGTATATATGATTCCATTTTGTGATCATCATTAACAACATTTTTACATTACATATATATATTTTCATATATGTTTATATGCATCTATTTTATGCTGTATACATAAAATATTTGTGATTATATTAAAGTAAAAGAACAAAATAAATTGTTAGAAATAAAATTTTAGAATTGTTTCATTATTTGATGTGATACGATTATTATATATACTATATTATTACACAATATTATATTGCTAACGTAAACATGGTAAAATGTAATCTTTTTTAATTAAAACAATAAATCAGTTGAAATATTACCATATACTTATATTCTTTGACGTATAATAATAAAAAATAATAATAATAATAATAATAATAATAATAATAATAATAATAATAATAATAATAATAATAATAACAATGAAAATAACTCTTTTTAAATTCCTTGTTTGTATTCATTGTATAATTTATTATATAATAATAAAAATAATATTCCTTTTTTCTTCAAATGCTATTGTATTTATATAACGTGGCATTTTATATATTTAAAAATTAAATCAAATTAATTAAGAAAAAAAAAAGTATTTCTATGAAATATAAATAATATAGGGTGTTACAAAATGATTGTTAAAGTTCAAGTTAAAAATAAAATTGAAATAAAAATTCGTTACAATCTAAACAATTTTGAACAAGAAACATGTCATTAATTGCGATAGCATGAAATTCTATTTATCATTCGGTATTCTATAATATACAGAAAAACGCATTCGTGCATTTGAGCTATGGCTCTTCAGACGTATTCTAAAGATGCCTTGGGTGGATCATATTACTAATGATGAAGTTATTCGACGTATTGGTCGACAACCAGAATTATTAAATAAAATAAAACAACGAAAACTGGAATACTTTGGACATATCTTGAGGAATGACAAATATCGACTTGTAGGAGTTATTATACAAGGAAGGATTGAAGGTCGCAGGGGACCTGGTGTTTTGAGATGCTATTTTTGATTGTAGAAAATATATATATAAAAAGCTGTCGAGATGTTTGAAGGTAAAATGATTTAGGTATAGAAGTGTAATCATGAAAATGAATTGAACGTGTTTGACACACAAACATCGTAATATACGTAAACACTGTATTTTATGGATCGAAAATATATTCAACTTTATAGATTTGTCAACAAAGTATTGTTTTTAAATTTTCCTATAACAATTATTATTAAACTCATGGAAACAAATACATTTTCTATCATCTGGGAAAAAAGATTATACCTATACTATAGTATGACAAACATAATGAGTAGGTAGCATTATCAACATTCTGCAAATCTATCAATCTTTAAAAACCCAATTTGGCAAATTTTGTTTAGCGAACATAAAACGAAGAAAATGATTTTTCAATAGTAAAACTGCCAATATATAAAACTATAATGTTGTTGCGAATGCCATTCTCATTAATTATTCAGTATCCGAAATTGATGCAGATCGAATTCCTTTCATTGCAAATGAAGTTTAGAGAATTGAAAATAGTCACATGGAGCTAAATCGAGTAAATAAGGTGAAATAGATAAATTTGGTTTTAAGTATAATAAAATCAGTGGTGCGATGAAATTACGTGGCTCTCGATATTCCGGACAAACATGACTAATACAACTTAGCCATGGCTGTCATATACCAAGATATTCAAAGCTCTAACCGTTGAAACAATTATGGAATAAATTCTTTGTGGAACAGTAAAAACAAATGCATATTGTTACGATGTTGATTTCATCAAAAGAAAATTTTTTGAATTTCTTTCATCTTTGGTACCAGCCGTTCAACACATTTGAAGCTTATATAGTTTTTGATTAATATTAAAAATGTCATGTTTTATCACCAGTTATTATATTTTGTAAATTTCATGAATTGGTGTTTTTGATACACGAAGTGCCAAATCTACGAATCTCACTAAAAATTCCTTTCTAACTTTCACGTAATCACCCAATTTTGGATGTTTTCTTCGGTAATCATTGATGATTGTCGACCAGGAACTGTACACATATTTTCTCTGTCGTCTTTCAAACGTCGATGCCACTTGTATTTTTGAATATTGGTTCTTAGTTACTTACATATTTTTCGATCGAAACAGATAAACTATTGTCATTGTATTTTGGCTTACAATGAAAGAAATGTCCTGAAACTTTAACAATTTGTTTAGGCCGGTTTACAATACATAAATCAACCAGCTGATATATATTAAATAATCAAACCGGTGTTTTTTTTTCATATTTATACAAAGTCAACATTATATTATGTAAATTAAAAATCATATATAAAAACATATATTACTTTTATAAATTACATTAAAATTATAACACGTGATTTCATGTACAAAATAATAAGTTAAGTGCAGGTAAATGTCAAAAGTTTTTGCATTATTATTTATTAAAAAAAAACAACACAACAACTTTACAACAACAAATACTTCACATATATACATGCAAAAACCCAAATGAAATTAATATTTAAAATGAAAATGGTATATATCACTCGGTATTATAAATAGGGAAAAAAATTATTTCAAAAATATTAACATAATAACATTCTACAATAGTTAAGTACTATAGCGTACTATATAGCGTTTTATATAGAGAGCAGAAGAACAAAAAACTTGACACATATATTTTTTATTATTTTTTATTTCTAGTTTCAAGGATAACATAAATATATATATATATATATATATACAAATACATACACATGTATAAGATAAATAATGAATGTGAATTAAAATGAGAAAAATTCAGATTCATTTACATAAAAACACATTATAACTATATATACAAATATAAGTTATATATAAACAAGGCTATATTAGAATATTATATTAACATTATATACATAACTTATATACATAACAACATGATAAAGTTATATATAGAGAAAATGATTATGTATAACATTTTATTTGTATACCCATATGTATGTAATATATTTAATCCACAAAAAGTCAGACAATATTTTTAAAAATATGAACGTATTTGAATTTTACTTTCAGATAATATGAATAGAAATATTTGTATACGTCATTGATAAATTTTTTTGATGCCTGTACACTTATCTACTATATATACACACACAGTAACGACATATTCCATATCACATTATGTAAAAATAAGTGGATATGATGGAATATAAAAATATATATATTTTTTTATGCTTTACACCTACATACATCATATACTTAGATGTAAATGGTACTGTATGCGATATGTATGCACTTCAGAAATGAAGCATTAAGCATTCAATATATAAATAGTATTTACTATAAAAGTCACTTATTGATTTTATATTATATAAATAAGTAAACTTTAATGTGCATTGTTAAAAATTACACTTGAAAACATTTCATGAAATTATACATAATATATAATACAAATTGTTGATTTATTGTCATTCATATATTATCAAAACCTTACACCTTATTAAATTATGTATGATTTGTTTCTAGTTTTTACGGAACGGTTATCTTAATGAAAATGAAATTTGCATTTTTAGATGGACAGTAAGTATAGCAGACAGCAAGAGATCATAAACATCTAAATGAATTCTATATACAAGCCATGAAATAAGATTTTATTATTATCGGTGATCACGGTTAATTGAGTAGAATCAACGCAGGACATTGAAACAAACTTATAATGATAATTAATTTAGTGAAAATTAAACATGTAATTTATTAGAATTATTATTTGGAAAGTTCAAGGACATTTCAAGGATCTTATAAGAATAAATTCAGTACATTCAGTATAGCGATGTAACGCACATATGAAAGGAGTATAGACCAGGTCAACGACATTTCAAGGAACTTACAAATATAGTTTGCATTTCAAGCAAATGAAAATTAAACAGAGAATCAAATCCTGATGATGTGTCAAGTAACGTAAGAAAATTTCACAAGAACCTTTTAACACTTATAAAGTCCTTGTCACATAAATTATAAGTATAATTTTCAAATTTAATCGTTTCGTAATTCACAATATATAAAGAAAATTAAACGGTGAATTTAAACACCTGTTTAATATAACATTAAAAATAATTTGTAAAACCGATTACATCTATGAATTTAATATAATTTTATTTAGTAGAATTACCACAAGTAAATATTTTGCAATTTTAATTTATGAACAAAAACTGTTAATTGTGGAAATATTTTATTTATTTCTAATTCTTAACATACAATTAAATTTTAAATCTTCATTGTCGCATCTATTCCGTAATTTCCTTTATCCAGTATCGGCGTTAAAGTTGTACTTGTACTTGTATATAAAAATATTACTTTCAATTAGGACAATAACAACATTAAAATGTATAGTCATGTTAAAGAGGAATATTAAAACGTTTATAATACATAATATTCGAACTATATATGGGACGCATATTAAAAAAGGTATTCGTGTACAAATAACATTTGTCAAACATTACTGTCAATTACTCAGCACACCACATTACAGAAAAAAATCAACAATCGAACTATATATATATATACAATTATAATTCATTGATACAATTTTAATTTATTTATAATTGTATAAAGAAGAAAACAAATAAAATATAAATTTTTTATGTGGAAAATAAAATTTATATTTCTAAAATTAATATACTGTCATTGAGTTTTGATTTATTATATATAAATATATATTTTATATACACTGAATACTGTATACAAACGATACATGATATATATATAAGCCAATATGTTCCATTAAATCCAATATAATCCATATGACACATTCAATTAGCATATGAAAATAAATAAAACGTTTTGAGTGGAAATTTCACATAAAAAATTATATATTCAATGGAATATATTTTTAGGTCAGCGTCAATTTGGACTCGTATACAATGTATTCACTGTTTTAACTATTTTATTTATTTGAACATAATCAAAAAAAAAACCAACAAATAATAAAATTTTAAAATTATTTATAAATATCAAACATTCAAAAAACAAAAACAACACTCACAAAAATAGAAAGAAAACCCATTATAAATTTATAAACAATTTATTTTATTTAATATAAAATTTAATATTTGTATTTTTATATATACACAAAATAGGTTCAGCTTTACTTTGTAAATGTGGTGAGAGTTGCGAATAAATAACATAACATATATGTGTATTTATAAAATATATACACATAAAACTATATTTTCATCACACTTTATAATAATAAATATTTAATTATATTGTTTTATTATTAATATTTGAATTTCACAGAATTTAATAACAAACGTAAATAATTGCACATTTGATTAACAATAAACATAACATTTTTGAACAAATTATATATAAACACATCATCACTCAGCGACAAAAACATTATAGATATATATATATTTATATAATATATGAATATGATCAATAAAATAAATATATTGTAGTAGGTTAAAATCACATTAAAATTACAATTTACACAATATAATAAAAACAAAACATAAAAATAATAGATTAAACAATTTGTTTTTGGTTCATGTTGTTACTCTATTATACCAATTTTCTGCATTGCACCATTCTCACATATATTATTTTCAGTTATTCACCTAACTCATCATATACATTATAAACTATTTTTGAAAACATATAGCAGTACATACAATATATTGTATATATGAATTTATACTAATATGCCGCCATAATACTAATAATATAATATAATATTTATATTTGAATAAATAAATATAAAGTAAAAAATTTACAATTACTATTTGTGGGTAAATGTAGTAGGAATATTGTATAGGATAGATATACCTGCGAGTACATCAAGGAAAAAATAATATTATATTTCTATATTTATTACAAAGTATTACACCTATATTATTATTTTATTGTTATTGTTATTACTATTTGAATCATATAATACTGAATATTTTACATAAAACTGAAGTAGATATTTATTTATTTACAATATATAAAAAAAAGTAAAGTACAACTATGGTATTTATAATTTCACTTTATATAATATATGAGTATTATAAATATAGGTGTTTTGTGAAAGTATATTGCATTTATCCTATAACATATAGCCGTAAAACATTTACTAATAGTATTTACATATTTATAGAATATTCTTTTGTTAACAGCAATTTATTTTTTATTGAGTACAAGTTATAATTAAATTTTTCTTTAAAAACATTTCTCACTAAATTAATATAATAATATAAAAAATTTGAATTCTAATAAGGTTGATGTTGATCAAAGTATAATGTTTTTTTTACCAGGTATTAATGTAACTCAAACAAAAAAAAAACACACAATTACCTTGCGGTCAAATAGTGGCAAAGATATATGCAAAAACATATAACAATGGATGAATATGCTAAAATCCTTTTCCCAATTTCTATTTTAAAGAAATTTTTATAATCCAATGTTATATATATATATAATATATTATTTAATAATATTTTTATTATATGTATAGAATAAAAAGAGGACGTTTTTTGTAAGGAAATAATCCTTTTTTTTTTTTTTTTGTTTTGTATCCGCAGTTATTCAGTATTTTATATTGTATATAATAAATGTAAATTCAATTCGTTCCTTATATTTAAAATTTTGTATATAGTTGCAATGAGAGAAGAAAAAAAGGATGTTTTTAATATAAACATTTAATTTATTCCAGAAAAATATTTTTCTATATTACCTGTAAAAGGAAAGGATAAAATATTAAATAACCGAACAAAACAATATGTATTCTATATATTTAGGTATATGTAATATGAGTAATGCGTATATATATATATATAGAGAGAAAATATAAGGATATAACAGTAACACATTTGCATTTGACTACAATACACCATAAACAATTCTAAATTTCATTCAGGTAATCAATTTTGGGGTAAATGTAATCGTGTTGTATACGCGGTTTAATTTTAATTAATTATTAATTAAGATTTGTTTATGACAATAAAAACAATTACAGATATACGTGCGGTATCTATATACATTAATTTTATAATAATAAATATATTGGTTTAGCAACCGCTCCAATGCGGATGTGTTCAATTAAGTTTTATTTTAACTTAAAATAAACACAATTTTTCTATATGTGATGGTTATACACTTATTTTCTACCAACAAAACCAAGACTTTCCTTTAATATATGGTATACATTGAAGTGAACAAAAAAAGAAAAAGCATTAAAAATAACGTGAAAATTTCAATAATAAATCTGTTGCGTTAGAAATTTATAATAATTTAATTCAATTTAAAATAAAATAACAAAAAAATACGTGTTTCCGTCAAAACATTATATTACATTTTAGTAAATAAAGTGTAATTTCTAATTAAATTGTTTTCACTTTTTCCTCAATATTCTGTTTGACATTCTATCTTTCATTTCGTATTCTCTTGTTGTTTTGTGGTCGTGTGGAGCACATTATCAATAATGTAGCAACAAACAATTGATATATATATCAATATCTATTTTAACTTTATGTATATATATGCGGATAGTTAAACTCTTAGAGACGTACCGTTTTGTGTCAAGAATAAAGACAGATAATGATCAAAAATATATGAAAAGAAAATATTGGATTTATTCCATAAACAAGAAGGATCCTTGGATATGTCCTGCGATAGCTTATATATGCATATTTGTAATTCCTCTATGAAATTTTTAAGTTTTAATTTTTAAAGTCCCTTACTTTCCTAAATAATTGTATAGAAATAAGTTGATGCTTATTGAGTACCGGGTTAAATAGGGACAGTGATGGTATGATGGATTCGGAAAACTCTCACATATATTTACTTCTTATAGTCCATCAGAAATTATTATTATTCAAAATGATATTTATATACTTCAGATGGACATTGCAAAATTAAAAATCTTTTCATAAATATACAAATTTTCGAAGTGGATCGATAGTGGCCGATATATATCAATAAGATAAGATTTAATTCGAAAATTTTTCAGTTGATAATAACTTACATTACAATAGTTGCCATATATCCTTCGTTTGCGGAGTAATATGCGACATTGTTAACGCAATAATTTCTCAATTTTATACGGAGATCCTTTTACAAAATAAATATATACAGCTAAATGTTCAAATATAAAAATTAGTGTGTTAAAAAATGAGTTCTTTTAGGATAACGTTAAAAATATTTAGTATTTAATATTAAAATCGAAATTACACATATTATATACAATAATAATTTTTGATGACAATTTATAAATTTCGGATATCTATAAATTATGGTCAATAAAATTGTTACTATGAATAAATTCCTGTTTTCATTACAATTTCAAATCATATATTAGTAATATTTTTGTATAGAAATGTCACCGATACAATAATTTTCCGTCAAGTTATATCAACTTAAATAAATATAGTAAAAATATTTAGCTAAATTTTGTTTTTCTATTGAATAGTTTTTCTATTTTTAATGGATGTAACTTGAAAGTAAGTTATTGTCGGTTATTGATATTTTATTGATATGTTATAATTGTTTAATATTATTATTATTATTATTATTATTATTTAAACAACAATAAATAGTATTTGCAACATTAAATTCATTAGAATTATAAAATTAAACAGTGGCAAAGAGCTATATTAAAAATTTCGTTCATAGTTTTTTATCTTCTAAATAATTGGCCATTAAAATTAAAAAATTAAATTACTAATACATATAGAAAATTTTACAAATGTCATATTAATTCATTACATCAGATACATAAATAAACAAATCATAATAAATAAAATATAATAATAATAATAATAATAATAATAATAATAATAAGTAAGCAAATATTTGTAAAATGTGAATTATAATTAATTATTATATACACAAAAATTAAATGTTGTAAACTACTACTATGCCATAAATAATATTTCATTTCATTTTAACACAAAAGATCTTAAAAACAGATTTTAATTAAGTGAATTAAAGTTTACATTATAATTACATTAGATATGTTATATATTGTTATATATACATAAAGGTATATTGTAATATAAAGTATATATAACAAGTGAATAATATGCATATTATTAAAATATTTATATATTAAATTTCATTCGCAGTTCATTATCATAATTTTCAAAACAAGTTTTAATTAATTTATAGCGTAAATTTTTCATTAGAATTTAAGTAGTAAATAAATAAATGAAATGAAAAAAAAATATGGAGAGAAAAGTGAGAAATAAAATATAATAAAATTGTCATTCCCAAAAGAACAAACAGCAAATATACCTTATAACAAAACATATACATTATACACCTATAAATGTATATATATATAAGACTAGAGTCTTAAATAAATTATTATCCTTTTGTTATATTGTATACATCAATAGAACGCAGATACTTAAATAATACATATATACCAAAACACATATAATACCATATCTATACAAACAATGAACGTGAATCGACCAATTTCTTTAATAAATGATAAGGGCTAATATTTGTATTCATACCACAATCTTCTAAACATCGATAAAATGTTTCAATATTTAACCATAATTAACAACAACATAAAATCATATATATATATACCCATCATGTATACTACAATGCATTTGTATAGTGTAGGATGTAGGTAGGACTACGTGTATTGTGTTTAGTCGTTGAATACTATAATATATACAATACATATACAGAGAAATTTCTATTCAATGTAATCGCAAGGGAACTGTACTGGAATGGAAAATTCTACTGAATAACGATAAATGTTATGTGGAAGGCAGAACAGGATAAATTGAAATATAAACTTCTTTTATTTTCCAATTACACTAAAAAGTATTTTATTTTTTCAATTGAATTTCCCATTCAATTCAATTAAATAGCGATAAATTTACATGTAATTTTCAACGTATATTTTATAATTCAAAAATTTTCGTTAGAAAGAGACTTTCGTTTGAATGGAAATTCAATTTAATAGAAATTCCACTGTATGCATATACGAGTATTTGTGGCTCTATGTGTATTTTCCATAAATTGACCTACATATAAAAAATATACAGAAGTTACTATTTGTATATATATGATATTGTTACTATATATAAGAAATCTTACATTGTATATATACATGTAAATATCCTTTGTGTATATATATATATAAATATTTAATTACTGCAAAAAGTACAAACCATAGAAAGGAAAAAATTAAAAACAAACCAGAATCCTGACTTAATATATAATATGAAACATCATTCCATTCATTTACATAAAATAAATTATGATGTTAAAGCATTTTTTATTCAATGTTGTGTTTAATATTATATGCAAAACGCACAATATACATATAATAAAAGTGAAAATGTTATAAGGTAAATTTGTGTTGATTGTTATTGGGATGAATATAATACATTTTATATAATAAAAAGTGTATACATTGTATTGATATGGTATGTGTAGGTTGATTAGACAATTAATGTATGTTGTTATAGGTATGAAATGTTATATAATAGAATTACACAAATTAAAATCTCAACACATATTTAATTGTGTCTGTATATATATATATGTTTTCATATAATGATATCAGGTATAAAGGTAGGCAAATGTTATATAGCTGAATGTTGTTATATTCAGTGACGGTTCCTGGGAAAATATTTGAATAAGATTATTTTAAATATATTTTTTCTTAAAGTCACTACTAATAGTTAATAAATTGTAAAATATTTAATCGGAGGCCATAGGGAAAATTGTTTCGCTTTTCATGAATTTTCTAATTACGAGCCATAGTTTTAACGGATTTTAAATTTTTATTACAGAATTATAAAATATAATCAATTTCCAATCTTTTATAGATATAAAATTCCTAAAATTGCTTGAAGCGTTTGGAAAATATATTCGATTTTCCATCCGATGTAAGAGAAATTAAAACAAAAATAATGGTACTAAAAATTTATACAGTATCATTATTTCACACGAAATTTCATTGACATCGATTGGAAAATCGACAATATTTTCTGAACGCGTGATGCAATTTTAAAAATTTCTTCTATAAAGTACTGGCAATTGATTAAATTTTATAATTATGTAATAAAATATTGGAAATCCGTTTAAACTATATTCCTTGTGATTAGAAAATTGGATAATTCATGAAAGGATATTTTCCGAAAAATATTCGATTGGCCTCCTGGCTAATTTTTTACAATTTGTATAATATTAGTATAGAGACTTTAGGAAAAATATATTTTTACATTGCTTAATTTATTTTCACGATTCAACGCTGGTTATAATTTTATTTTATTTTCAAGACACAATTTTTATAGAAAGCAAAGAAAAGTGCATTTTCTTCAAAATTAATTTCTTTAAATTTTCATAGCAAATTTATAATATAATAATATAATAAATAAGTTATAATAAATTTTGTTAATTTTAGCACAATGCATATTGGAATTATATTGCGTATTCTTAAAATCTGTTAAAATAATGAAAATCACACAAAATTTAAAAAATTTTAAGAAAATGTTCTTTTTCGGAAAATTTTCCACTATCTTCCGTAAATTGATTTCAGAATAATTGTTTATCTTATTCGTATATTTCGTAACTATATCATAAACTCACACATTAGCACAATAACAAATTGGTTCGACATTTTGAACAGATGAAAATGTTCATATTTTAATTACAAATAAAATATTAAAATGATATATTTTTTATGAAAATTATTATATAGAAATATTATTATATAAAAAAACATGATACAAAAAATGTAATTTAATTATAATACAGAAAGGCACATAAGAAATGAAAACTCTTCAAAAATATATATATAAATAAAAGAATATATAAAATAAATGTAAATAATAGATAATAATGATTTAAAAAAATTGTATCCTATACTTTTAATGTAAATCCACATCCACATACACGCGTATAAAAACATTTATTTCTTCTTATACGAGTATAAACTAATGATTTTTTTAAGTTCTTATTTAACAAATGGTATATATAAAAAGGTATGCATATTGTATATTTTATAAGAAAAAGAAATTACATTAATATTTTCTCTTTTGCAATGTTATTTCCTCTATATTATTATAGTATAGATAGGTGCGTGCATGAATTCGCTTCATTTTAATTGTTTACTTTACATATCGTTTACTTAAATGAATACGTTTCGTTCAAATCATATTGGCTGTCTGTAGCTTTGTCTTATAGACGTTCACACAACAAAAATTACAGTCATTGACGAGACAAGCTGTCATTTAGTGAATGTTCAATGTCCGAAAAAGTTTTCAGATATATTTTGCTTCACAACCAATCGGTATCACATTGTGTGTTTAAAATAAATATGAATGTAACCAAAACCAACTACAGAGAATACATTCACTCACACCTAATAGTGGTAAACAAAAAAAAAAAAAAGATAAAGCATAAACAAAAATAATAATATTTTTACGCAACATAAAATTTAAATATTTTTTTGAATGTATAATTAAGTTATATGCCGTCTAATATTAACATATATAAATATACGACCCTTATATATATAGCTCACCCTTCTGTATATTAATTATTATAATTACAAAATTTATTTTTCACATAAATAAATTATTTAATTAGTTAGTTGATGGTATATACCCTTAGAAATTAACCTTCCCGCAGGTTATTTATTGCGAAAAATCTCGAATGCAATAAATTCGGTAACATATCATTTAATGGAATTGAGTGAAGCACATATACAGTTCATATTTTAGTATAAATATAATATATTGGGAGTAAGTGTACCATGGAGTTACGAAGAGATGGTAGAAAAAAGAAAAAAATTTAAGCTCTTGGGTGATGGTTAGGCGGTGCTGATGTACCCTTTCAAAAATCATACCAATGAACAGAGTCAAATCATTTTTCTATTCGGCGGAAAATATTGAATATCTATAATGAAGAAATTTTAGTACATATATTTGAAATAATATTACATATATTTTATATATAGTTCTGTGAAGTTTTCTACAAGTACAAACCATTTCTTTGTGAATTGTTGCATACCGATTTAATTCAATTTTTATGCATACATTTCTTAATTAAATATAAATGCATTTAAATAAAAATATAAAAATATAATTAAAATAATAGCTTTTTTTGGATTTAAGGAAAAAATTTTCTGACTAAAAGAATTCCGGTTATGAGAATATTACGTTATTAAAATAATTAAAAGTTACGTTTTCTTTCTGTTACTCAATTTAAAGCGCAAAATATTCATCTTTTTCAATTCAAAAGTGGATTTCAGCTCCAATAGCTATATATAAAAATGATTTTTGTGTCATACATGGATAGATACCAATATAGTATCACAATCCTTCGATATAAAATGAATCTTCACATTAGAGTATAATTAAATAACCATTTATCCGATAATCTAAGTAATTTGAAACAGAAATGCGTTTAATGATAAATTCTAAAGATTTGACCATATAGCACCCATTTTCAATAGAATTGTTTGAGTATCACATTGTGTATGTACGACAATACTGCCAATCCATCTGAAGCTTCTAAAACTATCGGAATAATTGAAATAGAATTGTTGCAATATTTTTAGTCGATTATCTTTTATTCCCGAACATCGACATATAATTTACGTTACTATACAGCCAGAAAGATTTTATCGAAAAATCTCGGATTCCCATATTTGTTAAAACATTATATTTTTGTATTTGCATTAGCCCATCATTTATGTTAGATTAGGTACATATTTTTAATTTTCTATATATTATATTAGTATATGTATACGCGAATACATTATTATAAGTTTTCTTTTAATTATGCTACAGTATTTCATATAAGAATTATAAAAAATAACAATAGACATACAACAACAAAAAATTATGCTAATAAAATTGTGTTGTTATAATGAACTTATTATAATAATAAACGATTCGCATAAACATAATATAAAATATTTAAATTAAAAGCTTTTAATAAAGTCATTTTTTAATGAGCGAATATATATATTTTTCAATTAAATTTGATGTAAAATTAAGTGATGTTCATTGAGTTTGTTTTTATGCTCTGATAAATTAAATATAAGCTTTTTGCACTTTTGTGAGTGTGTATACACAATTTTTATGTTACATCATTTTAAATCAGAGAAATGTATTCTAAAGAAATGAATAAATTAAGAAAATAAAATGTATAATATAAAACATTATAATTTATTAAATTTTTTAATTGGGAATTGTTCGTCCTTTTTGTATATACAGTGTGACCCATTTGACTCAACACATCAAATAATCAAAATAAATTCTTAACAACATGCTATCGACGATGGTAACAGAATTCATCAATCTTCTCATGCAATTAAATCCTCCATCCTTCTATATTTTTAATTGCCTTATTTTATTTAAACATTTACATTAAATCTAAATCTATATCTTTTTATTTTATATTAAACTAATTACATAAACAATCCTCTGTATGTAAATTGTATAATATAAAATGGGATTACATTTAAATTGAAAAATTATTACGTTTTACATTAATACATATGCCATATGCCAATTCAAGGGATTCAATAATATGTTTACAATAATATGGAAATAAAATTGTAACAATTACATAAAGTATAAATTTTTATATATTCAATTACACAAATTACAAGTATGGATAATAAAATAATTTACTAATATAATCCTATTACAAAATCCTTATATAATATTATAATCTTAAAAATTATTTTCTGTAAAATAAATTCAGAAGGATGGTTGTTGTTAGTGGTTTTTTTTTTTACGCGTACAGTCATGTTCAAAATTAAATGCACAACTAGAAAAACTTAATTAATTTAAGCATGTCTTTTTTCATTTTTCATCGTTAAATTATAGGTAATAAGTTTCACGTAAAATATTTGTAATAATTAATTATATAATTCGTTCAAAACTTTTGCTGTATGAATAAATTTTTATTTTCTTTATTATATTTAATGTCATCATAACTACGATAAAATGTATTCCATTAAATAACGATCATTACATCTTTTTTATCTGAAATAAATAACATATAGTAATTTCTCTGTATGGTCACCGATACAATAACTTCATGTAAATTTATAGACCAACTTTAAAAAGTTTTAAATTTATTGAAAATACGTTTGAAAATTATTAATTAAATTTCATGATTTTTTTTTAGGTCTAAATGAATATTATATCCATGAAATTCCAAAAAATAGAAATTATACCTTTGTATTACAGGTACAAAAGCTGTTAAGACTGATATTTACATGAATAAAACATCATCGGGACTTATGACATCAAAATAGTAATGTTAGAAGAACATAGTAAAAAATTACAAAAACTTAAATATAAAAAAAAAATTGTATAATCAAAAGTTATAGAAGTGTAAGTGAAAAAAGTGAAATATTAAGGATTATTTTATCTTAAATGTTTATATACATTTCAATATAATTATTATTTCAAATGATATGCTGAAATAATAAATATTTTACGGTTGACCTCTTACATTTCGAGCATGACTGCATATACATATTATAATCTCAATATATGGAAAATAATTGTTGTTGTCGTTTCAACATTCTTAAGATAAAAATAGGAAAAATCATTTTTATCTGTACAATATTTTTTATATTCGATCGATATTAGCAATATATATATAAGAGAAGAACAACTGTGTTAAAACCATCAACAAAAACTAAAAACATTGACCGCCTGTTGAACAATAAATTATTATTCAAAATAAAATAACAAACCTTAATCTTTTCAACACCCTAATCTTTAATCCCTTTTTCAAATTGATTTTTTTTTTTTTTTCATTTGATTATATATTTATAATCCATAAAAGCTATTTAGACATTGGATAGCTGATGTCGTACATAACTGTATAAACAACAATAAATTTACATATAACAACATTTAAACTTTGACAAAAAATATTCTTTGTTCAATTCCTTCAATACGTTCAAATTCGATTTTTATAAATATAAGAATATAATTGTAAATAAAGTTAAAAGAAGATAATATTTTAGTAAATTCATATATATATACCAATGTATCTACTGGATTTTATCCCATCTTGAATCCATATATATAATAATATAAGTAACATTGTACAAATATTGTAGATATTTTATTGAATCAAAGAAATACAAATATAAAATAGAAATTTCAATTTCCCTTTTTAAAATTTAAAAAAATTTATTGAATGATATATTTAAAATCTATTGAAACATTTTCATATCCATAATAAAAATAAATAAAATGCATTTATATATGGTATATACAAAAGTTGTGTCGTGTAGAGGTTGTGCCTCATATGTGTTTGCATATTGTATATGCGAAACAAATAAATATACATGTACAATCTCTGTCCGAAAAATAACCGTGATAACTTGCCATAGTATATTGATCTGGATAACTCCATATATTTGCTGCTGATAGATTTATGTGAATATATTTTCTATTCCGTATATAAAATATTACTTCATTTGGTGATGCATCAATTGAGAACAACATTGAACTGCCAACAACCTTCACCTGCACTCAACAACATTCCAATCGAGCGACTAAAAAAAAATTCGTATAATTGTAAAAATAAATACATTTTTTTGTAATCCATTTCGGATATATTTTTCGGACAGATTGTGTATATATAAATGAAATAAATATATAGAAATGTACATTTCAAATGCTTCGCGCATAAACATTGGTGCCCAATGATATAGGTGTATATGTAAAAAACATATGTTTACCATATATTTATTTTAATACCGAAATTGTTCCGCTGGATTACCATTTTTGTTCGTTTATGGAATAAAAGAACGAATATCGCAGAAATAATGTGTTAATAACTCACATAAAAAAAAAACGAAATTAAAGAAACAACTGACTTTCGATAATTGCAGACGACCAATTGAAAGTAAATTTACCAATTTGGCTGTTATGTATGTTGGAGAAATTCCATTTTGGAATAATTTGGCTCGATGATGACACCTATTTTATTGTGCACCATTGTATACAATATACATACATAGAAAAATTGTATTATATTCAACTAAAATATATTTATTTTTATTTTGTATATGCCAACCATCAATATATAAATTTAAAGAAAAAAATATTAAATTTTCAAAGAAATGCAGATATTTATTTATTTATTTATTTTGAATTAGGTTAGGAATAGAATTGAATTACATTTGACAAGTATATTTTGAAAGTTTTTTTACTTTATTGTGGTATATATAATATATTAAATATTAAGTATTCTAATTTCAATAATGATTTTCTATAGAATTTTCTGTATTCTGGAACTTTTCATAAATCTTATTATATAAGCCTTCGTGTATACACTAAATTTATAACTGAATAAGGCTTAAAGAAACTATAAAAAAAAAAACACTGCACATTAAACCCATTATTGATAATTCATTGGGGAGGGCGTTGAACAAATTTGGGACCAACAGATATCACGAATTTCTCTTATTGGGATTAAACTCTAAAACTTAAAAAAGAATACTTTAATTATATAATTTACAGAAAAAATGGAAACACACGATATATAATAAGCCGTTTCGAGGGGAAGCATTTAAGAACGAAAAAACAGACAGATGGACACACATAGACAGCCTAGCAATAAGGAACTTTTATTCCGAAATGGCTATAACGCTCAATTACACACACGCAGTACATATATTATTATTATCACGTATAGTTGGTATTATTTTTATTATTTATTTCAAGAATGTCGTTGATAAACATAAAATTACAGACTGAATGACGATTATATATTAATTTTGATTTATTTCTGTTATTATTGTGACTATGCTATATACCCAACCTATTTATTCTATATATATACGATCATATGTTTATTATACACAATATATACAAGTAAATAAATAAAAATAAAAATACAGACATAACGAAAACGAAAATACTAAAATAATCATATGTCACTTTCAAAAAGCCTATCCCAACCAATTTCAACTTATGCAATATAATTCTGTAATAATACCTATAATAAAAAATGAACATTTTATATATTTTTATTATTAAAGGTTATATAATCTAAAAATATAAATATGCCATATACAGTAATGATACCGATAACTGTTAGAATTAATTTTGTAAAACATAGAGATATTTATCGGATCATGGTATAGAATTTTCACTATTAAACCATTTTGGATAAAGTATTGTATACTTATACATATGTACTGCGAGATGTAATTTTATTTAAAAACAAGAATTCAATAAGAATTGGTGTTTCAAGAATTAAATGTCTTTCATAGGAGTTATCGCATACGCAATTTAAAAAAAAATATCCTTGTAAGGTCCTTAAAACCTTCTTATTACCAGTAACACCAATTCTACTCACATGATTGTTAAATTTTCTTTCCATAATGAGGTAGTGCACAAAGAATTTAAAAAAAAATATTCTTGTATAAGGTCTTTGAAATGTCCTTATAATCCTTAAATCAGTAATTCTAATGGAATCATGAATTCCACTCACAATCAGTTTCTAGTATTATGTACATTTTAGAATATATGCAAGAGTGACAATTTTCGGATGATATAGACGAATTATAGATTGTGACATTTACCGGAAGTTACACTTATCACATCCTTACTGTATGGTATGCGTTAATAATTTTTCGTTTTTAAATCGTATAGGGGAATACCAACAAAATTGGTGCTATAAATTCATAATAATTCAGAATAAATTACATATACATTACAATATTTCAGAAAACATTTGTGATTTAATATTAAAATCAAAACGAAAGATTATAATTTCAACAGCAGTATATGTATTACACTTAAATTTGACAGATCATCAACATCATTTTGAATAGAAAAAAAAACATGTTAGACATGTTTCCCTAATCTTTATCTAAATGTATCTTTTCCTATATATATATATATATATATTTGTACCATTATATAAATAAATATAGTATATAACAATTTGATATTATAGGAATAAATTGAGGTTTTCTATTTAAAAACATAGGCATATAATAAATTGTACAGGTATCCACACAGTAAACACAACACACACAACATAGGCATACAGAGGCAATATTTTTTATACGTGTTTCTATTTATAGATATATAGCGATGATACGAACAACTGAATCTGAATTGAAAATAATACGTATAAAGATAAAAAAATTATATTTCCATTGTTTCAATGGATATTTGATGGTACATTTATATATATATTATATATTTTATATATATTTACAGCAGAGATATATCTGCAACTTATATAAATGTGATCTTTTTCCGCATAATATGTAATATTTAAAACACGTGTTCACTCAACCCATCGATTTTCACTATAACTTTTTATATTTTATGTTTGCATTTATTTTTTTTTTTTTCAAATCATTGACAATAATAATATAGTTATTTTGAAAAAAAAAACAGGCAATGTTTTTCTTTCTATTGTATTTATTTATTTTTCGCAGGTGTTTTTATATTTGTGTGTGTGTTAGTCTGTACTCTGTAGGTACATGAACGAATAAATAGATTTATTTCAAATTTTCTATACACATTTATTTATTTATTTATTTTGTTCCATTTTGCTTACCAAAACACATTCTTCTCTTTCTTTATTTCGAAAAATTTATATATAAAACGAAAATTCCATGTTTGTTCATTTTTGGAGACCCTTTTCAATATATTGTATATAGAAAAAAAAAATCTACAATTTAGTATTGATTTTAGTTTGTCTTCAACAAGGGAATTGCTTGACAAAAACTTTTAATTCTATTTGAAAGTGTTGAAAAGAATATTTTAAACTGTTAACAAAACGTATCCTCATTTATGTGTATACGTATACCTATGCCTATACATATATTTAGAATTTCCACTGTTGTATACAAAACACATAAATACGTATATACAGTGTACTCATACATATACACACTAATACATAATATAAACTAAATGAAATGATTTCATATATTATTCAAGTTTTTATTTACGTAACATTATTATAGGCATAACATTGGAAAAAATAAGCAAAAGGATGAGATAATAATTTGTTATTAAATTTTATGAATGGGCTAACTTTTTTATGATTGTAGTACATATGTTGAACTCCGGCGTATATGTAAATTCCTTACATAAATAATATCTAAATTGATAATTAAATCCTAAATAATATTCAATAGGACATGATTCACATTATATTGTTGACATTTTATAGATATACATATATACGAATGCGGTCGGTTTGATAAAAAGGTAAAAATCTAGGAAATTGAAAAAAGCGATATTATTTTTTTATTGCTGTTAGCATTCTTTAAAAGGTTGCCTACAAAATTTCAAACAGATATGGTAATAATTATTGAACGAATCTTTAGAAAACGGTGCGCTATTACTATAGAACGTGTGAACGAAGAAATTAAGAAAAAAGTGTGTTTTCACCACAACATTCACAACGGTGCACAAATCTGCAATTGACGTGGTCAAATTACGCACGAATTACGTTAAAAATACGAAATGTAATTTACATCACTAAAGCGATATTATTGTTTTGATCTGCCGTCTTCCAAACAAGTAACACACATAATTTTATTATATAGAGACAGATATGTTAATTAGTATTGCTATGGAAGTAATTGGTAACAAATAACTTTTGATTTGCTATATAGACATATGGTACAATGGCTTTTTGTTTTCGGGATTGTCTAAAGATACTTGTGGAGCCAATAATCTGCTGCGTTCATTACGACTTTACTGGAATTATATTATTATAAATATTTGAAACAAATTCTCAGTAGCGCAGTAGTATAGCGCCGAAATATATATTATTAATCATCGGGTTATTTTTCTTAGCAAATTTTCCGGTATTTATTTTAATACAGAAATTTCTCAGCTGCGGGTGACCATTTGTTTGATTATTGAATAAAAAGAAAAACGGATATCTTTGAAAATATGTGGTGTTGGACGCTACTCAAAGCTTAACAATGTTTGCACACACACACACATCACTATGGGCTAATCACCCATATAAAAATAATAGAATTATGAAAACATCTATCTTTCGTTAATTGCAGTACAATTCGTAAATTGTTATATGCTCCCATTCGCAGAGTAATTTACCAACTTGGCAGTAATCAATATTTATTAGATGACATAAAGCTCCACTTGGAGCAATATATGATTTAAAAAAAAAATAAAATAACTCTATCTAATTGGCTGTGGATGGATTTTGCGTCTCTATTAGACTGCAGGTCGAGAAATTTATAGTGAACTGTGTCGATTAGGATAAAAACAAATCTGTCGAACATTTCTTATGTCAGCAATGCAACACGGCGGAGTAAGTGCTTTGACGATTAGGCCATTCAATACAGAGTTATTAGTCTTTCTAATTCCATAAACAACAAAAAAAAAATGGTATATAACTTACAGTTGATAAATTTCAATATGAAAATAAATTTTTAAAAATTCTATGACGTCAATTTCGCTTATTTAATTTGATAATTAAAAATTGATTAGCATTAAAGCTACACAATGAGCAATACCTGTTTTCAAGAATAAGTGAAATAAATTGAGAAAGGATTATTTTCCCTTGAACAAAATAATTTTATTTCAAAAAATACACTAAAACTGAAAGATTATTTCTCATTGATTTGTCCTCATCATTAACGTTCACAATTATCAATTTTTTCAAATTTACAGATAAACAAAATACACACACATTTTCGAGTTGTTCGTATAAAATGTAAGCAAAACAATTGTAATATTAATGTTGATAAAAATATAACTATAATTAATTTAATTAACAACATTAAATTGTAAGTGTACGCACAAAAAAATGTCCAGAATCTTGGAAACATTGGAAAAACTATTATATTATAAAAAAAAAAAATAGAAAATATATATTAGAAAAGATATAAAAAAAATAAAACAGATTATAAAGTTAAACAACGAAAAAATTCCAAAAATTGAAAACTAAATATAGTGTAGAAATTAACTATTTTTTAATAAATCATATCTTCGACAAAACTTTAAAAGAAAAATTTATGTATATATAAAAATCCAATCACAGAAATATTTTTAATGTATGCTCTTCATATTTTTTTCTTTTTATATTATTTGTTTTCCCGATTTTTCATTTATTTTTGCATAAAAAAAAAAAAAAAACTTTCACCAAACCAAAGATTACCTAAAAAAAAAAAAAATAGAATAAAAAAAGAAAGTTATACTATTTTTTAATATGCAAAAAAAACACAAAACTTATATATTATGAAGCTAAAGATAGCAAGAACGTAAATTGTTAGAGAAATATTTTTTTCTTTTATTTATAGCATCTACACAGATTTTTCTTTTACCTAAACATATAATTTAAAAATGGATTTTTGATGACACATTATATTCACAACATAATACTATATATTTATATTTATAACATACAGTTTAATCTTAAACTTTTACATTGAAACGTATAAGAATTTAAAATTGTATTTGCGGTACTACAAAGAGGATGAGCATACACAAATTAAAGTATTTGAACTTTGATGAACACAGTACACAGCAAATTATATTTTATATACGATAAGTCTTAAGGAAAAAAAAAATGTTCACGAAAATCAAAACATTGACATCTAACTGTATTTTATATATGACATAAAAATTGAAAACTATTTACAATGTACATTTTATAATAGTTTTTAAAATATTCATGTAAAAAAAAAAGGTTACTATATCCCCCACACAGTATTTTATGAGAAGTAAATAATAAATGTGAATTTTCATATCTTAATGCATTTTATATAATACATTTTAGAAAAAATGAAAAAAAAATAAATAAATGGTAATTCTTAACAAAAGAATAAATATCAAGATCTTAAAGTTAAATGGCTCATCATGTCAAATTGAAAAAAAACATAGATCATAATATGTATGTAATTTAAAATAAATATTTACTTTAAAAAGAAAGTATCGTCTTTTTTTAACAATTTTGTATTTTTTAATGATATGATAAACATTTCAATAAAATTTGAAAATAACAATATTGTTGAAACGAAGAAAATGTTTGTACAATAATATACCACAATTATTTATAACATTTTTGCTAATTTATTTTCGATATAAACGATGACATTTGTTTGTGTAACGAAATATTTGCTACGTAATTAACTACAATATATATACGATGAGAATGAAACATAATGTCGTTATACTTTTGCGCTGAAAATAATCTATATTGGCTGCTTTCAAAACATTTTAGATAAGCAAACTTTTTCTTTTAATAATTTTCTTTGCTATTAAGTATAAATTATAACAGAATTTAAAACGATTCTTTTTTAGACTATAAAATATTTACACGATCTGACAATAAAATTCCCACTGTGGTTTTTTCAGTTCTTCCTTTTTTTTTTTATTCGAAATGCTAACGTCCCGAATAAATTCACTTATTTCACATGATATTTGAAATGTGATTTTTGATGAATATATATGCTGTATGTTATATATGTGGTGGTATCAATTAGAAATATACAATGGCATGGTTCCAATTGTAATTTCGATATAAAATTAGGTGCTGAATTTGTCCCAGTTCTTCGGACAGGTGTGTACGTCAATATATGAAGTTCTTGTTAATAAAAACCATTCGTATGAATGAATAAATTTATTATCATACAATAGATATTGCGTGATGTATATATGACTTCGCAAAAAGTTCATATTAATATTAATTTTAAATCGCAGACAATCAAAAGTCTATAAATATAAATAATTAAATGTGTAGTAAAAAATTTGATTCCTATATAAAAATCAGTAAAGAAGTTTTTGGAAAAATCTATTCACAATTTCAAAATATATTATCAAATCAGATGACATTGTATTTTCATATATGAGGCAACTAATAACAAAGAAATTAATTTTTTTCTTTATGATAATGATACAGAGAATGTCATTAAATCCACAGGTTTCGAATTCAATTCCATGGTTTTCATATAAGAAAAATATTCATACATATACAGAGTAATCTACTAATGTGACTGCAATGTTATAGATAGAAACCAGTAGAACATTATTTTGTGGGCGACGCGGTTAAAATTATATCTATACGGGAAATAAATTCATATTGTCCGCTCGATAACAGAACGACACGAACAAAAGAGATGTAGAACATTAAAAACGATCAATTTCACATTTACTTTGATTTAACAGCAAAATACATAAATTCTATAGAGTATTTAATTAATAAAATAAAAAATATGTTGTTCATCGGTGCACATACATACAAAAATCATCAATCAAAGGAAATATACATTTGTATATGTCCACTCGTTGTATAAATACTTATTTATTTATATGATGAAAAATTTTAATTAGCATCAAATAGCATCTTTATTCAAGATGATTTATCACATCGTTAAAAAAAATTCATTTAAATACAATATATATTTTGTATACCATATTTGTATAGTATATTATATTGTGACAAATGAAATATGAATACAGAGAAAAGGTTTAGCAAGCAATTATATTTAAATTCTATTATGTGTTGAGAAAGTAAAAAACAAAGAAATTCTATGAACACCATGAACACGATGATAAAAATTCAATTCAATTTTATAAAAACTTTAGATATATAATTATAAAAAAAATTCATTTGACCCAATTTATAATTTCATTAGGCAAACCTGTTCGACTGTACGTAAGGGTTGTGTAGCACAAAATTTTTGACACACATTGAAATTAACCAAAATTATCTTTTTATTTTCTTGTTTGACACTCAATTTTTTTCATATACATCAACTATGAACGGAAATGTTAAAAATTTATCAGTATCACTTCAGACCTTTTTTAGAACATTAAATGATATTTTGAAAGTACTGTGGTAACACCAAAAAAAAAAAACAAAATTGTGATAAGAAATGAAATGTTCATGTTCATTATATTTAGGAATACTTTACCTTATATAGATGCGGTTATATAAAATATAAAATATATATACAAAAAAAAGTGTTCGCATTATTACACTATAACCGTTTACATTTTACTTTCTTTTCAATTATTTTTTTCCCAGTATAGATACATAAAAAGGATTATATACTAAAAATTCATTCATTTGTTAAGTTAAAAATGTTATTACCTATAAATATATATTTTTTCTATACAATAATTTCATTATGAATTATTGCAGAACAATATAATGTTTTAAAATACCATCTTTTATGTTCTTGAATAATAAAGTTTTTGTCATATTTGCAAATATATAACAAAAATTGAAATTAAAATCATTCTTTTCTTTTATGTTTATGTAGAAACCAAATTTATGTGAACAATTTTATTATAGAAAATATGAAGCAAATAAATTAAATATTAACAAAACGTAAATTTTAAAATATGACACCATATTTATTTTCGTATCTACATATTTATTTATTTAAAAATAAATTCTTTACATAGAAATATATTCGTGTGTGAACAAGAGTATTTGATGTTTGACAAACATACCTAATAAAATATTAAAATCAAATTTATAATAGAAATTAAACTGATGATTCAATCAAATAAATATCAGTTTAAAACATTACATTTGTATATTTAAAATAAAAATCATTTCATAATTCATTTCATGCACTAATTGTCATATACCAAAAAATTTAATATTATAAAATAAACAAAAAAACTTGTATAATAATATTTAAATTTATACTATATATTAAGTGTTGAAGAGCATTTGATGAAGCCATAGAACTTGAATATATTTAAAAGTTTCAAGTATAAATAAATAGTATTTCATTTTATCATCATAAATATATAAATTTCATATTTATATAATTTTACTTGTGAATCGTGAATAACAATAACAATGTATTTTAATTATTTTTGAATTTTCAACTAAAATTAAAAAAGTAATAACAAAACTAATGCTCTACAATAATATACCCCGCAATTGTGTATATTTATATGTATAACCTCTCAAAAAACCACTTGCTTTTATAATAATGGAACTGTGTACACCTCTGTACGGTGGTAGTGTAATAAGTTCACAAGTTACAGAATATATAGAAAAGGAAACTCATTTCATATACGTTTTTATCTGTTTACAAAAAAAAAATTGCTTAAATCAAAATATCGCAAAAGTAGAGTAAGTTAAGTTGTTTTTCAGGAGTTGAACAAATTGTGTATGCAAAAGGAATGACAATCATTTATAGAAATGAAAACCTTATGTTTCACAAACATATGATGTAATATAAATATAATGTAACACTTATTATATCATATACGCGTACGTATAACGCATAATATATATACATTACGTGAATATGTTGAGTTAGTTTTTATATAGACATCGAATCATTCCTGCGTACAAAATGTATTGTCCCTTATGTTATTTATAATACACCAGAACGCTCATTTCTATACCAAATATATAGGTAGTATATATATATATATAGTGTTCCAATTAGAGCTATATTTATTCAGTGTTCAGCTCAATTGGATAAATTGATATAACGTAAGCTGAATATGGTTTCATTCAGTTTGAACAGCACACTTTACTTTGAAGGTCCTCTGTAACGAAATTATTATTTTTGTACAGCCTATCCAAACCACGCTTGGTAATTTTTTTCCGTTGGAACATGTTCACCGTAATTTATACAAAGCAAACAACGCGATTTCGCTATACATTCCTTTTACAATAAAATGTAGTAAATGATGTTTTTTATTGACGAAAACACAAATACAAGAAAAATTATGTTTACGTTTTTCGCAAATATTAAATATTAAATATGTTCAAGCAGACTATGATGACATTTAAAAAACATATGTGTATATTGAAATAATAAATTGTATGAAAGAATTAGTACGACTGAGATCTCGAAAAAGTGAAGGAATAATAGGGATATAGCAATATAAATACTCAATCAGCAAGACATTGATCTTCGTTTGTCTAATAATTATAGATTCAAATTTAAATTGTTCATATGGACTACAATAGAATAAACAAACAAACAAAAACTAGTACGACTAAGAAACAACTTTGCATCTAAAGAATCATTTCAAATAGCATGTATTTTTGTGGATGCACTGATTTCTTTAAAATCACTTTTGTAATTTTAGCATTACCAATGAAAATTTTTGGTGTAACATTCCAAATCAAAATTCTTTGTTTCGAAATGACAATTTTATCAATTATATATGTGACCGCTATATAGAATGAAAGATTTTTTGAACAAAATTTGTACGCAATATAAAAATTGGAACAACCTTTAACCACATTTGTTATCAACAATATACAATATAGTCGTTTCCATGTAAACAAAACAATCATAACAATTTTCAGAATTTCTTTTCTCTTTATATACAATTATTATATATTAAATTAATTATTAGTAAATATTAAAGCACTTACCGGCAGTACTTAAACCAGGACTGGCTGTAAATTTTGCAACATCCACAATTTTAACTGCAAAATGTTGATTTGATTCTCTGTGAATACATCTTCGTACTATTGAAAATGGACCTCTGTAATAAAAAAATAAAAAAAATATATTTGTAATATACATTAACAACAACTTATGCGTATTGATCTTATATCATTTTTTATCTACGCCACTCATTAATTATTAATACATATATATACCAACCAACATTATTTTATCAATTGGTATGTTTTTGTTGCATGTATTTTTATAATATAAACATATAATTTATGTGCTCTATCAAAGCTTTTTTTTGTAAATAAAAAGCGATAGAGCGTGTTTAGCGTACGTATGATAAAACCTATATTATAAATAATATATATATAGGCAATATATAGGTATAAAGAAATAAAATTCAGCATTTTCCTTAACCCTTATATGCTTACGGATAGTGTAACTTTTTCAATTGTCAATTTGCATACTATATATGTTGATAGATTTTCCAGTAAATCAAATTTCAAGATTTTTCAACTATATGAATTTTGTGCAAAATATAATTTCATTATTCGAAAAATTTAATTTTCTGCACAACCAAACAAATTTCGTTTTTATAAATTATTTACAAAAATATCTAATAACCAGTTTTATGGATATCGAATTGTCATCCGATACTTAAAATCGAAAAATTTGCAAAAAGATTAATTGTTTCCATTAAAAGAAATTAAATTTATAGTCGATGTTGTATAATATTTATGGTCAACTAAAATTTTTTTTGTTATGATATTCCCAGAAAAACAAAAACAATTAATTGTTATTTTAAAGTTACAAATAAATTATAAATGAATTTTTATTATGTGTATATTTGTTTTGAACATATACAAAAATAGACAATATACTACGCACATAGAAATAGGTTTTCTTAAGTAAGACATTGACCCCCGTACACTCTCGCATAAACTAAAAAGGTTAATTGTTCTTATATATTAAATATATTAAAAGGTCAATCAATTTTATTTTAAAAAATATTTATCACTAAACATTAAATAACAATTTCTTCTTTAAATATGGTATATTATAAAATATTTATGGAGTGTATATATGAGTTTGTAACCATAATAATACAATATACAAATACATTACACATAGCATACATACATAAAATGGTTTCAATAAGAAATTCTAAATTAATCAAGTCAATTTAAGAGGTTGAAAAAATAATTTAAAATTCTTCAAAATTTTTGGGCATATAATATTGATTACTTATGTACATTATATGAATAAACAAGTAATTGTGTATATAGTTACGGTGAAATAAATAATTGAAAGTATGTGAAATATATAAGATATTTAACTAATGAAAACAGAATATAATTATAAAAATTCCTTTATAAGAATAACAATAAAATATTGTAATATTAAGATAATTAAATATATTGTTTTACATATGTTACATATAAATGAATAAAATAAGGGAAACAATATATAAAATTAATCAAGTCTATATTCATTAATTAAATTAACAATTATATTGTAGGTATTCTTTATAATTAACCCTTTTGGTAATTCCACATCAGTTGAATAATATAATTTTTATTGTATTATAATACAAAGAATTCCATTCATATGAGCGTAAAAATTTGTGTAACTTCAATAGAATTAATTGAATACCGAAAGGGGGTGGTGAGTAATTGAACAAATGTAATAGAAATACACAAAATCAACTAACAACTTTTGCAGAGAGGTTTAGCTGATAATAGAAAAATCCACTAATTCATATTAAAAATATTACATAATTACAAAATATTATAACTAAAACTAATTAAAAATTACAATTCATATATACCAATTAAAACTTATTTTAAATAATGGTGTCAATATTTTATATTAATCTTCTTTATATGCACACCTACATATAGTATTTACATTTCATTTGATATACATACGACGAGACGTGTAATAATATATAATCTTATTGAAATTAGAGATTTTCATCTGTAAAACAATATATTACATTTATAAACATTAAATTATTGGATGGATAGATTTTATAGAAGAGAAAGAGACGTGTATACAAAATATACATTTATTTTATTTATACATATATTGTATAGTTATAGAACAAAAGCTATAACATTTCAATAGAAATAGCACATAACATATATATATATATATAAATTTCACTCGTATACATTTAGAATAATTCTGAATAGAATTAAATTATAAACAATATAATGATTTTTATTGCTAAATTCGAAAATAATTCTTTTATTCTTCTATTATATACACTCAGATAGCATCCATGTCTGCTGCGCACATAAAATAATAATAAGGAAAATGTTATGGAATAACTATACAGTATGAGATTTTACTATTGAATTTAAATACTTAAATGTTTAAGGTGTGGTGTTTTGGGTCTGTCAAGAATTCTTACCATATCATATGTATTTTTCTTTATCTCCGCACAATGAATATTATTAGATTTCATTTCGAACGCAATTGTGACAGGTAAAAGTAATTTGTGATATTTATTTTTATTTTAAATATATATAAATTTTTGTATGAACATTGTAAAATTTCTAAGGCTAGATGGCTAGATGCAGTGATATGAAGGTCCTTAAAATTCGGGATTTAAAGACGTTGGCTGCGGATAGGTTAGGTTGGAGAAGGCTAAAACCGTTTTAATGGCATGAAGTAACTAAGTAAGTATTGTCAAATTTCATCCATATATATTAGATAGTTTTACAGGAAAATAATTTTTGAAATCGATATACTAAAAATTGTACGATCAAAACTATTAAGTAAATGTTTATACAGTTGCCGTTTCACCATAGAATGTCAGAAACGAGTTTTCCAGCGTATAATAAATATTGTATTTAAACATATAAAGAACGTAACGATAATATACAAATGCAATTGTAAGTTAAGGCAAATTTTAACTGCAAAAAAATATGTAAAATTAAAAATTTCTTATAAATTTACCATATAAAATAGCCGCATACTATAATAATATTAGTTAAAATAAACCATTTATATATAAGATTAAGGTATAAATATAATACACACATAAAATATTGTAGAATAGCAACATTAGCATTATTATACAAAAAAAAAAACAAATAGACGCAATGTTAAAATAACATTTTATTATATTGCAAGATTTTGTGTTTTTCACCGAATTATACATAAATCTCAAAACTGCCAAACCAAAAACATTAGAAATGTTATTCTTTATAATAGATTTTTATGGTTATAATGCGGTTTATTTAACATTAAACAAAAAATAATTATAATAATAATAAAAAATTAACCAGTTATAATTTACATATGGTTTTTAAAATTTCTATATTTATATGTTCTTTATGTTATAAATAATAGACCGCAACGACAAAAAAAAATATAAACAACACAAAATAATTAATTATTTCTTGTGTGACTTATTGTCTTCATAGATATAGCGTGTACCGCCACACCGGAGGGTCCAGTGCCGACAAAATATAAAAACCGTATATATATATATATAGGGGGGTACGTATTATATTAAATAATATGAATATGGTATTTATATAGAAAAAATACTCAAAGTACATTTTTATGTATCCATGTGACTGGATATATCTTCATTAACCCATATAAAATATAAATGCTCTGTTACCAATCTGCAAACACCACAAATATACTGACATTTATTTAACCGACAAAGTTAATTTATCATATGTTTTATATTTTATGACTTTATATATATATACATATAGCATTAAATCATGGAAATGATTTAAATAATGTAATATATATTTTCATATTTCAACAATATAATATACACATATTTTAAATGTACATTATATATGACAATAATAACCAACCCTTATTTAAACAGTTGTTACAATATAAAAATTAATCTTAATATTGTATGTTCACACGCATATAAAATTATTTTGATACGAAACTACTAGTTTCAGTTATAAATGTACATTTTATAAATATTTATGCATAAATATATATTACCACATATTAGAAATTCTAATTTACAGATTGATGTCGTGAATTAATAATTAGACCAACATTTTTTACCGAAAAAAAAACCCCAATTTTTTATTTTTTGATCGTGTTAATTTACGGCGAAAAGGGAAAACATTATATTTTGAAAATAAAATATTATGTGTAAACAAAAATAATCATAAACACAGTTGTAATTGAATTTTTATATAATCATCATTAATGTTTGGTGATACGCCTGAGCGCACAGATCATAACTAAAATTAGTTATTTTTATTCTATTTTCAGTGAGTTCTTTCATTTTTTCTTTTTCTCGAAAAATTCACACAAGAAGATTTCCACCAATATTCATATATTTCCGAAGGCTTTGTTTACTAAAACTTGCAGCAATTATTACTGGACATGGGCATTTCAAGTATTAGCTGGGTAAGATGGAAATCTTATCGGAAGAAACTTGTAGACTGTGTATGGAAGAAGTGAAGATTACGGCTTTGACAAGTAGCCGGTTGAAGGTTACTATGGATATCATCTGATCAAAGAAGCGGATATATTTCGGTTGATTTTTTCAAAGGTATTCGATTTCTTACTATTTCACAAACATTTAAAATAAATACAGGAAAATGTTGCATATATTTTCCGGTTATTTCATAATTTATTAGCATAAACGCTAAACGCATTGCGTCACTCATATAGCACACGTATTAAATGTTAAATAATGCTTTTTTAAAACTTTAGCTATATAAAAAGCAATAATAATATTAACAACACATCGTCATATATAAATCAATAATATAAATACACAATGTATCACATTCACATAGTAAAATTTTTTTTCGTAAAATATGTGGTATATACACTTTTTCCTTTTTTTACATGATACAAATTGGTTGCGACTCAAACGGATACTTAATTTTATACAATATTGATGATTTGTTTCAAAATAATATAACTACAACGTGTGAAACCACTGAAATTGTTGGGTAACCCCAGCATACATATAGCACGCGGAACTGTGAGTTTAGTGTAACTCCTAAACCAGACCTACAAAACTAGCAGAAATTCTTCACTGAAGAATATGAGAATTTCTCAAACCATCCGTATAGATATGAATGATGAGTGCTTGCAAATTGAAAGAAGAATTACACAAAGGATATGGTAAACACCAGCATTATAACGCTAGTAAAAAAAATGTAACTTAATAGTTCTTATGGCTGTCAGTAATTTTTAAAACCACACATATTAATCTAATATAATCGTCTGTGTCTTGAAGCAGTCGAATTTAATTAATCTCGAGTATATATAGACGAAGTGATTCGATCGCTTAAAAAAAGGACACAGTGCGGATATTTATATAAATATATAGACTTGTCATATACTTCTGTTCTTGTCGACACGTATATTATAAATAAAAACAATAATATAGATAGAACTCAATGGTATATATATATTATTTAGCATTAGGTGTTTACATTGAAAACTATCTTTTTGTGGGTTTAACAAACAAATTTATTTTAAATAATTTATTTATTTGTTCATCACTCTTGGTCCATATTTCGACAAATAATTGTATTTTTTTTGAAGTAAGAAGTATTTTTCGATTTCTTCGTATAATTGTGGATGGGAGAATCAACGATTTGAACAAGTGTTAATCTATTTGACCAACATCTGGTGAATATACAACAAGAGTTGTTGATATACAATATAGAGTTAAATCTTAATAATTTTCTTCGATTTAGATGGAAATAATACAACATTCGTTTTCTGATTTTATACCGTATAAGCTTCAGTTTGGTGTTGATGTTCCATCGTTTGTTTTTCTACTCTTAAAACTATCGTATAGTGAATTTCTATACAAGCAAACACTGCACATTTCTTTGTATCAAAATTTTTCAAATTTTTAATGTTAACACTACAAGTATTTTATATATATTATTATTAAACAAACAATATAATTTCAGTTTTGCAGAAAAAGAAAAAATTAGTTTTCAATGTAAACACATCAATATATACTAAATTCAATCTAACTTTATACTAGTTAAACATATAATATATATTTTTCCCTTTATTTATACCTTACACAATATACTCGTACATTTATATATATATAATACATTACAATGGAACTTTTAACACAAATATGAATGTATATAGTTAATACACATAAGTATATTATATGTTGGACTGTTGGTGTTAATAGAAATTTAGTAGCGAAATATGATACTCTCTATAACTAAGCTATAGGGATAATAATTTTCAGATGATAATTTTTACTATATATTGTATGGTCAAAATGTTAAGTGTCATCGAATTAGAGTTAGTAATTTAATAACATACTAAATATATATATATATATATATTATATTTTGTTATATTATATGGATACAAAGTATACATTGTAACACATTTAATGTAATAAAATACGTATTAAGTATAAATAATAATATACAATGGAATGTAACATATATACATTTTATTATGATGATATATAGAAAGCAGACAAAATTTATATTAAAGTTTCATCAATTCCTTCTATTTTTGTTGGATATAATCCAAAATATATTTATATTAAAACAATTTATTATTATAAATTATATAATGTTTTCAAACGGATGCAGCATATGCAAAAAAATGTTTTTTTTATTGATTTAATATTTTAAATAAATATTATTATGACACATACTGCGTTAATGAATAATGTTATACAATTTTTATAATTTAATACTATTTCTATGTTATCTAAAAATATCGACAATATAAAAATGAATGTAATTTATTTTACCATGATTTTGACAAATAAACTATGCACTTATCAAGATTAAACTATAAATTAAAGACGAACAAAATTTACACTTTTTAAAAGCCACATCACTTTAAAAAAAAAAAAACAAAAAATATTTTGCCATCGAAACACTAGAATATATTAATTAACTGAGTATTACCGTACTACACCGAATTGCGTACGCAAATGAATGAATATACTAACAATAATTTAAAAAGTTATTAAACAAAATAAGTTTGCGGCAGAACTTTATGTTTATTTATGCAAAATCAGAGGTCTAATGTTCAGTTTATGTACGAAATGTTTATATTATATACTTGCAGAAAAATGCATTTACAAGAGAAGTTATTATTTTTGTCGCAACTTTGATAATATCTGACCATTTCGGTATGTAACATCATATACAATCCACATCTAATGCACATAAGTTATGCATATACTATTTTATTATAGTTAGTGCATGTTACCATTAAAACAATATTATACACGGTGCTTTGTGATTATACCGCATTAATCACGACATACACCTAACATACGCATATTATAATAGAATGGTTTCTGAGAATTATGATTTAAATTTTTATATATTTCAAAAAAAATGGCAATTATATAAAATTATGTTTTCTACAAACACGTATATAATCTTTCACTATATAAATATGGTATATGTAAATTCGATTCGAACATGTTACACGAATAATTCTAATTTGTTATGCAAAATACATTAACATGAGAAAATTCTAAAAATTCATTAAATAAATATATTATTTATTTGGAATTTTCCCATCAAAAACATCGTTGTAAAATATATAGGGTATACATTTATTCACCGAAGACCACCAGACATAGATATAAATATTTCTGCGTAATGTGATCATGATGACATTAGTTAAATAATAAAGAATTAAATAAATTTTTACTAGTACAATATATAATTATTGAATTTCAGCATGATGATTGAAAATAAGTATTTATGGAAAAAATTTCTGTCAGTTACTATAATAGCGTTTGTTTTTGGTTCGTTGTCAGTCATCTTGGTATGTGAATTTGAGAGTTAATCAAAATCGACAATTTATATGAAACAATTTTAATAATTTTTTTACCGATCATATATAATAAGGAGAGCGTGCGAAGGTCACCCACATAGTGGTGTTAATTTTGATTAATGTTTGGCATAATAGTAAGTATTTTTGTTATTATAGTTAAACCATAGCCTCTGTTTCAAATGATAATACCGAAGAGTATACATAGTAATTTTTAATCAAATCTCCTAATATAGAGAATTTTTATATATACGGAATTTATTTAAACTATGCATATCTGACTAAAATTTAGTGAAAAAAAACACTGTATATTATGAGCATGAGCATAGTCTTTATTAATTCTTTAATTAATCGTAAAACAATATAAAATAAATTTAAATAAATTTTTCCGAACAATGTACGCTAAGTTAAATCTTTCAAATTTAACTTCTATTATATATGACAATAATATAATTTTTTTAGCAAACAACAGAAATCAAATAAAATTAAGAGGCGGTTGAAGCTCATAGTATATACAACGTACAACGTTTGTCCGAAAAATAACCGGAACGCGATTAACAAAAAACCAATAAATGTATTTATTTTCTACAGAAACAACATTATTCGAAATATTCTACCTTATCTGAAATTCATTATAGTTTTGTGTTTTGGATAAACATTATTATCAGCATTTAAGCGTTTAATATTGATTCCTTTCTTTTTGCTTCTTTTACATATATGTTTTTTCGACCAATGCACAAAAACTGCTGTCGTTGCATTTTCGCTTAGTATATAGACTGAAGAAAATGTTTTGAAAATTTGTTCACAATACATAAATCAATCAGATCCATCCATATAATAGAAAATCATTCGCCGGCTTGTTTTTTTTCGGGCAGAGGGTGTATATTGTCATTTTTGTATGTAAAAAATAAAGAAAACACAAAAAAATATAAATAAAATAGACAAATAAATATTTTTTTATTAAATCAGCAACTAACTACGATTATTTTCCATTTCAAATCCCTTTCATTTTTCATCATTCAGAAAAAATTGCGTACACACACATTTAATTCGATTTTATTGGTTATTCAGGCGGACAAAATTCTTGTTATAACAATAAATGTATATTTTGTATAAAATACGTATATAGTAAAAACGATAAACTCAAATTTAGTGTTGAAATAACAATAATATATTTTTTTTATTGCATTTGTTACAAAAAAGAAAAAAAAAACGAAAATCGAAATTCATACAATCACTTTGTGTTCTTATTTATTTAATTTAACGTATAAAAACAACCCTTTACACTCGTATTTTCTATATATTATAGCTATTAAATGTTGGTGTGATGTATGAATGCAAGTTACAAGTTTCAATTTAATATTATAGGAAATTAATTTTATATTCTTTGGAAATAAAATAAAAAAAATTATATTTTTTTGATGAATTTACAGGCTTTGGGTTCCATTAAATCGATTTACCTATAGCATGTTTGCGCGTAAACAGGATTGCAATACTTATCGATGGATTAATTTTTTTATAAATGAGGTATACGGCAATTGTATATTCCATTCCACGATCTCATACATAAGCGATAATTTTTTTTGCCAATGAAACCAATGGCTTTAAATCATATCTTAAAAATTATTACTTAATAATTTATAGAAAGAATTCTGCAGATGGTCATAATTAAATTTTTCCAATGAACATCATCTTATATCGTGATTTAAGCATCGAGTTACCATCATGATTTTAATTATAAAAATCGCAAATGATCGAATTGAATGATATCGCATGTAGTTAAAATAACAAAACTAATGTTAAAAATTAAATATATTCCATTATGTGAGCTATAAGTTTTTGTTTAATATAATTGAAAATAATATAGGTAGAGATAAAGGAAAGTATAGACTTATTTTTGGTTTGAAATTAATAATTTTTTATAAGTTAAAGTTGAATATTAAGAATTTTAAGATATATAATATTATATACAAATATCAAAATGGTAATAAAGTTTCAACAAGATTGTCTAAAAAACGGAAATAATCATAATATCACCAATATCTTGTTTATTTTTATTATTACTATTATTTCAGGGATATCTGAATCAAACCAATATTTGGGGTTTTTTTTCGTCACCCTACATCGAGTGGACTATATATGAGTTGATTACTCAGAAATACGTTAAGTCATTCCGCCGTAATAGTGCTCCTCTCTATATCTGACATTATATAGTCAAGTTGTTAAATTACACCGTATATGAGTATATAACTATTTACCAATTTGTCTGCAATTAAATTATAAAGATGGTTTATTAATTCAATTATTCTTATGAGTAATTCGTCCATTGCGTTGTGTATGACGAATGTCTGAATAACGCCTAATATCATATTTTCAAACATACTAGCTATTTGATTTCCTAAACGAACCAATTCAATAATTCAGTTGACTAATTTTAGTATGAAATATACTGAAAAAATGTTGGGGATTGAGATATCAACGGATTGAGTGACATGTGCTGTAACAACTACGCCCCTGAAGCACTTGCTATTACTACTAACTTATACATTGATAATATCAATAGATTTTTATCTTATCTATAAAATATTTTAAACAATTTTTTAGTATTACAGAACAGATAAAATAAAAATACTCTGCGCACACATACATATAATACATTGATTATACACATTGTATTTATTATAGTCATATTTTACAAAAAAAAATTAAACATATGGTAAACAAAATAATGTGTCATCAGTCATCACGTATGACACCAGCAAAATGTACAATCTAATTATGAATAATAATTATATATATTTGTTATGTTAAATAATATACAAAACAAATATAAATTATTTCTAGAAGACTTCTTTTTTCTTATTATTTATTCAAAATAAATAATATTATAAATTTATGCGTGCGCTCTTATACACAAGAATTATTCGTATGTTGTAAATATGTTTTGTGTATAATTTTATGTTTTTAAAAACAAACTTTGATCATGTCAGAATATAAATTGTATATTAACAAACTATTTTATTATTTATATTTACGAGTATTTCATAATTTGATTTTATTGTTTTGTTATTAATTAATATATGTTTATTTAGTTATAAGAGTCGAATGATTTATTATGAATAAAATCTATTTCATCTTACTTATACATAAATTGAAATTATGAGTATTGAAACTATAAATTAGTTTATCATTTATTCAAATAATTTATAAACATATTATAAATTCTTTGAAATATTTCTGTTTAACATAATTGCTGTACGGCAATGAAATAGAGGCAAAGTCAAAAATGTAGCTTAATTTTTTTCTTTTTGCTTATTGTAACTTAGAAACTTTGTATTTTATTCAAATAATTTTTATAGTTTTCTTTCCTATATCCACATATACGCCTGAGAGGATAAAAAAAAATTCAAATAAAACTTTATGGAAAAACTTATAGATATTTAAAAAAAAAAAAAATTGTTTTGAAAACTAAATGAATATTCTATTTATATTATGAAGTCCTCGTCAGTCAGTCAGTCATATGTACGTGTATAATATATAATCGTACATAGTTTAGAAATAAAATAAAAAAAATTGAATATTATGCAAACTTTTAATATTAAATATACATTGAAAATAAATATTTTCTAATCTATTTAACGTACCAACATACATTTATTTTATTTTTATAAACAATATTTAAAATCTATATTAAAATGTTAGTACACATAGCTAAAGGCATATAGCTAACATAATATCCACAGCACTAGGTAGGTATTGGAAACTTTTTATTCACATAACAATGTATGTTTAATAATATATTAGGTTTACATATTATTTATTCAGTAGCTGCAATAGAGATGTGTATACATTTTATTTGTGTTTGTGTTCATATATTGTATATATAATGAAATGTTAACCTTAGAATAGAAAATTTTTCATACGTTTACGTGCATCACAAACTGGTACAACTAAATACGTTTTCAGTAATTTAGTATAATTGTCCAATATAAATGTTATCCGGTACACGCAACCATCTCTTTGAAGACAGATTTTCTTAAATTGACATTAAAGCATTTGCTTGCAAAATGTCGGTTGGTTATTGAGATACAACGTGCAGCCTCCTAAATACATAACTAAATGTATCATCCAACAGGATTGATCAATTTCAAATGATCGACACCAAACGAAACAGAGTATATGGTTCTCCGCGCATTTTTCTAGACTCTACACCTTTTCAATGTTAATGATCCATATATGTGTAATCTTACCATGAAAGAACTTATTCTAACATAAAATTCCGTTGAGTCTTTGAACACATTCTAAAGCTAGAGATGTTAACATCATTGGGTGGTTGGGTTTTAGTTCAATAAGAATTCTGTTTAACCTGCGACCACATCACTATATATATATATCGTTTGCCATGAACACTTTTATCACTGTGTCTATGCACTGACATGAAATACAGAAATTTAGTATTTTTTTGTTTTATATCGTTATGTACAAACGAAGTTGGATAAAATATTATCAATTATTGAATCATAACTTACTTATTAAATTATGGTACTTTATTAAATAAAATTATTGTTATAGCACAAAAAAAAATTTGTGTATCTTTTAAATCGAGCGTTTAACTTAAATTAAAAAAAAAAAAAACTCAAGCATTAAGTGGTTATAAAATTAACAAAACGGAATTACGGTGTGTGCAATTTAATACTTCATCAATCTTCCTGTTTCTTTTTTTTATTTTAGATAAAAAAAAAACTGTATACAAAAGAAATAGTTAAACGATTTTTTTTTATTCTTATAATTTTATAGAAAAATAAGAAAAGTCTTATCTTTGTGTTTTTTTTCCCTTTTTTAATTTTACATTCTGCATTATAATACAGACGAAAATAGACAAAATGTGAAAGTATCGTTCTTATTTTATGTTTTGATATTTTAACAATCTAAAATTATCGAAATAATCATACTATATATAAATAAAACAACGCAGCTGTGGCGCAGTGGTATACAGCTGATGCTTATTAATCATGAAATATAGAGCGTTCAATTTCCTCTATTTTCATAAGAAATTATTCACTATATTTATTTTAATACAGAAATTTTTCAGTTGCGGGTGACCATTTATTCGTTTATGGAATAAAAAAAAAATATGGTGTATAAGGCGCTACTCAAAGATTAATAATGGCTACATACACACATCACTATGACCTACTAGTCACCAATATAAAATTAATAGAATTATGAAAACATCTGTTTCTTTCGTTATTTGCAGTTCAATTGGTAAATTGTTATATACTCCCATGCGCGGAGGAATTTACCAACTTGGCTGTAATAAAGTAATTATTAGATGCCATAAGGTCCTCCACTTGAAGCAATATATATGACTTGAAAATATGAATCAAAAAAAATACTAAATATAAAATTATATTTTTGGAAAAAAAAATTAAAAATAAAAATTGTTTTAAAGTTTTTTTTTTTGATTTAAACATAAAATTTGATAAGACGAAATATCACGCAGTCTTGCCAAACATTGTTTATGTGAAAATTCTCTTGTATAAGTCATTGTGTTTGTTATATATTTGTGAATTTTTTTTTTTCTTTTATTTTTTGCATTTCCGGTGGAAGATAAAAAAAAAAAAAAAAAAATGTAAATTTAATTGATAAGACACAAACACGCGAAAGAACTGTTATGCTAAAGTTAGTTTTCTATGCAAAATACATATAATAATATTTACATAAAAAAAATAAAATTTAAATATTTTAATCAGTTTTTTCTTTAACTATAAAATACGCGACGATAAATGGTAAGCCATATTATAATAATATAGTATATTAGAATAGATTATATATAGACAAAAGTTTATTCTGAACATTTTTGAAGAATTATGAAACAAAATTTATTGTGGGCGATAAAAAAGTATATACATCAAAGTCATTTAATTTATTAATTGTTATTTATTTATATATAAATAGATAAAAATATGTGCACCCATAAATGAATTATTCGTAATGGAAAAAATTGAAAAAATTACTTACGACTTCAATTCCTTATTACTGTTTTTAAAATATGAGTTATTGTACGCTATATTCAAAGATTAAAAATGTCTCCGCACACAATATATATTCAGTATTGCATATACACAAATTATATAGTCTCCTGTATTATATAATGCAAATTCATATTTCTACAGAAATTTGTATACCAAATTTTTACATTTTCTGGTTCAATGTTACAAATTTTGTATAATTTCACATATAAATACCATGAAATTTGATTTAATATACAATATATATATATGGTACACCCGCATATATATAAATGTGTGTTATGTGTTAAATGTTCTGTATCTAATATACTTAATAATATTTATTAATGTTCTCTGGAAAGAAAGAAAATAATATTTTCAAGAAAAAAATAATAAAAATTCGTCATATAGTGAATTAGTCGGTATATACCAAACAATATAGTACATATGAATATAATATAATAAAGCATGTAAGTTATATATAAGTGTATATATATATGTATTTTATATATACAATAATAGTATATAACATACAATATATATAAAATACACGTACAATATAAAATCTGTATATAAGTTTTATATATTCCTTTTTTTGCAAATGTATATTATACTTTACTATATATATATGGTACAGAATATTTGATAAAGTATATGTAGAAACTCTTTATATGCGGTTGCTTGAATCTCTGGAGAGATTAACAATATACATATATAATATATATTATATATAAATATGTACACCCTTTGTCCGAAACATAACCGCAATTACTTTTTAATTTATATGGAACGCCATCGTTGATTGGGTGGTACAGATTAATTTATGTACATAGTGTACTGGCCGTAATAAACTGTTAACGTTTCATGACATTTGCTTCACTGTTAGCCAAAATATTACGTATTAAGTATTGGTGTTTTGCGTCGGTCGAGCATTGCGTATATATATATAACAAACAAAGAACCAACATTTTGTTTTAAAATTGGTAAAAATTCTACTGAAAAGCTTAAAATCGCTAAAGGTATTTGATAATTTTTTATCATATAAACACAAATTTTTGAATGGCATCGGTGATTCAAAAACGACATGGTGATAATGATGAACGTCCAGACGAAAATATCCTAAAGTATGCGTGATTTAGTGAAAATTAACAAAAAAATTTTCAGCGTGATAAATGTTAATGGAATGATATACCAAAATCAACAGTTTATGAGAAATAAACGGAAAAATTTATGTATAAATGGTGAATTCAAATTTTGTTTCACATCGCAATTGATTGCGGTGATCAAAAAAGTAAATAATATCAAAGACATCATTAAAAACGTTGAAATCTATTAGATATTTCCTTAAAAACTATTGTAACTGGTCAGGAAACTGATGATGTTTTCAATACGAACCAAATACTATAATTATCAAAATAACATCTATAAATTCTCATTTGATGCAGACGACACTCATTTGTTTTTACGATTCAAATTGTCCACAAAGAATTTGTGCCGGGGTGGTGCAACGGTTAATGCTTTGTAAAATTTAAAACGTTTGCTAATTTACCTTCATGTAACACACCCGACAACATTCCGATCACAGAAATAAAATATTCATTTGTTGCACTTGTTGAACGTGTAAAATCAATTTCAGTTGAGGGCGAATAATTCGAATTCTTATAAAATTATTTTTCTATAAATGTAAATGAATTGCTTTGTCTTAATTTATATTTCGGTTATTTTCCCGGACAGCGAATATGTATTAAAAAAAATAAGAAAATTTAGTAAAGTAAAATTCTACGCATTACTTTTGCTTTTACAAATTTTCTTTTTAATATGGTAAATTTTGTAACATATATAGTAAATTCCATATACACATCGCATATAATATAATATAATATAATATAATAACAAGTCTAGCGTCATGTGAAAATATCCACTGAAGAATTATAAATTCAATAGTAAATTTAAATTAATTATATAATATACATTACTTAAACGTTGTACATATTAAATATATAGGTTATATAAAAAAAAAAGTGGTACCAAACATTATTTACAATTTATACATTTTATATACACTTGACTAAAATCTATATCTATATAAAATTGAATGAAGTTTACTTTGTACATATAAATGGTTCATATAATATTTATGTAAACTTGAATCGTCTTCTTGCCTATATAATCAAAAACTGAATTTTCAATTTTAGAAACATCTTGTATATATAGTATTATAAGGTGATAGTATCAGTTTTCGTTAATAAATAATATTTTCTAAAATAAATAAATTGTCTCACTGTATAGTATATATACTATAAATTATATGATTTACATAAATTAATCTATATATATTTAGTCTATACGTGAAGTGAAAGTATATACTTGACGTTAAACAGAAACAATTTACTGCTGCGGTATAGAAGGGTTCTGGAACTTGTAAAATCGATTAGGGAACTGGATATTGATGAAATCAAAACAGTGGAGGTACGCAGAAATGAAAATAAATATTTTAGATGGGACGCTGCCTGAAAGGGGATCAATTCATTTTTGTGCATGTATAATTGATGGACGAACAGGGCGGGTGCTGGAATTCAGCGAACTCAAACTGTCCTGACACATAAGTCTGGGGCGATACACCTCAGTAAATCAAGCAGAGATGTGGGTCTTATAATAAACGATTTGGATCATCTAGAGATGAGTATATGTCTATAGCTTTAGAATGTACTCATATAGACTAATACTAATTTGCTAGTCGCAATGAGTTCATTTTAGTTTTGGTAGATGATAGTGCAGACCGTTGATGCCATATATGTTTCACTTGAAATATCATGAATTCCTATTATAATTGTTTACAAAAACTGATACAATAACATTATTTAAATTCAATTATTGATATTACAATATATTAAAAGTAATCCTATTTAAATAAACATATAAAAAGTTATAAATACATATTTTTATATAAACAGAACACATTTTCGTTTGCGAATTTTTATGCTACTGTGTAATATGATGAATTTAACGAATTCGAAAAAAAATATACAATATATTTTTATTATATTTACAATCCATCTGATAATATTATATTGAATTTTTGTGAGTTACATATTAAAGAAATAAACTCTATACATATTTAGAATTAGTGTCTAATTTATAAAATGTATATACTTCCAGCTATATATTTTTTATGTATATATTATACAAGTAAATATATATTCATTGTCCCAAAGGGATGTTATACTACAAATACATAGTATACATTGAAAAATGTTTATAAATTAATGACTTGTGGAAATATTTAAGTTCCTTGATTAGTTTTTATTGACTTCTTATATATGAACTAATTTGTTAAATTACGGTATATCCTTTTTTTTTCCTTTTACAAAAACTCTTTATATATACATTATATTTAAATTTATTATATTGACTATAGAGAATATAAAGTTTGTGTATGTACAGGTACATTCCAATACAAAAATGTAAGGTCTCTATTATTATAAATTAAAGATCTATATCTATGTGAATGAGTCTATAAATTTAAAATACATTTCTATATACAATTTCGGAAAAAAAAAACGAAGGGAAAAAGAATTATTATTTTGAATTAACAATTTATTAACGCTTGATTAAATATTTATTTAGATATTTACTGATTGTGTACGTATATGTTATATAGCATGAGTAACTAACGACGAGGATATCTATATGAATATGTATATAATACAGGACTTATATATTGTGTATAATAGACTGTGTGTGTATGCAGAAGAAAAATGGTTTAAAAATCATAAAATCAATTGGATAACAATTTCGATGTATAATTAATTTTAATAGTGGGTTGATTTTGATGATGATGATCATAAGAAATGAAGAAATGGTATCAGCCCATCCCTATATATATTTATATATATATGTTAATTAAAAATGAAAATTCAATTAAAGTACGTATAATACTGGTATAATTATATAGGTGATATTATATTATTTTCGCATCAAGTGGTTAAATTTCATTTAAGTTATTATACATTTACATTATACAAGACTGAAAATTACACCTATAATTTGTTTGATATATATAGGAAGAATTTAAAGATAATTATTTTTAATTTCCATAATTTTCTTAAAAAAAAAATCCTTATAAATGTTTATTAATATTTTCTTTACTATATAGCCACGTTGGAAAATAACCTTTTCATGTCATTCAGCGTATATATAAGACTAACGTGTCAATCAAATTTTCATCACATAGTCATACAATTCGATGGTAAAACGATTCAAAATTATTTTTTATGTCACTTCATATGCGATACACAATTGCCTTGTTTTTGAATAATTTTCATCGGATGTGTAGCCAAACAATCGTAGCCCATCATCATCATCATAATGGACTTATCAACATTTAATGTACTTGCCAATTTTTCAATATTTATAGTTTGACATTGAAATTTATCGATAACTAATTTCAATTCATTACATTTTATTAACTGTATGTATACACAGTACTTTGTCCATCTTCAACGCTATGGCACCATAAGCTTATATACAACGATGATTTTCGGTTTTAATAAACTAACGAAGTAAAAGTTACTTGTTTGGAACTACATTTTGCAGTTGCAATACAATAAATTAAAATTATGTTATACAATTCAAACAAATGTCTCGATCTATTTTGACAATCATCTATACATTTTTTTATTAGTTTCCGAATGTGTGAATTTATGATGTTTTTTGCATTGTGATTTCTGTTTTTGCAGATAATTTTCCCATTGATAATTGTTAAATAAATATTATATTTATATACAATTATTGTATTATGTTGTGTCAAATCAAAAAAATATATTGTAAGTTATTATACGGATAATTAATTAGGCAGTACCTGTGCTTTATATAAAAATTATTACTATATATATTCAACTCATGACATACAAACAATGATATATGAATTTATTATACGTATGTTATACGATACCTGATTATTGAATTTTATGGTTTATTATTCGATAATATAGACTATAAGCAAAACCAAAAATCCTATAACTATATTATGTATTATTATTTGTATTACAGGTGTAAATGCTGTTTCAATACGTATATTGAAATACATATTATAATATATACGATAATATTAATATACAGCGTGTCTAATAATAACTGCCCCAATAATTCAATACTTTGAATTATGATTCGTGTAATCGGGTATACTTTTCTCGATTAATTAATCAAGCAACTATAATGTATTATTATCACATAAAGTTTCATAGATAATTTATTTGTTTATTAGAATTTTGTTGAAGACGGAAGCCAAACATAGTTTAAATTATTACATGAAATTTTTATAAAACATATACAAGCAGAGGCTACCAAAATGCACGTATATATGGTTTTTTTTGCTTCCAGCAAGATTCAGCTTCTGTTTACAAATAAAAAAATACCTTTGAAATGATGTAAAGAGAATTTGCTTGAATTTATTATCATGATAGTATGGCTACAACTTTATCTCCGGATCTAAGCTCTTTTCATTACAGTATATATAGATAGAGGTACATATATAGCCGTAATTAAATAATGTAGAAACGTTAATTTAGAATATTTCAAAGTAAAATACCATATAATAATAATATATATGGGTCCATATACATACCCAATGATATCATACATGTTGCTTGCAATGACTTTCCCAAACGCATATAAAAGCTGTTATACTACATGAAAATGCAATAATGAAAATGAAATTCTAAATCATAGTTATAACATATAATTTTTGATTGCGTGGTGAAAATGAAAATCGGTGACGCGAAATATGAAAAATTAATTTTAAAGAAAATGCATTTTTTTTTCGGAAAATTTTCGGAAAATAGCTTCAAAAAATTTGTTCATTTTATACGCGTATCTCTGCAAGAAACATATAATATATTTAAATCAAAATTTTCTCATATATTTTCGAGCTTCGTGCCTGCGTTGTATATATACAAATTTAATGATAATTCAAACGAAAAATTATTATTATATAGACAACAACCGGAAATATCCCATCAAAAAGTTTTCTCCTTGTTATACATAATTTATAGACAACTTGTCTGATGATATGGTTTCTCGTTTGTATTTTTATTTTTACAGGTATTTTATTTTCTATGTTCTATGTCAACATATATATATATAGCGTATTATAGATAGTTAGTTATTTTTTGATGCGCATATATATTATACACTCTGATACAGGTAATATTTATGCACCATAACTATATATTGTAAGTATTTTATATTGGAATTTATATTGTATAATAAATTACTTCCGTTACGTTAATACCAGTGGTGAGCGGTCCACGGCAGCAGCGTAAGCACTGCAAAATTCTGTTTCTTTGAGCTTTTATTTAATATGGTGAGTATAATAGCATTAAAAACCATATGGCATAAATACTATATTTGGTAGCATTGTGGTGTATACCATTTGTAATGTAGTCAAATAAAATGATATTATACTGAGTGAATTGCTCATATATTCAAAAACGGTGGGGCATTTATCTTGCAAAAAAAAGAAAAACTGGGGTACTGTCTGAATGACCGTAAATTGTTTTCATTGAACCGACTTCATATCATGAAATACGTTAAAAAATCAGGTCTGGAGTATATACTGAAAAGATGGCAATTACCGCACCGAGGAGTATGGGAGTTTGGTACAATAGATCTTTTAGAATGCAGTACGATAAAAAGACAGGTTATAAATCTGTCTAATTTTAATACTATGTATAGAAAGTATATACATAAAATTCTATACATTCTAATTTCTAGATGAACACATTACTTAAAATGAAAAATTTGAAATTATACAATTTATGGAAAAATTAATAAGAATTTAAAAATAAAAAAAAAAAACAATATTTCTTATCACATTTTTATCTGCATAGAATACAAATATTATGAGTTTTTAAGTTAAATTTGTTTATCTACATATATATATATACAACATGTTTAGAATTAACCGTAATACATCTTATCTTATACAAATACCCATATATTATAGAAATAAAAAAGTTTTCGTTTTGAATCGATATTTTTACCGCACAAAGTATTTGGTATAACATAACAAGAAAAAATAATAAACAGATTTAATTTATTTTTTCATATGGTAAATGTCGATTCCAAGGTGATTTCTGTGTTTGACAGGTAAATTCATGATATTAAAGGTTATTTATATGTAAACAAACAAGTATATAAACGTATAAATATGCAAAATATTTTATATGAATTGTTTTTGTAATTATACACTTTTTTTATATATATATATTTATTTTGTTTATCCAACAAGAAAATATATAGGACATATAATAATATTACAATAATTTGAAAATTAATGAAAATTAAAAAGAATAATGATGAATTTGATGGTTTTTTTGTTTATTTGTATGAACTATGATATATATTACAATTGATTTAAGTCTATTTCTCAATTATAAATTTTCAAAAATTGACTATATGTTGCAATTCTGTCAGAAAAATTTAAAAAAATGTCAAACTATGACCCGTAATTAAAACAGACGTTAATCCATTAAAGAAGATTGTCCAGAAAATTTTCTATTATTTTTATTTTATTTATTATATTACAATTTCTTATTATAATATTAAATATTCCGGGGAATATCGACTCAGACCTGTATGTGGATCCGCTTTCATTCTGCCCCACCCAATGAAGTACGTACGAGTTGATTACTGAGACATATGTCAAATAATTCAACTAGAAAAAAGCCCTCGATTTACTGTCTTACAACATTGCAGTCAAGTTGGTAAATTAATCACCGAATCTGAGTATAAAAAAATTCACTAATTGATTTGCAATTGTGCGTTTCGATAGATGATTTATTAATTCAATTATTATTATTATTATTATTATTATTAATATAACGTTGTGTATATGTGGAGATATTTTTAATCTCTAAATTGCGTCGAACACCATATTTTCTAAAATAATTCGCTTTTTTATTTCATATACAAACTAATAATGGATTAATTTACACTATGGACAATACTGATTCTATAGAACCGGAATTGAACTATATATAGTTTATTTGCTGCAATTAGAAAAATATATTTTTACATGCAATACTTAAATGATTTTTCACAAGCCGCCACTGATTGCATATATTAAATTACTATTTACTTTAAGTTGATACAGCTTTAATAAAAAAAAAACTTCATACCATCTAAATGACCGCAAAATATTTATATAATAAAAATTATCAAATTGCTTATAAATAAATTGTGAAACTACAGAATAATAATATAAAATAATAAAAAAATTATAAAATAATACAACAAAATTTGTTATTGTTTATTAAATTTGGACATGATAAATTACATTTTAAAAAATTATATAATCCCATTTAAACTATAACGCTAATCTATATTATCATATACTATAACATAGTGTAAGTAATTAATTAAATTGTACAGGCTACAGGGTGTATATGTGTATACAAAAAAAAAACGTATTTATAAACATAGAAATATAATACAACAACTATGTGGCTTGCCTGGTATAATAATATAATTGTTAACACAAATGTAAATTATGCGGTTCTATGGCCATAGGCAAGGAAATAAAATCATTCGTTAATTTGATTTGTACATATAAATATAAATATCATTGTATTATAAATGTACATAGAAACCACATATTAGTATTTATGGGTACATAAAATAAAATGATAAATTATTTATATATTATTCTGTTATAACGTGTATATTAAATCAACAAGTTATATATTCTACGTATATTTACAATTTTTATATTCGGGTGCAATATTAATATATTCCCATTGTCCGAAAAATAACTATCGAATAACTTTCTAATATATTATATATGGAAAATATTCTTCAAATCGCATTCAACGCGGTATGTGTGTTAAGAGCTGAAAGTGAAAACAACATTATATTACAATACTTGTTGAGAATGTCAGAAAAATGCGTTGCGTTGCGGCAGCTTTTTTGCCTTTGTTTCATTTTAAGAAATATACTTCGATGAAACTCATCGAATGTTTATCGATATGTCTTGATGAAGACGGCATATGATTTATTTGAAACAACATTGTGATTTTAACGATATGCAATAGGTGTGATTTTGACGTATAAAACAAATAGTATATATAAAAATGTAAATATTTTGAAGTTTTGTATATGCATTGAGTGAGGGAGTTAAATAAAAACGAAAAATAATTTGTGAAATTTTGATTAAAGGACAGCAAAAGAAAATTTGCATCGTACTGTCAACGATGACGCAAAATATATATATTGGTTTTGATTATCCTAAACGATCAAAACATTTAATTGGTTCAGGTGAACCAGTAAAATCTACTTCAAAAGACAATGTCAATAGCAAAAAAGATTTTGCTGTGTATTTGGTAGTATCCGAATGATGTGGTTATACTTGTATTAATTTAAAACAATATATAATATACACATTTGGAAATATAAAATATATAATTAATTACACGACCATATTTTTTTTTTTTGAAAATGTAAATATACATTATTTGACATAATGAAGTATTTTCAAAAATATATAAAATTGAATATATTGGCACTAAAAATTTTACATGTATCTTCGGATTATGCAGTAAATGCCAACGGATTTTATATTTGAACTATACTTTTGTATTTAAATTGTATAAATGAGTAATTCCAAAAGCAATAACATATATTGTTATTACAACTGTTACAATTTAATAATGTAACGTAAAAAAAAAACTCTGATGATAACTTTTCGATAGAATACTTCGCATTATTCTTAATTTTCAATTTTTAAAGTTCTTGCACACAAATATTGGTTAAATGAAATTACATTTTAAGAGGTACTAATTTTGAAGTTAATCGAGCTCGTTTTCGGAATAGTTAAAAACCAATTGAAAACAAATGATATATATATGACAACCTAATGAGGGACAACAATACTTTAGTATTTTTTTCAAATAAAGCAAAATCCATAAATTATTCATTTGTATTCAAATTCATACACATAAAAAGAGCGATATTAAAGCGAAGACATTCATATGGTATTATTTGTATATACAATATAATATACCATCACCACCATCATACAAACAATATAGTAATGCATATGTTTAGAATAATAATTATTATATACAAAATATTTCTTATTATAAAATGTATAAATTAGTTACGTTTTTCAATATATCATTTAGTAAGTTACTAATTGATTTTCCATTCTAACAATTTTATTATTATAACCTATACCTACATACATATATTTATTAGTAAATGTATATAGACTATTGATATTGATATAGCAACATATATATACAATCAGCACTATATAGTTATTGTAATTTTGTCGAAATAGAAACGTTGTTATTAATTTATTGTATTTGCTAAATTGTCAGAAATACACATGTCTATATAAAATGAAAGTAAACAATTAGAGAATCGTAAGATTTTATTAATTCACATTAGTAATTAAAATAGTGTCAAAGACAAAGTGCAACTTAATAAAGATTTCAGTGTACATATTACAATATCACTATATTTTTCTAGTAGACGAGTTGTAGTAGTAGACAATGAAAAACAATTGAAATGTCCACTTACTAAATTTTCCGGAAAATCGACTTTTAAGAATTATCACTTTTACGCGCCATAGTTTTAAAGGGTTTCCAATTTTGTATACAGAATTGCAAATTATAATCAATTTCCAATCGTTCATAGAAGAGATTTTAAAATTGATTCACACGCTCAAAAGATATGACCGATTTTCCATTTAATGTCATTAATAATTTTGTATGAAATAATATATATAAATTTTTTATACCATTTAAGTGTTCACTTTATACAGTACCACAAAATTCTTTAAATTTTCTCTGCCATCGTTTGGAAAATCGATCATAACTTTTGAATGCGTCAATCGATTTTAAAAATCTCTTTTACAATAGATTGGAAATCGATTATATAATTTGCAATGTTGTTGTAAGCAAAAATGGAAATCCGTTAAAACTATGACCCGTAATTAAAAAATATGATAATTCATAAAAATCATTTTTCCCGAAAATTTAATTCGGTGAACACCCAAATTTTTTTTTTCATAATTTAGTTTAATTTCAACCGCAGGTTATAAGAAAAATATAGCGAAATTGAAAACTGAATGCTACTTCTCAGCATTCGCCGCTGCTAGATTAGGATTAGTAATTCTTATTAAAAAATAATATAATAAAATAACGCAAACCAATTATAAAAATATGATATCGCGTCATATATCGATTTTCTCGATCTTGATAGATATTTGAAACACTTGCTGTTTCACACATATTTTAAAATTGATGAATTACAAAAGGTTGAAATTCACTTTTAAGAAATCGATGTGTGAAATAAAAAAAAATTCCAATGAAAATTCTGATGTGCTTTACAGAATACAATAAAAGATGGGGAAATTAAAAGTTATGTATAATTGAAAAATATAAGAAATAAACTCTTATACTTGAATTGAAAATAGTTTGCATGCAGCAGCAATAGCATTGTATCGATAAAACAATAGACGTGTAACATCAATATTGCAATAGATTGTCCGTGTTATTAATATATGTGTACTTAAATATTAACGAAAGCCAATAATAATTACTGACATTTAAAATTAATTGTTATTTTTATTTTTTCAAATAATATCTGTGAGTTACATAATATTTAATACTAAAATATGGTAAATGTAAAACTTTATATGTTATCGTATTTTTTTATATTCAGTAAATTATGTTGACACACATTACGCATAATAAATGTAATATCAGAAAAAAAAATATATACCATATAATTTTGTTTTCTTATATAAGATAAAAATATGATATCATAAAATATATATAAATTTATATAATATTTGTAGTGCATACAAAAATAAGCCCAAAAACCAATAACCCTCTGCAATATATATAGATTGAAAAACATGAAAATAAAATAAAAAATATCAAATGATGAATTTTTGTTAATTTTGGAATATATTCGTACATAGTCTGTAACCTATATGTAAACAAATACACAAATATACATATCGGAAAGAAAGTACCATATATATTAAATGACTCCCATATGGCAATAAAAAACCATCCAATTTCACATGGTAAGCAACAGGGTTAAACAGACCATACACGCGTATACATTTGTAAATCCTTAATGTTGTTCAGTTTGGTTTATTGTACATATATGTAACATATATTTATCTTATTATATTATACGAATATAATATAAATTGTATATATTCCTAATACCTATATCGACATGGTTTTATTTATGTATACCTATATAGGGTTAAATTCTTTCTATTGTCATCTACGTATACGTATTTATGTGTAAATGGTATATATAAATAACTAACTTTATATATACAAACTTATTGCTTTAATATTTTTGTACTGGTACACCACTGAGGGTTTAAATATATATATATATATCCATTATATACATCTAATATAAAACAATAGTATCTGTATGGATGTAAACTTCTAGTATACACATATGTGTGGGAATATAAATGAAATAAGCTGATTAAAATGAAATCAATATAGAAGATGTACATATATAAAAAGCTAAAATTTGTAAAAGTTATTCCCAATTATTTAGTTGCTTATAATGTTGCATGTGTTAATTATTTTATTTGTGAATATTCTGCAAACCATATACGAGAAACAAATATATACCATATGTAAAACCATTGACTTTATTTGAAAAAGAAACACAAGTGTTATGCTGGTTTTTTAAACAAAATATAATTCTAATGTGAATTTCCGTCAAATAAAACTTGGTGGTAAAAATGTATTTGAATTAATATCTATTCCTTTGGATGCGTTACTTTTGTATTAATAATAAACCTTCCCCACCATCATTAACACACAAATACAAGTAATTTTTTTACAAATTAAAATTAATAAACAATCATTTGTTTTATGTGTAAATACATACATAAAAATTAGAACTTAAATGGGCAAAATAGAAGTTATACAAAAATAACCCATATGACAGTTGATTACCACCTGAATAAATATAATTATTTTTGAAAAATTAGTATAAATTTTTAAAAATATAACATTCATTCTTTAGTTAATGATATATCGGCCATACAATTTTAATAGCGTAAATGAAGTGCCTTGGCATAATTTGTCATTTTTATTTAATTATCATACAATATTACTGGGCGGATCTATATTAAAGATAAAAAATAAAACATGACATTATTTTATTTAAGAAAAATCAATTTATTTTTCATACATAATTTTCTTTTAGCTGCGGATACACATTTTACAACGTTAATAGAATCTAATCTTTTAATCACTTCGGAATAATTAGTATTCGGTGAGGTGAGGTTTGTTGCTTCAATATAACTTCAGAATTTGATGGAAATCTCTATCCAACTAGATAGATTTCAATATTAGAAAAAAGAAAATCGCCAAATACAATGGATGTGATAGCAATACATAATGTAATTTGTGAAATTTTGCCATGGCAATTGAATTGTAGATTTTTTTTATTGCATTTAGCTTATACGACCACACTATATATACAAAATTCAGTAAGCCCAAACATTTTAATTGACATACCGGAGTTCGGATACCATTTATCAATCTTTGGTTTAACAATTAAATCAAAAGTTGATTGCTTTTATTAGAATGTGATTATGTCAAAACAAAACAAATTCTCATTTCTGCATGAAATTTTGTATACAATCTTTTACATTTTTACCTTCAAACTTAACCCATCCTCATTAATGTATATATATATACATTAGAATAGAGAACTATAATAATATAATAGTCATTTAATAATAAATTTTAACTAAAACTAAACTTTTGTTAATGAATAAAATGTGTTATAAAAGATAATTGATGAAATACAATACAAAAGACTAAATTTTGTTACCTGCTTCATTGTGATATGTTGTATATTATATTTTGTGTTGGTTATAAAATTTAATTACATATATGTAGTTTCGTTTTATAATATATGTCAATATTAAATACCAAACATCATACATATAACAAAAAATATGGATATAATAGTAATATAGAGAATGATAGAAAGAAACCCAAAAGTTTTAGAATAATATGTTATTTACAGAATGTATAGAATCGAATTTTTTTTTTTGTTACAGATCAGAATTACCGATGATTGAAAGATCCTAATTATCAACCTCATTGCATTGCATATATGTTATAACAACCTATATATATATAAAATATTTAAATATACATAGCACACAGGATTAGGATTAGGATGAGAAGAGTTTTAAAAGTAAATATGCTAAATTTCTATTTCTGATTTATTGGTTTTTATACATATTTTTCAAAGTCTTATAATATTTTACACACAACATATAAATGCAGACTTATCTATAATTCATAAAAAGATTTTAAAATTCGGTACTGTGCACTTACAAATATATAAAGTGTATCTTATATAATTGAATAATTCAATTTAGTTTATATCTTTAATAATAATAATAATAATAATAATATTTACAATTATACAATATAAAGACGCTGCACAGATATCCATTAAAAAGATTAAAAATAATTATCATATAGAAATTTTACACATCATATATATAACCTATACATAATTTATCATTATATACAATAAATAAAGGTTTGATTTGACCTAAAACTTTTGTTGTCGTTTACAATTTTAAATTTATATAACAATAATTAAAAATTATTATTTTATCTTTAGCATTAGAAATTTTGAAATGTGAAAGCCCTACTTAAATCAAATTATCTGAAGCATTAATAAATTTAATTACAATATCCATTTGTAAGATTTTACAAATGGTATATAAATTAATAAGTAAAACATTGACAGTGAGTTTATTTACTTATGCGACTAAAATTTATCACAATCTAAATTGTTGGCTAACAATATGATTTCGTAATGGAAATTACGATCTGAAACGCAACCGCAAAGTAAAGGACGAGAAATTTAAGAAGAACCTACTTTTATCATGCATATGTTAAGGGTTTTAAGTTCGTATTGTAAACAATGAAAGAAAGGATTTCTCTATTTATATAAAATTGATATACTCGCAATGGAAAATAGTCTAAAATCCAACAAATTATATTGATTCATCGAATGTAATCTTCAGCATTGCTTTGTAAATCAGAATATCCGTATGAAAATAAAGTGAGATGTATAGGAAATACGTTATTAGGAATTATTTCGATAACGTTACAACAATCTATTAACTAAATATTGAGTTGAATGATACTATTGAATAAAAACGTAGGTCATATACGCACAACTGCTATAAATAACTTATACGGCTTAAATTTATTATATTATTCAACAGATATGGCACCTGAACATTACCATTTTTTCCGGCTTATTTTATATCGAAGTCACACAGAAAATTTATATCACGATGTCTTTTCTATGGTCTCCGGATAAATTTCAATAAACAACACTGTTTTTTTAAACATTGTATATGCAAATAAATTTATGTTTATGTATGCCTCGAAATAAATTTTTCCGAAAAATCGAATTTTTTGAATTACAGGTCATATATATTATGGTTTTTATAAACTCAATCAATTCCCAATTATTATAGAAGATATTTTTAAAAGCGATTCACACGTACAACAGTTATGGCCGATTTTCGAATGAATGCTAGTGCACAGAAAATTGAGATAAATAATATGCAAATAAGTATAGAATACGTGTATTTATTATTAAAAATCCTATAAATAAGTGATTATAAAGGCTGTACTTTAAATACAGATTAATTATGTATTAAAAAAATATATAATATATTAATATAAAATTACGGCTATATTTCCGAAAGTGGTTATATCCATTCAATTCATATATTACTATATTTAATAGTCATTATATAGTCACAATATAAATATGAGATATATGAGAAATGGAAAGGTACAATTTTGTCTATTATTCAATAAATAATTTTTAACCTAAATGTGTACATTATAAAAGTTTTATCGTAAATTTTAACTTTTATAAAATAAAATCAAGTTTTTTGACATTTTCTTTGAATTAATTTTTCAGTTTTTTTTCTATTTAAATACATAAGAAATAATTTGTTATACAATATAAAATACGGATTTCATTTGAATATACAAAACATTTTATATGTACAGTACAGTGGTGCCCTTTTTTTAACTTGATATAACTTAACGTATATATAGATAGGTACTTAAATTGTATATCTGTAACATTTCTACATTATTTAACCGAGCAGATTTTAACAGAGTTGTAACTTGAAAAGTTGTAAATTGTCATCAAAACTGTTTTAAGCTCAATTCATCAAGACATCAGACATCAAGACGTTATTTGTAACATCGCAACTTTAATATTAATTACAAAAGTTATTCTCAAAAACTCATTACTTTTAATACACATAATCTTATTACCGCACCCATATATACATACTCATATTCTTGTGTAAAGATCATATTATTTATGTTGATAAATGTCTTACTTATATAATTTATGTACATTTTTTACAAAAAAAAAATTGTATATTTGAGGTTTTTTTTATGTTCAAATAATTATACATGACTCTGTGACTTGAAAAATTTTTCTACGATAAGGTTATAAACATATATTACATTACATTAATTATAATAGATATGCATAATACATCACCTACATATTAAAAAAAAAAAAATGCTGCTTTTAAATTTAATATTAAAATGTCATCACTATACTTTACTAATTAAATATGGTATATATTATAAAATAATCTCCATACATATACATTTACCATATATAAAAGTCTTTCAATAGATTTCGAATATACAAATGAAAATGTCACATTAATAACACTTTATCGACATATGAGTTATACAAATGCTAATGAAATAATGCAGTTGCCGTCTGTAAAAAGAATTTATATTAGCGATATGAGTATGTGTATATTATAATAACAAACTATAATCAATATATGTGAAATTATTTACAGGGTTTTCCGTTAAAACCGCTACAACTATAAATTCAAATAAAATAATAATAGCTGGCGCATACAATTTCAATGAGCTTTTTTAAAAAATCCAACGTATATACCATTATAATTATATAATACAATATATGGATGGAATGTAATATAATTCAAATGACTATATATATAAAATATACATATCCTTTCAACCAAATTCTGGAAATCAGAAGATCATATTCATAGTAACAAAGCACATTTCTGGTTAAACACTTTTGTTAACAAATAAAATTGCAAAAATTAGGGGTGAAAGCAATCGACAACAAATCCAAAAAAATTGCGTTCAAATTGAATTGACTATGTATCATCATTGTTAAATTTTTTATCAAAAAGCCACAGTTACAATAAATGAATTCATTACAAAGTAATGTTCTGCAATATGTATATATAAGATATTTATGAAACCGACATTTGGTATCAATACAATGGATCGATATATGTATCTAATGAAACAATCAGTTTATTGAAGGAGAATTTTGTCGAATCGATTTTGCGAGAAATGAAGCCACTGTGTTGTTATGCCAACAAACCACAAACAATTAATGCATTTCAAGGTAACATTGCACATTTGCTTACGCTGGAATGCAATTATAGATTCAATGAAAATTGGTTTCGATGAATCTATATGGTATAGAACAAAACCATTGTAATTTGTGGTCATTTTTAAACATATTATTTTCAATTAAAATTTGTAACGGTGTCCTTAATGAAAGCCCTTTATAAATGATATGCTAATACATATGAACCATAATTTATTTATGTGTTATGCCGTGTTCCAATCGTAAACAATCATTTTAGTTATATTTATTCATTTATATTTTATTATCTATACTTGTATGTCTATATTCCATTTGTAATTTACGTGTATGAATTAATTATTTAACGTATACCATATATGAGCACATTCACGCACAAATACACATAAAATTGTATGTTTTCATAATGTTTAAAAATAAAAATTCAACAATTTTAATTGTCAGTGTCACATATGTATACACAAAGATAGAAATCGAACCTTAAAAATACATTTCATTAATAAATCATTTATTTTTACACATGTTATTTATTTTTTAAATATATAAATGTGTCACTGAAAAACACAATAAATAAAACATTTGTAAAAATATTATTTGTGTACCCTTGCCAATATACTCGTATAAGAAGAAAAATATTGGAATTCACCTATATAATCGAAAATGTAAAAGAAAAACTAAAATATATAAATTGATTTTCCTTCCATTTTCGAATACATAAGTTTTTTTTATGCTTTTTTATACAGTGGGATTATTAAAAGAATATATTCTATATCCAAATCTGACCCTATGGTAAATTACACGTTATATAGAAAACATATATACGAGATACGGTTTCGGAAATTTTTTTTCTCATTAATACTATATATTGTATGGAATACTTTGACACGGGAAATAAACATATATGAATAAATTAAATTCTGTTCTCTTGTACAGAAAGATTAAAATTAATATATAATTAATATAACCTTTACACCATGTACCACTCTCTTACGATTAAACTACAAAGAGTTTTCACTGTACAATTTATATGAAAAAGGTTTCATGCATGCTGAGAATATTCACCTATACGTAATTTGTGTATATAAGGAAATATCTTAATTCGAATTTTTATTTATACGATTCTTTATGGCAATTTTTAAGTAAACCTTATACAGTGTGGTCTTAATCTTTCAGTTAAGCGTTATGAAGTAATGAAAATGTTATACAAAAGTGTTATGGTGACTGTGCTCTATCAAAAAATTATAACAAATTAGTGGTATTCGAGATGTTAAAATTGTTGTAAATCAATAAAATATGATCCAGCACTTGGAATACCATTCGAATACTAATAAAACATTATCTATTTCTTCAGGAATATAAAATGGTCAATAAACAGTATATTATAATCGTGTTGTAATGAAACAGTGCATTTGAAAATAGAGAAATTTATATGGAAAAACAATTAATGGCTTTTACATCATGATTACGCACATTCATATTATGCATTATTTAGTTCACCATTTCAATATGGCTAAAAACAATACAATGCGACATTCTCAGAATACACTTGATATGCATCTATGCGACTTTTTCCTATTCTTTAGCCTCAAATAATCACTTTATTGGAATGCATTTTTGATATAGAATAGAGGAAATTAAAAGTGAAATTGTATTTCATAATATCGTTCCGATTAATTCAATGATATGAATGAATTTATATATAAGTTAATGTATTGGAAATTTAGAGTACTAATTTGTCATTAATACTTCACCGATACACACAATTTAAGTTATATTTGATTGCAATATCCAATTATTGAAGATGTATTATTTAAAAAAAAAATGATAAATTTATAAATATTTAAGCTAAATTTTGAATGGTGTAATTAGTAAATCTATCACGCATTAAATTATAAAAAATTGTAATTCGATTTTACTAATTTTATGATTTCTTTTTTAAGCAAACAAACCAAAACTTAATTTTATCCGGAAATAAATACTGTTTTTGTATTAATAAAATAATAAAGTTTTAATTTAAAAATATATGTAAATATAAATCTATGGCTAAACTGGGCTGCAAAAAATTAATATCTCTTCAAACGACGTGCTGTTCTTTCCTTTTTTGTTGCTTTTTTTCGGTTTTCTGTTTTCAAACAAATATCGCACCGCATTTTTTTACCGTATAAATCAATGGCAATCAAGATAATATTTTACCTCAAAACTCTGCATCAGTTATGGTATGACACTGTCATTAAAATATAAAGATCAAAGTATAAATCTATTGAAAAAATAAATTTACAAATACCAATCGTTTAATTGTTTAGTTTAGTTTTGCACACAAAACCCATCTTAAGAAAAACATAAAATTGAATTTATACGCACACGGATCGAATTGTTTTGATGAAATGTAAATTGTAAGAAATTGTTTTTATAATTTTATTTTAAATTATAAACAGCAGTAGACTACATCGTTATCAAAAATACATTATAAAAATTGATTGAAATTTAATAATTTATTTTAAATTTATAACTTCATTATGATTATATTCTTAATTCGTATACGTGTACAAAAAAAATTATGTATCACACAAAAAAACCACATAAATTTAAAAACAATTTAATTAAAAACTTATCTATACATTAAATGTACGTTAAACGTTATATGGGTAATGTGTATATGTATTGTAATATGCTAATTATATACTCAATGGTATTACATAATTTTATAAACATAAAATATTCAAAATTATTAATGGTATACACCATAGAGTTTTCGCCGCGGAGATGTTTTTCTCTGTTTTGTAATGTTAACTCCATAACCGTGCTATTTGTGACAATTTAACACATTTATTTTATCTGTGCTTAAAAACTATATAGCTCCAGTTTTCTGCGCGATATAAACACCTTCTCGTTTTACCACATAAATTCACGAAGGTTTTGGTTCAGAAAAGTTTTTTATTTACACGGGAAATATTTGCTCACAAAGTTCTGCAGTGTATGGTACGTACCATAAATATACTTAAATAAATTATAATATATAATTGATAAAAACGTTATGTTATATATTTTCTATAACATAAAATATTTAAATAATTTTACATACACTTCTAACCTCATAATGAAGCACCTAATCAAAATATTAAATTATGTTTTGTATTTTAGTATGTGCTAATTGCAAAATATTTATTATAATTATTTCTAGTCTAGTTATAAACTTGGATTCATTGTTATATACCTTTATATACCTTTATCCCAAAATTGCTGAAGTTTATCAATATACTCTTTAGCGAACAATATAGTCACGAAAATCATTTTCATTTAATATATTTTTTTACTGTCAGTGCTGCTAATTTAACTAATTTAATTAAGTTTCTATTTAAGCTCTTAATTGTGTTGAAGTTAAAAATGGATTATCTTTGCTCATACATATACGTATTAATATCCTATCTTCGGGTTCAGTTGTTTTATAGGTTTTTTCCTCAAGAAATTTTTTTAATGTAGAATTTTTTTTGAATGCATTTAATTGCATTCTTTATTTTTCCACTTGTTTGTCAACCAATATTTTGCAATATTATAATTTTTTGGAAATTTATTCCATATTATCTCACGCTCAGTTAGATACGAACTTTTACCTTTCCTCATTATATGTAATTTAGAATTTATTTTTAAAATTATGCACTATTTAAAATTTAATCACTAATAATATAAAACGTTTTCCAACAAATTTAAACCTAAATACAATCACTGTTCACTTTGAAAACGATAATGGCTTAAAATTCAGTAAGGACAGTGCGAGATTATACGATTTGACAATAAATGAAACTAATTTTTCTTCGTATGTCCTTATAGTTCGTTATCTGTAACAAAATAGTGTATTTGGTGGTATTCTACATGTCAAACGGAATGTATAGTGACTTAATTAAGAGGCCAGAAGTGTACGTACAACAAATTGTTATTTAAATAAAATATTGAATTCATAAAAAAAAAAAAAAAAATTAAAAATAATATAAAAACAAATAAAAAGGAAAATAATGTAACGAAAATACACTAATTACATTTCACCACATATACGAAAAAAACTGCTTTAATGAATTTCCCTTGTGAATAAAATTTAGAAAAAATTGTTGTTTACAAAAATTATAAATATGCGTTTGTACTATAATAATAAGTTTATGGCACACGACGTAAACAAAATATTCATTTTTTAATTATTATTATTATAATATTATATAGCGAAAGAAAATTAGATTACCATAAATTAATTTCTATGTAATATTCATACAAACGTTAAATGTATAATACATAAAATATAAGCTAAAATAAATAACAAATAATAATTACACATTGGCTAATAGTCTTCGTATAGAAAAATAAAACTCAGTCATACTCTATAGGCACACCTTTCAAATCACAAAAATATATACGATTAATATTGTATTGTATTCGTAATGATCATGCGTGTCAATCACATCATTACTACTTGTTAAGTAATTCCTTGAGGATTGACAAAAATCCTTTATCTATAAAGCACTTTTTCATAAAAATTTGTTTTGTTTGTATAGTGTTTGGTAATTATTGAATAACATTCTGTCTTTCCCAATGGTAGCTTACATTTAACATATGCTAATTTCAAAAACATAGTAAATGTAAAGAAAATTTTTAAATTTTGTTATTGTCACTGAGATAAACCACCGTTTAAGGGACTCTTTGCCCAGAAAACTCGTACATCTTCTCGACGCAACTTCTGAGAATTATTATCTACTGCGGAGTAATTTATCGACTTTTCGGCAATGTTTAATAGATAAATGAGGAGCATTATTTTGGCATACAAAATACATTGAATGAATTATAGATGAAACACAAGTTAGTCATAGTCACTCAGTATATTTTCATATTGGTCGATATGGCAACAATATTTTTTGTCGGCAATTTATGTATGCATGCGAAAAAAAACTCTATTTGGTTATACCATTTTTGCCTTCAATTCAATTCAAATATCTTGAACAATGATCGCTAGCACGCACTTAAAATGAAATTAAAATCATAAAAGTGGGATAAAATATCATATATATAGAAAGTATCGAGTAGTATCCGAACCGAAATTAATTGTATTGAATTCAGACAAATTTCTACATTACAGTATATCTATGAACATTATCGGCTAATCGTTGGATTAAAATACAAAAATATAATATAATAAAACAATAAGGATATATATATATTTATATGATTATGATAATTCCGTATATGGATATGTAAACTAATTCAAAATTTCACCTGTCACGCAACTAATTTATTTACAACAGTGTGAAATTTTCTTTGTTTATTTCATGTTCATATACTGGTGGTCCCCGCATACAACTAAAATTGATTGTAAAAGATTAACAAATTAAATAGAAAATAATGACTAAGCATTTTAATTACAATATTTATATAGAGAGATTATATAGACACAATTTGTATACAATATATAATTGTGTGCATGTATTCTCTGTACTGTACTTATTGTTTACATTACCGAAACAAAAAACCATACTTAAACGCATGCAGCGTTATTTATTTACAGACCATTAGTAAATAGGTTTGTCATTACACAGACGTTAACACAAATTTCAATAATTTACAAAAGCTGCATCTAAAGTGAGAAAATATGAATTTCAATTAGCAATAATTATATTTATACGGCATTTCTGTTTTGAAATAATAGAATCATCGACAGCCACGGTGATAATTCTGTAAGTTATGCAATAATTATAGAATAACGTTAACGTGATCGTAGTCATTTGATCATTTGTATAGGAAATGATATGCACAACATATTCACAACAAATTTACTAAACGCAGATAATAAAATACATGAATTGCGAGATTCTTTAGGGTATATGTTTGCGAACGTACAATTCTAACTTTATATATATATATTAAATTATATATTATTCATTCATATACTGGTTTGCATACTGTATATAGGAGGAGTAGATATATATATTTATAATATATGTATGTGTAAGTGTATGTACCAGATAGCATATGTGGGTCAGTATATAATAGAGAATCGGAGTATATGTATTATTAATATTTGTATATTTTCTCTGTATATGGAATATAGAATTAATGAAGAAAAGTTAACCAAATAATATTACATTTCAAAATTCATTTATATTTCTATTTCTATAAAACTTTATTTATGTATTTATACGTATAACATTGAGATAAATTTATTTCCATCCAAATAAAAATTGTTGTATTAATTGACCAACATAGTCAGTCATATATGAATTGTGTTGAATCATGCAATATAAATGTTAACATCACATGATAGATATAGAATTATGTTTGTTTTTTATACTGTTTTATAAAATATTGAATAGATGATATATATAAATAATACTATTATTATTGACCATCAGTTAATTATCTATTAAATCTAATTAAGCACAAAAATTGAACCAATAATTTTTTATTTGTATAATTAAATTATGAAAATCAAATTGTATACATTAATTAGTAAATAAAGTACAATATATCATTCATAGTCATAGTCATACATTATAAATTAATATACAAAATACATATACAATCGTTCAAAATGTTCATTAATTTTTCATATGAAAATTGCTAAATCATTTTGCAAATTGAAAACATTGAATTATTTCTAGAAATTTTGTGTGCACGCACAACAATACCCAACTTGGACTCGAAATTTCTCCCGCATGCGGCGTATTCTCCAGACTTGGCCCATTCCGACTATTTTTTATTTATATCAGTCTTATTTGGCTGACCAACAAGCAAATTTCTATCGCAAGGGTATATATCAATTGCCCTTTATATATGGCAAATGATAATAGATAGTAATGATTTTGTTTAATTTTTTGTAACAATTATGTTTTTTATAAAGACATGTTTAACCAAAAAAAAACGCTATGCTTCCACTTATACACCAATTAATAAGTAGATATGATTATTTTTTGAAATTAAATTATGAAATAAATTATTTTGAAAAATTTTCCATTTTATATGGAAATTAATTAGATTATTATTATTATTTTGTACGCGTACGTACATAATAAAATACAAAACTGTACGAGAATTTCATTATTATTTTAAATTATAAACTGTATAATATTCATTTCACATTTGCATAATTATTAAATAATACGTTATTACATACATACGAGTATATTACAATATGTGTACAGGAATTTAATATACAATATTGTAAAATTAATTATTAATCTATATCGTACTGGTATTATACTACAATTTTATGACCGTATTCTTGTGATTACTATATATTTATGTAAGAATGCTTCTGTACTAAAATATACGTTTGTATATACTAAAAGTTGCTGGAAATATTATGATAACAAAAGTTTTATCGAAAAATGTGTGTGACATTAGTGATAAGATAAAATAATATGAGATTTTCATGAAAATTGATATATTATATTTTTACATTACATTTTCTTCGCTTTCGGCAAAAGACATTACGCGTGACGAAAATAATAATAATAGAATTCATAAATTTGTATTTCGTCGAAGACCTATATGAAACTACTGACTACTGGCAAATCTTTTACAATTTTTAATTACTGATAGACTCTCAATTTCACTCACTATTTATACACAATTCACATAATTGGTCTGAAGATAATATGCACGCGACAATATATGTGTAGTAAGTGAATATTAACCATGATCTATAGTCTTTAAATAAATGGACATTCGTGGTATGTTTGACCAGTCAGATATTCCAATTTAACTACATTATAAGTTTTTCTTTGGATAGTTATAAAGTTCATGCCTCAACAAAGCCAAACGAACGAACAGAATATAACTTTACTTTTCGTAATTAACACTAAATAATAATAATACTTGTACGAATATAATCAGAATATGTCCGAATTAAATGTGTTTAAAATTTGAAGAGAAATAAGTAATTGTTTATGTTTTTTTAAATGTAAATATTTGCTAAAAATGCTTCTGATAATGCTTCCCATTCATTGTTTTTTTAACAAAATCGTTGCTATTTAGTGTTAATTGCAAAAGTAAAGTTATTCTGTTTGTTCGTTCGGTTTTGATGACGCATATCTATAAAAAAAATATGTGGTAAACAGTCATAATGAATTCATTGACCGAATTCAATATGTATCACGGCATAGATACGATACAATCCTCTAATATTATTAATCAACAGTTAATACTGACTGGTAATACAGTAAGTGTGTATAAAAATTGTCGATGGTTACATTAAACAATTATTCATCCACCAAACGATACTGGTTTCTTCTGTTATATTGAATGTGGTGGAGAGGCTATAATCATTTTATAACTATTAAATGGAAAAATGATAATTTTTTTGTGCTTATAAACAGTAAGAGAACGAAACCATTTTTTCATCGTTTTTTAAAGCTTCAAACATCATTTAAAAACATTGATATTGGTAATGTTTGTTCAACGTATATCAGAGATGTATCTATAGCCCAGAACAGCTTATGTTTATTCTCACTCACTTTGATATAAAACAGCGTAAGTAAAATCTTTGGAATTTTGGATTTCCGTACCACCACATAATAATATAATATATTACAATAAAAATAATAAATAATAAAGTATCTTATTACGAAATATTATTAAAAAAAAAACGTTTTCCTTTTCAACCAAAAAAAAAACACACTATTTTTTTAGGCGTAAGATATACATTTGTGTGTGTGTGTGTGAGCGTGTGTATACTGAATGAATATACACATACAGAAAGAAAAATAAAAAAAAAATAATTTAATAATTTATATTAAATTCATCTATATAACAAATACACCCTGTGTCTGAAAAATATCCCAAAAATGGATTAAGAAAAAAAGCAAACAATCCAATTATTTTACAATAATAATTTTATTTATTTCAAATATTCTTCCGCTCAACTGAAATACAACGATTTGCAAATACAACATGTGCATCAAATGGTTTTATTATATCGCTGATTGGATTATAAGCTTGACGGTCGTTGACTGTTCCATATCTTCAATTGATACAAACGCAACGGGGTTTCCTTTCATCGCCATAATAAAATAAACAAACTTTTGATAATAAAATTCACAATAAATAAATCAATTTAACAATCAATAAATTGCGTCACTGCAACATATCAATAATCGTTTTGAAAGTTATTTTAGTTATTTTGTCGACAGAGTGATCACCTTTCGTACCAATATTTATATAATTAAAATCACATAACTTGTTATTTTTTGGTATAACTTACACGAAATCAAACACTTCTGCGATTTTTTTCTTTTGTAATCGATGTTAGTGATGACGAACATTCATGCCAACCATAATGGTTTAACTTTGAATGGACGCGAACACAGGTGTTTTGTATAAACAATTATAAAAACACCATAAGTGATTTTAAGCAGCATTTCAAACGTTTCGGTATTGCATCTGTTCTTCGTTTTTGAAAAATCTACATTTTTTGACCAATGCACAAGAAAGCGTTATATGGCAGCCGTTAATGGTTTGTTAACGCCGATTCAAAATAAACAATTAGCATACATTAAAAAATTAAACATCCGATTATTTTTCGAACAGACGTTGTAGTATATTATATAATTTTATAGGATGTTTACATATTATAGTTATGCGAATTTCAATTTACTATAATATCGTATACAATTTTTCATCGACTGTGTTAAATTTCATTAAATTTTATATGTAGGTTTTTCTTTTTATTATTATATACTTTAATTAATATATGGATTCGTGTACGCGGCGCTATTTCTTTGTGTACGGTTCCGATTATTTTCTAAATGTAAATGTATATTTATTTTAGATTATAAAAAAACCAAAAAAAAAAAAGTATATAATATATTTTTATTCTTTTTTTAGTTTTTTAGTGATAAAACAAAATTTTTGTATACTAAAAACGTCACAAAGTTTTATTTACTAAAGTAAAACGAAAAAAAAAAGCATTTATAAAAAATAACAACAAAAACGAGATAAGTATAAAATTAATATTTAAAGGTTTTACGTTTTTTATTTAATTTTTTTTTCTCTTCACTTTGATATCGAATTTTTATTCTGAAATTTCCAATCATTCAATAATATATATTTTTTCTTTTTTCTTTCATTATTTAATAATGTCAAAATGTGAACATTGAATTTTTTTTCATATCAAATTAAGTGAAATGAAAAACAGAGAATAGAATAGAAAATAATAATAATAACATTCAATTATGAATAAAATTTAATTAAAAAAATATAATATCTTTTTTTCTTTCAGTACTAATTGAACTTTAATATTTTTCAATATATTGTCATTATTTTGTTAATCGAAAAATGTTATGATACAAATAAGTTGAACCGACCCATACAATATAAATAGATATTTAGACAAAAATGAAAAATTAATTAATCAAATGTTTTTCTTAACATTTATATATACGCATCCATGGAATGTTTGACAGAATGACAAAATCTAAAATTTAAATAAACATTTTTTTTGTATACAAACTTAGATGAATAAAGAAAAACAATTGGAATTCACATTTATAATTGTGTCTCTTGTACATTGATCAACTATAATCACTGCACCAGTGAAGCGCTTCAATCTAAATAATATACAGATATTGACCAGGTACCAGGTGGTTTTGGAGATGATACAAACATCTTCAACTATTTGAAGAACACGACGGTGCTCTCACACTTTTGGAGATTTTAGTATTTTTAAATCCAATATAATTAATGCGACGTTGTTGCGTATTAACAAATTACTGGAAAACCCAATTGGATCATTGAAATCTTTGTCATAAACGGTACACAATGTATTTATATTTCAAGTTAATAATGACATACAGACTGCAATGGGGACACTGAACTCCAACCAAACAAAAAAGTTGAATTGTGTACGAGATTGCTTAAAAACAACAGGAGTTATCCGTTAACGTATAGACAGGTTACATATTGTTGGTTTCCCTGACGTAACTGGAAACAAAACGGCAAACCTGGCAGATGAACTGGGCTGTAAAATGGATGTTACGATTATCTGCGGATGGAATTCGTCGCGTCTCAATCAAACTGTAGCCAATAATTATATAGAAGAAATGTCAACGCAGAACTGATTCGTACTGGATCACTGGAAGGGAAGGGTTGTAAATGTGAAAAAATTATTAACTCTGTTGAACATTTCTTATGTTTCGTGTGCAAGAACTACAACTTCTCATCGGAAAATAAATGATATAAACATAAAGAATTAAAGAAGTTTGTCATGAATTGGTTATAAATAGAAACTGATTAGATATCATGATTCTGGAGTAATTGGTCAGCTGGTCTTTGAGTCGAAATAGTGCTGTATAGTCTAATCTAAAATATAAATACCATACCGTACCGGTTAATAATAACAGAAATTTTCCTATAAAGAGTTTTTCTTTTTTTTTTAAATTACATTAAATATAATGGTTCGTTTTTAGTTTAAACAATAATAATAATAATAATAATAATAATAATAATAATAATAATAATAGGTATAAAAGAGAATATGCAGATTCAAATTTAAAAGAAAAATTTTATTTTGATCAACAAGAAATGAAAATATATAATAACGATGAAAGTATTTCCTCTAGCCATATAGAGAGAATATTGCGGAAATTTAAACATATAATATAGAAAATAGGAATAAACAAAAAATACGTGTACGTCTACGTGTAATGATATATATATATATTGTAATAGGTATATTGGAATGAAACCAACGTTTTTTTTTTTATTTCTAAAAGATAAACACGCTTATTTTACGGAAATACTATTGAAAATATAATTGACATCGTTGTTAGTTATACAAACAATTTTTTCCGAATTTTTTGGCAATTTATGAATACCATACTCTTTTGCAGCAATCCAAGAATCGAGCTATTTGTGAACACATCATCATCATCATCATTATTAAAGTACTGTGCACAGAATTCATTTGCCATCGTTCTAAAACAAATGGTAATCTGACGGTGCAACATCTGCAGAATTAGTAATTTTTGATTGATTAAAATTACCATTGTTAAGTACAACGTATTTCCAATTTTTTTTGGCAATTTATGTGAATACAATCAAAATAAAATTTCTTCTCTTTCAAAACGATTCAAGAATCGAGCTATTTTTTTTTTGTTTGACATGAGTAAGACAATTTCATTGTTGAAAAACCACTTTATCGTTACTTTGGCAAATTTTGGTTATGTTTCTTCTATTAATCGCTTTAAATTGATTAAATTATTGACGGTGAGTTCAATATTGACAGTTTGGTGAGGTCCCCACAGACATAATACACCAGTCCTTTCTAGTCCCACCAAATAATAAAGCTATCAGAAAAAAATTCTGTTTTATACCAAAACGTAGCTTTAGATATCCTCTCCACTACTTTGGAATATAAAAGTAAGTATAATTTGTATTTTTTTTTTTTGAATTGAGCATGTTCACCATAAACTTAGACAATCATTCAATGGCATTGAGCACCAGTTTTATTTTTTTCATATGAAACAATAACACCAATCCCCCAAATCACGTTTTTCTGGTACAAAACAAGGCATTTTAAACAAACGAAAATAATGTAAACACTTTTAGCTCACAAAAAAAATACTGGTGATGAAGAAATTAAGAGAATATGTTTTCAGCTGAAATCGCTATCATTACAGCGATTAATTCGTGAGCAGCGGTTTCATACTGATATACCTATTATTATTATTATTATTATTATTATTATTATTATTATTATTATTATTATCATTGTATACAAATAATTTGTTTTCGTAATATACAAAAAAAAAATGAGATCAAGATCAAAGACACATTTTTTTTTACTAACGTTTTACAACACGCCAATATTTTGTTTTGTTTTACAAATTTTATATAAATATATTTTCTATATATTTTATTACATATTGAAAATACATCAATTTAATTTTCTATTCATTGAAAACAAATGAATAGCGAACGCTATGCAATTTTCCTATCAATATTGATTGAATTTATATCCTTGACACTTTGCAAATTTTATATTCTCATTATTCTTTTTCCTATTATATATATATTGTGTGTGTTTGGATGTGTACGTTGGGTGTTTGTGTGTGTGTGTGTGTGGTTGTATGTAAGTGGTTGACTTATTGTAAAATGCATAATGATTTGATTTTATTATGGTAATAAAAAGAAAAAATGCCTTTATGAAATAAACAGACTAGGAATAAGGAAATGAATAAAATTTTAAACTATATAACAAAAAATATATTTTATTATGGATTATTTTAATCAAAAATGAAAGTAAATTAGTTCATTAAATTTATATTTTTATTTCCATTATGATCTTGTACACAAAATCACCAATCGTTATACGTTTTTCCTGTACAATGCAGTTTTTCCGACACTCAAATGTAGATTTTATTTTTTCCTGTTCTTTGTGAAATAATAATGTTTTCATTTATTCTTTTGTTTCTAGAGGTAATTATTATTATAATTTTGTTTATTTTAACATTTTCAAGTGTATATATTTTATATTTTATTGATTTATTTCTATTTTATATATATTTAAATATAAATTATTTTATTATTGTCGTATATATAAATACAGAAAATTGTTGAATTGAAACGTTTCTTGTTAATATATTGCCACTCGTATTTATGTGAATTTTAATTGAGTATAAATTAAATAATAGAAACATGTAAAGAAGAAAATTGCCGCAAAAGAAACGTATATAAACACAAAATATTATTAAACAACTTTTTTGTTTGTTATTTTGTGTGTTGATTGAAAATACAAATTTTTTGTCAAATCGAAATAGGACACGATGAATGATAAAAATAAATATGTGTACATAGAGACGGGTCATCGCATATAAAGTTAATCAGAACTATATTTAGATTTTGGAAACTCAGCTGAAACAGATTAGACACAAGTTAAAAAATCAAAATATTCAGTAATGGACACGGATTTGTTGGTAGCTAAAGAAAGACACATTAATACGCATAGTGACAAAAATAAAGTATTATAGCACAATTCTATAAATAATATTAAAATAACACAATAAATAAAAGAGGTGTATATTGCTAAAGATTATAATAAAATAGATTGATTAACATGCCGGAACATGTCTTATGTCGCATAAACCATACATGTGTTGGATCACGTGCAAGACGGGCAGTTACATGGTATTAAATTTCTAATTAAATTTTGACGCGATTATTAGAAGCTTAGAAAGAAAAATGATCAGTACATCATTAGCATTAGAGCGTAGAGCAATGTCTCAACAGCAATACGACTAGACAAAGAACGAGCGCACCTTGATATTTACTATTTTTGAACGACATATTGCCATTATGGGACATAATCGAGAAATGATTTATTGGGGAACATCGGAAATGAAGGAACAACAAAATAAATGATCTATACTAGCTATTGAAATTGTTTCCATTAAATGAACAATAAACCCCATATATTGTAGGCGACGAATAACACTAGCTAGTACAAATTATCGTGGGACAAGGATGTTTCATGAATCATTTGAGACGACTGAGAATTCTCCCATGAAAACTGTACTAGGATGACGACTTTAACAAAAAGTTTAGATTTAACGGAAGTCATATTGCTGCTTAAACCGATGCATATAATGCCGAGGAACACTGTTTTCTCCAACCAGGTAATTGGTACCCAAATCGGTAATATATTTCGATAAGCCGCTAAATGTTTCCATATTTTAATGGCAAAAGAAAAATGTTATGGTACGGAATTTGGCGCGTATTGACGTAATGCAGTTCAGTTCAGTTCAATTCGTAAATGGCGCCAATTCAATTCCTGGTATTGACATGGCGAAAATGTGTTTAGTATTTTCTTTTATTGTACCATACCGGAACACAATAGTAGTGAATGGAGCAGGTGATCAAAATCAGCATATGTTATAGAAATGCACATGGTTATAATATAATTGCGTAAAAATTATTTTCCATAGTAAATTGTTTATGTAATATTAATATTCAAACAACTTTTAAATTTTGTCTTCACGGAAATTATAATTGTCGCTTAATATTGTAAGTGATATACATTCACTGCGTTAGTTTGGAAAATTTTATTGCATCGACTTATCATCTGTTCGTCACAATATATGAAAGTTTAATAATAAATAAAACATATATCTTTAAAGCAACAAAACAAATACCGGCTTAATTTTATGCAAATTCAAATTTAAAAATATTTACTAAATTTAAAAAATCGATATTACATTGATTGATTCTTAAAATAATAATAATAATTATAAACTACCGGTAACTAATAAATTTTAACGAAAATTTAAATGGTTTTTAAAAATGATTTTTGTTTCGCATTGCAAAATAATCAAGTTTATGACCAACATTATTTTTTAAATACTTAACTAATATTGTGTTTCAATAGATAATAAAATATTAATGTTTATTTTATACTTTTTTTTGTGTTGTGAAATTTAACAGGTTGTTCATTATTACTAATTATTGTAGATAATTGTAATAAAAATGTAAACTAATTATATAGGTTTGCATGTATTTATAAACAATAACTTACTTGCCAATGATCTCACACAATTCGTAGACATCATCAAAGAGTACTTCATCATCTGCCATTTTTGATGTTTTATTTATTAATTATAGTAAATATACGGAAATAAAATTAATTAATTTTCGGTGGTCACTAATTGTATATTAATAGAATACACTAATTTCGTTTTTATTTTTTATTTATTTTTTTTTTTTTTTGTTTACAATATTATTATTATTTTTTTTTTACAAATCACAAATTTTATACACTTAAAATTGCACTAAACAAATATTTAATTCAATTTCTTGATGATTGTGCAAACAAAATACAAATAATTTTCACAATTAGTTAATATTTAATGAATTTACTAAAGAATTAAATACTACAATTTTCCCTATTAAACACAACACATGCTACGCGCCACCAAAACTGAATAAATTTACAAGAGATGTAAAATGCCAGTGAATTTTCTTTCAATATTTATTTACAATGTTTATTTTAATTTTATCTGGTCTGGCGGTGTGTCTACAAAATATGAGTAAATAAACACTTGATTGTATCAGTATGCGTGTGTAAAATTTATTATTTAAGACTTGTGTTTTTAATTTTTTATTTAATATTTTTATCAATAATATTTCACTTGTTTTATAAATTCTATTAGAAAGTTGATTTTCCTTTCCGTAAAGAGGAAAATACGTGTTTAGCCGTCAACGGCCTTTGACACCCTGCCGATCGTTTTCAATTCAATTTTCAATCTATCAAAATATGAAAATATTACTTTTTAATTTTCCTGCTGCCTGCTGCTGACACTTATTGCATTAGCGGGGTATAACTTATCAATCCTGGGAATAAGCAACTTTCCCGATTACTACAAACAATAAACATGGCCGATATTACATGCAGGAAAATTTGTTTTTCCACCACTAACCACCCCTGGCCGTATGATTGCGTATGAAAATGTGTCAGTGTATGTATACAAACACTATACACACACAAAAAATTGCCTTGCTTGCTAACTGCAAAATATATCCACCCAAAACGAAAAATGAAAAACAACAAATACAATATTAATTTTACATAAAATATCACTAAACAACGAATTAAAAATATTATACTAATGCATAAAATGAATTTGTATGTAATTAATTAAATGATAAACACTATTTTAACCAATATTTATTGTAATATAAATTTATATTGATAAATCAAGAGGAACACTTTTTAATAATACAACAGCAAAGAAAACATGCAGATTTTTTTTTATTTCTATTTGACATTTACTCAAATACTACACACACATATAAGCCAAAAATGCAATTGGAAAGTTTTGGAATTTGATACGAATGACATGACGTGTTGGATAAATGGAATGTTTTCCAATAAAAACGCTATTTTGTTGGATTTTTATTTTTCAAACTTTTTGTGTTGGTACACCAATGGTTACACAGGTTTCACTATTTTCTGCAAAAAATACTGTTTTAAGAAATGCTATAATTTTCCTTAAGTTTAGCTTAAGTTTTATTTTATTGATATTGTTTATTATTTTTCAACATCTTTAAAGGGAACTCACGATATCAGTACAAAGGTTACAAAAATATGTTCCAATATGATTTATAAATTTTATTTATCATAGACACAAACCACACTTATTGAATAAATTATAATGTAGCGTAAAATAAAAAAAAAATACGTTGACGGTTGACATATGTCAAACTCAAAAAAAAATGTAAATATATAGCACTTAACAAAAACAGACAATTGTTTATCATTATTTGAAATAATATATTTTATTATTTATTAATTTTAAGAAATAATTTAATTAAATAATATAAACAAAAATCTATTTAAATAAAAATCAAAATGAATTTAACAGAAATTGAACAAAAATTAAATAATTTAGTTATACGTGACAATGAATTAGTTAATAGAGAATCAAAACAAGCAAAATTATTCAATAAATTGGTAAATAAATATGGTAGGTATGAACGAACATTTAAAAAGTATTTATTTTTAAAAATTAAAAGTATTTCTTCCTAATTTCCTTTTATATTAGAAATCAAATACAATTCCTATCAAGATAATTATAAAAATAAACGGGATGATGACAAATTAATTAAAAATTTAACAAATTCCATTGAGGAATATAATAAAATAAATGATTTACAAAAAAATGAATTAGTAAGTAACAGTAAAAAATATTCAATTTTAGTTTCAATAAAATCGTAAAATTACCCACCCTTTTTTTACAGATACGTTTGAAACAACATAAGCAAAAACTACTTAAACATTGTAAAAAATTTCAAAAATCAATAAAACAACAAGACGAATGTACATTTACAGATCAAGAAAAATTAATATTATATAAAAAAAGGTAAATTATAGAAGTAATTATTTTATTTTTATTATTTTTAAATACCCTAAATTACAATTAAATTTGATTTATTAATTTTTAGATTAAAAGCTCATATAATAAAAATATCTATTCCACTATTATTAAATGAACGAAATAAAACATTGAAATCGTCAGCTGATCTTCGTACTGTTAATGGAATTATATTAAATGAAAATGAGATAGATTTATTACCATTTCTTGTAGAAAATAAAACAGAAGATTTTCTACAAAATGAATTATGGAATTTGGCTGCAGAAACAAGTAAATATTCAAAAGAATGGGATTGTTTATTTGATGGTGCTTAAGGTAATTTTCGTGAATGTTTGTCATATAATTGGTATAACTTTGCTTTGGTAAATACTTATTTTTATTTTATATATATTTTTTTTTTTTCAATAAAAGTATTTAAAGATAAGTTCGCATTGTTTTTAAAATGAGATTTCGTTACAATTTGTTTTTATACTGTCACTTATTGGTATAACTACATACTATGAACGTTTAACTGAAGGTTTGTCTTTTGAAATTGGATATGACTTTAAGTCTCTATCTTAATAACGAGGCACGAGTAGTCATTGGATGTACCACAGGGGTATCGATATCCCAGAACTTCTACAGGAACTATTTGTGTAGTAAAACTTTATTCAAAATCGCTAATTTATATGGTTTTATACAACCTCGCTGTCTGAAAAAAGAAATAACCGGAATAAATTAAGAAAAAGAAAACAATTAATTTTTAAAAACTTTATTTTATTTGAAATATTTTCCCTCAACTGAAATACATCGATTTACAGTACCCAATAGTTCTTAAGTAATTATCGGTAACGTCCAGCTTTTAAAATGATGTTCTCGACATAATCAATTCGGTTCAATTTTTGGTTATCATTATTTATGTCATAAAACTTTGTAAGTTTGTTAAATCATTGAGTAGCCAATACATGACGTTACCTGGTCCATTTATAAGAAAATCATACCCGTTTATTTTCGGACAGAGAGTACATGTACTCAGGCACACATATGCGTTTTCAATAAAATCAGTATTAGCTCTTATATACGTCTACACTATTATTATTTAAAATACAAATAATATAAGAACTGGCTTCAAAGAAGAAGATGCATTTATAATTTATAATATATTTTTATATATATTATCTATAATAGCATATATTTAAATTTAAAGCAGACCGTTGTAAGAAATATTAGAAAGAAAAAACGTTCTTAATATTATTTAAATACCAACTCAACTACAACAACAACAAAAACGTAAATAATAGTAAAATACTAATAATAATAACAAAATGTTAAAGAAAAAATTGTTGTTAAACAAAACGAAAGAAATCTCAAAAGAAAATACAAATTTTTTAAAAATAAATCTATATAAAATATATACACAAAACGCATCACATTAAAATCTTTGTGACTATTTACCATTCCATTTATTTGTAAACCCACACACAGATGTTATAATAATAAATACAGTGACGAAATTATAAATTGTAACTTTTTGGATTATAACTTAATGTAGATAGCTGATATTATGTGCACAAATGTTCAGAAACACAAAAGAGCAATTATTGCATTGATAATACACTTCTACTTACATCCACAGTATTCATCACGTTGTTTCATTATGTAATTTCTACCCACTGGTGAATATATATCATACCGTCCGAATTACAGTAAATAAATTGTTTGTGTTTTTTGAGAGGAAAATATGCCTAATGATTGGAAAAATAATATCATTATCAAACTGCACAAAAAGGGTGACCGTTGTATTATCACAAACTTGATAAGTAAGGTATGTGTATTAGGCTTCTTCTATCTGAGTGCCATCAACAACAAACAACAAACTACTATGCGTTACATTTTAAATCAAAAAAAAATTTTTAAATTAACCGAACTGATGCTTCGGGTTTTATTAATTCTTGTGCTTATTAAATAAACACATTAAACATAATTGATCGAGTAGTCTGTGGTATTTAAATCGCCATTCTATGATGCGCATTGTTCGTGATCTTCGAACACGCTTTTAACAGTCTAAACAGGGATTTTCTTTAAAAATTGTGTATAACAAAATATGCAAGCTTCTAGTTACTAAATGTTTACTGTTAAAGGGTATATTACTTCACAACAAACCATGCCACATGTTTACTGGTTGGTATATCCATTCAAACACTATTATTTATCATATCGTTATCGATTGTATGGTAACAACTGATGGTTGTGTGGACGGAAAGAGATATAAAAAGTATAATATACAAGGCATTAGATGCAAGCTAACTAACTATATTAATACAAAATTTGAAATTCTGATGTTAATGTTAAAAATGTTTTATTACATCCATGCAAAACTTGGGATCACGTCTGTGATCAGATAGTTTACAAGTTTTATAAGCCTTTGATGAATTTTTCGTGTTACCAGAACTTAAACAATTGGTAATTAGGTGTGAGCTTCGTACCAGGTGCAAAGAAAAATTGATATTCAACGGTAAAAATGTGGATGGAACAAACACATTTTGAGGAGAAGTGTGGTGTACATATCAAGGAAATCCTGGGTGGACCGTAGAAGGTATGCATGACGCAGTACTGTATCTGCTAAGTGAAAAATAATATTTGTTGTAATTTCTAAGTCGATCAATGTATAAACTATTGGTTTTATGAAATCAATCACATAACATATGAACGCCACTTTTACTTTATTTATATGGATGTGGATGACTATATGAATGGGTTCAGATAGTAAACGGATGGAAGAATACGCGGTTTATTATATAATATAGTATACAAAACACACACACACGCACATGTATATTATACTAATTTCATTTGGTTATGGATGGATGGATTATGTGTGTAAAATAAGTTAGAGGTACGTATTGTATAGAAGAATATATATATTATAAATTATTGTAAACAAGTGATACCACATATACCAGTTTTATTTTTTTCATCAATGTATTTTGATTTTACATTTGTTGTGTAAACGATAGAGACTGAGACTCTACATATATATATATATTTATTTATAAAATACAAAATAAAAGATATAAAAATTCTGTAGTAAAAATATTTATTTTTATTAATTTTGTTGTTGTTGTTGTTCAGCTGAAGTTACTCTATTAAACAACATTTGTTGTCGGTGTCGTCGTATACACATCGTCGTCATTAATACGTGATTCAAATTGATATAAAATTGTACAAATTTTTAAAAAATAAATAGATTTTAACAAATGTATTATAGAGAATAGAGTATCAATTCAGTTAACTGTTTTTTATGCAATAAAGTGAACGTTATTTAATTTTCTATTATTATTAATAACGTTAATTTTTCTTCTATTAGAATCCATAATTCAATACAAAGTAAAACTAGAAAAATAAACGGAACGCACATTAAATTTTATTTCAAGAATAAATAATCAAAAAATTATTATTATTATCAATCAAAGTAAGTACTTATCTATAAAATTATTTTATTATGAATTGTTTTGTTAATAAATGATAAATAAATATAATTAGAAAGAAAGTTTTTCCAATACATATTGTGTTCGCCTAATAATTTCAGTGTTATTAAGAATTAAATAAATATTTGTTATGTGTTATTGCAATTATATAATACACACACACCTTAATCCAAAATTTAATTTAAATTAATTAATATACATATTTAAAACTATATTATAAATGAATAAATATTTAATTATTTTAAAGTAATTAATAACATATTTTAAATTAAATTTTAATATTGTATTTGTACATATATTGTAAATGTATTGATTATTATTAATAATATTACGATGATAGTTGTTGATGAATAATTTTAAATTTATTATATTCCGAAAATTTATTGAAAAATATATATTTATAATATTTTTTAGTTCTCCAATAACAATCGCATACTGTGTTTTTTGTGTATTTTTAAATGTTATAGCGTGGGTAAAAATTAGTATATGTATTTTATATTATTATGTTTTAACTTTTTCAAACTATAGAAGAAAAGAATAACTTATTATAATAACTGAAATAAGAGAAGCGTTGTGGTTTTGTGTGACTGTGTACGTATTATAAATATTAAATGATGTTGTTCTTTTTATTTATAAAATCATAAGATTATAAGATTTTAATTAAAATTATGTGTTATTTTGTTCTTCTCGCATATACAAATTTAAGAAAAAAAAATTAATAAAAATTAAATATTTATTTTTCTTAATCAAACATGTTTAATTTATATATGGAATTATATAATTATATGTTTCGCCTTACTATTTTTTTCATTTAAAAAGATAAAGAACAACAAAAAATGCAGTAATAATAACGCAACAAGTACTTATTTGTACAGTGTGCATTTTTATTATTTTACCTCAAAACGCATACATGCAATCATTCAGTTATTCTTGTGTTTGTATGCACGTGAAATGCAAGGTTTTTACGAGCTATATAGTTAACCCTATACTTGTCATCCAGTGAATTTGGTTCACATAGATTTTACACATTCATATCGACAACATCAGCTATACCGATAATATTATATACTGCATTATTAACTGAAATTATTTCGAAATAGAATTGTTACAGTATATATATCATTTATCACTTTGGAATATTTAATTCTATATATAGTAAATATTGTAAATTGTGAATCATCGAATACAATTTATCCGATTATCTTTAAATTTTCAATATATAATATAAATATGAATTTAATTATAAATTGTATAAGTATTTGAAAAAAAAATCATCACACTACCTCAGCTACTTCTAGATATTCGGGCATAATACAACCTTCGTCTTATTCTTATTTATACGTTTTCCTTGTATTTTCTAACTTTTAAGCAATAAACATGACAACGTCTTGTCGACTCATATATATAAATTGAATAGGATTATTAGAATATACCATTCTATTACTACCAGACTCCAATAGAAGTAAAATATTCGCAATACGATTGCTTGCATCGTCGAGTATCATATAGCCGATTATCATGTAATTTTTAACTTAACCTTTTGATTTGTATTACTTGAAATAATTTTTCCAAAAATTATTCAACATTCCCAATAATAGCTCTATAAACATTTAGTTGATTTTTATGCGGAATTCTTACGATATGTTTCATTTTAGCACTTAATTATGACAAATTGTTGAGTATTCCCATATTAAATTGGGTAAAGCGTGTAGTTTTTATAGTATTATCATAGTATAAATTTATACTAGGAAAGTTTTTTTTATAGTACTTTATATTCCAGTATTTACACCAATCGCCAGTAATTTTCAAATTGTGTTGGGATCTGAACTGCTCCGCCGCAATAAATAATTTGAACTAACTGTAATTATAAAATGAATATTTATTATAATTTCGCTAAGTTAGCTTTGTGGTTGTCTGTCTGTTTACCTACCAGTGACAAAATAGTTTGACACAACAATACGGTTAAAATGTAATAATAAAAGGTGTGTCGTTGTTAATTTTCTTAAATATACACTATAATGTGTAATATTTATAATGTGTAAATGTAAAATGATAATAAAATGTATAGGTTAGGTATAATATATTTTTTATATTATATTATTATTGCGTACGTTGCGCATTTTATTTCAGTATTACTATTACCGTATATTACAAATATAGATTTTTTACATTATTAATTTGTTTATTAATAATTATTACGTATATTTTATACGATGTTAGATGATAAACAATGAATTAAATAACATTCTTTCTTCAGTCATTCATCAAAGATGGATTGTATTATAATAATTGATTGTTATTTGAATATAATATGAATTTCACTTGAGTTTTTCACATGTAAATTATGTATGCAAGTATGATGATTGCAGCCGTCATCGCCCATAGATAAATTAAACTAGCCATACCACATCAAGTTATAATTGCTGAAAATTTTGGTTAAGTTTATTATAAAAAAAATACTTATACGATATCCGTGCAATTTAGATTAGCTAGTCTTGGTGCACTCTTCTGGCATTTGCATATGAACATATGATTTTATAAATAAGTAGATGTTATTTGAAATTCTGAATCATCTTATCAGAAATATAATGATGTTTATATATATATAGAGAATAATAGTCTTTATACCGGTGTGCGTTTACTCAATCTATGTTATAATTTAACGGAAATATTATACCATTAATACAATTTATCATCTAAAAATATTCATTATTATTTATTCAAGTAATTATATAGAAAATAAAATGATTAAAATTTTTTTTCTTTATATATTTCTCTTATCGCTCGCCTGAATCCAATGAAATACATTATGATAAGCAAACATTTACACGTACTTAATAAATAACTGATGTCATCATAATAATATTATGAATTATGCAATAATTAATACAAGTACATTTATGTAAAAAATTAGTAAATTATTTAGCATTTTAAACCATTCCCATTCACATTACCATTCATTTACATGGTTTTTTATGTAATATGATAAAATATATTGTATTATTATGTTTTTTTTAGTTGCATATGTATTTAAATTTATATGTAATTTATCTACATTTAATAAAAAAAAAATGTTTATCGAAATGTGGATATATAAAAATTCCATATGATAAAAATTAAATAAAATTCACACACATCGTTTTAGGTGATTATTTATTATTATTATTTAGTTATCATGTTATCCATTACCGTATTATATATTTGGATTCATCAACGTAACGAAAGCTGTATACACATACGCATATTATTATTATAATTTAATAATGTAAATTATAATGTATGGTATATTTTGTAAATAAAATATGTACAACAATAATTAAATTTTATACACGTTTTTATTTAATTTATGATATATTGGATGGTATACAAAATTTTCCGTCGATTTGTTTATTTTCATTATGAACTTAATTAAATCAAATATATATAGACAAGGTTAATCGATAAATTTTTGTCAATTTCCTACAGTAAAATTTAAATTGTTCATTGCAATCTGATTAAATGTTGATAGTGTGGAGATCGGAATCAATCCTTTTGATATACGATTCTCTTTCAATCCAACCAAACACACAACATCACCGTCAATTGTGGTTTTGCCACCATTTGTAAAACTTCATCTCGCTTCGATCACGATCTTTTCGTACATTGTTGTTGTATATAATCCATAAACATAAGTTTCAGAAATGGATCGATTTTATTAGGTTTCATCAATGATTTGCAAATGGAAATTCGGCTTCATTAAATTATTCATTGTTAAGTCATGTAATATCCAAACATGGAGTTTTATTTTGTATCCAGTCATGTTCAAATTTATTTGAAATTTATTTCGGCTTTTTTGATAAATTATCACAACTAGCACGATATTGGTATTAACATTCCTATAACGAAAATCAAGAGAAATATATTAAATAATTATGCATGAAAAGTGACGTCTTATTATATGTCGCGATTTTATAATACAAGAGATCATTTGACTTTATTCATTCATGTATGGTCGAAATCGGCGTTAACCACTTCTTAGACCATTCAATAGTCATAAAGATTATCATTCTAATCGTCAAGTAGATAATAAGTTAATGATCCATTGATAATGATATATATATATATACCTAAATCATGTAAATCAACTCGGAAACGTTATTTTATTTTTCTAAAAAGAATACACCAAACAATAATGTAACAAAATAACCGTATTAATGTTATTGTATGTTCACGACTGTTGAATCTGTACTGTAGTAATAATCTAATGCCATATGCATTTTATATACGTGTTTTTTATATTTAATTTATTTCGATAAACCATATATTTGTCTTTTATTTGTGTAATAATTTAATTATTTATTTATCATATTTGGAGTCTTGGAATTTCATTCCATTAAGATTGAACTGTGCATGATGTGACTGTTAAAATAATTATAGTTCAAATTAACTTTCAATACATGTAATTATTGCATATTGGAAACAAATAGTCATCATAATATAATCAATATGACAATATAATCCATTAAGATTCAGAAAAATATAGTTATTATGTTAATAGTAATTTGCAAGTATATGGAATTAGAATGCATATGATATAAATTTAAATACAACATACTGTAGTGCTCTATTAAATAACTACTATAAGATAAACTCTAAATTTTAAATGGTGAATAAGAATTAGTATAAATATATCAAATGATGATACAAATATTACAACAGTTTATACATCTATTTTATAACTTTTCTGTGGAACATTTATACTTTTAGATTTAATTCTTTATTATCGTTTAGTTTATTTACAGACACACATTTCCATCTTCAATATATTCCATATTATAACTTCTGACGATGTAATAAACTTAATAAATATATAAAATTTTAAAATGTATACTAATCTAATAATTAGGTGCGACGCTTCACAGTATTATTTACAGGTCAACAGAGTTTAATGTAATTTGTTCTACAAACAATTATACGTTCGATGACGTAAATTTTAAAACTGCTATAGATGGAATTCCGTAACTGATTTAATTTTATTACATTGTATTTGACACGTTTATACGAATGCATTACTATTCATACAGATAACAGGTGTTTTCCCAAATAATATATTTGATATGATTAATAAACTTAATTGATTTTCTCTTTACACATAATGATGGAAAATATTTTCGAACATAATTAGTTAACAAATTATTACAATCGTAATTAATGTATTTACATTTATTTCCTCATCAATTATAATCATAGAAATACGTAATTGTGGGTTATTAAGCCAATTTTAAACGTATACAATAATTATTCGTATGAAAATACAAAGTATTTGAATTACAGGAATAATAATGTTATAATTTATGTATGTGATAATTTTTGTACAATTATGCCATTTAATTTTTAATTATCTAATATAGTTTAAATTAGAATTAATTAATATGATTATAATTTGTATTTTCTATTCACTTACAGAATGAAGAATCCATTGTGGTTTATTGTTTGGTTATTAATCTTAATATTTATATCATTTTTTGTTGCTGGATTTTGTGCTGGTTGGTATATTTTAATATATCCATTAACAGTATGTTTTCCAGGATTAAGTGTAAGCAAATTTTTTATTTTGTGAAACTACTTATTTAAATTAATCGATTTTTTATTAATTATTATTATTTTTTCTTTTAATATTTAGGGACTTACTGATGTTTTACTTCAAGGTGTTCAATTTACTCATTATTGTGCATTGGCCATGGTTGAATGCCGTTCACTTTTTTAAAACTTTCGACATTTCGTGGAAAGTGCGTGCATTTTTTTTATACAAAAATAATTTAAGTTAATATTATTGATTAATAATATAGAATAATTAAATTTAATCTTCCTCTTAATTTTTTTTTTTTGTTCTTCTTTTTTTTCAATAAAAAAAACTAAACTAATTTTTAAAAAATTTAAGCATATTCATTTGTTTTTTTATTATTACATAATTTGTTTTCCACTCCTACCCTACCCTGCTAATGCTAGGCCTGTTCGTCTATTCTTTTTTTCAGTTTTGTGAGCACTTTGCACTGACTTCATACACGCTTTTGGTAAAACGTCCTATCCAGCAGCGCTCTCTGCATTCACTATACGCTCAGGAGTCAGTAAACCAATTCTAAAATCAACCAAACATTTTTGCGAGTAGTTCAAATTCGTATACGTAAGTTAGTCTTATTTTGAATGCGTTTCTGTATTTCTGAAAGTCACACGTAAGTTAATAGTACCACCGTATTTATTTTCACCTCGCACGCAATTTTTTAAATTTTCTTTGAGGAGTGATGAAAAGAGAAATGAATGAAATTAAATTTTTAAATTGAAATAAAAATGTGTAATTTAAAGTTTGGCATAAGGTTACGCTGACGCCTTGTTTATATATGCGATTTTACTCTAATGCGACTACACAAGAGACTTCTGCAGTCAAGCGGTTAAAATTTTGTGTCTTTTAATATCATTTTTTAAAAAAAAAAGTAGAACTTTTATACTTTTTCACAAGTTTAGCTTAAAAATGTTTTGTGTTCTTATTTTGTGTGCTAGTGCGATGTTGTATAAAATATTAGGACAACTAAAATAATAACTATTTATTGAATATTAAATATATTATTAATAAATTAAAATATTTACTTAAATTTTATTTCATTTTATATTTTTTTATTTATATTTTATTTTGTTTATTTTAAAGTTGAACTTGTGAGATTGTAGATTGAGCTCTTACTTCTGTTTGAGCCTATTGCCTTTGCAATTCGCAAAAGGTGTTTAGCAAATTTTGCCTGATGGGTATATTGTTATAAATGTCAAAAATACGAAATATTGACTAAAGCTAAAGAAAGAGAAAGACTATAAATAAAAATTCCAGATTACAAAATTTTCCAAATCATTACCAATTACCATCTCGTTCTTCGATTATTGTCATACAAAATTGCTTTATTTTTCATTCTATATTTTATTTTTATATAAAAATAAAAATGGATGGCATTTTTCGGTAGTGAATAAGTATTTTGTGTTAAAATATTATTTTTTCATGTAAAATAGTTAATATTAAATGATATAAATAATATAAATTAATAATATAAGTACTATTGCAATAAAATATCGAATATTAATTATTTAAATAAGTAATTTCGTACAGTAAATTTAGAAATAATAACTAGCAAAATGATGGATGGATTTGGAAGTGATAAAAGTGACAATGAAAATGAAAACGATAGCGAGGAAGTAAATTTAACAGGATTTCTATTTGGTAATATTGATTCAAAGGGACGACTTGAAGATGATATTTTTGATAATGATTCAAAAAAATTGTTATCATCTTTAGAAAGGTAAATAAAATTTTTGGCAGACTTTCTATTCTAAAAACATTCATTTTTAACATAATTTGTTTTGCGATTATTTAAATTGCAAATAGATTTGGATTAGCTGCTATTCTTCATGAGGCTTTTCATGAAAATGATAAATCTGAAAATTCATCAGATAATAGTGATGATCGTAGTGAAGAAAATAAATGTAATACAGCTGAAAATTCAGATGAAGATGATTATGACAAAAAATCTGATACAGCTATTGATTATTCTGACATTACCGAATTAGCTGAGGATATACCATTTATTGCAAAGGTATACATTTCTAATTGTTTCTGATTTTATTTTTTACTTTCAACAACAGTAAATATTGACTAACGATTATAAATTTCAGGAGTCAACAGATTGTGATGATGATAATTATGATGATATCGAAAATGATACCTTCGCTAGTAAATATAAAAAGAACACAGAAGAAGAAAATGACATAAAAAATATAAAATCAGAAAAAATTGAAACTGATGATAAAGAAAATATATCAATCGATAAACAATTAATGCCACCGCCGCCACTGTTGCCATTAAAAAGTCAAATAAGGTATTATATTTTTTTATTTTTTTATAATGTGAGGGTTTTAAATTACATCTTTAAAGCTTATATTAAAATATTTCAGTTCAGATAATAGCAGTAAAACTGAAGAATGTGTTGATGAACAAAATGAAAAATATAATGAAAAAAAATTGGATACACCATTGGCAGCAATGTTACCATCAAAATATGCAAATATCGATGTACGTGATTTATTTCCAGATTTTCGCCCCGATAAAGTCTTGAGATTTTCACGCCTTTTTGGCCCCGGGAAACCTTCAAGTTTACCGCAAATATGGCGTAGTGTACGGAAACGAAGACGACGTTTTCGTAAACCTTCACGCGATGGTAGACAACGTGATGGATCTGATTCAACGAGTGAAACGGATGAACGTAGTGAACGTAAAGCACATGGATTTGGTTTACGTTATGGACCGCTACCAACTAAAGAATATCTAGTATCGGATGACGAGGATGATTTACTAAAAGAAATTTATGACGATTCTAAAGAAAAAGCACCCGATAATACAGAGTCAGGTGATAATAAACCAAAAGTAGCTGATTGGCGTTATGGTCCTGCAGAAGTTTGGTATAATATGTTAGAGGTACCAGAATCTGGCGAAGGATTTAATTATGGTTTTAAATTAAAAGATAAACATGTCAATATACCTACGAAAATTGAAGAGCCAATTATTTATGGTGATCCAATACCGGATGATGCATATTTAATGGTGTCACAATTACATTGGGAAGATGAAGTTGTATGGGATGGAAATGACATAAAACATAAGGTTATGCAGACATTGAATTCAAAAACAAATGCTGCAGGTTGGCTACCCTCCAGTGGTTCACGTACAGCCGGTGCATTTAGTCAACCTGGTAAACCAAATACTGCAATGACAGCTGGTTCGAAAATTCAAACGCAAAATACAGCAACAGGAAAAATGTCAAAAGCACAAGCTCTTTTACAAAAACAAGAAGAAGCCGATGATACTTGGTATAGTATATTTCCTGTTGAAAATGAAGAGTTAATTTATAGTAAATGGGAAGACGAAGTTATTTGGGATGCTGAATCAATGGTTAAAATACCGAAACCGAAAGTATTAACATTAGATCCAAATGATGAAAATATTATATTAGGTATTCCTGATGATGTTGATCCGTCTAAGGTAAATTTATTAATTTATTATATATATTTAATTTTTAAGAATTTGAAAGAAACAAATATCCACTATATTTTATAGGTACCGAGTAATTCGCGACCACCACCTAAAGTAAAAATACCACATCCACATGTTAAAAAATCAAAAATTTTACTTGGTAAAGCCGGTGTTATTAATGTTTTAGCTGAAGATACACCGCCACCTCCACCAAAAAGTCCCGATCGAGATCCATTTAATATATCAAATGATTTGTAAGTAAAATAAAAAGAGATTTTAATGTGATGATTTTATTTCATAAAATTTATTATTTTCTTCTTAGATTTTATATGGCAAAATCATCAGAAAGTACAATGCGTTTAAAAGTTGGTGGCGGTAATCTTATACAACATTCAACACCTGTTGTTGAATTACGTGCACCATTTATACCGACACATATGGGACCAATAAAATTAAGAGGGTTTCATCGTCCAGCTATTAAAAAATATTCATATGGTGCATTAGCTGGAAGTGGAACACATGGAGTTTTACCATTACATAGAACTATTGCAAGAAAAGCTAAAGTAATAACAATAATTTTTAATGTTAACTAATATATGTTTGTGTTTTAAACAATACCGAAATTCTAATTTTCTTAGCAAAGAGAATTGGAAAGAATTGCTTCTGGTGGTGGTGATGTATTTTTTATGCGTAATCCAGAAGATTTAACGGGTAAGGATGGTGAAATTGTATTAGTCGAATTTTGTGAAGAGCATCCACCATTAATGAATCAAGTAAACAAAATTTAAGATATAATAATTGTTTTGATTATAAATAATTTCTTAACACTTGCGTTTAATATTTAGGTTGGAATGTGTTCGAAAATAAAAAATTATTATAAACGTAAAGCATCGAAAGATTCTGGCCCGCCAGAATTGCGCTATGGTGAAATTGCATACGCACATACAAGTCCATTTTTAGGAATTCTACATCCTGGACAATGCATTCAAGCGGTTGAAAATAATATGTACAGAGTACCAATTTATCCGCAATCAATTTCACCAAGCGATTTTTTATTAATTCGTACAAGGTAAGAAGACATGATTTTATGGTTAATTTGTAAAATTGATTACAATTATCTCTAGTTTGAGTTGATACATATATGTAAAGTTAAGTTAAAGTAATTTTGTCTAATCTATAATGAACCCGATCTTTGGTTCGCCGTATTTATAGTTATATAGCAAGTGGAGCATTACTAAACATTTATTACAGCCAAGTTGTTAAATTACTCCGCTTGAGAGTATATAACAATTCACGAATTTGTACTATAAAATTAACGAAAGATAGATATTTCCATAATTCTATAATATTTATTTTATTTTTGGGTGATCAGTCACTCAGCAGGAAAAATTCAGTATTAAAATAAATACCGAAAAATGTCCTATGACAAATAGCGGGAATTGAATCCACTACATTTCATGATTAATAATTTATATTTTTGTATATTAACACTGCGCATCTGAGTGTTTTTATTTCACCGTATTTATATTTATTGTAGTTAATATTTTATTTAAAAATGAATCTTAATAGTGAACAAGATACTTGACGCAAGACATTAATTTTTTGATATCGCACAAATAATTTCGATAAATTTTCAGTATGTCAACGCCGGGATCTGAACTCTGTAACACCTCTGGATTATTTATTATTATTTATATAAAATATTTAATTTAATTTTCAGAAATAATTATTACATTCGTGAAATAGATGCATTATTTACAGCCGGACAAGAATGTCCATTGTTCGAAGTACCGGGGCCAAATTCAAAACGTGCAAATAATTTTGTTAGAGATTTTTTACAAGTTTTTATATATCGTTTATTTTGGAAAAGTCGTGATAATCCACGACGTATTCGTATGGATGACATTAAAAAAGCATTTCCTGGTCATTCAGAAAGTAGTATACGTAAACGTTTAAAACAATGTGCTGATTTTAAACGTACCGGTATGGATTCAAATTGGTGGGTCATAAAACCAGAATTTCGTTTACCATCTGAAGAAGAAATACGTGCAATGGTATCCCCAGAACAATGTTGTGCATATTATAGTATGATTGCGGCTGAACAACGATTGAAAGATGCAGGTTATGGTGAAAAATTTATATTTGCCCAACAGGATGATGATGATGAAGAAATGCAATTAAAAATGGATGATGAAGTTAAGGTTGCACCATGGAATACAACACGTGCTTATATACAGGCAATGCGTAGTAAATGTTTATTACAATTAACTGGGCCTGCAGATCCAACTGGTTGCGGTGAAGGTTTTTCATATGTACGAATACCCAATAAACCAACTCAAACGAAAGAGGAACAAGAATCACAACCAAAACGTACGGTAACTGGTACTGATGCTGATTTACGTAGACTTTCATTAAATAATGCAAAAGCATTATTAAGAAAATTTCAAGTACCTGAAGAAGAAATAAAAAAATTATCACGCTGGGAAGTAATTGATGTTGTGCGAACATTGTCAACAGAAAAGGCAAAAGCCGGCGAAGAAGGTATGGATAAATTTTCACGTGGTAATCGTTTTTCAATAGCTGAACATCAAGAACGTTATAAAGAAGAATGTCAACGAATATTTGATTTACAAAATCGTGTATTAGCAAGTGCCGAGGTACTGTCAACTGATGAGGGTGAATCAACAGCATCTGAGGAATCTGATTTAGAGGAGCTTGGTAAAAATTTAGAAAATATGTTGGCTAATAAAAAAACGTCAATGCAATTATCCTTGGAACGTGAGGAACAAGAACGACAAGAACTATTAAAAAAAATTATGGACGAACGTGAAAATTTTCCAAAAGGTGCAAAAAAGAAAGAAGAAGACCAATCACAAATTGCCAGTCATTTACAACAGGGACGTATATTAAAAATAACCAGAACATTTAAAAATTCCGAAGGGAAAGATTATACACGTGTTGAAATAGTGAGACGGTAAATGTGAATTCAAATTTTTGCTTTTGATTTTTTGTTTTACTATTTCATTATCTAGTTTTTTTTTTTGCTTTGTTTCATTTTAGACCTCAAGTTATAGATGCTTACGTAAAAATTCGTACATCTAAAGATGATTCATTTATAAAACAATTTGCAACACTTGACGAAGCTCAAAAGGAAGAAATGAAACGTGAAAAAAGAAGAATACAGGTATTTAATTTAATTATTATTTCACAATGTATTGGGCCCCATTAGATTAGTTTCATTACGCTCGTGACTTATTTAATCATTCACAAAATTATGGAATTAATAGTTTTATAGATTTTTTTAAATATATTATAAAAGAACACTTTCGCAGTCTAATATTAGGTCCAACTAAATCACATGCTATTTTGAATTAAACAAGATTATTCTCGACAGCTAATTTGAAAACACATCAGTTTTGTCAATATAGGAACACCCGGAAGCAAATGTTTGCGTCCTCACTAAATAGTTTTTTTTTTTGCGTCCTCACAACTAGTTTTATTTGTATTGAATTGAAAATTTCAACTCAAGGATTTCAGATGAATTACTGGAATTGATTTTGCATATTCCTTCATTCACAAATTCACATTTGTCCCTTGGAAAATTCTTATTAGAATAATTTTAAAACCATAATTTCAATAAATAAATTTAGAATCAGAATGATAGAAATTTTGATTTATAAACATGGACCATTTTAATTAATAAATGAATATTATTATTATTATTAATAGGAACAACTTCGTCGCATTAAACGTAATCAAGAAAAAACTGGAAACTTGTCAACAAGCGGTAGCATTTTCAATGATATGAATAGTTTCAGTAATATTTCTAATAATTATAATAGTAAAAATAATAATAAAAACAATAATAATAATGATAAAGATAATTATGATAATGATAAAAATACTAGTAATAATAATAATAATAATGATAATAAAAATAACAATAGTAATAGCAATAATAGTTATAATAATAATAATAATTTTACCAGCAATTTTTACAATAGTAATAATAATTTTAAAAATAATAATAAAAATAATGATGATAATAATAAAAATAATAATAAAAATAATGATGATAATAATAAAAATAACAACAATAATAAAAATAACGATGATAATAAAAATTATAATAATAAAAATAATAATAAAAATAATAATAATAGCAGTAACAATAATAATAAAAATAATAATAATATTAATAATAATAATATTAATAATAATAATAATAATGATAATTATAATAATAATAAGAGTTTTTATAATAGTAATAATAATAATAATAATAATAATAATAATAATAATAATAATAATAATAATAATAATAATAGCAGTAGTAGTAGTAATAATAATAATAATAATAATAATAATAATAATAATAATAATAATAATAATAATAATAATAATAATAATAATAATAATAATAATAATAGTAATAATAATAATAATAATAATAATAATAATAATAATAATTATAATAATAATAATAATAATAATAATAATAATAATAATAATAATAATAATAATAATAGTAGTAATAATAGTAATAATAATAATTACAATTATTCAAGCGATAGTAATAATTTATTTGAATCCGGAAATGTAACAAGTTTGGGAACGTCATTGACTCAACCATTATCAAAATCGACAATACCAACATCACCGAATTCATTACAAAATATACCGGTTTATCATGGTTCATCCGCACGTCGTAAAAGTAAATTGAAACCCGATTTAAAATTAAAATGTGGTGCATGTGGTAATGTTGGCCATATGAGAACAAATAAAGCGTGTCCATTGTATACCGGATCAATGTCTACGCCCTCATTAAATGTTGCATTAACTGAAGAACAAGAAGAAGAAATTGAGAAAGAATTAAATGCTGACGCAGACGATGAGGATTTAATAAATGTTGATGGTACAAAAGTTAAATTAAGTGGAAAATTAATAAAACGGCATGAAGATGTGAAACGACGTACATTATTATTAAAAGTACCAAAAGATGCGGTTAGTCGTAAACGACGACGCATCGGAACGGAATTACATTGTGATTATTTAAAACGACACAATAAACCAGCTAATCGTCGTCGAACCGATCCAGTTGTTGTGATGTCATCAATGTTTGAAGTAATATTAAATGAAATGAGAGATATGCCTGATGTGCATCCATTTTTACACCCAGTTAATGCAAAAGTAATTAAATTTATTTAATTAATTTTAGGTTTGTCGTGTTCTAAAAATCATATTTACTTTATTTTCAATTTTATAGTTGGTACCGGACTATCATCGAATTGTAACGCGACCAATTGATTTACAAACAATGAGAGATAATTTAAGACAAAGACGTTATCAAAATCGTGAAGAATTTTTAAGTGATGTACATCAAATTGTGGAAAATTCTAGTCTATATAATGGACCTAAAAGTGGGTTAACATTGGCTGCTCAAAAAATGTTACAAATTTGTGTTGAACGTTTAGCTGAAAAGGAAGAACGTTTGATGCGTTTAGAAAAGGCAATAAATCCATTATTAGATGATGATGATCAAGTATCATTATCATTTATATTTGAACAACTAATAAATAATAAATTAAAAATAATGCCTGAAAGTTGGCCATTTTTAAAACCGGTTAATAAAAAACATATTAAAGATTATTATATTATAATTAAAAGACCAATGGATTTGGAAACGATAAGCAAAAAAGTTTCAGGTATGGTATTGTTGTTACTTATATTTTTATTGTAATTGCATGTAATGTTTGTCATGCTTCGTCATTAATTTGTCAATTTGAAACATATCTTCATATGATTAAATTATAAATTTGTTTGTAGCTCATAAATATCATTCACGTGCTGATTTTATTGGTGATGTTGAATTAATTGCAAATAATTGTGAACAATATAATGGAGCAGATTCAAATTTTACAAAACAAGCAAAATTAATGGTTGATTTTACGAGATCTACATTAAGTGAAGTAAATTATTTAATAATATTTATTTACTATGAAATAAATGTAATTTCAATTATTTTTAGTTTTCCGATCATTGTGAACAATTGGAAAAAAATATTGAATTAGTACGTGAACGTGCTAAAAATGATGATGAATCAGATTGGGGTGATGATGATCAAGATGATCGAATGGTAGGAATATATATATATTTATATATTATACTATTTATTATATTATTTTGTATTGTTAAATTTTATAATTTTTTCATAAATATCAATTTCATATACATTATTAATATAGTCCAGTCGAGGCACAACACCTGAAAATGATTTTATAGATGTTACAATAAATGAACGACCGAATTCATCGGCATCAACAACATCACAAAAAGTTACTAATGTTAATGTTGCTAGCACAAGTGGCGCTGCTGGTGGTCCTCCACTTATACCAGCATTACCAGAGGTAAAACGGTCACGTGGTCGTCCACGGAAATATAAGGATAATGTTGAAGAAGGTTAGTTGAAAATTAAAAAAAAAAAAATTCTATTCTTATCTAATTTTTGTATGAATTGTGTATTGAAATTTAAACGATTTAACATTATTAGAGTTTCTTTAAAGTATTGTGATCATGATTTTTGTTCTTTAATCGAATTATTTAATTGCTTATAGAGCGTTTTGCTTTATTTTATATTCTTTTATTAAACATTGTTAGCTTTATTGTTTTTAAATTATTTGCTGTTGTCGCAGTACATTTTGGGTAATGTGTTTCTTATTAATCTTATAAAATACTAAAAATATATTGATACAAGAATTTACAGCCAAATTGAAAAATTAATTCTTATGGAAGTGTATGTTAATTCACCGGTTGATTCAGAAAATATTTATAAAGAATACAAATTGTGACATACTTGACCATTACGGGGTCTACTCCGAAAACTCTAACAGCAGCAATAATAGTGCCATTGGAATAGTTACGAATGTACGTAGGATCGGATGAAAGTGGAAATGAAAACACTCGGAGTAAAGGAAATGACAGAAAAATGACATGGTCTCAGGAACATCAACAAAGCATTTATGCAATACATCACAGAAGATTTCTAATCACATACTACGTCGATTAACGTAAACGAAAAAAGGCAGCCTGGAGTCATACTGGTTAAATAATAATGATTAGCCACCATTGAATTCATTCAACATGCTAAAATTCATCACAGAATTGAGATTTTAAGAGATGCTCCGACAATGAATAACACATCGCACTGTTAATCGAATCTAATCAAATCTGCCTTTGTATAATAAACACACATATACTTGAATTCTATGTAAATGTAATCATTAATTTATAATGTCATCTATAATTTCTTATAATCCACTTCAAACAACAAATTGTTTTAAAAAAAAAATTATGATCACAATTTTTCTAAAATATCAAAACAATTTCAAATGTTTTTTTTAATGAGTGCCTCTTTTAACTAAATAATTATTAATTTTTATTATTAGTTTGATTTATTTTTACGTAGCTTAAATCTATTAGGTGCAAAAAACAAAAGCGCATTTATGTTGAGATTTTTGTGTTTGAATTTAAATTGTATGTTTCTGTGTGTGTGTTGTTATTAGTCAATCGATTTTGAAATCAATTTTTTTTTTGAAATTGTTGATTTGCATGTTTATTTTAGTGTTTATTATTTATAATAATTAATCATTTATGTATAGTTGGTTCATTATTATTATTACATAAATATTATATATACACATCTGAAAACATTTATAAACAATAGAATATAAAACACACAAAAACAATGGTATTTACAAATTTATTTTTTAGTTAAATTTTGGAGCATGAAACGTGGTCGTGGGCGCCCAAGAAAGGATAGTCAAAATGTAAATTTAAATAACAGTCAAAATTCTTATTGGGAAGAAGGTAAGAAATTTGGTGTTTTCGAATTATTTATTAAATTTTTATTACTCATAAATTTAATGTGAAAATGAAATGAAAATGAAAAAACGAATATAATCAATACATTTCTTTAAAATTAATAGTGTGAATAATACAAATAATAATCATTTTTCCATACACCCATTCGAATACACCAAATAAATAAATAGAAATAATTGGTTAAATAATTTTTTATGCTACATGAAATAAAGTAATGTAATAAATTTTTGTATTGCATGAAATTGCTACGAATATTTTATATATTTTTATTAAATTATAGTCCTCTGTTTATTGTTTATATAATTTTATAGTTCTATCTATTATTATTTTTTTTTTCTTTTTTTAATTAAAATGAGTGTTTTGTATTATTTACATTTGTATGTGTACTATTTGTTTTATAACAAAATGTTCACATTATTTATAAACTTTTTCAATTTGCAGTTTATTGTCATATTGTCGTTGGAACTTTCGGTATTAATTACCTATATATTATTTTATTTTCAATTTTTACACTGTTATTTCCACACTTGTAAAAGGAATTAATGCCCAATTTTTTCCATCTTTATTTCAAACATATTACATTTTGAAAAACATTTTTGTACGGAATCTGCATCAGAATTTTTTTTGACGTAAGAAACTTTGATAATGATTATTATTCAGAAAGTGTAACAAATTAATTAATTGACAAAATGTATAATTATGTAGTTATGAATTGGAAAAATGGAAATAACACCGAATACAATAAACATTATTAATTTTGAATATAAAATATGATTTGATTAAAATGTTTTTATAAAAAAATTATAAAATTTTTTTTTTTAATTCTATATAGATTTACAATTTTCTACGGATGATGAAGAATTTGAAGAAGTTGTTGGTGATTTCGAAAGTGTTGCAGACACATTAGGACAAGGTGAAGCATTAGCTCGTAGTGCACAGCCCGTAAACTATGATCAGTTGGAACAATCACAACAACCGCAGCAACTGGAACAACAACAACAACAACAACAACAACAACAACAACAACAACAACAACAACAACAACAATCGGATCAAGAACAACAATTAATCAAAGGAGACAGAATTATAGTTAAAAGTAAAATAATTTATGGTTTAATTAAATTAATTACGTTAAATTAATTATCTTTTTCTCATGTATATATAGATGAAAGTCGACAAGCTGCTGAAGCAATGGTAGAATTAAGTGGAGCAGGATTTTATAATCAACCGAATAAAAAACAACAAGGTATATTATATTTGTGTTATTATTTGTTTTTAATTATTTTAAAAATATACGCGATTGCCAGGATTCTAGTCGAATAAAATACAAGAAACGGTATCACCTGGTAAAAGGTTTTTTCATGCATCAAAATTGTTTCGACATCGACCATATTACAATCAATTTTACCCCGCAATCTCCTACCTTACCCACAAACCTACTTCGCCTCACTCTACCATTACCTGGGATATCTATGATAAATTTGGCGGACGCAAAGAAATTCATCGTAAACGTAAACCCCTTAAATGTGTGATTCTTAGGCCGAAGTATGCCGGTGAAAATGACACTGTTTCTATGCATCCCTTCATAAATCATGCATATTAATATATTGTTTGTCTATGATCAAATGAAACATACAATCAAAATAATAAGGACGGATTATTTTCTAAATTATTTTATGCAATTTTTTACAGATGTACCAATGGATGTTGATCAAAATTATGATCCATCAGATTTTTTGAAATTACCGTATATTAAACAAGAGCCAAATACACATGATGAAATGTCACAATATAACCAGCCAGATCAATTATTACCCGGGCATAATGAACAACAGAATATGGAACAACAGCAATTATTACAATTTAATGAACAACAGCATCAACAACAATTCGATAATCAACAACAACAGTCTATGCAATTACAAACGGGTTATAATGACATTGCAATGGAACAAGACCAATATCAATCGGATGAACAATATAAACAACAAGTTCAATATCATTCACAAGAACAATATCAACCACAAGAACAATTTCTACCAAACCAACAATATCAACCAATGGAACAATATCAACCCGCAGAACAATATCAACCTACGGTACAATATCAACCTGCGGACCAATATCAACCACAAGCACAATATCAACAACAAGAACAATATCAACCAAACGAACAATATCAAACACAAGAACAGTATCAACCGAATGAACAACAAGAACAATATCATCATCAACAAGTACAAGAAAATCCCGTCACAAATGAACAACAAATGCATCAACAATTAATTAATGTTTTTCAACAAATTCAACAACAACCACCACAAGCTGGTGATCATTTGGCATTTAATGATGATCAAAATGCGGTTTGTTAATTTAATTTTTTATAATTTATTGTGAACACATTTCCAAGTGTTTTTTTGTTTAATATTATTTTTGATAAATTTTAGGGTGTTGGTATTCATGATGATTTAGCAATATCTGATAGCGATGAAGAACAAGAACAACCATCGGTACTTCAAATGCAACCAGCTAAAGAAGAGAAAGGTGATGATGAAGATGGTTTATGGTTTTAATTGATAACTTTTGGTGAATATATTTATGTTTTTTGTTCTCTTTTTAATAAACGACATTATTATTTTAATACAATAATAATATTAATATTTTTTAATTTTAAGTTAAATTATTATGAATATAATTATAGAAAAATAATTTTTAAAATGTAGCATTATCGAAATTAAAATTTGCAATAATTTCAAAATCAAAATGAAAGTTTAATTTTATTTAAGCGATCAATAATATAATAAAGAAAATCTAGTTATACTAATTAGGGCAGTAGTAGTGGTGGTTATGAGTACTACACTATTGTAAACTGATCTCTTACATCAATAAGTTGAAGACGAAACTTTCTATAAAAAATATGTTTTTAAAGTGCGTACGAAATATATGTATTTTTATTTAAATTAGCAATTGATACAATATTAATGAAATAATAATGAAAATAATAATAAATGAGATTTGAAATCGAAATGTTAACCAATCCTTCGAAACAATAAGATTTTTGATTTGTTACTTATGCTTGTGTATCATCTATTAGAATATTACAAATTTACAAAAACTAACATGTAGGAACGTTCCGGCCGTCAAAAAAAAGTTCTCATCAACATTATGGTTGCAGTCACCTTCAATCCTAGCTTTCCATTGTGCTTCCATTCTAGGCATCTGTTTCCATTCACGCCTAAGGATCTTTAAACAATCCCGTACACCAATTAATTTTTCTAAATTAGTTGAATTACTGTAGTATTTGCCTTACTGATTATCCGAATTTCTTGATATTCTCGAAACTCAAAAAATATTCCGAAATTATTCAATTCAAATAATTGAAAATTTGCCAATTTAAATAAACAATATTTTAATATCAATCAAATAAGAGATGAACAAAATGATTTATGTGTAACAAAATAACAACAACAACAACAACAACAATCATTACGAATAAACAATAAATGGAATGATTTTATTTAATTTTCTAGTTATATATAATTATATATATTATATTTTTGCATTTAAAATACACATAATTTATTAAATTTAATATAATTATTCAATATTTACAAAACAAATTTACAGAATTACTTTATTTTAAATATTGATACATTAAATTATGTCTATCCTCGTTTATTTCGTCCGTGTGTCGGAGTTTTTCATGAAACATTTCAAGAACTTAAGTGTGATTTATATTTAATTGATGATTTATTACAATTATAAGATATATTTTAATTTAAAATGACAATTCAAATATCACAATTGGAAAAAATTTTTAATTTTAAATGAAACAAAAAATGAGTAATGCACTATTTTTTTTTTTAATTGAAACTAAAATGGGATTAATTTTAGTTTAGCTTATTTGAATTGCTTTTAAGTGAATTTTCAAAATTTCTTATTTTAACAATTTCTATTTCTTTAGTTTTTTTAATTTATTATATAATACTTTAATACTTTTTTTCTTTTTTTCTTTTTACAAATAACTAATTTCTTCTTTTTCATTGAGACAATAAATGAAAAGGTAATCTTTATTAATAAAACTAAAGTTTAACAAATAATTTCTTTTTACGTTGTTGTGAAAAGAAAATAATTGTTTTATTTTTATTTTTTTTTTTTTACTTTTAATGGGTGTGTGTAGTTTTGTTGGATGTTAATTAACATAATTGTATATATTTGTTTCCAGTTAAAAAAAAAGCACACACATGATTACAAATACTTTTTTTTTGTTTTTGTAATAAATTTACATATTTAATTATCTTTTTTCATTCGTGTTGATGTCATACGATAAATTACACTATCACGTCCTGGATCCATTGTAGCAATTGCATAACTAATAGCTAATAATGAAAATACCATTACAACACCAAACCATAAAATTATATTAAATATAACTGGATAATCTGAATTGTAATCCAATGCTAAATTAATATCGTCAGGCTATTGATAGAAAATAGAAATAGAATTTAAATGATTACAAAAAAAATATATATGAGAAAACAAAAGAAAAATAACACAATCTTTGTAACATACAATCACTTCTGGTGATTGCCTTGGTGTAGTTTCTACATTACGCTTTTCACGATAAACATTATCTTCTTTATCGGTCACAACTGCAACTAAAACATTACTGTGAAATGCTTTTACAGCCGATATTTTTAATTCTTCAATTGCATTATTTAATAGACTTATGGCATCGCTAATGGCAGCTGGTGATTTATCCTTATGTGCAGAAATAAATGAAGTTAATGATAAACGAACTGTAATTAAAGTCGGAACGGTTTCAAGTGTTGTTAAACTTTCAGCTAATGATTTTATTGTTGCAATTTGTTCTAAAATTAATTTATCTTCGGCATGCAATTGCGGTTTTAAATTTAATATTTGTTTTGGTTCTTCAAATTTAGCATCACCCAAAATTGTTGTGTATTGTTCAAACTGTCACCATTAATATAATGAAAAAAAAAAAACAAATAATAAATATATTGTGTATATTCATAAAATTAATAAAACAAAATTTACATCAAGTCCTTGATTTAAATCAAAATCAATTGTTTCCGAATTATGATCTTCAATGGCTAACGTTATTTTATCTAATGATTCAGAGATTGTTGAACCATACAATTCATATGAATGGGATGATTTACTAAATGTATTACTTATTAATTTTTCGATTCCATCAACATAAACAGTTAATATAGATTCGGCTACATTAAATGGATCACGTACATACATTCCTTTCCAATCGGATGAATGTTCAATTGGATAACCTAATGCAACACCAAATATATCACTAACACTGTCTGTACTTAATAATCCAGCATTTTTAAATTCTAATGATTTTGGTGCATTAAGAATTGTCAATTGACCAGCACAATTCACTATGGAACAATAAAAATAATAATTAAGTAACAATTTTGAGTTAAAAAAAAAATCGATTTTTTCAAAGAATCACAATCAAAAAATTTCCTAATCTATTTGAACATTTCTTTTTTCAATTTCTCTCTTTGTATGTAAAACATCATTTATATAAATACTAACTTATTAATTATTAAATTACCTGATAGAATATACGTTGAAATTAATAAAATAAATTTAAACATTTTTCTTCAGTTATTATTTTCTCGCTATTAATTCCACTTTTGATCATATGATATTCTTTTCTTTTTTAACAAAATTAGGAAAAATGTCTTTCATTTATCACAGGGCCGTTTCAATTTCATTTTATATAATTCACGTGACCATAATATATATTTGACAGATTTGACATAAAAAAAAACCCCACAAATTGTATAGCAAGAAATTGTGGTATTATTTGATGTATGAAATGCGATGTTAAATTCCAAACTTAAATCGAAATCAATTTTTCAATATTTTTACTTTTACACTTTTACAAAGTATTTTACTTTTGCTTAATATAAACATTTTATGTATTATTATTATATTTTGATATATGACACCGCTTATAACACATTTTTCTGAAAAACTATTACACACTAAATGAAATCGTTTATGTTGAAATTTTTCTTAGTCAAGAAATAGATAAGAAACCTAAACATAAACAAATATATAACTGTCAACTTAGGTTTAACAAAAGAAATAGCAAATATGTAATATTTTATTTATTGACATATAGGGAAAATAAGTATTTCTGTTTTTCAAAAATTTGCAATTCTCTTTAAATTTTACATCTTAACATACCTACGACACGAAATGCAATTTTACATTGTTTAATTTTAATGGCTCATTTATTTGTGTGATTACTTGTGGTCGTAGTAATAGTTGTAAACAAATCCAAAATTCGTCGGTTCATATGTGTGCGCAAATGTTTCTGAAAAAATTTAGATTTCTTTTTAATTAGAGCAAAGTTCAATGTAAATTATAATGCCAATGCATTCAACACCCTATAATATTTTGCTTATGACAAAAACTATTACAAATAAATAATATTGCTTTATATGAATTAGCTATAAAACATATTTGAATTTATAACGTTATGCCCGTATGATACTTCATTTTTTTTTCATTTTTAATGCATTAAAAATGAGAAAAGAGCGGTATGACTAATGTGGATGCTAAATTGGCAATTTGTGTGAGGGCGTAAGGTATATATACTTAGAAAGGGGAAAATCAACAAAACTGTCAAAATTAATGCATTAAAAATGTAAAAAATTTACATTTTTAAGATTCTAGAAGCTGAAAATTTGACAGAAACCCATTTATGACGCATATTGCTGTATTTTCAAAAAAAAAAAAAATAATAATAAATAAATAAAAAAGTTTTAATTCAATTGGAATTGAAATTAAATAAATATAAATAAATAAATTAATAATAATAAATAAATAAATATATAAATATACATCAAAACAAATCTACAATCAAAACATATAAAAGGTAAATACAAAAATAACCAATAATTATTTATTAATAATATTAAATAATATTATAATGTTACTCTATATTAAATAAAAACAGTATTAAATTATTACTATGTCCACAATTTTTGTATTAAATTTCACTGATTTTTTTTTTATTTATTATGTTTCTATTTTTATCTCTTTCACACAAAGTCTAACTATCTCTTTTATCCGCGGCTGAATTTAATGCATTAATAATGAAAAAAAAATGAAAAAAAAATGAAGTATCATACGGGCTTTACATAGTACATGACATAACATAGAATTGCGTGTTTTTCACGAAACGAACTCCAACCAAATGAATGTGAACGCGAATAATTGTCAAAAAAGTAGCATGCATGTTTTTTGTTCTTTTGTTGCGCTTATGATTTATTGAAAAAATTAAATTAAAATAGAAAAAAAGTTATTCCCAAAAACAAAAAATACAAATTAATTTTAATATAATTTAATAAATTTTAAAAATTAACACATCAATAAACTTAAAAAGGGTAATTTCTTGTTTTTATTAATTACTACATTTTTCGTTTATAAATTACATTCAAAGAAATATAGGCTAGCTATTAGTTTAGTTAGTTTTAACTGATTTGCGACGACGAATTTATTTGTAAAATTTTTGTATTTTTTGTTTCAAAGAATATTAAAATTATAGAAATATGTCCGATGTATTAGATACAACACAATTAGTAAGTGGTGTGGCTGTATTGTTATCATTTTATGTTGGTTATAAATATGGTTTAAAAATTTCTGGTGAAAAATTAATTAGTAATACTGAAACTCCTTCAACTTCCTCATCAGCATCAAAAATTGATGCAATAAATGTAATAATTATAATTAACTTATATTTACGTATAATCTTAATTATCTTTTTAATATTCATATATAGCTATTCACAGATATGGGAGAATATAAAATGATGTTAGTTGTTCGTAATGATTTAAAAATGGGTAAAGGAAAAATTGCTGCGCAATGTGGACACGCAGCTGTTGGTGCCTATCAAACTGCTGTACGAAGATGTCCACAAATTGTTTATAAATGGGAAAATTCGGGATGCCCAAAAATCGCTGTAAAAGTAATTATTTAAATTTGATAATTCATTCTTAATTAATACTCCACTTAGCTATCGTCGTAAAATTTTAAATATTTTAACATAATCAAAATTATTTCGTATTTTCTGTCCCCAATTCAATTAAAACACTTTTATTTAAAAGTGACAATAAGTTTTTATAATTTGTTTTTATAAAACTCATAAATACTTTGTTAAATGTTCAATATTTTTTTATTTTGTTACATTCAAATAGATAGAAAGTGAAAAAGAAATGATGGACTTACGTTTAAAGGCAATAGCAAAAGATTTTAATACATGTTTAATACGTGATGCTGGTAGAACACAAATTGAACCAAATTCTAAAACTGTGTTAGCAATTGGACCAGCACTTTCTTCACAAATAGATGAACTGACAGGTCACTTAAAATTATTATAAGTTTATTTGTTCCGTTTTAATTTCAAAGTGATTTTAATAAGTTATTTTCTATTGGTAATATAATTTTTTTTATTTTTTCTATTGGTTTTGATTCTTATCTTAGCTTTTGCGTTACATTTATTGTGCGTTCTCATATAAGATTTTCAATTTGATTTTATATACAAAAATATGAAAAAAGATAAAAAAACATTTGTTTATTCCTTTAATTCAGGAAAATTTTAATTTAAATTAAAATTATATTATTTAGAAATGGTATTCTATACGAATTTATAATGTAAAGACGAATTTTGATGCAAGAATTATTTGTAGCTGAAATTAATTGAATAAAATTTAGTAGAATCGCACAACTGGGCGTCTTAAATGGAACGAAAATGGGTTAAGAATCGGAACCAATAATAAGTTATAATCATAGTTTCTTTTTTGATACGAAATGTTTTCGTAATAATTTGAAAATAAAATATATTAAATGGGTAACAAAGTAAAATGCAAAAAAAAAGAACTAGTGTTCCTTATTCCTTATATGGAATAAAGAAAAAGGAATGTAATAGTTTGAATAAAAAAAAAATAAAAGGAAGGAAAACAAATCAAGTTAAAATCAAATGATTATTAGAATTATTTAACTCTTCATGAAAACAGTTTTTTTTTTAATATATATTTAACAATAAAATGAATATGATAATCAAATGGAAAACTTCCATACACTATAAATAAATAGATAATCTTTTTAATTCATAATTTAAGAAGATATATGCCATAAAATTTCTCTCGCTAACGAAATGTAAATTAATATTTTTGTTTTATAGTGTTACCATATTCTATCAAAGATAACGTACAAAAATGTCTTAATTCAATGTACTTTTTGGAAAAGAATTTGTTGGAACACTACAATACTATGAACAATCGCGCCTGCTAATATGCAAAAAGCGGTTTCAATAACTTGTTACAACAAATTCTTTTCAGCAAGTAATATAAAATACATTGGATAAAGATATCTTTGCTATTATAAAATCTTTGATTTTAGTTATTAATTTTTTATTTTAAATTAAAGTGAATAGAAAAAAATTGGCAAATTACATAACAACAGCGTTTAACTTTAAGATATTAAAATATTAATTGAATTTTAAGAATTAAAAATGGACTTGCGTCATTCATTTTTTATTTTGTTTATAATACTTATTTTTCTTTTCAATTACAATTATTAGATTAATTATAGGAAAATTCTTATTTCTAATTTTATGATTCGTATTTGTTATTAATTATATAATAAAATAATCAAATTATTTTATATCGTTAGAGACGAACAATTTTATTAATTAAATGCATACAATATTTATTTTCACATTAATAATTTTACATAATAACTTATTTTATTTAAAATGCATTATCTTTTTTTTTTATTTGTGTTATCCGTAGTAATTATAAAATATAAATCGTGAAATTGATAGTAATGCATTAGAAATTTCACAAGAATTTACAGATTAAATAATGTACTTAAATTTAGTTAAAATTATTATAATGTTTTGTTGTGTAACTAATAGACGAACAAACTTCTCTTACTTCTCCAAATTCTGTCTTATTTCCGTTATAATTGATATTGCACTACGTCACTACATTACATGTACTTTATCTCTAATACCCATTTATCCAAAAATTTCTCTTCGCTACGACAACGTCTATAAATATATTTGCAAATTCAAAATGGTAAAAATAAAACAGTATGATATTTTTCATAGTGAAAGTTTTTCAGAAAAATATGTACATTTTTTTATTCTGTGCTAAACGTGCCGATTAAATTCTGATTTTTCAACGAACCCGTAATACAATACAGTATAATGTCGAGAATAATGTTTCTCGCTTATGATAATCTGCTATCTAATATAATAAGAAAGAATTATTTTCGATTTCAAATACAACAAATTTATAATAAATAATAGTAAACCAAACAGTTATTAATAGAAATGAAAGAAAACAAATTGATAATTAATATTATGAAGCTGATTGACAAAGATAATGCATAATTCAACGACTGTGATTAGTTTACTAATCAAACATTATGAATCGGCCAATTCTTAAAGATGTAGACTGCACACTGTTTATCTTTTTTTTTAATAAAATAATTAAAAAAACACCGAAAAATTTGTTAAAATATAAATAATTAAGAACATAAATCAGTTTCGTTTCAAGATTTCAATATAGAAAAATTTAATGTAAAAGAAATAAATAGATTTGAATTTAAATTTAACGGAATTGAATTACTATATAAAATAATACATAATTATAATGCTGTTTTTTTGTTTTTCATTTTTGTTTTATTTTTTAAAATAAATCATTTGATTTTATTTTTGTTTCGTATGTGTCATTTGTGTATTGATGAGTGCGCGTGCACTTGCACGTGTACTGTGTGTACCTGTATATTTGAACGTTGCCTCACCCCACACCAAAAATGAAGATTAATAATTGCCACAAGAAAAAGTTAACAACGTGTTGATTCTTTATTCTTTTTAATTTAATTAATCTTAAATACGAATTATTATAATATTTATAGTTTTTGTATTGTTGTTGTTGTGTATTTTCTTCTAGTGTTGTTTTAGTATAGAATTTAATAAGTTTTTGTAATGCAAAATGCAATGCAATTAAGTTAATTTTTTTTTTTTTTTATTTTGTTTTATAATTGTACATTTTGCAATTACGTAGTGTTTTTTTAATTAATATTTAAATGATAATTTCTGTCCTATCTAACAAAAGTTTTTCTTTATTTATAGTGTAAAGTTTATCGGTTTAAGTGTGCGTGCGTGCGTATGTGTTCTACAAAAGTATAAATTCAAAAAAAAATTACAAAAATAAAAAAAAAAATAGACTACAATTTTATAATTTAAATAATTAATTAATTGTGCTGGTGCTGAACTGGATCGTAAGAAAATTTTATCATATGTCTCTCTGTTTTGTGGTTAATAAGTGAGTGAGTAGAAATTAATTTTTACCTTATAATTTAACTACAACATTTATTACTATTTGTTTTAATTATATTAAAATTTAATTAAATTATGCAATTTCATTTTTTACGTTCTGTTTTAAAGAGACAGAAATTGAATAAAAATCAAGTTTTTTTTTTTAATTTATCTATTTTGATGAAAAAAGATAAAATGATCATAATTGCTAATATTTTATTCATCCAAATATTAAAGTTTAAATTTTAAAATGCACATTTATTAGTATAATAATTGGCGTGTTCCTTTAAATAAATTAATAAATGTAAGAAGCTGCACCGAATTATGTATGAGAACTACCGCCCCCCAAGTAAAACATTATAAATTAGATTATAGGAATTTACACAATTTACAATTTTATCGCAAATCGATATGGATGAGTGTTGGTTTCCCAGTAATGACACTTTCAAATTTGTCTCATCACAAAACTTTGTTCCACCACTCAAATATAAAGAAAATCTGTTGAATATTCCCTAATTAAATTTGAAATATCGTGTAGTTTTCAATGTTGTTTGACGTACTATCCTGGTAGCCTTTTTTGATGGTGATATCTATGTATAAAGATCACAAACAAAAATTTAAATTCAAACGATCGGTAAATGAATAAGAGAGGTGGATTAGGAAGGTTGTTACATTGATGTACATTGTAATTGTTAAAAAGTCTCTGAACTGTATAATGCAATGTAATTGTTAAATTTGTATTAATTAAAAAGCTCTTTTGAAAAAAAAAAAAAAACACGTAAAATCTATTTCTCACATAACATATATTTTAAATAAATTTCAATTTTTTTATTTTAATATAATTAAATCAATAATAATTCATAATATTATTTCATTTCTAACTTTTAATAGAATTCAAAAATTTTGAAAAATAAAAAAAATTATATAGAAATCACATAGATATAAATAATTAAAAAAAAAGATAACACTTATGTGTACATAGTTTTTAATTATAATTGCACAATTCATTTTATTGCCTGGCATTAACAATTTGTATAAATTCTGGTTTTAGTGATGCTCCGCCAACTAAAAACCCATCAATATCTGGTTGTCCAGCTAATTCTTTACAATTTGCAGCAGTGACGGATCCACCATATTGAATGCGAATAGAAGCGGATACAGCTGCCGATACATTATCAGTAAACCATTTACGTAATGCTGCGTGTACATCTTGTGCTTGTTGTGGTGTTGCTGTTTTTCCTGTACCAATAGCCCACACTGGTTCATATGCAATAACAACATTTGTCCAATCCTTAACCGCTTCAGAAATAGCTTTTGTTTGGCGAAAAACAACGGCTTCGGTTTGATTAGCTTCACGCTCTTCAAGTGTTTCACCAATACATGCAATAACTTTTAAACCTTCAGCTAATGCATGTGCTACTTTTTCAGCAATTAATAGATCAGTTTCTTTGAAAATTTGTCGACGTTCCGAGTGTCCAATTATAACCCAATCCGCACCAATATCTTTTAACATAGCCGGTGATATTTCACCAGTAAATGCACCCTTTGAAACTTTGTAGCAATTCTAAATTGAAATTTGAAACATGAAAAATTTAACAAGTACATTTTTTTTTTTTTTTTTGAATATTACTTACTTGCCCGGAAACATTAATTGTTGGTGGTAATAAGGAACGTGCATATGCTATATATGGTGCCGGACATCCAACAATAACTTCTGTATTTGGATCTAATGGACCAGCAGTTAATGTTTTACAAATATCCGCAATCATAGATTTATCTCCATTCATTTTCCAATTACCACCAACACAAAATTTACGAGTCATTTTTATAACTGTTGACGTTCGGATGCTGTATGTAGATAGGGACGATCCAAATTGTTACATTTATATAAAACATTAATTATAAACATTTATTATATTTCTTTAAATTAAATATATTATTGAATAAGTACTTTATAAATATTACCTGCAAAATTAAGATAAATCTTAAAATGTATATAATGTAAAAATATCTAATGAAAAAACACTCCTTGGCGAAAATAAAGTGCTATGAATTATTTTATCACACACACCACACACGAAAATAACCTTTTATGACCTTGTCCAATTTCATTTCCAAATATTCCAGAATATAACAAGTGTCAAATAGTTATAAAAACAAAGTCTAACTTCGATAATGCAGTTATGAGTTAGCGAAAGATAAAACCTTTTTCTATGTTATTATTTATCTTTGAAAATAGTATATCATAGTATCAACATCAACAAATTGTAATTAATTTTATAGTAAAACAAAGTTTTTTTTTGTTATATTTATAATAGTATTTAAAATCTTTTCATATTTTACTTTTAATAGAAATATATCCTTTGTCTTTTATATTTGATTTTTATACTCATATAAATAATTCTAGTTAATGCCACGGTGCATTTGCCCATTGTATGTATTTCGTATCGAATGAAATGTAAAAATGTTGAATAAAAAAATGTTTTATACACTAATTTTTCCGCATTCGTATCGGATTTACAAACTATAATCGACTTTTAAATGATGTGTCTAAATGCGATTTAAAAATATCTGCATAAAAAAGAATTCAAGTGTTACATTCAATTTCATGCACCTATTATAAGGTATATTTATGCAAAAAAGACATTAAAAAGTAATGGTTTTACATATGAATAAAACATTTATTATTTATATACAGAGTGTTCAAATGTGCAGTGCAATAATACTTTAAGTATTTGATTTGGTACATAATATTTTAAAAGTCGTATAATTTTCCACACACTTACTGTACCGACGTCATCATGAAAGGAAGTAGGAAGTAAAATATTTAATGTAGTTAAATCGGGATATCAGGCTGGTCAGGCATATGTATGTTCACCACGACGAATCTATTTAGAAACCAATTACTTAAATGTTCTGTTACAAATACAAAATTAGGTGTTGGTTGGTTATACCATCATACTAATAAAACATATTGCTGCTTGTTTGTAATTAATGCTAGAAATTTAAATCCTTTCTGTTTATAAAAATCATATTACAAAAATTTAAGCTTAGACTAAAATCTTCAGAAATTAAATTGTGTACATTCTGCAGATACTATATGAATGCAAATAGTTTCTGTGAGGAAGATTCCAGACATTCCAGATTCATTTTTATAATTATAAAATAGTTTTAAAGACTATGGTAAAATATATTGAAGTTTCAATTTCGTTTATTTATGCGATCCACCTATTCTGTTTTTTTTTCAAATAATTTAAAATTTAAGTGTGTGCGATACAGCTGTGTGATTAGTTTTATGTTTTATGATAGTCGTGTATGATGAGTAAAATTCATCTAGATCACGGTTTTGTTTAATAAAATATGACGCCCAAACAGTTCAATATATGTTATCAACAACAGAAACAGTTACATAAAGTGATCACTACCGCCCCAGTTGCATTGTTACTGATTATACTAGAATTAATTTTTTTTAAATGTAAGTCTAATCATATTCAAAAATGAGTAAATGCATACAAAGAAATATCAAGAAAATTCATAAAATTTACTCTATAAATTTTTCGTATTTTCTCGTCATATAAAAAAGTCCCTTTGTGTCAAATAAACGTTATTTCTTGGTCCCTTGAAAGGTTGTATTTTTTTCCGATTTAAACAATAATAATAAATTTTATAATAAATTAAAAAATGTGGTCTTGCATCTTCAATACTTTTTATTTTTTACGCGCCTCTTGTTTTTAAATACAAAACATTAATTGTTTTCAGTTATTAAAAAAATTATGTTTATACAGACTAAGTTCATTGGGAAAGAACAGTGAACTGTGACCATCAACAGGCATTTCATATGATTGAATGTTTACAATACTAAAAATAAGGATAATCACAGTTGTATCATATTTGTTATTTATATTTATATTTTGCATTTTTTTCAAACACTATAATTAACTTTTAAACTGTTTGCCTTAATTAAATATATTATATATTTGGTATTATTTATATGACAATTAAAATTCGTATTACTTTTTTGTGTCCTTGAAGGATATCACTCGTGGACACCCTGTATGAATTATTAAACATGTCAACATACATTACAATAGTCTATATTTTATTTTTAGATCACACCTCAGAAGCATTAAAAAACTATATATGCATTTAATGATGGAGAGACACAATATAGTACAATAAATGTGTAGTCCTTGCTATAATAGACTATAGCACCAAATATTATATTATATAGCAATAATAAAGTGCACACTTATATCGGTATTCGTATTTGGTATATATATATATAAAATTATTGAATTGAAAATATTCATTACTTGCAAATATACCAACTCGCGCTATCGTTTATTTTTAATAAAATACATCATACATCATTATTATCAAAGATGTGCACAACTAATAGAAAAATGGAGACAGATACTCAAATGTTTTAATGATGCAAAATACACATATACGTGTACGTGTACAAGGCAAAATGAAGAAAACAAAAAAAAAAAGAATATATTTTGAAACTCTAACTAAGGATGATCCTTTGATATTGAAGAACATTATTCATCAAATAGTTCAAACATTTATTTATTTTTTAACAACACGCAATATACTTTGTATATATTTCATAGAGTAGTATTTGTACCTCTTTCATGTAACTGCATCCCGTCGCCCCCATACAATTAGAATATTTTATAAATTTTTAAAATCTATCTTTTAAAAGAACTCAAGACAATATTTTTATATTTTTAATAGTAATAAAATTCCATAATAAAAATATGTGTAATGCATCGAAGAAATTCCATCAGCAATGGGAATTTTGAATGTTAAACTTAAAATTAAAATTCAAACATGATGACTTTAAATCTATTCAAGGTATTTGGAGAGAACAGATTTGAAATCATCATTTTTATATGAATAGAAACCCGTATTGTGACCACTGAAGTAAGCAGGAAGTGTGATCGATATTCCTAATATTCTGTAATTTTAAAACTAAAATATATTATATATTTATGCGCCAGTTATTGAACGTATTAGTAGCCTAGATTGAGTTATAGCGCGTACAGTTATCCGACGATTGACGTACATCAGTCATAGCATATTTATATAACTTCAATATCAGACTATAGCTTGCCAAAAATTTATATTATTATTAAAGTTTCACGATAAGGACAACACAAATCGGGTGATTAATTATTGATCTACATTTTTTTTATGGTGCGTATTAATCTTTCATTTCTTCATGTTCATATAATTTTTCTTAAGTAATTTACATACATTAAATGTAGATCAAATATTTAATCCAGGCTACCCTTGTAACAATTTGTCCATACTTTGAAAAAAAAAGGAAAATTTCCGCGGAAAATATCCACATATTTTCCATGGAATGGATATATTGGAATTTGTCCAAAGAATGTCCACAGATTTTCTACTTAATTATAATGGCATTTTATTTAGGTCAATTGAAATCTTTGGATTGTCAGGCTAATATTTCCAACATATATTGTATTTATAATTTATTTCACCAAATATCCAAGACACAGTGGTTCAAATTTTGTATATTTCGCTTATCTATAGATATAATCCTCACTTTTTTTAATTTATTTTCATAATTTTTAAAACAACCAGCATCTCAAATCGATATATAAGGTTGTCAACTATCTCCCTTCCGCCTTTTTGCTCTTTATTCAATGCTTTATAAAAAGTGTTACAGTAATCGGATTTAGTTCAAATATGCGCCGTTTTGTTCGATAATCTGTTTCCATCTAGACTGCAACTTCATAATACCTCCCTCGTAGAAGCCCCCCTCCCTATTTGCGAAGAACTCGGACAGCCACTTTTCACAAGCCTCTTTTGAGATCAACTTTACACCACCAAGGGCGTTCGCCATGGACAGGAACAGGTGGTAATCACTTGGCGCTATGTCCGGGCTATATGGTGGATGCGATAAAACCTCCCATCCGAGCTCCCGTAGCTTCTGACGAGTCATCAACGAAGTGTGTGGTCTGGCGTTGTCCTGGTGGAACACTACACCCTTCCTTTTGGCCAATTCTGGACGCTTCTGGTCGATCGCCTGCTTCAAGCGGTCCAGTTGTTCGCAGTAGATGATAGAATTAAGCGTCTGGCCATATGGGAGCAGCTCATAGTGGATGATTCCCTTCCAATCCCACCAAACACACAGCAAAACCTTCCTGGCCGTCAATCCCGGCTTGGCCACTGTTTGGGACGATTCACCGGCCTGCGACCACGACCGTTTTCGCTTGATATTGTCGTATGTGATCCATTTTTCGTCGCCAGTCACCATCCGCTTCAAGAATGGGTCGAGTTCGTTCCGTTTCAGCAGCATTTCGCAAATGGAAATTCGGTCCATTAGATTTTTCACTGTTAATTCATGTGGCACCCAAACATCAAGCTTTTTTTTGTATCCAGCCTTATGCAGATGGTTTAAAATGGTTTGGTGACTAACTCCCATCTCCTGGGCGATGTCACGAGATGCCACATGCCGGTCTAACTCGATGTATTCCATGATTTGATCGGTATTTGTCGTCACAGGTCTTCCGCCGGCTGGCTTATCCATGGTGTCGTTTTCACCGGCTCTGAATCGTCGAAACCATTCCTCCGCGGTTCGAAGTGATAGAGTACCATCCCCCAAAACACCATTAATCTCACGGAACGTTTCTCTAGCGGATTTGCCTTTAACGAAGGAAAACTTTAAAATAGCGCGAATTTCGGCGTTAGTGAACTCCATGTTTACACGTCTATAACTGTTGAACGCAATATCCAAACTAATCATACATAGCGTCGTTTTGTTTGTTATGTCAAGAGCTTTCAAATTATGTACAGTGTTGCCAGATACGAGCTCTGTAGCGCTTTGTACATAGCCGCGAAATTAAAAAGACAAAAAGGCGGAAGGGAGATATTTGACAACCTAATATTTCCGAGTAATTTTGTAAGACTTTTCATGGATTTTACAGCGATTTTTGTTTCTTGTTTATATGTAAGCGTTTAAACTCCCAAATTTCTACAAAATTATACTATTAATTTATTAATTTAATCTTACAATTAAATTATTTTTTACATAAGAAAATATAAATATCCTAGCTTTTTATTTATTTATTACCATCAATTTAATTCAACAAGTTACAACCTGTTATAACAAATTGTTTGTGCAAGTCTACTTGTCGCATGACATATTTTTGTCAAAATCCGTAGATCTGCTCACAAAATGTATGAATATAAATTCTATGGATATTCTGTGGTATAATAGCAATGAGAAATAATTGTAAAGAGAATCCGTGGAAATTATCAACGGAAATGTAAGGATAATCCAAGAACATCTTTTATAAAAAACCACGGACAGGGTTGCACTCATCATATAAAATTCCAGCGGACATCTGTAAGAAATCCATGGATATTTTCTCGAATTGAAACTGCGAACTACTACATATAATGCGGAAATTTTGCGGACAAACTACGGACAGTGTTACTAGGGTACATATTTTACAAACCGCATATAAGCAAATTACACACAAAATCCTAGTCCTTGAATTTATACCTAAATTCTATATTCGCATCCGCATATAATATGCACTCTCTGCTAAATTCACACCACATTAGACTTTCATAGATGGTCTAAGAACATTTATATAATTTAATATACATTTGTATACATATATATTTTGTAATATTACGAACTATTCACTGACTACCTGCGATAATAAATATACAATGGGTAGCAAAATTGTTAACGTAATACCTTATAATATATGAAGAATGCTGCATGCAGTTTCTGCAAAAGCAATACAATTTTTCATTTGGTTCTAGAACTTGAAGCCCGTTATTATGGATAGCTAACTATTTTAGCATTATTTTGTCGGTGTGTTTGGCATCATTATCATACACAAATAAAGTGTCATCAAGTACACAGCCAAATTTGTGTAAAGGAAAAATGTAGATATCTTCTAGACTGTTAATATCTACAGCCCATATTTTTTCCCCCATCAATTTTTCCTATTTTTCTTAAATTTATACTATGAAATAAGCATTCCCAAATCATCAATGAATCACCATCCAATTTTAATGTTTGCGCTGTATGTTTCTATCGGTACACCAAACTTTACTGCCATAAACGACCATCAGATCTCCAAACTATTTTTTTATTACTAAACTACATTCTTCTTCCGTCCACTTTTGTGGCATTGCTTTTATTGTCTTCAAAAGCAAGGTATTACATGAATAATTTTACTTCTCACTGTATAAATATATAGTTAACTTTTCATTTAAATAATTTCAATACTTCAATACATAATATTTCTATTCAACTTATATTAAATTGATATTGTAAAAAAAGAAAAAAAAAATAAATTTATTTTATAAGAATTTTAATATTTTTCCTTGTTATTTATATTTCGTTTTTAAATATTTCTTAAGAACATTCAATTTTTTATTTCTATAAAAATATATATAGAAACTTTTCAATAAAAATATTTACAAATAATAAGTTGCACAACAGACAAAAATTTGTTGATGATGATATATAGCGATGTTATTTGATATGGTCAAACAAAATTTATATTTATTTCATATTTCATTGAATGTTATATTCTATTATATGTTATTTTCAATATAATGTCTAAGTAGTATGTTTCTGTTTTAGTTATGGAAAAGGTCGTTTACCGTACAGTTACAAGTAAATGTAAAAGAAAAACTTATAATGATATTTTTAAGTATCTTTTACAGAAGGTTATATATTTTTTCAATAATTCTATTTCTTTTTGAAAAAAATACATATGTTATTTATGTAATGCATATACCATGTCGACATAGTAAATTACAAATTACATTACCTGTTATAATTTAATTGATTAATTAATTAACCTTTTATGTAGAGGTCTAAAATGAAAATTTCGATTAGTATATGTATATCCTAACCACTGCTTTCACCATAATACATTGGCTTTAATCAATATAGGAACAAAATAATATTGATATCGTTTTTCTTCTTACAACATATTAATTATATTTCCATTTGAAAACATGAAAAAAGAAATATAAATTAAATAAAATATGACACACTGGAGGAACGAAATCATCGCAAATTAATATACATATCTTACTATGTTATGTGCTCTTTGTATTAATTTCATTTAAATGCAGATAGAAAATGGTTAAAAAATTATCGTACGTTATAGGGTGAAATAATAAATAACAATGGGAACCAATAATTGTGATTTTACTTATTTTCTATTTCAATCATTTCCATTCTATGTATATAGGTATTTGCCATATTTGTAATGGACTAGGGAATCTATCATTCCCTAATGAATTTTACAACTTTTTCATCTTCAAATTGCTTGCCTTACAAACACTTATTTTTTCACTATGATTGTATTCGCTCATACCTACAATATACATTTAAAAGTGACTGTCATTCGTAGAAATCATCTTCTTCATGATGTCGGTATTCAAGCAATTTGAATCGAATTTATACCAGCAAAATACTTTCCTTTCATATAGACAAATTCAATTTTGGAAATAGCAAATAGTCGTCGCAACCAGCCAATTCGGTAAATGGTTGAGTCTTAAAATGTCGTTTTTGCGAAAAAAAAAATCGGTAACAATTGATGATCTATGTGCGTTACCATATGAACAAGATATCAATTCAAATTATCACAATATTCTCGTCGAATACGCCAGATACGACGACACAAACGTTTCATAACTCCTAAATAAAATGGAACAAATTGTTTGTGAATAATTCCAAATCGTAAAAACAAATGGTCTTCAATTTTGGCAATTCTATATAAAGACGATTTTTTTTGGGATTTCCTTCTACTGCGGTTACCTCCATTCAATACTTTACCTTTTTGTTGGTGATTCATATTTCTTATCACCATAACTTTCATCACCAGTTACAATGGAATGTAACAAGCATTGGTACTTTTAAAGGTGACTTTTAATGGAAGCAATTTACATTGAATTTACATTTTTTAAATACAATTTTTCAATTAAAATACAATGATTTGTATTTATTGATAATACCAATATTCCATTTCAACAAATTTTAATAATGTTCCTTTATAAATTTGAAGATCATACTCACTTTTTCGATGTTATTACCATATTATATCACAGATTTTGTCCTTCCACTGCTTTCATTATCATCACCAAATGTCTTCACGACCATTTTTGAAACGATTATACAGACCACTCATAACTTGTTGTACGAGATAAACAATACCTTTTTCATCCTTTCAATAATGTCGGAAAATGGTTTTTCCAAGTTTAAATCACAATTTAATATTAGCTCTTTGTTCGAAATTCATTTTTGTACTGTTGCCACTAATCGACTAATGGTTTTTTGGGAGCTCAATAACATTACGTGCGTAAACAATAGAATGTCATGAAATTTTGACACAACACTGACTGAAAGATGTATCTTTCTACCAACAACCAATATCTCATATAATTATCACCTTTGGTTTATGAGATTTTCTGAAAGTTCGGGGATTTTTAACACAAAGGGTGTATATTATTATTAAAATGCACGTGTATGTCTAGGTACAATAAGAATGCAAATGCTATAATATCTGTAATTTTACTTTATAAGTTTATATTATATTATGAGCAAGTATTCATTCTGTATACATATTAATATTTTAATATTATAAAATAAGAAAGTAAACGTAAATACAGACTAAATAAATAAGACTAACTTTTACATTTGATTTTCCTAATAATAAACTATTGTATGTAAAACACACTAGACATAGCTGAACATATAAAAATAAATATATACATTTACACAGTAAATAAACAATATATTGATTTAAAACCAAATACATATTTATGTAAAATAAAACCGAAAACAATTTTAATAAACTGTTTGTGTACACATTTGTACTGGAATGACTTACAGTGTCTCAAAAAATTCTCATTACCATCTAATTTCATAATTCATTTAAATATTTAAAATAATTCAAAAAATAAAGAAACAAATTTTTACATTAAATACGTAATACAAAACTTTCTTTTATTATCTTTTTATTATCATACTCAAGTTTCACTGTGAGGCAATATGCGGTTTCTTTATCTTCTTTACAATATAGTTTTAAGCATATTTTACCACTTCCATCACATACAAAAATATTTTATTTTTATTATTTTTGGAGAACTAACTCCTTGTAACTCGTACACTGTGTTGTTTTTCAGAGGTCATTAAGAATTGAATGACGTGTTTCGTTTCTATATAATAGAGTTTTCTTCTCCGAATAATTTAATTATCATCTGCCTTCTGACTTCAATTGAAATTTCCTCTTTTACTCCACCTATACTAAATACTGTTTTATTATTATTTATTATAATGGTTTTTATCTGCAGAGCATGTAGTTACATAAGTAATAAATATGTAATTTTTAGAAATTTCATGTATTGCAAATTTTTGTGGAGAGGAAATGTTGTGCCACCTTGTACTAATAATATTGTATAAAATAAATAATACATATTTTATTAAAAGATTGAAAAAAAAATATCGTTGCATAATGGTTTATGTTTGATATGGTGGATATAAATACATATTATTGTATATATATATATGAATGGATGGGATGTTTTGGGGTGGTAGATCGTTGAAGTAGTTCTCAAAATATTATTTTTAATTTAATTTAGCGGAAATTTTTACAAACAAAAAATATTTGTAAATAGTATTACGATTGAAATCCTCATTAAATTTTTTGTATTATACTATTTTTTTCATCCTTATTTGTTTATGGGCTAATTATACATACATATACTCGTATACTCATGCCAACGAATTACTAGCATATAATTATATGCACCCTTTTTCGAAAACAAATTTATATGCATTTTTAATTGTTTAAATTTTCATTATAGTAGAATTGAAAAGTATTAATTGAATTAAAAAAATAACATTTACAAATTTTCATTATAAACAAATATTGTCTCATTACTTAATTCATGTCCTTTTTTATTGTTTAAATTTATACGCTATATTACATCAACATCCATTAATTAATTCTATGCTATTTCATTTTTAATTAATATACGAGACACATAACTGTCGTTGAATGGATATGCGTATATGCGTCTATATAATATAAATGCTATCAACTATAAAGGTATTAGTATTTTATTATCCATTCGGAAAGATTATATGATTAAGTTAAGTTTCCGGAATCGATATGGACAGTGATCAAGCTTCAATTTTTAAAGGGAGTAAAATCTAAATGAATCATCGAAAATTTGAAGGTACAGTAAGACTGCTGATATCGTTAACATCTCAAAGCTTGCGCTTGATTTTACACAAATATTTGCGTATGAAAAAAATATTTACACGATGTCCAAGTTGATCAAAAATTCAATCGTGTGACAATTTCAAAGCATTTATTGGACGTGTTTAAGCGTAATCCAAATGAATGTATGCCTCGCCCGATCATAACTCTTGATAAAATATAAGTCTATATCAGTTTATTACAATCGTAATCATTATATAACAGTCAAGGACAGTGATATATTTTTTTCTTTACATTTTCATAACGGAAACTTATCAAATCATGTTGTAAATTATGTATGTGTGTATTTGCGACGATAATAAATTATATTAAGATAAACATATATTAAAAAGGAAAATTAAAATCCTTTTTATATATTTTTTGTAAATGCTCTATATATACAATTTATACGTACGTAAATAATATGTATCTGCAAATGAATACACCGTGTACGGTGTAAACATTACTAAAACTTTTTAATTGTTTTAATTAATTTATTTAACTTTTTAGTTATTATTTATAAATATATATTCAGATGAAATAATATGGTACAAATATATATAATTATATGTAGACATTGGCATAGGGTGTGTTTTAGCAGCTGATGGAATTTTGAATTTGGATAAAACTGTTTAAAATATATAATTAAATAATTTTTTTTTATTATTTTTCTGTATAACTTTACCGTTTGAATGTTTCACACTTTTTATCAACGCTTGAAGCAATTAGCAATAAGATTGTATAAAGTTCGTCAAACTTAAGTAAAAATAGTGAATATTTGAGCCGATTGAATGCATTATGTAGCAACTATAGTCGTTGTGCATTATAAATATATAAAAGTAATATTCCTACATGTAAGTCACCTTGTTGTGTGTGGGCTTATCGCCATGCCTACCTTCGGCTATAAGTCCTATTCGGATTCCATCGAAAACATTGTGTACCACCGAGATATGTCATGACGTAGGATTGATAATTAGAATAGAGAAGAGAAGTACAGACACGAATTTGTGATTAAAAATAACATCATCATCACCACCATGACTATATAGGGGAACAGCGAGTCAATTTTGGTCGATTTGGCAGACATATGTTGCGTTGATTGATTATTATACCCTATGTAATGGGAAGATGATGAAAAGCTGATCGAATTGTAAAGTAATACAAAAAGAGGTAAAAAGAATCAAAATTTCTGCACGACACATTTTTTTTTTTTTTTTTTTAAGTCATATATTGTTCCTAGTGGAGTTTTATGTTATCTAATAAACCTTTCATTACAACCAAGTGGGTAAATTACTCCGCATGGGAGTGTATAACAATTCACTAATTATGCTATATTTAACGAAAGACAGATGTTTACTTACTTAGATACTACCCATAGTGATGTGTGTGTGTGTGCAGACATTGTTAATCTTTGAGTAGCGTCTAACACCATATTTTCAAAGATATCAGTTTTTTTTTATTCCATAAACGAACAAATGGTCACCCAATTTGGAAAATTTCTGTATTTAAATAATTACCGAAAAAGTTCCTATGTAAAATAGCGGAATTGAACCTGCTATATTTTATGATTAATAATATATATTTCGGCGCTATGCAACTGCGTTACTGAGTGTGCTCAGTACATAGATAAGGTTAAATACCAGGGAGTGTTATTGAGAAACTGATGAAAACCGTGCTACCGAGTATTACTATAAATGTGGAAACAGATTAGAATCTTATATCAAAAGACACTTGTAGGCTATGTATGGAAGAAGATGAGACGCACATCCTACGTCATAATGCTCGAAATATTAAAAAATTACAAATTAAAACACCAATTATTTTATATATTTTAAAAACAGTGCTTCTATTAATTTATAATGAAAAACTTAAAACAAATATTAAACAAAATTTTCCATTTTCATTCGTGCAAGTTTTTTCTTTTTTTTTTTATAATTATATGTAAAAATAATTAGGAAACAAAGAAAAACTTAATTTATGGATAAAATTTTGGATTAATTTTATTTCCAGTTATTAATGTATTTTTAGAATAATGATAATATGTAAGCCAAATTAAGCGTAACATAAAATATCCAAATTCTATAAATGTTATTAAGGAAAATCCTGTGATGACACCACCAATCCCACCAAGATTACCTATATGAGTGCAGAGTACAAAAACATTAATATCAGATCTAGACAAAATAAATTGCGTAAATATATTTATAAATAAATTAATATAAAATAGACTAAATTTTATATTGTTCTCTTATATAACAACGTTATCATGCATGACAGCATTGTGCGTATGTTATATAATATTATTGATATATTATGAAATAAAATGCGTTATTGTATTATTATTTGAAAATTTTGCATGTGAAAATTTCTTAATAGAAAACATTTGTTATGGATTTGTTGTGTAAATCTTTTTTTGGTTGCCGTTAGCATTTATGAAAATATATCTTAATATTTTATATGTATATATAAGTTATACACAAATACATGTGTTTGAGTATATTATAGACAATTTACAGTCGAATTTACTCCGCATATACGTTATATAAAACCATGTTGTAAAAGTTTTTCGTTTATTTTTATATAAGGTCAAAATACTTGAAAAAGAAAATTATATATACTACACTTTTTACTTTTTAAATCATTCTTGCGATGAATGAGCCGACGGCACATAAAAAATAAACTTACTTATAATTTCATACCATTGTAAAGCAACAGATTGTTTGTAAAGCCATGTTTCACGACTTCCCAAAAATACTTGTAATAGTATTAAATCGGATATATCTTTTATGTTGTTTCTGAAAATATATTTTCACAAAATATATATATAACAAATAATAAAATAAATATATGTATTCATGTTTGGATAGCGGGCCGACGTGATTCATAAATCGAATTTAAAAAAAAATATTTTATTTACATTATGTTATTTTATACTACTTTGATTAAGAATAACACGAACTAGTGAAATAAAAGCCAAATTATCTATCTCTGTTTGATGCCGTTGCGCCCCAATTATTATTGCAAAAATTGAAATTTGAAAAAATGTACTTGTTTATTGTCAAAACACGTACAAATTCCAATTAGGTGGAAATCTAAACAAACTATTCGATTATGACCCAAATTGAACAAATAAAATTATGATATTCTACGATATTAATGTTTATGGATTTATTACACTATAGTTATGGATATTTTTTATCAGTGTAATATATATAATTATTATATTCATGCATTTGTAAGATATGCATGTATTTTATAAGAAAATTGAAATAAAATATGAATATTATATTATGGTATAAATAAGATGTTTATTTAAGAATACAAATATACAAAAAATATGTATATATGTTGTGCTTCCTTGAAAGAAATATATAAGTCTATATTCGCACAAGAGATTTTCAAGTTATCATGTCTCCAATATATATATACATGTGTAAATAAATAACATATATACATTAGATGTATCTCGGTATATATTCCATTTAATGATATAGTTACACGTATTTTGAACAATTCTTAAGAGATATGTAAATGTCTTTTATAATATATTCATGAAAAAAAAAAAAATCATTCTTTTGACATCATCATCAACACATATATTTCCATTTGGAATTTATGTCATAAATACCAAACATATTCAATGCATTCAAATTAGTAAATGCATCTGCATGCATAAATAACAATCCATCGATTGGATTTTTATAAATGATTGGACCCTAATGAATAGAAATGGTTTTTTTTTTAACGCTAGAAAAATACAATAGATTTTTCAAGAACTAATTTAGCTATTCTGTTCCTATATCCCTTTACACTCACAGCCGAGCCCATTTCTGTCCCATTCATGTGTTAATCGATGTTGAAGTATTTTGTTTAATTTCCGGAATTATTATTAGCAATTTTTTTGATGTTGGTACGCAGTATTCGCAGATTATAACAATATGTGTAAGGGTTAATATAAATTTTAAATATATTTTATACATACAATGGATTTGTATCATTTTTTTCCGATACCAATAATGGTAAAGAGTATGAAGTAACTTTATATAGTGCTTGTGAACATCCTGGTAAACACGTTGGACAATATAATCCATCTTCCTTGTCTATTTCTAATCCATTGAATTCTTCTAATTTTGTAAGTACCGTATACCATTTTGCTAAAAGTAAAAGATCCATATATTATATAAATTTTAATCGATCACATATTTATATACAATATGAAATAAATTATTTAATGTGTTATTCAAATTTACGACTATAACGATTTAAACATGGAATATCTTCTAGTGTACATTTTGAAAAAATTTTATTTCCCAAATTAATATCACGAAATAGATTTGAAAATGGTAAATAAAATGGTATACAATTACACAATCCTAAAATATTTCGTATACGACAATTAATAATACAATCACTATGCGTATATCGTTCACCATATTCACTGAATCGTTCATCAGCAAATAAGCATCCACGCTATATACCAAATATACAGATATTATTAATTAACATATATATTAATATTTAAACGAGTGTTCTTGTTATCTTTGTTCATATCATTTACCTTTTCCGGTGAATATGCTTTTGTAGTCGCTTCCGTTTCTAAAGTCGATGAACCAATTCTTATAAATGTTTCTGTTCCAATTAAAGCTATTTTCTCTGACACTCCACCAGATGCCATATCAGGGAAATCAAGTGGATTAAATATTGATATCTACATATATGAAATGATAGTATATAGTATATTTTATATAAATAGAATATAAACAATGTTATACAATAAAAAATTCAAAGTATAATCAAATTTATACATCTATTTTAATATTCAATAATACACATGGCAAATACTCGCAAATAATACTCGCATATATATACGCAGACACGGTATATATATGATCAATTTATTATATAGACGATACCTATTGTATATACTAAATAAATAAATAACTTACAATAAATCCTTGAAAATTGTAAAAAGGATAAAAATAGTCATCTGATGAAGCATTTATGAGCACAGTTAAACCGTATTGAGATCCAATATCATCAATATAATATGATGGATTTGCTTGCCTTTATATATAAATAAATAAATATAGATATATTCTATTTATTAAATAACTATTGTGTGCTATATTATTGTTACAGATATATTAATATAATTTGATTGAAAAATATATTAATCAATTTTTTTAATATTATTATATATTTACTCATTCAAAGATTCTGGACGAACATAATTAAATGTACAACAATGTCCATATTGAGTTTTACGAAATTCATGCATTCTATGATTTTCCATACATGGCATTTGGTGACCTCTCCAATAACAACTTATAAGTAAATCTGAACATTTTGGAGCAAGCTATAACACACACACACACATGTGTAAGTATATATAATATATTATTTATGTATGTGATATATGTTGAGAGGGATAAAAATATATTGTATATATATACTTCCGAATCGTATAATAATAATAATAATACTATGTATAAACTTACCATTTCCATTGTACGTAAAGTATCATGAGCACCTATTGTATCATTTACATCATATCGGTCAAGAAACTCTTGAAACGACATAAATGTAACTTGGTCATCTATATCAAAATCATACAATCTTCCCATATATTTTATTAAATTTAAGAAATGCGTTACATTATTATGCTCAGGATCTTTTTCAGACCTGTAAATAATTGTTATTACATTTTTATAAATATATACTTTTTCCAGTATAGACGAGTATATACTCTTATCAAAATTTATTATAAAAAAAAATAATGATTGTATGCATACTCGATCGATGTATAATGTCAAATAAATAAAATCCTTATTTAAATTTATGATTATATATTCCTATTATATTCTGTATATACTGAAATAATGAACTCTCAAAAGATCTCTCTTATAATTTTCAACAATTCTTATATTAGTAATTTATTTAAAATACTTTATATTGTATCTATGTTTATTGTTAATACTTTATTTATATAGTTATAGCCGCCAAAAGTAGGTTAACAATGTTATTTTTTTTTTATAAAACAATAAAAATAAAGTAATTTATTCTCCCCATTTCAATAATCGCCAAACTAAAGACCTTAATGAGGGGTTGGCACACTTATAAAACATAATTTCACAAAACTTTCATGTGAATAGTGGAGTCGAATCAAAGTTTAATCGGTTCAACTAGATGTTATGCCAAAATTTTACAGGCTTTAAAAAAATTATCAATGTAGAACTGTGAAAACGTTTTTTTTTTGTTACAGTATTACTCACATATGGAATTTTACGTATACTACCTTTTTATATCATCCTCATATAATTTTCTTATTATTGTTATTACATTCTTCAGTATATTCATTATTTATTTTCGTTAGAATTTTTGGATTGTAAAAAGACTTGAATTAGTTAGGCAAACCCTTATAATTCCCATTTCGTCAAGATGCCGTATTACATTTTCCCCATTTGAAACGCTCACAAAACTTTAAATATTACGGTGAATGATTTGCTGAAAAATTTCATAATTTCATTATTAGATCTATTATTTGCATACATTTTTGTATATAATTTTTGTATTCTTCCGTAGCTAAATGTTTAATTTTATATCATCACGTTTTTATTTGAAATTTATATTGAAAATGTTGGTATAGAAATAAAACAAACAATGTGCTATTTAGGACAAAGTGGTGTTGACCCATATTTATATGGTTTAATTAAAACTGAACCCATATGAAATATAATAACATATGATTGTGATCTATAACAATGTTTAATATAATATGGAATTATCAAAGAAATAATTGTACTTACTCTGTAACAGAGTCTGATCAATTTCCGAAAATCAGATATATACATACGTTACACAAATTAATCGCATATACAAAATATCTCTATATACCCGAATGATGGAACCAACTATTTCAAACATCTTTATAATACCATTCACCAAGTCAAAAAAAATCTCTTTAACAAATTTATTTGTTCTAGAAATCAAGAAACCAAATAAATTGCTTTACTTTTTTTGCAATATAACAATTTGAAGGCTTTAAAAGTTGATGTTTAAAAACCGTAATTATTTTATCTGTTTTAATCAAATACTTACAATTCTTTAGCAAATTTTTCGGCAGCTCTTTTCGATATTCTATTATTATTGCATATTCCAATTGCTGGAAATGGTGTTTTACTAACCGGATACAATGGATCATATAATGATGTATATACAGGACTTTCTGTGTAATTATCCCATGCAAACAAAAATGCAATAACAACTATGCAAAATCCCATCATATGAATGATTATCCAAAGTATTCTGAAATAATTATCGAAAAATATTAATTTTTATATTATTATGTGTATTTATAAAATTTAGACTGTGCACCGTTCCGAAATAGGTCGTTCCGGTTCAATCATCCAACGATAAGCATGTAAACTATTATTTTTAAAAAATCTATAACATTCATCCGAAAATGTATGGGATTGTGATTTATGTTCAGATTTATCATTTGTTAATAAAATATTATTATAATTTTTTATTTGAAACATTATTTCATAAAAAAAGGTTTATAATATATAAAACTTTTATGAACAGCAACAATACAAGACACAAGTATTAAATGACTGAATTTATATTTCAATATTAATTGGTTTTATATTTCACTATCACCAGTACTTCTGGGTGGTTTATGTATAACAAAGTACAATATGGCAATGTATGCCTATAATTGATATAATATTTTTATGTTATATTTAGTTATTCTATAATATAATTAAGTATTTAACTAATATAATATAATTTTTTTAATGAGATATAATTAATTTTAATTGGTAACTATATATATAAATATTAGTTTCTGTTTCTGTACTATAAATCTATAAATTAAATTGTTAATAAGACATAAATTACATATATATACGAATGGATTTTGTATAGGTGGAAGGCATTAAAAGTCATTGTTTCCTATAATATTGAATATGTGTAGATTAATATGGCAATACGTAATTGAATTGAGCTTACATATATATTTTGTATTTGGCATTTCTTTAATTTAAAGTTTGCTACCATCATTTTTTTTATTGCATTGAAAATGCCAAGTTTTGTGCCAACAAAATAGAATTACAGGGAATCCATAGTACTTATATTAGATTTTTGTAAACACGCTTTACAGCTGACACAACAAACAGACAATGTTATCGACGCCAAAACGAAATATATTAAAAAATTATCATAACCTCTTTCAGCTGCTTTCTTTTTATTGTTCGTTGTTAATAAATCAAATAATTCGCAAAACAAAAATAAGGACATTTTAAAAAGTCTATATATACGTGAATTAAAGTGAAAATATAAATAATTACTAGGACATATAATAAAAAATATTATAATAATATAAAAAATATACATATTTCTAATTACTTTGAATAAAAATATTTTATATATTTAATTATATATCGTTAAATTAGAATTTATTATCATAAACGAAATTCATAAAAGTATCTGGACGAATATTTTCTATAATAAAAATTCTTATACTCATATAGACAACTGGGTGAAATATAATACCCCCCCATTCACAAAGCTTTCGGCGGCAAATAATTAAGACAAATATAGAAGCAATTATTTCCAAAAGCTTTTTTATCTTTAGTCTGGCGTATATTTGTTGTATAGGTTTTGGTATTTATATAAAGTAGGTGATATATGGTATTATGGTAGGAGCAGCCGGAACCATATATGTTTTGCAATTTTAAATATATTGTACTTATATGATTTTTAATGTCCCATATCAAACGAATTTTTGTCTATGTCATTTATTCTGTGATATAATACACTAATTTAAAATATCGGTTTTTTTTTTTATTATAATTAAGGATACCATATATATTTTCCAATTATGTATAAATGGGCAATAATTACCTCAATATATACATATTTTCAATTAATATGAAACTTGAACTTTTTATTATACAGATACACTTTCGTGTTTGTTATACGAATACTTTCTTTATTTACGTAGGTATATAGACACTATATTTTTAACCACACATGTTTCATGTTATCTATATGTTTTATTATTGCTATGGAAACATTATTTATGGTCGGATTGCTTGCTATATAGACATTGTTACATTATTGTATAATATATATTATATACTATAGCATTGTATATAGTAGATAGAATATAGAGATATACATATATTTTAATTTAATCCTAGTTCATACAAATAATATGTGTATAAATGATGTATTTTTTTTTAAATTTTTGTTCAAGATTTAAAGATTAATTAGTATAACATAAAAAAAAATTTGTTTTAACACACATTATTCATATTCATTCCATTACAAATTTAGCATTTCCATTTCCTAAATATTCCACTAAAAAAAAAAGACTTCGCATTAATGTTTTTACTTCAAATTGAATATATGAAATCTACATTTCGTATATTATTTGGTTTTTAGTTTAGCAACACATTTAACTAAAATTGTAATCAATAAAATATTATGTTTATTACATTTTGTCGTCAACACCAACATTTTTTTTTATTACACTATGACAAATCATAAACATAATCATAAAAAATAATATTTTATTTGAACTATTTTATATGTAGCTGCTGACAGTGTCCCACTGTTACATTTATAAAGAAAGTATTGTAATAAGAAATTATTGTGTAGCGTTATTAAATTAACAAAAGAGAAAATAAAATGTTTTTCAATATAAATGTTCTTAAAATTTATACAATATATTCATTTTTATTTCAATTAATTATATAATCGGGTTTAATGTCATGGAAAATAATATATCACAATTGACCACATCACGTTTTAAGTGATATATTTTGATGTTATTAAATATCACGATTCATTAAATTTTTGATGCTGGAGGGTGACAATTGCGTCGCGTCCAATTGATGATAACATTTATTTCTATATATATATACGTATTACTTACTTACTTACTTACTCCATGCTGTTATAACCACGGTACGGTTTTAGCCTATGCCAACACGCATGTCCAACCTGACCTATCCACAGTCAATGTCTTCCAATGGCGAATTTTAACAAGGATCTTTATATCACAGTTTACTGAATCTAGCCATCTTGCCTTTCTCACATTCCAAGATGGAAGTTTTAAATCATTGTCCATAAATTTTCGTTGCTTGAGTCGTTGCCGTTTTTCCTGTTCGATCCGAGGCCGTGTTGCCGAATTCATAACTGGAAGTTTTTCCTAAGTTGGTAGTTAACCATACGTTTAACCTACTTAATCATCCTGTCAATTTGTAGGGCATTTACAGGGGTACATCATCTTTTCCGAAAGCAGTTGTAATGGCGCCGCTGATTCGCCGTTACTGTGTAATCACTGAATCATTAACTAAGTTTTAATCGGATGATTCGTTCACACAACACCCCATAGTAATTCTTATACACGGCTGCCAGATTGTTCGCGGCTACTTATACTTTATTAGTAGCTAACCCAATTTATTATAGGTCGTTCCACTATCCGCAACATGTGTACGCGTTACAATTGGCTTTGCAAGTATGATATACCCAACATACCATCCGAATTACGTATTAGTTTACAACAAACTTGAAAACTTTTAATAAAACACAAACAAAACAAAATTTCGCATATAAAATAATAATTGAAATGTACCAAATACACACATGCAGTTTAAAAAAATATTTAAAATCTTTTCAAATAATAATTTTAATACAAATAAAATTTGCATAATCTTTTTAAATGTTATCAGTAATTATTATAAAATTTGAAAAATAAATTTAAGTGTTAAATTACATTGTTAATAGTGCGAATATTCTGGATGCCTATACTAAAATAATAAAGACGCCATATAAAGATATGCATAGCATATGAGAAATTAATGGAAATTTTAATTCCAGAAATTAATAATACATTAAAAATCTGAAATCAATAAGAATTATTTAATTGTGTTTAAACACCAAAATGATATGCTTAAGGCTAAGCCATTTTCATTTCGTAACGGCAAATTGGAAGCATTGAGCGAAAACCGAAAAATTATAATTATGGAATAGTATATATAAACTTTGAAGACGGCACAATAGGTAGAAAGAAGAGAAAGGATGTAATTTAATAAAAAAATATAATTAAAATTAAACAACAAAAATATAAATATTTTGTCTACATTATTTTTTCAAATTTATTACTTTTTGTATATAATGTTATCATATAACAACTTTGTGTTCTCATTGTTTCGTTATGCAATTATTTATTTATGTTTATGCTATTAACAATATTTCTGCAATACCGGGTAATTTTGCTTCGCCATCGATCGTATATTATAATAAAATTTTAAAATTATTAATATAAATATAATATTGATTTTTCTTAACATTATTATTAAAAGGATCAAATTTTCATTGTGACAACAAAAATTAAATAAAAATCTATGTAATATATGAGAAAGTAACTTTCATTTTTAAATTCTGTAATTTCATCTTTTACGTAAAGAAGAAAAAAAAATAAATAAATAAATAAATAAATAAATAAATAATTCCCTATTTACACATATTTTGTACATAAATGAACATCAAATAAAATATATTATATATTAATACATACACAGGCACATGTATCATATAATAATATATGCCTATTTGGATTGTATATATGTACACACACATATATATATTGTTTGCACTATATATGTATATATACATATAATAAGAAATATCAATTCTTATGACCATTTCACAAAATGAAATAGTTTCACATTTTGACTGAATAAAAGCAATAAAAGCAAAAAGGATTCAAGCATTCAGCAATGTAATTTGTTACATTTTCTTGCGTCAACTATTTTCATATATTGTATATACATACAAAATACATGTACGTATATATATATGTATTATTTATATACACTGACACACACTTAAAGTATATATATATTGTATATGAAAATATAATGTATGTACATAATATTTATATATACATTTTTATATTACTATTTGAATTGTGTTTGTGTCTATTTAAGATATACACATATTATATGTATATTTATATTATATTATATTTATATATATATGTTCCTTAAGAATATATAATATGATATATTATGTTATATACAAGTGTATATATATATAAGCATGATTTATATTCATTTGCTAAAAATTGGGCTAACATATTTGATCATAAGGAAAATTTGAGTTTGAAATGGTTTCTTGTTAAGCAATCGAAAGAGGATTTATAAGAACATTGAATTTTATGTCTCATAAATGTATATAATATGCCTATATATACATATATATATAGTATATAATATCCTATATACAATATACAATCTATTATATATGTATATGTATATTGTGTATATTGTAAAGTTATAGAAATACATATTTGTGTTTTTTTTACTATACGTACGTACGCCTCTACTATATCATAAATATATGGATTTTCTTTTATGGTTGAATTACCATCTTAAAACTATATATGAAATGTTATTTTATTTATTTTTTTTTTATTATATTCTCGTATAGGTGGAAATACATTTCTGTGTGTTTTGTGCGGTTTTTCAATTTCCTTTGTACAAAAAAGAAGAAAAATTGGATCAATATCTTTTTACGATTTTTAAATTAAATATTTTTTCGTATATATTTATTATGTATAGTTTCTTTTGCGCGGTGGTATCATGTTTATTTCCCTCAGGGGAACTGCGATATTTTGTATTTATATACATCAGTTCGTTTTTATTATGATTATCGTTAATAATTTGGGAATGGAATCATTTCTCTGTACTTAAGAAAATTTAGCGTTATACTGTATTTATTGAAAAAAATTCTTTGCAAATACTTTAATATATTTCTTACCTATATGTGCAAAATATGAGATTAAGATTAAGTAAAACTCTATGTCCAAAATATTCCCATTGATTAAAATAACTAGAACCGTTTAGTTGTTTTATTTCAAATTTTGAATTTATGCGTATTTCATAAGGAATGATATACATACAATTTTCTCAAAAATCGATTAGTTCAGGTTTGCCAACGATTATCGACTTTTTCCAAGAAATCCTGCTATACTCAAATGCTCGCAATTATATATCCTTGATTTTATATTATCTAAATTTTGTGAACTTGCTATACGGCAAAAAAAAAATTAATTCATCCATTCATGTGTTCATTTGATGTTTTATAATTACTATATTTTTTCTATTAATTCTAATAAATATAAAGTATTATAAGCTATTATAAGGTTTACAATTTTTCATAACAGAAAACTATACGACTGTTAGTAAAAATTTTTGTAAAAGTTGATAATGCGTAAATACATCACTATATGTTACATTTATTATTTATTTAGCTTATAATTTCCTATATACATATTATATACATATATTTGTTAGAGGCTCTACTATAAAGTCGAAAGACACTTGTAGCTATCAATATGTTAGATTGTCTATCATTACGTTACCGAAAATAAAAATCACAACAAACTCACTGAATTTGGCATTGGCTAAAGATGTAATTCATCATCAAAATACCCATGCATATTATAAATGAAATCCCAACACAACAGATCAACGAAATTTGGTTTATCCAGTATCAGAACACTCCGTATATGGATTCCTGATGTAGGTTATGTACACAGAATTCAATAGTTTCATTGGTGTGCGGAGTATAACCTGTGTTCTATAATAATTTTATAGTAGCAAAATTAAAAATTTTAACCCTATAGTAACACTGTTCGTAATTTATCCGCAAAATTTCCGCATTATATGTAGTAATCCGTACCTTCAATTCAAATAAATATCTATGGATTTCTTACGGATGTCCGCTGGAATTGTATATGATGATTGCAACACTGTCCATGTATTCTTATAAAAAATGTCCTTGGATTATCCGTATTCCGATGATAATTTCTACGGATTCTCCTTAGAAGCATTTCTCGTTGCTATTATTCCACAGAATATCCATATAGAATTTATATTCTTATTTTTTGTGAGCAGATCCCCGGATTTTGACAAAAATATCTTTGGATCGTCATTTTGGCAAGTTATAACCGTGAATTGTCCGTATTAGCAGAATAAATTTTCTTATGACGATGATGCCGATTCGCTGTTTGATTCAGTTTTTTACCGAACCACCAGATGTTATATGAACACGGAATTAAGATGCTGAACGATGGCAAAAATTCATCGATTGTGCAAGAACAAAAAATCGTGGATAAAATCCATGAAAATTCTTACAAAATTCCACGGAAATATATAGATTTGAGTTGCTGGTTGTTTTAAAAATTATGAAAATAAATTAAAGACAGTTAGGATTATATTCTAGATAAGCGAAATATACAAAATTTGAATCACTGTGTCTTGGATAAATGGTGAAATAAATTATGAATACAATACCGCGCGGATAAATGTTGAACCTATAACCCTGACAATCCAAAGATTTCAATTGATCTATATAAAATACTATTATATTAATTAGAAAATCTATGAACATTCTTTAGACAAATTCCAATATATTTTTTCCATGGGAAATATGTGGATTTTTTCCACGAAAATTTTTCGCATTTTTCAAAGTACGAACAAATTGTTACTAGGGAAGTTAATTTCTAGTTTTAACATTAGAGTGAGTTTGCAAACAGCTGAATCAATATATAGTTCACGAAGGTTAAATATAGAAAATACAAATAGAATAATTTCAAGAATATGCTAACTATACGCCCGCACTATACTTTTCAATGATAATGAAACAGTCATTAAATTTTATAGAGTAAAACTAAAATCGAAGAAGTGTTTTGAATCCGCTTTTCAATATTATTGTACATATGCTCTTAAAAATGTTCCTCTTTTTTCTATATATACATTTCCAACTTGTAACTATATATAATAAAAAGTTAACATTATTAACAACCGCATGTAAAAAAAAGTATTCTTTTCTATATTTGGCACATCATTTGGCATATCAATTATTCTGGATAAATAAAATTAGCACAAAAACGAAATTAAATTACTATATATAAATTTTTATTAAAAAATATTGAACGTTTACAAATGTACTAAAATACATAAAATTAACAATTAAATGTATGTGTATATTCATATATATTTATATATTTTATAAAATGTAAATTTAAAATCCATTAAAACAAAATTGGCAATTTATTTATTTATTCGTGTTTTACAATTTTTTTTTTCAATTACATTAAAATACATTTTTTGTTATATTCTGATAAAAAAATTACTTTTTATGTACAAATAATATATATAGAAAGCAAATATTGGTGTATAACATTTTAAAACCAAAATTAATTTAAAATATAATTTCTTTAATGTATATTCATTATATATTTTCTGTATGTCTGTCTATTATTATATATGTGATGTTTTTCATATATTATTAAACTATAATTAATTGTTTGTCATTCATAAAGGTCGATTTTCCGGAAAATTTTGTAGTAATATATTATATAGTCACCCCAACACATAAGTGGAATAAACGAAAACGTAAGGAAAAATAAAATATTGAAATTTCCGGTTGATTTACCTTTTGTTTTTGAATCTATTCAGAGATTAACAATGCCTATTGTATACACATAAGTATACACGACTGAAGGAGTGCGATTCTAATCGTCTCATAAAAAAATAGAATTAGGTCAATATATCCAAAATTATAAACATTTATCATCATCTTTACCAAAATAGAATATTATTAACATACCAAAAATATCATGAAATTTAATTCTGTATAACAACACTATGTTCTTTCGAAATGTAATTTTAATAAGTATGTGTTGTTACATCGAGTAACTTATTTAAAATGGTGACATCATAATAGTTTACATGACAAGACAACAACCAAATCGAAACAGTGAAACGTGAACCTCTTCTGTATATGCATGTCAATTTTAAAAATATTTTTATATGTGTTGTAAACTATATTGTTTATCTATCCATTTATGTATTTATTGTATGAAAACATGAATGACAATTGCAAAATAATTTTAATTCATCCTTTTAGATTTGATAATAAAATTTATATCATTTTATAAAAAAATCAGATAAAAAATCCAGATGAACATTGCCTTTTTATATATAAGAAATAAATTTAAGTTTTAAAAAAGCTTGCAATAACACCATCGTAATAGTATGTTATATAATTTTTCTGCAGTTATATTTTTATTATCATTCAGCTTTTCGTTTGCGAAAGTCAAAAGTGGTTCTCCATACATAATATAGTTTACCTTCGACCGCAGTTAAAAGGTTAAAACATCATTGAAATTTTGTTTATATATTATTTATAAAATTTTTTTTACATTATATACGTCATTAAAATTTAAATATTAAAATTAATGATACAGTTATTTTTACGTATTGTATTTTATATATTATGTTAATATGTTAATGCAGAAGAACAATTAACACCCACATGCTTTTCTTCTTATATATATATTTATATATTTATATAATACAATTGAACCGATATAACATTGAATTTTATAATGTCATTTTTTTTTATTTTAATATATAATTTACACATAATGCAAAATAAAAATGTATTATATAAGGCATGCGAAAAATGTCACGATCACATAAATATTGTATATATTTTTCTAAATAATATATACTATTAAAATTAATATATCAAAGAAAAATATACCGCCACTTCAAATACACATGTCACACCTGTTATTAATCATCTCTCTGTCTATATGTCTGCCATATATTCACCTTTACACTTTATATTTTATAAATAAATAATGGTCTATACGTTTTCTATTTAATTAAATGCATAAAAATCATATTTTTTTCCAATCTTATTATAAATTACATGGTGATCCAATTTTAGATATATTGTATATATATATAAATAAGATTTTAATTTTAATTAACATATTTTGTGTACAATATTATAGTAATGTCAAAGTTAGAACGATTATTGGTTGAGTTGTTATGCAAACATTTTAAATTTACTTTTTTCCACCCATTTAATTATATAGTTTAATAATGAACTTTACAATATTTCTGTCTATATATAAAATATATTCTTTAATAATCACTTCAATTCACGTATAGAATATATGATAAAAAAGCCAACGTTTCTTACAATGACACGAACAATTAGAACGTTCTTATTTTTAAAATGCGCATCGATATCGGATTGTTTTTTTACATCTTGTTACAAGAATAACGAAAATATTTTTCTTTCTATCTGAATTTTGTATCTTGCTGCTAGAATCTTCATTTGCATACATTAGACCAGATTCGGAGTGTACTATGGTATGGAAACATTTTTTTTAATATATCAATTATTAAAATAATAAATTAAAACAATTTTTATATTTTTTATTCATTGCAACTTCATTGGTTAATTGATATATCTTCCATGATTTTTTTTATAAATTTAATTTTAGTAATTAAACGAAATAAATTGTTTAATTTTGAATAAATTAAATAAATACATAGCCATTTGCATTATAGAAACGAGCTCATGGATCTCTTTTATTATAGATTCTTAACACTAAAAATGTAATATGTAATTGAAATTTAGCATATTTTTATAAAAAGTATGAAAATTTGTAACAAAATGTAAAAATAAAAACCTATCGTAGCGCTGTGCCTAGGTATTCACTTCGACAAAAACACAAAAATTTCTATAAGTTTGTGAATTTTTGTTGTAACTGAACAATGAACAATTATTTTTGAATTTGATATTCGTGATTTTATTTTATCGTATACGCGAATAGGTATAAATCAAATAATTTTTGCGTATTAAAAATAATAATATTTTTAAAAAAGCGGTGTACGCAAATTGAAGTGAAAATTCTTTATAAAATGGGAAAAAAAACTTAAAACAATTTTTAAAGAAATACAATGCTTTTGACAATTTTTTATTATATAATTTTATATTTAAATAAATGTATATTATAACCATATATACATGCGGGTACCATGTTTTACATTATGATATTTTGATGTAACATGGTAAATATTCATTTAAAATTAACAATAAATTGAATAAAGTTGGATCCAAGTACGACAAGTATGCAACAATTTTATGATGATTTTTCATTTTTATAAAAGTGTATGGAATTATATGTATGACTTAAAAAATAATTTTAAAAATTCAATACAATTTACTATTTTACATATGTGTATCGCTTGAGCCCAACTTTATGTTGTAATTTATATTATTATATTTATTTGGTTTAAAAATAAAACAAAAAAATTACAGCTCCGTCCTCATTTCACCAACTATTGTGTTCTAAACAAAAAAAGAAAAAAAAAATAATAACATTATTATATAATTTAGGATACATAAAATTTAAGTTATTCCTAAGGTGCTGTGAATTTATTATTAATTAATACCTACTACGAGTAAATAATTATATCGATAATCTATATTAATATAGTGTATAGCAGTTTTTTTCTAGACATAAGGTAATGTTATACAATATTATATTTCCAATGGTTACCATCCGGAAGAAAAATCAACAGACTTCTATATAATAGCTTTTAATTAATATACCAAATTCTAGAAGTCTCTCTTATTTGCTACTGAATACGGTGGTACCCATTGATATTAATAATATATAATCTATTTTAATATTAAAAATATATATCGCTATTTACATATAAAAGCTTAAAATTAAACTATATCTAAACTAAATCGTTAGTAATTGAGTGCTTTTACAATATATTCGTCATTTAATTACATAATTTCTGTTATTTTTTATCATCGTACTCAATATATCTTAATGCGAAGTTAAGTTTAATTATTTTTATGTATACATTACAATTTTGTATTATGTTTTTCACTAAATTAAGGTATGCATGCATGGAAAGATAAAATAAATTTTAACACGATCTCCAATTCTCCATTTAATAACATTGCGAAATCGTAGTGAAAAAATTCTGTGTAAAGATAAATCAAATTCAATAAATATAAAATAGATAAATCAATACAAAATCTAATTTAAATATTTTAGTTTTTTGAAGAAGTATTGATCAATAAATATATATATTAACATTGAAATAATAACTAAATACAATTACAAATTTTCAATAAAGTTAAATTAAATAAAAATGCCAAAATATAATTTACTAAAATTATATATATTATGATTCAAATCAACATCAATGATAAAAACAAGTCTATATTTATTTTTCGCTATCTTTAGATGTAGTACGCAATCAAGGCAAAATCGAAAGCAAAACTTGATATTTGGGATTTCGCAAAAAAATTGCCATTGGGTAATAAGAGTTACGTTGGACGACAATAATACATCATTTAGTAGAATGTTAAATTCAACAATTATATTACCGCCGAAGTAGTGGTTGACCTGATAAATTATGCTATCATCTATTTTAAATGAATCAACGTCGCATATGTCCACTGTAGTTTTTTAGTATTCGAAACGTTGATTTTAAGATCCGGCTGTGTTGAAAACTGTTGCAATGAGTTGTACTTAATTTTTCATATTACTTATGTGTCAGCAAGATAATATAATCGGTATAAAAAGATAAATCGGTTCTTGTATTAAATTGATACCACCATAAGCAGTATTAACGGAACTTATTACACAAACGTGAACGATGCAGAATATTAGTAGTGAAAGGATAAAATCCTGTTATACTTCAGTGCACACGAGGAATAGATTTATAATTAGTCACGATACTATACCCTATACAACTGCTGTTCCTATAACCATTTACCATTAACTATTTACTATTTTCGCCAGCGAATTTTACTCTGTTAAGTGCTTTAATTGCAGCTCTGTGGAGTTTGTGATGTGTTGTCATATTGAAGAACCATTTAATATATCATGTGAAATATTCTGACCGTAACTGTAATTAATCGTCTTCAGATCACCCACCACCAGTACTCATTACACCGATGATCATTATGCGAACACTTCTGTTGGACTACTTACACACATGCATCTATCTAAATAGAGGTAACCTTTTGACCAGATACAGTAGCTCTTTCTGCATCATCCGCAATCCCATTTATACAATTTCAATATTTTAATGATTTTTCTAATAAATATAGTACATAGAATGTACATTCCACATAGCATTTAAATCTAAATGAATAAATTTCTTTGATATGATAAGATCACAATTACAGCAACAACATTATATATTTATATACGAAATTTTTATTGATGAACATAAAATCTTAAAACTTTGAAAATCACATATTGTATTATATTGTATGTAACAACATAAGTAAGACAATAATAAATGTTTCGTATTCCTTTCCTTATATACATATAAAAATGATCAATTCAATTTAATAATTTCGTATCAATCCATAAATATATTATTTATATACAAAAATATGTATCAAAAATTGTCTAGATATAATAAAAAATATATTATCATATTAAGATTTTATTTTATTTTCTTCCAAATTCTGACGTTACATATATATGTATACTCGTATTATAATAATGGATATAGTATTTATATCAAACAATGGATGTAAAATATGTCGAAATCTTTTTATATATCAATTTATTTAAATGGATATTTGTATGGAGATAAACACATATTTATGCAAATTATATAAAAGTGACGAAGCCCCTGAAAAAATGCGTTTTCAGCGTTTAATATCACTATATATTTTTTAGCCGATCGAATTGAAAGTATTGATTAAATTATGAAAATAAATTCTATGGTCCATCCACTTTTATGGTATCTTTTTGAATTACGTGCCATATTTTTCATGGATTTTCATTTTATTATACAATACTCAATTGCAAAATTATGTCCAATCGTTCATAGAATAGATTTTTTTTAAATTGATTCACACTTTTAAAGGATATATGACCGATAAAGTTTTCTTATATAAAATAATGAGACTGTATAAATTCTTTGTACTATCTGGGGTGGTCACTTTATACATTATCCCAAAATTTATTTGAATTTTCATTTACCGATCGAATGCAAAATTGGTCATCTCACTTCTATGATTGAAAAATTGAAAATTAATTTTTTAATTTGCAATTCTGTATAGAAAAATGGAAATCCGTTAAATTTATATAATAAAAAAAAAAAGATGGTAATTCGTAAAAGTCGATTTTCCGGAAAATTACTGCTAATATAAAAGTATGATATGAAATTGAAATGAAAATTAATTAATTAAATTATAATAATTATTTTATGGATATGAAACTATTTTTCGTTTTTCAGAACGATTAACAAAGCAGTTTAAGAGACTACGAAATGTCTGAATGAATCTGTCACAAGCCAGTCGCCACTGATATACTCTCTATGCGTGAATTGTATATGCGTGCCTGTGCGTGTGTATTATAATATTATATATATCATATTTTTGAAATAAGTTTGAAAAGTTCTGTGTATGTGTACTTATATATAGACAAAGTTATATACGTATTATAATTTTACAATATGTGGGCAATCTATTGAATGAATATATGTGGTTTTATTTTTATTAAAAACCCTTAATATATTTGCTTACTGTCACTCTCGTAAAATCTAAATTATGTCACAATGAAATTAACTATCGTTTTTTTGTTGAAAATCTTAAATGTAAATTTTTATGTGATTGTTATAAAGTGTGTATCATAAATAGTATATTATTGAGATTGATATAGAAGTTTAGGCCTTAAGAAAGTATAGAATATAATATATGAATTAAATGTGGATGCTCACTCATTTAAGTTTCTTAAGGTACATTTTATTGGTACTATATATGACACAATGCTGTGTCCAATAATCTATTGTGCGTCATACTAATACATATATTGTATGTATAATAGTTATGTAGTAGCATATATTTTTTTATATACATATAAAATGGAATATCTAATTTAATACAAATGTTACCAATACTATTAGATGTTAACGATCATACTTTTCTGTTCACCAGATTCCAAAAATTATATTAATGTTTGTTGTTTTATGAAATAAATCCATATAATGGTTCTTTGTATATACTTATAAATAACAATATAATAAAAAGAAAGAAAAGTTTGATTTTTCTTTAACATTATTTTATCCAAAATATTTATGATTTGACATTATTTCCTTATATGTATTGATATAGTTATATATTGTATAATAATATATAAAATATCTATATTTACGACAAGAGTATATGCATCTTAAACAGTATATGGATAGTTCTTTATTTAAGATATTAGTTTTAGTTATATGGATATTCTACGAGATAATAATCTATATGACAATTTATTTGTTTATTTATTTTATTTATTTATAAGATATAATTTATTTAAGTAATTATAATATATTATGCATATGATGGAATTTATATAAGAGTTTGTGTTAATTATTATACTAATTGTACTGTAAAAGCACTAAATACTATATATTATTAATTATAAAAGTTTTATATAACTATATATATTAATTGAATAAGAGTAAATGTTATTTTAAATAGAATAATTATTAAATTTATAAAATTGTTAATTATAGATGATTTTTTTTCTTTTATTTTAACTTACCGTTTACTACTTTGGATTATTGGTGTTAGTATTAGCTCTAAACTGTTGGATCTATCGGGATATTTAGCAGGTGAAGTAAATTTTTTTATTTGGGACTTCTCTGTTTGATTATTAGCGCCAATTATATTTCCCTCACTACTCGGGATATTCTAACAAACACAAGTTGCATTCAATATATATAATTTGAATAAGAAATGTGTAAATTAAAATTAAATTTTTAATATTATATATTATATGTTATTATAATATTGAATGTAGAATAGTTAATAAAATTACAAAATTAATGAATTTAAAATAAAAATCAATATATATATATATGAAACATATATTAAAAATTTTTAAAACACAAAACATAACAAAAATATATAGAATGCATAAATAATTTACATTTCGGTATTTATATAATATGAATACAACATATGCGTGCACACCGTGCATTTTCTTTATATTTTCATGCTATTATTAATATTTAAATTTAATTAAAATTAAAATAAATTTAAATATAAAGTTACCACCACAAAAAATGTACAATATATGCAAATATAATAGAAATACTAATATTAATTATTTGCATGCATAAATAATTATAACTATAAATGGTACAATATATTGAAATTAAAAAGAAGCTTTTTAATGAGTGAGGTGTTTTGTTAAATATATTTAATTTATATCATTGTCAATTCAGTGGCGATACGTGAAAAATATTACATTTAGTTTTCAATATTTTTCTTATAACCTATGGGTAAAATTAGAAAATTAATTACGGTCCAATTGTTTAACAAATTATTCCATTTTTGTTTACAGAATTAACAAACTTAAAGAATTGGCAACAATTTTCATAAAAGAAGTTTTTAAAATTGTAAATTTATAAAATTTACAACTTTAAAATATATATTGTCGATTTTGTATTCCATGTCAGTGAAAATTTGAGTAATATTTTAATCTGAAATCATTTTTTTTTCAATTTCGCCACTTATTGTCATAATTCAGTCTATTATTATTTTATTATTATTAGATAAGTTAAGTTAAGAGTATAGTAAAATTGTTAAACATTTGTTATTTTATAGTATTCTATTCGAGAACGTTCTAAATAAGTGATAAATATATATTTTATCTTGTACGCATCAAATTTTTGTCCAACAATGGAAACTTTTGAAAATTTAAGCATTTATAGAAATTTTAGCAGTTTCAATTTTGCAAAGAATACTGCTGCTTATATAGTGATCGTTTGTATGTGGAAAATTATGAAAAATCATATCAAAAACACAATGTCGTTACGACATGTATTGAATTGATTATGGTTATAACTTGCCAAAATACAATCACGATGCAAAGATATTTTTGTCAAAATCCGTGTATCTGCTCACAAAATATATGAATATAAATTCTATATGGATATTCTGTGGAATAATAGCAACGAGAAATGCTTCTAAGGAGAATCAGTAGAAATTATCATCGGAATACGGATAATCCAAGGACATTTGATGATTTACATGTGAATGACAAAGAACGACCAGATGAACCAAAACATTTGAATATCAAGATTTGACATCATTGTTGATTTGATGAAGATCAAAGCTGAAATTAGCAAAATCATTGAATGTGAAACGATCAAATAATATCACAAGGAATGATTTAAAAAGGAAAATGTTTTGGGTGTCACATGACTGGGATGAAAAGCAAAAGGAAAACAAAAAAAAAAACATGTGAAATGTTGCTTATGAATTGTTATGGTTGAGAAAAAGTGAATTTATTATCGTTGAGGTGTGCCTGAAACAGCGACGCTATAGCCCAATAGTAAGAAGATTATATGTGCTGTGAATATGTTGCGATAAGATGTGCAGCTTGGTGTACCATCCATGAGTAGTTAAAATCGGATGAAACCATTAATGCTGAACGCTAGCAACAACCTTTGTTCAATATGAATCGTGAATTGAAGGATGAAACTTCAATACGATCAATACTTTGCATAATTATTTCGCGCCGATTTCTTTAAATAAAAATCATTAATTTTAGTGAAAATATTATGAATAAAAAATTTATGTGTAGCTATTGTAAAATTTTTCAATTGGCTACGATCATGTTTTCGTAAATTAAAAGAGGATGTCGTTTAATGGACAAAAAACCGTCTATCTATAGTGTAGAATTATATAGATAGATACAAAATAACATACTAAAATATATATATTTTTGATGGGAGTATTAAATTGGATGATGTAAAGAATTTCACATCATAAGATTAATGGGAAACGTGAATAAAGTAACTATACTATATATAAGTAACTACTATATACTATACTAAATATATACTATATATTAAACATCAATTTAATTAAATTTCAATACTATACTATATATTTGGTACTACATACACAAAATAAAAGAATATTATTCCCATTATATGTTAATATTCTCACAATATAAAATAATCCGGTAATGGTTGTAACAATGAAATCTTTCGTATACGTATACAAAATTATATATAATATATATAAATTACAAAATAAAAATTACGATTTCTATGAGTACCTAATTATTATGTACATAAATTATTTATTATTATTAAAATTATTATTATTATTATTTTTATTATTATTATTATTATTATTTTTATTATTATTATTATTATTATTATTATTATTAGTTAACATTTTATACCTCGAATACTCTTCTCTCTACAAACTCTATACTGCATAAAAATTTTACGATTTTATGGAATAAGAATTTTAGTTTTTTGTTATATGTTACAAAATATACAAAATATAGTAAACGTGTTGAATTATTGATGAAGATGAATAATGCATTTATACAATTTTATTTTTACGTTAAAATATGCAATATGGTTATGGTTATGTATTGGTGAACTGTATTGTGTAAATATGCAAGAACAAGTGTATTGATTTTTGTTATTATATATATATATATATGATATAGATAGAACCCGACATAGCTATCACAATTTCAATATTTTTTGGGTCATATCTCAGAGTAATCGATGTTAAACTTTAACAACCTGAAAGTTCTGTTGTTGTGCGGTTATAATTTAATGGAAGTACATTTTAATACTCAAATAGAGAAATGATAATAGGGATTTTTGCTGCCGGTTAACATATCTAACCGAAATTTGTATTGTTAGAAAAGAATTATATTATTATTCGTGTTTAAAATTATAACGAATTAGAATTTTACATAAAATATGACTCTTTGTTGATTTCAAAAGAACACTATCCGCCAGTTTTGATGTTTTTTTTTTTGTATTAACATTCTGTGCTGAAATGTTCATTGGTTCTAAAATTTGGAATGAATAACGTAATTTTCTATAAGAAATATTGTGTGTGGTTTTTAAAAATTAATTTTTTCCCATTTGTGCAACAAGGATTGTGTCGTTCGGTCTAGTCTACCCTATTTGTATATGCTATTTCAAAATTAATTGTAAATATCTGTACACGAGTACGTTTACATATCTGCATGTTATCTATCTATATAAAATATGGATATAGAATAATGCTATATACGTTTTTAAATTCTAAATTCAATTTAAATTTACAAATAAATTTACGTATATAGAAAATAAATTAATGAATTGAAAATTTTAATAATAATTGTCATCGGAAATTGTTGTAACATAAAAAAAATACAATAGGATGTCATTCCAAAAATTAAAAATGTTTAATCTAAATATTTAATAATTTTTATGCTAATATTATACGATGCAAATATTATAAAATACAATAATATTTGCGTAGATTTCTAAATTTATTAAAATTATCAGTAGTTTTTCATAAAATTGGATTTATTTGTTTGAATTTTTCTATATCAATTCATTTAATTGTGTTATTATGGGATGCGTGCACTACCTATTATGTGTTATTCATACGACCATAAGAGCACGCACGACTATACTTCAAAATACATTATATACTTATCATATGCAATATATAAAAAAATACAAATAAAACATACATAAATTTAAAATAACATTTTCATTTAATATAAATAAATTGGTATAAATAATTTCAAATAACCGCAGCAGCGCACCAACCAAATTTTTTCATGTTTTTGTTGTAGTTAATTAAAACAGTTTATTAATTATAACCACCAAAAGTTATATTAAAAATTTGTATATAATTTTTGTAAAGCAATTAAATTCCTTTTAACTTTTAACTTTTATTGTTTATTCATTCATGCATTTTATTTTATACTATTCTATATAAATATATATATGAAAATAAATATTGAATTGAGTCACAGTACCATATACATTTACTGTTTGTTTATATATTATAATATAGTATAATATATGAAATAATAAATTTTATAAATTACATATAATTAGTGTAAAAATTAATACAGATATCATTATAGGATATTTAAAAGTTGAACGTATTATGAAATACAATAAAAGAATATTGGAATAATATTTATATACGGTACTCTGCGTCTGATGACATTTAAATTACATAAATATACGAGTATATGCATATATATAGTATGTTCAGTTCATTAAACGTTACGTTGTGTCGATTAAGTTCATTTGTGTGATCAAATGTATTACACATCCATTTTCATGTATGAAAACGTTCATCTGAGACAAACACCATCTCAACTATTTTATGTGTTTTTCTTTTTTAGGAGACTTCAATCCAAAAATTTGCCTAAAAGTTAACATAAATGGACTGATGGATTGTGGCAGAACTACTTACAGGTTACTGTATAGACTATAAAGAAACAATATAAAGAATATCGTTTTTTTGAAGACAAATGATGAATGCAGATTTTTCGAATCTGCAGAAGAAACCCCATAACATCTAATCATAAATTGTGCAGCACTTATTTGCAAAAGAAGTGATAATCTGGAATCTTATTGCTTGGGTGACGGCGAGGTATCGAAGTTATATTGAACCCACTTCATATACTATAAAATTAATTATAAAAGATAGAGTGAAGTGGAAACTCTAACGCACCATTACAAGGAGTACAATAGATCTTTTAAGTCGCAGTACTTGTGAAATCACTACAATTAATCCTAGTCGTTTTTATAGTATAATTTACAAATATATGGTAAAGAATAAAGCATATGTAATAATACATAATGTGACAAAAAACAGCCAAGACCCTGTTGAATACACTCTTACGCGATTGACAAGAAGTGATGGAACTAAATTGCTGAAAACTAAACAATAAATAATTAAAACTATTTCTCTTTATGGTTATGGTTAAACGGCTTCTTAAATTCATTTTACTGATTTTACACAATTATTTAAATATTCTATTGTATATTATATTACTAATTATTTTAAGGATTAGAAAAATGTCAAATGGAGACATCAAATATACTTAAAAATGCAGTATTTCCGTGTCACTATCGCAAAACCTTAATTAAATGAATTTTATTGTAAAATTCATATCTGTTTTCGATATAATTTTCCGCTATTCCACAGATTTAAATTATTAAAATATTAAATGAAATTTATATAAATTAATATATTATTTATGAAAAAAAAAACATTACTCTTTTAATAAAGCATTAATAATTTTAAATTTTATAAGACACATTAAAATAATAGTTTGTCATGCTAAAATCTTCAAATTTTACATTCGTTATAGGCTAACACTATTATATTACGTTACAAATAAGTTATATCAACAATATAACATTTATATAAATGAAAAAAAGTAGTCTATCATGCTTAATATAAAGTTTGGTTATTGTTGGTTACCACAAGAAGAAAAACAAAATTAATAAGAAATGTTAAGAGACTCTCTTTCATGCAAAATATATTTTACTTACATTTTGTATTGATTGATATTTTGTGTAGTTATTCATCTGATTGCCGACATTATTATTATTATTATTATTATTATTATTATTATTATTATTATGTTCTGAATCTAAATAAAGTAATGGACCTACATTTGCATTTAACAGAGTATTGTAATCATTTATATTAAAATGATTTTGATCACTAGTGTTCGCTGACAATATTGTATTATTATATTCTGATAAATGACTATTACTAATTTGTGTCGATGTCTTTAAATTATCTATTAAATAATCATTAGATTGTCTACGATCCGATATAAAATATGCTGATGAATTATTATTTTTTGTTAAACCATTGCTTGAATTATTTAAATAAGATAATAACATATCTGATTTAAAGGACGGTAAATTTGATTTTGTTGTTGTTGTTGTATTATTATTATTATTATTGCTATTATTATTATTAATATTATTATTATTATTACTATTAATATTATTAATATTACTATTATTATTAATATTAGTATTACTACCATAATAAGTATTATGATTATTATATTTATTATCTGTGAATTTTGTTGTTGATTGATTTTTACGGCATGGCACTCCAATATCGGATTTAGTGCCACGTGTTACCTTAATATTATCACTACTGAAAAGCGATGCATATGATATTGGTGTTGATTCCAAATACCCGTCACCAGTACGATTCAGACAAAATGTATAATGATTATTATTATGAAAAAGGTTGTTATTTAATAAGCGATTATTATTATTATTATTATTATTATTATTATTATTGTTATTATTATTAAAATTATGTACAGATGTGATTGGAACATTTTTATATAATTGATGATTAGGATGCATAGGTGGCTTCCTATTACTCACAGAATCATGAGTTGAAGAATTTTTTGTAATTTTCGGATGATTTCCTGATGTTACTGATGCTCCAGATGATTTATTGGTACCATATTTTGTACTATCACTAGATCTAAGTATATGTAAAAAATATTTTAAATAAAAATATATTAAGAAAACTATACTTATATACGAGTACAGTATGTGTGTCTATATGACAAATTGTATAATTAACAAACATAGATGTTATATATTGTATGATTATATTGGCTATATATAAATAATTATGGCTGAAAATGTATTTAGTGTTATAGGTACCTTTCTGATGAATATGCATAATCTTGATCGGCACCAAGTCCTGAGTCAGTATGTTCATGCGATACACGAATACCTGTACTATCTAACGGACTTAAACTTGATCCTGATGGTGATATAAAATCTCCCATACTCAAACTAGATATCATTCTGAATGAATGAAATATTTTAATAATAAAAATGTTAATTATTTTTTTTTAATAATTTAATACAATTACCGAACTAGACTTGCATTCCTATCACAATCTCTGGAGCTTATCGTGCTTGCCGATCGTATAGATCCATTTTTAATAGGGTCTTGATTAATTGAATCAGGTACATGTATTCTGTAAATATTTTTATAAATATTGCTAAAATATGTGTATTTAAGTATAAAAACGATATGTATTTATTTATAAGCAATTTTATATATATAAGAGTATATTATATACTTATACGTGTATATGTACAAGAATATTAAAAAATAAACTGATTAATAAATTGGTTTTTATTCTCTTTTAAACATACCCACGGATTCGATCAACACGATCTTTTGTAGTTGTTCTATGAACTTTTAAGGAATTTGCACCTACTCTTTTTGATGAATTTGTTTCAACAACTGTATACGGTATCTGTCTTAATTGATCTTCTGACATACCAGCAGTATCAATTAAATCAAACTGCAGATGTTTTGCTAATTCACTTGACCATACTCTTGAATGTCCATCAGATGGTGACCTTTGTTTTTTTTTTTTTTTTTATGAACACAAAATATAAGAAAACAATATAATGTAATGAATATATTATTAAAAAAATAAAATTAATGATTATTTATTACTTATTTTTTCTATTTCGTCTATTTTTATGATGACTACTACCGCTGCTATGTGTTTCATTATCATTATGTTGATATTTTGTTGCTAAACTACTTTTCATCACAGATGCTTGTTGAACAGAACTAATGCCAACAGTGTCGGCACGTTTTTTTTGTACCTCTAACCATTGCATATTCGAATCAATAAGTTCTATTGAATTCGATAATTTTCTATGACCAGATAAACTTCGGGCTTTGGTACTATCATTTTCAGAACCAGAATCATTTCGTTTGTGACGTGAACGTTGTCTACGATGTTTACGATGTGAATTATGGGAACGTCCTGAACCACGCGATAACTCGCTTTCATTATCCGATGTCCGTTTACTTCTATGCCTATGCCTTTAACGGCCATTATCAATTGTATTAAAAAATTTGCAAAATAAAATATAATTACGAGTATATAACCATATGAACATATAATACTATATATATGTATATACGTACTTTTTACACGATCTGGAATCAGTAGATGAATGACTTTCAACAGAACTAGATCGATAACGTGACGTAACATTTTCACTTTTACGTGTTGAGGTAGATCGTACTGATCTGGGACTAGTATTTACACCAAAAAGTCCTTTTTGTTGTGATCGATTCCATGGAACGCTGCGTGTACTTCTTGCACTACGTGGTGAATCCGGTAAACCATTATTACTATTACAACTTGAATATGGACGAATTGAAAGGGTTGTAGGTATTTTGCATGTTGAACGATATGGACTATCAAACCTAATGTATTCGAAGTATTTTAAGTAAAATAAAAACCGTTATACCTTCGATAATTACAATATACATTAAACATATTGCAATACATATGGGGTCATATTGTTTAATTAAATAATTTTTTTGATGATGTCTTCAGCCTACGGCCATTTAGTACAAATTTTACTATTGACCTGACATATACATATTACTGTATGACTGTTGAAAAATATAACCGAACATTTCTTAGAAGAAAATTTATTAGAAGAGAGTTTGGTTTCCTATAATTTTACAATTAAAATACATTTCTAACGGTTAAAGAGCTTTTAGAAAATTCCGTTCAAATGCTGGCTGGTCGAAGAATGGATGGTGGTCGACGACAGCAGTCATATACTACCCTATTCAACGACTTTATTTATTTAAATGTGAAACAATATGACCACACATACATATTGGAGTATATTCCATAATTTAAATATTATAAAATAATTATATATTAAAAATCATAAAATCAAATAAAATTTACACTTGTGCTGCCGGTTGAGGTATCGAAATTGATTTAATAAGTTTTGTGTTATTATTTTCTAAATTTTTATTTTCTATTAATTCATCAAATGATCGTCTTGGTTGACGTCTTGATGGTGTCCGCTTAAAATTTGGCGGTGATCTTCCATGTTCTAAGGCATCGTTTACCGCTTGTTTTTCCGTTCGACCACTGCAAAAAATATATCTGCATGTTTTTAATAGTATTATATTTACATATATTAGACAAAATTATTCTATGTATATACATATTTTATGCTTAAACAAACATAAATATAAGGCAACAACATCGGAAATGAAAAAAAAAAAACTAACTAAAACATATACTACAAATTATATCCTTCTTCGATACATATAATAATTATTTTACAATTGACTATATATGCATGAATTTATTAGATATAACATATAGTAAAACTATTTTAAATTTTTTAATTTTAATATCTTTAGAAAAATTTTAATTATAAAAATTGTACCACCCATTAATGTAATTTAAACATACATTTACAATTTTATATTTACCTATAACGAAATCTTGAACCAAATGCAAACAGGTCACTTGTGCCATCAGGTGTTTGCATTGGAGATACACAAACTAATCGGAAAAAGGCGTGATGTTCAACACAACATCGCCATAAATGTCTACAAGCACTTTTTCGTGGTGTTTCAAATCCATATGTACTGACATCATTCTATTTATGCATATGTGATACAATAGATATATAAAAATAAACCCAATGATGTATATTAAAAAATATATAAATTGAATTTTAAATTTAATTGAATAATAAATGGTGTAAATAATTGAAACTAACATTTTTATCACAAACACGTAACATAAAATAACGTCCTTTAAAATAGACTTTTGCTATGCGTGGCCAAAAATAATATGCTACAGTTGTTTTATTACGTAATACAATAATACCACTTGGTGTTAAACCCAAATAATATTCAACATTATCTTCACCCTATTTTGAGATAAATAAATGGATTTTTTTTATTAATTAATTATATTGAAATCTGACTATAAACATAATACGATTACTGTTTACGCATTTAAATATTAAATTTAAATTATATAAATAATAGTATAAATACCAATACAGAATGTAAATCAACACCATACATATCATGCCATTTAACCTTTTCTAGATAATTTAATTCAGCAACTGATGGTGACATTCCTTTTAATTGCTGATGCAGTTCTGTAACTCGATTTTCTAATTCTTTTGATTGATAACCAACAAGACGAAATTCTGATACATATCCAATGGAATGTCTACGGTTATCATAATCACCTAGTTCAGCTATTTGGAAAATAAATAAATTGACAAAAATCAATATATTTTTCAGTATAATTATAAAGTATTTCAATTAAATAATATTAATAACACTTGAAACTTATAAATAACCACATATATAAAAATTATTTATTCACATATCGTATATAATGATTGAAATTTAAAAAGTTATTATAGTCTGTTACAAGTTACAAGTATACCCTATATATTGTCTATATATGAATTAATATTTATAAATATTTATTTCCATTACGCACTTAATGTGATTGCATCCATGTAAAATAATGCTGTTACATTCAATGTTTTATATCATTGATATATTTGAATATATAAAATGTTTACCATTCATATAATAACTCTATAATATTAAAAATAAATATATATTGTTATAGGTATAACGCAGCAGAGTACCTTGTCATATTATTTGGCCCCTGATGGAAAAAAAAACAATGATTTCGAAATTTTTATTCTTATTGTTAAGTATATTGGTACAATTTTTTTTATATCTATTTGAGAAATTCGTATTGAAAATATTCATCTTTAATTATTCGCAATGTCTATATTCAACATGGCATATATACTCTGAATTATATACAGGTAGAAAATTCATCAAAAACGAACGAACAGAAAGAACAGAATTACTTTACTTTTTGCAATAACAATATTTAGTTAAAATGTAATGCGAATGGGATATGTTAAGAATCATTTCAATCAAGTATTTCATATGTTTCATTTCTGATGAATTTCCTGAACAAAACTTTTCTGTTCATCGAATAACTTATTACCATTGACTTTGTAGCTGCATTGCATCACGAAGCTGAAATGTCCATATGTATTTGTGTCATGTATCTAATAATATGGCAAGGTACTATGAACTTCGTTAAATATACACTTGTATCCTTGTATCTACATACATACAATACTTTATGTACATTCATTCAGCTGATGATACAAATTATTTAAAAAGAATCATGGAATTTATATACATATTTGCACTACATTTGCAATCATATGTAATTTCATATTTATTTACACATATTTATATAGTTATTGTAAATGATACGTACTACAATTATTATATTATAAATAAACATTTATATATAAAAAATAGATAGATTTGTTGTTTTAATGAAAGAATATATATAGTAAACATTTAAATTTGCATATATAAATGAAGGTAATAAACAAACATATAAACTCCAATGTTCATGAATATATAAATAAATATGAACAAAGAATTATTTATTTAATTTTTAAAATATTTTACTGTCAAGAATATTATCTCTTTATATATATTTTATTATTTGCATGAGTGTATTAAAAAGGTAATATAGTTGCATCGACCAGTGTTCGAAATTATCTCTGTTATTTTTTTTTTTTTTATATCTGGCCAATTCTCGCATATAATTTTGATGCAGAAAGCTAATATGAATTAAATGGATTGTTGAAAAAATTAAGATCTTTGTATAAAAAATGTTTTAAAGTCAATATTTTTCATGTTTAACATCCCATTAACCGATAATGAGTGCGGAATATGATATAATTGATAATTGTCTTGAACAACGTAATATTCTGTAAAAATAGAACAACATTAATAAAAACAATTTAAATGCGATATAGTTTTGATTGAGCATAGCAGATTTCGCAGCAGTACTGATTCGTATATGGAATGGAAGAAAATCCTTCAATTCAGTACAAGATTTTATTTTTTCCAATTGAAATAATATGATTTAATAAATTGTGCTTTAACAATTTATAAACACAATATGTAACAAATAAATTATTTGATTTTTCAAAACAATTCAATTAAAATGTTTAACTGCACTTTAGCAACATCATTGATTATATGCGTTTACAATCAACACACATATAGCAAATTAATGTAAATAAATAAATTAATTATATATATATATATTGAATTTTTAATTTAATTTTATACTAACATATACGCACATTTTTAATTAAAAATAAATTTTTTATTTTATACTATATTGACAACTTAACTATATTAAATATTTATGCTTACAATTGATCCCAAAGGACAATTAATTCTATCCCAAAAAATATTGTGCTATTGTATATATGTATGTATGAATGAATGAATGAAATTATGAAGTTATATATACCAACCATTGATATATACGGCTTAATTTAATTAAAAGTTATGTAACTATACATAGTATAGTATAGAGTAGAATCACTAATGATATATATGTTGGTATATATACTATATTATTTATATAATATTATATTATAATATAATATAAATTTTAAAATTCTATACAAAATAACACATAATTTATATTTATTTTACTCGAACAGTTTAATTATTTTACATATTGCATTTATATGAAGGTACAAGTACATGCAATATATTTTATATAGAGTATTGATATAATAAAATATAACTTTTAGAAAATATAATTTGTTATTTTGTAATTTGCACTCGTATCTCGTATACGTATAATAGACACGGTTGAAAATTTTCGACTAATCCATTAACCAAAATTTATTTACACGGTTTTTATAAACTAAGAAATATTAAATAAAAAAATACAACGAAGATTTTTAAATCATTTGAGATTAATTTTCAAACCAAATTCATATTTGTACAATATTCTAAACTATTGGTATTATTTTTAAGTAATAATATTATTATTTTAGGATTAAAATTGTATTTTAAACCATCGAAGTTTAAAACACCTTCGACAACCGAAAATATTGAAAATATTATAAAATTACATTTACAAAATTATGTTATGTATTTTAAAATCAAAATGATGTTATTATGTATTGATAAAATAAGGCACATTCGCTTGTATATGTCAAACTTTAGATTATATTTTCAGTGTTTTAAATCCTCGAAGTTTAAAAACACGAACTTTTAGATTCGGCAATGGTTTGATTATTATTTTAAAACTTTCTATGGTTTTGCTTTTTTTATCAAATTTCCGTGTGGATCAATATGTAACCAAAAATAGTTTAAAAAATAGTTCAACATTTTCAACCGTGTCTATGTAATCTATGTAAATTAAACATATAATAAAAATATAAATATTCTGCACGCTTAATCATAAAGCACTATGCAGAATTTTAATAGATATCATTAGAATTTTTTCCATTTAAATTTAGAATGCCATATGAACAATAAGTAAAGTTCGAATAGTTCAATGTATATAGAAATTATAGATGAATTTTATCATTGTTATTAATTTCTTCAATACTTCTGGATGAATAATATATCGTGCGACGAAACAACTTCATTTTATTAATAATTGGAGTCAAGGTTTGCTTCTAATACTGTCTTTAAAAATTATAAAAAATTAAACTTCGTACTATTGTAATTATAAGAAATTAAAAAATTATAAATAATATCATTTCAATGCAATTCTCATAACTTTCGCTTATTTTAAAAGATATAGAATCATAAAATAAAAAATATTTGCGATAACTGTATCCTTCCATAGTAAAAAAAAATATTATAACCTTAATATCTTCTGGAAGTCGTGCGATAGTAATTGGACCAAAGTGCAATATTTTTTTTATGTAAAATTGATTCAATTAAGTTACGTAGTAGCACTTCGGATACGCCTCAATGAAATTCGGCCCATATAACTTCAAAATGAGTATATCTTTAAATAGATTTCTGAATAAAATCTAAGGGACGAGTGATTGACCATACTTTTCACAACAAATTTGGTCGCATTTTTCAACCGATTTTAATGGAATTTTATCTGTGTGTTCAAATTGGGATTATATGAACTTGAATATTCTGGAAAATCTATTTCGTGGATAGTTGTTTACTGAAATTTGTAAAATTTGGTCTTATTTCTCAACCGATTTGAATGGGATTTCGTATGTGTGGTCAAATTATAGATCATATGAACAGTAACAGTTCTTATGTGGAAAATCGATACCGTGGAAGCAGTTTCTTCCTGGAATTTGGTTATTTGCTATATTTCCTGTAATTAAATAAAAAAAAAAATGATAATTTCTTAAAGACAATTTTCCGGAAAATTTAGTGGAATGTATGCCCTATATTCTATTCTTCAAAATTTTCTTATTTTTGAATATATCATAAATTTTTATACATCGTGTCACACATGATCATGAATTAAATAATGAAATTCCAATAATTGAGTTTTTAGTACAAATTATGAAAATTTAATAATACTACATATCAAAACGAAGCTTAGTCTGAAATGCATTAGTGTTATACTTGAAAATTATTATAATTTACTAAAATTTATATTTGAATATACTGGAAATATGAATATGTAACTTATCTGTAATTCCAATTCTCGTAGACACTATACTGAAATACTGAAATTTTTGTGATAGCAGCATTTATGCGGGTAGCTTTTGATTAACCGTGTGTATATTTACGTGTGTGCGTAATACCGTACTTAATCTATATTTATATATAATATTATATATCCAAAATTATATACATATATTTGCTTCTTGTTATGCATATTATTAGACTAACATATAATTTCTTCTTTCATATATTTTAAATGAGATCAAAGACTATGTATAAAGAAATGTTTTCTTTTCGCATAAAGCGTCTTAGGAAAAATGAAAAAAAAAAAGTAAAGAAAGAAAAATGTTATAATAAAAATGAAAATTGTTAAGTAAAAGGGTTGCCTTATAAGTTACTATTTTTTTTTTCTTCTTGATTCGCTTGTACAGTTTGTTGATTTATGTTATTGGATGAACAAACACCGTTTTATTATTTAGTTTTTATATAAGAATTACATTTTACATTTTCTTTGTACATATTTATTTATTGAAAACCCTTGTGTATTGCATGCATGTAATACTGCTCGTTCAATAAAATATATAGGATTATTATTTGTTTTAGAGAAACAAACTTCACCTTCAATGTACATACGAATCTATATGAATTATATATATTATTAAAACTGAGAAATTTAATTTTGATATATATATATATTTAATTTCAAAACCGGAATACACACGAGAGCATGGTAATAAGTAAGTTTAAAATAAATTGAAACTCAATTTTAATTCGACTTAAGGTCTATCAAATTTGATATATATTCATTTCCGTGATGCTTATATGTTTTATTATTTGTTTAGAAATTTTGTAAGCTATTCTTATATAGTTTATAATTCCAATATTTTTTAACATTAATTTCATGTCTTTATACGACCTTTTCTTGATGTCATTTATAAACCAATGGTTTTATAAGTAGGTCGGGGAATATCGAAACAGGCTATTTAGGTCCTTTATCGTTCCGCTATATTGGTTGATTTAACTGATAAATAATATAAGCAATCTTTCGGCAGTAGTTTTATTGAGGCGTAAATTTTCGGTAACACTCAACGTTTTGTTTGCATTAACATACGATGTTATGCATAATTTAGGAATTTAACAAAATTTGTCTGATTTCAATGACCATGAAAAAAAAACCGAACTAAATTATAAATAAAAATAGAAACACAACTTTCTGTCTACGGTCTTTGACGGTATAATTAGTATTTCTCTAAAATAATATTCACACAGCTTCATATAATTTGCAATTACTTATTGACTTGTTCTCTTAGAGGTACCTATAAAGATCATTTATTGGCAATTGTGCTGAAAATGTAACAAATTTAATTGATATTTATTTATAATGAACAAAATATCATTAAATAAAACTGTATTTCTCCGTGAAATTGATAAATAAAATTAAAATAAATATTTCATTAAATTAAATGCTTGATGTCTTTATAATTAAATTAAATACCATCGTTTTTATCATATAGAAATCATTACAGCGACTTTAGTGTATATATAAATAAAATGTTTCGGAGGATACCGAATCACACCACCAATAACTTTTAAGAGTATAAAATCAATTAGAAAAACAATTACTGAAATAATATTATTACATTATTATGTTTTGTTTATTTTTACGGTTTATGTGTGGAAGTGCATAATTTGAAAACACACATAGAAATAGCCTTTTATAATAGTCATAAATAAAAATATATTCATACATATGCATTAAAAATAGAGGTGGTTGGGATTATGTCGTATGATTTTTTACCTAAAGTTATAAATATTTATAAATAATTATACTTACATTGTACTATATATGCACCTAACTCAGCAGCAAGTTCAAATGTAACTGGTAGCCGTCCCTGCAGGACATCTTGTTTAACTTGTAGAAATAATTGATATCTAAATAAATAATGACAATTTTTATATTATTAAGAGCATACGAAGTTGGATTTTTTTTTTTTCAATTATCAAAATGCTATATAATTTTGATATTACCATAAAAAAACTAAAAGCAATTTTTTATAAAAAATTTGTATATCCAATTCTTTTATTAAATCGTTTTTTGTGGATTTTAACGCAAAAAAAAACAATATAAACCTGTGTAATAATAAATAGAAACTGTTTGGGTGAAGGTGAAATGTCACCAATGATTCCATAAAACAAAGTGACTCTGAATATTAATTTAATTTAAGATGTGAAAAGCATTATAACACAATGGCTAATGAGGCGGAGTACAATTGAAAATATCTGTAAATAAACTGATCTCCGAATCGTCGTTGGTTCAAGTGGGCAACATTATTGTTTGTGAATTATTTAAACTATAAACAAACATAAAATCAAAAAATCCATGCAACTAACCCATTAAAAGGCGAACATGTTCTATATATATATATCTGAACAATATCTTATAAATATTTAAATTTATCTTATATAATAAATGATATTATGCAAATCTCAATTAATATAAAAAAAATGCAAAAATTTTTGTCATCAAGTCTAGATATATCAAATTACATAATATTTGGTGTACGTATATTTGATTTATCGATAATGTAGACTGTATAGACTTAAATATTATATCGAGTATATGTTCATAAAATTTTATTTAAGAACATGATTGACATCATAAAATTATTATGTATGCAAATTATTACGTATATGCAAATTATATATAATGCTTTTAATATATATATAATATATATGTACCTATTTATGCATGCAAACTATTATTATAAATATGTAATACAACAATTATATAAGCCGATTAAATAAAACACATATTATATGTGCGCATGTAGACAAAAATATTAATTTAACTTTTGTATACAAAACCATTATAATATATGTTCGAAAAACTTTATTTCTAATCATTTCATTATTATTATTATTTTATTACAATACATGTGTGAGTTTGTGTGTGTGAGTGAGAGTTTATATTGTCATTTCAAAAGATTCAAATTGTAATTAATTTTAATACAGTAATGATGCGATAAGTGTTATCCTTATCCTGATTGTGATATGTAATTCTGTTTCAAACAAGGAATCATGTAGAAATGTTGACTTAAGGATTAAGGACCTTCCAAGGATATTTATTTAAATTATACATGCGATACACAAGGATTCAAGTTGAGTATGTCAACAAGGTAAGCATACACCGATTTTTTTTTGAAATTGTGCCTGTAATTCTAGTAGTGTTTTAAGGAAGCTGATGTTATTTTTTGAAATTATGCTTGTTAAAATATCCTTGTGGAGTCCATGAAATATCCATGATCCATGAAACACAAATTCTACTCGAAACCTTATGTTTTGCTCTTTTATATGAGGCTATCACTTGCATTATTTAAAAACATATCCTTATAGGTATTCCTTGATGTATACTCAATCCTTGAAAATCTACTCACAATCAGTTTCTAGAAATGCCATAATGCATTACTAATAATATTAAGATCACATAACATAATTCATATATTAAATCATATGAAGTTTTTTACTATATATTTTTACAACAGTTGACACTTTGCAGATCTTTCCTGTATTACTTTATATTATTATTATTTAGTATTCGAACATAGTATTTTATTTATACAATAGTATAATTTTTTTCTGTTTAAATTATATAAATTACATAGTAATATGCGGTAAAATATAAATTGAAAAAGTATTAAATTTGTTGGTTATTATATTGTAATTATACGTTGTGGAAATTTATACAGATGTATATGAAAAGAATAGTTTGATCGAATTTAATTGTATTTTATTATAATAAATTTGCATTGTTATTAATTAATTTTGTACATACAAATTTAGAAGTCTGGAAAAATATGGTACATACGAGTATTTACATTAGAAATAAGAATCGTTTTTAAATCAGTCATTTCATATATAATTATTGTTTTTTTTTCTTCTGATAAACTAATGTGTCCAGTAAATAAGATAAGATTGTAAATACTAATATCGTATATGTATGTAAACATTCAAATTACCTGGTTATTTCTTCGATTAATTTTGTTGGATCGGCAGCATAAAATTTTACACCAAAATATAAATCATAAATATCTGTTGATCCATTTAATTGTCGTGATATACGTGCATTTGCATCCAACCAATGCTATAATAAACAATGAAATAACAACATTAATAATCTTATCAATATTACAATAGTTTCACATATTATTATCAATGTATGTTATAATAATTGCATAAATACCGTTTGATTTTCTCCATCTAAAAACCGTAAACCAAAATAGGCAATTTCAATAAGATTTAGACGTCCAAATACAATGTCTAATAACGTTTGACCCGATACATCATCCTGTAATTGAAAATAAAAATAGAAATAATATATTGTATGTTAATTAAATATATAGTGAATTTCTTGGAACTGAATAAATGTGAAAAAAGAAGTTATCACATTATTATTATTGATATATTCTTATATTTTATGTATTATACCAACATTTTGATATGTGAACAAAAATTATATATTGTTTCATGGCATTCACAGAATACATTTTTCATTTATTATGTGTATTTATGATTGTAATATTAATAAATAAAACAATGTGTAATTTTTGTATTTTTTTTTCCATTTGTGAAAACAATTGCATTTATGCGAATATAATTTATTATTAATATATTGCAGTTATACGAATAACATATCAATAAATAAACGATATCTGTATAATATAGAAATGATGACGCTCCTTTAGTCATATTTGTATGTACAATACAATACAATAATACATATAACCACAATTATAGTTATATTAATGCGTTTTTTTTTATTCTTTTTTTGAAATTACAACAGGTAAATTATAAATAAATGTATAAATAAAAATTTATATGAATATAAATATTGTATCATTTAAAATGGTCTCTGCCCACCCGTACGTTAAAAAACATAAATATATATTTTATTTTTATATTACAATATATAATATCGGAATTGTCAGTATACAAATATTGTATAAAAACGTTTAGGGTTGCCACACCGTCAACAGAAAGTATATATGTATAATGACGAAAATTTTTATATAGTTGATAGTCTATAGACAATTGTGGTTATACACCTAAAGCATTAATAATAAACTGAATTACAAAATATTAATATGTAGGTGTTAGCATAAGTTTATAATAGTATGTGTCAACCCTAAATTGTATATTTTATTCTTTTACATTAAAACCTAAGGAAATTTCAATAAATGTTTGTCTTGTTCAATATATACAATATATATTTGCACATATTTGCTGTATATATCTAGTAGTACTTTACCTACCCTTTTAGATTATATATATTATTTGAGATTATACACAACTTGACAATGTATTTTAGTTATTTTCTATATCAAATACTATACTTAAAACAGACTATCACTAGGTTGGTTTTTTTAAAGTACCCACTAATATATATAAAAAAACACACTAGAAAATGCTGGAACCAATTAAGATATGAAGAAACTTGGTTGTGTGGCTACCACGATTACTTTCAATTGTCGATTTTTATAGAAGAATTATAGTGCATCAAATGCGGTACAGAAAATTGACTTTCAATGGACTCTTAAAAACCATCAGCTTTTCCGATCTATATATATATTATTAAGTATACTATGTTATTCGTATACATAAATACACAATATTACTTCTCATATACGTAAATATCTATACAACTTTTCATATATTGTACATATCAATACGAAGCATATTGTATTGTAAATTGTTTATTATACACGCAGATCGGCTAACATATTTCTTTACATTATATTTTAAATGTACTCGTATATAATATTGTGCATAAGCAATGGCATTGTCATTGTCATGTTTATTTTTATTATAATATACAAATTATTGGCCATAAAACAAATGGGCTGTTTCAATGTATAGAGGCCAAGAAGGTTATAAAATATATTGTAAATACATATAATATTTATATGCATTTGTAAAATTATAAATGCATGCTATGCATGTACGAGAGATTAATAAATGTGTAATACATGAAAATTTACTCTTTTAACATTATTTATTTTAATGTTATACTATTTTATATATAGATATTTTATATCATATATGAATTATCTTTTAAAATCGATATTATTTAATTGTTTTGTTGATGTATTAGGTGTACGAAAGTCTGTCAAACAGTCAGACAATCTGTATTATTTTTATTTTTTTTTTTAATAATCAAATTTATTACATAAACAATAAATAAAAAGGTTAATGGTAGTTTACACGGATTCCATTGGGCTATAGTAACTTGGTTATTAATCCAGCCATTTGTGGACATATTCCATATGTGAAAAATGCTGGCATGTTCAACAAAACTAAAAAATTCTTAGTAAATTATTCCTTTCCAATCGCATCAAATAAACAGTATCAATTTAAGAGAATAAATATTCGACTTAACAATACATATTTATGATTTGCCTGCGGAATAATCCATGCTATTCTTCAATGAATGGAATTTATGCTATGCGCAAAGGTCTATATGACAAATTTATAAACCATCAAAAAATTGACGACGCAACGCATATTCATTTAGAACATTGACGCCAATCGAAAATGAAACTATATATTTTGTATTGTCTTTATATTTACTAAAGTATGTCGCTTAATTTGGTGAAAACTCAGAGGTCACTCAGAGGTGTGTACCGCAAATACCAAATATTATTTTAATGTTATTCCATTATAATTTTATTTAGCAACAATATAATATTGATATTGACGACACTGTGTTAAAGAACTTTGAAGACTAATTTTAATCTTAAGTTTTGTGAACAAAGAGATGTTTTTTTTTAGCAATATTTCTGCGAAGATTAAGTGAATTGTGACTGAATGAATTATTATTATGGAACAAATGTTTTCATACCGATATATTCATGCAGAATGGTTGGAATCGTTTTGTTTATTGATGTTTTATAAATATCCGAAATGCTAAACGATTGTTTCAATGTTTGCCACCAAATCGTGCACAATAATTAAATTAATGATGGATTAATATTGTGATTGCAACTCTATATCATTATGTTCACCAAGTTATGTTACTCCACATTAAGCTTATGGCATCCATAGTAATATATTCAATACAGTCACGTTGATCAATTAAACTGCAAGAAATTATATAAAAACAATTTAATATATATGAGTTATTGGACCATATAAAATGGATGACACTGACTCAATAAAATATAGTTTAGGTATTATTGTTATCACGTATATATGTTTAAAATTTACATAATAAATGCGACAGTATATATATAGTACAATTGTTGGCATATATACATATATTGTATATTTTATTGAGTTAATCTAAATTCTATACTGTAATGAAATGAAGTAATGTAAATCGTATATTGAATAATATATATAATAAATCCCTAAATTAAATGTTTAAACTTTAAACTGTAACTCTATAATACCTATATTATATTTGTTTAACAATGTAGAATTTATAAAAATTTCATTCTATTGTATTGGATAATAAAAGTTTTGATGTAGACATATTGTTGACGATGTTTTGATATGAAAATATCATGTAATCTATATGTACGATATAAATGCACTATATAAATATTAAATAAAACGACATAATATACATTTATGTTCATTCGCAGTATTATATAGGATATTATATGTTATATATAATATATATATATGTCATATACAGATTTGTACATAAATGTATAAAAATTTATGCAATCTACATATATGAAATATTTATGTTACACACAGTGGTTGTATATTATAATATTCGTATATATAGCGCACAGTACCACATATGTATAAAATAATAAGAAATTATATACACTTTCTATACGTGTTTGTATTATAATATATATAAATATAATAAAGTTGTTATCAACTTTATTTTTGGAAAAAAATTGCAAATTTTGCAAAAAAACGAATTTCTCTTGTCATATTTTTTAACATACATTGTAAATGAAGCGACGGCGTCGTGAAGACTAAAATTTAATATGAAATAATAAAAAAAAAAACTTGAAACAAATATCTAATACTAATAATAAATATATCTATATTTATATATCCATATCATATACATTTTATCGCACAATTTCGTCGGTAAAATAGAATATGTACAAGTTAGAAACACATATACGATTTCTATACTATTTTATCTTTATAATCTTTTCGGTTTTTTTTCTATTTGACATAATAATAATTTTTTAACATTTATACAATTTAGTATTTTATTTAATAATTTTTATTTAAAACTTTTATAAACAATTTGTATTTGTGCCAATAAATTGTTATAGAAATTAAAATAAACTTTTTTCATCTGCCATCAGCATAATAATTTGCTGTGCTATACACGAGGACGTTCCAATATGTCCTTCAATAAATAAAACTGAACATCTGTAATAAATTTGCACTTTTTGTTGTTGTTATCAATTCATTTCTTCAAACTGAAAATTAACCAAGATTTTACTATTGACGCGGATAACTCTTTTTCACATTAGTAATTAATTATTATAGTATTAAGTCACCCATAAATATTGTTACAATTAATATTTCATCTCATAAAATTATTTGAAATTAATTAGATTTTGTAATTATGTAAACAAAAATGGGAATCCTTTAAAACTATATGACCGCGGCCGTTATTAATGAAAATTCATAAAAAATGATGTCCTGAAAAATTTAATAGTTGTTTAACCTATTTACTTTTTCCAATTTTCTTATTTTCACAATGTGTAAATGCTTATCAGAATATTATATTCGCGTAATCATAGCATAACATATTCATAAATTGTTTCACGCGACACGTATAACAATGATGATATGTTAACATTTAAAGTGTTCTGCAGCTTAAATAGACCATAAATAATAATAATATTGAATTTTATAGCATTAAATTAGTACAATAAAAATAGAATTTGAACTAATTGAAATGCTCTCGTATAAATATTAGAATTAATAATAAATATATTTATATGTCAAATAAATGTTATAATATTGATATATGTATTAAAATTATTGTCAAGTAATAAAATTTATTTATTTAACAAATTTGTGTGTATTATTATTTAAGATAATGTTATGTTAATAATAAATTAGTTATATGTATGTCATTAGAGTTATTTATGACATGATTCTATAGATATATTTATACTTGTATATACTGCCATATTACATAATGCACGCTATACGATAATATTTATTCTGTGCAGATAAATTTAAATCTATAAAAGCCGATTTCTAAAAATTACAAAACAATACACACATTTCATTTCACATTCTATATAGTTGTATAGGCTGTGAATTATTTACATTTAATGCTGACAAAAATTATAAATCAAACATGTGTTCCCGTTGCAGGGCATTGCTAACATATAAGAAAATCTGTTCCGTACGTTTTCACTATGTTTAACCGCACGTTTTCACATCGACTAATTGAAGTTTTGTGTATAAAATCGCTACGATACTCGTTGGTAAAAATCTTTACATAGAAAAAAGTTAGGTTTAAGCCGTACATCGAGCATAACGTTATCGGACTAAGCTAAGTCGAACATTAGTATAATTTATAAAAAAATTCTATGCATACATATATATTATATAGACTCGTTGTATGACAAATAACCGGAATGAATATATGTATCACGATATTTCCATCAGTGGTACAGCCATTATACAACGCATTGAAAGACAGAGTGTAGAAGAGTTAGTGTAAAGATCAAATAATCAACATTAAATTTTGTTTTAAAATTGATAAAAATAGTACCAAAATGCTTAAAATCACTTACTGTGATAATTGTTTATCCAAAATACTAGTGTTTGAGTGATCTCAATGATTCAAAGACAGCCGAAAAGATGTGCGAATGAATGATGATAAACATTCAGGTCAGATCATAAACAACATATTCACTATATTTTCTATATTATATCTAAACTTCAAGAAACCGGATTGTGTCAATTGAAAAAACATTTAAGAACAGTCAACGATCGTCATACTATGAATAACATTGCAATGCATACTTTTTGAACATCTGTGAATCTATTTGTATTGCAGTTTGTGGAAAAATTTTTAGATAAAGCTATTTTTTTTTAAAATAGATTAGTTCTTTTTCTTAATCAATTGCAATTATTTTTCGGACAGAATGTGCAAATTCTTCTGTTCTTCTTTTGCAATGTCTTTTAATGGTAAAACATTTTACTTTATATAGTATTACATAAAATAAGGGTCAAAATAAAATAAAAGTATTCTATACTTACTACTTACTATACTTTATATATCTTGTAATTTAGTATTATATACTATACACAAACAATACATATAAATTAGAAGTAGAATATATATATATATAATATATAGCGTTGTTACTTGAGTTGAGGTGATATATATTTTCAAGTATTTTTTGTTTCTTGTTAACATAGACTATAAAATATTTAAGAAGTTAAGTGTTCGTTAAATTTAACATTTGTTGTTTTCATTTTATATATATTATATTTATTTGTATATATACAATTACGACAGGGTATAGTAAAAGATAACAATATTGAGAACGGGTAACGCAGCTACGAATCTGTCAAATTAACCATTTCTGATAATTAATAAGTACTGTAGTAATGATTTATAGATTATAAATACTCAAATATGAAGAATTTCGTTATGTATTTTTAAAAATAAATAAATTTGATTTAGAATTAATACAATACTTGCATTTTGGTAAATTCACAGGTCGTCATTGAAGTGTATAATTTAACTAGATTTAATTTTCCTCAATTAAAATATATTGTAGTATTAAAATCTTTACGCGTTTCAATATTATAAAATTTGCTCAGATGTGAAGATTAATTCAAGGTATCAGTCACATGTCTTAAAATAAATGAAATCAGCAATGTGTGGATAACTTTTACTACACCCTATTTTTATATATTTTTGTACATCTTAAGTAAAATTTAAAATAGGCAAATTCAAATGCGTCGAATAAGTTTTTAATTCTATACACAATATTTATTTTATGTATTGTTTGTTTGTAAATTGTAATATATAAAAACATAATATAATAATATACGTATTATATAATTGCCTATTTTACAATCAAATAGATTTACACAATTTCAATCTGTATATTATAATTACATTTAGAAAATGTATATTTTTATGGGTATACCAAACAATAAAATAAATATCTTAGAAAATAAACAATTAAATAAAATTTATGTGATTGTCTTTAAAGGACATATCTTGTATAAAACAAATAAGATATAGGATTTGTTATTTTCTTTTTAATTACTGTACTTTGTATACAATTCTATAATTTAAACATTTTAATGTTAATAATAAATAGTATTTATTTACTTTTGTGTGTATTTATATAAAATACGATTTAGTAAATATGCGCATATTTATGTTATAATAATTATAATACGGAATAATGAATTAAGAACTGCTAATAATGTGGTGTATGAAAATATTGTTCCAAACAATAAAACGAAAAAAAGTATTAATTGCTTTCTGTTATTTCACATGAAAATTATAGTTATTGAATTTTGCCGCTCTATGGGACTAAAAAAAAAAATTTCGTTTTATGAAATCAAAAATTTCTCATTTGTTTATACGATTCCAAAGGTAAATTATCGCGCCAAGGGATTTGCTCAAATTGGTACACTGCGGATTATGTTTTGTAATACTTTGTTTGGTTTGATTCGTTTGCAATATATACGTCGTATTCGTGAGTTCATTCTAAATATCGAGAGTCAGACTGATTATTGCACGATAATGTGTCTTTTCATCTGTCGAAAATTATCAACACAGATTTTTACTAAAAATCAAATTTATTTGTTAGAACATTCGACTTATTCACTCGCTTCGACTATTTTCCTTAAATTTCATTTTATCACTGTCTAAAAACGGTTTGCATCAATTGTAAACAATAAACAACATAGTATACCTCGTCATTCACAACAACATTTCAATCGGCTATACTTAACAAAAAATCGTTTGATGCATTTGTTTGTGTTGAACGTGAACAAATCGATGTATTATTTCCAGATTGGGCGAGAGAATATTCCGAATAAATTAAAATATTTCTGTAATAATAAATTAATTGTATTTTTCTTAATCCATTTCAGTTATTGTTCGGACAGTCGTTGTACATATTTAAATTGATAATTTGTATTACATTAAGTTTTTTTCATTTTTTCTGATTTTTATAAATAACAACGATATAAAGAAATTCTATTTGTTCAGATATGAAATATATAAAACCACAGAAAATTATGTAAACTATGGTCAGATATAAGTTCAACTGTTATAATCTGTATATAGCTGCTATAGTATAGCAATACACTAAATATTTATTTAAAAAGTTTAAGGTTTTAAGATATAGCCGCAACATAGTGCTCTTTATCACAACATTAACATAATTTTATTATTTTATAATCTACTAGAATATATATTAAGAAATTCTATAAATTTTGTTTCATTATTTTATAACATTTAGAGATAAATTAACATTCTATTTATACATAAATTAAAAATTGTAACGTACCACATTTTAAAATATATATTATGAATATACAATGTATATTGTATTGTAGGTATTCAAAATACAATTAATCAAGGTTGTTAAAATTTTATAATTACTTATTAAAATAATATCTTCCTATATATATATATATATATTTCATTGAAATATTTAAAACAATTACCTCTATTTATGTATATATAATTTTATGATTTATTTGTATATTATCATCATAGATTTCTTATATAAATATTCTAAAACCGGCAATATATGAATATATGATAATTATTCGTAATAGAAATATGCGGTTAAATTATTGTTAGTCATTTATATTTAGCTTAGGGCTATCTCTATCCATATAAATTCTCGGCTTATACATAATAATAATAATAATAATAATAATAATAATAATAATAATAATAATAATAATAATAATAATAATAATAATAACAATAATGAAGAATAAAGGATATTTATAACAGACATTTAGATAGAGTAAATATATAAAGAGATGATTAACAATATCCGCCAATCAATAGAAATGAATTGCATTTTCTACACACATTTATTTTCAGTAAAATAGTTACAATATATAACATATTGTTTTATATTATAAATAATATAGATTTATAATCCAAAATATGTATACTTAATATATCTTTAAGAATGTCTATGAATTTATAATGTTCAATGGATGCATATAACACAAAAAAAAAAATGAAAAATTACCAGAACCATACGAGATATTAATTATATATTATTATGTATATGAATATTGGCGATGATCTATTGAATATCAAAAAATTTTTAATATATAAATATTTGGCGTCTATCCGTTAATTCCCTCTATTATATTGACCTTATTAAAATACACTAATAAAACTATATGTATATATGATTTGACTACTATACTATAGAAATTACACGCTACACCAAGAAATAGAGGAAACGGTAAAACGCTTCTTGTGACATGTAGTTAAGAACGAAACATGAGTGAGAGTAATGTCTCATAATTTCATAAAATTTTAAAACATGATGACTTAATATTTAAATTGTCAATTTAGAAATAAATCGGATAAAAACCTCTAAGAGGAATCGCATTGAATATATTCAGATACCATTATATCAGCCAGAAGGAGTGATGGTATTGTCTTTTACTTCCACGATACCTTAGAACTTATTACTAAATGCTTAATTTTAGAATTTATTTTAAAATACTTATGTTCAAAATTTCATGAAAATCGAAAAAATGGTAATTCTCTATTGGCAATATTTAGGTTTGCAAAAAACTGTTACGAAATATTCAATTCAAAAACGTCTCCTGTATATTCAAATATTATTTTATTATTTTTAAATCTGCATACGGAATAGTTTAACTATTCAAAAGTAATGGATTTTAATGCTAAAAAGGCAAAGGAATGCCAAAGTCAATTGAAAAAATCAAAAAAAAAAAAATTGGATGAAAATAACATTCGAAGTGAAAACCAAATTGCAATAGCATAAAATGTTACACAATCTATCAATAGAAAATATATGAATTGAATGAAAGCTATACATCGAAAATTGCTTTTTCGTTATACGGTAAAAAAAATAAATAATTAATGTAATATTTTTAACAATCATCGATTAAAATCCTAGCAAAATATATATAATTAAACAAATAAAATATATATGTATTCACGGATATAAATGTTATTCTGTTGATTTGGTGCAGGATCAAGAATGTTGTAGTTTTTTTTATATATGAGCACATGATTGAAACAAAATAAACCTGTTGATGGTATAAACGGTATCAAAAACAACTAAACTATATGCATTGCAACAAAAACGATCAACAATATGATCAGTTCAAAACTAATATGGAATCATATAAAAAATGAAATATATAAATTGCATAGGTTCAAAACCGAAGACCTTATTTCATCGTGCAGAATAAATATGGGTAAAAATTATAATAAATCATATGGGAAATATTTAGATTGAAATGAAAAATTCCAATTTTAACAAAATAAACGCTTTTTTTTCGCCAAAAAAATAGAGCCAATTAACGGTTACACCTAATATATATTATATACCTATAACATATATATATATAAAATATAAAATGCCCACCATTTGTCCACGTATATACTAAACATTCATTCACATATTATTGATTGTATTGTGTATATAGTATCTGCTCAGCTATATAACATACATTATAATTTTATAGATATTAATATAAAATAAATATATATCGGCAATGTTTCACCCAATATATATAACAAGATAATTAAATGTTATGATAAATCATTTAATGTATGTATATATCGTTGTTTATTTTATATGCTATTTTAGACGGCACATATATTATTCTTTCATGTATTTATGTTTATATACATATAATTATACGAGATACATATATATATATATAAATTTAGTTGTAATTTTTATAGATCAATATCGATTTGATTCATTTACTATATATGCAATATACATATATGTGTATTATACAATAATATAATTTCGATGTATACCATATAACTTACAATATAAAAAACATATATGTGTTACATATATACAGTTTAACTTCGTTATATCGGAAATTTTATAATAAAGTTGATATTCATTGATCTACAATACTTTTTAATTTTCTTAAAAAAATTGTATCCTCTAACATTGTATAACATTTTATAAATTAACAAAATGTAATTATAATCATATAATATTGTTAAGATCTGTAGAAATACGATTTTTATTTATTTATTTGCTCTGTCAGACAATATTAATGTATAAATTATTGTAATTATAAAAATGTGTCGATAAAATTTGTATAATCCCACATATATAACAGTTTTAACGTATTCTCATATGGTGGTAATATGAAATAGTTCAAGGCCGAGGAAGATTTCTCAGTGTAAATCTAATAATAATCTAATAAATTAATAGAAAATTAATGTTTACAAATGATAATTAAAATTTAAATACAAAATAGAATCTTAAACTCGATGGTTTGACTGTATAATAATGTGTCTATATATATTGTATTATATACGAGGTAGAATTTTCAAATATTAATAGTTATTATATAAAAATACGTATTTCGTATACCTATAATATTGATTATATGGGCATCGCGTGACTAACTCATAAATTTAACTAATATGATGGGTGTTTACCTTCTTCTTCTTTAAAAAATTATTATAGTGTGGCTTATAATTTATAATAAAACGTTGATAATGGTGTAATTCAAGCAAATAAATTTTCATAATAGCAAATATCCTATCTATAATATAGTATACCATATATATATATATGAATTGAATTGCATTGAGATTGTATATAGGTACATATGTATATATTTTATGATATGATATATATATACGCGATGTACGTTATATGTAATATACATATAATAATATAAAATGAATTATATTAAGAAAAACCATATAATAATAATACATATATTAAAATAAAAAAATATTATAATATTAAATATATACAAATACAATACAGTATTATTGTATTATAAGGAGGATGGACGCATTGATTTAATGTTATTAAAGCAATTACACTTTACTTATCATTAGTGTCTTTATAAATAAATGAGGCAAAGGAAATACATGATAATTATAATAAGAAATTTTATGTATAAATACTCGTATAATATGAAATATCAATCTATGCATCCATTCCATATAAATATATACGTATTACATATAAATTTTAAATGTGTTATTTATAATATATACACCCGTTGTCCGAAAAATAACCGAAATATGGTATCTTTAATATAGTATATAGATATGCTAACAACAACTATATTATGGCTTTTCATTGGTTTATGTATTGACCTTATCCAATTGTAAAATATTCATCATATCTCCTGCAATTCAAAATACAACGCATTAAGAGGATAAGGACGCAAATGCATCGCTCCATCTTTAACAATAACCATACGAAAATATTAAATTAAAAATTATTATTTCATATTTAAAACTATATTTACGCATAATAAGTTTCAATAGTAAATATTGGGTGAGAAATTTTACAATATTTTAATTTTTTGCTATATGCTTTCAATTGAATTATTATTTTAACAATTCAAAATTTTAATTATAAAATAAATAAAATATTATGATTAAAGGCTATCTCTATTTGGCTATTTGAAGAAAAACATCATAAATTATTGAAAATAAAAGTTTTACAAATCCATATTCCTATTATAAGTGACAGTAATATATATAGTTTTTGTTTACATCGGCCGACCAATGTATAGAGAACAAAGATTCAAAATTAAAGTTTCGTTTGATAAAGTAAAAACAATACTTGCGGATTTATATTTTTACGAATCTTATAATGGCATTAGTCTACAAAAAATATGTTTTTAATGGGTATAACGCGGTTTATTTCTTTAATTTTTTTTTTATATTTCGGAAGATATATAGAATCCACCTTGATCAACATCCGACTGATTTACTCAATTTACCTTCATCTAACTATTTTCTAGTACCTAAACTTAATTTGGCGGCTATAAAAGCAACCGGTTTATTGAACATTCAACAATTGCCATACTCAACAACATTCGAATCAGCGACAAAAAATATACTTTTAATGCATTTCTAGAATGTGCAAGTTGATGATTGTTGAGAAGAATAAAATTCATTAATTGTTTGCTTTTTTTCTTAATCCATTCCGTTTATATCTTGGATAGGATGTAGAAATTCTTGTATTACATATTTTGCTTGTTTATTATGAATACAAAATACAATTTTTAAATAAATCATTAATATTTATTTCCATTCAATAGTACTATATAAATATGTAATTATTTTTCTATTGTATATAAAATAGATATGTATTATAGGTAAAGAAACAGAAATTATATGTAATTATTTAAATTTTTAGATGAACATTATATTAAAAACTATTCTATATCTTATATCTTTAACATTATATGTAAAATAATTTGATTTGTTAAATATTTTATTTAATAATATTAACACTTTTATAATATATTAGTGATCTCTACTTAAATAAATGAGGAATTACTACTACTTTGCATTTATTTAGACCCGTATAATACACTGTACGTATTGGCAGTATTCAAAACAAATTTTAAATATTTTCTACTTTGCAGTTACATAAATTTCTATCCTCTTGCATTGTTTTTTTTTTTTTTTCTAAAATATACGATGCTTAAGTACACGAAAAACTAAAATTCGTTTCAGAACAACATCGAAAAGTACAAAATAGAGCATCAAATATAACACAGTGGAAATTTTATAAAAGGCTTCTAAAAGGCAATAATACTAAAGAAGTGCAGAATTAAGTACTGTAGAATTATAAAATACAAACGTTATAAAGGAAAAAAAAGGAAACCACATGAAATAGCCTTTCACAAATTATGTATAGGCATAATAAATATGTATAATAACCTCTATACATTTCAATAGTACTTTCTTAATTATTTCTTTTCGCTCCTATTCCATTCATATTTTAAGTAATGCAATTTATATACAAGTAAGTTTCCATTCCAATTAAAATATGTTCCATATAGTAAAAGAGAAAAATTTTCAATTTTCATTCATTTGAATTTCTTAACATACAATTTTATATATGTATATATATGACAAGAGCGTTTGAAGACACTCTTCTTTATAATAGTAAGCATTTTAAATTACTACATAATTTTATAGTGTTGTTGGTTTTACCATTAGTTAGATAGATAAATGTTAAATTTAACTTTATTTACTTGTAAGAGGTTTTGTATATACATATATATATGATATAATAAACATTACAAGGGTATACCACAGACACATTATATAATGTACATGTGTCACGTTTCTCAAGTATATATTATATAAACATGTGTATATTATAACAAATAAATTGATACACAATTATTAGATCATATTTATGTAAACAGAGAAAAAAATAATAATAACCGTCACCTAATATGTGCAATTTTATATATGAACATAAATACTATATTTATAGTAGTGGTGTGTTATTGTCAGTATACGCGTTAGTCGACAGTATCGAATCATCAAGTGTCGAATCAATATTTGTCTAATTAAAACTTCGACAAAGAGTAAGCCCTTCCGAAATCACATGTGTTTGCACATAAGTTTCAAAAATATCCTATACCTTTGAATTAAGTGTTGATTCAGTTCTATGGGTAATAAAACAACGTATTCGTAAGTATAATCATTCGAAACGAACAAAGAAATATATGAAATATATCGAATACGTATAAATGTTTACAGAGTATTCGATTTGTACCACAATTGGTATATTACTCAAAATGCAAATAACTAATATATTGTATTTATATATGTTACGTAAATTTAATAATACGATTAAGTTTTTTATTATTATGTACTATATAGAAATCGATATATGCTCAATGTTTTATGCTTTATGTATCGTTTTTATATCTTATATCATATTAAATAATATGTATAACTTTTTGTTTTCTAAATTCTTTGAATTTAACTGAGATAAATTTTTTAATTTTTATATTTTATGCCCTTGAAAAAATACTGCGTGTATTATTTTATATTGCAACTTCAATTTTGAATGAATTATATATTAATAAATGTTATCGCACAATCAATGTCGCGTATAAGTTTTCTCAGTTTTTGAGCCACTGGTTGTGAGGTTGTTTTTATGACGAATGGATCGATGCATTTTTATGATTTTTTCTTTCGTTGTAAGTAGTTGGCTTCTGTTAATAGTCACATAAAATCACGAAGCTAAGATGTTGCAGAAAATAAAATACAAACTATTATCACTTAAGGTATATAAAAAAAAGGTGATCGTCCTATAAAAACACCAACACAGATTCTACTGAATATATACTAATTGTTTTCAGACTGTTTGAATTGTGGAACAATTTCTATGATTTTTGAACATAATAGCTTTGATTGAACACATAAATTGTACTTTATTTTGAAATAAATGTCTGCTTAACAAAAATGTTTCCATAATAGCAAATTGAATGGAACGGACAAATTAATGTTTCAGTTTCAGTATATAACTTTTTCTTTTCTGTCATATATATGTGATAAAGTGGCTGTGCCGTAAAATCAGAAAGTTAAATCGAATGTATTTCAGCAGAGATATACTACTATTTAAGTGGGTGATTTTGTACATATCGCCAAATATTTTGTTAGTGTACTTCAAAATTAGTAACATCATTATCATATCCATTTCGATATAAAGTAAACGCCATCATTGCATATTCAATATTCACATGAAACACAACAGTTGTATCTGTCATTTGGTAAAATGGATCGGAAGAGATCGTTGTGTTGTTCCAAATATTCTATGTGTGATGTATTTGTGTTTTATTTTAAATAATAATAACTGTGTCTAACCATTACGGCATCTAAATATATTAAAAAAATCATAATTTGCTTCACAAAAATACAACATTTTTTGAGAATTTTTATTCATCTATTGTGCCGCCCCTTTTTGTTGTGTGTTTTAACACAACATTTTCTATACATCGTTCCAGTGAACCAATTTTCATACAACTTTGAAATTTACTTGTTGCATGTATTTAACATAAGGCATTTATTTTAATACTTACAATTTTCATGTTTGCAGAAATTTTCAAAATATACTCACTAAAAATTTCAAATTGAACAATGACTATATAAATAAAAAATTGTTTTAAGCGTGTCTGATCTCGTGGGTTAAAATATTTATGTAAAATACATGAATTTGTAAAATATATGTTGTATACAACTGCTAATAATTATTTTTAATAATACTTTTTAAAATCAAGTTAATTTATCAATAACACATATACAATTATATATGTAAATTTATATTTATTTTATAGTATACTTTACATATACTATTTATGTAAGTCAATTAATAATATTTTAATATCAATATGATATGTAAAGATATAGTTGACATTTTGATAAAACAAAAAGTCAACAATCAATCAATCAAACGTGTTATAATTATTTAGTATTATATAGAAATATGTAAAACCACGTAAAATAGTATCACATAAATTTTAGACTTCATAAATGTAAATTATATATTCCAAACTTGTTTTTCTGCACTTGTTGAAAATCCTGTCCATGATAATTATAATTATATGGTATGTGTTTTGTGTAACTATGTATATATTCTCGTGTTCTGCATATGCAATTTACAGAATAAAAAAAAAAACGTGTACGCAAATTGTGATTGGTAAGCAAATATGTATGTATAGCATTTTTATGCACATTTATGTTATATGCTGACTATACATACACACAAATATGTATAACAAAATGTACTACTGTATCCAAAAAATAAGGTAACATTTTAATTTAAACTTCGCGGAGATTGTGAAATCAAATAATATTTTACTTATAGATTGATATATAGTAATGTCCTTGACATCAGTTTTATTTTGCGGAATCTATTTTCTACCGCAGATTTGTTCATTCATTATTCATTATAATTTTGCTAAAATTTTAACCCATATCATGCCACAAACATCATAATCGCCTGATTGAGCTATTCAACAAGTTCAAAAGAACGCTCCGATGATACCGTTTTGACTCGATCGGGGAGATACAAGCTAAAACGCAGTGCGCTATAAAGACCATTCAGAAAAATGAATTTTTAGACTGTTTCAAGGAATGCGAAAAACGTTGGCATAAGTGCATTGTGGAGAGACTACTTTGAAAGTGACAAAATTGATTAAATACAGATTTCTCAAAATTGTCATCGTATTTTTTCAGACAGAGTAGTATATATTTATTAAGTTACATAGTAGATACAAATATACACATGCAATTATTACAATATTTAAAAAATATTAAAACAAGAAAATTTATAAAAAAAATTATATTATATAAAAAAGTAACATGTTCAATAAATGGAATATGACAATATTTATTTATAATTTAATAATAAATACACATATAATTGTCAATTTAATTAATTAAATATTATCTTATATTAAGATATACAATCATAGAGAAACGAATAACACAGAGATTCCGATGCACTTTTCGAATCGCGGAGTCCATTTATTCAGACTTCAAAATTGCGATGCTTTTACATTTTTGTTTTGTTCATTAATGACATTTTGTGATTTTTTTGTCAATATCCATTGAGAATCGAAACGCAGACGATGACACCATATGATCAATATGGCCAAGTTTAGTGAATTTATTTCAAAAGAAATTGACCTATAACCGAAATCCAAAATAGTGGCTAATTTAGCGTGGCATAATGAGAAGTTAACTAATCAATACAAAACTAATGTCAAGCAGCTTTTGTTGAATTTTTGGATTGGAATGATTTGCAAATTGAAATTCTATACAATTTATTATACACTACTTTTCATATTTAAGTGCTATGAGTGCATTGAGGAATGCTTTTTGGTCTCTATGTTATTCTTTTCTCTATATGTATACAATAGCATAGTGATACTGGACATATATTAAAATTTATATTGTATATAAACTATTTGCTTTAAATTATATTCAACTTATCAAAATGTCAAGTTTATTATAAATGGGTAATTTCTTATATTGTTGTAGACAATTTGTTGTTGACGTCTCTTGAAAAATAAATTAAATAAATAAATTAAATTATATATAGTATAATTCATGCAAATAAATAAATAATATAGAATTAATAAAAAACATATAATAATTGTACTAATCTTTGTCCAGGGACTCTAACCGACACCGTATTTTCAAATAAATATTTGTTTTTTGATTCCATAAACGAACAAATAGTAATTTTATGATTCAAAAAGTTATAAAAATATATTGAATATATAAAACATCTATCGAAACATAATTGCAGACTAATTGGTGAATTGTTATATACTAACATACGAAATAATGACTATACAATGTTAGATAGCTATGCCGTAAAGTGATGCGAACTATTGCGACAGAATAATTTAGCGTATGATTAGTAATCAACCCAATATAGTTCACTCGGTATTTTGTCATTTTTCTTGCATTTCTGTTCATGTGTGATTTGAACCCAGTATTTCTCAATCGATTGCCCTATAAGCTACCCATTGTCTCATCTGACTAATAATAATAACAGACATATTACCTTAAAAATAATATATGAGAGAGACTTTAATGGAAAAAAATGTATGAATTACATTTAGCCCCGGTTAACTCTATATATTTCAAATTTTATGTATTTATAAATGTGCGAAAGTGTTATATATATATGAAAACAAAAATTAATTAATAAAAGGGTTTAACTTAACTTACAAAAGATATTACATAATATATGGTATATGAGAAACCTATAATATTTATATGTGATTCCGAATTAGATATCTATATGTGGGCGGATCTATATTGAATGTAAAAATCTAAGAAATTTAGCTGTTATTCTTGCATACATTCTTTAAAACGTTGCACACAAAATTCCAGATGCGAATATGTCAATTATAGTTTTGTTTTGTTTTGATAGCCATTGCAAGCAAACAACTTTAGTTCAATTTGTTTTAAAATGCAAAAAAGTGAATTTCGATCGTTGCAATTAAAACATTATTTTTTGTGTAAAATAACCAATACATAAACAAAAACAAAGCATGAAAAATGGTATCCGCCGCTGTTAATTAAAATGATTCGTAAGTTATATACTGAATTTCGTTGTGGTCTTGTCAGCACAAAAACAATATACCACCACTGTTTTACTGAACATGAAAATGTATTTAACTGGAATAAAATTCGAAAGTAATCGCCGCAATAAACGTCTTTTTTTTTACTAAACTCAACGAATCCTATTATTCATAAGACTTGGATTATGTTGAAATATAAATTGATTTATGTACAAAAAATTAATTCATTATTTTAATTTTACCTTCAACATTTAGATCCGCTCTCGTATACAAATTCACAACCATATTTATTTATGAAATATATACAATACTTAATTATTAGAAGTTTTCGGCACACAAAATTGCATTTGCAGGTATAAGGGAAATTAATAATTATAGAAATTTTGCTTTGAAGTTATTTTTTATTTTTTATTTACAGCCCGAGGCAAATAAATTTATGGGAAATTACAATCGTAAAAAAATATGTTTTTTTTTCATCTTTTTTCAAAATATATATATAGTTTTATTTTATTGTATTTTAATTATATATACCAAACCAACATATATTTGTATTATTACGCTTTTATTTATATCGTACCATTCAATATTTACATTTTTAGTGCGGTATGCTGTTTCCATATATACGATATACGTATTTAAAGGTAGATATGCATAGAGACGTGCAATACACATACCTTTTTTAATTTTGTATTCATGTTAATATACGTTTCAATTCCTCAATTTTATTCTTTTCTGATAAAATTTACATTAATTACATTCCATAAAATTTACAAACAAAAGTTGAGCTATTTCTCTATGTATGTACAATAACGTATACAGTATGATTACACTATTGTACATATATATATTAGCGGTGTCTCGTTGTAATTTGCCTAATGATTGAAATGAGAAAAAATGAAAAAAAATTAACATTTCTGGTGCATTGTAACACGTTTGATTTCACGACCATGTTTTAATTCAAGTGTTCAATGATTTAGAAATCATTGATTTTGAAGAAGCAGACTCACCCCCCATAAACTTGCAAATTTACCATCTCGGCATGAATATTACAAAATTGTTTTTAATTATTTATTTTCTTTGCCCACCTACAACGCAATGTAATTTCTTTTATTAAATAGCAATAATAGTTGGATACATTCGACAGAGTATATATAAATCTTCTCCATTATCTTTAAAATCTATCAAATTACACCAAACACTAAACGCTTTTCGATGTTTTATTCTTTCAATTCATTCAATTTCCGTTTTGCGACGAGTCTTCATCCATTAAAGCTTTTGCAATTCGGTAATAGGTTATAATATCAATATATAATAGTATTATAATACTGGTGAAATCGACATTTCATGTATACAAATGTACTGAGTATATTAGAGATCTACATAATAATGCTGGCTAATATTCAAATCGCTGCTACCAATATCGAATTGATATTAATTTGAATCATAATTTATAGGAAATAAATGTTTAAATGTACAAATGCACAAATACGATTCTCATAACATATATTTATTATATAAATTTAAATCTATACTAAAATACAATAAAAAACCATAAAGCATAGTACAACCGGGTCCGTGCCATATAGACAATATTTTTATTTCGTTTTGTGGGTAGCCTCTATATGTACATAATCTTACTTACTGCATCTGGCCTTAAAAACCAGATGCGAACCTATCTGCTGGTAACGCCTTACAATTTTAAGGATATTCTCTAAGATACAACTATTATATAATATATATTCTGATTTCGTAACGCATTATTATATAAATATACACATACACATCATATTAAATGCAGTCTTGTGTAAATCACTATATAAATTAAAAATGTAACATTAGTTCATTTCGGTGAACTTATAATTTTATAATACATGATGTTTTTCCATCCTTATATGTATATTATAATATAAATAATACACACACAAATCACTGAAACATAATTTTGAAGTAGAAAATTATGTACATATTCGTTGCAATGGGATATTTTATTGTTATACATATACTAACACATTTATGTATATATATAATATGTGTATAGGCATAGTTAATATTATTTAATTTCGAATAATTAAGAATTATAATCCTTGTCAAGTGTTTATTATTCCATGTGGAATACTTGGCGACATAGAAAATTATTATTTTACATTTATTAAAAATATTTATTTTATATATAATATAATATGTGCGTTCTTCAGTATGTTATATAATGCGTTTAATGTACTATTATATAATTTATATAAAATAAGTGGAGTTTATATAGCATGTAATAAACATTCAGTATATACAGACAAGTTTGTAAATTACTCCGCATGGGAGTAAATAACCATTCATCAATTAGTTTGAACTATATATACATATACATGTTTCTTTAATTCCATTATATTTAATATGAGTGATTAGCCGATATATGATGTGAGCCGACATTGTTAATCTAGCAACCAATATCATATTTTAAAAGATGACAGTTTTTTATACCATAAATGGATTAACCCAGCTGTAAAATTTCATATTCAAATTTCGTAAATTGAAATCGATTCTATGCACGATGTTACTGGATTTTATTTATACTATTAATAATATATTGTATTAGATAAAGTTAGTTTCTGTATATAATATATATAATAACGATAAACCTTCTGGAAATTAATTACAATAATTATATTAAAACTTACGAGTAGTTTATTGTGATGAAATACTTATGCATGTTTATTATTATACTATATTACATATAAATAATAGTACCATTGCGGTTAATATCACATACAGAGATATACGTACATATTATTGTTCAATACAATTTCCAGATATCTCTACTATATATTTGAATCTGAATCTAGAATAATACCTATACTTATTTTTCATATGTATAATAAGATTCAATTCAAATAGAGCGGAGTCATATACAGTATTATTAAATTGACTATTATATAAAATTGGTATTATGTGTGCTTTTTAAAATAATAATATATTATATTTATAACGAAAATGAGTGAATGCAAAACTGTGGCTACCAGAATCGCCAGCGATTTAGGAAAATATTGGTAACAGCAAAATATAAAAAAAAACTATATATTATTCGTTCGGCGTAACCCGATAACTAACTATACAGTTAAAATTTTAATTTCTGTGAAGGATAATATTTCAATGATTATATATGCAATTCTTTATGGCAGTTCAACAGTTTAGAGAACTGCAATCTAAGATCATATAATTGCAAATTTAAAAATAAAATTTACACAGTAAAAATATATACTGTATGTGAAAATAAAAACAAAATGATACTGAAACACCCACAATTTTATTATTTATATTATAAACATATAAGTAGTAAATAACTTTTATGCATATGTAAATATTAAATATATACATATATTATGTTGATAAATGTAATATATACCAGGTGTACCGGTATCAAGTGAGTGAACATTTGTTGTGAACGAGCCTTATTTTTTTTTTGGTTTGGTTGCTATGACATATGTCAAACAAATTTAGTATACATCAAGTCATTGTATACAAACAACATCATATTTTTTCATCGTGTTAAAAATGTCGAAATTTGTACCAGAAAATGATGATATGCGGAAAGCATTAAATTTGTGTTTTAATTTGAAGAAAACTGCTGCACAGTCGCATCGAATGCTTGTCGAGGCATATGCTGATCACGCTCTATCAGCAGAAGCATGCAAACGATGGTTTCAACGGTTCAGAGATAATGATTTTGATGTGAGAAATAATGAACGTGGAAGATCACCAAAAAAGTTTGAAGACGCCGAATTGCAAGCAATATTGGATGAAGATGACACTTTGAATCAAAAGCAAATGACATAAAAGTTAAATGTTGCAAAACAAATAATTTCTGACCGTTTAAAAGCTATGGGAATGATCCAAAAGTTTGGAAAATGGGTGCCACATGAATTGAATGAAAGACAGATGGAGAGCAGAAAAAACAATTATGAAATTTTGCTTGCAAGACACGAAAGAATGAAAAATGGATTTATTTTAAGAATCGTAAATGGAAAAAATCATGAGTTAATCCAGGATAACCATCAACATCGATTGCAAAACCAAATGTGATCGCTACCGATAACAAATGTTGAATATGAACTATGCATTGATCGAAAAACGACCAGAATGGGCCAGAAGACACGGCAAGGTAATTTTGCCTTATGAAAATGTGCCTGCACACAAAGCAAAACCGGTTCAGGATATTATCAAAGCACTTGGCTGGATGCTGCTACCCCACCCGCTGTATTCATCAGACTTGGCTCCTTCCGACTACCATTTGTTTTCATCGATGGGACACACATTGACTGAGCAGCACTTCGATTCCTACGAAGAAAGAAATGTTAAAATGTTTTTTTCTTTAATGTTTTATTTTCACAAAAAAACTCTCATTTGATACCGGTACACCTGATATTTGAAAAATGTTTGTCATAAAAAAAAATCGTTTGAGTGAATGTATTATGTTTCGTTTCCATTCATTTTTATTTAATTACATTTTCATATACTCCATTACGCGTATACATATTATTATTGTTATTATTATTATAGTAAATAGTAATTTTTAAACACAATTTGCTGTGTACAATTAAATAGTGACAAAAAAAAAAAAAAATACTACATAATTAGAGTATATTAATACAAAAATTACATATATGAACTATTTAAATTAAAATATTTTTAATAAAACTCACGCAACTTCAATTATTTATTATTTTTTTTTATTATTTTGTTCTCATTGCTCTGCGCTATGGCATATATTTTATATGTATGTTTATATAGACTTAAAAAAATACATTATGCTTTTTAATTCATCAGCTCACATAATACATATACGACATCGGTCTTTCTTGTATATAATAGCTTTTACATTTATTTCAATATATATATATATATATGGTATATGCCTATAGCCAGCCAGTATATAGGAAGTCGCAACTTCAACAAAACCATACAGGTATTATGGAAACGACAAATAATACTAAAATACATACAGTATAACAGAACAATAAAGAAAAAACATCAAAAATCTTTTCTGTTTTTTTTTCTAAATGCATTTAAATCCATTGTGATAATAAACATTTTGAATTTTTTATGCATTTGTTTTAAATAATATACGTTTTTTTCCCTTTATAAGCAAATGTAAATAAATATATACATAAATATTTTTACTCACGACGCGATATATGCGTACTTGAAACAACATATATGCGTATTATAGTGCATTTGATATATCATATATATATATATAGCTATATTATATTTATACATGTATATACGTGTACGACGTAACGTAATGAATATACCAATACTGTTTCTTTTATGATTATATGTACACATAATAATTATACGAGTACATGCAAATGTTTTCAGGTACAGTAATCAAAGGATGCTGGGAATTAAGTAATAACGTTTATTTAGTTGAAATTATGGATACGTGTATTTTTAAATTCAAACATATCCTTGCAGTAAATTTTGAAACTAGTTCCGTATAAAAACTAGTTCTACAACTAGTGTAAAAAGAAGTAGTTACAGAGCTATTACTAAGGGAACCAGGAACCATTTTAAATACGCAATAATACAAAAATATGACGAAATGAAGATAAACAAAAATGTTTTTGAACTGTTATATAAAGAAATTTATGTGCTGTTTTTAGGCACTGTTTTAATTTTATGTTTTTAATAGTGTAATGAATTTCGTATTAAAAACACGTATTGTGATTGTGTAGTGAAAATAAGTAAACTACCATCCAAAATATCCAACAATTTTAGTGCAGTAGAAGAAGATATGTACATTGTATCTAAGGAGAACTTTGTGGCCGAAGATTGTTCCAACAATATGAATATTTTGGAAAACGAATCACTACCAAAAATATCCTTTGAAGAGAAATTAATCGATTGGTATATTAGGAATAAACTATTCCGTAAATGTTTCGAAGTATTGCTTTTTAATTTAACCCAAGGGAAACTTAGATGTAACACGTAAAATTAAAATGGAACTGATGTAATTTAAGGAAAACGGTGATAAACTATGAAACACCAGTTGCAAAAATGTATAATATATTTTAATTATGAAGTAAATTATTATTTTGTATTACAAAACATAATAAATATTAAATTATATTAAAATATATTGTCTACGATTTTTTTTTAAATTAAATACAACCTTTTTTTTTTTTTTTAAAGAACTAGTTAAAGTACTGGTGAAAGAATACATAATCGAATTCAAATTAAAATTAACCAGTTCAGTAACTAGTTGCAGAAGAACTAGTACTATGGTACTTAAGTGTTTACATTTGAACTAGTTCAGTAATTGGTTACAAATTAACTAGTTATTCAACTAGTTGAAAAGTGCAATGCAGCAGAGGATAATTGTCTTTTCGTAGGACATCTCCATGTTAAAAGAAACAGTTCGCAACATGTAAAAAGGGTTTAACGTGGAACCAGTACTATTTACTTTGTAACTAGTTCTCTTTCCTGCAGGGATAGTTTACTTTACTTATTTACTATATTTATATACACATTTACATTATAAAATATATAAATAAAAATAAACTTGAAAAATGTCTATGAATATTTTGTAATTTAACAAATATAAATATAAAAATTTAAATTGCATTTAAATTATGTGTACGATTTTCTAAATGCATATGAAATAATTCCATCTCATATAACAAAATTTAGTATACTCGTACACATGTACATTTGCGATTACATACGCTCACACAAATTATTATTATATCAAATTTTTTTTTTTTTAAGCCATATATTGCTCCAACTGGAGCTTTATGTCATCTAATAAACCTTTCCTTACGGCCAAGTTTAGTAATTTACTCCGCATAGAAGTATGTAACAATTTACCAATTGTACTGCAATTAAAGAATGATAGATGTTTTCAAAATTCTATAATTTTTATATGGATGATTAGCAAAGATAAATAATACAATATTTAAATAATGATTACAGTACAATTGGTAAATTCTTATATACATCGATGCGGAGTAGTATGTTGTGGTAGATGCCATATAAGATCCATCTTGGAGTGATATGAATTGTTATACATACCTCACATATACAATATTACATTTTAATACTATTATTTACATTAATAATATTTCGGTAGTAAAATATCGAATTATTTCTCATGTAAATAGCGAGAAATGAACCTGCTATTTATATTTTACGATTTATTATCAAATGATGATTAAATAATAAAAAGTTAAATTAAGTGATTATTTTAATGAAAATTTAACACATTTCTTTTGATAAAAATATTGTGATAGCAACTGAAAAATAAAAGAATATATTACCAATATTACCAATATAAAGGTTTATTAAAAAAGGAAATTCAAAATTTTTATAAAATATTATGAAAGGACTACAATTTGATGATTTTTATATATATAGTCGTCATATATATCGTAAATTACTATTAAAATATTTAATAACTTTGCGAAAGGATATAGGCTATATTGGATTGGAATTAATTAATATGCATGAGATAAATTGTATTTTATAGTTTCTCAGAACGATATATGCGTTTTTTAATTTAATTTATATGTTAATCGTTATCAACCGATTTGAATCTTCACCTACACTATTTTACACGCATGTACTTTATTTTATCAAAAACAAAACTGTGGCTATTGTTGATGAGCCGACAAGGTAACTCAAATGATATTTTATAAGAAATAAAAGGTACACACACCGACTGAACATTTTTTTAATTGAGGAAAAAAACTTTAGTTCTTTAGGTAAAATTTAAAAGTAGAAATTACTATCATTTCAGAAATTCATTACATATCCTAATAGAATCGAAAAGTTTTAAACTGCCATAACTTGTCATAACAGTATAAAAATTTAATCGTTCGCTTCACTAACACTTTCAAGTTGTCCTTTGACTTCTCTATATATATATAGCATATATTTCTGTTTATTTATTACACTAATCACGCATACACTTCTATAAAATATATATAATTTATAAATTATAATAAAAAAAAAATACAAAAACCATTTGACATTTTTCTATTTAAAAAAAAAAAACATTTATCATATGAATGATTATTGTAAATTTAAAACTTATTTATTTAAGTATGTTGGTATTGTATATTTATTTATATTTATACGGATCATGCGGGTAAATCTGAATAAAAAGAATAGCAACACAGAAACTATACAACTATAGAACAAAACTTGCGTATACTATTACAATATATCCTTTGAAGGTTTGCCAGAAATATACATTCATAATTCCATAGTCTTCTTTATGCACATATTATATATATATTTGATAAAAAAAAAAACCATACACCCCCACAAACACACACACACACACATACACACGACATATGTGTGTTTTCATATTTTCTTTTTAATGAATAAAAAGCACGAAAAAATTAAAAAAAAATTTGAAGTGGATATCATGAAAACTGAAAACTTTCTGTACTCATCAATTTTTTGCATACTATGATATTATTTTTCTCATTTACATAAGGTACATTCTTTAGTATACATATTTTTCTTAAGCATCCTCATCAATTTAATAATTGCATATAATGATAATCAGTTCTATGTTTTATTTTATTTTCTTTTTTTTTTTTTCATAATTCACATATACATTTGTACTGCAAGCAAGTTTTGTTCCTCCACCAAGTGGAACCTATGACAACTAAAAATACCAAACATTCTTGTTTGAGTAATTTACTCCGTGTACAGGAGTGTATAATAATTTACCAATTATCGAATAATTATATGTATGGTAAGGTATACAATCATGGACGCATTTGTTTATTTATGACCAATTGGTGAATTGCTAAATACCCACATCTCATGTTGAGTAATTTAACAAACTTGGCTGTAACAAATGTTTGCGGTATATACCATATATATTCCTTAAACTCCATTTTGGTGTAATATGGCTTGCACATAAAAAAAATTACACATAAATGAACAGAGAATTTTATAAAACCCATAAAATGCAAAGAATTTGCATGCATAATATTTTTGTTTACTCCTATATGACACTTCAACTTGAACTCTTTCACTATAATATATATATATGGTATATATGTTCATATAGTATAGAACAGAATATAGGATAATTGTGAATACATTCAAGTATGTTTATATACGGTATATGGGAAAGTAAATAAGTTATGAGATTGCATTTCTTATTGTAATTAAATATAAATTATTTGAATAAAATCATTATAGAAAAATATACCTTTACCTAGGTTTTTTTGTATTTCATTTTTGGCTATGTGATTTTGTATGGTAATTTATGAACATTGATTTAATTTTATTTAATTGTTTTTTTAAATAATCTAAATTTTATACATTCAGCAACATTTTCGTTATTCGTTTATTTTTACAAAGTAATATACGTACACCGTGAGCTCACAAGGAGTTTTGTGGTGTGTTTGGTTACGCAATTAGTTAGAAGAGCGACTGTGCTATTTTAAATATTCGTTAAGAAATTGACAATTATTTAAGTAGTTTCTAAACCAAAATAAAGATTTAACTAATTACACGTCATAAAAATGTTAACATAACATAATATATAACAGTCAAATATCAATATGATCAGACATCTACATATACAAAACATTTATTACAGTCAATTTGATAAATTATTCCGAATGTATGTATATAACAATTCACTATTATTTAACTAAAATTATGAGTGCGTGTGCAGACATTATTGTTATTCTTGCACATAAATAATTTCAAAGTTATACAGTTTTTTTTTTTATTTCCGAAACGAACAATGAACAGCTGAAAAACTCTACTATTAAAATAAATATCGATAAATTTTACATGTAAAGTTTGAGAATATACATATACCATAGGTACATTACAACAATGAGTGTATTACCATAATAATATAATAAAAATAAATGTCTGCGAAAAAGATGAATTTCCAAAGATTGAGAAAATACTGGCCGATCAGTACAAATGAAAACAAAAGGTTAGAAAAATAACCATCAATAGTGCCTGTCGAATGGATAATGACGATTCCTAATAACATATAGCCAACTGAAATAGATTGTATCCTTAAACCGATAACAATTGGCCAACACTTGAAATATTAATAGTTTTATTATATATTTTCGTATGCAACGCACATTATAAATTCATATATATATATTTTAATTTGCATTACCTCAATTTCTAGACAAGAGTTGTTCACAATTTAATAATTTATTTTTTCCGGTAAAGGACGATAAAAAATATGCGGTTTTGTCTTCTACATTTGTAAGTTCGTGTAACTATATAGATTCAAGAGTTTTGTATACAGTGTCTATAATATAAAATTGTCACCATTAACAAACAACCGTATCAGGGGACGATCGATCATATGACCGATACAAAAGTTTGCTGTAAAATTGAAAATTCTTTGTTTATTATTTTATTGGTTCAACGAACTTTACTTAAATTCATGTATTGTATTATCGGGTTAATCAATTTGTATTGTATGTTGTGCACCGCATTTCCTACAAATAGTCAAATATATGACTGGTTACAATATATGGTTAGGTAGGTATATGTGTGAAGGACAGGCGGTATTGTTATGTTGTGTTAAATAAAATGTTTGTATACCTAAAAATTTATCTATAATGTTTATAAAAAATAAAAAAAGACCTAAATTTATTACATACCTTTATTTCATGTAAAAATTCAGTTTCATCCAAAAGTATAATTCGTACGGTAATTGTTTTTGAGGGCCTACAAAGGCAATTCATTTTTGTTTTGTTGAAAGGAAATATATTACTTTTCATCCATACCAATTTCTCATTTTCTTCTCGGCACTCTCTACCATATATTTATGTATATTATGTAATAATTGTAATACGTACGTAAATCTGAATATGGAATAATATAATATTATGCAAAAATTATATACATAAAAAAACAAAAAACACTACACACAATATTTGCACAATTAATCAACATTATTATATTCATTCAGTTATCGGTGGTATGGTATAATAATTGCGTCTATATAAAACAACCACAACAACAACATATCTATACAAAATTCTATAATAGCGGTTCGGTTCACTGTATGCAGAAAAGGAAGGAGTAAAAATATTGTTTTATAATATATAAAAGAATAATAATAAAAAAAAATACAAAATGAAAAGGCCTTTTTTTATCATTGCATTTACAAACAATATTCAAACACATGTATTATAGTACAATATATTTACGTAAATAATGGCTTCTTCTTCCCTGTACTGCTGTGTACGTAAATTTTTCTATATATATTTTCTAAACATAATTGCAAATTTAATGTTGTATGTTGTATGTTTTAAAACTATATAGGCAAGGTACTTTTTATATGCATTTACTATTTAATTTTTATATTATGTTTTTCTATTCATCATTTTTTTATTTTCCTTTATTTTATTTCACTTTTTCACTTTTTTATTATTTTATTTTTTTAATTTGTTTTTTTTTATTTTATTTTATTTTATTTTATTGTATCTTATATGAGCTTTTTTATTCTGTCGCATTAACATTAACCGCACATGTGTGTATGGTATATATAGTACGTGATACATAAAATCGGTCAAATGTACACGTAATATAATATCATTTATATAATTTGTAAATATGACATGAAACTTTTTCACCCTATAATTGAAATTACTAATTATTTTTGCATGTTTATATTTTTATTTTATGTATTTGTGGCGGGGCTAGTAGTAAAACGCTGAAAAATTGTGTATTAATTATTTATACACAACGCATTTATTATCATAAATATATATATATATACACACAGTCACATACACCACGTATTTTATATACTGTAACACTAATACACACGATTAAAATATAAAATAATATAATTGATACATGTATCGTTGTATATCTGATGGAAAATTACATTTCAAATATCCGCTGCATAATGTTTGTTATACATTTTCTGAAAAAAAAAAAAAAAGAAATTAAAAATTAAAATTAATTATAATTATTATGTTGAAAATTTTATTAATAATGACAATAGGACATTTATTAAGTTTCCATCCATTTTGGATTGACAAAAGTAACATTTATTATATGAAAAATAGTTATTTTAATTAAAGTATTTTCCTTCATTTTTCAAAATTTTCGCCCATTTCTATGGTAATGAGGTGATACCGAGTCGTCGATACAATGATGCGTCGACTTCGATAGGCTATATATCATTGACAATCACAAAACGTTATGTTTGATGAGTACACAGAATGTTGAAGAAATCCTTTCCATTCGAACTGCAAAAGTGTATACCCTTGTGCCAGCTCGAGAAATGTGTGGCCGAGCATTGTCATGCAAGTGGTTAAATTCGTGCTTATCAGTCATTATTGCTTTTTTTATACCACTCTTCGTTTAATAAATTGATAGTCAATTACACTTATTAGCAGTAACATTTTTCGTTGGTTTTTAGTACATCATAGTTTACCATTCTTTGCTGTACCGTCTCACAAAATGCAGTGATGTTGATATGGTAGTTCTACGTTCGGATTGTTACCGTATAGATCTACTTTTAATCGGTAGTTACATAATACAAAATTTATTCATTTTTATTTGTCATGCAAAGACAACGCGGTGATGTCTTCTGTGTTTCTCTGCTAAGAACAATTATAACTATACTAATTGTAAGTGAATTTAATTCTTGAATTCACTATTGATTCTTCTGTAAACATTGATTACTTAAAAAAAATTATATAACTATGTATAATGGAAAAATTCCCCAAGTTGTTAGAGACGTCTCGCGTATTCAGCTATAATCGATATCATATAATTAAATAATATAAATATTCTTGAAAGCACATGTTTTAGTAAATAATGTATTAGTAATAAGTTTTGTTCTAAATTGAGTTTATATTATGTTATTAAATTTTATTTGCACCTCGGCTTGTTATTCCATCCTTGCACCCATCCCTACCTCCCCCTTACACGAAAAATCATAGGTTTAACACCGGAAAAAACCGTGCTCCATAATACCATTCATATGTGGGGATTCTTAAGAAAATATAGAAAAAAACAGTAAAATAACATCATCAACAATATCAGTATAGATAAGAAATTATATTCATAATACAATATTATATATATATTATTATAAACAATTTATTTAAAATATGTACATATAAATAGTATAATATATATATGTATGTATAAGAAAGGAAGTATTGATCACGTAAGAAACGTGATTCATGAATTATTTACGAGATACTGAACAGATACAAGTTTTCACTGTCGAATTCATAATGTTGAAACTATTGTGTATATATATATATTGTAGATACAATACACAAAAATATGTTAATATGTAATAATGATGATAGCGCAACGGTAAGCAATAATAATAGCGGCCATTCACATTTCACCAGACATGCAGACAATATTAATAATAACCATAATAATAATAATAATAATAATAATAATAATAATAACCATAATAATAAAAATCATATTGTAAATTTATTATATTTTTTTATTGTATTTTATTTCCAATATATTATATATTCCATTGCGTACCATAAGCGCAACTGAACAAATATAATAAATTTTATGAAAAATAAAAATTTGTTGTCAATTGACATTTTGTGTTCGTACACCTTTGAATTTTATAATTATTTACCATAAATATGCATAAATTAAATATTATATTTGATTAATTGTTCTTTGTTTACATTTCAAATATTATTATTATTATTATTATTATTATTATGTTATATGGTATTATTTTTGTACTTATACATTACTCATTCCTTACATCATGTAAAATTAAAAGGTGTTTTTTTTTATTTTATCCACTATTACAATATATATATATTGGTAAGGTATAAATAATAAATGCTGTATCTGTACAGTGTATACAATTGTTTCTGTGCAAATAATAATGTAAATTATAATGCATTATTATATTATAAAGTTACTTATGTTCATATATACTCGTATTTATATATCTATATATATCTATATATATGGTATTATTATACAAATATTAGGTATGTAAAATGTGTATTTATGTGTGGAATTATATTATATATATATATATATATAAAATATAAAATACATATAGTTTTTCTTCAAAATATCTTGTCGTCTTCTACCATATTAACTACCATATATATATATATAAATCTATGTACAAAACATCATGATTCTATAAATACAAAAAACGTGACTACTTATTACTCATTGGTATGTAACTAACTAACTTATATATTTATAAAATATTGTATATTATATATATTTTAGTATATATATTCAACTAACTATACACACACTATTATTTACAAGTTTTTATATTTTAAATAATAATATAATCAAGTGGTTTTAAAATTGTGGCGTTGTTCTGTGTCTTGACTCTTGGAACAAGTATTATTTAATATAATAATAATAATAATAATAACTAACTATATACATATACAATATATATAATAAATAAAATAATTACCTTTTTGAATAGAATAATTTTGTTATATACCAAATATTGTATATTGTATATTATTATGGCATTAAAATTATTAATTCTTTACACATAATATTGAGTGACTTTATTAAAATTTATATATTTATTTTTTAAAATAATTCGATTATAAAAGTTTTTAAACATATATTATTATATATGAATTTTTTCAAAACTTTTAATTAAATTATGTACAAACAAAACAACATCTGCAATTTATATATTATATATACAGAGGGTGCACCAATCCTACGAAACAATTTCGATCCTATAAAACTCCAGCGGACTATTATAACACTTATTTTAAATCTTTTATGAAAATAATATTAATGTTAATGTTAGTGCTTCGCAACTGTTGCGGAGCCTTACAATTTAGTTATAACGCTGAAGTGGAGAATCAGCTATAAGGCTCCGGAGCAATTGTTATAATTTTAATTTGATTAATTTTTGTCAAAGGGATCCTATAGCAATTCCTATAATACTGCTCGACATAACAATTGTTATGCAGGGGTGAAATCATGTAAGGTGATAAGTGACAGTCACTGTCACCTTTAATAAATGTTGCATCGGCTATGGCGATATCACCGGTGACTATCACCAAAGAATGACGATTTTCAGATGATAGCTTTTTTGCTGTCGTTTTGTGTATAAGGTTATATTTTTTTGGGAAAAAAGAAATTCTTTCATTGTTATTTGTTGTGAATTCGGTGTGATACGCAAAATATTAAAATAAATTAAAGGAAAATATTTAGTTTTCATATTATATTCAAGAATACATTTCGCAATTTTTTTGTTAACATTAACAAAGACAAAAAAATATATTTTATCAAATATTTGTAATTGCGTTTTTAAGTATGGCTTAGCAATATCCATTTATCAATTTTCTTAAGGCAATAACCAATAAATATATTCTATAATTGTGTTAATAGAAAAATAATGATATAATATTTGCTACATTCAGACCGAAAATTCAATGTTAATATTTTAAATTGTTTACAAATTATTTTAGTTCGTAAATTTGTAATGGTTTTATTATTATTAAAATAGTAAATTTTTTATTTGTGATTACAATCAAATAAATCCTAAACCATTGTGTTCCATCGTCCCTGAACAATATAATTCAATCGAAACTGAACTAAACATTTAAATTTTTTATTAACGCTAAAATTTTATTATCTTAATTTTGATTATATTTCTATGATTTATTTGTAGATTTTATTTTTTTTAGCAGTAATATAAAGAAAGAATATGTCAAAATATATTTCTTTCTCACCGTCGATACGAATGACATTATAAAAATCACCTTGTATGGTGAGTTTAAAAGTGATCACCTTACATGATGCCAAAAAAATAGGTGATCACTTTTGAATATCACCATGGTGACTGTCACTTATCACCTTACATGATTCCACCCCAGTATTATATATATAGCAATTGCTAAAATGCAGTTATAAAGATGTCTCATAAGATTGGTATATTGGTACATTAGAGCGCTTTTAAAATTAGTAATACATTTCATCTATTGTATATTAAAATAAATGAAATTATGTTTGTTATGGCACTTAAATATATTTTGTGTCATAGAAATTATCATAATTATTATGAAAATAATTAATTTTATGGAAAAAATCGAATTTTTCAAAATGTCTTAAAAAGTACCAAAAATGTACATAAAATAAAACATAACATCAATATTGATATGTAAATAATTTCTTATTTTTGTATGAAATTGCTTTTTTTTTGTTGAATTAATTACAAATAAAGACTTTAAAAAAAATGGTTGCAGTTTTTTCATCTCGTTTGTTAGAAAAATATGGCCTTCGAGCAGAAATTGTTCATAAGAGCATATAGCATTGTTATTTTGAGTTTTAATTGTTCACATGAGATCACTATTGCTGATGTAGGATTTTTTATGTTAGTGTGAAATTGATAACACTTTTTTTTTATATAAGTTATGTTTATTGGTAACACTTATATAACTTTGAAACTCCCATAAGAGCATCAATAATATAATTTGGGGAATAAAAATAAAGTATTTTTGCAATATCACTGTTGCTTCTGCATAGCAAGAAGTTAAAATTTAACTTTTTTATAGCAACACTCATAGTCACATAAGAGGAACACTGTAATGTAATGTCATTGTTGCTGCAGTTCTCAGAATATTGTTCTCAAAACAAAACTTTAAGTAAAACACTTGTTGATGATCATATTTATAACAATACTGTCAAATCCTATACGAACACTTTTGTAGCAATATTTATCGATTTTATAAGAACAAAAAAAGAGATATAGCCTTACCATGAGCTTTATGGTCGTTCTATAACACGAATTTCAAAATTTTTCGAATTAAACGTGTTAAAAATGTTACGTATGGGAAACCAACCTACACACCCGAAAGGAGCGTAATCCTGGGGACATTTTCCAGCAAAAATTTGTTCTACATTTACGTCCGATAGTGAGTCCTAGTTTTACTTTCCTTTTTTGTGTTACCAATAGTCACTGAAACGATCACTATATCTTCGATATTAGATTTTAATTTAACAATTTGAAAAGGTAGTAAGTACACATACAAAAATGCACACATTTTTAAAAAATTATTGATTATGATGTGGAGATTAATTTTTATTATTCCGAAATAACAGTGATTAAAGTGGTGTTAACATCAACTTTCGAATACACGCAAATGTATATGAAAATGTGTGATATTTTATTTGTTTATATATAATTAAATTAATTAAACTATTTTGGAAAATAATCTATAATAAATTTATAGAACCAAAAATGATGTGATATATTATACTCTCGTATATACTTAAATTTCTAATTTAACTAATTTAATATTAATTATACTTTTATATAATAATATGTTTCATGATTTTATTAATTGCTCAAACAGTTTAAAACAGTTTGGTTTTTAGAGAGCGGTCCTCTTTATACTATAGTAATATTAATATATATTATATTATGTTAAATTGTTTAATTTTATCCATCCACCAGCGACGGCGACTATATTTATATATATATTGAGTTTAAATTTTTGATCATTGTATTGACCAAATTAATTATATTCAATGCTGTGTATTCTGTTTCTATGAATATAATCACATTTTATAATATTATATTCAAATTTATGAAATGTGAATGATTATTTTACCGATATATTTATGCATATTATATATTCGCGTTGTATAATGATCACTGTTGAATAAATTTGTAAACATAAAACGAAAAATTTATTGTTTGTATGTAGTATTTTGTAGTAGTAGGTTGGATCACCTTTAATTTAAATAACATTCAATATATAACTTAAAAGAATATTAATATTGATAGACAAAAGAGTATGAAAAATTAAAAATACATAAAAAAACTCAAATCATTATGTATAAAAATATTCAAAATTCTAATAATATTATATATAAACTATTCAGAGATACAATTATACTAAAAGTCAGTTTTACAGTAATGGAATAAATTTATTATACGGTTGAATGCTTTTGTGTTATATCATAATATGTAGTATAATATATATAAATTAATTAATTGATATAATAATTAAACATTTAGTAAAAACATAAACTTAAAAAAATTATTGTTGTCAAATTCGCTATATAAAAACTTAAATATATAAAATACAACTATATTATAATTATTAGAGAACCAATAAAAAAACATGTAGACAATGTATGAAATTTTGTATAACAAATATGATATTAATCATGGTTTATATAATAAAATACTACGACACTCTACTCTGTCATAGAAATTCTCGAACTTTTATAATTTCTAATGGTAATTAATACAATGAATATAATCACATTATAGCGGAATCTATATTAAAGAAAATGAGATTATGTTAAAATTTCAAACGATTTCGTTGACACTGTAACACTAAAACGACTTTTATATACTTACAGCGCATCGGTCGTTGCATCATTGAATTTCAATAACATCACAAAAATGTTATCTTTTTTCTGTTGTTAAATTTGAAATTTTTGAATATCAGGTAAATGAGGTTAATTGATTAATCATAATAATGCTATTGATGGGTAAATAATCAATAACAATAATTGATAAATGATATCAGAGAGTTCATTATCAATGGTGTACAGACGCTGCGCATATACTAACAGTTGTATCACTTGGAAAAAATTCTTTATGAATCATACCTTTGACAACAATACAATACAAATCAACAATGTTCATGACTATTTTAATGATTTTGGTCTATCACAAAATTTATCGTTACCTCAAAGCCATTATGCTTTTTTTATATATATTTGATTCCAGTGGCGAAACGTGAGAAAATGTTTTCAGATTGCAATATCACTAAATTATTCAGGTAGACGATTTGAAAATAGACAACATTATGAAAAAATTAATTGTAATATTCACTTACTAAATTTTCCGGAAAATCGACTTTTAAGAATTATTATATTTTTGAATTACGGGTCGTATTTTTAAAGGATTTCCAGTTTTGTATACAAAATTGCAAATTATAATGAATTTCCTTAATTTTCATAGAAGAGATTCTTAAAATCGGTTCACGCTTTCAAAAGATAAGACTGATTTTCCATTTGATGTCAGTGAAATTTTTTTTATGAAATGATGGAAATTCGTTAAAACTATGGCCCGTAATTAAAAAAAGATACTAATTATTAGACATAGAATAGAATAGAATAGAATAGAAATTATATTAGACAAATTTCCTTTCCATTTTAGTGCTATTTGAGTGTTTGTTGTTATACTACCAGCGAGAACAGTGGCGAAGCCTGAGAAATAGTATTCAGTTTTTAATATCACTATATTTTTCTTATAACATTTACCCTGTATTCGATTGCAGAGAAAATTTTGAAAGTTGACAGCCAAAGGGTATAAAAAATATTTATCATAATTTCATACAAAATTTTACGTACATCAAACGGAATAACGGTTTTATCTTTTGAACACGTAAATCTGAATTTAAAAATCACTTCTATGAAAGATTTCGAGAAATTGTTTATAAATTGCAATGCCGAATACAATACTGGAAATTCGTTAAAACTATGGACGGTGGTAATTCAAAGAGATAATTTCTCAATACAGAAATTTTGGAATACAAAACTCTACTAACCTATATTTATTAGTATTCTGCGTATTCAAGAATATCATTGTTGTAAATAGAAATGTGTACAACCAGTAGGATTATGTGATCTATATATAGAATTACGCGCAAAACCCATCTGTCACATGTCTATATATTCTGAAATTTAAATGTGTGCTAATATTTAGTTAGAATTTAAAAAAAAAAGTCCCAGAATTTCTATGACAGAATGTGTTTATTTGAATTTATTTCTATTGCTATATGATATGACTTAGGCATTTTTTTTTGTTTGTTTGTTGGTTGGACTTTAAAACAAAAATATTTGTGTTCAACAGTATAAAAATAAAATCATACATAAATATTATTTAAGTATATTGATATAAATAAATAAATAATAAATAATAAATAATAAATAATAAAAAAAGGTTTACATAAGAATCATGCTACTGTTATAAAAAGACTGTGAACACTAGAACAGGCTGCGAAGACTGAAATATATAAATAATTACTAGTGTTATTTATTTATTTTTATTTTTTGCGATAAGAAAACACTAACAATTTTTTTCACATTAGCTATATTTTATATAATAAATATATATTCAGTTGATGATGGTTAACCTATAAAAGGTGAATAAACTATTTATTCTCATGTAATTTATGATATAAAAACTGTAACCGTTATAAATAAATATATTTTCATTATATAAATTATTATTTATTTATATATTATTTTATAAAATTCAGACTTTAGTTTCATTCCAGAAGGTATTGGGTATATATCAGGAAGTTAGATTAATTAATATAATTTTTTTTTTCTACTACTTCTTGTTCTTTTCTTTTGCCTCTTCTTGTTCTGCCTCTTATTAAAGCCATTTATAAAGATTAATGAAAAATAAAGATATCATTTAATCAGTTTATACTATAATAATATATAACTATAAATGTAATATATGTTATATATAAGTATTATATAATGTAATATAAACATTTGACTCTTCTTATCTAAAGATAAATGTATATTATGTATTATTGTAATTCTAGGTATTACAAACAAATAATGTGTGCAGTGCACATGCATACAATATGTATTCCTTCTGTTTCAAAAATTTCCGATATACAACCGTTTGGTTATTTTGAGTTAATTCTTTTTATTTTTTTCAAAATATTCTGCTTTAGATGCAATATAGCGTAGCGTTGGGCATGCTGTAAAATTGAATTAAATGAATTTTTTGTTATCAGTCAAGGCGTCGGTACAAACCCATTGAATCGAATATGTATCATCCAAATGTTTTCCTTTCATAGCTCAAATTAACTTTGGAAATAGAAAATATAGTCGCATCCAGTCAAATCAGGCGAATATATGGTGTAAGTTTAAGCGTTAAAATGTTGTGTTTGGTCAAAAAATCGTTTATCGCATGAACAAAATGTTAATTCAAATTAACACGGTATTCTCATCGATTATACGATATATATTATACAGTAAATATTTCATAACTCCCAAATATAATATGCAGCAGTGACAGTTTTGAAATCTCCGAAAATATTTATTCAATTTTAAAATAAACTATATATGAAATGTCATGAAGACAACATGTATTTATCTTTGGTGGTGGGACAAATTACACCTTATAGAATTGTAAGAATTGTCATTGACATTAAGGAAATGTGGCTGGCACCACTTTACATTAAAATATACATATAAAGTGTTAACATTTTTAGGGTATACCATATCTTAATATTTAGGCAGTGTTCTCTATGATATCCTAAATTTATTTTGTATCAATTGTCTCAAGTTATTTCGTTATTTCGATTAATATTATATATAAATGTATATGTTTGATCCCATTTACAAATGCCATCAGAGAAGGGTTTACTGAAGTTAAAAAAAAAAAATGAAAAAATAAATCCATAATATTTTCGGTTTTTTTTTTTTTTTGTTCAATATTGAAATTACCTAAATACGAAATTGATTTTTTCCTTTTATTCGATTCATAAAAATATTTGGGTATTATACAGCAAAAACGACTATAAAATATGAAATATTTTATTATATTGTACGTTACATTAAATTCATGTACACGTATTTTGTGGAAGAAATTGAAATTTCTTTTAAGGTATATATTTTTTTATATTAATGTACATATAAATTTTTTACAATTCTAAGGTAATAACTGTATCAATATTGAATTTTATATTGTATGTAAATTTTATTGTATTGTATACATTTATGAATTATTCGCATATATAAAATTATGTTTAAGTTGCATATAATATATGATTCATCGCATCATAAATAATTAATTAATTAAAATGATGTCGGTTTCATAAATAACATATTTTTTTAGTGTGTTGAAAATGTCGTACTGTGTATAAGGAAAATAAAAAATGTGATTTGTGCGAGGTTTATTGAAGGAAAATTGATGCTTATCGAAGCTTAAGTGGTCTTTTGCATATCTTAATGTGTGGCGTGGGATCCGGCAAAAAAAAAAAAACAACCCTTTTAACTGATTTTCTTTACAATAAAATTTAACAAAAAAAGTAATTTATGTATTATAATAACATTCTTGGAACAGATATAATGATAATCGATAAGTACTTCTTCTATATGTACTGTAAATATTAAATAGTATTTATAGTATATTTTGTATATATTACATTTCACGTGTTATAGCCACGTTTCCATAAATCATTGTCATTGTCACAATAAATTTGTGTTTCCACACATAACAAAACAATTACTTTAATAAATATTAAAATAAATAATAAATAACTAATTATCTATATATGTTTTTTATACATATGTACATTATAAATAATATAATATCAAATGAAAAGACATAATATATATATAAATAAATTATTAAATATAAATATTATTAAACGAAATTTATAATTTACGATTTATTTAATCAGAGAATTTACCCGCATAATATAATATTCCATTAATACACATTATAATGTTTGTAAACAAATTTGATTTATTTCCAGTAGAATATTTCATATTTATATACTCAAAGAATATAATATAATGCATTTTAATTTATTGTTTATCTTACATTATTGAATGAATATATGTATATGTATTTATGTACAAATAAAATTTACATAATATAATATTAATAATATTATATATAAATAAACATATTATATATAAAATATTAACATACATTATTATTTTCAATACAATATATATTATTTATATATAAATGAGTATATTACTTCATTATAAAATATAGTAAAATATACATCAATATACGTATAATGTATTTATTTAATCATAATAAATATAATAATATATACTAATTGAAAACCTGCTTAAATATTAATATAATACATATTATAACTTATACACATATGTGATATAAATATATATAGTTAAATAAATAAATAAATAGTATATGTATAAAAATGTATATAAAAATATAAAATATGATAATAGGTAGCGAGGCATGAAACAATGTTTACCGGAGGGCTGTTATGAAATTTTCCTATATATGCTCTCGATTTTCATGATATAAAATGTACGAAATCGATAAAAAATACAATATCGCCAAATTTTTTAATTATCCACCAGATTACAATAGCACTGTATTTTGAATTGAATGTAAACCGGGCCCGTAGCTTTCATATGATCAGAACGAACATAGAAACGGGGCGCGTATGAGTAACGGACGCGGAAAACTGAAAAAAAAACTCTAAAATCATCTCACAACTCAATTTAAAATTAATATTACTTTCCTACGACTGTCTGGGCGTAACGTTTCTAGTAATATCTCTGGTTGTAGTCAATATTTTTACATAATATAAAAATCAAATGAAAAATGAATGAATCGAGAAGAGAATTTATATATTATTTTGTCAATTAAGTATATTAATTTAAAATTTTATTGTTTTCTTTACCATTGAATTGGAACCCGAAATATTACTAAAAACGTTACCCCAATCAATTAGGCGTAATCAACTTACCCCGAGACAATCAAAAACCGTAGGAGGGATTTAACAAAGATAAAAATCCCAATATTAGTTAATTTTATTAGTTTATTATTTCGGAAAAAATTTAACCATTTGAATGTCGATTTTTGCCGAAAAATTAAACCGCAGGGGGTTAATAATTTAATTAATAATAATAATTAAATAATTAAAAAAAATTTTATTCTGTAAAAGACTAGGCCTGTAATGAGGAAATCTCATAAAAACGCATTGACAATCTACCTCACAGAATCTACATCTCTGGGGGTGATGTGGATACGGTTCTATTGTATTACACACAGCAAGAAACAAAAAGAAGATTCATCTAAAACATAATTAAATTGCTACGATAGAACCAAAATAACCAATCAACTATTTTTCAGGTCTTTTTTTTTTTTAGAAGAAAAATGAAAAATCATATATTAAACAATGTTGATACAATTTTATTTAAGGGAGTATTTTCAAAATTATGCACAGGGCGGAAAATTTGCTCGGTACGTGCCTGATGTAAACTATACATTATGAAATAATTATAAGAAAAATATAGTTGTATTAAGATGTTAAATGTTATTTTTTGAGGCTTCGCAACTGATAATAAAATCATTTTCAATCAATTATTATTGTTAATATTATAAAATATTTATAGAAATACAACATAATATTTTCCTATGGATTAATAATATTATACAATGATGCTATATAAATACTGGATTTTTCAAGTAAAACTGTTATTAATGGTATTTATACACTTTTGAAGAGGATGAATCATATGTGTACATTACAAATGCACAGAATATATATTTTATTCTTAAATATATAAAGAGTCACTCGTAAAAATTTTGAAATATAATATATTACAGATTTTGAAAATTCACTAATCTGATCCTACTGTCTTATCTGCCTATTGTGTACCTGATTCTGAACGTTTGATAATAGAGAGTACTTTACTGCGCTGTATAGGTTCAATTCATGAAATTTACATTTGAAATTTTTCGGTATTTAATATTCACATCTGACATCTTTCAACTGGGTTACAATTTGTTCGTTTACATGGAATAAAAAAGAACCGATATCTTTGAAAATATAAATAGAAGTAATTTGGCCGATGATAGGTTTTTATAAAATGTACCATAATGAAGGCGACTATTACACTCATTTGATTAATCATTTAATATGTAAAATTACTTATGTATTATTAGATTTTGACACTCAGAAAATTTTTTGGTATTTATTTTAATATTGAAAATTTCCAGTTGGGTGACCATATAAAAATAATAGAATTATGAAATCAACTATCTTTCGTTAATTGCAGCACAATTGGTAAATTGTTATATACTCCCGTGCGGAAGAATTTACCAACTTGGCTGTAATGAAGATTCATTAGATTCCATAAGCTCCACTTGGAGTAATATATGGCTTGAATTGTATTATTAGATTACGAACTTTTAAATTATTTTTTTTATTTCGTTCCATAAAAAATTTATCAACTCATAATTATCTACAAATAATTTAGCAGTTTACTATTATCCTTATCTTTTATTTACATTGATACATTTTTCCCTTAATTTAACTTTTCCTAATTTTGCGTCAAACTTTTCTTTTTTTTTTAAATTATACAATTACAAAATTTTAGTTATAAATTTAACAGAAATATTTCAGTAATTAAAAGTATTTTATTTCAAAAAGTGTTTCGACCCCATTTTGAAAGTATTTCGTATTTTGTATTTGGAATACAATTTGAAAAGTATTTTAATGGACTCTGCCTTTTGATTACATACGATTTGTAGCTACTATTTCACACAAATCTGCATGAAAATTACCAATCCAACGGGTTATGTATATTTTAATTGTTCATTTGATAATATATATTATATATAATAGTTTATCAGTATATGAAGGAACAATTACGATATTTTACATATATCGTCATAGAAAATAATCACAAGATATAGGTGACTATTTAATTTCTACACTGCAAATGATTACATTAAATCATTTAATCTTATTGTTTTTAATAAATTGTTGCATATTTCGTTAAAATAATAGATGTTCTATATTTTAAATATGTATTATGGTTGGAAGAAACTACTGCCATTTATTGCACATGATGTACAGTACATCAAAATTTATTTAAATGAGAATAATAATAAACTTTCGTGAATCAGATATGGATTGCTTTCATTCCAAGTGAAGCAATTTTGCTTGATAAACTGAAATGCTATTGCTCATCACTGAACAACAATTTTCGATTTTACAATATTTTTTTTCATTTTCTTAAAATATCAATTAATATTCTGTAATACTGCGTTCCGTTCTTGGAACCAAATATGAAATGAATAAATTTCAAAATAAATATTATATTTTCTCCTGTAAATTTTTACATATATTATTTACTAAATCTTATAATCTATATAATAATTAATTCTTTATTTTTGTATGTTTTATTATAACTATAACATATTTATTCATACAGAAAACACATAATTTTATCCAGTCTTAAATTTTTCGCATATTTATTCACCATATTATATATACAAATAAAACAAAAGTATTGTATATATTTGCAATTGTATATGTTAAAACATTTTCCTAAAATATTATTATTTGCTGAATATAAAAATAAATTAAAATTAATATTTACATAAAAAATAAGTATATAAATAATTAATTCAAAATTTTCATATATTTGTATATTAGTAAACTACTATATTATCATAGCTATTATATAAGTAGATAAGTATATACTACCAGTGATGTGATGTGATGTGGTGGCGTTTATATGGTATGGTAATTTATCTATGATGTACAAAATACTAATGTATAACAAGATAAATACTAGTTTATATGTTTACACTGAAGCCGAAATATTGTGGTGTACCTCGTACATTTCCAAAACCAAACAAAGTAAAAACTTGTATAATTTGTAGGTATTCAACGGATGATAATAATAATAATAACAAAAAAAAAACTGGACTATTTTGAGTATAATAAAAACAATTCATAAGTAAAAATAATTATGTACTACTCTATTACAGAGAGAAACAAGTATATTTTAGTTATTGGTGGTGGCTTTCACAGTTTTGCAAGGGTATGCAAATCACGTACCTTACCCAACCGAAGAAAATGCCACTGATCTACATTCACATATATATATATATATATTATTTATATTTACCAAAATATAGCATATAATATTAAAATATACTAAAAACATACACATCACGTATACCACAATACATTTACATATCCTTTTTAATATTGCAAAATTCAATTTTCACAAAATCATTAATGATTCATACAAAAAAAAACTCAGATTTACTTGTAGCATTAAATATGGGCTCGTGGTTGTTATATAATATATACCATATATTGTATCCATGTAAAATACATAAAAAGAACATATAACCATGATGTAATTTATGTGTTTTTCCTTTTACATACACATGTATTGTATAAGACATTAATTTTAAATGGATATACATTTGTTGACCATTTTTGCGAATAAACATAATATATTAAATATATCTATCACCTCCATTTAGTTTTTCAACATAAAAGAAGAATAATATATGTGTAAAACTAAATAAACAGTTTTTATTTTAATACCCAAATATAATTTATTAATACCATAAGAATTACATTAAAATAAATACAATATGTTTGTTTGTGCGTATACAAAATACATATAGCATATGTAAAATATGTTTATGTGTAATACATATATTGTATGATAAAGAATTATATAATAATATATTAATTATAGATAAGCTTATTAAAAAAAGATATAACAATAAAACTTTTATAGCAGTATTATCACATAAATTTTTGGGTATAATACCATGTATATTATTTGAAAATTATATGAAATCATATGTGTATTAATGAATGTATATATTTATATATATTAATGTGTTTAATATAAATTGAATTGCATAATAATATATATTCGAAAATAATGTACCCTATGGTCTTTGTGGTAACCTAATTTTTTTTATTACATTGTGAAGAGAGATAGATATATTTTGCTGGACTATAAAGTAATACGCAGATATAACTTTTATCTAATTTGAATGGTATTTCAGTAAAATACTGAATTTATAACAGATACATAGAATAAATATTCAAAATGTATTGTCCATTTGGACTCCAGAACAATATGTTATATTTTCAGTAGGAACAGATGTCCATCAGACATCTCATATACAATATAAAAACATCTCACGAAGATTTGTATCGGTTATCCCCACAGACAGATTATAAGATATCCAAGGCATAGCAAGAAATAATCATCATGATGTCCCATGGATATCCATAGGAAATTACTCTGGTCGATTTTTTTAGTGTCCCATACATATCAGCTATATGGGATAACAAAGCGATGATCTGCGACGTAATCGAATTATTCTACGAAAAGTTGTTGAATACACGCAGGTATTTATCCCTTATACCTCTAATATGTCGTGATGAGCTGGAATATCTGAGAGAATATATCATTAGGTAAACAAATCCTATTTTCATCCCATTACCTAAAAATATCGTTATTGTTAAAATTAAATACAATTACAATTTTAGAGAAAAATTTAACAAATCATAAATTTATGTAACAGCTACATACGTTGCTAAATATTTTCATTATTTTTAAGTCATATATTGCTCCAAGTGGAGCTTTATGTCATCGGTATAAACCTTTCATTACAGCCAAGTTGGTAAATTACTCAGCATAGGAGTATATAACAATTTACCAATTGTACTGTAATTAACGAAAGATAGATGTTTTCAAAATACTATTATTTTTATATAGGTGATTAGCCCCATAGTGATGTGTGTGCGTGTGGGCAGACATTATTAACCTTCGAGTAGCGTCTAACACCATATTTTCAAAGATATCAGTTTTTTTTATTCCATAAAGGAACAAATGGTCGCCCAACTGGAAAATCTATATATTAAAATAAATACCGAAAAATTTCCTATGAAAAATATTGGTATCCGCTATATTTCATGATTAATAATATAATTTTCGGCGCTCTGCAACTTCGCTACTGAGTGTTTGTTTGTGTATGCAATAACCGAAATAGGATGTATTTAAACATTTTTACTGTGAAAAAGTTATTATTATTTAATTTTAAAGTTTGTTTGTTAACAGCATCTATCCATGTCATTGATTATCTCTTTGAATTCATGTTTATGCGGCATATAATAGATTTTTCTCTATAATAACATATTGCATACGTTTCACAGTTTTACCAGGTACATATACCATTACGAAAAGATCGGTTCAATTACAGCAATGTAAAACTAAAAATTATTTAATGTCAAAAATTTAAATAATATTAAATAATATCAAAATCGATAAATTTACTTTGTAACCAAATTTCATTCCTATAAAAACACATAAAATTATTATATCATCATTAAGCCGTAAATGACAACATCTATTGGAATAAATTTCAAAAAACAGAGCTATCCATTAAATTTGAATTCAAATGCATTCTCTTTTCTAAATAATATACACATTTTCCATATTGATTTAAGCATTCAATAAAAAAATGTATACACTTTTTTTTATATATTAAATAAAACAAAATTTTTTTAAATTTGAAAATTCGTTAAATTATAAATAAAATTACGATAAATAATAAAAAAATAAAATCGAATTTCTTATTTGGTCGAAATAAATTCAATTGTTTTTTCTTTTCTCATGTGTCATCAATGCTTTATGACACATTTTCAATTTCGATTTTTATTATTGTTAGTTTTTGTTTTGCTTGTGTCACGTCGTGGTAAATGGAAAATAGGAAAAAAAAAATTCCATATTAATCATTTAATTATTTTATATTTAATAATTAATGTAAAGTAGATAATTTATTATTTTAATATTTATAAATCGAATATTAATCTTTAATATTATTTAAGAGTTATTTTCTATATATTATTACAGTGTTTAGTTAGTGTGTGTGTGTTTAAAACAATGCCTACAATAAATTTTAACTTTCTTTTTTCCCTTGTTTATGTTACTGATGTGTAAATGGTGCTCCTCATTTATTTATATTTTATACAATAATTATTTTAATTATTTTTATTTTATTTGTTTCACAACAATTGTGAATTTATTCAGTAATTAATTTTATTGGAAAAGATGGAATAGATTTTTAGTAATTTAATTTTGACTTTTTCCTATATGCATTCGCAAAAAAAAAAAAATGTGATTTTGTGTGTGTGTGACGCCGCGGTAGCAGAAATTTGTATACAGAATTTATTGTTGTTGGTATTTTAGTTGTTCTTGTTGGTGCGTTTTTGTTTTTATGTTTAAAATTGTACCAAATTATTTCGAAAAGAAGAAAAAGTAATAAAATAAATATATTTAATTTGATTTGAAATAACATCTATTAAATTTACGTAATAATAATAATAATTATATTATAATTAATTTATTTCTTTTTTTTTGTCTTTTTAGCTATAGCAAATGTGTCTCACAGTTCAATTTTGTTATTTGTGAAATGAAATTTCAAATTGAGCTGTATGTGCAGAATATTCATTCTTCTGATACCGGCTCCTCTATTGCGACTAATTTGGGAAAAAGATGAATTGGTGAGTAGTCTTTTATTTATTATATTTTAATTACCATGTTTATATCATTTTATTATATAATATTTATATATAAGACTATAATTGTTTATGGAAAGTATATTTGTGATATTTTACCTATATTTTAATTTATAACATAAGAAAAAACTATTGTAAACTTTAACCAATTTTATATAAAATTGACAGTCAGTGTTAAAAATATTAGTTAAAAATGATTTTATGGTAAACACTGTTTACCTTGTTTACATGCACGCAACGCCACTGTCCATAACTATTTTATGTATATGTAATTTGAAATTTTTGTGATGTGCCGATCAATTATACTAATTTTATATGGATTGAAAAAATTAACATTTTAGGAAAATATGTTATTGTTTTCTATTCACATATTAACAATATCTGCGTTCACACACATAGCTTATCCAATCAATATCACATCACATATACACACTATATAATTATCAAGCCTTGTTACGCCAAGTTTATCATATGTTCTATCTATACTAATACATTCAGCTACAGGTAATATAGATAGTTTTATGTGAATAGAAAAATATAAATAAATTGCATGAATGAATAAATTAATTTCTTTTCTCTAAAATTCTATACAAAGTAAATTTTTGTATTTAAAAATTCCACAGAAAATTAATACAAGATAATTATCAGCGAATGTCGCCAATTTAATTGTGAATAACTAATTTTTGAGCTATAAAGAAATTATAATATGATTTGATTAATCGTAACATAATTTCAAATATATACTCCATAAAAATTTAAATATTTTAATGTTCAAAAAACTAACAGAATTTTATTTATTGTTTCGCTTCTACCAATATTATGAAAAAAAAAATAATAAATATTTGTATTTTAAATCATATTTTTTAACTAATTAAAAAACATAAAATATATAGTTAAGATTGAATAAAAAAAAAATAGCAAATAATTAAAATGTTCAAAAGAAATTCATTTACATATTTTATATGATTAACATATATTTATTTTACATTTAATTATTGTATGAATGTATTTCAATTTTAAAAATTCTATATATATATTAAATTAACATTTTACATTCATTAAAAATAATACTGTTCATATATAAATCGTCTAGTCGCCATAGAAGCTTTTACATAAAAACAACACACGAATATGAATAAACATTATTTTATATAATGTTATTTTATACTATATAATTTAATTCATATATTATTATATATAATACGAAATATTTACAATTCTGTTAATCGTTGAAGATCAAGATCTTCTACAATAAATACGATTAAAATCAGAATTATTATGTTGGGTAAAATAAAATTAAAAATATATAAATATAAAAACTTTTAATTTATAAACAACAATTATAATAATGATAATAATAATAATAATAATATTAACTTTTATTTTTATTTTTATTATTTGATTTCTTTCTCCTTAGCATTAATATATATAAAATAAATAATAAATATATATGTAAGTTAATGTTTAATGTTAATGTTATACATTTATAAGTTCATTTACAGTTAATAACGGTAAATATTTTCTGTTTCATTTGACCATTTCTTTATATATGTACAAACATTCGTACACATTTCTCGCATTTACAAATCTGAAGAAGTTTAAAAAGTTATATGGTATAAAGAAAATTATATAAGTGAAGAAATGTTATATAAAATGAATTTTGTTTATACATAATGCATTATAATACTATTATATCTGTAGGTATTTGTAAATAATATAATACCTATATTTGTTTATAAACATATTCAGAAATTTATATTAGGTGATGATGGAGTTGATAAAGAATTGTTTAAAAATTATTTAATAAACTCATTTGTTTATTGATGTGTCTATTTAGCAACAAAACCGACTAAAGACAGATCACAAACATTTTGGGTCGAGTAATATAAATAATTGCAAATTTCACACCTAGCTTGACTGTAGTTGAATTTTCAGGTATTCGAAATGATACAAATTGTTGTCTGATATAGTTGGTATTTCAATGGTCAATCAGTAAAAAATTTATATAATATAAATCGATTGAGCATTTTTGTTATATTTTACTTTTTTATTTAAGAAAGCAAGCTCACAAAAACTTATGCGTGCTTATGTGTTGGTGACAAAGCCATAATTATAAGCAACAACAGTGTCAGTCACAATTGGTTTGGTAAATTTTGCGGTGCTAGTAATTTTTCATTCAAAGATAAATAACGTTCAGTTTGTCCAATCGAAATTGTTGACGACGAAATCATATATATATAGTAATAATCGATTGTCATATCATAATACGTGAGATTTCAGAGATAAGCTACACGTATCAAAAACATGCATTGCAAAGCTGTTAAAACAACTTCGCTTCGTAAAAAAAAAACTAGATTTATGAGTACCTCATGTGAACATAAAGAAATTCACTTAACACAATACTTTGTCATCAGCGACATATGCGCTTATTATACGTAACGAAAATTATCCACTGAATGTTATCGACAACATACAACATTGAATTTATAAGCTGCTTGGCAATAAATACCAACCAACAGAATACCATATGTAAAAAAAAAACTTGATAAATTAATTTTGCTTCTGCACAACACACAAGATCAAATTTTGTTTGGAAAATTATTGTTAAAAGCAGACACCGAATTTAGTAAGTTAAGGTTTAATGGTTCGATCATTTTTTATTTTATACGATGAATTTACTTCAATGATTCTATAATCTATTTGTAGCAAATATATATTCATTATTTAGTTGAATCCACAATATAAAAACGTAAAACTATAATATAACAACGAAACTAAAATGGTCTAAAATAAAGATTAACATTCAATAAATTTGACACTATATAACATCGACCCAGAAAAAATCTGGACATTATATTTCATCGAAATTGATATTATAATTCGACACAAGTTAAAATAAACTCTCAATTTCATATAATTATATAATAATCTGTACCAATATTATATATATAAACAATATATGGCCAATAGATTCGACACATGAAGAGCTCGACCCAGTATAATATAGAAACTATATATATTGTGAATGATTAATATATAGTTAGCAATTACACTATCGCAGTGAATAGTAATGTTAGCATAGTATCGCTATTATATAACTTTTGGCGACCGTTAGAAGCAAGTTTACACATTAATTATACCAATGAAAATTCAAAGAAATGCTATAACAAACTGAATGATAAAAACAATATTATTAATCAAATAAAAACATAAATGGAAATTTAAAATTTTGCTATCATATTTTAAAGATATAAAATAATAGCGAACTTCTCATCTTATCCATTTTCCACTATATAAATAAATTATTTATATTTGTACGTAGTACACACTCTAACTATGGTACAATATATACGAATATATATATATAATTATAAAGCATTATAAACCAAAATAATAAGTATCTATTATACATTCAAGCATATATAAATTGTATATATATATACCTGAACTGAACTGAAGCAATCAAAATGAAATCTATATAGGTATAATAAGAATTTGTATGTATAAATTTAATTAATATTGTGAGCTGTTGTTAAAATAACCGTTCATGACAGAGCGCAAAAGAACGAGAATTAAAAGTGGTTCTACGATTCCAAGTTTATTTTTTTTTCAAAATTATCTTGTTAATTTAATGAAAAATAATAATATTGGAATAGTATAAAAAAATATACCACATACACATTCTTCTAGAGACCATACTATAAAAATAAATAAGAACTGAAATAAAAGAATAATATAAAAATAAAATAAGAATTAAAAATGATAATAAAAACGTAAGAACAAGGCCTATAACAACAATAAATGATGAAAAATATATGTATATATACCATCAAAATATGTGTGATAGCCATCAAGACATAAAGAAAAAAACTTTTTTTATTTTGGTTTATAAAGATGACATATAGAAAAAAAAAAATATTACTATAAAAATTGAAAGTGTTATGTACCACCAGATAAACCATATATGTCTTATTATATTATTATTACAAATACGTGTATACACTACGTATACGTATCATGCGTTAGTGTTATACATATATTATCATTACTAATATACTATACAGTATAGAGCCTCTGTCCCATAATAAACGGTAATGGTTATGTAAACCATAGAAGAACACGCAGTTCCACCTTTTAGTTTTTTTTTGTAATTATGCTCTGTATGAACGTCACTCAACAAACTATCAAAATTTCATGAAATTACATTCAATAGATACGAAAATACACACATGAAGTTATATAGTCGTTTTTTTGTTCGTCGTTCGTAAAATGAATATAAAAACAAATAATAAACATTAAATTTTATTTTAAAATTGTTAAAAAAAATGCTATTCATACTCGTATGATTTGCTTAAAATCGCGCGTATGTTGATAATTGTGTGTTAAAAGCACAAATTTTTAATTACCATAAATGATTCCGAAAAGGCAACGAAAAGCTGTAAGTGATGATGAAAGTTCAGGACAGACCATGTGAAGCAGTTTATTGAAGAAAATAGTAAAAAAAAGTGCGTGATTTCGTGAAAATTTTTAAGAAATCTTCAGCGAGATTCATCGAAATGGAGCTTAAAATTTTTTTTATTTTTTTTTTAACTCATATTTTGCTCCTAGTGGAGCTTTTATGTCATCTAATAAACCTTTCATTACAACCAAGTTGGTAAAATACTCCGCATGGGAGTATATAATAATTTACCAATTGTGTACTGTACTGTACTGTAATTAACGAAAGTTAGATGTTTTCATAATACTATTATTTTTATATGGGTGATTAGCCCATAGTTATGTGTGTGTGCAGACATTGTTAATCTTTGAATAGCGTCCAACACCATATTTTCAAAGATATCCGTTTTTCTTTTTATTCCATCAACGAACAAATGGTCACCCAGTAGAAAAATTTTAGTATGAAAATAAATACCGAAAAATTTCCTATGAAAAATAGTAGATTTGAACCCGCTATATTTCATGATTAATATATATAATATATATATATATATATATCGGCGCTTATACAACTGCACTACCGAATGTTCTGGAGCTTAAAATACCGAAAACAATTATTCATCGAATTCTAAAACTGGTCTACTATATAGGTGAATTCCAAATTTGTTCCACATCAATTAAATGCGATGATCAAAAATTGAAACCGAATTGAACTAATAATTACATTTTTTTTTTGCTTATCCAATTACAATATTCACTTAATTTTAATTTGCCTGCGATTTAATTTCTATTCTTTAAAAACTTCATTTGGCTATATAGGAAAAGAGACATCAGGTAAAGGCATTCAAAGGACGACGATCACCGTCGTTCTCAACATAAATCCAATCCCAGACATAAAAAAGTCATTTGTTGATTCACTTGTTGAACGTTCGCATACAATTCAATGCGATTTCAGTTGATGGAGATTATTTTGAATAAAATAAAATGGTTTTTGTGAAAATTTAATATTCATTTTTGTGTTAATTTAATCCATTCCGGTTTCTTATGGGACAGAAGTTGTATATATATACGTATATAACAGGTAAAACTTTATATTTGTCTTTTACTTTTATATATGCAGCACATACACATCCATATTTATTATCGATGATATTTAATGTCGAATTTATCTGAATGTTATTTCACTTTATACCTCTATATATACGGTTTGAAAATCGAATAAATACATTTACAATATAAGAATAAATATATATAAATAAATAAATATACAAAAGGATAAAATAAAAACACAAAATAATATATGTGTGTAAAGATGTTTTTATCATTTAATTTATGGTGCTGATCGATTTTTGTAAAATATTTTACAATAAAGATGCTTGATTTCAGTTGTTTGTTTGTTTGTATTTTTTTTGCAGATTTTCCAATGTATTTTATTTTTATTGTATTATACGATTATACTCGTATACAAATACAATTGTATCCTACATTTTCCTTTTTCTATATTTTCCTGCCGTATTTTAAATCTATATATACAATACTACAGATACTATAGGTAACTAACGATGTATTTAGTAGATATACATATGGATTTATGTATGGGATATTGGTCGCTGCGGAATTATATTCGTATTTTTAATATTATATAAAACTATAAATTTATATTCAACATTTATAAAACTATGCGGTACAACAATTTTGCAACAACATTATAAATCCGATTATACCCTTATTGGTTTTTATATATGTCCAGAATATTTTTATTTTATTTATATATTGTATTAGCTATATATAATTCTTTATTTCTTTACTTTTGCATATTATATATACAATATATTGTATATATTATCTTACATTATAGATACCGGTCATCTTACTTATATATTATAAATGCATATATATATATATAGTGTGCGTATAAAATGCCGCAAATCAAGTGCTATAATAATTATGACTGTGCAGAGAATTTAAAATTATTTATATGTGTTAAAATTTAAATTTATTATTTTATCTTATTTTATTGATATCAAACATATGGTCATTTTTTTCCATTATTTATTATTTTAAATATAAATAATTGTTTTTGTAAAGAAAAAGATTTTATTAAATTACTAATATATACTATAATTTATATAGAGATATATATACATATCATTTAAATTTATAACAACTTATTTATTCATATATAGTTCATTTTGATATATATATTTACGTATATTTTTTATCTGAATATTTAATGTATACGCGTATTTGTAAATAATTGCATTTAAATAATGAATATAATGATATAGGAAAAAATAGTTTTCAATCTGAAGATTATATTATAGATGCCAGTGTGATATAAAAACTATATATTTGCATGACACGATGCTGATGTGTCATATGTTTTGTCTATATGGTGTATGCCGATAAACCGACAACACTTTGATCAACACAACTCTCATCATACATGAAGTAAATACTCGATGAAAAAATATATATGCAACCATTTGAATAATCGAATGCACAATTTTGTGATAACTGCTCTACATTTAGCAAACGTGTTATTTTCAAAAATTAAATGTCAGTAATATAATTCTATTTTTATTTTACATCAAATATGTATCGCACTGTAAAATAAACAAACACCCGACTTTATATATTACCAATGTATTTCCTCTTTTCAATACTATGTATGTATATTCTTTAAAATGTAAAAAGTATTTTATTCTTTTGAAAATTATTCAACAGTTAAATATTTACTATATTATAATAACATTGTAATAATAGTATCAATATTATAACAATGCACTTCTGCTATAATGTAGAGTCACTTACAAATATTAAAAAAATTACATATTTTCAATATTTTCCAGTAAGTTTACACACATATAATGTAAATGTTTGTGTATATGTAGACACTAATATTTATAAGTACTTAAATTTTGTGTAACTTTAGAATTTTATATATATACGCAGTGTGCAATATAGTAAAGAGATTACATTACAAAATTTCATTTACTAAATTCATAAAATAATGTGTTCTATAACATATATATGTTTTAAAATATTTTATATATATTTAGAACAATTTCACATATAATTATTGTACAATATAAAGAACTTCGAACTCAAGGACCTTACATTTCTTATAACAGTATATATATATATATATGTTATATATGGTAGAGTATTTTACACAAAGATTTGTAATTGATTTTTTGAGGGTTTTGATCAAAAGGCTATAATTTAACCATATTTGTTCTAAGATGATAACAATCAATTCGGCTATATATATAAATATATATATAGAGACGTATTTCATAACATATAATCTCATAATAAATACTTAATAATAATGATACATGAAATAAAATTAATGAATACTCGTATTATAAATAAAATATTAATTGATTGATTGATTAAAACTTATTCTAAAAGAAATATTAAATTTAATTGTTTTTATGCGGTGAGAAATAATTAATGACATCAATATTTTCTTTGGTTAAATTTCAACAAGATGGCACAAATAGTACAAATACTCAACACACTTGATTTTATCGATTTATTTCTAACAAAGTTTTGGAAGTCGAATATGTATTTTCAAGGAATAGCGTAACACATATCTCCAATCAACATCTTCTAATTTATTATCTGGAGTTTTTTCATATCTACAATATATAATAAAAAGTATACGCCAACCATATAAAGCAACAAAATTACAATTCCATATGGATTACATGAAATATTAAAATTGTTATAATTTCTGATTGCAGGAAATATATTGAATTTTTAAAATCAGTGAAAAATTTCACTTTAAATATAAAAAAATAATTTTTGCAGAAAATATACTTTTTCCGGAAAAATTTTCCACTTGCTTGCCGCACAAACATTTTTTTGTCAAAAAATTTTGTTTATTTTATCAATATAAATCTACAAGAAAAATATATTATAATATAGAGTATTTTATAATGTCTATGTCTCTATAATTCTACATCAAGCATACAAATTCTTTCTATAGGTCAGTGACGAGATGTGATAAAATGTATTCACAACACTTGATGCTGCTGCCTGTTTTCCGATTTTACTAATTTTTTTTTCGATGGGAAATTAAATATAAATATTATAGAAAAATATAAAATAAATACAAAAAATTATTTTCGATTTCGTTATGTTCAGGAAAATTAAATAAATACCGATAATAAATATATATAAAAAATGATTCAAAATAATTCTATAGTTTTATTATTTTTGTGTAAGAAAAATATCAAATGAAAATCAAAACAAAAAAAATATGATAAAAGTGTATAATGATTTGAAGAATAAATAATCCGATTAACAATTTGCATACTTTATATCTTCATGCTTCGCCATTCTTTTATATAATCGTATCGTACAAGCTTTACATTATATATTAATGTATATAATATGTTTATTTATATGTATGTATATCCCATATAACAATAATAATAATAATAATATATAAAAGTAAATGAATTGTGTTGTTACGTGATGCTTTTTCTTATAGTTCATTTACCGCCAGATAATGTCATAATGTTTTTAAATATAAAGAGTAGTTCGTTCAACTTTTCTCCTTTCTTACTCTCTTTTTAACATTAACAATGTTAATGTTACAACAATATATTTATATTATATACTTTATATGGTATATAATATACAATATATATATATATAATGTATATACACATAAATATGTATCTATTGTATGTTCAATCTTCAATGGTTCAATGTTATTAAAATTTTATTTCTAGGCCATACTGTATATAGATACGGATATATATATATATCTATATATATATCGTTGGTTGGTTGTTATAGACATATATATCTATATATATATATCCAGCATCCATATCATTATATATATCATGCACATATATTATATAAACAGAAAATAAAATAACTATATGCTTATAGATTTCTTAGTATATATACAAATACATATATACGTACGACAGAGTGATTATTGTTGTTGTTTGTTAGTTGGCTTTTATATTGCGTGATAATATAGCACATATAAAAAGATAATCAATTCTGTATACATATATTTTCGAAATATACAAGTACATTATATATATATATATATATTATATTTATGTACAATAGCTATATATTTTCCTATACATATATATATATATACTAAGCAAAAATGGCTTGATGTTTGAAGTGACTGAAAATTATCTTTTTAAGAACCACTTAAAATGACTGATTTATACCGTTATATCGTATTATTTTTTATTTTCTACATTGTTATCATCGTAATTTTTCGCCCGCATTTTCTTTTGAAGCGGCTGCTGTGTGCGAGCGAGGTTGGAAAATCTTGATTAAAAATGAAAAGTCTTTTTTTTTGCTGTTACAGAAAATAAATTTTACATTGTTAAAAGTATATTATGAAAATTGTATATTATATGTGTATGTATGTTGGTAGGTTATGTATACAAATGTTTTAAAAGTGCAATGATGAAATATTATATTTTATATACAATATTACATATGTCGATCTATCTATCTATCTATCTATATACAATATATTGTATATAAAATTATTATCTATTTAAATATGTTATATATTCAATGTAATAAGATACGTTTTTTTAAGTATGTTATTATAATATGAAATTATTACTTAAAAAGAAAAGTGAAGGAAATTGAATAAAAAAAAAAAAAAAATAAAGAATAAATAAGTCACAACCAAAATATTAAAGTATGTGTGCTTATGTAATAAAAATGTTTAAAAAAATATATATATACAATACGTGCCTGCTGCTGTTGCTGTTGCTGGTTATATGTATACTTGTGAAATACAATTTCCTTAAATAATATTCAGTCATATCTCATAAAGCATAAAAAAAAAAACCGCATAGAATTACAATTTTTAATAAAAACTTGATGAAATTTTTTTTTTTTTTTAAGTACCATATATACAAATATAACCATTTAATATAGTATTATGGTATATATATATACGATATATATAAGATATACGGTTATATATATATATATTAGATGAGATAAAAAGATAACATTTAAATTGAAAGCAAATTTCTTATACAAAATTTATTTGTTATATGGAAACAAATTTCTTTAAAAATAAAAATCACATAAATTTCTATATAATTTAAATTTTAAATTGTATTAAAAAAAAACTGTCTAATGTTATAAACAGATGTGTCAATATTTTCTCTATAATAAACATTATATATTGGTATATATATATTTATGCAAATTATTATATATACATATATTATGCAAAAACAAATTATTCCATTCTAATATATATTTTATATAAATTTAACACAAATCAATTTGAATAAAATTGTCACATATAATTTACTATATAAACTTTTCTCACATTTGACTACTAAAAGTAATTTATATTTATATTATTACTTATATTAACATATAATTTGTATATTATAATTATAATATTGATTAAATATAACAAATAATAATTAATATTTGTTGTGTATAAGTTTTTAAATACAACTAAATTAAGTATTTATATAAATTAAATAAAATGTAGTAATAAATATATTATACTGTTTTGTTAATGTATCACACTCGCATGTGATAATATAATTAATATATTTCTGTGTATAAATATATACTCTGTTAGGGTAACCCATTTTCACGGATATATTATATAACTTAAAATTGCTTAATAATTATATACAATGTTTTATGTATAGAATATCATACTATAATTATCAATTGCGGTATAGTAGCATTTTTAGGATGAGGTATAACTTTATTAAAAACATTGCCTGTATGGAATTTTTACTAGCATACGCTATATCACATTTATAATTATCTCATATGCGAATTATCATTAGAATATATCAGTGTGGATTCTTCACAGGCCAATGTACATCTGATCAAATATTTAGTATACAATAGATTTTGAAAAAGTGTATATTTGGAGTTCAATATTGATACACATTTTAAAACGGCGTATCATAAATAGGCCAAAGGTATGGTAAATTATAAAAGAATTTTTGTATTCAAAAAAAAAATCAGATAGATTTGGTAGTTTTGACGTTGGATATTATAAAGTCACGTGAGCGAATCCGAGATAAATTATCCAGTGTACAGAAATAATTCTTTTGTTCACTTTAATTTTACCCTTATTTTTATAAACTAATTAATTTTATTGATGTAATTTAAAACATTAATTAATTTATTGGTGTGTATAAAAACAAACATCAAAAATCGAAAGATTTATATTTATTATATTAGAAATATTTTAATTTATATAAATTATTTTTATCAATTTGTAATATAATAAAGCTGCTGTTACTGATACTCTGTTATATACTATATTTGCTCATGTAGCATAAATATTTGCTATTTGTTTGGAAGGTAAATATAATGTAATATTAATACATTAATAATATTGATGTGAGAAAGAAATTAATGCTGTGTATACAAAATATGTGGATACTACATATTACTGAATATGGAGCAGACTCTGCAAATAAGTTATGAAAATATAAATTTTTCCATAATAAGAAATTGATTAACGATTTATAATCTATTGGATAATTTCTCTGAAAGTTATAAATTTTCATCAAAATTTATTTACATTGATGTAAAATATTTTTTGTGTAACTCTATGGTTAATTGTTTGACCATAACTCGTATATTGATTGTATAATAAATAAATTTAATTATAATTTATTATAAATTAATTTTAACCAAAATTCTTAACGAAAAGTTGTAAAGTTTTCGATGGAATCATATCAAAGGAATATTGTGAAATAATAAAATAAATTAATATGGAAAATTTTTCGATTTTCAAAACCAAATTACAATCTCTTTGTGATTACATCTGTTTGATTAGGTTTTTATACATACATATAATAATAATAAATAACATATATGATTTTACTTATACTATATAATCTTAAATAATTAGCTAATATACTAGTATAACAGATATTTATTTGATTTAACTATAATTGGTTTTCAAATTATCATGCAACAAGTAACGTTATTTATTTATAGTTCAAATTTAAATTATAGCTATCTATAAATTATATAAATTAATAAATTCAATATTGGTAAAATATGCAATATCATTTAAATTTACAATATAATGCGAGCAATAATATTTTACGTGCATGATAATGCAAATTTTCTCAATATTATATAAGTAAGCCATAACCATACACACACCAACACACACACAATGAAATTAAAAAAAATTTCTTTTTTCATTAGCATATGAATAAATTGAAGTTTATATAATTATTTTTATATATAAAAATTATAGATTAAAATATGTTTAACATTAATTTCTTACGAGTGTATATACCATTTTTGACATATTTTTCGCATATAATAACTGAAATAATGATCACATAAAATTTTAATATACAATCTGGATTGTGAATTGTAGAACATGAAACATAACAGATTCGTCTAAATAATTCGGTCAATATTTTGTTAATAATGTGAAGCGTTGTGTTGGCCTGTAATGCTTTAAATATTGTTGATTTATCGGCATAGACTGATGCGATTTCCTTATTAAAATTAGAAAAAAATATTTCACACACACTTACAATTATTACCTTTTGCATATAGTTATGTTAAAAGATTAAGAAATTTCTGCACATTTTTGATCCTCTTATAGTTACAAACATTTCTATACCGTATTGAAAATTTTAAACAAAACTTACAATTTAAAATATATAAATGTATTATATTTTATATTAATATATAAAATGAGGTATGTATTCAGAAAACTTCCGATATAAACAAATCAATGTCATGATAATTTTTATCTTTATATAAATTTAATTTAATAATATACAAACGATATATAGAAACAAAAGCTATGGGTGTTTGTGTGTGTAGGTATACGAGTCTTTCTCAAAAAAAAAATAACTTTCTTTGATCTATAGTAAATTAATTAGTAAAAGTTAATAAATATATGTATATTAAATTTTTATTATACAATATATTATTATAATCGAATCATTCGTTACACATATCATAAAAAATAAATCGAAAATGTAATGATGAATAGAAAATTATATATTTGTTAATTTTATGGCATTGCCACAAAACTAGTATTTGGTTATTATAAATATTTAAATACAATATCAATAAATAATAATAATGTATATTCATATATAAAATGAAATGAATATAATCAGTATATTATATATATAGGTATTTATCGTATGCACACGTACATATCTTTATAAATGTATATTGTATATAACATATATACGAGTATATTTAACATTAAACTCGCGTATTTTATATTTGATTTTGATTTCGATTTTACTATAATTTATTTATTGAAATTTAAACCATAAAAAATATTTTGTTATATAAAATATACAATAAATGAATTGTATACACACTATGTTCGAAAAATAACCAAATTGTCTTTCTAATATTAACATATATATGTTTATATGAATCTAAACCTAAAGTAATTGTTAAATCATCATAACATTTCCTTCACTGCAAACCAAATACAACACATTAAATGACAGTAGTTTTTATGCATATAGCAATCGAAAAATGTATTTATATAAAGAACATTAAATTTTGGTAAACATTCTACCGAAATGATTAAAATTTGCTTATGATGATAATTGTAATAAAAATACAAGTTTTTGAATGGAATCAATGATTCAATGATGGCTTAGGCGAAGTGGGCTGACCGACTATCAATATTGGGATTACCGAAGAAACGATTCAAGAAGGGAATGAATGAGAATTTTCATTTAGATTCGTATACTAAAAACAAACAATTCATTGAATTTTAACTGAAAAATTTGATTTACGATAGGTGAATTCAAAGTTTGTTCATTGTGCACTATATTATCATTTCAAAAGACAACATTAAAAGCGTTGAAATTGACGATATTTTCTTAAAAACCATTGTAATTGGTAATGAAACATAGTTTTTTCAAACGGTTTAAAGTATAAAATGATGGCAGCCAGATGATAGAAATACGAAAAATTTCGCATTCCAAAGGTATTAACCACAAAGAATTTGTTCTAAATGGTACAACGTATATACAATGCTTTGTATTGCCTTGGTGTATTGTAACGTTTGCTAAACCTGAATATCGAGGTCAACAGTAATTGGCGATTATTGCAACTTCTTATCGTGTGATAATTATTACTGACTTTTTTTTGTGTCTTATTCCATATGTGACTATTTTCTATTATACTTAAAGACATTGAACCGTCAACGACCGCCAACATACTTAACAACATTCTAATCAGCAACACAGAAAGTCATGTGATGCATACTAATTGAACGTGCAAATCGATCTATTTTAGTTAACAGGGAATATATATTTCGAATAAATTAAAATTATTTTTGTAAACATAAATTAATTGTTAGGGTTTTTATTATAATCCATTACAATGATTATTTTTTGGACAGAGGATTTATATATTTTATTTCTATATATTAAAAAATATAGAATTATTTCTGTTCATGGGTGAAAAATTTTATATAATGATAAATTTATGTAAATCAAATAAATATATATATAAATATATATATTTTATAAAAATAGTTAGTATAATTTTTAATAGTTAATATATAGTGAATTCAAAACATCAATTTCATATTTATGTATGGTGATTATTTCCACATATACATATGCATATACGAGTACATTACATATACGTGTATATCGTTGGTAAAAGAAATCTAATAATTTAAAATAGATAATGTTGAGAGATGTTGAATCGTTGAATATACAACATTATAAAGAATTTAACAATAAGTTTTTTTTTTATACTACATTAACTATATATTATTATACATTTCATATTTATATTGTATATATATATGAAATATAGTGCAAACAAACATGTATACAATGAAATAACTCTGTTCAAATGGATTTATTTATTTTACAAAGAGATTATAACGAGATATATTATATATTATTTATTATTATTGTTTTGAAAACTTGTTTCTTTCATCTTTCATCTACATTTATATTATTATTATTATTATTATTATTATTATTATTATTATTATTATTATTATTATTATTATTATTATTATTATATTTATAATAAGTACGATTACATCTTTTTTTTTATAATGTGTATATACAAAATAATATAATAAAACAATAATATGTGTAAGTATAACTATTTTAATTAAATTTTTTTTATAACACTTTTTCAATGTCATTATTCTTCGCATACATGTTGAAAATATATATATATATATTATGGTAAAATGTATATATTATAGCTTTGTGGTAAATGACATTTAATATAATTACAAATAAAATATAATAAAATATATTATTAAAACACCTATAGTATATTTAAAACAATACATATGTATTACAATTGGCGGCACAACAAAAACAATGTAATATCAAACTGATATAAAGGTAAAGAACTTATAATTGAAGACTGCAGCATATTGTTTAACAAAAAGAATTAAAAGTGTATATAGAACTTTACATAAAAATTATATAATAAAAAAAGCAAAATTCGTGCTATTATATAAGAAATTGTGCATAATGTCACACTGTGTTTTGGTCCTAATTAATCACAATCAAGGTTGTATGATGTGGATCACGAAATGTAGTAATACAAATTTTGAACTGTTTCTATAAAAAAAAAAAAATGCAGACAATGACCAAATGAAACCGGTTCAGTGACATCTGATCCAAATCAACAAAATCTATAATATTTAAAATATAAACACATTTGATTCGTAAATTGGTATATAAAGTTTTTATTAGTTATCAAATGCAACGTAATCGAGCCTTTTAAAATCATAATTTATGAACATTGCGTCAACTGATCACCACTACTTTATATTCAGGAATTTGAACAACTATTTGATGAAAAAAATATTTAAATATTGTAGTGCGTCTTATTTAAATTTAAAAATCAATTTCAAATCGAATTTTACTTTCCTAATCGAATTTTTATGCCCTATATATATATGAATATAAAATTGTTTACATTACAATTCTACAATTTTATTCTTATAATTTTTCCAATAATAATAATAATAATAATAATAACCAATTTAATTTCCAATAACATATCAAATTGTTTGTATTTTAATTTGGTAATTGATTATGTAATAAAAAATTTTTTTCTCCATTTATATTATATTTCATTTATTATATATTTATTTAATATTTTAAAAATTAATAATAAATATTATTTGTGCATAATATTTAAATAAACATTATTTAATATTTCATTTTTATTATTATACTTTTAAAATATAATTGTAATAACATTTATATTTAAATAAAATAACAGTTGGTATATGAAGTAATAACACAACAAAAAAAAAATAAGAATAATAATAACAATGCGAATATTGAACTTTATAATTGTTATATAAAAAAAACATATAAATAAATTATAAAGTAATTTATAATTCACATTTAAATTGATTGCTGCGTTTACAAATCCGCATAATAACCTCTTTAGTTTCTACTTTAACACATTTGTATGAATCAGAAGTAAGTTGCACAAATTTCAATCGCTTCAAAGCATATATATATTTTTTTTTAACATTACTCTCTTTTATCAATTTACTAGCCGAGATGTGACCGGTTTTATTGCGAATTTTTATAAAAAAAATTGTGTGAACAGAATTTTATAAGAAAATGTGTTTTACCAAAATTCATGCAATTTGTTGCATTTGTTTCTAACTATTTTTAAACTAAAAATTGAGCTATGATCTCTGCCCTAGTAACGCTGTCCGTAGTTTGTCCGCAAAATTTCCGCATTATATGTAGTAGTACGCAGTTTCAATCCGAAAAAATATCTATCGATTTCTCATGGATGTACGCTGGAATTTAATATGATGAGTGCAACCTTATTCATGGATTTTTATAAAAAATATCTTTGGATTATCCGTATATTTCCGATCATAATTTCTACGGATTTTCCTTAGATTTATTTCTCGTTGCTATTATTCCACAGAATATCCATATAGAATTTATATTCATATTTTGTGTGAGCAGATCCACGGATTTTGACAAAAATATGTCATGGGACAAGTGCACTCGCAAAAAAAATTTGGTTATAACAGGTTGTAAATTGTTGAAATAAAATTTAATGTAATAAATATGTAAGAAATAAATAAAAAGTATGATTTTTAGGGAATTTCTTTACCTCGACGATAATGATTTGTTGAAATGAATTAACGAAAAAAGTATGATATTTATATTTTGTTATGCAAAAAATAATTTAATTGTAAAATTGTAAAACTACTGTTTTGAATAATTGGTAAAATGAATTATGAATACAATACCGCGCGTATATATGTTGTGCATATTACCCTGACCATCCAAAGATTTCAATTGACCTAAATAAAATACTATTATATTAAGTGGAAAATTTATGGACATTCTTTGGACAAATTCCAATATATTTTTTCCATTGAACATATGTGGATTTTTTCCACGGAAATTTACCTAATTTTTCAAAGTACGGACAAATTGTTACTAGGGTGTCTCATCAATTTAAGATTATTCAAAGATTTTTAATTAACACTATATTCTACAATTCTTGTGACGAAAAATTAAAAGAAAAGCAACTAATGTATAAAGTAGATTAAAGAAAACCAACTGAAAATAAAATCAGAGTTATATTTGCAAATTTTAAACATAATTTGTTTGTGGGAGTTTAATTAAATTAAAACTTTAAAAGATATAACAGCAAAAATAAATATAAATACTAAGTAATTAGTGTCGAAATTTGCGAAAAAAATTTTTAATGGGTGCGATATGATAATGAATTTTAATAAAGTATTGCATTGAAATTTGCTACAAGGAATTGTTTTGTATTTATATATTTTAAGCTTCGCATAAGACTAATTTTTAATATTGTTCTTATATAATATCATATATCGGTCACTACTCATAAGGGGGGGGGTTTGCATATAAATATTTCAGGGAATATCGAATCAGAATGGAATATATATGTAACATTGAACAAGTGAAATCTTTGAACTGGGTCACAATTTGTACGTTTATATGGGATAACAAAACATATAGATTTTTGAAAATGTTTGCACACACCCATCATATCGGCTAATCACTCATATATATAAAAATAATAGAATGTAGGAAAAACATTTATCTTTCGATAGTTGTATATAGACCAGTTATGGTAAATTAATTATTATATAGCCCCTCCGCAAAGTAATTTATTAACTTGACTGTAAAATGAATGTTTGGTATTAGATGCCATAAGTTTCGCTTAGAGTAGAGCCTTGCGTTCTCTGAAAAAATTTGTACATGAAACACAAAAACATTTTTACAGAACGCACACCCTTTTAAATCAATGTTTTATATATTATTGACGATTACGTCTTTCATGTGCAAAATTTTTCAGAGAACGTAAGGCCCTAACATAACTTGAGTGTAATCTATATTTGTCAGTATGTTTTTTGGTTTGGTCTGCACTTAAATATATAAGGAAATATGTTCTGTCATAATTTTCAAACAATTTTAATAAACTTTTGAAATATTTATAGAAAGAAGTGTATACGATCATATGATGTTAAGAGGTTTTTTTCCAATTTGAATAACACACACACACATAATTTATGGACGACAGTAGTAAAGAATACTTTCAAAACCATTAGAAAAATGTGAATAGAATCCAAACAAACTACATATCTACAGATTTTCTTCCCCTATCTATCTGCTTAACTATATATATTTTACGATAAATAGAAAAGTCAATGGCTGGCAATTAGTTTTTGGAACCGTCGTACATAAATCTTATTATATAATTAATTATTTAAAAATGCAAAATAAAATCTTTTGGTATATACGACGACGTATTTACCTAATTTTTTTTTTCTATTATTTATTATGTATACCTTTAAAAAAAGATTAGATTTTAATGCGATGACATATATATTTATTATTATTATTATTATTTTTTAAATTTATGTTAGAAAAAAAAAGTTAATTCGCGACCTATGGTATATGTAATAAATTATAAAGATATATATAATTAAGATTGTATATGTGCTAATAATCTCTAGACATTCAATAAAATCATTTTAAAACGTGACTAATTCACATATGTATTACACATAGATTGTTTATTTTTTAAAAAAAAGCTATATCTTTTTTGTATTGTATATAATAAAACATAATTATATATATTTTTATTCATACAACACGTAAATAATATGATGTATATTACACCTATATAACAGCAAAAGTTATATTATTTATATATATGTTTTTTTTTATATAATTAGGTATATATGTTTTTTAATGAATCAATGTCATGAAATATATTACAAACATAATTATATGTGTGTAAAAAACAATAAAAAAAATAATAAATTATTAATCAACACGATAACAATTACATTGAATATAAAAAACAAAAATTTTTACGTGGTATTATAATTATTTGATTTGCAATTTTATAATTTAAAAATATTTATGCAATAATTATTTATTTATAGCATTTAAAGTATATCCATATGCAAAGCATTAATCAATTAAAATCACTTTCTCTATTTTATATACGAGTATATATACAATACAATTTTTGCTTATATTCGTCGCTTATTACCATTCAAATGGACAGAGGAAAAAATATTTTATACACCCAATTAAAAATGAATGATTATTTTAAAATATATACAAAATATTATATACCAGGTATAGGAGTATGAAATGAGCCTTTTTTAAAGGAAGAAAAACACATTATTTAGAATAGAAAAATCAAAAATATTTTATTCAAAATAACTTCCATCGCTTTCTACACATTTTAACCACCTTTCAGACAATTTTCGTATACCACGTCGAAAAAATGGTGTTGCTTTGAACGAAAACCATTCAGATAGCCAATTTTCAACTTCTTCAGATGTTTTGAAGTGCTGTTCTTTCAAAGCATGTCCCATCGATGAAAACAAATGGTAGTCCGAAGGAGCCAAGTCTGGTGAATAAGGCGGGTGTGGTAACAGCTCCCATCCAAGCGACTTTATCGTATCCTGAACTGGTTTTGCTTTGTGTGCTGGTGCATTATCATGTTGCAAAATTACCTTAACAGATTTTTTCTTTCTTTCTGTCCATTCTGGTCGGTTATCTAATAATACATGGTTCAAATCGATTATTTGTTGTTGGTAGCGTATTAAGAGTTTCACCAGGTTTCAGAAGTTCATGATACACCACACCTTCCTGATCCCACCAAACACAAAGCATTCTCTTCTTACCGAATCGTTTTGGTTTTGCAGTCAATGTTGCTGCTTTACCTGGTGTAATCCATGATTTTTTGCGTTTAGGATTCTCAAAATATATCCACTTTTCATCACCAGTCACGATTCGATGCAAAAGAGACTTCCTTTTGTATTGTTGAAGGTGCAATTCACAAATGGTTTTTCGATTTTTTTGTTGCCTTTCAGTCAATTCATGTGGAACCCATTTTCCACACTTTTGAATCTTTCCCATTGCTTTTAAACGACTAGAAATTGTTTTTTGATCTACATTTAAGGCTTCTGCAAGTTGTTTTTGAGTTTGTGTATCATCTTCGTCCAACAATTCTTGCAATTCACTGTCTTCAAACTTTTTTGGTGGTCTTCCACATTCTTCATTTCTCAAATCAAAATCTTTGTCTCTAAATTGTTGAAACCATCTTTTGCATATTGCTAATGATAGAGCATGATCACCAAATGCTTCTACAAGCATTCGTTGAGATTCAGCTGCGTGTTACTTTAAATGATAACAAAAAACTAATGATACCCGCAAATCGTTTGTTGAAGGCACAAAATTAGACATTTTTAACACGATAAAATTTTATGTTGTTGTATTACAAATGGAATTTACCACACTGAATGTTGTTGACAGATGTCAAAACAATAAAAAAACATCGCATTAAGGCTCTTTCACAATTACTAATATAAGTACAGCCATTTATTGGCAGCGGCTCACTTCATACTCCTATACCTGGTATACCAATGGTATATTTATTTTTTGAGGAAATATTGAGATGGAGACAGGCAAATATATATCTTAATAAATATACATTATACGTATGTGCCTTGTAAGCCTTTTTTTTTGTAATATATATATATATATATATATGGACACCATAGGTACACGTACGCGTATATACACAATCTGACAAATTTGGGATATTTAAAAACAAGTTTTGCGGTTTAACTTATTTTATACCTTTAATGGTTTTTGATCATTTTTTGTTTAAATTTTTTGTGTTATTCTTGTAGTTGTTGTTGGTTGCGGATAATAAAATGTAAATATTTTCTTGTCTCTTTGTATATATAATATTATTTTATTTTATGCAGATGTGTGTATAGAGACACTGAGTGTGTCGGTTTTTGCACGTTTGATCAAGTGCTAATTAATAACCATGCTTGTCCTTAAAATAACACTAATTTATTATGCACAAATTGGATCACATAAATTAAAAAAAAATAGTTATGAATTTTTTTGTGTGTATTTGTAATTCATATATATTTTGATTTAGATTTCAATATGAATATCGTATATTTGTAAATAAATATATTGTAATTTTTAGCAGTTTTTATGTGTTTGTGATGTCAATCATAATAATTAAGTAATTATTAAGATTCCTTATTTTTTATTATTTTAATTTATATAACATTCGTATAATCGTATATGCGTATATGTATTTGTATACGTATATTTGTATAACTGACGGACGGACTACACACAAACAGTGGGCGTAGGTACTAAAACTTAATTATTTTATTTTTTGTTCATATGTTCATACTTCATACATATGTGTGTATTTAATTATTTTTAAAAATATTTCAGTATAACCTTTTATGGGACACTTCACTTTTTGTATTTATGTGTCATTGACTTTATATTATTTGAAGTCGAGTGATTTCAGAGACGTTTGTGGTGAAAAAAAAAAAACAAAAAAAAATTGCTAATTTTTTTTTTTTTAACCAGTAAAATATTAAATTAATTAATTAATTAAATTGTGTAATTTAACATTTATTAATAAGTTATACAGAGTGATTGGTGAAAGTATAATTTTTCGTTCCTAACTGGCATGCCATTGGATGCGTCGTGCCTTGTCCTCTATTTCCTTTGTAGTTTCTATATAATAGTTTGACCTGCGATACGGGAATTTTTTTTTTTATTATTATTTACTTATAGATGAATACTTTAATTTATTTACAAATTAAATAGGAATCAAAGGTATATAGACATAACTCGTATATATAGTATTACATAAACATATTATATTAAACACTAACTTTAATTGTTTTTGTTAGCTATAACATATATATATAACATTAAATTATTGTAAATTATTCATTTATAAATATAAAAAGGTTAATAATTTCAGAATAAATTCTGTTTATTTTTATTTCCTTCATTAATATTAAAAACTTTTTTTTATCCATAATTTATAATTTACATACAAAACAATTTGGAAACAAATGAGATAATATAAAATCCTTATAACACATAACTTCGCAGGCCATTCTGTGACGTTAATTCGATTTCATGTTTTTTTTTTCTTAAGTTATTGATGATAAAATTAATATAATTTATTTATAATGTTAATATAACTTATCGGATATGTATAAATATCAAACTAAGAAATTTTAAATTTTGTTAAAGAATTGATTATATAATTGTATTTAGTAAAATAATATTTTCTGAAATCATATATATTATTTACATCAATATATTATGTATTAAGATTTGCCGACTATTGGTATTATTCCACATTATGTATATAGTTTGTATAAGGTGACAAAGTAACGCATAAGCGACACCACCGCATTATGAGGTGTTACCGGTTTTTTTGTATTATACGACACGTTGCATACATGAAAATGTCATATGACGTTTTTGTATTCTCGTTGTCCTATATCCTATGGAAATAATATAATAAAATAGTGTGTTAAAAAGGTATACGTATATATTAATATTAAATGATGAATATGTATTTAATTATATTCATATTTAAGTATAATAATAGAATAAATACGAATAAATAAATATTACAATAAAATATTATTGTGTATTATATGGAAAAAAAAATTTTTAGTCTTCAAAGCAAAAAAATTATTTCTTTCTTTTTTTTTTTAAGTAGCCAGCCACACACACACACACAATCATATTCAAAATTTAATATTATCTATATGTACGTGTACCTTTTCTTATTTCTTGTCTATATAAAATGTATAATTTTGTATACAATATTTTATTATAAATTTATAAAATATACCTAAAAGTAAAATGTATATACAAAATATTAATAAAAAAAAAAGTTTCTGGGAAATTTATGCTTCTTGTATAATATACAGGAGGAATATATATATATATTTATATGTTATATGTAAATGTGACTCAATATAATATTCATGAATATTACTCGTATATATGCATATTTAGAATAAAATTACTTTTTATGAGATGTATTTTATACATAACATTTATATATAATAATATTCTTTCTTTATATAATGTTTATTTGTACAATATTATAAATGTAATGTATAATGTAATGTAGGTAGGTAGGTAGTATATCTAAATTTGTTGGAATTTTCATGTACATTTTATTACTATATATCTGATGTGAGACAATGAAAGAGAAAAGTACAATATATGTTATGTTTATAAACATTGTACGTATTATAATGGTATAAAAATATATATAAAATATTATCCAGAATTTGTACCAATTCATATATTACTCGTATTATATAGAATATTTTTAAAAGTATAAATAGAAAAACTAGTTTGAATTTAAAAATAAAATATATTATTTGTTACTTTTTTTTTTATTTTTAATATTATGTGTTCATTTAAAAATATATTGTATATTAAATATACATTTCTTCTACATTTCTACATTATTACATATTAAAACACCATAGGTATAGAACAAAATTAGGTATTACATATAGAAAACATCTAGACATTTTTTCTTTTTTTTTTCGTTCATACAAAGTTGCAACAAGTTTAAAATAACGATGATAATATTAATAATAATAATAATAATAATAATAATAATAATAGTATAAGTAATTTAGTAATAATAATAGCAGCGACAACAAAACCAACCACAACAATGTAACAAAAAACAAAAAAAATTAATCATAAATCATTTTATCAGCGTAAATTCTATATACGTTTACATATTATTGTTGTATCTCTACTCTTTATATAATATAAATAATGTATTATATATATATATACCGCATGTGTATTTTTACATGATGTTACGACGCGACGTGGAAAGTATTTATATATAGAATATAATACAATACAGAAGAATATATGTATATAATGATTGTATGTATATAATACAATTATAAATATATACAGGTTGTCAACAGCACTAGTGCAGTGCGATCCTTCAAAGTGGGCCGGAAGGATTATGTACACATAATTCAAATAATATTTGATAATCTTTGATTTATACGACACTTATTTCTCAAGATGCGATAGAATTCATTTCGGTAGTATTAGATTTAACTTTACTGATGACATCGACACAGAACCATAAACAATTACTTCGGTTTTGTTAACCAGTTAACTGCATTCTATACATTTATATTTTATATGGTATATTGACGTGTATACAACACGTCGAACGTAGTTGAAATGTTAAACAAACGACACTCCGTGGTATATTTGGTTCCGTCATAGAACATAATGGATGGAAACTAAGTTACAATTTTGAAATAGACAAATTGTACGCGAATATTATCAAAACAATCAAAGTCAATAGATTAAGATGGCTTGGCAATATATTACGTATATAGAGGGGTAAAGTGTGCCGAAAAACTATTGAATGGTAATCCGGATGGTAGAAGGAGAGTTGGAAGACTTGAGGTTAGATGACTAAATGCAGTGAACTGTGATATTAAGATCCTTAAAATTCGGCATTGGAAAATGGTACAGGAAAAGTGAGTTGAAGAAAAGGCTTAAACCGCACCTGAGTTTAAAATGCCAAGTATAAATTCAAAACAAAGGTTAATGCACAGAATTTATTTCAAAACCGACTTTGTACAGAAACAAAGATCACGCAAGCATGTACGTATAATCCCAACTTCTAAATGGAAACAATGATTTATTTATATCTACCTAAACTCTTTTATTTTACATTAATTTATATATTTGGAATTTTTTATTAGTTTATAGTTTTACTTTTACTATTTCACACACTTTTTCAAACTTTTTACTTGCGTTGTTTGTGTCAGCCAAATTAAATTAAATATAATTTGTAGCAAAACAATTAAAATTAGTTTTTCTTATATATATTTTAAAATAATAATATTGGTTCAATTATAAGAAATTAGGCTATTTGCATTAGGTTTAAAATTATATATATATTTGTTTATAGACTATATCGCAGATACTTTATAAGATAACACCTTTAAAACAAAGCCCTAAATCGAAAAATATTTTTGTTGGCATTATTTGTTCGATAATCATGTTGAAGAAGGATCGCAGTGCACTCGTCGACACCCTGTATATATATATGATAAAAATTTTTGTCACATATTCTGTCATTGTATAATCTAAATTGAAATTCCATTACCACCGTGCTATAAAAATTCCATATCTTTTTTTTCTGCATTTTTTTTGTGTTTTTTTTTTGTCTCCTATAAATATAATGTTTTGCCTTTTTTTTTTTTGCAGCGCGCGTGAATCATTATTGTTGATTGCAATTAAATTCTCAATAAAATGTTTTTATATATGCATTATAAACATAGTTTTTTTTTCTAGATCCATACAAATAAAATATATTCTATGAAATGCGTTAGTTGATGGTTACATTTCGTTATTTCGTTATTTCGTTATTTTTTTTATTATTTATAAATGCATATATAATTTAATTAATTAATTTAGGTTATTTGTGTGAGTAAACGTGTAGACGAGTAATACCATCGATATTACAAAACCATGAATTTATTTTATATTTTTATAACATTAAAATGGCAGCATAAACATTCACTTTTCACGCGTACTCTTTTTCAGTTAGTTAAAAAAATGAACGTAACAAAATTTTATAAATTAAATTATGTCAATCGGTAAAGCAATTGAAAATAACTAAAATTGTATGTAAAATGAGGAAGCTTTCGCACATTTTGTTGCCGCTCAGAAATCTAATTTGTGTGAACATTATTTAACTTTGTTATTTGATACAAATTTTCGAGAATTTTAAAAATAGTATAGTATTAAATAAAATTAGGACAATTTAGTATTATGACGACATACATTCTAATCAGAATGATGTTTTCAATAAATGTAAAGAAAATTTATTATTAAATTCTTTATTATTATTTCTTCACTATCGGATATTTATTTTTAAAATAAACCTAATAATAGTACATTTTTAATAATAATTTTTTGTATTCTATTTATTTTTAAATAATTGCATTTTATATTTTATTAAAATTATTGAATTCTCTGTGTAAAATTCATAAAATTATTCATTTATCTATAAAACTATTATTTATATTTTTTTCGGAGTTTTCTGTCGTTTTCAGTTTTACTAAACTTTTTATTTTGGTTCATTTGTGTGTTTAACAGTTTGATCATTTTTTTTCTCTTAAAATTAACAGTAATTTTATGGGATCACATACGATTATGTGCCAGAGAAAATATTTCCGTGGTTGATTGAGAAATAATATATGTTCTGTACTATATAAAGTGAAAGGATAACTATAACTAAATACAATTGTTTTTTTATTTTTATGAATTATTTACGAAAATAAACACACATATTGTAAATATACAACAAATACAAAAAAAAAATGGATTTGATATAGCTATGAAAATTTGAAAATTTTAAAGATTAGAAAATATGTATTATACACAAAAAAAATTCATACATATTAATATCAATTTAACAACTCGACAATGTAATGCTTTTTATTGTTTTTTATTCATTCCATTCCATTTATTTAATATATAATATTGATCAAAGATAACGCAAAAATTATATGATAAGAAATTTCGTCCGTCAAAATTTGCAGCTAAAGTATGTGTTATAAAAAAAAATTACTTCTTGTGTAATAAATGTTTCTCCAAAGCACAAAAATTTATTATTCAAATACGAAATACAGAAGATGTGGTTGATGATGATGAACGTCCCAACCGACCAACATCCAACAATTACCGAATAAAGCATTAAAAAAGAATGTGAAAAATCGTGAAAGTTAAAAAGAAACATATTTTATGTAGTGTTGTTATGAACTTGGAACTTAGTTTACAAAATCAACAATTTAATATTGATTTTTGAAATTGGTCAACGAAAGGTAAATATTCAAAGTTGGTTCGTCATCCAAATATTGCACCGAATTTATCATTTCATGTGGGAAAATAAAACTATATTCTTACGCTGCAGGTGATGAAACATTGAGTTTACAATTCGGAAACATAAAAACTAAACGTTAAAGGTGGTTCGCTGCTGTCATCAGATGAAGAAAACTCAAAAATTTCTTTTGATGAATTCAAAAATTTAAACAATGCTTTGTTTGTTTTTACGATTTCAATAAAGCTATATTATCTACAAAGAATTTATTCCAAGTGTGGTATAACGATTATTGCACCGCATATTATGCCTTGGTGCGCGTATTGTAGCGTTTATTAATCCGTGTTCGTTCTGAATATTCCCCGCCATGAGCTATTTTATGCTTACATTTTGCACAAAGTTTCTTATAGGAATAATCAAAAATTATTTAATTTTTTCAATTATTGTACCATACACACTCGATTCAAGCACAATTCGATTAATGCAAACTACACTGAAAAAAAAAGTACGTGGATCCAATTAAAAAGTGACGTCAAAACAATGAAAGATTAATTAATTTATTTTGTTCCAAGGAACATGGTTCATTGTTAAAATGAAGAAACATTTATTAAATCAACGAATAATTCATTAAAACATAATATCAAAAATTATTGTTTTTCAATCAATTGCTTCGTTGATTTAATTAAATTGTATAATTGTTTTTGATGAATATTATTCATTTTTTCAACGTGTTCTGTTTATTAACTTAATATTCTGAACATAAATAAATTAATGATCGCGAATTCATTCAATCAATGAACAAGTAGAACATTAAGATAATTTTTAAAAATGAAAAATATTAATGAATTATTCATTGAAACAATGAAAAATGGGATTATAAACACTATTCATTGAAAGTATGTTCAAATTTATTTTCAGTGTACTATTCAGGCATCAATTTTTCTTTCCATCTCCATTATTAATGCACCATAACGTTAAAATCATTGCTATAACGTTAAAAATTATAGTCACTATAGGAATTAATGTAAAAAGTGATAAAAATCTTAATCTCATTAACATAATTTGTATGTTTGGAAAATTTCCAGAAATTCTTAAAGCAAACATCTTATCTGTGCATTCATTGTTCCAGAAATTGTATAAAAGGAATATGTACTTTTATTTTGAACATATCGGCTTAATTTATTAACAACTGAGCTCAATAAATTCCAATACTATCAAATTTTGATAATTTTGTAAAAATTTTCAATTTTATGAACTAACAAACTGGCATCATTTGTCATTGCAAAATTTCAATAATATCAAGTTTTTCCAAAAAAATAACAATTAATTAATAATGGGATTAAGTTTAAGCTTTCATTTAACATTTAATACATTATACTATGTAGTTCTTGAAATATAGATGAAAATTCGATTCACGGCATCATCTATAATCGATTAATGCATCCTAAACGATCCAAAAAATGTGTGTAAATCGAAATTTTTTGCTGTATTTCATATGATTGAAAACGTATACAACTATGACTATATGACTACGACTAATCAACATTATGAACGATACTTAATATAACCAAAAACGGAAAAACAAAATAAAATTCAGAACTTTTTAAAAATTTTCGCTAATTTTAACATCTTTCGAATACGCGCTCGACCGCACTATAGATCACTATGCGCCACTATTTATATAGTACTATACAAAGTACTACTGGACAAACAATGTATTCAAGCAATAGTATATAGTTTTTATTTTCTTGTAATTTTATTCTTACATCATCGGCGGTGGTATGTCTTGTTTCTTTGATACTATCTTTGGTTGGTTGGACGTACGTATGTATAGAAAAAAGCGAAAGAACAAAGATAAAAGTAATCCCTTTTTATATGTAGGTAGTTTAATATGTTTATATAAAGCACATGTATTTATATATGAATTTGGATTTTCAATATTCCTTTGCTCTTTTTTTTTGTTATACAAATGTTTATGTGTACACATATATTATTTCAAATATTGTTTTCCATTCTGGTACGAGGGGAATGTAATAATATAGTTCAACGATTTCTTTTTATCGTACAAACACATATGTATTATATTATGTTCTATATATATTATATACATTTAATATATAAAAATGTCGTAAAATATATAGAAAAAATATATAAAATAAAGAAAGATTATTAAAAAAATTGTTGATTATAATTTTTTTTTATTTTTGCGTTTTATATTACTCGTATTTGACATCTTTTTTTTTTTTTTTACTTATTACAATTAAATTTACAAATTTTTTTGTTAATTTAATTTATATAAGCTTTATTTACCTTATGAAAATATATATATTATATCATCTATACAGGGTGTCCCAATTTTCGACGGCAATACGAAAACACTAGATTCTCTGGGTCATTTTGCGTCGAAAATATCATATAACATTTTGGCCGATTCGACTTCGGTGCGAAGTTACACGCAAATAACCAAATTTTCAATCAGACCATGTTTTGCACTCTTCTGGGATCAATATCTCAATAACTAATTAACCGATTTTAAATTTTTGATACACTATTAGCATTAGCATACCGAGATCTTTAATTTGACGTTAAGATAAGACAATTCGGACATGTGATTATCCAGATACTTACAGAAATGTTGACAGTTAGCTGAACGCCATTTTTTTTTTTGAAAGTTTGTTCAAGCATAAGTCGAAAAATCATGATGAAAAATTTTTTTCGATATAAGTTTAAAAACTTGCCACATTCATAAGCTTTCGCTAAAGCTATAACATTACGATAGGTCTCAACTGGTTCCAAAGATATACACAAATAACTACAACGATGTAGGCATAAAATTTATTTTCGTTATGGAAAAATTTTATCTTTTTTTGGTTTTATCCAGAACCAACAATACGGACGTGATAGATAATTTATTTCATACACTCCTATGCATTAACACAAACCTTCACGCACACACAAACGATCTCACACACAAAGGCCCACACACATAAACCCACAAAAGCACACGCACGCATATCACCACAGTTTTAAACAAACAAAGCCTAAAGTAATTGTTGAAAATGTGCTCCTTCAGCTCGAATACATAGACAACAATGCTTTTTAATAGACCGAATCAATCTAAGTGTTTGTTGTGAGTTGTGGCGAAATTCTTGAATACAGTCTTCAGTACGTTGAATCAACTCTTCACATGAATTAATAGCAGTTGCATAGACTTTTTCTTTAAGGCAACGCCATAAATCGAAATCCAACGGGTTTAAGTCTGGAAAACGTGGCGACCAGCTTATGGGCCCACCTCTGACAATCCATCTTTGATAAAACTTTTCATCCAGTCAGCATCTAACATTCCCTCCATAGTTTGTTCAAACTTTCAAAAAGAAAAATAGCGTTCAGCTAATTGTCAACATTCCTGAGAATCTAGTGTTTTCGTATTGCCGTCGATAATTGGCACATCCTGTATGTATATGTATAGATAGCATTGTATCAATAATTTTTAATAAAAGTATGAACATACAATATATAGTTGCGCGCTTACTTTCTTTTGATCGACTTTATCAAAAAAAAAGAAATATATATATTTTGCTATATACATATGAAAGTGTTTACTATATATTTTAAATGACTTTCCATCTTTTAGTAAATTGATTCTTGTTTAATATATAGAAAAATTCTGTTTCCGACATAAGTTTATAGATGAGAAAAAAAAATAAAAAAAAAATTCTCTTTGATATTAAAACGCATCATTGAGAAAACGATAGATCACATATATATTATAAATACATATATAGAGTTATAGAGTGTACATATAATATGCATATATACATAGTAACTTATTATAATATAATCTTTAACAATTCAACCATGAAAATAAAATATTTAAAAAATATTTAAACATATATTTCTTTGTGTATGCCTAAGTATAGAGTCATTCATTCATTTTATAAGTAATACAATATATAATACGTAAATGACTTTTTATCATTAAAACTTTTTAGAGTTCTTTTTTTTTTAATTTTTTTATTTTGAAAGCATTTATGCGCTCATATTGAGACAAACTATACTAATATATAATATAATATACTATATTTTATATTGTATATTTATACATCGAATGGATTTATGCAGATTAAGTAACTGTTAATGTTTACATTTTTGTATTCATTTATAAAATTAATATATGAACATAATAAAATGCCAATATAGAGGTATAGATACGTCGTCGTCGTCGTCGCCGTAGTATATATATTTATAATACGATATAAGATATAATAATATAATAATAAAAATATTAATAATAAAGATTAATTATCAAAAGAAATTGTGTGACAAGATAATTAATTTTTTTGTTGTGCATATTAAAACAATAGGAGCCAGTCGTTGGATATATTTAATTTTAATAAATTTTATGTATGTTTTGTTGTACAATGAATAATATATATAATAAGTAATTAACTGGAGAAATATAAAAGATATTTCCTATATATAATTTTAGCTGTTAATTTAATTATTTTAGAATATGATACAAATTGTATATATAAACATTTATTTTCCGACAACAAATAACCAACCAATATTTTAAATTAATATTAGAAGAACATTTGATGAAATTTGAATTTAATCAATAGCAACCATATATAGTCTATATATAATATTCATTATACGATGTATTTATTTCAAACTCGTAGATAATAACTAACGTAAATATTCGGTATAATGTGAAAATTTTTTTATTTTACATTAAATCAACATAATAAATAAATTGAACAATAGATATTTTTATTAATTGTTATCCAACATTCTAAATTAATGATAAATTTATTATTGGTAAATGCAATTAATTAATTTGCTTATTATTTTAAATTCGATAATATATGTGATAGAGCCCCATTCGATATAGCAATGGTAGCGTTAGCGGTTTTTCGATTATAGGGCCACTTTAATGAGATCCTTTACTCACTCTACTCTCTATTTATCATATTATTATATACAATAATTTAATTTTAATAGATTCGATCAATTTATGATATATAAATGTGTCATTTAAAAGAAATACTTCTTGATGTGAATTTCATTGTATCTTATTTGACAACAAAATTTACAATTCGTAAATAATGATCCCAATTTTTTTTTTTTTACCATATTATGGAATAATTTTTATTATCACTTTTATAACTCTGTTAAATTCTGTTGTACATTAAATAATCGCTTTTGACTTTGTACATGAAATATACTAAATTTCATTTATATAATACGCGTGTGTTTGACACAGCGATTTGTAAACAATTATTTTTTACAATTCAATAAATAATATATTGATTGAAAAAAAAAAAAAAGAGTTTGCATTCAATTTTGTGTTAAATATGAAACTATAAAGTTATATGAATATAGATGAAATAGTTAAAAATTTAAAAAAAATTGTTATGGTAATATTGTTCTTATATCTTATCTAATATAGAAAACAACAACCATTGAATGACACAATCGTTTTAAAAACGATCGCTTGTAAATCAATTAAATATAAATGGTAATCGATGTTAAACTTATTGATTTCATATAATTATGTCTATGGCAAATATGCAGCGGGATTATTTTGGAGGAGACAATGTAAAAATTTCAATTGGGATTAGTTCAGATGCGTAAGAAAATTTATATGAAATGTTATGCACATTTTATAAATAATTTTTGAAATTATAAATACGCCATTTGCGTGCAAGTTCACCCGTTTTTATTATTTTAAAATTTAAATGGAATGTTTCAGTATATAAGTTAATTAACAGATGTGTTTAAAATAAAATTATTATTTTGTTAATTATATGTGTTATGCGGTTCAAGCGTATACACAATGACAGATCGTGACTTATAATTAAAATTTGATTAAAATATAATAATTATTCACTTCACATATTTGAAATTTATTAACCCAAGTGCATACAAATACAAATTAATGAAAATAAATAAGATTTTATTTTGATATTTCAATTTGCCAAACAACTTTTTGGAATTTCGGTCCACAAAAAATAAAAATGTGAATTAAATTAAACTACATTTATTTTATTCATATTATATTGTTGCACTTTAATCGATGATAAACACGTAAAATACCATGAATTACAAAAAAAATACGACACATACACACACAATGTGCTTATAATAAACACTCTTCAGAATTTAAAAAGCTTTTTTTACTTAATTTAGAATACCATAAATTCAATAATAAATAGATCTTTAAACATTTTCATTTATGATTAATGTCTACGTATTGGTATATTAATTGTATACACACAGCATTTATATTAATTCCATAAAATAATCGAAAACTATATATTCCACTTAAAATTAATGCAATATTTTTCAATAAATAGTTTTATTTTTTGTTTGTTTTATTTTTACGTATATTTCTCAATTTCAATTCACATTATAATTTTACATATCAAACAAAAATTTCACAATAATTATTATTATAAATTTCTGTAATGTAACAATTATTATTATTATTAAATTTTTTTATTGTTTTTGGTTCAATTATTTTTAATTACGAAATTTTTGCTTATGTTATGTAAAATATTTATTTAATTATTTTTTTACAGATTGATTATTTCAGAGTGATATATATATATATTTAAAACAGAGAACGCACTGCACGTTCATCACATAATCATATATGGTATATAACGCAATAATGTTGTTTAGAATAATATAAAACTTTATTATAAATACTTGTCCCGTTAAAATTCGCTATAATAATTTTATTAAAAAAAATTAAATTAAGGGATGAATAAAATTTGAATACTGTGACAAATTTTTGTGGCAAAAAAAAACACTATTTTTTATTAACCATTTTATATTTTGTCTCTTCTTAAAATATTGTCACAATACATAAAATCAATAAAAATAAAAAAAATTCAAATTCAAATTTATTTATGCAAAGCACGCATTCTTTAAAAAAAAAAAAGTTATTTTTATTTAAATTTTTTCATTATTACAAAGAAAAATATAAAATAGATTTTTTCCTGACACCACAAAATCAAATTACATTATGTAAATAATTTATAATTGCATATTTAAAATATAAATATAAATAAATATATATATATATATATTGTTAAGTCAAATAGATTTAATTCATTATAAATAAATATATGTACATATTTATATATACTTATTTTTATATATACGTTTATGTATTGTTATTTACACTTAAATAATTAAATTAAGTCCTTTATATATTGTATATAAAAATGTCTTTTTTTATCGTATTATATAACTTTAATAATAATATGTATATACTTTAGTTAAATAATAATTACATTTTAATACTAATATACATACCATTTATAAGTTGATCACATTCATTATGTTGGTAATCCTTTAAGGATATAAACAAGTAATCCAAAAATAAATGTTTTATATTAAGAAAGATTTATAATTAATGTATATAACTTTAATTATATATATATATATAGTAGAAATACAATAATATATTTTAAGTATGTGTACGCAGAAACTTTTACATTCATATATAAATCGTGATATAAAGAAAGTGTGTGAAAAATCACTAAATTTTCATTGTTTTATAAAATACTAAACATAAACAACGAGAAAAAAAAAACATACACATACACACACACCCACAGATCACAAAACACAATAATTTAATTTTTATTATTATTTATTAATAAATAAATTATTAAAAATATAATAAATAATTATGTGTAAAAAAAAAAAAAAATTTTCTAATTTCGAAATATTTTAATAAAATTATATTATTTTATATATACATTTAAAAAATGTTATCATTAAAACACACGTATAAATCATACAACAGTTTACCGGCAACTGAACACTGATGATTTCTTTATATAATATACAACCACAAACTTTGAACCGATGAACATTACTAACTGTTGGTATACTATATAATACTGGTGTTTGAGTTGGTTGAGTTGTTTAGCTTTTCGGATATTTTTTATATATAAATATATATTATATTGTATATGTAGAATGGCAGTGTGTACGACTGTACACACATAAACAATTTTACAAAAAAAAATAAAATCAAACAGAGCGAAAGCAGCATTTATGTGAATAAACAGAGAAAATCTTTTGGTATATATAAATATTATATTGTAATATGTATTTTTGTACAGCAATACATCGTATACCAAAACTAACAAAATATAATAAGAGAGAAATTGAAACATATATTACATGAAATTTTGAATGAATTATTTTTATATAGAGTATATAATGCAAAACGCGCACACAGTCTATATATATGCGAAACGATAAACATTGAAATATATGAATATTGAACAATATTTGATAAAGTTTATGATTTACTAAAAGATGAAAATGAGATGCAAAAAAAAAAAAAATAAAATAAAATAAAATATAAATATGAAGAAAATTTATTTATGCATAGATAGGTAAAATATTAAAAAAATATATCTATATAGAGACACCAATTAACGAAAAGAAAACAGAAAATTCTATTGTGACATAAAAAAAAAGTTTTGGTGTTTTTAATTTTTTTTTATATGATTAGGATTATATTTTATTGGTTATATTTGTGGTTTTTTTTTCCCCATTTTAAAAGGATATACTATTTGTAACAATATATTAGATAACTTCTAATCGATTATTCGTCATAAAAATAAGTAAACAATATTATTTTCTATTGTATAAATATTATGTGTCAATATTGAAAGATTTCAATTTTATAAACCTATCATTTGGGATTAACTATTTATTTTGTGCATATCTGTATTGTACACTCTGCTGTCCGAAAAATAATTACAATGAGTTTCTATAGTATATTAATCTGGTAGGATCATCTATATTGACGGATTATTAATAGCTGTATTATGAAACGACCTTACCTTTTAACAAATTGTCAAAGTTTCATAACATTTCGCTCAGTGTAAGTCAAAATACAATTGATTAAATAGTAGTTTATGTCGAAAAATGTATACAGAATAAAAAATTATCTTTAAATTTAATTTTTAAGATGATAAAAATGCTACAGTTGAACACTTGAAATGCTTCAAATCACTTACGGTGATAATTGTTTATTTAAATTACAAGTTATTGAATTGCATACATGTGCGGGTGATGATAAACCGCAATCCAGACCGACCGCATCAATAACGACTACCGAAGAAAATATTCGAAAATTGTGCGGTTTCATGAATGTTTGCAAGTATTCAGTGAGATCATGGAAATTGTACAATTTATTGACCACGGGTGAAATCATGTAAGGTGATAAGTGACACTGTCACTGTCACCTTTTATAAATGTTGCATCGGCTATATGGCAATATCACCGGTGACTATCAAAGTGACGATTCTTGTTGTCGTTTTGTGCATATTTTTTTGGAAATTCTTTCATTGTTATTTGTTGTGAATCGTAAAATATTAAAATAAATTAAAGGAAAATATTTTTTATTTCATATTATATTCAAGAATACATTTCGCAATTTTTTTATTAACATTAACAAATAAAAAATATATTTTATCAAATATTTGTACTTCCGTTTTTAAGTATGGCTTAGCAATATATTTTATCAATTTTCTTAAGACAATAACCAATAGATATATTTTATGGTTGTGTTAAATGAAAAATAATGATATAATATTTGCTACATTTAAGACCGAAAATTCAATCAATTCACTTATCACCTTACATGATTCCATCCCAGTATTTTAATACTGACATTTTGCAGCTGGATATAACCATTTGTTCGTTTATGATATATTATTTTGAAATATTTAACAAAAACGGATATCTTTGAAAATATTTACTTAAATATTAACAATTTCGGTGCACATACCATTATATGGGCTAATCACTGTTATACAAAAATAATGACATTTAAAAAATTGCAGATCAATTATTGAGTTATTATATACTCCCATGTCATATAATTTTATCTATTTGAATTTTATGAATGCGTTTAAATTCTATTTGTATTATAAAAATTTAAGAACATATTATCGATAATAAAAGAAATAATATTTTAATGATATCATTAAAAATATTATAAATTTTTTATTCATTGTATTAACTTTTGTTATTTATACATATGTGAATTTTTACAAAATCGAAATACTTCAATTGAAACATAATTACCGTATAATCTGTATCTAATGGAAACTCTAATTTGGTGTTTTATTGTATAGTAATTTTTATGAGTTTTAATATGCTTGATTTTCTAAAGGAATTAATTATAAATACCATTATAATTGTAATCATTATATAGATTATATAGACTAATTATGTTCTAAATCAATTATTCGAAATAAATATTGTACAATATATTAATATTATACTTATTGTTCAAATATAATTGATGATTGTATATTTATAGTTATATCAATGTATCTTGATATAACTATAAATATACAATCATCAATTATATTTGAATTACAAAATTCTGTTACATTTTTCATATGGAATTTTAAATATAAAATACAATAAACAAATGACTAATTCCGAACTATGAGTTACCTGTATAATTTGCATTTATTTCTGGCCACCTTTTAATAAATCTAGTAATTTGGTCAATATTCTCATTCAATGTTGATGAAATTTAGTATGAAGGCATATAATAGGATTACTTGAATAGTTCCGAAGAAGAAAAATTCTGGTATATACCAATACCAAAACCATATTTGTAGATACCAGGCAATCTGAACAATTATTATTCCAATTTGATTAAATTTTGTGTAATATAGGAATGTGAATAGATCTGAAAAATCGATAGGTATGTTACTTCTCTGTTTTAGTTTCTCTTATCTATATAAATACGATCGATAAAAACTTTGATTATTTTCGGTAACATATTGATAACATTTTTATACAATTTGTAAACGTTGTTAAAACATAAAACATGCCATGCTTAAATCACCGTCTTAGAACAAAAAAAATAATTACATTTGTTAAAATAATTATAACAAACAAAATTCCTATAACGAATGTTCTATTTTTCTACGCTATACAGTTGAATAACCATTATTTTATTATATTATTATATTAATTATAACCTAATTAACAATAAGTATAGCAACATATTTTTTCCAAGAAATAAGAAATTTTTATATAGAAACTTAATTTTAATATTAATAATAAAATTAATTAGGAAAATTACACCCTTTGTACGAAAAATATGTGAAATAGATTAAGACATAGGCATGAAATAGAAATAGACTTTTTCATCCGATATTAATTATGCCGAACGCTAACTATTCCAATGTCTTAAATTGATGCAAACCGGTGTTCCTGGCATCGCCAAATAATGTTTAGGCAATAGAAAATAGTCATGTCGCGCTAAAAGTATGAATAAATATAAATTTGAACGTTTATAGCATTTTCTCTGACCAGAAATGTCGAATTAATTATTTTATTTATTTTTGATAATAACAATTAAATCATTTAATTATCTTAAGAAATTTAAGATAATTTATTATTTATTACTTAAATATTTAAAAACTTATAATTTTATATTATTTTTATTTTATTTGTGGCCTTTTACAAACAATGTTACTAAAAATTTGTTGTTTGAATATGCTCGTTTAAATTGTGATGGAAAATGGGAAATTCGACTTGATTAACAATTATCGCCCTAAGAGATTTTAAGCATTCCAAACTTTTCGGTAACATTTTTACCAATTTTAAAATAACATTTAATGTTGGTTCTTTGTATACACTGAAGAAAATATCATGTAACTTTAACTGTTTGTTATAAGCTCGTTTCACAATACAGCATTCAATGGATATATGGTCTTTGCAAATCCATATAACTAGAAAGTCATTCCGGTTATTTTTCGGACAAAAGGATGTATGTATTGGAAAAATATATAACTAATAAAAATTACATTACATAGAATAGACGGTACATATTTAATTATGCACCTACAACAGATAATATTATATGAACAATGGTAATGAATAAATATGTACATATATTATTATTCTTAATTTTAATAATGGAAAAATATAATAATTAAATTAGAAATAGATTCTCATAATTATTTAATGAATACATTTTTTTTTTTTTGCAACAATTATATTTGAAGAATACAAATTTGTATGTTTTTAATTTATAAGAAAAAAAAAATACAATACAAATTTGTGTGAGATTATTTTAAAATATATATACTTCAGGTATACTGATACCATATAATAATTAACTCGCTTATATTAATTAAAAGAATATTTATATTATTTTAAAATAAACACATGTAGATCTTAACAAAACAAATATAAATTTAATTTAAATTAAAGATAGTTAGTATATTATTATATTATTATTTTATGTACTCGTATATTAGATCTGATTAGGTGAAATTTAATTATATTTCATCTTAAAACCTAATAATCTACTTTCATTTCATTTTTTGTTTTATTTGTTATCAATTGTGACATTATTTTTTCAGATAATTAATTTTTATTAAAATGATGCTTGAATTATACAATATTAATATGTATTTTTTTGTTAGTCATTTAAAGTGGTTTTCGTTTAAAGTAAAGTTTACGTGTATATTTATATATATTATGAGATAATGACACTTAACAATTAAATATATATACATTTTCATTTATAACTATATTTTAAGTGGAACTGGAAAATAAATCTTTAATAATATAAATTTTTAAAAATAGTTGAAAATTTTTGTATATACAAATTTGTTTATATTCGTAATACCATATTTACCATATTTAATTTCCGTTTATATCACATATAAAGTATAAGTACATACCAATTCATGCTTTTTTTTTTGTAATTTAATTTATTCAACGTTTGAGTGCTTTCCGCGAGAGTGGAAAAAACGTATTTTGATAGGTAAAAATACGAGAAATGTAACAACAGTATCATGCAGTCAATTTTCAACAGAAACAGTTAAACGTTGGCAAATTTTACTAATACGCATCAACAGAGGATATTCCCATAATAATATCTGATTGATTTTTTCGTGCACACTATTCCCTTATGCTATATATACATTTCCATGCAGCATCCGTCATCGATCTGTAATATTGTATAATGATAAAAAAATTAATAAATAAGATTTTGCTTCTTACCTGCTGCTCTATTACATGAATATAATTATACCTGCTTATATATACACGTATCATATATAGTATTGCTTTTTCTCATGATGCTGTATTGAAATTTTATTTATCATATTTATAAGCAGTATCATTTATGAAATTCACATTTACAAAAATTAGGTTTAACGCACATTCGGTCTAAAGACAATTCTCATCATCATTTCACATTATACCAACGTAACTGCATAAGTACCCAGTAGTATATAAATTTGTTGTTGCTGACAAGTTCATTTACTCTATTCTCGCAAAGTCCCAAACTATTCTGAAATTCATAGTATACAAACTTATAGCTCCGATTGCTGCTTAGTTATTTATTATATAATTGCAATGGTTTTATTACAGTACTTATTGTAGAGCAGGTTGATCCAAAATTGAGTATGTCCTCATGGTTTCTGTAACAATATGACTCTTGAACCTTCTGCGTGCTATATATATGGTGGTATGTTGTTCATCTGATACATTAAACGTTATTTTCTCAAAGTCATATCTATATATTTATAATGTTGTCGTTTTATAATTCCGGCAGTGACTCTATATAGGAAAGATTTTTCAAGTATTTTAACCCGATAAATCTTATCAGAGATCCTTTGGTAGTCTAATTTTTTAGAAGGTGTATTTAAACGAGTCCTATGTTACACCCCCCAATGCAATTACCGTTGGACATGGTCATAATACTTGTATTTTATCCAGCTTTTTCCCTGGCTGTCCTACTTTGTAAAGTTATTACTGGTCTGGCTATCATGGTATATATTCATCAACCACAGTATTACTGGATTGCATATCTAAGTGATATATCACATATAAACTTTATTTAATAATATTGATTTTAAGAAAAAAAGTTAGATTATTTTGTAAAATTCTTATATTTGTGAGATCATCCATCTAAATTCTGACGTTTTTTTGTAATACACTTTGTTTGGATAATGGAATGGTACCTACAAACAATTAGAATTCACTGAATAACATTTATTGAAAATGGTGGAAATTTTCAAATATATAATCAAAAATTATAAAAGTTCCAATTACGAGTTCTTTGATGCATCCATCGTAAATGTATAGTCCTGAAAACTATATCGGGGAATGGTTTTGTTCCAGTGAAATACCCGCAGATTGCGACATTATAAATATTTTAAATATTTTACTTATGTTCGTCGCATATACCATATATACTTTTGAATACGAAACAAATAAATAATAAAACTACCATATATATATTCATCAAATACAATGTGTAAGAATTTCGGTTCCAAATGGAAATGCATTCTTCATTATTCAATTTCAATTATATATCAAAAATTAATTTCATATAATGATATCGGTTGCTTCTGTTTGTTCAATTTATTCATAAATGCGTTAACTATTAATAATGATTATTAATTATTTATAAATTATAAAAATGTGCACACTTTTTTAATACATTTTAGATCCATTATTTGTATTATTATAATATACTTTGTATATTTATTATATATTGTAGTTTAATTTATTTATGCGCATTATATTCTGTATTTCTTTATAATATTGAGATAAATTTATTTTTATTTTAAATTTAAATTTTATGTAGGCGCAATTTATAATATAATAATTTTACATAATACATATATTTATATAAGTGTATGTTATAAATAAACACATTAATTTAATATATATATATATTATTATATTATATATATTATTTATATAAATATATATATATATATAATATAATAAAATGCATTATCGCTAATTTTTCAACCTAAATCTTGTATAATAAATTAAAAAATTTTCTATAAAATATGTTATTCATTTTATACCTTTAGTATATAATCAAACTATTTATGTATACCACATAAAAGTTATTAACCGATTTATTTATTTTTATTTGCAGCAGCAGCAGCAGCATCAGCAGCAACCAGCGCGCAGCAATGACGTTAAATATCAGGTTATTAAATATTGTTATTTACATTTTTATTTAATAGGTTTTTTTTTTATTCATTTAAAGTAAAATAATTTATGGTTTTTATTGTGTTTAAATGAAATTAATAATAAATAATATTATAAAATATTTATTATGGCTATTTAAAATTAATAGAATAGACAGATTTAAGATAGATAAAGTGCATATAAACTATCTGTTTTATAACAATATAAATGACAATTTGAACAAAAATTTGCATAATATAAAATCCAGCGTGAAATGTATATTATTGTATTGTTTATTATATCTATTGTATTTAATATAGGTATAATAATATGATGCGAGCGTTTTTTTTTCCAAAGAAAAACACGTTAATTTCGGTAATACCGGTAAAAATTTTTTATTGAATATAATTATATCATCGTTAAGTACAACCTTTTGCCAATATATATGAATAACATCTAAATAAAATTTCTATTCTTTTGATGCGATCCAAGAATTGAGTAATTTTTGAACGTTTTTGCATAATTGTGGAAGCGCTGTGCACGCAGAGTACATGTGCCATCGATCTGAACAAATGGTAAACTGATGGAGTAACATATGGTATTTTTGCATAATTTTGATGTGGAAGCCAAATTATGTTAACTATAAACTGAAATTTTCCCTTTAAATTTATTTATCCTTTCAATTATTTAATGTCTTATTGATAGCGTACAATAATAACAATTAAATGAAAAACAAAGAAATATGTTGAAAATTAAACAGACGAAAATCGGTTTTTTTTTGCAAAAAGATTTGAAGTCACATTGCAAACATCTTAATAAAAAAAAAGAACTAAACATAAATATCAATTTCCGAGTAAATGTCGTCAATTCGTAATTTTTGTGCAACTGTCTACAACATTCCATGTATGGTATATTCAATTAAGTTAAATTTCACTTCATTTTCCTTTATTATTAATACAAATATTTAAAATTTTTTTTAAAGTTGTCTCTAATTGTCAATAATACAAGTACACTTTTATTCTGCATGTGGATAATTTTTTCCAGATTTTTTACTAAATCCTATTGATAAAATTGAAACAGTTTTTCACTTTTTGTTATTTCTTTCGTATCTCCATTTTTTCTTATTATCAAATCGTTAATGTTTCCACGGTATAAATTTGAACTGAACCGGAAGAGGTAACAGTGTGTGTGTGTAACACACATACTTTGCGATATGATGGCGAAAATTGAATTGTTGAAAAAGTCAATTCGACAAGCATTCGATGACTTTCCGCACCGATTTTCTTCCAATGAAAAAATAACAACAAACCCCTCTAGCAAATCATATTTTTCTGTTACAAAACATGACAAACGAAAAAAATATGTTGTTTACACTTTAAACTCGTACCGCATACTGAATACCAAAGATACATATAAAGTGGATGCATTCATAAAAAAATGTTTAGCCTAAACTGCCATCGTTATAGGCGGCTACAGCGATTAATCCGTGAACGATCGTTTCATATTATTATACCTATTATACAATTTATTGTATTTTGTTGTACCATATATATTAATTTCAAATATAATTTGTTAAATTTATATAATTTACAAAATTTTGGTTTGTGTTTTTTGTATGTTTTATATATTATAATATAGAGTTCAAATATCATATATATTTTATATACGAAAACCACACATTATTATTTTCTAACATTTACAAAGGTATATATAAATTTTACAATCCTTATGTAATATAAAACAAGACAAAAAAGGAAGTTATGGTACAATTTACTTATACCTGCGCTAGCATATAGCATATCAAAACATAAAAGTTTATATCCGTATATATATTCGATTGAACAAATTGAAAATGTATTATAGTAATGAAAATTTAAATTGCAAATGTTATTCGTATATAGAATTATGTATTGTATACTCCTAACCTATTATATGGCGGTATATAAAGAACAATATAACTTTATACCATTTCTTAATTATATATTTATGCTATAATATATATTTTTTATTTGATATATGACTTCTTAATCTTTTGATAATTAATTGTTTTTGGTATTTTTCTTTATGTCTGTCATCTCTATATATATATATATGCCACTGAAAATAATAAAATTTCTTAAGTCCTATATATTGTATTATTAAAGTAATACGCAATAAAGAATGATATATATATAAGATTTAGTTAGAATAAACAATATACATGTTCGTTCGTGTACTATATAGAATTTGCAATTTTACTTTTTAACTTTTGTTCTTTACTTTTTTTAATATTTTTTTTTTGTAGGTTTTATAATATTATATACATTAAATTATTTACTATACACATAGTAATTTCATTTTCATATATATCATATGATGTTTATATAAGATGTGTATTATAATAATACACACACAGTATATATAGAAATGTATTTATACATATTAATATACATATGTCAAATAAAATTTGTGGTGCTAAAATGTAAAAAGTCTTATCTTTCCCTTTTGCCTTATTTACTTTTATTCATTTTATTTATATTTTGTATTGTATGAATGTACCGAATGTACCTATATCATTGGTATAACCTATATATTAATATAAAGTCTAGTACGTGAAATTTTTCTCATTGTGTATATACTTGTAATAATAATAATAATAATAATAATAATAATAATAATAATAATAATAATAATAATAATAATAACGAATACTGCTGAGTCTTAGTTGTAACATTGAAGATAGACTCGCTCTCTCTATATGATACGTGATATATTGTTGTTTGTAAAATGTTCACACAAAGAGAAGATAAAATTAGATGACGATGGAAATGGAAGATTTTAAGTCTTTACTTATATATTTGATGTGAATTTTAAAATATAAATATAGTATTTTCTTATTATATTATTTTGTTATTTATAAATATTGTATATTTAATAATAATAACTTCAACATATATGCTGACAAATTTGTGGGTACGAAATTTTTCAAACATGTTTCTGAAATATGTAATCTTTAGCAATTCATTTATATATAAAAATATGAATTAAACTAAGATTTCATTACGATCATTTATAGTTTTGAAAAGTATACTTCTATACCTAAATACATATTAGATCTATTTGTACTCTTTGTAATGTTGCTTTTCCGAAACATTTAACTGATGTTTTGCCTTATTTCGTACCAATAAGTTATAATACCAGATTCCTAATCCGCTTGCCATGATAAGGAAAATTAACTCTTTGAGGTCGTTCCGCGGTATAAAAGGGGTTCCATTAATAACGACAATCAATTGCACTCGTCATCGAAATAATGGCATTAGACGAGGGAGAGATGGTATATGTATTTACATTTGTTATATGTTATTATAACTTTATACTGTAATATGGATTAGGATTCTTTTCTAATATTATAAATCGTGTTAAAAACATATAATAACAAATTTATAAGTTTTTGCATTTATTTGCCATTTCATCTTTTACTCCGTTAGAATATATTGCTTGCAGAGTTAATTAGATTTTCTTTTTCTTAAATAAAAGTAATCATAATAAAAATATTCGTATGATGAACGATGGACTATATTATGGAATCGATACATAATATAAATGATAAATCCATGTGCGAGTATATAATTTATTAATTCTCTATTTGTATATATTTCCATTTGATGATTTTGTATATATTACATAACAACCATATGCGTCAACAATTTCCGGACATGCAATCCATTAGACGACAATGATCCAAAACATAGCTTGTTAAATTTTTAATTAAAATAATTGCACTGATACCTTACCATAATTACATATAATTCCCATTCGTATACAGTTCATGCAGAGGAAACAAATCATTCGATTCACATAACGCAGCGCATATTTTATACGAAAATTAATAACAAAATTGAGTTATGATTGTACAACATTTTAATATATTTGGGTATAAAATTATATAACCAGATTATTATTGTTAACACAAAAATCATTTATTATGATTTAAATTAGCTTGTTATAATCACATGAATGATTAGTTTAGGTCATAATATATTAATTTTAATTAAGTTTAATATTAAATAAATTAATTAAAATTAATTCTATTATATTTTTTTTTAATGGTAATTTTCTAATAAATTTTCTGACTAGTATGCCACTCCGCCCAGTGCCATAAATGCGATGAAATGATATAACTGCGACCGAAATATATTAACCGGCATTGTATATATATATATTTAATAGATGCACTTCAAACTCTGACAAATCTTATATACTTATTTTACTTATTTACTATATACAAAAATATATAAACGCAGTATCTAAATTTATATAATATTTATTTTATATACAAACATATAAAAAATACATGAATATCCATCCACCTTCTGTTTTTCCATATGCTCGCAATGAGGGTTGTTGTTTTTATGATATTTTCATGGTCTATTTCTATAGCAATGATTATAATAAATAATTTTTTTTCGTTCTGTTTTTCTTTCGTGCCTTTGAGTTATTTTTATTACTTGGATTTAAGAGAAAATTCTTGTTAACAAAGTGATAAATTAGGAACATCTCTTATAGTTTTTATATTATATTATAAATTGTATAAAAATAAATATATTTATACACAGGTGTCCCTTGAGATATGCAATTACGTACCACATAAACCTATAGAACCGCATGTTTCAAGGGAAAATTTAAACAGACTTTTTTTACATATTTATTTAAATATCTACAGCACCACAATCATGACTTAAGTTTTGACAACAAATGTGAACCAACTGCTTGGTACTTGGCCAATTCTTATCTATAATTCTGATGAAAATGTTTACGTAGATGTACAATGGAATTATATGACTAAAATTCTGAATAATCGATAATCGGTACCGTTTTACCGTACAACATTTGGAACATGGTCAATTCTTATCCAATTTTGTTAAAATTTTAACATAGAATCCCATTAGGATTACATGAATAGTTCCTACTAAACTTTTGATAAATCAATAGTCGGATTAGTTTAATGGACCATAGCGGTAAAGACTGTTTATTTCTTCATCCATATTACTATCCAGCTATGGGTACTATACTGCCAGGCATTTTTAGATTATTTAACATTTTTGGATAAAACTACTATTTACCATTTCATAAAACACATATTTTAATATAATTGCCGCAAACAAAAAAATAATATATAGATTTTTTAAAATTAATCATTTTATAATCAAAATTTCCAATCTAAGCAGTACCGGGAGCGCTACTGTTATTAAAGTATTTTGTTGTCTATGGTTTTATAGACCATATATTTTAGAAATTATATATCTTGGCCAATTTTTATCTAATTTTTATTAAACTTGATATGTGTAGATGAATTATATGGGATTATATAAATATTTTCAGTTATAGAAGTTATAGAAGTTCATCAGCAATTATTCATATAATTTCGCATATTATGTTTATCTATATACACAATTTAATCAAAATAGGATAAGAATGGACGAAGCTCCAAAGTTATCCAGGGAACTCTTCCATAAATCTACCTCACATATTGATTTTCAAAATTTGTGTTTCAACTGAAAAAATAAAACTTTCAATTACCGTTTATATTTCATGAATTTCGTCTATTCTAGTTTCCTTTTACCTTGCATAAGCCAGCATAAATTCGAAACCATATCGCTTAATTCAAGAGTGTGTTTACAAATTTACGATGGCATAAAATCAGCATAATTCAAGTATATCGCATATTACAAGGGACTCCCGTATATATATGCACTGCACATATATCATGTAATTATTCAAGAAACATATAAGCAAAATAGCAAAATATAAAAGTGTCTAGAAGATGCTCGCTATACTTTAGTAAATATTATAAGTGAAAGATAGCAAATTTAAAGAAAATATATAATAATTTGGTATTATATTTTCCAAAACATCTATCAATTATTTACATACATTTTTAAGAAATTATTTATATTATATATTTTGCATGTCCGAATATAAATAGAATTAATATAAGGAAAAATTGATAACATCTCAATTCAATGTTTTTTATTTCGTGTATTTATGTAATTTATGGCATATATATACGTCATCGCTCAGCCAAAATTAATATTAATTTCGAACACTGACCAATTTCTATAAGATTATTATATTAAAAAATCATAGTATAAAATCGTAATGTAACCAAAAGTTAATTTTTTTAACTAAACATATACACGTAATATGTCTGTAAAATTAAGAATTAATATTTAAAGCACAAGTATATGCGAATGATTTTATTTATTGTTTTAATTTTATAATAAATTGATTTAATTTACAATATATATATATATATACTATTCGTACCTTTACAAGAGAATAATAACTATTATTAATGTCGCATACTATACTCTATATATACATGCAGATATATATGGATACATACGCAGCAGCCAACAATATATATAATATTGATTTTAATCATACCACAAGTCCACAACCAACTTACGTTTATTTGCAAACAATTTATATATGTAAAGTTTATAATATTATATTTATTATAAATTACCTTGAAATGTCGAATTAGTTTTTCATATTATTATATGTATGTGTACGTATATATATTTGACGGTTGACCAATGACTTCAATGTAATATCAAAACTAAATTGTATATCAAAATGTTAAATAAAACATATATACGTAATACAATACGCATACGTATACAAAATTGTTAATTAACATATTTTTTTGGTTTCTTTAATCTTTTACAAATCCATTAAAATCATAACATATTGTCCAGTCATATACAATAAGTAAAAGATTATTATTTAATTTTTTGCTTTTGTCTTTCATTTATTATAATAATTATAATATAATATAAAAATTTAATATTTTTAAAGGTCACCAGCATTGTACAATTGCACAAATACATATGTTATATGTATATATAAAAAAGTGTATAAATACAGAGAAATCCCTATTCAATGTAATCGCAATGGTTTTGTGTTCATTGTATGTGGGAATTCTATAATGAATGGCCGATAAATGTGTAAGGAAAGAAAGAAATCTAATCTATCTATGTTAAAAAGAAGCTTTTTCATTTTGTTATTTGTATTCACATGTTTCGTTTCTGTTAGACTATCGAGGAATTTGAAATTGTATTTTACATATGTTTAATTGAATGGCTATAAATTTACATGTAAGTTTCAACATACTTTAAAAATATTCGTTTGAAAGGAACATTTGCTTGAATGGAATGAATTCCGCTGTATATGTAATCAATAATATGTATTATATATTATTTATTATAAGTTATTTTAATTTCAAATAATTTGCTAATATATACAGGTATAGTTATACATATTCGTACACTCGTAAGTAATAAATATATTATGTATTTGTATATAACTATAGTTATATTCAAAAACAGCAAATAACTATGGTACAAACAAACCGTGTACAGATTTACTTTTATATACGTACTTATATATGATATAATTAATCATTATTAATGGGGATAGTTAAAAGTTATTATGAATTAATATAATAACATAAGTCACGATATGTAATTGACATATATAATTGATTTTAGTAGTATTATGTAATAACAACTTATAGGTAGTTAATGAAATTGAAATCCATTATAAATTATGTAATCGTATAGGAACGAATATACACAATATAATATATACAATAATCAGCTAATAATAGAATGCAAGTATATATGGGGTAATAGAAGAAGTAATATATAGAAATATATATAATTATTTTAAATATGTATGTGTAAAATGTACAAAGTATCATCATTAGAAATATTTGTTATTACTCACCCAAGAAGTGCATATCATAAATAAAACAGTGCCATATTTTTCTATATTAAGCCAAAATACTCAATTACAAATATTTTGACACTTACAGTTTTTTGCGCCAAACACTCCTTCGTCGATCCATCCTTCATCCTACCCTCTGAATTACACTCCATTCATTGCCATAGATGAATAATGTATAGAGATATGGAGAATGGAAAACTATATCATACACATACATCATCTTGTATGTGGTCTTAAAAGTATCAGAGTGGCTGTTTATAAAACCAAATTTTAACGTTTCTAATATATCTCGATTGCTGCAAATTGAATTTCGCATTAAATAACATTTAAAAACAACATTTTTTTCTCAATTACATGTGATGTAACCGTAATAAAAAATCATTATAAAAAAAGAAGAATATATCCTTCGTTAATGTTTTTGATGAATCCTTTAATTTCGATGCTCCTTAACAATTGGAAATGACGGCAAAACTGGAGATATATTGGAAGAGTGTACGGTGGAGATCACAAAGAAATCTTTCAAGTGAAATTACCAGTGGTAGACCGACCAAGACATCCATAAAACTAAACTGTAATTGAATTGATGATACCGAAGCAAAGGGCAAAAAACTGGCGAGAAACGAAATTATTGATTATATTTTTTTTTTACCACGGTCTCTTGAGGAGAGGAGTAACCGAAACTGATGATTATCATATCACTTTTAATAAAATCGCATCATTAATATATTTTTCATTTTAAAAACCACAAAAAAATTTCAAGTTTTTTTTCACATTTTTCTTTACAAATTGCAATAATTATAAAGAAAATTCAAATTATTGTTAATTTAAGTTCCAGATACCTTTTCTTTTGGTTTTTTTTTCTTTTCCTTTTCCTTAATTTTTAATATCAAAATATAATCAAAGAAAAAAATTGAACATAAAATAATATAATAATTTCTTATTTTATGATTATTATTCCGTTTTTATTGCTGCTTTCATAAAATCGTTGATAGAATTGTGTATATATAGAGGGATATTAGAGATACAGAATTCTATTTAAGAACATGTAAGTAACAAAAATAAAAATTTATCAAATTTGTATGTTACATATATACTTTGGGTTGGTACGAAAGTAATTTCGATTTGTAAAAACCCATCTGTACGGTTTCTGTTGTTTTGTTGTTATGCTACCAAAGAACGAAATAATCAATTCGAGTTTGCTGTCACCAACTAATTAAAAAGAAACAAGCTATAAAAGAATAAATGTTTTTTTAGTCCGTCATGACAATACATAACTTTGGCCACAATATGTTTGAATTATCGGAGCTTTTTTGTGAAGAAATTTTGAAATACTGACAAGACCGAAAATTTCTTATTATGAGCACGGAATTATAAAGTTACCAATAAAAGATGGCAAAAGCTCACATCGAACAAAAGTTAAAATATATAAATGATTTTAAAGTTCATCCAAAAAGAAAATTAATTAAAGATTCGAAATTACTTTCTTACCAACCCGATGCAATACAATGTACCGAATAAATACAATAGGATTCAAAGAAAAAAAGAAATTAATGTTGTGGAAGAAAATTAAGAATGCGACAGGCGTGCATCAATAAAATTTTGTGAAGTGAATTGAATAGCCCAATGAAATTTTTCTTTTTATTTATTTAGCATTATAAAAATAAAATGTACTTTATATATTTATATATATATTAGGGGAAATTGTTACATATCGGAACACCTTTCGTGTTTCGCTCATAACTTATGTATATAATCATCCAAATCCAAGTTAAGCGTATATTTTTTTAATGAATATTAAGCAAATTGGCATCTTTTTGTTCTGCCAACATTTGTTCTACCTCTTACCAATTTCTTGCTGTATACCTTCAACAAAATACTTCTGTTGTACCAATATCCAGTAAACAATCAACAAAGGCTGGAATTTTCAAAAAAATTCCATTCTTTTTTCAGGATCCATGCTCATAAAGTTGTTGCACTTTTTATTGTTTACAGTTTTTAATCAGCCAAATACACTAACATCAAGTGGTTGCATACGGTGGGAGCAATAAGTTGGAAATATGTTGTCGTGTGTATGAGGAGAAGGAGATGTTTCGATTTGTACCACTGTTCCGATATGTATACCACTTTCTCCTATATATATTTACATACAAAATTAGATAAAGTATATGTAAGTGTACATTGTATAATGTAAAAAGAGAAATAAAAAATGATATCATAGTTAACTATTGTGTTATGTGTCTTCATATATATATCTAAAAATACATCTAGTAAGTAAACTTAACCTAAAGCAAAGGAATATAATAAAATTGTGTATATAGTTCCTTTTAAATTTTATTAGGTTTTAAAAATATTAATTAAATCGTGGTCAAAAATATTTAGTAGCAATTATATATCTTGCTAATTTATAAATATAAATATTCACTTCATCTTTTAAATGATAAATAAACTATGGCCCATATACTTAAATTAAATATTTATTGTATTATTTTATTACACCTCCTTTTATTATGCCTTCTTTTGTTACAATTAATTTCCTTAATGGTGTACGATTTTTTTATTTATATTTGTTTCTTTTAAAAAAGCATTCAAAAACAATATATATCCACTTCGAAAACATCGGAATGTCGAAATTTCAAGTTGTCAAGAAATATTATTTTTGTGAAAAATTTTATTAATTATTTGGCTTTACACCCCTTTAGCAGCATAATATTGAAAATTATGAACCGGTTGACTTTATCATGTTATCCAAAAATTTTTGAAAGAGGTTGCATTTAATGTTAGGTCTATTATATATATGTCTCAAATAACACTTGATTTTGACATGAACTGCTTTGTAAAATGTAAGTATGGTGCTGTAATAAATTCCGTCTATATATATGTATACTGATTTTAGTAAAGCTTGTAACATTTCTTACAGAGTCACGCAATGAATTTTTGGAAAATTGTTAACCATAAGTTTTAGTATACATTTTGTTTCATGGATTGGATAACTGAACGGTCTTGTCGTGATCTATTGAACGATGCGTGTTGTATAATTCCACTGATTGTACCTCAATTCATTTGAGATCATTATCATCACGTTAAAATTGTATTATATATTGTATACATAATGTATTGCAAGTTAATATGTAGTTGTATACTATATAGATATATATATTAATCTAATTTATATATACATAAGCCGCATTCAGCATTCAAATTTATAAATTATATATTCATTATTTACATTATATTAATTTTAAAAGAAAATTTAAATCAAAAGCACGAAACAATTGTAACATACCTATAAAAAAAAAAAAAATAATATAATTTTGTCTTTTATCATATAAATACAAGAATATACATATATTTGCATGTGATATACACACCACCTATCCTATACCTTATACCGTGTTTGAATATATAAAAATGTGGTGACATAAAGTTTTGCCAAAAGTCTGAACCATAACAGAAAATTGGATTGCATGTACAGATATACTCGTATAACTAAATAGATAAAATATTTCATATAAAATTTATATAATTTACAATTATTCATTTTTATTATATAGCTAATGCATATGTTATAGTATTAAAAAAAATATAGTTAGTCTGTTCAAAACTTATAAATTCATTTCGTTTTGTATCAATAAAAATTTAAACTTTTGTTACATTAACTTTTAACATTCAATATATTTCACTTTAACAAAATAATAAGTTTTTTTTTTGAGAGTTTATGATTATATAGAGTGAAATTGTATTTATATTATATTATTATAAATAAATATTAAATTTATTAATGTTAATATTTGCAGAGTAACCGCGACACTAACTTGATGGCATTCCATTATTTTAACACTTATCTGTTCCTTGTGTGTGGAAGCGCATCTACCAAACATATGTTATACAATCAAGTGGATAAATAACTCCGCATCGGAGTAGATAACAATTATAGACCAATTGGTTTGTAATTAATCAAAAATTAATGTTTCCCTATATATCATATATTTCATTATTTTTATTTGAGTGATTATCCCATAATGTGTGACACCTTAATTATATAAAATTTGGGATCCGATGTGGATTTATTACCCAAAACATCAATTCAAAACAGAAAAATATTTATGCAACTAAAACCATTCTCTTTATAAATTGATCAAATTACTTACATAAAATCGAGCAGTGTGTTTCATTTTACGAGCATTATATCAAATTACTGACGTTGTGAATGTATTCACTATTAATATATATAAAAGTCGATAACATGCAGACCCTTCCAATAAACTGCAGAACTAAGATATTCTTCTATCTGATTTTCGATGTTGGAAAATAGAATAGAATTTTCTTGTTTTTCATGCTCGTAGTGTCCTGCTGCCCGTTTGATCAACAGAATTACATAAATTTAATATTTTATTTAATGTGAAATTGCGTATACAAATTTGATTACCGGTACTGACATAAGGAAAAAAAAATTTCGATACAATTTCCTTTTTGAAATCGAAAATCGAAAATAATAATAATTATACACATCAATTGCGGTGAATTGGTACATATTCTTTACCAACTTGAGTGAAATGTTTCACATATGTGTTAAAGATGAGTGGCTCTCAATTGTGGGTAGTTAGCTTGGCGTATGTCTGAGCAATCAACTCACGTAAGGGTTCAGGGCAAGTACTCCGATTGAAATTACTAGAGAAGCTCTAGTTTAAGCTCTTCTTACATACCTTAATTGTTCTTTTGTATTTTAACTACATGCAATTTAATTTATATTTTGTTTTATAAATCATAAAATTGATATTATTGTTTGGAATGAATTCTCTGCATTGTATAAATGCATTTTGGTTTTAATAATATTTAAAACAGAAAGAATATGATGTTTGACTGAACGACAAAGGAAATTGTAAATAATTAAAAGCTTTCATCACATATTGTATTACATATAGATTATACATATACATGCATACACGCATACTACCATACATAGTCTGTAAAGTATACAAATAACACAATATACATTGTGTAATATATGTTTGTGTAACTTTTGTAATATATAATATGTAATTTTCGAGTAATTTTTTTGTAATAATATTATATAAACTGCAATATATATATGTACTAGCAGTACACATATATTCGGTTAGAATTAAAATGTGAAATTGTTAAATACATTTATTCGTTACTGGATCTAAACAATCCGCTATTATAACTCTCCTGTTTTTTTTGGTTTTATTCATTTTTGATATTTAATAGGGTTTTTATTAATGTTACCATAGAAACGCTATGATAAAATGTAAACACTGTTATGAAAATTCGAATTTTTGGAACATCCTTGATTCTACCCATCTGCCGATAAAAAAAAAACTTTTCCTAAAATACGTAAAAGTTTAAATTTTAAGAAAATCAAATCATGAAATATTTTGGGTTCTAAATAGTAAAACTAAATAAATTATTTATTGCCATGCATTTCACCGTCCGGCTGTTATTCTATAATAATATTGTAATACTTTGGAATGGTTCAGATCTCTGATTGACCATGATAAAACGTTTAGTTTGAAAATTCCACATCTATTTGATGTATGCCTGCAATGTTTATAATTAAAGATCTTACATTTTTTTTAGATTATCTCATGAAAGTGGTCAAAGTGAGTGTGTACTTTAAACTTGAAAGTTTAAAATTTTTATTTAATTATAATTTACTGTGAAAATTTGTAGCAAAAGATAGCGGAATTAATTTTTTCTTCTTATGTAACAATCTTTCATCCTGCAGATTTATTTCTATAATAACATCTATATAATTCTTTGTGTCGGTGTAAATATGTGCTCTATTTTCTTGCCTTTATTTTAGATAACTTTCCATTTATTTATTTATTTATATATGAAAAAGTTAATAAATTGAGAAATTTTTTTGTTATTTGATATTTTTTATAATTAATTGCTATTTCATTTTATCAATTTACTTCTTTGTTTGTTGATATTCATATTAATTATAAATAGGAATTGCAATTTATAAGTTTAGCATAATATGTTTTTATATATAAAACAATGCGTATATGGTGATCTTCAGTTTAAATTTTGAATGTGAAATTCAAATTGTGGATAATATAACAACAAAAATATGAGAAGTTAATAGAATATTTAATATCGTAGGAAGAGAATAACATAAAGGAAAGTATATTACAAAAAATATATTTAATGAAACTTTGACGAGAAAATTTTAGAATATTTAAATTCATTTTAATTTGTAATAACATTATTGATACTTTAAAGATAAATGACTGCCGAAAAAAAATTATTAGGGTTGAATTTCGACAACAAAGCCCTAAAAATATTAATGAGTAATTTAGATCTTAGAATCATCACTCACTTGAAAGAACGCACACCACTCGTGGACGGACACTCTGTATTGTATACCTATCCTTTTATGGTACCATAAAGAAGTGTTTTTATTAACATTTTATAAATTTATCGTTATATATATTTGTTCGCACACAGTAAATTTATAAACAATTTTATCATCACATATACACCTATTACTGTATAAATGTTAATTGACAATTATACATTATAAACTTGATTTTCTGATGTGTGATGTGGTTATGTATTTGGTTTCGTTTCATATTTATAAAATATATAAGAATTACCTATAGATAGATAAAGAAGAATTGCAGCCATTATAGTAGAATATCATCATTTTCTTAATCTGCATACATTGATATATTATATTTTTTATAAAGATAAACAGATAATGTATGGAACTTAAAGTAATAGAAATTCGAAATTTGCCTCAAGTGTTTAACTAAACTTGTTTCTTTTATCCGATATAGCGGATATGCACACTATACAGTGAAAATAAATTAATTGATAATAAGCCATTAGAGGATTTACCATAGCTTGAATGGGTTTGCATAGAAGAATACACGTTATCTTGACGAAACCTCCTCGGGTAGCGCAAGCATTGAATATCCACCAAGGACAAGTTGTTACTTTAATATTATACATTTGTTGCTAAATTAAAAATTTTTTATTTATGATTTATTAATATAACATAGTTTTAAATTTTATACAATTTAATTACTATTGCGTAATGTATATTTATATTATTTCCTCTTAAAACCGTATTAGGATTATATTGCGTATGCAATACGTACTCCAGATAATCCTACACGTGCCACTCATAACATAACGTTTTTTTTTAGGTTTTTCTTTTGTTTAAATAACATAGGAATAATAATTAAATTATGATTTTAATAAAATTTTGCTTAATTTTGTTTAAATATTCATGCATAAATATTTTATAAAATATATTTTTACATATCATTATTACATTTCATATTAATATATCTACAAAATGTGAATATATGTATTAAGTTACATAATATAATACTTAAAAACATTATACTAAAAAAATTTATAATGTATATATGGCATAAATAATAGGTATATATAAACCCTTTGTCCCTTAATGAACCGGAATGGATTATAAAAAAACACAAAAATAAATATTAAATTTTCACAAAAATCATTTTATTTGTTCATAATAATCTCCATCAACTGAAATCGCATCGATTTGCACGTTCAACGATGCGAATCAAATGACTTTTTTATGTCTGTGAATGTAATGCTGTTGAGAACGATGCGGTCGTCGCCTCTTCAACGTTTTCAACAAATGCACGTTTCAAAGTCAAATGAAGTTTTGGAAATCGAAAATATTCAGAAGGAGCTGAATCTGGCGAATACGGTGAATGTTGAACCAAAAAAAAAATTTTGTTTTAAACACTAAAATGTTCATGTTTTCTTCACCAATCATTTCATATGGTCGACCTAAATGTTCATCATTAACATCTTCTCTATCAACTTGGAATATTCGAAACCAGTCTAAAACTTGTATTTTGGATTATCATCATAAGCGATTTTATATGTTAAGCATTTAAGGCGATTTTACCATTCTTACAACAAAATTTAATATTTAATCTTTGTTCTTTATATGAATATAATGTCATGAAATTTTGACAATTCGATGAGGTACGTTCACATAGCTACGTGTTCTATGATTTACATAGCCATTCCGGTTTGTGATGGTACATATGGTGTATAATATTATTAATATGCATATATCTAGAGTATGTGTTTGAAAGTGTACCTCAAAAAAGAGGATATTATTATTAAATATATACCTTTTCACAATCTTTTATAAAATAATATTTGGTAAGATATGGCCCGAAGCAATTTTCTTAATGTATTATTAAACAATATTTTTCGTGTGGTTTATTCATATCACATCGTATATGGTATATAAAATATTGTTTATAAATTGTACTTTTTCTGTTATACCCTTTTTTTTCTCTCTTTATTTTTGCAAATTATAACGAAAAATTCCTAAATATGGTTCACAGTGCAGTAACCTATTATTTTCTTTTATTATATATACAAAAATTAATCGCAGGTTATTGTTAAAATCCCGTGTATTGCAGAGGTATATTTTTATAAAATATACATAAATGCGATATATGTCTTCTTATTCTCAAATAATATATCATGATGAAATGGATTCACTTGAAATAAGTGGATTTTGTAATAAAACAATCGACAATATGTATATATAAAATATATATATTTAGTATATTATTGTATAACCAATATATGTTTTAAGCGTTTTTGGGTGAGTAAAGTATTTTTATCATTAAAAAAAAATATATTTATATATAAATATTAAATATTAACCGAAATATTTATGTTTTATGAAAATTCACACACATGCATTTCTTTCCTATATATCTCTAACCTAAGGCAAATTATTATGTGTCTATAAATATGATTTTGTTGTTTGTGTTATTGTGTTTATAAAATATTGTAGCTATAATTATGTTTAAATTCATAACAATTTTTTAAAATTTTATAATATTTTAAATGCGAAATATTTATCATATCATAATGTTATAAAACTATATATTTAGTTGTAGGTGGGTCTGTTGGAGCTAGGTATATTTCTAAAAAATCTATTTATTTTTTACAATATTTTTATAATCACACATAAAATTTTTTAAATACACATATTCTGTTGTATTATCAAAAGACATCAAAATTTAACCATAATAATACTTACGTTCACTTAAATTGAATACATAATTATTTATAGGTACAATATTTGGTTGACTATACTATAAGACCTCAACTCCAATGAAACGTTAATTTACCAGAATTTATATAAGACAGTTTTTTGTTACTTGTAAGATATAAAATTTTATCACAATTAAGCAATTTGTATATGTGTTTGTTCAGTGTAAGTCCAGATTACCTTCTTGTTGTATATTTCTTGTAATAAAATCTACAAGTATTTTGTTGTTGTTTACATAGATAGGAAAAAATAACAATTTTATACAATCATAGGCTAACTACAATGAGAAAATAGAAATGTGTGAAAATACACCATCGCTATTATAATAGGACTTATTTATTTTCATACGCATTTCTATCTATCTACAACTCAAACTTCTGCGAAATGCTTTCTTCAAAAAAGTAAAAAAATGAATCGGATGAAATGAATACAAAAACTACACTATGAATGTTTTGCATATTTTGTGTAGCTAATTAATTTTTTTTATAGTGTTTTCCATTTAAAACCCATCTTTTTTTCTTCCCATTGTTACACCTCTGTTGTCTGTATATACATTTTAATTTTGTAATATCAAGTAACGAAAAAAGGACAACGATTTATTAAGATCCTTAAAATTAGGGATTGGAAGATGTTAACTGTAAATTGGTCATGTTGGAAAAACGTGTTGGAGAAGGCTAAAACCTAAAAACGCACCTTGGTTTTAATTCCATAGAGTAAGTAAGTAAGTAAAATTGTAAATATAATACAAATATGCAAACAATAAAAACTTATTAAGAAATAATATTAAATACAACACAATATTTTATATCCTATTCGTTCATAATGTGATTAAAAAAAAGCCCTCCCCTTATTTAAAACTAAAATAATAATAAAATATCTGAAAAACCGTTAAAAATAAACATAATAAATAAAAATAAAAAAAAATTTAAGGTATTTACAGAAAAAATATGTTCAATTGTTTCATTTTTTTGTGTTTATATATATTTTACAATTTATTAAAATAAAATGCGTCACAACATTTTAGTTTTATTTTTATTTTTACACGCGTCGTTTCGTTCGTAATGAGAAAATCGTATGGAAAATTAAAAAAATAAAAAATAGTAAAGTGTTATTTTTAATTCATAATTAGTAATAAATAATGTCCAAATAAATAATTAATTACTAGTTTTTTAGTATATTTAAATCACATAAATATAAGTTTAAGTGTGTAAACGTTTTTTTGTTACATTTCTTTGTGTTAGATTTTAGGTTATGTGTTTTTGTTTTTATAATTAATTAATTTGGTGATAAGAAAATATTCTTTGTGAACAATAAATAAATAAATAAGAAGTTTAAATGATAAGAAAATCATATCTTATAACATTTTTCAATAATAATATTAAATTTATAACATAATTTTTCTTATACATAATATCATTAAAATTAATTCTTTATTTTTTTGTAATCTATAATTTACATACGTGCGGGTGTTGGTTTCTCGGTGTCGTCGCGGTGTCGGTGTCGGTATATCGGTTGGTATTTGTGTTGTAAATATAAATATACACAAAATATATCTTGGATTGGAATTGGACACGATCCAAAAAGATATTGAATCTCCATCTGTATTCAAAAAACTATAATACTAGATCTGTTGTATTGGTGAGTTTTAATTATAGATAGTAATTATTTATATAATATTTATTCACAAAATAATAATTATATTTCTACTAAAACGAATAATATTTAATACGGAGACACAATATTTAATATTCATTTTTTAATTTGACTAATATTTAATAATACTAATTTATTTATACGAATGTGGAATTGATATTCATAATGTGATTATTATGAAATGTACCATAAATATACAAAAATGGGTTAGTTGGTATTTTTATAAACATATTGTTTGAAGGAAATATAACATTATTGTGTTCAAATTTACGTAATAAACCATCCAGTGGCGAAGGCTAAGAAGTAGCATTCAGTTTTCAATAGCGCAATATTTTTTTTATAACCTGGATGAAATTAAACTAAAATATGTAAAAAAAAATTTGGTTGTTCACCGAATTAAATTTTTCGGAAAATCAACTTTTATGAATCATTATCTTATTTTAATTATACGAGCCATAGTTTTAACGGATCTCCATTTTTGCTTACAGCATTGCAAATTATAATCAATTTCCAATCTGCGATAGAAGAGATTTTTAAAATCCAATCACACGTTCAAAAGATATGAGCGATATTCCAAACGATGGCAGAGAAAATTTAAAAAAATTTGTGGTATTGTATGAAGTGAACACTCAAATGGAAAATCGGTCATATCTTTTGAACGTGTGAATCGATTTTAAAAATCTATTCTATCGCAGATTGGAAATTGATTATAATTTGCAATGGTGTATCTGTATACAAAATTGTTAAAACTATGGCCCAAAAAGATGATAATTCTTAAAAGTTGATTTTCCGGAAAATCTAGTAAGTTAACATTCCAATTTTTTTTTTCATAATGTAGTCTACTTTCAACCCGTCTACCAGAAAAATATAGTGATATTGCAATCTGAAAACACGTTTCGCCACCAGTAGATTTTACATTTCTCAAGTTTTCCGGTTGTTAAGGTGATATCTGCTATTCCAACGATTAACATAAAACTAATGCATATGTATGTATATATGTGTGTGTACATGTAAATAAATATATTATATGAAATCAAAATGATTGTATATTAGATTATTTTAAACATATTTTTTATTTACCATTTTTTAAGACTATATTTCCACCAATTTTACAAAACATTTTGTAATTCAATGCAGTGTTAGTAAATTTTTTTAGTCATTATGAAATTTGCAACTATATCTAAAATTATTTTACATATATTTATAAATTAATATTAGTTAAAATGAGAAAATATTATTTTGGTATATAATATTTAATAGGTAATATACTGTTTAAATAATAGTAAATAACAATATTAACATTATGTTAAAAAAATAATGATGAATTAAGTATCGCGAATGAAGTTGCATTTCATCCAATACATAAAAAATGTTTGAATGGTATTGTTAGAACTCGAAGGACAATTCTACAATTCAATTTTTGCAATTATTTCAATTTATTTGATTAATAAATGTATTATTGATATAAGAAATTAATATGTAAAATTTTGATGCTATAAAATATACGATTAACTATGCAAAATTGAATTAAATTTCCGGATCGTTTCGTATACACACTATATTAAGATAACATAAGATTCAAAGTGCTTCTATAAAATACTGAATACAATAACATTAGCTATCTAGAAAATATAAAAACTTCAAACTTTGGTATTATAAGAAATAATATATATTCTAAAAACTAAATAAAGTCTTTAACCCTTAAGACAATAAATAAATGAATGTATGTAACAATTCAACATGTATATAATAAGATTATAATTTTTATATTTTTTTTACAAAATCTTTTTGTATTAATATATACAATAACACAATGATCATATACATTTTTCTCACAATTTGCTATTTTTATTATTGTTATACTATTTCATATATATATATATATATTGTAATTAATATTATATTTATATAATGTAATTTAATAAAGTTAATATTATATATATATATCTACTACAATTGTTTAATATTAATATTTGTGTGTGTGTGTGTATTATTTATATAAAGCAAGTATATTATATTGTATATACTCGGTCTCTGTACATACACCCTGCATACCTATATACAATATATAGATATAAATTATAATGAGGATGTTATATTAAAACAAAAGCTATACGAATAGATTATAATATAAATAAACACCCACAATAGATAAAATGATTGGCTTTTATTTCTATTTTATAACATAATAATTTTTCATTTCTTATATTGTATATCTGTGTATATTACCTTTTTGGTATATATAGTTATACTTATATGCAATGCACTCTCTCGTAGAAGATAGATTATGGAATAATGCAATAAACCAAAAAAAAAAAAAATTAAATAAACTAAAACAAAAAAATCATATAAAATGAACAATATAATAATAATAATGCATGAATAGCTGAATGTAACAAGTATATTTTATAACAATATATCACTAAAACACGATCAAATACCATTAATCACGTACAAGTTCAACCAAGTGTAATAAAGCATATACCTATATATATATACCATACCTACTTCTTTAGTTTTTTATTTAACAATATTTCTATATAGGTATATATGTTTAAGTTTATTCATTCAAATACAGTAACACCACCATATGTGTACAGGTTTTTGGTATATTCACTGATTTCGACAAAATATATGTATTTTTATTTTACTTATATGAATTCCTCTGCAACAATATAATTTTTATTTTTTTGCCATTAAAACTGTAATAATTAATTTTAATTGTTTTATAAATGACGGAGATTGTTCTTGTATTGTATATATAGTCGGTCAAAGTCACTAGTCATATAGCGAATCGAAGTCTGTAGCAGTTACTAGTATACTACAATAAATTAAACATAAAATTTCTTCAAAAATTTACATATAAACTAACTCATCATAGCTATAGATGAATCAGTTGACTAATATCCGTCGTTGTCATGTATATATGTGGTTTGGCTGTATTTTATATATCTATAAAAATAGATATAGCATAGAGTTATAAGATATATACATATAAAATAAATAATAAAATATTTACCTTTAAGATTTATTTTTTTTTTTATTTATTTATCTAGAATATTTATAAATAAAATTTTTATAAAGTTATAAATTCGATATACAGTAGACTATATATATATAAGCAGTGATAAAAATATATATAGGGAAAAAAAATGTGAATAAAATAAACAATTGGTAGCAAAGTATAATATTTAAATTAAATTAATTGGAATTTTAGCTTTATTGAATTGAAATGTTAGGTAAGTAGTAAGTTATGTATGTTATATTCATGTAAATAAAAATATATATATATATATTGTTTACAATACATGATCGGAAATCTTGCAAATAATTATAAAATAAAATACAATCTATAGAATAAAATTGAGCAGTTTTATTTAAATAAAATTAAATATATTATATGATTTCGAAAATCAATGACCAGATATTGCTCATTCATTTAACATTTATATCGAACACATTTTAGTTCTTACGAAACCATCAACATTTGACTGAATAATTGAGTCGTCTACAACGAAAAATATACTTGGACACATAGGTAATCCTTAAAGGAGCATATTTTGAATAAATTTTAATATTTCATTGTATAAACAAATAAAGACAAACCCTTTTTAATTATATTTTTATTGATTTTATCTTCCTATATACTTTTACCTAAAACATTTATTACTTTATACGCGTATATAATTCAGATAAATGTTGACAGAAAATGATTTGATATTTTGATCTTATATGTAATCCATGTATACTAGTTTATATGGGCTGAAAAAGTTCCGGAATGAATCGATCATGTTGATCAAATACAAAGGAATTCCATATAAATATATAGTAATATTATTTATCAAAATGTAATGTCATTCCATTGATTTGTTTGTGACAAAATGTGAATTAATTTTAAATTTTTTAAAAAATTGGAAAAATCCAGTGATCAAGTTTCAATTTTACAAACGCTTAAATCCTCATCATTTTTTAAAAAATTGGAAAAATCCAGTGATCAAGTTTCAATTTTACAAACGCTTAAATCCTCATCCGCATAATTTCATTAAACTTTTGGAAACATCTGCTTCATCGCAAGCAATAACAGTTTACGATTGGTATAATAAATTCAAATGTGGTAATTGATGATTAACGTATAGGCAAATCAAATGTGGTTTATGCGGTTACAACAGAACAAATGATTGAAAAATTTAATAATAGCACGAGCTTTGTTTTGTATGATCTTAATGTGAAGTTAAATTGAGATTGCTGCGATATCGTAATTATTTTAAAAGCGAGCATGTATGAAAAAATTATCAGCAAGTTGTCTGCCATGAAAATCAGAGACGAAAACCAGCATTGTTGTAACAATCGGTAGGTGTAGATTTGATACTGCTGAAACAAAATTTTGAAACACAGTCTTATGCGGAGGTTCTGGATAGTGTAGTATAGTATCACAAATCACCAGAGAAAGATAACATCTCGCAGCAAAACTGGTTAAAGCGGCTGGACATGAATTATAGATTCACATACATCAAATCATAACCAAGGTGTAGGAAAATGAACGGCTACCCGAAGAGTGGCTGGATGATGGGACATATGATACAAACTATTGATGACTATATTCTTTATATCAAATTATTGATATATATTGTATATGTATATGCAGAGTTGATCGTTGGAGGATGCCAATTTGGTTTTCAGACGAGGCATATTGACTACCGACCTAATATTTAAAATCAAGCAAATCATGCAAAAAAGCGTTCATTAGCTATTTTACGGTTCAATCGACATATTTATAAGCTTTACATTCAATATATGATATAGAAGAATTTGGAATGCCATCAAAGCAAATTAATAGTCTTGCGTGAGAAAAAGTAATTATAAAGCATGTTCAATAAACTGGAAGGGAAACGTCAAAGAAAGTTTCGTGCGGCAGGATACGGAAGCCAGAAAATTAGAACTATAAGTTAACGAAAATAAGACAAAGTATATCTATAACGTTAATAGAAAGGATATAATGATCTCGCACAAGGGACAAAGCATCACTATATGGATGTATACTATTTCGAAATGGTGCTGTTATTCAAGTAATTGGTGTTAATTTTCAGTAAATTCTCTCTAATTCTGAAATATGCATTTAAACATCTATTCAAAAGTTCAGCAACTATTCGTCCAACAGTGCGGTAATGTACGGCACCGGACAAATGGTCCGTAAACAAAAAACCAAAAAAAAAATACATTACAATATTTCGATCGTAAGAAGAAACTCATAACAATTTACAGATCAATCTACGAATACAACATCTGGATATTCAAAACAAGCATATTGAGAACTGATCGGAATATTCGGCACTACAACAATCACGGATGTCATCACAATCTGCAGATTACAATGGGTCGAATTGGTTATACAAAAATATTTTGATAATAAATATGTAAGGTGTGGATAGGAGTGTTGGCATCGCCAGCCATTTAGAACCGCTGTATGGAATCAGCTGGGTTATTAGAGCTGATAAGTATGTGCATATAAGTAATATAGTTGATAATTAAAATTATGATATGAAAAAAATGGTTTTCATAAAATATAAATAGCAAAATATAAAAATTTTAAATGATTTCTGTAATTTTATTTAGTTATTTCTTTTTTCGTTTTTTTCGTTTTGCAATTAAAATTAAATATAGTTAATGTTTATATTTATAGAGTAATTATATTTATTGCTATATACATTTACTTGATCATTAAAAAGAATATGATGTACATGTCATGCGTGTGTAAGAATATATTTTATGTATATATGCGGAGACTATTTAATCTACATATAATTTATAAAAATGAGCCAATTATTTACGTGTCTGTGTAGAATATTGAAATAATATACTTATAAATTATTGCCGTATACAGAAATTAAATGTGCAATGTATATATTTAATATAATAACGAATATGCGCTTATATATGCATAAATACTTTTTAATATTCAACAATTATATATTAAATTATTAAAAAATAAATATAAACTATTATCATTATATTATTATTATTATTATTATTATATTATATTTTACAAGACGTTGTAACGTATATATAATATAAGTGTTTTTATATATATTGTATATTACAAAAAAAATATTAAAAAAAATTGTGGATAAACATAAAATTGTGCATGTGCATATATTTATTCCATATTATATATAATACCAAATCGAAAAATATTATTGATTTCTTAGAAAAAATTATCGACTTATTATTATTATTATTATTAGGTATATGTAGTGCATATAAAATTGATATGATATGTGTTTGCACTTAACAACTTATACCTATATATATATATGATATAATATACAAAAAGGTATTATAATCATAAACACTAACCACCACCAACAACTATATATATATATATTTATATAATACAAAATGTTTAAGTTTAGGCCTAACATAGAACCCATATTAAATTATATATATATTTATTTTTTTTAAATGCATATAAGTATATAATAAGAAGACATTGCAATTCTTTATTTGGATTGTCTGGTTGTTTTTTTTTTTTTTTTTCCCAATGGTACGTTGTGGTTTGTAAAGCACATCAAAATAATGGATAAATATATTTCATATATATCTTCATTTCAAAAAAAAAAAAAAAAAAAAAGGAAAATAAAACAGTGATTGCATGTTATTTCAACAATGTTTAAGCCTCTAAGGCATATATAAAAATCTCAAAGTATATTTGTTCATAACATACAGATATAATATATGAGTATATTTGTATATATAATAATATGCATTACCAGCAGAAAGAAAAAATAAGAATAAAAATTGTACCTAGTAGAAATTGTTATAGTTTCTTTTATGCATTATACCATCCACACACACACACACACACACACACACACACACATATCTATATGTATATAATAGAGGTATATAATACAAAATACATATATATTGTTATATTATTTATATATACACAAAAAAAAACACACCCTTTTAGTATGAAAAACACTGAAATCATAAAAAATACAACAAAGATTTAAAAGATATTACATATATTTTTTTTACACACATATGTACTTATGCTATTTCACATCTAAATATATATAATACAAAAACAATACACTTTTTATAATATGTATATATAATTCTTATGTACATGCTTATATACATATGTTGCAGCGTATATATATATAATCGGTATATACCATAAAATATATAGAAAATGTATACAAAACCATTCAAAAACTCTTAAAAATGAATAATAAGAAGAAGCACGCAAAAGTAATTATATATGAGTTATCATTACTCAAAATAATATTTTTGTTCATTTACTATATAATAAATATAAATGTGTGTATGTATGTATGAAATGAATGTGCGGTTTTGGTATAGTTACATTTTAAATGTACAAAAAATATATTAATTTTTTTATAATAAAAACAAAAATAAATAAATAAAATATAAAAGTATTGTATACTATTAATATTATTATTTCTATATGCTATCCATCCTTCAATAAATAGTTTAAAAACACATACGTATTTATTCTTCATATTAATTCATATGAAATACTATGAATATGTATATCTAATCAAAATGTAACATATCATATACTGCAAACTATCTCTCATATACGTCTACATTTCCCGGTTAGTCAAAAATGACTGGCGAATTCATTTTGAAACATTTACACCGTGAATAAGAGTAGGACATACTGAAAGCTATTCTAAAGTCTTTTGGAAATACATACTTTTGTATGGACATGTTGCATTTTTGAGAAGTACTTGTAGAACACTTCCCAGAACACTTTCATATGGAAGTCATCCGAATTCGCTTATATATATAGAATGCATACAAGTTTCCTTAGATATGGAATGAATCGCGAATTGCTTAAGCAATACGGTAATCTACTATAGTAAATGTTGCACTTAATACTAATACTCTGATAATGAAAATTGAAATGTTCACTTGCTAAATTTTCCGGAAAATCGACTTTTAAGAATTATTATCCTTTTGAATTACGAACCACATAGTTTTAACGGATTTTCAATTTTGTATACAGAATTGTAAATTATAATCAATTTCCAATCGTTCATAGAACAGATTCTTAAAATTGATTTACACACATTCAAGAGATATATGACCGTCTTTCCAATTGATATCATTGAAATTTTGTATGCAATAATGATACTGTATAAATTTTTTGTACCATTTCAGTGTTCACTTTATACAGTCCCTATAGTAGTAACACTGTCTGTAGTTTTGTCCGAAAAATTTCCGCATTATATATTGTAGTCCGTAGTTTCAATTCGAGGAAATATCTATGGATTTCTTACGTATGTCTACTGGAATTTTATTTTTTATATGATGAGTGCAACTCGGTCAATGGATTTTCTGTAAAAAAATGTCCTTGGATTATCCGTATATTTCTGATTATAATTTCTACGAATTCTCCTTGGAATAATTTGCCGTTGCTATTATTCCACAAAATATCCATATAGAATTTTATATTCATATTTTTTGTGAGCATATCCACAGATTTAGACAAAACTATCTTTGAATCGCCCATGTATTTTGGCAATAATAGTAAATATATATATATAGAAATACCCGTGAATTGTCCGTATTAGCACAATAAATTTTCTTATGACGATGATGTTAAATAGCGGTTTGATTCCGGTTTTTACCGATAGACCAGAAGTTCTATGAGCACGGAATTAAGATGCTGAACGATGGCAAACATTCATCGATTGTACATGTTTTTTTTGTAATAAACAAGAACAAAAAACCGAGGATAAAATCCATGAAAAGTTTTACAAAATTCATCAGAAATATATTGATTTGAGTTGGTGGTTGTTTTAAAAAGTATGAAAATTAAGTATTAAAAAGAGTGAGGATTATATCTATAGATAAGCGAAATATCCAAAATGTGAACCACTGTCTTGGATAATTGGTGAAATATATTATGGATACAATACCATGGACATGTTAGACATATTATCCTGACAATCCAAAGATTTCAATTGACATTCTTTGGACAAATTCTTTTTTTCTTTCTTTGGACAAATATCTATTCCATGGAAAATATGTGGAATTTTTCCACGGAAAATTTTCATCATTTTTCAAAGTACGGACAAATTGTTACTAGGGCTACCACAAATATCTTCTGAACGCGTGTATCGATTTTAAAAATCTCTTTTATGAAAGATTCAAAAATTGTTTATAATTTGCAATGCTGTAAGCAAAAATGGAAATCCGTTAAAACTATGGCTCGAATAATTAAAATAAGGTAATAATTCATAAAAATCGATTTGCCGGAAAATTTAATTCGGTGAACACATAATTTAGTTTAATTTCACCCGCAGTTTATTAGAAAAAATATAGTGATATTGAAAACTGAATGTTACTTCTCAGCTTTCGTCACTGGCACTAGTAAGTCATTTCCAGTAAATTACACAGAATTCATTCAGAAGGAATTCCATAGAAATATTAGTTTGACAACATTTTTGAAAGTGTTTCCATTTCCGTTCTGAATAAATTCTTTGTCGGAGTTAAGTTTGTAGTGGTTGTTTTTTGTGTGTGTAAAATAAATAACTTCTTAATTGCATTACCATTGTAAGTACCTTAACGTTGTGTTAGCTGGGTTCATATATTTTACATACATATAACTATAGAATGTATTCAAATATATAGTGTATTCTGTATTTATATAGAGTCAAATTCAAGTTTGTATTTATTTATTTATTTAGTTTTTTTTTCTGTAATAAATATGATGGATGAATTATAACTACACAGAGTCTAATATAAAATTGCAGACATAAATTTTATTAACGTATTTTATTATACATAAATTCCTTATCTATAAATATATAAAGTATACTTTATATATATATATATTATATACAATATATATTCGGATAACGTGAATTGTGAATATCATTTACTCCTTTACTGTATATAAAGAAGTTATTATATTAGAAACAATATTTATATACATCTTATAATGAAATATATATATAAATATCTATTTCATAATTAATTACTAAATATGTTCTATATATGTATATACAAATATTGTATATATGTTGTTATTGTTGGTGGTATATCATTTTAAGCATGCATGAATATAGTCATCAAATTTATATATACATAAGTGGTATACATAATAAGGTAGTGGGCCCAATCCTTGCCATATTAAGAAAACTTTCACTTTGGACAATGACAATAATGAAACCGGAATTTAATTATTATATTTATTTTACTTTAATGTTTAATATATTTTCAAATTTTATTTTAATTTCAGTAAAATAATGGAATTTTATAATATTAAATCTTTATAAATTCAGAAAATTTACTAAAAAATATAATATACCAAATGTCCCAATATCAGTCAGATAAAAAGTTGTATGCACAAATGTCTGTGTCATACTATGTAAAACTATTTTCTATATGTAATGGAATTATTTCTAAATATTGATTGGTTATTTAAACGACGAAAAAAGTAATCAACATTTTTATTGTTTTATATAAATTAGGAAAATTTCTATTATGTTTAATAATAATATTATAATAATTAAGGGAATGAAACCAATCCCTACCATGTTAAGAAAACTTTTACAATAGTATTAATTTAATAATTTTTAATGTGACAGTATTTTGGTAATTTATAAATGAACAACCGCAGATTGCATCGCTACAAATAAAGGTGAAAATTCATTCATAATAATCCAGCGGGATAAGTTGGAATCCAAAAATGACGGCCAGAGATTTGGTCCATTACCTAAAGTATATATATGTATTATATATGTATTACTATATTATAATACGGTACAGTCTTGTACGAATTAATTTAATTTAATTTTAGTCAAAAATATCAGTGTATACAATATTTTCAACAAATTTCCTTCCACACAATATTTCTAACAATATATTTTTTATAAAAATTTAACTGTTATATTTGTGATAAAATGGTATGAAATCGAACGAGCCACTGCTAGCAAATGTCTATATGGTTTCCATTCAAAAACTGACCGTATGTTTGGTTTTATTAATTATACCCAACTAATTGTGTAAGATCGTATTATTAATACAATATTAGTACATAGTTACTAATGAATTAGGAGTTTGTTAACTATAAAAACTATAAGTATCAAATTACGAAATTACTAATAAACAGTACAAATATCTATTAAAACTTTATTAAAGACATAATATATGTAAACACAATGGACATAAATGAAAAAGATAATCTTAAATGGTGATTTGTTTATCAATGCTGGGTGAATTATATTGTAACTATATAAATCTATTGTAACCAATTTTTCTACACATGTAGAGCAAATACCTCCAGTTTAACTTACCTGATGAATTTCAGAAAGTGGATTGCATTCATTGATGACAGATCGATCGTCTTATGGGTAAAAAAACCTACTTAAACTCACAAACAGAAATTCTATTTATAACAGATAATCACAGAACTGCATCACACAATGTGGATTAAGACGTGATCAAGATTTCGATATCAAATTAAGTCTATAATTACACAAACCATAGAAAAATATGTTTATTTTTTTTTTTAAATTAATCCTCACAGGTCTATACATATATAAATGATATCAATATTATATATACCGCGAGTGTTTGTAATATTTATTTTATAATATTATTTTAAAAGAATATTTTAATGATTTACATAAGACAATATAAGAAAAATTTCTTCTAAGTTCTAAATACAGACACAAAAAAAAAATCATAATGATTTTATAAATAAAAAAAAAAGCTATATAAGGACACACCTCACACATTAAATTAATTAAAAATTAATTGTTTAAGTTTATTATATTTTCATTTTTATATTTAATTGTTATTTTAATAAAATTATATCGCATTCATCAATCATCATCATATCAAAATGTAAGTATATTTGCGCTCGCATATATATAAATAAATGTGTAATATATAATGATATGAAATTTATTATTATAACACGCGGAGGGGAAATAAACTGTTTTTTTTTTTCTTTTTAACATAATTATATACGTACAAAAATATAATTTGTTATGCGTCCATGGTACACCCAAGGCAATTTAATTGCTCTCACAAAGAATTTATATTATTTATTTGTTCTTATTTTATAATACATATATTTAAAATAAACTAACAAAATAACAAAGAAAATATTATATATATTACTCACTTAATTCGATATTAATATTTTCAATATTATTAGTGTCCTTATATATAAAGCGTCTTTAATTTTTGAAAGGTAGTTTTCAATTAGCGCTTGATTCACAAACAATGACCAATCAACTCCATTTACTAACATATGAGAATGACATGAAATTTAATTTGCGTTCACAAATTTTGCAGATCAGATATATATTGTAGTATATATCGACTATATTGAGTTGCAGATTTTTAAATTTTTAATTCATTTGTTACCATAGAAATAGTCATGGAACTTATACACGTAAATGACTTTCAAACAATTTACTTTAACAAATACTTTCAATTAATAATAAGCTTCAACTATATTTATATGAGACAGTCCCATACATAATATATATATGCTTAACTTTATTCTCATACAATACATTTAATTTTCTTTTACTATATCGGTACACTGTACCAGTGCACAATGTAACAAGTTTTCAAATCACATTATTAAAAAACGAAATCCAAAATTGAAAAGAGAAATTGTTCAAAAAAAAAAAAAATAATGTGGAAATACATTTTTTTGTAACATTTAAAATGGTATTGATAAATCATTAATTTGACTAAACCAATTGCTGATGGTAACAATGTAATGCATTTCGACATTAATAATAAATGAATAAATTATACATATGATTTGATTAGATCGCTAAAAAGTTATTAGATTAGTACATTTAAATTACTTTACTATTATATATACAATACAACAATTTTTATCTGATACATTTTAGCAATAAAAATTATTTAATTGAGCTTATATTTTTTGTTAATATATTTTTTGTATTTCGTCATACAATATTAGAAACAAAAATTTCTCAATATATAGTACACAAACATTTTTTTTAAACCATTATGTGTTATACGCATTAATTTTAATTACTAAATAAATTTTCCCTAAAATATATTAATTATAATATTATAAAATAAGTTCTTATAAAACATATATGATCACTGAAATTGAAATTGTATAATGTCATGCATGAATGTAATTGAATTACATTGGATGTATATCATATAAATATATATTGTGTATATAAAACACAGGAAATTAATATTTATAAATAATAATAAACTCATATTTAATTAATATTTTATTTAATTATTTATACACAACATAGAAGGTTTTGAAGTGAAAAGAAATTTATAAATATTTAATATTTTTAACACATTACTTTGTATATATATAGTTCATATGTTATTCTGTATATAATAATATAGAAAGATTAATAATTTTATTTAACTATAAACTCTGGCCGAAAATTAACCGGAATTTCTACTAATATACATATATTAAGTGACAATAGTTTTAAGAACAAAGAACGAACATTAAATTTTATTTTAAAATTGGTAAAAACACTAGAGATTCATAAAATCGCTTATATAGATAACTGATTACACACATTTATGTTTACTCACGTTTTTGAGTAGCATCAAGGAAGCGAAGATGTGGATGATAATCAACGTTCCGGTTGATCATCAATGACGATTACAAATTGGTCATACAAAAAGTGAATTAAAGTTTGTTTCACATAAATTACACCGAAATGCGATAATTTCAAATACACCATTAAAAATACCTAAAAACTATTATTATGTAATTGCGCAGATGGCGAAGCATGTTGTTTTCAATACGAACCATGAAACTAGGTGTCAAATCACTCAAAGTACTAAATGACGATCACCACCAGATAAATGAAATGCAAAAATTTCGTTTTGTAAACGTAAAATATCTAAACAGTACTTGTTTGTTTTTACGATTCAAAAAGTAATATCTACGAAAAATTTGTTCCAAAAGTTACAACGGTTAATGATTTGTATTACCAAAAGTGTTCGTCCTGAATATTAAAAATCTAATTTATTTAGTTTAACATTCGATGCTATTCAACTGCTTCAGTTCCGTATGTGAATTTTGTCTATTAACTAAACTTCATTAGGCGATGAAAGGAATCAATTGTCAACAGACGACAGTCATCATGTCATAGTCAACAACATTCCAATCGGCGACATAAAAAAGTCAATTGATGTAGTTTGCGGCAGACTATTTCGAATAAGTAAGATTATTGTTGTAAAAATAAAATTAATTCATTGATTTTTACTTTATCCAATCCGGATATTTTTTGGGCCAGAGAGTGTATAAGGTTTATTCTTGTTACTGTAATTTCTACATTTATATACAATATATTAATTAACAGAATTATAAATATTTTCTTACATAACTATAGTTAATTACATTATTTATATATTTATAGTTATGTTATTTTTATATAACTATTAATTTCCATTTGTAAATTTACTAAAATGTAAAAATTTCTGTTATTTTGAAAAATTCCTATCGAAAGATAATTTGGATTTTGGTGTCATAGGTAAATTCTTAAAATGTATATAATCAAAATAATTTTTGAATATCCTATTAATTATTTAATTAATTAGAACATGATGTTACATAATTATAAGTGTACAAGGTTTATTTTGGTTAACATTCACACAAAAAATTTCCAACATCAACACCCAATATATACTGACGCTACCTTTAAGTGTTCCCATTGAATAATAGTGTGTTTGCGGTCGTATTACATAAATCGATAAAATCTTGTATAATAATGAAATTATGAATTATTAATATATGATAATATATAACATTTTATCAAAAAAATTCATAAATCAGATAATTTTACAAAAGTGTTAAAAAATTTAGAATTTTTTATAGTAGAGTTACGACTATAGACTATAGTTAAATAATGGGTTAACTGTAACTATTAGTTATAGTGGAAATAATAAATAAATATATATATATGGAAAAAGAAAAACTTTCAATAAAATGAAATATTTATTAATATTCCCTATTATTTATAACAACTAATAGTTCAATAAATTTATTTATCTTTCGTATTTGTAACCAAACGATATATACTAAAATAATACTTGTATTTTATGTCATAAGAATAAAATTTTATATTATATTGACCAAAGGCTAATAATAAAAATGATAATATGTATAAAAAAAAAATAAATAAATTTAATAAAAGAAGTAGTTTTTAGAATAGAATTTGATTTTATTACCATAATTTTGTTTCTTTATTATATTTTATATTTATATATAATATGTCGTGTGTGTGTGCGTGAATTTATTTAGTATATAGCAAAAGGACGCCTTTACCAAAAACATATCCTGTATACTAAAAAAATATTAAAATATATTTTCATGATTTTCATTATTTATTACTGATTTTTGAAAATTTATATGTAAATATGTTTTTCATCAGTTTATTTTTATTACAATAGTAGTAGAAATATAAACAAATAAAAGTGTTTATCTTTATTTGGTAAAATTTTATTTTATTATATAAATTGTGTATAAATATCGCATCTTTTAATATATATAAGCAACATAAAAGTATAAGAACTAAGAAGAGAAACTTATTGCATATACAAAGAGAGTTAAACAAATATCATAACATTTTATATAAAATCACAAAAATATCTATTTATAAGGAAACCAGTTATATTTAAATATTTTTATGTATAACTAAACACAATGTAATATATTTCTTAGAACTTTATATTTTTAAACTTAATCTTGATCAACCTACATCGAAGTTCTTTTTCTAGAATTTATAAAATATATACAAAAAGGAAAATAGAAAAGAAAATCAACACATGAAGACACACACACACACACACACACACATACACAATGCATCTATTCATTAGCATAGAAAGCTAATTATAATACACATATATGTTTTATATTATAAAATAGTAAATATATTCATTTGGATAAAATTTAGTAGTTATACTAACTCTGATTGTTATATATACGAGTAATACTATTTACACACACATCGTTATATATTATACAATATATTAATTAAATAAGTTTTATATTAACTATATATAATTTATAAGTTAAATTACTTTGTTACATGTTTAACATTCTCAAATATAATATAATAAAATTTATATATAAATACAATATATAAAATAATATATAATATTACAGATCCATAAAAAGAAAACCAAATATAGTTTTAGAATAATTTAGAAACGTTGTGTATGAATAATAACTTAAACCGTTTGGGAAATTATAATAAATTTTTTTAGGGAAACAATATTTTTCCACAATATTTAAACAAATTATAAAATAATTTTCTTGTTTCAAAAGTCAAATATTTGAATAAAATGTGTATTTGTATTGTACGTGTATACCGCATATTTGAATATTACTCTATAAAGATAGTATCGGAGTTGTCTTGAATAAATGAAAATACATATAAAAATATAAATTATATGAATAATGAATGTGATTAAATTAAAATAAAGGCTATAATGGACTTTAAAGAATACATCCAACTGATGCAAAACACCTTTATAATCCCAAATAATTGTTGCCATAACCATTTTTGTTTATGTACATAACGTAACGTCTTTGCCTTCTTTTTGGTGCATTTCTACCGGCTTTAATTCATTGTTTTGACTGAGTCTTTCGCTCTTCAATGAAACGACGTTTGAAATCCATTTTATTATTTTTGAAGCCATTCTAATCTACGCATTTATTTCTAATTTGATATTTTGAAATACCTATATGATTACCCCACCTATTTCACGCACTGTCACTAGTTGATCATCTAACACTATAAATCATGAACTTGTTGAATAATTTCTGATATTATAGCAATTTTAGAAGGGATTTCGGGTGAATTATCTGTAAGGCATGTACGATCATATATATAAATTGAGCAGACCATATATTATATATACAGTGGAAATGTACACTTTTAACAATTTATGATGAATTTCTTTTAGTATAAAACGATTGCAACTACTGTGGAATGAATTGACAGATCGAAACTCTACATGTACACCTATGTTTATATAAATAAGGATGGGATTTTCCAATACAATTATGGTTTCATATACGTTCTGTTGTTTAATATAATTACTTGTTTTAATTATAATTCATCATCGTATTTACCCTAACAGCAACTTCATGTTTCATATGATTTCAACTTGTACATTTCTCAAATTTTAGTAAAAGGTGAGAGGATATTGGCTATTAGGTGTGTCAGGCACACTTTATATACGAGTATATTAATGTAAGCATTAGAATATAGAAAAAATGTAAACTCGTATGAAACTATTCTCTTGAGAACAAAACAAAATTATACAACGTTTAAGTACCCATTAAAATATTCTTACCAAAATGATGACATGTACATTTCTATCTTATCTATACATCGGCTTTTATTGCTACTTAAAATCATCGGCATTTTTTATCATTAGCTCGTATTTCAATTGAACAACAAACTATAGTAAAGCCAATTATATATTTTAACATATTTATTCAAACATTTTTTTCACATTTTTCCAACACATTTTTATGGATAATTAGTGTTTTTCATACATATGCTCTTCTTGAAGTTTGTTCTGCGCATTCATTCAGAATTTATTCATGAATACATGCCGTCTTAATTAGTGTTTTTAGTCCTAATTCACATTCACATTCGTCTATTGTTTACAACCTATAACATATTATTATTATATGTAAATGTACTATACCGTACAACATTCTACATCACTCTTATTTAAAACACACTGCATATTTGTATATGAAATAAATATATGGTAGCGAAATAAAACTTAATATTATATTTTAGTTATATAACGTGCGAGTATAATTTATTCTTGTAAAGAAAAATTTCCGTTGCTAATATATTATCATACAACAATGTATTTGTAAGTATAAAGATATACTTTAGCTTTTAGTTGATTAAATCATACAAAACTTCGAGGATTTATCTTTAGTAAATATAAAATATAAATATATACGTTATGTTCATTTTTTTTTTTGTAAATGATCATATATGTGTGTGTGTATAATTTCTGTATATTCATATAATATTATATAGACGTATACTTTTACATTTACAAACAATAAAATCTTATATATCATACTATAAAAATATATACATTATATATACACACACACCCATATATATATATATTACAATATATATAAAATCCTTCGGAAAATAATGTGTAATGTTGTATGTAAACTGTTATCATAGAATTAATATGTAATACAATAATAGAGTACAATTTTCTTTTATGAAAAATACGACATACAAAAAAGTGGAACATTTTCTAAATTTTTTGCAAACAAAATTCTTGCGCTATGAATGTAAAATCTGATCCTGATATAATATATGAATAATTCGCAGTTAAAATATAAAATATGAATAAAATAAAATATTATAAATAAATAAGCATAATTTATTTACAAAAAAAACATACGTTTCGTTAATAAACTTAATTTCGATAGATTAGGTGATTAAGCCGACGCTTACACAATATGTGGGTGACGTTGCTATTACTACTCAAACATATAGCAGTTTTCGTCCGCAAGCCCATAGCTTCCCATAGCGTTGTTAAATAAATGTGTTTATAAGGACCGTACGAGTTTCCAGTTATAGCGCAACGAGAAATTGGAAGAAATTTGGTTTAACAAGACTACATGTCTAAGATGTGCAAAACTAGTCCAATGGAAGTAGCTGTTACAACCTTGCACTGATGGCGCACTGTATATAACAACAAAAATGGAATCTATAAAAAATACATACAAAAAATTTAAATACTGAAATTAAATATTAAAATTTATATAATTAAAATTAATAAATGTTATTAAAAGTTAAACAAAAATACTTCAAACAACAAAATCCTTATTATTACACCCAAAATTAAGTGCAACAGTTTTCAAAATAAGCTAGTATTAACATAAAAAGTGTCAAAAACTAAATTGACATAGTTGGTAAAACAGATCGGTTTAAAATCGTTGACAGTAGTATGGTAACTGTTTTGTTATATACATTCTAAACTTAGAGGGTTATGCCTTTGATCACATCTTGCATACACGTTTTTTGTTTTAAATAAATGCCTTTCGCGTATCCTTCGTGTTCGTTGGCCTGAAACAATTGAGTTACATGGCGCAGCACTGTAATTGCCGAAGACCAAGTTAAAATCTGATGAGAGGTGAAGACTTTGGTTCAAAATAGAACGAGATGACGTTTTTTTTTATTAATTATTATTCACATGCATATAGTAAAAGATGATTGATGTTGATGATGGCTATAAATAATAAAAAATAAATTATACAAAATAATTTTCAAATGTTTCTAATACTATGTAATAAATGTTACAAAATGAAAAATATTATGGAATACTTTAGAAATAAAAGCATTTATTAATATTTTACTCGTATAAAAAATACCATACGTATACAAAGTTAAAGGCTTAAGCAAAATATAAAAACAAAAAAAAGTGACTATATACAAAACTAAAATAGGTTAATCGAGATAAGATTATAGAAATAATCATAAAAATAACTGACGAATGTTTATTTACATTTATACTTTTATTCTTATTTTTATACATACAAAAATATTCCCACAAAATGTATGTAAAATATTCAGATAAATATCGTTGCAATTTATTTCAAACAGAACAAATTGCATGTGTATTTAAGTATTTAATAATAATAAGATGGAAAACTAGGTAAAAATATATACTCGTATATTTATTATAGTATTTTAATGTCACATCAAAATGAATGCCATTTTAAAGAAATGCATAAAATATTATATAATTTCACTTCTTCCATATCTTGATATTTTATACCTTTGATATTTTATTAAAAAAAACCTATATAAAAGTTTCACTTTATATTGAATTTCAAATTAATCTTTTTTTTTTTAGATCACTTGATATTTTATTATTTTAAAAAGTTAATAAAAATAAATGCATAACTTTTTTTTTTATTTAGTTTTTTCTGTATATTATTCTAATTTTTTATTATAATTATAAGCTTTATTACCAGAATTTGAATTTATATTAATAACAAAATTATTTAAAGAGAACAATAAAAATATTCAATTTTCACTTTCATTGTAAATTATAATAAAATTAAAATCTAAAGAAAACTTTATCAGTAATTATAACTTTTTGTTGAAAGTTTTATTTTTAATTCCATTATACAAATTATAAATTAATTTTAATAATTTAGAATATATAAATATTTCATTTCTATTAATTAAAATTTGTCATTTAAAACATTTATATTTGCAACAAAAAGAAAAAAAAAAACATTAATGAGAAACATTATCACAAACCGAATTTATTTTTTTTTTATTTGATTTATTTATTAAAAAACTAAAACAATTATAAAAAATAAATATACATTTTGTAATAAAAAAAAAAAAAAAACTATAGCAAATATGAAAGACATATATTTTTGTGTGTCTGTTCATTCATCAACATCAAAACTGGATAATTTTAAATGTTGCATAATATTACGAGCTACATAAAAAATTATAATTGAATTGAAATACAATAATAGAAAATTTAAAAAAAATGTACCTTCAAAATATCCAGTATCAGTTGGACAATCAGGATTTGGAATAAAAGGTGGCTCCATTAATTGTAGTTTTTCCCAATCCAATGATTCAAAAAATTTCATTTTTTGTACATCTTTAGCAGTAGGTCGATTTATTGGTTCCATTGTTAGAAATTCTTCAACAGCTTCAACCGCATTATCAGATAATGCTTCTTCATCTTGTGGCCATTCAATATCTGTACAGAAAACATAAATGTGCTAAATAAATTATATACCTAAATACACTAATCAATCACCACTATCTGTGTTTGGACCATTTTTGGTGTCGCGCTACGTAATCACATTGAAAAAATTAATGTGAAATTGATTGGATACGACACTGGATAGAATAAAAAGACTGCCGTGTATGGCATGGTGCTACTGAGATTGTTACCGCTAGAATTTCTTTATTACTCAGACATCAGTAATCATTAACTGAAGACACATATGGCCACAAAACTAGCACAATCTATGTATATCCTATCTAGGTGTACATGATTTTTTCAGATATATTCCCGGAAATGTAGGACAACAAGTTAAAGATATCAAAGTGATGATGTAAAATAAATTTATAATAATAAAATTATATGATTTAATATTTTTTTATAACACTTACTTCTGCTTAATATATTATCAAAAACTTTTTGTGGTGTTTCATCATTAAATGGTGGTACACCGGTCATAAATTCATATAAACAAACACCTAACGCCCACCAATCAACTGCAAAGCCATGTAAATGTCTAGAATTTTAAAAATGAATACATATAATGTTATTAGAAAGGGAAATTGAAATTTACGACAAAAGTAATTCCGGTGCCAAATAATCAGGTGTGCCCAATATTCGTTCATTAGTAATTTTACCAGCTCGTCTAACAGATTTTGGTGTTCTAAATGGTGTTTGAGTCATTTTTGGTGTTATTTGATGATTAGCACCACCACCAATAGGTGAAACAGCTGGTTCATCCTAAATGTAAATAAAATACATACAATTATTGAAATAGTTACATACAATTGAATTCATTTGTCACCATACTTACACCCATTTTAATAAACCTTAATGGCATACATTCAATAGAATTATTTTTCATACGCTTATTACCAGATAATGGTAATTGAAATCTTGTACTTTTTAGTTTCAATAAACATTCTCTAGGTGTTTTAGTTGATGATACTGGTGTTGATACCATTACAGTACCAATATTTAAATGTTCATTTACAGGCATTTCTTCATCAGATAATGATCTAAAATAACACGAAATATTTATGTGATACAGAAATATTTTTATAATTTATATTAATATTATCAATATTGTATACCTACCGAACTTTTACAACACCTACAACTGGTGATGTAGCTTTACGTTTTGATCTTGTCGGTGTACTACTACCAATATCTAAAATATTAATTTCTTGTGTTAATCCAGTGCTACTAGAATAATTTTCTTTTTCCGGGCTAAATTCAGATTGATTAATAAAATTTCGTCTACGTGTCATCCTATTTTACGTAAATAAATTAGTATTATTTTAAAAGGTCAAAAAAATTAAATAATTTATATTAAAATGCATAAATACTCAAAACGTCTTGGATGCTTAAAACATTTTTGGATGTTTTTCAAAGGTGAATGACAATCATTGCTTAATTCATTTATATTATTTGAATTATAACTAGAACTTAATTAATGATTTTAATGAATATAGCATAGTCGTTAATAATTTAAAATAAATTATATACCTTTTAGAAAAATCCGTACAATTACAATCATCTTTACAATTAAATGAAATACCTGCTCTTTCAATAGCTGACAATTCACATTGCATATTTGTACTAAGTTCACTCTTACGACTACAAACTCCTGAATCTTCATTTTCTTTTGACGTTGATGTGTTTTTATATTGCATTTTCTAAAAGGAATTACTAATCACTTATTTAAATTTGAATATTTTTATAGCATTAAATCGGAAATTTTCGTGGTCATTTCATTTAAAGGATGAAAATATGTGAGTTTATTCTTTTTTTTAATAACTTACAATTGATGAATTTAATGAACAATCTTCATCATCTTCACAAATTATATCATTCTCTTTATCTAATTTATTCGTACAAAATCTTAATTGTATATTAGATTTTGTAGATTCACAACTAGACGTTTTACTACCAACACTTGAATTACATGAATAATAAGACGACAAAGATTCTTTCTAAAAACAAAATATATAATAATAATAATAATAATAATAATAATAATCGCATTTATACATTTTAATTGAATATTGATAAAACTTACACTTGTAACAGTATTTTGATTATTTAAATTTACATGAATATCTTCAGTAGAAAGAAATGGTGATACACCAGACATATTTGGTTGATTGTTTGAACTCATATCTAATTCATTAGTAGGTGATTCTGAAAATTATATATTATTAAATTTTATAGAACAAGAACAAAAATTTATGCATAAATTACTTTGATTTAATGCATGCATTAATGTTGAAGTTGGGTTAGATTCTGTATTGTTTTTAGATAATCTAATTTTTTCACCCGAACCAAATGATAAATGTGAAGTTAATGATAATAATTGTCCCGGTGTTCTTGCATTCATACTTGGCGAACAATTAATTAAATCAGATAATTCTAAATCTGAAATCATACAAAGATTTATAGAAGAATAAAATGTAATATATGTATATAAAATATGAGTGAATGTTGTTACCACGACTAAGTTCAATTTTACTAAGACCGAAATCAGTTAATTTAATATGACCAGATGATGCAACCAGCATATTATCAGGTTTTATATCACGATGCACTATACCATGTTCATGTAAATATTGTAAAGCCAATGTTATTTCAGCACAATAAAATTTTGACACAGTTTCATCAAAATAACCCGATACAGTTAATAAAGATTTTAAATCACCACCAACCATATATTCCATTACCTTTAAGAATAAATAAAGTTTAAAATCAAGCACATTGTTATAACAATTTAATAAACTGATTTACTGATTACCAAATAAATATATGATGGTGTTTGTAATGAATAAAATAAATGAACACAATATTGGCTTCTTGATAATGCAAGAGCATTTCGTTCTGTTATCACTTGTGATATCATATTTTTATTGATCATTTCAGATTTACGCATTACCTATATACAATATTGTTAAATATTAATAATATTATAAATATATTACTAATGTTATAAAAAAATCATTTTAAATCAATTGTAGAAAATATACATACTTTTATTGCAAATAATTTATTAGGATCTGTTATTTTATAACCTAAAAATACTTTTCCAAATGCTCCACGACTTATTGGTTTAATTATTGCAAATTCTTTAATACTCGGAGCCTAGTAGGTGTAGTAATTAAAATAATGAAATTATGAAAATTTAAAATTTCAAATAATAAAAATTATAAATAAATTATATATTATTACTTTCGGACTAGTACTTGCTGTTAATTTATCTAATTTATTAAAAATACCTTCACCTTCTGTTGAATCATTATTTTTAGAAGTTTCACAATTACTTGTATTATTAGCCATTGTTATAAAGTTTTTATTATAATTATTTTCTTTTTCTTATTTATGTGATGATAATAAATAAACAGTAAATGTTATTTTATAAAATGAAATACCACATTTGAGAAATATTAATATAAATTATTTGCTATTTTCATTTTATAATAAAAAAAACTATTGAATAATAATAAAACTATTAATTTTTCTACATAAAATAGAAATAATAAATTTATAAAATATATAATTTTTAATTTAAAAAATCAAATTATTTCTTGGCAGTTTTAATACTTTTGGCAGTTGTCAGCTGTTTCAAAAAAAAAATATTTATATATACAACTTTGATGATATTATACATACATTTATTATTTTCAACTACTCGACTGACGTTTTGTGTGGAACTGAAAACATTACAACACCACTTTCCATTGGTTTTATTTATATAAATTTATAGGTTTTATATAGTTTTTTGGTTTTAGTACATATCAAATACACTTATTAGACATTTATATTGAAGCTTTTATAAACAAAAACCGGTCAAATATTGCATTGTAAACAAATATTTGAGCAAAAATATTTTTTACTGCATTTTAAACTCATCATCATCATCATCAAATCATGTTGGCATCTACCAAAAAAATACGTTACACAGCGAAGTTGGTAAATTACTCCACATAAGGGAGTATATAAGAATTCACCAATTTTGTCTGCAATTATAAAAAGGTACATGTTTCCTTATTTCCATTATTTTTATATGAGTGATTAATCTATAATGATGTGAGCGCAAACTTCGTTATTGCGCGTTCTAACAACAAATTTTTAAAGATAGCAATGTTCTTATTCCATGGCTTAAACGAACAAAAAAAATTCCATCTTAATCAAATTGCTATAATATTGGAAAAATCCAACCATCCAATTTGATCAAATATCACGCAAAGTGGTGCGGATAATTTTTGGAAATAATTCTTATTTGTATAACTAAAGTAGTTTGAAATCTATGGAAAATTTTAACTTAATCTTTTGAGTGAGATGAATACCTGGAATCTGTTTTTTTAAGATATTTTCCTTCGCTTTCGCTTCTGCCGGTGTCTCTAAATATTCCATATTGAATTGCTAGTTTTTTTTTCCGCAATTTTCTTGGAATTTTCGACTTTGACAATTAATGATAATTTATTACGAAAGATTTGTGTTGGTATGTTACACCTACACTTCTTCCAGGTATATAAACCAAATATTCCCAATATAGTATAATCGTTAATTATTCATCTTTCGTCAGATTTTACTCTAAGCTTTGGCTTCTGTAATTACAGTAATTAATTCTGCTTTATTTTTGAACAAATACGAATTCAATGAAATGTTCTATAATATTTTATGGAAGTGAGTGGGTGAATCTCTACTACTATCCAAATTACCTACCGACGTTTCCCTTAGGAGAACCCAATACAATTGTTAGAGTATTATTCATCCAATTATCTTGAAATTGTGGACCTAAGTTTTTAAGTTTCAAAGAATTGTGTAAATAGCTATACGCGGCTATACTTAAACTTATATCAACTTAATTATTTTTAAAATAAATTATTACGCTCAATGAAGGAGTTTCAACTACAATAATATAATAATAATTTTAGATTATAAACATACAAGGCATACGAAATATTCATAAAATGTAATCACGAATCGATGGGTTTTCGATTTTCTAATATTGCTAACACTTTCCAAATTATATCAAATTACATCTATGTTATTAATCATTGACGCAGCTTCTCAATAATGAAAAACAATACTATTGATTATATTACTATTAAATTCGAAAAAAAAACGTATAGTATTCAACGTTTGCCTAATCTAAAATATCAAATATCAATCCTTGTTTGGTTGTACATCGGTTAATAAATAATATATAAGTACAAAATAATATATAGACACACATTTATCGAAATTGTGCAAATTTATTAATAAATTAAAAATTTACATAAATATATAATATTTATAAATAAAAATGATAGTAAATAGAAATGTGCTAAAACAATTAGAAAAAAAAATAATATATGTATAAATTTTAATAAATTTAAAAAGAATAAATTACTATGTTACTATAAATATAATATGAAAACTGGCATTAAAATATGAAGTGTATAACATTATTAATTATATTGCAATTATATATTGTGTTGTGGTATGCAATCGCAATGCATAGGTATAAAATTTTTAGAAGCTATAATTTTAGAATTTTTTCCGCATCAATCGCATACAAAAATATTTCAAAATACCAAAAGTTGCGTGTTGTTATTGATATAAAATGTTATATATTCTCGACTGTAAGTTGTCTAAAACAACTCCTGACGCGGAAAAATTCTTAAGCAATCACTTCGGAAAATTGTCCATACCTATACTAACGACTGTATATAAATAATATATTTTTATTATTATTTTTTTGTACATTTGTATCGATTTTTTTTGTTAATTATTTTATTTTTTTTTATAGAAATTTCGATTTACATAATCTAAAAAAAAAATCTATTAAATTCTAATATAATATTTTTATATTTACATAAATGTTTTTTCTTTTATTGCAATGAAGGCATCTCTCTATTTATATTATTTTATTGATATTTATTACATTTGTTTTGTATTATTTAATTATTTTGTACTAATCTTAAGAATATTTAACATTCTATATATATATTTATATTCTCTATTATTAATATTATTGATTAATATTTATTAATGCATATTTATTTCAATTTCTATTAACTTTTTTCTGTTTGTTCTATTATACTCGTCCTTTGCAAAAATTATATTAATTAAATTATCGCAGAAAATTTAATTAAATCTATTTTATTTATTTATTATTGCGGCACTACATTTCACTTGTTTTCGGACACTTAAATTTCTATAACTCCTTAAATTTTTTATTTTTTTTTATAAATTAAACGATTAAATGGTAATGCGATTATAAATTGTATCTCCGTCTCCAATGCTTTGTTACAATAATTTGATGTTCATGCTTTGTTCCTTGTTCTGAGTCATGTACCATTCCTCCAATCCATACGTCCACAAATATTGAACGTACGTAATTAATGTCTTAAACAGCTTGCACTTTAGATCTTTCATTTTATAAAAAAAAAAAAACAAACTAAATGTAATGATGAAAGGAGAAAAAATAACCAAAATCCAAATGTCCCTATAAATAAGTGAAACGGTGTGTAACATTAAATTACTAAATTTCACTATAGTGACATGTGTATGTTATAATCAGATAAACACGTGTGGACGGACACATTGATAAAATCAATTTTAGTAAAAGAAAATGATAACTTCTTTGGATTTCTATATGTAAAAATGAAATAATAAGTGTGTCTTCAATACTTTTGAAAATATTGTAATATGTTATTTAATAGAAATAAAAGATTAATTTAATCACTTAACTTTTAATGTTCATTCTTAATATATATGGTGCTGTTGTGAATTGAATAGAATAGAATATTTTATATATTATTTCTTATAGTCTTTTGTGATTCTTATTTAATATTGTATAAATAAAAAAAAAATAAGTCTATTTATTATAAAATAAAGCACATGAAACAGATAGAAAAATTAATATTTTATAATAATTAAAATATAAATATATGAAATAAAAATACAATAGCTTATAATATATATATTTTTGGATATGTTTATGTTTCGTAAATAAATTCCATAAGTCACGTTTTATATATAATAATCAAAAAGTGAATAACATTTTGAAAATTCTTCTATATATATTAATTTAATAATAAAAATCCAATCGGCATAATGTCTCTACGTGAATGGTTAACCACCGTGTATCAACCCAGTAATATAACTGCAATATTGTATTTGACATTGATTTGATGGTATACTTATAATGTGGTAACCTCTATAATTGTCCTAATTTCAGGAGTTGTTAATTTTAGATCTACTTCACATGCTTTCTATCAGTTTTTTTCTTTTGTTTAATACGAATCACAACAAAACCTATTGTTAACTATTTAGCTGATACTAATAATAAAGTATATTGACATGTTCGCTAAAAAAATATTTAATATTATATATTAAATTAATAACTTGAAGAATTTTGTCGTCCTCTACTGTAGGTATAGTTATGAATAATTGTATAAATGAAATTCCATTCGATATTAGAAAATTTTCAAAAGCATATGTTTATATTATATAGTTACTTCTGAAGCAGTGTACCCACTGTTTAGAATGGAATATTTTATTATATGCGTCGTATATATGTAATTCATAATATTTGATATTTAATTATATATGTAAAAAATTAAAATATTAAATTGGGTGCATAATATATTTATTTTGCAGTTATAATTTATTATCTTAATTGTTGATTGTTTAATATTTGTATATTTATTATTATATATATTTTTGATTGTGAAAATTCCGTGGATCATTTTATATACTATTGATAAAATAAAACTATATGTGATGTGTAATTTAATTTATTGATTTTCTTGCAAGCAATGATCCAATAATTAAAGATGATAAGGGAATAAATACACCAGTCACAAGTGTTATGGCACCTATAAAATTATAATAAAAATTTATGTATTAATTGTTTTAAATTTTTGTAGATTTTAAAGATTTGAGCTTTTTTAATCCTTTATGGATAATATATTGGTATTATTTATAAAATTTTCAAGCATTTAAAAGAATAAGAAATTTATGCTTACTCCGGAGGGTATAAATAACTTCTCCCACCATACCAGAACTGGTGGTGTTCATGCATATTAGTTCACTGTTTACACATATGAATTTGAATTATTAAATAGACAAAAGGTTTCTTCAAGGGTTTTGGGCTCAATAATTTAATGCAATAAGTTGTTAAAATTAATATGGAATTAAAAATGGCATACCTAATAGTAAAAGGTCTTAAAGCGTATCAACCGTATACCATTCTTTTGCAAAAATATGCTAAACAGTGAAGTTTTTATTATGAAAAGGTTTTATATTAATCATATTTTTTTTAAATTTTTTACCTCTAGCATGAAAAATCTCATTAGCGTGGATGCTAATCAATCGTGAAATACTAGATTGAACTCCAGAAATTTACATGTGAAATTTTTCCGTACTTAACACTAACAGTTTAAGTGAGTTACCATTACCATTTGTTCGTTTATGGAATACAAATAAAAAAAAAACGGATAATTTGATTTAACATTCAACTAATCCCAAAAAACATTTTGTTTATTAAATAGCTCAAACAAAAATCCAATATATACATATTAGTTATGTAGTTGTTGTTAATTGAATTATTCAAATAAATTTCTTTATTAATTATAATTATAATTAAATTTAAAAATAAATCTTACCATTACATCTATCATCATCTTCAACATAACCTATTGATTCATCACATAAACATATTTTCGATGCATAATTATTAGTAGCTCTGCTATTGAAACTTTGTGTTTTCGTACTATTGTCAGCACCACAAATCATTTCAAGTCTACATTCGTCGGAATCTTTGCACATATGATGTAAACCTATTTATAACAATATATATAATTATTAAATCAATATACACATTTCTATACAGTTTACACCTCTTCAACTATTTGTAATCTAATTAATTTATTTCTTAAAATAATTGGACTTTTTTTTTTAAATATATAATGGATATAAGAGACTCTCTGTCTTAACAATTGAAAAACTTTCATAAAATCTCATAACACACAGGTAGCATCTATACATAAGTTATATTGGTTGCAGTGGAGACGACGTGAAAAAATGTGGTCATATTGCAATTCATTATATTTTTCTGGTAGACGAATTGAAAGGAGATTATGAAAAAAAAATTGGAATTTCCACTTACTAGTTTTTGCGGAAAATCGACTTTTAAGAATTATAATCTTTACAGGTCATAGTTTTAACGGATTGCCAGTTTTGTATATATAATTGTAAATTATAACAATTTCCAATTTTTCATAGACGAGATTTTTACATTCGATCTACACGTTCAAAAGATATGACCGATTTTCCATTTGATGTCATTGAAATTTTTTTAAAAAAAATGGTACTGTATAAAGTTTTTATATCATTCGGTTGTCAACTTTATACAGTACAACAAATTTTTTCAAATTTTCTGTGCCATCAATCGGTTATATCTTTTGAATGCGAGAATCGATTTCAAAAATGTTTTCTATGAAAGGTAGGAAATTGATTATAATTTACAATGCTGTAAGCAAAAATGGAAATTTAAAAAATGGAAAATTTAATTCGGTTAACACCCAGATTTTATTTCAGAATTTAGTTTAATTTCACCCACAGATTATAAGAAAAATATAGCGATATTGAAAACTGAATGCTATTTCTCAGCCGTTGACAACCAATCGTCAGAAAGACACATCTTTGATTGATCTTGTGTTAAAATTTCATGACATTCCCGTGTTTACAAGCAAAGTTATTGTACTAAAAAACCATAAGTCTATTAGTGGCATCAGTACAAAATAATATATAATAATAGCAAATAATAAATTTTGTTTTAAACTTTGAAAATCATTTTCCGAGACATATGAAATGATGAAAAATGTTCATGATTGTATATATCTCGTATAACAACTTATGAGTGGTATAATCATTTCATAGACGGTCCTGAAGACATCGCTGATGATGATGATGATAAAAATGTCTTCAAAAATGTCACTGGTGCATATTCGTTGGTAGTTGTGAAACGTGTGCTTTTTCGTATCTGTCGCCGCGTATTCGACGGGAGTATGGTGATAATTCGAATTGACATATTTCTCATGATACCGAACTGTTGCGGCGGTCGCCACATTTTCACCGATTTTTGATCGTAGACAATGTTTACATTTTTGTTTTTTTTTTCTTTAAATACAATACTAAATTTATGATAGTTATATGAACAATGAAATTATATAAAAATCAATATTATTTGTAATAAAATTGCGATTTTCTTTATATACATAGGCGATAGTTATATATTGTATATGTATTTGTAATATATATTATATTAACACACAAAAAGTATAAGAAAATTTTTACAAACAATATATTTTCTATATAATTTTTTTAAAGTTTATTTTCCCTTTTATATTCATTTTCTCATATACATTTTCTTTCCAAATAGAAAATATATGAAATATACTATTATATATGTATATGTAAAATAATGTGTAAATGTATATATACCAATATAAAATTATACAGGAAGAAGCACTATATAATTATATTATTATTATTATATGAATATACACAGAGTGAAACATTTTTCACATTCACATTTTGTTCATACAAAATTTGGTATGTTATGTACAAAAGTATAAACTATACAATATTATACGAAAACACATAAATTTAATAATCAAGTTTTTAAATCAACTTATAAATTGTTGTATATATTTATTATTATATTATATGGAAACGCTAAAAATTCAAACTATGTAAAAAATTCTAACCTATATATATACAAAACACATTGTTATATACAATATATATGTATATAGTGCAGATTAGATTGTGGATAATTATGTAGGTCAAATTGTATAGTAAATTGAAAAATTCATAAATAGTTATATATACAAACTTCAGTATATAATATATGAAATAAAGTATATGAAAAGTGTTGTATATTATATACAAAATATAATATTAATGCATTGTTGGTAAGGTAAAGGTAAACTATTTAATAATAATGAATGGAAGAAATAACGAAAGGAAAAGATTTCGTGTATAATTATAGAAACATTTTTTTTTTGTTATTTTAACAAGGTTATGAAGTAGACGAATTTTAATTTTTTTTATAACATTATGAGAACTTATTTCGTATATATATATTTAATCTCAAAATTAAAATAAAAAAAATATTACATTTACAGTACAGTAATTAATATTAAATATTCTAAAATAAAAATTTAAATACCTTTTTTTATCTTTACATTACAATATCCATTATCTGGTGCTTCATTATTACCACATAAACATCGTAATTTATTATCATCCAAATCCCTTACACAACTTGAAGCTTTTATGCCCGAACAATCTGTATGTGATTTACATTCGTTTCCTTTTACTGCGGACAAGAAAAATGTAATACATATATTATAAACAGTAAAAATAAATATTTTATAAATGTATTTAACAAAAAAAAAATATTGATCAACAAATTTAAATAAAGTAAAATAATTTATATAAATGTGGTTTATATCATCCTATTGAATATCACTATATATATATTATATTATGCAGTCAATTATATAGTTGATGAAAGTAATTTGTAAAATTAAACAGTAATTGAATGTTGGTATAGCCAGAGCTATCTGTTCATAGAAAATATTTTATCTACATGCTTTTGCGTGCTAATGACATCAAATTAGAAGAAACGTTCAATGTTGACCAAACCGAAAAGGTGTGATTTTTGATACAAAAACTGAATGGGATGAATTGTGAAATTTTGTATAGCATCTAACCTTACTGCATACCATATAAGACGAAATCCGGTATGAAATTGTGTACAGAGTGACTATTATTATATTACCATAAACTATTTGTGACTCTTTGACATTATTTTTTTTTATGAATGTCGATTACTATGTTACTAATTGCCTAACAAGAGTATACAGAATTTGAAGGTATATTAAATTATATAGAATAAATATTGTTAAAGTAAATTTTTAATTATTTAATTTTACTTTAGAACTTATATACACTGGCGCAACAGTTCCATAAATTTCTTATTTTCTCTCAAAAGCTAATAACACTTGACACGAACCATTACGATATATATACTAAATAAGTCTACCATATTAATACTATCATAGTCGTATATCTTTATATATATTATTATTATATAATATATTGTATATATACACCTATAAATAGGTGTGTACTGTGCATAGTTAATGTTTATAAATTTCATTTATTATATACTTTTTGAGTATGAATTGAAATTAATTAATTTGAACACTATACAACTATACATTTAATTTTTATTTTTTATATAATTTATAGTCTTATATTTGATATATTTATTTATAAACATTACCGTATTTTTCTAATTACACATTTGTAAATATTTGTAATTGTCTTGTATGTGCTATACCTACATATATACCTATACTCGTATAATAGAATAAGTTACTCGTAATAATTTAACATATTAATTAACATAATCGCACATGCACATAAGTTGACCTGATTTTTAGTTTTTTTTCATTTATAACTACCACTATATAAAAAAATATATATGTAAAAGAATGTATAAAATTAAATTTATTCAATGTAGAGTTATAAAATATTTTATTATTTTAATTAAATTAAAATTCTTCTATTTATAAATATATGCAATATATCCTCAAATATAATATAGTTAAAAATTACATTTTAATATATTTATATTTTGAAACGTTCTATTTTTTAGAATAATATTCTATAAATTTGATATATCTCCGATTTCAAATTACAGTGGAAACGTTATTCTATTTCTGAACATTGAATTTCTTATAATGAGACGAACTAATTTAGTAATCTAGCAAATGAAACTTAATTAACTACTAATCGTTCCTAAAAGACTGTGTCCACTGTCAACGATTCAATGAACGTAAATTTTCCATAAAAATAAAGAACATCTTAATATGTATACAATAATACAAGATTTATATCAAAAAATAAAATATCTTCTAAATTTTTAAACTGAAAATAATAACAAATTTATTTTCTATTTTTGATCCATCAACTAATTTATTTCACCTTTCATTATTTAAATATTTGTATTTGCTGAAAATCGAAGTATATAACAATTTACCAATTGTACTGTAATCATTATTTAAATATTTGTATTTGTATTTATGTGTTATTTAAAGATAAAAACTATATTTTGTGTTTTTAAGCTGAATAATGCCTTTATTATTGAGAATTTTTTATATATTAAATGTTAGAGGAAGATTAAGATTTTCTTTATTGAATAATAGCATGAGATGCATTAATTTAAATTTATTTATTTATATTTCTATAACATTAGCTTTTTTGGTTAAAATACCTACATTTATATTTCATTAGTAATTAATCTATGACGACTATAGCCGAAATGTTGTATAGAATAATAATCAATTTGGGTTTCAATGTGTTTTCATAAATGGAATATTTAATCTTTATTTAAACATTATTTTATTTAGTACATTTCAATATATTGTATATAAACAAACCAATGACCACTACTAATAAATATTTTTAAGAATTCTTATTTCATTATTCATATTTAAAAAGGAAATAAATATTATCTATATTCAATTTTCAAATTGTTTCGACAATTTTAAACATTATAGGATGGCAAATATTAAATTAACTATTTCATATAATATGGTAATGTATGTGTATTTGTGTGTTGCATTTTATTGATATTATGTATTTTAAGCTGAATAACCTCACAGGAATATATAAAAATAATTAGTAGTAGTCTTTACAATTTTGAAAAACCGTTCTACATCTGGCATATGGAATCAATTAAAGCGCAACATTGTTCAATAGATATTTTATACCATATTATGTTTGTATTGCTTCCGATAACGCATGAGTTGTGTTAAATTTTTGTGACCCAATCGCTTTTTTAACTTCATTCCACAAATTCTCTATTGAAATGAGATCAGGTTGACTGAGTTGATCATACTTACATTGCCAGACATTGTGTAATCTTTACTGCGGTGAGCTTATAGGATCAGTATCCTGTTGAAAGACCTATCTAATGAACATATTATTTTCCATATATGGTAACATTGCAATCTGGCGTATATCCATGCATATTTCAGTATTCATAATATCTTTAATCCAAACTATTGGACCCATAACACGGAAATCATTCTTATATTTTGATATTAGCACCAACGTTTTTTAACAGTTTTATTAACAAATTTATTAGAAAATTCTTGGTTATGGGGATGACGAACGTAACGTCTGCCATCCGAACCAATCAAATTAACCTTTGATTCAACTGACCATTAAATTACAAAATATTCCACCAATATAGCCGAATAATGTTTTTTTACAAAATTTATTCGTGGTTGTATATTTTTGTGTGTTACTATTAGCCAATTTTGGGCGCTATTGCAAACAAATTTTGTCATACTTATTTTTTACAAACTGTACGTGTGGAAATATTATCGTTAATTTCTCGTAAAATATCCTTTGGCGATTTAAATGTATGTTTTTTGTTTTTGTAAAATTATCACAATTTGACGATCAATTCTTTCGGACGTTTTTCTATTAGCACTTCTATTTTCCACATCTTTCTTAGATTTTAGACAGCATCCTTATGTGTTTTATTAGAAGTTTCCCCATCTTTTCTTAACTTAATTATGAGATTTCTTTCATAATTCGTATATAATGTTTTACACGGCCCATGTTTTTAACTGTAGATAGTTTCTACTACGCAACGTAATATTTCCTTACAAGTAATTCATGTAACGTTAAATTATTAATCTTACAATGTGATTATAATATCATAAATGGGACGTTATATAATAGTACTATAATTTTCAATAAAATTCAATTTTATTTATAATTTATTTTGTAATAATAAGCCGTTGATTTGTTGAATTAATTATTTATTCATATATGATATTAAAAATAAAAATTAATTCTTATCCTAAATTTCATCAACTATATACAGAATACGCAGTAATAAATTGTTACAACAATATAAATGATGGCTATTAGTTGTGTAATATTTAATGTAATTAGTAATAATGTATTTTAAATTACATTAAAATGATTATGTCTCTAATAAATATATCATATTTCATTACTGTCTGCGGGGCATTTAAAATTCCAATTCCAATTTGAGATGTAAATATAATGTAATATATATTTTATTTAACATTTACATTAATTGGGATGTAATTTCACATAAAGACTATATATACTTAAACTTAATAATAGTATTATATAAAGATAAAATTACATAAAATGATTAACGTAACATATTTATATCAAATTACTTGAAATTGTTTGTATTTTTAACAAAGATATTAATGTATTGTAAAAATTGAATACTTAGAGTTTAAATATTTTAAACATTGATTTATTATTGTGTGTACTACAAATTAAATTTACAATAAGTTGAATTTGATAATTATTGTCCTAAAATAATCGTATATATTTTATAATGAATCAAATATATTAATGTTGTAGTTTCTTCAAAAATACCATTCACACCTAATATATACTTTAATTTACAAACTTTCAATTAAAAATTGATGTGTTATTGCATGTATTTTTAATTGTGTTAATATTTCCTGAACAGTATTATTATGAGAAAGAAAAACTGTGATATATTAGGGTTAATTTAACAATTTTTCATTAATATTAACTTATTCACAATGCTATAATGTTTAACTCGCAACTATATACAATAGTTTTGATGGTTTTGTTATAGTATTATTATAAATTTGTATTACCTGGTGGTGTATATGTATTTCCTGAATTTGTATTAGCTTTTCCAAATGTTGTTAATGCTGTTGAACTTACTCCAAATAAAACAATGAACACAACAAAAAGCATTGTTATGCTGCCACATTGTGTAAAACGTTTTAATGGTTGCATAATGTTGAAATATGTATATTTTATTGTTAATGTATAAATTAAAAAATTTTGGTTTTTTTTTATATTCTATATCAGTTTTATCGTGTAAAGGAATTTAATATAATTTATATTTTATGTTCCACTTAAATATATCTCTGTATAATATACGTTAATGGTTCACTTTTTATCGAATTTGATTATACAAATCAACATGTACTTTTCTTTTTACAACTGTTTATAATCAATTATAATTCCTTTACATTGCTCATTTTTAATCAAAGTTATTCTTTCACGTAAATATTTAACAAGAAATCTAAATGATTTCATTAATATTTGTTCAACCAATAATAATAATAATAATAATTATTATTATTATTATTAGTTAGGCAAACGATATAGCAGATAACTGGTTCAAAGTTCTATTGATAAATGTATATATTAATTTATTATTATAATAATAATAATCTGTTAATTTTTTTTGTTTTCACTTAAAACTTACAGCAAATATAAATTGCAATTATTACTTTTTTATTTATTAATCGTTAACAAATAAAAATATATATATATATTTTTTTTTTTCCGGAATAAAATTTAAACACAACCTTCAGTTTGAAACACTATCGAAAAAATGAGAGAAATTCCGTTGTAATAAAATAATATAGTTAAAAAAAATTGTTATTTTAACATAACGCATGCGTTTATAATATAATATAAAAGTATTTGCAAATTAAATGTAAAAATATGTTTACTTACATATTTAACATATATTTATTTATTATATATATATTATATTTTAATAACATATTATATCTTACATATATTATTATATTTATTACACATGTATACATAACAACGTGAATATTTTATATCCTTTCCATCTTGCATCCTTTTTTACATAATTATATGAAAGGCAATTCTATCGTGTACATAATATAGTTTTATTATTATTATATACATATACAATTCATATACAATACAGATATGTAATTATATAAAATATAAAATACATATACTCATACTCATGCATATTTATTATAAATACTTCGTACGATCCGTACTCTAAATCGAATAGTTCTTTTAAGTCTGGAAATTCTTATACACATTTAGTAAATGAATATATTATATACGAGATATAATTATTTGCATACACTGACAGAAATATATGAATTGCAATATACTTTATTTATGCTATATACAATATTTACTTTTTTAATTACAATCTATCGTATATTCCAATGTGTCGAAATACATAGAATGAGAATTGGCTAATAAAACCAGAACAAAAAAATATCATTATAGCGCTTGAAAACTCCTGATTCTGTTAATTTTCCAGAACTGAGATTGGAATACTGATCATACAAATTAAATTTTAATATTATATACAAAATTTCATCGAAATCATTTGAGAAATGATTAAATTATAAATTAAATTAAATTCAGAAATCTATTTAGAATAACTAGTTCCAAAACATTTTATAGAGATGCCTGTGAAATTTCATTAATATTAAATATAACTAAAATAGATTTTAATTGATTTTAAGATTATAATATTAAAAAAAAATTCTGTACCATAGTCCGCCCATTTATGAGTCCAGAACTTTTAAGTGTTTATCATCGGAGAGTGAATATCTAAAAATTTTAAAGTTATTCCATTAAAATAAATGCATCTCACAATAGTTGATTTATATCAACTGTTATGGTAGAATTGGCCGTATTATCCGCGAAATTAACTTTTATCATATATCATTTATATAAATAAGAAATATGAATTGGCTTTCCACACCAATTTACGTTAACATAATGTTTTCGATTAAAAAGAAGGATGAAGAAGGCACCACAGTCGTGGCCAACACAATCAATTGCCTTATCGTAAGGATCAAAAATAGACCCACTCACTATTTTTCTTCCGTCCATTTCAAACTGTGTGTATACAATTAATTATTAATTCAGTACACACGCAATATCTGTAAATTCCATAATTTACCCTTAACCCACACTGGACACTACCTTCAAAATATACAAAATTTAATGGTTGAACAAAAATTTGAATTTGTACAATGTAACACCGAATACGTGCGATCACATTACCGTCTTTATTCCTGAAGAAAATATACTTTCAATATGTAAAATATAATATTTCAGCTTTTTGGTAACATTTATGGTTCGTGTAAATGTGAAGTCTATATATGATAGAGAGTAAAATAGGTGCGTATAGTATAAGTATTAGTATAACAAAACAATACAAAAATTTTCAATTATATACTCATAATCAGCAAATATTTTTGATATCAAAATAATATCCTTGTATGTATTAGTATTATACATGATGATAATTTGTTTTCACTATATCGTCTATAACTAATAACAATGTTCGTGCACATAATGTATTCCAATTTATCGCATATATATATAACTACAATAATAATAAATTTTTGTAGTTTAGTACTCTCTTTAAATGAAAAAATGTTTGATCAACGGTAGCAATAAGAAAGTAAAAATGAAATGGAAAATTTTATTTTATGTAAATATATTAAGAAATGAATTTTATATTGAGGTGTATGAGCGCTTACATATAATATAAATAGTATATTACATAATTATATAACTATACGTATGCGATTTGTATTTATTATACAGTGCTGGAAATTCATTAGTGAACGAATGAAAAAAACTACTTATGCTTTTTCAATATATCCTTTTGTGATATCCGCTTAATTAATAAAAAATCGCCAAACATTTTTGCAAATGGATATATAATTGAATATTTATTATACAATTTTATACCACTACTTTGTTTCGAATAGTTGTGGAAATTTATGATACATTTGCTCCAGCTCTATATGTTGCAATAAATCGTTTTTGTATCAAATTGAGAATAATGATGAACAATTATTTTTTTGCGAAAATCTTGATCACAAAAATTTGTGTGGGTAAATTCATTAACATCAACTAAACATAAAAATAAGAGCCAAGTAAAAAGCTCTATATTTTGGGTTATAATTGAAACTGTGTTCTCGGCGAAAAACGAACACCATATTTAGCAGCTCACATACGTAGACAAAGTATAAAATTATTTTGTGGTCAATTTGATGTATTGCAATAAACAGTAAATCAGTTGAATGCACTGCAATGGAAAATCTTACTATATGTCCTATACTTTGAAGTTAATTATACACAACTTTTTTCTTTTGGAAAATATTTTGAATAAAATAAAACTACATTAAATATATTCCTATAAAAAAATTATTTTATTTTCCTTTAAATGGTATCATAAACTATTTGCTTTATACGTACATTAATAAGCGCGTAACTATAAAACAACGCATGAAAATCACATATAAATATAAATAAAAATAAACAATTAAAAATAATGGCAACAATTCACGCTTATTAAATTAAAACCGTGTATTAAGAGTAAATATACGTATATTTAATAGCATACGCAAACAAAAATAAATTATAATAATATACAAAACATATTTTTTACATTATTATAGAATGTAATTATACCACTATATAAATGAGAGGTCCTTACACTGTTTAATTTTTATAGTTGGTATAAAAATAGAACACGCATTTCATTTGTATATATAAAAATAGTTTTATGTGTGCGAAAGAGTGTACGTATATACACAAATTTTAATTATACTAAAAAAATATTATACAGACAACATCTGTCCGATACATAACCGGAATAGTTTTCTATTGTAAGGATGATTTATGTATTTTTTGAATTGACCTTAAGAAACTGTTAAAGTTTCAAGGATGTTTTCATCGGCGTAAACCAAATTAAAACGCATTAAGTAACTGTAGTTTTTGTGCGAAGATCAAAAAAAATGTCTAAAGAATAAAGAACCAATATTTAAATTTTCTTTTAAAATTGGTACAAAAATGCTACCCAAACGTTTGAATTGTTTAAAATCGCTTATAATTATGATATTGTCTATCCAAAACAAATGTCTTTGAGTGGCATCAATGATATTCAAAGATGGCATAGAAGCAGTGGATGATGATAAATGTTCAGGTCGACCAACGATTACATAACATGCAAAAAATGAGTGATTTCGTAAAAGTCAACAATGACAAGGATGTCTGATGACCAATAATTATTCCGATATGATTTAAATTAAAGGAGAATGAATGAAATTATTTTTGTAAAAATAAATTAATTATTTGCTTTTTGTCCATTCCGTTAATTTTTCAGACCGAGTTTATAAATACCATATAATATTTTTCTTTATAAAAAATTAGCGATCTAATTTCAGACCTAGCTAGTACATCTAACCACAATATTTTGTTATCAAAATCGTACAAAGAAGGAAAAAATAAACAATTTGTGTGGTTATAGTGATATCGTTTGGTATTATTATTTTTTATAGAAAAATATAATTATTTTATATTTACTTAGAGCATGAATAACAAATAAATATTAAATTTTACGAAAACATTTGCGATAATATATATAATTTTATTATTCGTATATTATATCGTTATCAGAGCTGGACATTATCTATATTTATAATACATATATTTTAAAAACAATTATATTTTGTATTTTATATATTAATCCACTTTTTGATATGTATCTAGTTATTTTGTTGGATAAACTGTAGGTACAAGAAAAAAAAACGTTTCTACTGACAACTTCTACCAATCTTGTTTACTGTCAAATCAAAAGTTGAAAATTTGAAATTGCATAATTTTCGCTATGTGTACACGGCTTTTGTAAGCAGTTATAGACGGATTAACAACTCTTTTTCGATTTATGATACTAATGACGCTGTCGTTGCTATACACACATTAATCGTTATACGATACTATTCAATATTAACTCAATTATATTATATTACATATATTTTATGAACGGAAGATAAACAGCAACTAATTTACTTCAATTCGTTTCATTTTCATTTGATAATCTCAACCATGGTAAAAGTAGATTGATTGAGCATTACGACTTCATTATTGTTTTCAATAAATTATCACATAAATTGCTAAGAATTGGTTTCATATCAAACTTTATCATTTGGTTATATTTATTGGATTATTTTTGTCGTGTATTATTTAATAATATTTCAATCAAATGCTTTCACTATATTTACCATTGTGGTCCCGCACAGGGTAGTAATTTAGGACAGACTTTACGTTTGTATCTCTAATTATATAAATAATTTGCCAATGAAAACCATTTTCTCTCTCTGTCTTTGGATTTTACGTTTTATTCCAAAAATCTTGACATTAGAACCTCATTGAAAAATATTTTTGTAATTAAGTTCAAAAATTATTAATTTCATTCCCAATGAAGCATGATTTTTTTAATGTAATATGCAATTTAACATTCTTAACGAATTAATTAATCTTCTTCTATCGCTATTTTTTTAATTTAATTGTAAAGTAACGTTGTATTTTTTTTAATTATGCACAAAGTACTAAACGTTTTTCAATTGAAACGAGATCATGTTCTTTTCGGGAGCGATTTTTGCAAATAAAAAAATACTGAAAAGATACAATTTGATCCAATCGAGAAGGCAAATATATTGTTTATCCATCAATTAAATTATTTTGTGTTTATTTCAAAAATACAAAATTTTTATGAAAAGAAATAATATTTTCATTTTGAATAATAGAATGATTCTTATAGTCTATAACTTTACTGAATTATTATTCGTTAATAGTGCGATATATATTATTCCGTAATTTGAATAAAATTTTACGTCAAAAACTCACTTTCCACCATTCATTGAACATGACCCTGATTTGTGAAGTAAGGCTATAGCATATAAATATATAACATGTATTGTATAATAGGTTGTATAGCAGATAATATAACATATAATATATAAAGACATATACATATAAATGTAGTAGGTATACCTACACTATAATACTGTATTATATACAACTTAATCCGTAAATTATATATAAATTAACTTCTATATTTAGTGTGCTATAAAATAAAGTCTTATAAAAAAAAAGCACCAAAATATCAACAATGAATATGCAAATATTTTTAAATTTATTTACTAAATATAGATTTTTTTTATTACTATAATATATGTTATAATGATAATCTATTGAGTATCCAATGTAAATAAATGTATTGTATAGGTGTATGCATAATAAAATAATTATATTTATGTTAAATGCTTTAATTTTTGTTTATGTACTAATATGTAGAATTGGTATTCATATAATTACAAACTAACACATTATCGGTTTCTATATAAATTTTACTATTCTAATTTTAAGTATTATCACGTATTTTGTAATATACATGTGTTTTTTTTGGAAGTATTTTAAATACTTTTTGTTTATTCATATTTGATGTATGTATATTATTATACAATTTAAATATAGGTTAAATCCTTTTTCCTCCTCTGTATAATATATAAATTAAAATCTAATTATTTACAAATACATATACATATATTGATCTGTTCGTATATAGATTTTATACGCTGTATTAGTATTATTTAACACTGTAATACTGTATTGTAAAGAAAATCAACTAACGTCATTATTTGCGTGTTAATGGAACATTAAAATTTCCTCAACACTTACCTTATGGTATTACAATTATTACGTATTTGTGAAAACACAGTGTGCCAATTATATTTTATAGTTGAGGTGCCATCCATCAGTGTAATTTTCGTCGACCATCTGTCGACTATAACAGTTAAAAATTCTGCGCATTTGTGAAACTAACTCAAACGATATACAACTATTTATTCAATCACTTTGGCTAAAATTCTTTCCATTCGTCCAGAATATCGGTATGAAAACAGATTACCACTTATATTGTTCGTATAGATTTTTCGTAAAAATTAATGTCTATATGAATTGATTCTTTAATCGTTGTATTTGACTGATTTAGTAATCTACCCGAAGAATAAAATCAATTTAAAATGTATTATTTTTGATGTTAAATATCAGTGTCCGACCGGCGACCATACAAGCAATTGCAAAAAATAAACTATATGTAACATACCTATTAATTTTGGATAAATACCTAAATACAAGTACATAATAATATAATTTGTTTCTATTTATTTTTCCAATCTTCTTAAAAATTCTTTGACACACTTTGCATATATAAATTTATTATCATTGAAAATTACCTTCTTATTTTCACTTTGAGAATATACATATTTAACTATATATATACCAGTGCATATGCATGCAATGTGTAGTTAGAAAACTTTACTTGTAACATTTTGACCATCATTATATAATGTTTTGTTCTATTTGAATTTAATTTAAATCTGATAGTTTGATTTGAAAGATTCACAATTTATATTTCGTTATACCTTTCATTTCATAACATTATTGATATTTTGTGTATATACATTTTGAATGTTAAATTGAGTAATCAAGTAAAACATGAAATTTTTAACATTATGAAAACAATTCAATAAACATATTTATAGAAGACCATTCACGCGTCCACTTTACATGTACATAAGCACAAATGTACAGCAACGTAAACTGACGATCTGATCGATTTGGTTACGGATAATCATGGTTTATTTCTGGTATTCGCAGGTATTCGTATTTGAGTCATATTCAGTAAATAGTCCATCTATCGCATAAGCATATCATATCTATAGTGTTGCAATATTCCTCCCATTAACATACTATGTAATACTGAAATCAAATGTAATAAAAGTTAAATGAGATAAGAGTAAATTTTTTCAAGAATTTGTCCTATGGTCATAATATTTATATATAAATAATATAATTAAATACCATTTTAACATTTTGTCTATAAAGTGTTTATAAATTTTGTTTATGGCATTGTTACGTGAATTTTGATGACAACCAAATGTGAACATTTCTCGATAGCTTGTGTACACTTTGCATTAATAAAATGAAATTTGTCATAGACTACTACTACAGAACTTATAAATTTTATAATTCTTGGTTCTCTCCAACAATAAGTCCAAACCATTAATTTTAATTTTTCAAACTAGGTGTTTTTCTTTTGCCTAAATCTCGTTTTTCTTCAATTTTTTCTTCAATTTTTCCTTCAATTGTTAACTACAGTCACTGATATTTTTCATTACACATAACGTGATCAAAATATTGTAATTTTTGTGTTTTTATGGTATTAATAATTTGAGTATTTTTTTAGTTGATGTAACATTCTTTTTTTTTTTTCAATCCATCGAATTTCCAGTGTTATTTTCGTTATGTTCACATTTCAAATGATAGTTTTTCGCACTTAATTTCCGTTAAAGTCCATGCCTCTACAGTCTACACTAAATATAAGATAATACACTTTTTCTATGATAATACTGAATACATATCATCGAAATATAAATATATACGTAGTGAAATGTTCATATCTCGTCTGTGTGTTGTACGCTAATTTTCCGTCAATCAAAATATGATGTATGATGTAACGCAGTTACCCTTACAATGATGGTAGTGTGCATCCTTTAATGTGTATATATCTTGAAAATAAGCATTGCTACTATATTCTTACTGTGATTCTCCACATTCGTTTTGTGCTTTTTATACATTTAATTTTAGACGAAAATCGAATGTTTTTGTTTCCACCATATTTATGGTATTTGGTATTATATTTGGTATTTGTCAAATATACGTTGTGCAGAGAAACGTTACACTTTGGAATTATATTAATACTGTACATAATAAATGTTTTCCTAAATTGAAAATACTCGTATATATGCGAGTATAGTATCAAATTTTCTTCAATTCAATGACAACTATTTTCAATTGTGTTTTATTTAACCATTATATATATTTCGTATTAAACTTAAAATGTTATTCTTAATTTTATATGGGTTAAATTATTTTTTTTTAAATTCTCATTGTCAGATTTGTATTTCAAATACGAGTATACCTTATATTTATTATTTGAATGCATAGGTATATAATTTAGTATGATTTTGAAACTTTTCTTTTAAATTGAAAACGTTTCATTGTATTCGTATTGTATAATATATATATATATTTAATTATAAATTATATCGTTTTTGATAACCTTCGTTGAAGAAATAAAAAACTTTGTTCAACAGGAACAAGAACTTTATTTTATTATCTATCATGTAATCTTTCATTATATATATATATATATATTTTTTTTTATTTCCAAGGACTTAAATTGGTCATTAAATATACACCTCCATTATACATATATAAATTATATAAATTCACCTATATACAATATATATTACAATAGAACAAAATTTAATTTAATACTCTTGAAAAAGTATTTTAAATATTTACTATTTCATGTTTTATATAGAAAATAAAATAAATATAACCTGTACGGTATACATAAAAGAAAGACTGCAACCAAGTATTTCTTTTAGCTGACAATAAAATTTAACAAAATAAATTATATTGTGATCTTTATAAGAATTATATATATAATTTTTTTTTCATATACCTATACAAATATTAGCATTCATATACAAAATATACATATACATACAATGATACAATATGTAAATATACATATCAATATTCATATGTGAATTTAAATTTAAATGGTAAATTTAAAAATAAATTTAAACACGCAACCAAATACAATAAATATATTGTAGTATATAATTTTAAATTAAACACATATACGTATCCTATATACGATGTACTAGTGCACTACCTACAATAGTAATCGAAGTACCTATACTCTTTACAAAACAAATAATAAGCTTTATTGTGTACATTATTTACTACATTAATTAGAGAAATTTATATTGTATGTGAAGTTACTATATATAATATATCTTTATTTATATTATTTAAAAGCAATTAAAATTAAAATAAATAATAGAATAAATAGTATTAAATCAATCTATTAAAAATAAATTAAAATTGAAAACACTCTTATATGCACCTACAAGAAATTAATCAACAGAAAAATAATGAGTCAATTATTTTTGTACATTGTCAATATTCATTTTTTCTTTTTCTTATCTTATATGAAAAACGCAATGTTATCTAATAATTTATTTTTATTGTTTGATATTTTCTTATTTGAATTGGTTAACAAACAATATGAAATGATAACCCAATAAGTCTTGCGTCTCGCCTGCTTGAAATGTGGTGACCATGACAGAAAGATTGATCCATCGGGTAGCAAAGTTCTGCCTTCAATTTTTTATTTTTATTTAATATGAATTTTGTTGATTTATCACACAACTTGAAAAAGTAAAACATTCCAGTTTAGAGCATTTATTCTGTTAGTTAAATAAGTGTATAGTGACTGATACACTCATATATCATATCTGCTATATATAGATTTGCCGCATATATCTGTAATTGTTTAAAATTTTTAACCAATTATCTTTAAAGCATTTTTCGTTGCTACCCTTTTTCTGTAAATAATAAAAACAAACAAAGCCGCTTTCCATCCGATATTTTCACGAAATTTATTATATATAAATATTAGTTTATCTATCAATTCTGGAAAATCATTGCTCAGAACAGTTTTCTTAAAATATTTTATAATTTTGTCATTTCTTATCCATTTTTTTTATGAATTAATTTGGACTGAACCAAATAATGGTTTATAATGAGATTCCATTAATATATTTCCTTAAAAAAATTCTTGAAAATCGATACCCAAATGTATATATATATTCACCAAATAACTCAAAATGACATCAGGAGATTATCAATTTATACAGTTTGCTCAAAAAAACTGACAGTTTTTAAGTTTAGAAAAGAAAAAACTCTTACCAAGTGCTATTAAGAGTTATTAATTAGTGAATTGTGAACAATTTTGATTTATTTTTATAATAATATCATATTTACATATTAATTTAATTTGAGACGTGTGTCTGAAAAATTCTCGATTTAACCGTATAGTAGATAATTTTTGTTGACGCGAAAAATTATTTTTCAATAAAATCTCCTGAAACTTCAATATTATTATTATTATAGCGTTTTTCTTATAATTCAATACGAATCATTAAAAATGATCTGCAAAATATCTATCCACGTCTGCAATAGCTTTGTCAATTTATGTAAATGATTTCCAGTCAAGAAATGTTTGACAACAGATAATTGTCAGAGGGAATCAATTCTGTTGCGCTCGCTAGACGATCAAGCAATTCGTACTATAATTCGTTGAAATCATCTAATTGGCCCAAAAAGTTTACAATAATATTTAAGTGAATTAATTTATCATTCTGAATATAATCGATCAAAAAAACACCTTTGCAATGAAAAAAATAATCTGTTGCCAACACTTTTTCTGCAGATGAAACCGTGTCGACTTTGCCTATACCTTTGTAAACTATCACTGGCTTCAATTCGTTCTTTTTTCTCTGGTGTATAGTAATTATGGATCAAAGTTTCATCAACAATTATGAAACGAATTTTGAAATTCATTTTGTTTTTCTTATAACGACCCGAACACACATCACACATTCGAATGTATTTTTGGTCAATTGTTATAGCAGCATCTTGCAAAAACACGATATATAATTTTGTCTGCAAAATATTTCCAAATCGTATTTTTGAGATGCATATCACTTCAGATATTTCATGCACTTTTACTCATCGATCATCTAACTAGATTATACGAAATTATTATTGAATGATTTGTATGTGTTATAGCAGTATTTTGTTCGACATACGAGTGGATTATATGCTAGGCTTATACGACCAGATTAAAAAAAAACACCCCATTTTCATTTCACAGTAAAAAAACGAAGGTGATGTATCCTTATTTCTGTTGGTGTTAAACCATCCAAAACATAGAATTTAATCACTGCACCGTATTCGCCATTATAAAAAAATCAGTGATACAACTGCTACCAATGAAATGAATTGACAGATCGAAATAAACGTTTACATTTGTTTATTTATAATATAAACGATGGAACTTTCCAACAGAATTATGGTGTTGTGTTGTTATGTGTGTCAGGACGCGAACTATTCATACAGTCTACGTGCGGTATAGTAAATATATTAAATAATAGGTGCGGTTCAGTCCTCCACATATAATCAGATAAGTATTTTTGTAATTATTATAATATAATAAAAAGAAAATATGTTTTATCAGAAATATTTAATAATTTCATTGCATGCCATTCAATTCATTTTTATTTGCTATATAAATGAATATTTAATATAGATCTTTTTTAGAATAATAATTGATATTTTATTTCCATTTTTTTGTATAAATATTAATAAATTTATTATTACACTTTTAATTATAATATTTATTTACAATAAATATCAGAGAAAATTTTGAATTATATATATTTGACGACTGACGAGTATACAATAGATCTGCGTATATATATATACGACCTACAATTAACATAATTCTAATATATAAAAATAAGTATATATAAACAAAAACATTTGCATATAAAATAATCGCAGTAAAATCACTGAACTTTTAAATTATATTCAATTTATATTTAGTTATTCAAAAATGTTTACAATAATTGAGATTATTTTCACACGCAAACAATATATAATGAATCAAATTATAATAGTTATTTGTCAAAAAAAAAGGATCTACGAAATAAAGGGAAAAGAAAAATAAATTAGAAATGAAATGAAAAAAATACTGTATAAATTTATCCATTTTCTTATTGTTGGATTAATAAAATAATGTTTTGTTTTTCAAATCATTTCCACTATACCATATATATAATTTAAGTAGGTACGTAACTATATTACAAACGATATATTTATGTATCGCTAATCTTACTACCTCATATAATTGACGTCATAACTGTGGGCTCATTGAAGGAAATGCGTACATAACACATAAATATATTAAAATATAAATTATAACCGCCGAGTATACAAATGCTAAAATGATATTGGATGTAAGATAAAAAATGAAAAAAAAACAAGAAATTTAATTTTATATAATCATACAACGCACAAATGCCATTGTATAACGTATATAATGTTATATGATGTAAGTTAACAGTGGTATATGGTATATATCCACAGTGGTATAAATTGGTATTCATGCTACCTACTATTTCTATTTTTAACACACACAAATATTTTATAATGTATAATATAAACAAATTAGTACTATATAATATCTGTGGACAACTGGAGAAACGGAAAACGGTTGGTGTAATGCGTTCTTTATGTTTAATGTTTACTTTCAATATATAACAATATTCATTTGTTCTAAATTATGTTATGATCACTAATTATGGCAACATATATAAATAAGAGAATTCTGATAATAATTTGTTTAGGTTTAATTTACATCCCCTCATAATTAGTTTATGTATAGGTAATAACTTCAATCCGAAATTATTGGACATGAAATTCTCTATAATTATAAAAAGTTGTCTAATATTGATTATAATATTCTTAAGCATAATTGTGAGAAATGTCATGATGATCTCGGAAAATTTAATCAAATAACATTTGGATTTGTGCATGTACTTTGCTACCAAACTGCAATCACATATAATTATCGACAACTTGAATTATTTCTTTGTAACAAATTGTTTGCTTGCTATATATAGACCTCGCATGGAGCAATATGTGTTATTTAAAATTAGGTGTACACACATAAGAACTTTTATACCACATTGTATAATTAAAATTCGATTTGATATATATTTTAATTTTGAAAAAGTATAACAATAAATAAATATAATATAATCATTTTTAAAATCAAAGCAAAATTGACATAAGTTATAACCAAAACCGCTACTTAATATGTAATTCTCATAATATTTTATAAAATTTGATTAGAATTTAATACTCCGCACGGTTTTAAGAAACTTATATGTACATCTTCTATACCGTCAAATAAATATTATAACTCTATCTTCTTATATTGGGTTAAAATTAATGTTATTTCAGTGAAAAATTATTGACTGACAATTTAAATACAATTAAATACAATAAAATTGTGATTTAACATATACAGTTTGAATTAAATAGGGCCATCTTGTGAAAAATATTCTGCTATCACGATATTATTCTAGAATATTGTTGTAAGTATGAAAGGTAAACTATATTAGAATTTTGGAAAAAATGCAGCTAGTGGATTTGCCGGAAAAACGATTGTTATAAAATAAAGGTTGAAATATAATTCACATTACCAAAGCTGTTGTTGGAAAATAGTTGTAATTGTATTATGACTCGCAGATCAATTTTTGATACATTTTATGTGATATAACTATAAATTTAATATATATTTTCTTCACATTTATTTTCGCTAATTTTTACAGAAGATTATAATTTCATTTTGATGTATTTAAAAGAGCTACTTTAATCAAATCAAATACAAATTTTATGCTAAATTTATCTCTGATGTGTTCTTTTATACATTCTTATTGTAAATGAATGATTAAATATTATTTTGTACAAAATATGCGAAACATACATATAAATTAAAAATAAAAAATAGGTATACGAATACCATTTTTTACCACTGTACACGAACACAATAGGTCATGAAATATTATAATGTGTCAGAATATAATTATTGTTATAAATATTTCAAAATAAAATTATATATAATATTCATTTATATCCAAAAAAAAAAGAAAATAGAAAATGTCATTTTCCTAACGAAAGTGATATGTTTGTTTTTTTTTCATTATTCGGTGTTTTATTTTTCTATTTGTGTTAGTAATTACAAAATACATATATTTTTTAATTTTTCAAACAAAAAGCAACTCTTTTGTGAAATCGTTGTGTAACCATTCCCAATCAATAATCGTATTTAGAAACGTATATTTTCAAATCATGTATTTTATTATATAATGCCTTGTATTTGTCAATATTTTTCCAGAGATAAAAAATCTGAACATAAATGTAATGAATCAAATAAAATTAATGAAGACGATAATAGGTTTAGAATATTTTTTGTTATATTTTTTTACATAATCAATATTAATATAGAATTTATTTGATCAATAAATAAAATTTCAATTTTATGGCACCGACCCACCTTTGACTATATAAATATATAAAAAAAAAACAATAAAAATAAAGTTCGGTTCAGAAAATATCAACAAGTATAATATCTGCATCAGAATTATCTATTTTAAAAGCAGAAAATTGGACATTAAAATCATCAATACATGATATAAAAAGTAATTCCGATAATATGCAAGTAAGTGCTCTTTGATCTTATCATATTGTTTCGGTTGACATAATTTATTAATATTTTATATATTGATATATGGATTGATTTTCCTATTTCTTACTTTCTTATTTATTTTATTATTATTATATTTTCTTGGCTATAAAATTTTTATTATTTAACTATTATTGATTTAACAAAATTTACGTATATTACATATTTGAAAAATATGATATTTATTATAAATAAATAAATATTGTATATTTTGTTTCGATATTTTACTGAATCAATTTTGATGACATAATTAGCTACACAATATAAATTTTCGATTTGAGTTTTTCAATGTAATTTTATTTTTCGACATTGTATCTCTTCATAACACAAATACATTATCAACAACTATTACCAAAGAAAATTTCCAAACATTTTGTGTTATCCAGAAAGTTGGCAAGAAATTTTCAGTGAGATTCATGGAAATGGAACTTGGTATACTATAAAATAAAAATTTAAGTGCTCAATTTTTTAGTTTTAACGAGTTATAACGGTTTTAAGTTTGCCAGATCATGTAATTAGTTAGAGATTTATTGCTTTTATTAAAACATAATTTTATTAATAAAATTTGTGTCACCTCACAAAGTAAAAATTTTACATTTAAAATACTTCGAAAATATTAATTTTTTAACATCCGCAAACATTCATTTGAAGTGTAATTTAGTAGCAGCCGATAGAGGCTAACCATAGGATTATAATTCCATCGCAGCATTTTGTAAAGAAAAATTCTATTTTATTCAATTTTAGTAATAAAAATATCTGCGTAAATGACATGAATTTTAAAATAATTTATGTTTAATAGAAACATTTTTTTAAAAAATCATCAAAAATTTGATATTAAATGCTATTTTGTCAATAATTGTCAATAATGTTCAATTTCTTATGAACAATTATGTGACGTGGGCGAGAGAATTTCGTTTAAAAATAAGTCCTACTGAATGATTCTAAAACGTTTATACATTTAGACGTAATAGATCATTTACTAATTACATGATCTAGTCCAGATCGTTTGTAAATTAATATAATATTTAGATTTATCAATATTTAAAAATAATTTTGTTCGCAGCGCGAAACCTAATTTTGAAATGCTATTACAGGTAGCAACAATCAATGTATATTTGAATAGTATTGGTACCAATTGACTACCCTGTTAGTATATAATGTCTACCAAATGATGTTGAAATCAATTTCTCACACAAGACAATGAATAACACACGAGCGCAACTAGAGTATATATATAAATAATAATCAAATATTGAATTCAACCGAAAAATTTTTTAAAATTTCGATAACAGCAATTGATGCGTTAACAAACCAAAAGCCTTATTGAAATCCGTATACATATATATATATATATACAATCAATCTGGGACGAGTTAACAAAGCCATCGAAACAGAGTATATAATGAGTTCAAAATGATTGGTATTTGTATATACCTCTCACAAAACCACATATTACTCGGAGCAAATAATGACTTTAGAATTAAAAATTAGATTATTAGCAGTAATAATTAAAATGTTATATATAAATCAACAATTTCATATTTAATTCACATTAATATTTTTTTTAACAGACTGTTATAACAAATGTTGTTCAAGAGAAATATGAATTAATTGAAGAATTATATATTTCAAAAAATTTAACAAAAGAATTAAAATCACAATTAATGTCAGAAAGGTGAGGTATATATATTAAATATAATTATATGTATACGTTCTTTGTTTTATTTATTTATTAACAATATTAACACACTTTTTTTATTTTATTTATTTATATGATCTATGTTATAATATATTTAAATATATGATATATATGTTATATAAAGCTATAACACATATATATATATTGTATAAATATGTCGTTAAAATAAATACCTATGAAATTAGAAATATTTAATATATTTATATACACAATATTTATTTATTAATATATTATATAATCAAAAATTTTCTTCAATTTTACTCTGTTTTCCAAGCGCCAGGCGTCGTGTAGGTGTACGTATATTTACCGCATATGTATTTGTATATAAGTTATAATAAAATAAATGAATTTAACACACGCAATAATACAATAATAATAATGTATATATATATTATATAATACGAGTATGTAATGTACTAATCTACGCATTTATTGCGTGTTCTTAATACACAATAAAATGTACCATAATATAAATAAATATGAAAATGCGAAAATTTTTGTACGGCATGTAAATATTCGTAGATATATAAAAATACCATACCATACCATCTAATATTATTATTGAAAATTGGTTACAACAACACAAAATATTGTTTTAACTTTTCTCATTATATTATTCTATATATTTATATATAATTGTTTTTTTTTTAAATAAATACTTTACTATTTCACCATTAACCAACAGATTATCTTGTTTTGGGTCAATTTACGAATAATTATTTCATTATTATAATATAATTAAATTGACGTCATTGAATATTTTATATATATTTATATAATACAATATAACACATATATTAATATTATATATTAAATTATATACACCTTTATGTATATATTTAATATAAAAAACCTCCTTAATATATAATTAAAATTAATAGGGCACCTTGATTTTTCGTATACTATCTTAATTATTTGTATAATATCTTAATATAATTATAGTATATAGAAAAAAATTCAAATTATAATGAAATTTTTTTTTTTTAATTGTACCTAATATAGGTGTTAACAAAAAATTTCAATGTTTATAATTACAACTTAAAATTTACATAAACTGTGTATAATAACCTTGAAAGGAAATGTGTGGTGATGGTCGTAAAATTCGGTTAAATTAATATACCCTTTTAAATTTCTTCCATTTTACAGTACATACTCTTGCTGAAAATCCGGTGCACTTCTTTCAAATGATATAATATTTAATTATAAATGGTGGCAACAAATATTTCTGCTCGTCTACTAATAATATTGATGCAGAAAAATCACTTTTTCCCCCCAATTTGGAAATAAAATCTTCACTTTAATGAGTCGTACTAATATTCAAAATATTTCATAGATAAAGAACATTTGGAACCTGTTCCGCATAAGAAAAAATTTTATTCATAATAAACAATTTCAAATGTTACACATACAAATTATAATTAGCATTATATCTTCATTAGCAGAATTAAGGCAACATTAAAAGATCGATTTTGTTTCTTAAATTAAGCAGAAACGAATATGGTTTTATATGTATACGGAAAATAAATAGAGTCTGACTGCTTTCCAGTGACCATTATTTCTGCTTAATTACAACAGTTTGTGTGAATGTAAACATGTGATTAATCTCTTATAATCTCTCAATTTCTTCTTTAAATTCGTTTTCATATAAGTTGTCGATAGGCCTGAATTAATAAATTATTATTTTATAATGTATTAAATTGTCTAAATTCCCCTGAAATATAAATTCTGTTAAATTGCTTGTTTGATTTTTTTTGCACATTACAAGTGTCACATGCCTAATTTCAAATAATTCGCCTTTTTAAGGTCATGAAAATGACAATTTCAGTAAATTGCTTGAACTATCTTTTTACTATTATAACAATATAGAGATATTTGTCTTGTAAATTTTATATTACAAACAAATGTTAAATGAATTAACATGAATTGCTTAAAATATTATGTGTAAATTATTTTCTCAATTTTTCTATATCAATAATTACGCAATTGCTTACTATCATCGCATATTTTCTTATAACCTGGACTAAATGATAATATTATATTAAATTAAGGATGTTCACCGAACTAAATATATAGTGTCCGGAAAATTCATTTTTATGAATTTTCATATCTTTTAATTGCGATCCATAGTTTTTACGGATTTTTATGTTTGTTAACAGAATTACAAAATAATATCAATTTCCAGCCTTTTATATAGAACAGATTTTTTTAAAATCGATTAATTGCGTTCAAATAATATTGTCGATTTTTCATTCGATATCAGTGAAATGTCAATGAAATTTTTGATGCTGTGCAAAATAATGTAAACACCCAAATGGTACAAAATATGTATACATCAGTATCATGATTCCATACAAAATTTCACTATATGGAATGGCTTGTAATTAAAAAAGTTTCATAAAGTCATTTTTGCCGAAAATTTAGTTGGATGATTTTTTTTTTCATAGTTTAATCTATAGTTTTACAAGTTATAAAAAAATATAGAGATATTGTAATTTGAATACATTTTTTTGCTACTGATCATTTATCAAATCAAAAAGCGAATATCTTTAAAAATATTATAGGCGATGGCCGTTTTTCAATGATTAACAATATTTCTATATACACTCCAGAATGTGTGTGTACGTTATTTAACGTATTATGTAAGAATAATCAAAAAAGCGTTTAAACTTGAGTGCATTAATGTTTGGTAAATTACTTAAAAAAGTGAATTGGTGTTTGGGTATGATTGGGCATTGTTCACAGTTCACTGGTCACTGAGTGACAGAGATTTGATGTCATATCATATTATACCACTCAGGTATAAATAAGGAAATTAATTATTAAATCCATATATATTCAATAATTTCAAGTGAATTATTATATTTCTATATAAATAATATACATTATTCAGTATGAACCTATACGCTCCCAGCCAGACAATTAATTTAGATTTAAATTTAAATTTTTATTATTTGTTATATAAATTCAATGAATAACTAATCTTTTAATTTTTATCCAATATATATTTATTTTCGTATTATATAGAGAATTTCAAGCTGCTGAACGTAAGGATCTGTTAAATGAAATATTTATTTTGAAAAAATTACTGGATGATAAAAATACTTTATTTGTAATTTATTCTTTACATAAATAAAATAATAATATATTATTTATACAAAAAAAAAATATATGTAACTGTTTCAATATATACCAAAATATGTTAATATACTATTGTAATTCCCATTGTATATATATATAGGAAAAAGTAACACAACAAAATGTTGAAATGAAAAAGTCATTACTTGAAGCCAATGACACAATATATAATATGGGACTTATGTTTTTAAAAATGAAATCAACAAAAAATATAATTAATAATAAATTTCCATAAAATTTATAATTTAATAATTTGTCAAAAAAATTATATAATATCTAACATATATTAGGTAAAATATATATTTAGCATAACATTCTTAATTGTTCGTATATATTTTAATAGAATTTAGTAATTATTAGTTATATATTATATTATATTTAATATATTTATAATAAATCATTTATGTGTATATAAAATAGTGAAAAATATGAAATAATTATTCATGACTTAATTTACTATTTTTGTTGTTGTTAAGATTGTGTATTTTTACGAAAGAGATATCAAATATGGATAACCATCTAACCTTTACATATTGTATGGATATTGTTTATTAGTGGTTTTTTTTAACAAAGAAAGGGGCGAAAAATAATAATTAATAGCATTACTTATATAACGCATATATGTATATAGAATAATACAAAATCGCTATGGGCGGTCAATACTTAATCTTTTTCTTGCTGTATTTGTAAATAATATAATAGATTTTCTTTAACTAATTTGCGCATTAATATCGTAAAAGAATTATACATGGACGATTGGTTTCTAACAAACATTCTAACCATATACGGACAGACAACAAAATGAAAGTACATAAATTCCCACACAAAGCTATCTCAAAATTTTTTAAAAGAAATATACAACAATTACACTCAAAAACCTATCATTTATTTTCATTCATTTCATCTCAGTCTATTCAATGCGTTATTATTTGTTTGGTGATTCTTTTTTTTTCCGTATAGGTTTTGTTATTCACAATTTATTGGTGATATATATATCAAAGAAACATTTGTCTATGTATACTTCGTTTATGTTAATATATACATCTTTTGACATTTATTGATTACATGTTAAAAACGTTAAATTTAATCTTTATTGTAAAATCTTTATACGAATAATATACGTTTTGTCTTCATTATATCGTATATTTCGTTACGGCATGTAGTGCGCGGCACATAATAATAGTTTTTCTATTATTTTAAGTTAAATAGCTAACAGTATATGATATAATATAAGTATAAATAATAAATATAGAATATGTACTACAATGTATTTTGATAAAATACTAATATATAATTTCCTTCATGTCTGTGAAATAAAAATGTAAAAATATATATAGGGCATTATATTTAAAAGCTATTTATATATTTTCAAAAATAATAATTTTCATTGTATGTGAAATGAGAATATAAAAATAATTTCATTGGGATTTTTAGAACTTACTACTCGCTGCTACATAAATAATACAATATATGATATTGTATATCGCATATCTTATATTAATAATATAAAGGTCATCATAAAACTTTCCATTGTTGTGGAAATATAATAATAAACTCTTGGGCAGCAATGCACTAAAGGAATACTATATAATAGGGTATAACATAAAAAATTTCTTATTTATTGTATATATAATTTACAGAAAGTATATGTATATACAGCAGAAGCTCGCATATATAAAACCACCCTAACAAATGTCTATACTAGCGAATCCGATTGCTTATATAGCATGGATTACACGGAGTAAAGGGAGTTTAATATGAAATGTTTTTATTTTTATTATTCACATTATATTGCATTAATGTATAAAAGTAAAGTTGTTCACTTTAACACGGGCGTTCATATTACCGTGTGTGTATTAACGTTAGCTTCTACTGTAATTTATAGGCTCGGGAATGACGAGAATTTCGTTTGAACTAATTATGAAAATAATAATGAAATTAAAATACTGCCAACAGTTTTACAATAATATTAACTTTCACTGTATTCAAAAGTTACAAATCAAATATAAAATATATTATAATTAACCAGAAACACGTATCACGTGTCATGGTTTCGTTGAATTCTTCTGCGAGCCAAGCAATTATTTACGCAGTGCAAATGGTTTTTACATATGCGTTAAGCAAGATGGCTGATTTCAGACATAACATCGTATTCCAGTTTTCTTATCAGCAACTCGATGGCTAATAAAACATCATTTTGTCGGTTGGCAAATCAACGGTTTGCCGCCATTCCTTCGATTATTTTATGAATTTCGATTTTTACACTTTTTTTTTTCCGTTCCCGCGAGTTCAGTAATCTCTTCAACATATAATCCCTTACCAATTGCATAGCCTTTTCTTTCAAAAATATTTTACTTTCAATGATATCGATGTCATATTGAAAACTAAAACAATGAGCCATTGCTTGGTCTTTCGTTTGCAGGTATAAATTTTAAGTAATTTGTCAAGTGCGTCAACCGCTCCTTTTGCTTTATTATACGCAAATTACAATGACTGGGGTCCATTTGACCACTATGCACAGCCTGAAGGTTAGTAAATTTATTTGGATATGTTTCAATAATATGTAACATATTGTTGTTAAATATAATATTATATTTAAGAACCGCATTAAATCTTATTGTTTTTTAAAGTTTTAACGAAATTAACGAAAAAAGACACCATATGCAACTTTCTTATTCGAATGCTTTTGTATAATATATGTCAGTGAAGATTAAAATAAAAGAATATTACATTTGAATTAATTAAGATTTATTTCACGTAAAAATTTCAATTATATCGCCTGTATGTGTATTTTGTATGCAGCAAGTAATTTTTAATTTAATTATTTGATCAATTCTTTGCAATTTTTGATCATCATTTAATTGATGTATAGAACAAACTTTGAATTCGCCTATCGTAGACCGGTTAAATTTCGATGAATTATTGTTTACGATATTCCAAGCTCCATTTTCGTGAATCTCGCATAAGATTGTTTAGAGATTTTTACGGAATCAAGCACTTTTTCAATGTTTTCTTTAGTAAATTGCTTCAGATGGTCGGCGATGGACGTTCATCGTCTATAGCAGCTTCTCTGTCTTCTGTCAATCATTTATGCGGTGTATTTTGACTTACTCTAAAGTAAATGTCTTGAAACTTTTACAGTTTGTTGATGAACGTTCACAGAATATAATCACAAAAAAGCTAAAAGGTTGTTCTAAGTGTTTTATGGTTTACATAGCCATTCGGTTTGTTATGGAACAGAGGGTGTATATCTTTCCAGCACTATGTATATAAAAAATGCATATGAAATGTCGATATGTAACTAACTTTTAGTATATGTCAAAAAACGTTTGAACAACATCGATTTTCATTGCTTCGAAAATGGTTATATATAGTTTTGTACCAGATATTGAGCATTTGGATCACTGTTTATTGAGGTACGCAAATGTATGAAACGATGTTCATCACCGTTGTTGACTGTAGTTTATGGTCTGGCGACATCATTTTAATATAACATGTTTGAAAAAAATTACATAACGTATAAATTAAGATTTTAATTCTCTAAGTCTGTGAACATTAATTTTTTTAAAATTATCTTAATGTAACGAAATTCTATGCATTATTATTTAAGACAACCGAAATATCGTATCTCGAACACATAGTCGTAAGTCGAAAAGTGTCAATTAGTATTTTTTTGCTTATTGTTAGAATTATGTTACCCATCATACCGTTGATAGAATAGAAAGCATTCGTGGAAATTCCGGCGTATACTAAAATTATCGATGATCTACGGTTAATCTTTAAAATTTCTATGTTTATTTTATCAATAAAATAAATAGGTATAGAAAATATAAAACATATTCTTATATAATTTATTTGGCATTGAAAAATATAAGTATACTTTCTTCTATATAGTTATAATAAAAATATTAAATAATTTTCAAATTTTACATTTCTATATAATTATTATAAATTTTCTATATATTTTATGAAATAAAATTATTAAAACCCTTATTTTCATATTATAATTTCCAATTGAAATAATTGTTTTTTTTTTTGTTGTTTTTTCTAATGTTATATGTTAGTGTTAAAATACGAAAAAATTAAGTAAATAATTAAGGCATATATTATTTCATTTAAGTATTTAATATACATTTACGAAAATTTATTAGGAATTTGAAAAAAAATTATTTCATGAATTAAATTTAGATTTATTTTTAATTCTTATAAATAGTTTATTATTTTTTGTTTTAAATTTTTTAATTAAAATATGATATATTTTATACATATATTGTAATATTTACAAGAAAAAGATATATTAATTTATTTAATTAATTAATAATATATTAATGTTTTATATTTTTTATGTTTTTTTTTTTTATTAAGATATGTATATAAGATTTATGATAATTTTATCATAATAATAATAATAATATAATAAATTGTATACGGAAAATTATTTATTTTAATAGTTATTAAATGTTATGGATTTTAATAATAATATAATTCAAATGTTTATAAAATAATATCATTAGTAGTTATTTTATACGCTATTAATAATATATGTATATTATTATTAGTTATAAACATATATTTTAAAAATATGCTTCTTTAAGCGCTGCACCTGTTATTAAAATTGCCGAAGCTATTAATAATAATGTAATAACTTTTAAAACACTAGGTCGACCGGAAGAATCTGAAAATGAATAGAAAATAATAAAATAATTATAATTTATTAAAAGAAAATATTTATTATTATATGGTAAATATTATTCGGATAAAATTATTGACAAACAACACGATTTCATGCGTTTTTATCATTAATTAATCAGCAAAAGTGTCAAGTGGTTTGTGCCTTCATGTTCAAATACAACTTCTACATTTTTTGCGATGGGTAATTCTCATAATTACGTTTGAAATTAAAATAATAATATTTTTATTATTTCTTATAGCGAAACAAAATATTGTATGTATATTTAACAAAACTTTAATTTTGGAAAATTGAATATTCTTAACTTAATAAAATCAATACACAGAGATCTATTCGCAATGAATTATAAGTTGAACAAAATAGTTCAATTTAAATATTTTACTTAAAAATATAATATAACAAAAACTGCAATTTGAAAGTTGACTTAAATTATTTTATTATAGTAAAAAAAAAGAAGTTAAAATATATAAATTAAAAATATCGTGATTCATGTACATTTGACAAGGATATGGCAAGGATATATATACATATTCTTTGGGTGTTGGTATTTCTTTATATAGAGTACGTAAAATTTCTAATTTTTTTTTGCGTATTATTTATAAACAAAATTATTATTTTGGTCGTGCAAATAAACAATTCAAATGAATTTATAATTTATTAACAAAAAATATAAAGGTGTATATAATTTTAATTATTTTGTTTCATATTGGTGTATATAACAGATAGCTATTATTACGTATATATGTTAAATTAAAATATTACTATATTACACATATCACGAATACACGTGTATTATATTCAGAAATTATAATTTTTTTTTTTTTTTATATAAATTACAATTAATTAACACGATTTTATAATAATTTGTGTCACAATATATTTCTGCGTGTGTACTATATACAATATATATTTGCAATCATTTGAATTTCCTCATTTCCTGAATTTTAAGAAAGGACTTTTTGATTTTTTCTAGCACATTATATTCGGATTGTGAATGTAATCTCTGTGTTATATTTATTTACATTTAAGAAGTTTGTTGTTAGTATAGGTTTGTCATAGACGTTTAGAGATAAAACACCAGATAAATCTCAGTTATTTACGCGCTGTTATTCATTGTATGTATCAAAGTCCGCATAGAAAATCTGAATGTCGCAGAATTGATTATATTGATTTGTACTACAATTCCATGAATTTGTGGAAAGGACGAAATTTTTTATACGATGAAATATATATTTAAGATTTAAATTTTAAAATAAAAAAATCAGTGGATGTATATGGTAATTATAACAGTATAGTATTTATATGTGTATACCGCTGGTAGTGGGTGAAGGAAAGAGTATCCATGTCAAAACAAAAACATCGTAAAACCATAAAATTTTATTCTGAAGAAAAATATTTTAATGAGTTTGTGTGTGTGTGTGACTATGTTTTTAATTTAAAATATACCTAATTTATAATTAATTCTAACGTTACAATTTTTGATTGCTTGGAATCATCTTATCATATTTATATGGATTAATAAAAGAAAATGATAACTTTTTCGCAATAAGGCCATTAATTGATGAAACATAAGTATATGATTTTCAAATAATTAAAAAATTAATTCATGAATTCCATATACCATTTTGGGTAAATTAAGTATACATTTTTTTCTATTTTGTACTTTATAAATAATATTACTGATATTACAGTGAAAAGTTAATTTTGTTGGGAATACAATAAATTAAAAATATGTTTATATAGTTCATGAAAGTATTGTAAATGTTATACATTTTTTAATTCTTCACACTAATATTTTGTGTAAAATTATAAAAGAAATGCGCAAACAATTACTCACTTTTTTTTGGTGTTGGTATAATACAAATTTGTTTTTCAATATCTTTAGGATAGCCAACTTTACAGTCACAAACTGAATTTCTACATTCAACTGTTTCCTTATTTTCCGTAACAAAACATTCACTAGGTGTTTTACATGATTCACCCAATACTAAAATTTAATGAAATTTAATTAAAATTTATGTTTAATTAATTAAATTAAATAAATAATTAAATAGTATAAAAAAGATATTAAATACCTTTCTTTTCGTAACATTTCTCATTTTTATAATGTGCATTGTCATCACATGTACAATTACTATTTTCACATTTAGCTAAATTACTTAATAATGGTTCACATTGTTCAGTAACCTCACACTGATCCCCATATTTTTCAGCTATTGGAAATGTAACAATGAATTAAATTTAAAGAAATTATCATTTTTTTTTTTTGCGAAAACTTATTTTAATTTAACATACCTTTCTTTAAGCAAGTGTCTTGAAATCGAACATAATTAGATTTACAATTACATGATTTACTTTCGGTGTTTGATGTTACATCTGGTTGACATTCTGCATTGTTCACAATACAATCTTCATCTGTTTCACAAATTGCAGTTAATCCAGCTTTACATTCTTCATTAATTTCTATATGGTCATTTTGGCATTTACATAAATTTTCCGAACATATTGTATTGTTTACCTGAGTTGTACAATCCGCAGTATTTTGACATTGTGAACCTATACCTAATTCGAAATTAAATTGGTATTAATTATATAAAAGTTATATTTTTTTAATTTATCTAATGTCAATTGTTTATTCTTTTAATTTACCTGATTTCGGTATACATAATTCTTTTTGGTCATCGTAGACAGCGTAATTATGACATGTACATCTTCTTGGAGGATTAGCTGGACAAAATGCTGGTCCGTACGGAGTACATTGACTTTGTTGTGTACAGGCCCAATTAACACCGTTCCCGGCTATATAAATATAAAATAATTTGCTACTTATATACATTTCCATTTTCTAATTTAAAATTTTCATTTTTACCTTTCCAACACGTTCGTAAATTTTCGCCATAAAATAATACACCTTCGCATACACATTTCTGATTACCATGATTATAACTGAAGTCACATAATTTCTCTGATGCAGTAACTTCTCCAAGTTCTGAACAAAATGTATACATAATTAATTAAAAATTTTGTAAATATTAAATGAAAGTTAGATAGAAATCTAAATTTTGGTAAACATTTACAAATATATTGTATGTAACTGAATTTTTGATAATAAATATAATTTAATATATTTTGCCAACATTTTATTACCCACATCACCCGCGGTCAATATATGCAAATATTATACTGTACAAACCTGCTTTACATACAGAATCATTTTCATAGTAACCCCTTGCACATTGACATCGATCATGTACACATTCTGAATGCGGAAGATCTGCACATTGTTCATTTGTTACGTCACATTCACTATCGTATACTGTACAAAAAGAAAATAAAAAAAATATGTTTGAATGTATAAATTTCTAACTAAAAATTTAAAAATATCTGTACCAACCTTGATTACATTCTATTTCATTATTATCATTTTCAGTTTGTGTAAATCCAATTTTACATATACATTCTCCTTCAACACAATCTGAATTTTGTACAGCTGAACATGGATTAGATGCACATGCATCCAAATCTATATAAAGTAAACATTTCCGTATATTAATATATTCTTATATTCGTATGACATAAGGCAATATCTCGCAGAGGAAAAATCAAAATCATAACCAACCTTCTTCACATTCTATTTCATTATTTTCATTTTCAATTTGTGTAAATCCAATTTTACATTGACATTCTCCATCAACACATTCCGAATTTTCGATAATGGTACATGCATTTTCGTCTTCAATATCACATGTATTGATAGCTGCGTAATATAAAAATGTATTTATAATATATGTTTATATAAATAATTATTGTATATGATGATTGTCTATAATTAATCAATCACATATATGGTACATACATCTCGATAATTTTGGAATTTTTTCAATTTGAGCTTTCACATATATTTCATTTTTTGATATTAAATTATCTGTTGGTGGCATATCATTTATTTCGTTTTCTAAACTATCAAGTTGTAAACAATGTTTTATACTTTGATCGCTTGGGTCTGTACGAACACATCCGATATCTTCACCAAGCCATTCACAATCTTGTTGAACAACACATTGTTCATTTAATGCTAAAATTCCAAATATAAGCATATATTTAGAGAAAATATTGGCATTCTAATTGTATATAGTTTAAAAATTAATTAATTACTTCGATTACGGCGACATATATTTTCAGATCGTTGATAATAATTATCGGCACATACACATTGATGATTTTCTTGATTACAAATAACGGATTCTCTATCATAGCCAAACACACAATCAGTATCCTGTTTATTAAAAATAGAAACAAATTTATTATTTCTCGTAACATAGACAATAGATATTTATTTTATTGGATATATATTTGGAAAGGAATCTTTGGAACTTTAAATATTATTATTTATATTTGTTTTATAATATATACCTCTATACAAGGACTTCCTAAATTTACAAGTTGTTTACATCTACCACGAATGTATGTGTATCCTTCAGCGCATTGACAAATGCCATTACATCTAGATCCGGTGAGCATATGAGAACACTGATTACTTTCTTGACACGTGTCCCCATTCAATATTTCTGAGAATATAAAAAACATTATTTATATTTATTTAATTTGATATATCAATTTTTTGAAATATATAGATAATATAGTCAATAATATTATTGTTACCTTTTATACATGTTGTAACATCTGATGAAATTACATATCCTGCAGGACAACTACATATTTTATTTGATGTGCAAAATGCATTTGGTATTAAATTAGAACAGTCAAACGATGAGTCACATAACAATGTATAACAATGAATATCTACATCAGGATATATGTTTAAGCATAATAAAATAATATATAGTACATATTTTAATAGAATAAAAATTAATATGTTTTTCAAATTAATAATAGTTATAGTTATTTTGATTAAAAAAGGAAAATGTTTATTGCAGTGAAAAAATTATATCAAATATTTTTGTGTCCTGATAAAAACCGCGACTATATATCAATAGTAAAACATACATGCATAAATATTATATGTTCACTAAATAAAATAGAACGTAATATATTATTTTACACGAATATGTGAATTATAGGTGTATAAATATATAAATAAATAATTTAATAATATGTACGAGTATATACGAGAACGTATTATATTTATACAGGATGATACTGATTGTGAGTTACCGGTAATGTAGTGGAATGTATATTTAAAAAGTTTAAAAAATCCAATATTTGTATGCAGTATCAAACGAGTATATTGATTTATAATTATCCGTCAAATTCTGTATAACCTGCCTTATAAACAGTTAAATATAATTTAAGTAACAATTTCAATATTACATGTTGAATATCTTAATCCCGATACAATATTTTAATAATGTCTTCTATCACCACCCTGGTATCCTTTTAGTATACCCCAAACTATATATATTATATATATTGTTAATAAACCCTTTATTTATATACGGATACGCATTGTATATAAAATTAAATTGTAGAATTAAATATTTTAATATCGAATATCATGTGTTTCATTTGTATACATTATAATTATAATATGTTTACAGGGTTTAGATTTTCATAAACATATCATTGATACATATGTATGTGTATATATTATATTATCGTACACGCACATATACACGTATATATATATATATTAATATATAAATCAAATTGGAAATAATTTTATCTGTAATTATTTATACTCGTATTCAATGGCCAAATTATATTAGTTGTAGAAAATTCATTTATATACTTGTACTTTTGGATAGGGATTAATAATCAAATTATATTTACGTTCCTAATTCATGTACTAATTTCAGTAAAGTATATGTATATACTTGTACGTATTTAGATATTCTTTATAAGCTCAACAATATTCTGTCGTAAATTTATCGATTGACTGATTTTAAAAACTATTAGTGGGTATATTATTTATTATTCATTTTATTATTTTTTATTTTTTTTTTTTTTTCAATAAATACGTACAATTTAAATATCAATTTATACAGGTAAACTATGTACTCGGTATGGGTCAGCGTGGCGTCTTGTACGAATATCGGATCGATATTTTAAAATTGCTACTAAGATATTCTTGAAAGTATATATGTTTTAGGGAAATTGTTCATGGAGAAAAACATTTAAACATTTAGAAATCCATTAAAAATCTATAGCCCATAATCAAAAAAAAAATTATTATCCATAATATAAGTTGATTTTCCGGAAAATTTTACAAATTGTAAGTATTAATCAAATTGGAGTTCTGGTTCATTTCCTGGCTAATTTGGATGAAATTAGGTTATGTAAAATAATACTAAGATTATATACAAATATTTCCTTACAAGTTTCTTCAAAGTTAAAACTCATTTCAGTTATATTAGATGATCGTAATTACTATATATGGATGATATTATATGTCATGTTAAGCTTTCCCGAACAATTGTAAAATTGTCTATTTTATGATCAAATTACTATGTAAATTGATTTAAAATTGGATAATATAACTCATATGATGTTCAAGTGGAATATAGTTATATTGATCGGAATGCAATTACTGGATCATATTATATGTCCATTGTCTTATTTTAAGAAAATTGCATATGTATGGCATATATATGGTATATATAGAATAAAGATTTCCTTGGTTTATTTATAAACTGCTTTCACCAATTTACTCTAAATTGTCCAACAGAATAACCGCCCGTAGTTCTATAAAATACAAATTGAACAAAAATTACGTTTTCAACAATAAATTATTGTTTCTATCCTTAATTTATTGCAGAATTGGAAATTATGATATCACTCTTACATTATTTATTTACAATTTAATGAAAAATTATAAAATAAATTCATTATAAAATTAATTATCGTAATTTGAAATAATCTTATTTAAAAAAATATCAATAAATAATTATATCAATTCATAATTTTGAAGTATTATATTTGTGTATATTAAGATCACACAATATACAGACCGCCTATTCATTCATAATACGATTATAAATGCATACTTTATTGGTGACTGGTTAGAATATATAGGATCAGAAATGAATATTAGGGAAAATAAAAACAAATAATTAACCTCTTATGCCCAACATTTTTCGCACATTACATTCTTAAAATGATAATTATAATGTTATAATTAATAATAATATTATTTAAAATTGATTGAAAAATTGCCTTCTATTAAAATAAATGAAAATCTAAATATAAAATTATGATTTGAAATGCAAGACAAGAAAACTTTATAAATGTGGATTTACCGAATAATTTAGTATCCCACGCTTACTAACCCATACACGATAAATTATGGCCTCTTATTCGAGATGAAAAGAAAAATGCATAAACCCGCCACTGTCGATGAATATACTGTATTTTTTTTGTTATTATAAATATAATATAAATCAAAAGTTACTTCACATTTTATCAACAAATATACATTTTAAATTTGTACTTTCTTTTATAAATTTTTAATATAATATTGTATTGATTTTGATTGATTACATACAATTCCGAGATTATTTATAAATTAAATATTATTAATAATTTCAGAATAAATATAATTTTTACAATTTGATGATGTTGTATTTATTTTATTGAAGTACAACTTTGCAACAGTATATCAGTTAATAATGAGTTTAAACTAATTGACTATATATACAAATAATCTGCTGTTAAAGTATAATCATTAGAAATATAAATATTAATTATGTTATAAAAAAAACAATGCATAGACTTCGACGAATATTTTCTAATTAGTATTATAAAAATATACTGAAAGATAATTCATCCACAGTGTTTTGATGAGATAGTACCAATTATTCCCACAAGTTTTTTTTTGTTATACTTATTTCCTTCTATTCACTGTGACTTGTGTGGGATTGTTTTATTTATGATAAAATATACACATATGTAGTAAGTACGATTTTATCATGCTAGAGGCGAAGTGTATATCTTTCTCATATCCTATGTCCAGGGAATATTCGTCTATGTATATTTATATATGATTTTTGGTTTTATAATTAGTATAGTAAAATGTATTAAATTATATGAATGCGACCTATGATAAATAATAACAATGTATTTTTCCCAGCGGAGTGAATGGTTCAAATTTTATTAAATGTGACATGTATTATTTTATTTATAATACATTTTTGACGATAACATATTTTATGTATGTTTTTATTTACCATAACGTTATTTATGTACGATAAGAATAGAGTTTATTTATAGATAAATTTCAATTTGCTACTCTATTGCTACTATATTTATATACATACAAAATAAATAAAAAATATAGTATAGCGTCACTATATATTTATCAACAACAAATACAGCTACTAATATATATCATATTCAATTATATTACATTATTAAATTATAAAATCAGTGAAGATGATTTTATATTATACAAATTATAATAATATACCATTTTATTAATCAATATATAATTTGGTTAGTATTAGTATCGCACTGTGTACTGAAAACTAGAGACTAGAGAGTGCGTATACAGACTTTATTATCATAAATTTTCCTAAAATAATGTCTTTCTTTATAACATTAATTTAAATTAAATTAACTCCTCTTTTTTACTTCAGTATATGGTTTAAGCGTAATGTATTAAAATAAAGTGAAATATGTGCGTGAAAATATTGTATAACGGAACGACTTTAGCTTACACGCGTGTGTACTTCCGAAATATTTAATTTTGAATTTTGTATTGTAATGCTTGAGTGAAAGAATTTATATAGTCAAATTACACTACATCTATATCGATATATGTATTGTAGTTAAATTGAACCGCAGGTGTTGATAAGGTTTATAATTAACGATTTAAACGTTTGTCACAATTGTCAAACGATATCTATATATTTTAATAAAAATTGTACTTTAAAATGTAAATAACAAGTAAGAATGATAACGTGTTAATATCAATAAATAAAAATTTATATGCTTAATTGAATTAAGTAATTATAAAATTTGAATTTAAAATATATTTTATTCGTTCCGATTAATGATTATAATGTTTTTCATTTTTTCAAAAAGAATTTTTCTCTACAAATATTTCTTCTGAAATATAATAATAAACAGGTGAAATAGCCACCACTAACAAATGCTTTAATTCAATAAAATAATTTAAAATATTTAAATGGCAAATAAAATAATATAAAACCATCATTAAATAATTATTATTTACCCTCTTATAAATTAATAGTATATTCACAAATAAAATTAATTAACTATATTTGATTCTTGATAAATGATTTTCATTTATATGCATTCGTTTTTTATTAATTCAATTGGTCGTGTAAAAATTAAACCTCTTTATAAATTTTCTGTAAATCTAGACCTTTAGAATATGGAATGGCATAGGGTTACTAAAATCAATAAATATTTTGCATCATTAAAATGTTAATCTCGATTATGCATATAATAAATAAGAATATCATTCTCAAATCTATTATTTAAAACTATTACTAAAATCATACATAAACATTCGCATGAAATAATACAATGTATGCACAAAATATGTAAAAAATTATTATTTGAAGTTTTATATAAAAATAATTAATATACTATACGGCATTATAAAAATGTTTACATATACTTTATGTTATACTTTTAGTTCATTTTTGTTAACCCATTAATAATCATAAAATATTATTTCCATATATGTTATTCTTCTTTTTATTATAATATAATATAATTAGCTATATTTATGTACCCTAGCAACAGCACATTAATTAATTTATGTATTATGTACATACTCGTATTAAAACATAATATTATTTGAGTTCACCGTATCATAATAATAAATAAAAGTAAACATTATAACCGCCCTCATAAAATAAACAAACAAACACGATAGTAAAAATTATAATTATATTTATTTATTTGGTATCCTTAATATTATTATTATTATTATTATTATTATTATTATTATTATTCTTCGGTAATTTATTGCAAAATTTATATAAAAATTATACGATTAAATATCGATTATTATTAATATATAAATTATATGTGGTATTAGAATACAAAAAACAAAAACTAAAATATATGAGAGTTTATCACCTGTTGTAGCAAATAATAATATAATTATAACAATTAAATATTTCATATTTCACTAAATAATATTTAATATATTTGTAAATAAAACTATATAATATTATAAATAAATGTATATGTTATTTTATATGCAAGAAAGTAATCGCGTATCGATTATTAAATAAATACTAAACAATATATTATTATGTTATAAAAGATAATTAAAAATATGAAATAAAAAGTATTTATATATGGGATTATTCATTCAATCGATTATACAAATAATAAAAAACCACCTGTTCACATTGATAAGATATCAATTTATTTTAAGTTAATTTGTTATAATATCTATAGATAGGTGGTCGGTCAGTGGACAGTTCATATATATTTTTTTTTTTTGTTATAACATATACTTCATACTATTCATATGCACAGGGAGGGTGCAGTTACATTTGGACAAAATTAAGTATGTACATCAAGAATGTGTATAGTAAATGCGACGTACAAGGAAACCACCTGACGTGTCCCATACCGATTCTGTAATAAAATTTCATACCTCAACTTTACAGATTGCTGAAGATGATTACTTAAAAACGAAGTCTACTGGGTTGTCGGTGGTTCTCGTTCAGGTATCCGCTTTGAAAAACCACATGAATATTTAAATTTGTTAATATGGTTTTTGGTAATTAAATGGATTCAAAAATAAATTAATTTAAACAAGTTAAGAATTATGGTCATACAAATACTTTAGTGATCATTTGTAAGATATCTAGCTGCCATAGATTTTTCATATACAAATATGTTCGTATAAAATGTTATAGTTACATGTCCAATGAGACGATTTATTGTGTCAGATATTTCACTCATTTTCAATCTGCGATCATTCAACACGATATCATACATTTTTTTTGTCATTAGTTGTGTTGTCATCTTTTTGTATTTGTACGACCACAACGAAATTCAATGAACCACTTTTAAATCATTTTAAATGAAAGAACCGAGTTCGGATACCGTTTATCAAGCTTTTGTTTGTGTCACATGGTTTTTTTTTATATAAAAAATAATGTATAATCTTCGCTGAAATTTTAACAAATAAAACAAAAGTTTTACACCTACAATGTGTATTAATTAAAACTAAATTAAATGACATATTATGTGTGGAATTTTGTAGGCAAACTTTTAAAGAATACACTATATCTTAGATTTGTACCTTCAAAATATTCTTTCTTTTAAATATGTAGTCAGTCATCCTTAAAAAATTTGCATAAACTTTATCCAGGCTAATCCAGACACAGCTCCATCCATTAAAATGACACATAAGTGGTTTACTATGATTTAAATTATGGTGGTCGTACAGGTACAATTAATGAACACATATATAAGGTTGTCAAATATCTCCCTTCCGCCTTTTTGTCTTTTTAATTTCGAGGCTATGTACAAAGCGCTACAGAGCTCGTATCTGGCAACACTGTACATAATTTGAAAGCTCTTGACATAACAAACAAAACGACGCTATGTATGATTAGTTTGGATATTGCGTTCAACAGTTATAGACGTGTAAACATGGAGTTCACTAAAGCCGAAATTCGCGCTATTTTAAAGTTTTCCTTCGTTAAAGGCAAATCCGCTAGAGAAACGTTCCGTGAGATTAATGGTGTTTTGGGGGATGGTACTCTATCACTTCGAACCGCGGAGGAATGGTTTCGACGATTCAGAGCCGGTGAAAACGACACCATGGATAAGCCAGCCGGCGGAAGACCTGTGACGACAAATACCGATCAAATCATGGAATACATCGAGTTAGACCGGCATGTGGCATCTCGTGACATCGCCCAGGAGATGGGAGTTAGTCACCAAACCATTTTAAACCATCTGCAGAAGGCTGGATACAAAAAAAAGCTTGATGTTTGGGTGCCACATGAATTAACAGTGAAAAATCTAATGGACCGAATTTCCATTTGCGAAATGCTGCTGAAACGGAACGAACTCGACCCATTCTTGAAGCGGATGGTGACTGGCGACGAAAAATGGATCACATACGACAATATCAAGCGAAAACGGTCGTGGTCGCAGGCCGGTGAATCGTCCCAAACAGTGGCCAAGCCGGGATTGACGGCCAGGAAGGTTTTGCTGTGTGTTTGGTGGGATTGGAAGGGAATCATCCACTATGAGCTGCTCCCATATGGCCAGACGCTTAATTCTACCATCTACTGCGAACAACTGGACCGCTTGAAGCAGGCGATCGACCAGAAGCGTCCAGAATTGGCCAAAAGGAAGGGTGTAGTGTTCCACCAGGACAACGCCAGACCACACACTTCGTTGATGACTCGTCAGAAGCTACGGGAGCTCGGATGGGAGGTTTTATCGCATCCACCATATAGCCCGGACATAGCGCCAAGTGATTACCACCTGTTCCTGTCCATGGCGAACGCCCTTGGTGGTGTAAAGTTGATCTCAAAAGAGGCTTGTGAAAAGTGGCTGTCCGAGTTCTTCGCAAATAAGGAGGGGGGCTTCTACGAGGGAGGTATTATGAAGTTGCAGTCTAGATGGAAACAGATTATCGAACAAAACGGCGCATATTTGAACTAAATCCGATTACTGTAACACTTTTTATAAAGCATTGAATAAAGAGCAAAAAGGCGGAAGGGAGATAGTTGACAACCTAATATATGAGATTATGTTTTTTATGAGAATACCAAGGGTAATATTCATTGACTATATAGAAATATGTAAAACAATATTTGGACGGTGTGCATACTATGCATTAATATTAGACCGTTTTAACGAAGATTTTAAAGTTACCATTAGAAAAAAAGACTGTTTCACCATGGTAAGCTGCAAAGCTCACTCATCTATACGAATTAAATTGCTACCTCATCCACCGTATATTCTCCAAGTTTGGCACCAATCCACTTTTTCCTACTTATCAAATCGGAAAAAGGGTCTTTAGATGAGAACATCTATTTGGGACAGTCATCTAAGCATCTCAACAAATCCTATATTGTTTCAATGGCACTAAAAAGTCAGTACATTGTTATAAAAAGTGAAATACATCCTGTTTAAATGGCAATATTTATAAATTTTTTATCAGAATTATCAATACAAAACATATACGTATATAAATTGGAATTTAGTACTTCAATTGAGTTAATACTTTTTAAGCTTTTTTAATACACACATGACATGTCACATCTATTACAAAACACATATAGATTTTATAACAATAAATTATTATTAGTATTCATTTGAAATTGGAGACAATTAATTTTTTATCAATTTTATTTTTTATATAATTATTTATGAACTCGTTCTGCAAATTATATAGCGCATACATATTTTTTATGAACACAAATATGAAATAAAAATGTTTAAATATTTACATAATTTACTCTCTACATTTATTATCATAATCGAATATATATACATAATTGGAATAATTATTAAAATTCCATTAATTCTTATTGAGTAAAAGAATGAAAATATTATACTATATTATAAAAAAAACCTTATGTACACAGAGACGAACATTTCTATGATAGGAAATGCGAAAGATAATTCCCATTGCACAATAAAATAATACTTATAGTATGTAATATATATCATAAAAATAACAAAACCTAATCAAAAATAAACCACCATGCTCAAGTCACAGTAAAATGAAAGAAATGATAACAAAATATTTTATATAATTGCTAAACTATTTCGCTTAAAAATCGTGCGAAAACTCTATGGGGAAAATTATCTATTAGTCTGCTTTTTATATGTAAAATATTTATTAGAAAATATTCGTCTAATGTATACACATTGTCTTTGATACTTTGTTTACTTTACCATATAATTATAATTTAATGCATTATATCAATTATATGTATATATAACTAAATAACTATATGTATATAATTGTATGTGTGTATATAATGTTCTAGGAAAAAATTGTCACGTAAAATATTTATATTGATTGGAAATTATTCATATATGCAACAACAAATGTATCGACAACAGTCAGTATATTCGTATGAATAAATATATAGGTCGGATAACATTGATATGCAGGCAAGGAAACCAGAACACATAAGTCCGATAATTCTGGACGTGTTAGGCGTGGGTTGACAATATAAGAAATTAAATATCGAAGGACAACATTAAACAATAATCTACTATGGACCAGACTTCTAACAAGGTCAAACTTATCTTATAGTGATATACAGAAGCCTGTGCTCGAAAAAAAAAATAATACAAATATTGGACTTCCAGAGTCTATGCGAAAATGTCCAATACCATTCAATCAATGTAAAAATTATAAGATTCAGCGCAGGGACTGATTATAGATAAAAATAAAACATTCGGATAATAAATACGAGTAAAGTACTCCAAGGAGTTCCTACTGTTAAATGGACCTAATAAGGACATTCATTTATTAATTATGATATTAATTTAAATTCCATGTCTTAGTTAAGAGAGTTACAAGCGATATAGTGGACGCCAAGGTGAACAATTAGAATACCATATTGTCGTATAGGTCATCAAAGGGTGTAACACTGAGCATATAGCAAATTGGATCGGTGGTATTTGACACCACTACCAAAAACCAAGTGTCTTTCAAGCAGAGCATATATATATGCCAGCGGTAAATGTGTGTAAATCAACCTCGACAGGAAATACAGCAAAAGTAACATTGAGGTTCTTGTCTGATAGCCGCATTAAATAAATTAGACGGTACACCTTAAAATTCAATTGGCTCAGGAAGTGTGGAAGAAGGTTAAGTGCGAACTTGGCAAAATTAACAAAGTAACGTAATACGTAATCAGCTTCATAAACTATTTTTGGTTATAAACTATAAATGTTTATTGTCCCACCACAAAATATACCTTTTCTGGTCTAATAAGTGTCGGAAATTTTTTTTCCCCATTTTATATTCATCATCATATCATCATCATCATTAGATGTTACCTTAATGCCATTATTATTTTTATATGAATATGATTAGCCTATATAATGGTTTGGGCAGATATTGTTAATCTTTTTGGTATAGTGTCTAACATTGTATTTTCATACATATCCGTATTTTTATTACATAAACGAACAACACAGCGATATCAAAATTAATACTGAAAAATTTAACATGTAGATTTCATGAATTTAACCCGGTATTTTACGATTAATTAGCATGAATGACTAACGCTACCCACTGTATGTTGTTAAAAAAGGAAATTTGGAAAAAATGTATACTGTTTTAAATCAATTTCAAATTATATATTATTGAATTTTCAATATTCCATTATGGGTAATGAAAAGTCTGTTATCAAGTATGGAAAGTATAATATTTGATGATATGTGTATATATAAATTTCAATAAAAAATTCATGTAATTGATTCATTACAATTCATCTACATCTACAAGTTTTGTTATATACAATATATATGCATATTTATATTTAATACATTATAGACGCGTGTATATATATTTAATATTCCACCATCGCATACAACCAATATATATTATTGAAATATGAAAATTATAAAGTTAAATAACCCATAATTTTGAAAAATGTATTTTTTCATAAACGAATAGGAGTTCATACGTATATTATGTACAATTACATGTATTGACTTGACAGTGATGTTATTTTATTGAAATTTACGAAACATAATTACAATATATATCGAATACAACAAATCCTTTTTTCTTTTCCTTTCTAACAACTCCTATTTTATATTATAATATATTTGTATATCATCATATCATATGTAATACGTTTTATATATATATATATTGGATATTACCTATTACAAATAATGAGACATGAAATATTGTTTCACAGACAGATATACAAAAGCTTAAAGTACAAGAGAACAAAATATTAAAACAAAAAATATTACTACATCTATAAAAAATTAAGCACACACCCCACAATTTTTTGTATATTATACTATCCTTTTGTGTATACACAGTCACAAAAGTTGGCTTTTATGTTTTAATAATTTTATATACGGCGTATATTGACATACATTGGTCATTGGCTTACCTCGTAATTTATTTGTGTGAAAAATTTTTAATATATATGAGATTTTCTAATAAGTTGTATTATTTGTGTTATTTATAGTAAATATTTTAGATGCGATCTAAAAATATACATTGCAATACAAAATAGCAAAATTCATCGCCCCCTTGAAAATTATTCAAATGAGTTAAAGAAATAATTGGGTTTTGAAATTTTATTACAAAAAAAAAAAGGACGAAACGAAATGCATTGCCAACATACGCAGTTTATGATGATGCTGTTGTATCAGAAATAACTCGAGTTAGGTTTTTTGTTATCAAAATGATTTTGGTCGACCAATCACAGATAAAAATCCGATAAAATAGACATTGCTCAGAAGTTAAACATCGACCATACAAATTAGTTTTAAATCATTTTCACAAGGTTGGGATAAAAAAAAGTATAGCTCGATGATATGACTAAACAGTTGTGATAAGAATCATGATATCCTTCCACAGTAATACATCTGTCGTCATTACCAGCAACACTGTTTTAAGGTCAACAGGTACATATCCCTATCTCTTTTGGTAGATGAAATCCAGTTACCCTCAACTGGACTTACCCCCCATATATGCTAAGTTGTTGGTCTATTTATTTTCATGGATTCACAGGTGTCGCCCTATCCAAACCAGAGCTATTATTCCGAGTCGCTATTCTGTTTAGTTCTTCAACACATTCTAAAACCATAGATGTATTCATCTTTGTCCATTTCATGCTTATAACTGTACCGCCTTTATATAACAATAACAATATAAGAATTTTATTCTATCATTTTCAACAATATTATTGAAAATGAAGTGTACAATTGAAATATTAGATAATTATTTTCATTCACCGTATATATATATATAGAACAGACCGTCGCACTATACCATTTGTTCCGGTCTATACAAAACTATTTTAACTATATTGGTTTTATTATTGGGCTGTGAAAATCTCTTATTTGTATTTTAATCCGCACAAAAAAAAAATAAACAACAGAAGGTTTTCAATGACTAAATTTTAGCAGAAAAATGTCATCAATCAAAATTGTACATATTATTTGGTTTAATATATAGTTCATTGAAAATAATAGAAAATACTTATAAATTTCTCATAAAATTCGACGGAAATTTTTTTCGACCATCCAATAAACACGAAAACCACCCAAAATGTATTAAGAAAAAAGTAAACAATTTATTTACTGACGTTTAGGGAATATGGTAATAGAAAATATATAATAGTAACGAGATTCAGGATGAATTAGCGTTTCATTATTTCATGAATTTCACTGAAAATGGTTTTGCAAACTTTAACTCTTTTATATGTTTTCTTTGATAATCGATGTTGCTGCAGGTCGACTCGGCTGTTTGTCATCATCCGTACATACTGTCTTTTTTCTTTGCATCGTCGTTAAAATCTTGTGTTTTGGATAAACATTACAATTATCACCGCATATAAACGATATTAATTAATTAATTTATACATTGAGCCACACACAAACACCATAATACTGTAACATAATGTATTGTATTTTAGCTTACATTGTAGGAAATGCCATGAAACTTTGATGTTATGGTCGGTACACAATACGATATAAATCAATCAGCACCCAAAATCATTCCCGTTATTTTTCGAACCACAGAGGCTGCATATTTATTATATTGTAGTATAGTATAAGTATATTTTTTTTTACTATAGTATTATTTCTATCGATACAATATAAAATATAAAAATAGTAAATAATAATAAATTTATATACAATACATTAGTTGTTTTTATAGTAGATAATAAATATAAAATATTATTGTAATAAAATTTAAATTGCATTTGTTTTTAAATAAATGAATTCGTTTTTTTCTTTCTAAATTTCTTTTTATATAAAGTTTTGTTATTTTTTTTTTTTTAATTTGAATTGAATGTCCTTTTTTTGTTTTTGTTTTAAATTTCAAATAAATATTGTACATAATATGTCACATATGTGTGAATACATGGACGAATAATAAAATGTAATTGAAAACAAGGACAATTATAAATAAAACTATGATAAATTTTTATTGATTTTTATTATAAAAATACTTTATTTTTATTTTATATTACTACAACGTAGATATGGTTTAATTTTTATTTATTTATTTATTTATTTATTTATTTATAGGATATACACCTATGTAAGCTTGTATGTATGTGTGGGTGTGTGGGTGTGTGTATATACAAAAAAAAAAAAAAGGACGTGTGTTTATTTGTCATATGATGATGAATATGTAAAAATATGTACAAAATAATTTATTTTTGATTAATTTTTTAAAATAATATATATATAGATAATCGTTTGCGTGAGTGTGTGTGTGTGTGTGTGTGGGTTGTATAATATATATTTAAAAATATACTAATTTAAACTTACATTTTTTTTATATAGATTATATAGAATTTTAAACTAATACGTTTTTTGTTAATGTTGATAATAATTATAATAATAATGGATAAAACAATAAACACATCAAACTTTATATTATGCACTTAAAAAAAAATTCTAAACACAATTCAAAACAGTTACAGTTTATTTATTTTTGTTAATGTTTTCCACGTACAATATGAAAAGGATATTTTATTATTATCGTGATTCAATTGAATAAAAATTGAAAAAAAAACCAAAAAAATAAATATAAAAAATAAAAATAATAATAATAATAATATAAGAAGCAGTACACTTGATATGGTGTTTTGTAGTTTCGTATAGACGTTGTCGGTTGTGACCGTTTAATTTGTTATTCAGTTTTTTTTTTATTATTATTATTATTTTACTTTCCATTTCATATGAAAAACAATAAACTATATATTATATGTCGGAAAATACCGGAAAAACTCGTAACATTTTCCATAAACTCGCGTGCACACAAATGTTTTTCATATGTATAATATTATATAGTCGTATATAGTAGAGATAGAGAAAGAGATAGTGACAAGAAAATGTATTGTATTTTAAAAATAATAGGGTATAACAAAAATAAAAAATAAAATATATTTTAAGAAATTATTGTCGACATACTGCAGTAAATAAAACATTAAAATAATAATTATATTATATATTTTATACAAATAACTATTATATTGTAATAGACCATTTCTTATCCATATTATATATATGATATAATTATAACATAATGTATTATTTCCATATAATTGTATGAAAAAAATGTAATTTTAGAAAAATTATGTTAATTAATGCGTGTCTATAAATATGTAGTAAAAATATATATATGTAGATAATATTGCAAGATATGAGTGTATGTGCGTATAATATATATATATATATATATTACACACCTTCTCTACGTACATTGGTTTGTATATATGTTAAATAATATACCATCATATACCTACATTGGTCTAATAAAAATTAAACTATATATATTTATAGTACACTATCAATTCCCAAAACTTTGAAATACATAATAATATTTTTGGTAAGCCTTGCACATGAGCAAAAACTAATAAAATAAATAAAATATGATATATTTACATGTATTAAATAGTTCTGAATGGATTGCATGTTTATAATAGGTATAAAATACAGTATGAGATGGTTCCTATATCCCTTCTTTCCTTTCCTAACCTTGTTTCACTATCCACTATACTCACTTAACGCATGACAGGTGCAGACAATAATATCTTACAAATCCCGAATTTAAATGATCCTTATATAACCGTTTACTGCAACTACACCTATAGTCTTAGATCTTTCGGCTCTCCTTCTCGTTTCTGGAACAATATTCTGGAACAGTTTTTTTATTGCTCACTTTCATCCTACATAACTGATTTGTGCGACCAAACCATATCTTATTGTTAGTGTATTGATTTTTATTGTTTTGACACATGGAGTATCTTTCATTCAAAAATCCGAAGTAATAGTTCTTGGTTCTGTATCATATGCACCACCACAGTCTCTGATCCTTACGTTAATATTGGAATATATTGATATATATATATATATAAATGCATATACAGTAAAAATCTGGATCGATTAAGATGAACTAATCGAATAAATGATATGTATGAATCGAATTTTCATGTTCTCCACGATATATTTCAAGAACCAGAACCAGCTAGAATATTGTAATAAATGGTAAATGAAAGCTTGAACTTAATCGTATTAAATTAATTGTTATTTTTTGGAAAAACTTGATATTATTGAAGTTTTGGAATTACAAATGATGTCAGTTATGGTCAGTCCATAAAATTTAAAATTTTTACGAAATTATCAAAATTTGATATTATTGAAATTTTTCTTGAGCTTAGTTATTGATAAATTTAGCAGATATGTTCAAAATAAAACTACGTGTTCATTTTTATACAATTTCTGGCACAATGGATGCCCATAGATAAGATGTTTGCTTCAAGAATTTCTGGAAATTGTTCAAATAGAAAAATTATGTTAATGGTATTAAGATTCAAGCTATCATTTAGCATTTTTTACATTAATTTCTACAGCGACCATATCATTTTTAATGTTATAGCAAATATGGTGCATTAATCGTAGAGATGGAATGAAAAATGTATGCCTGAATAGTATTGTGCATTATTCGAATTGTGCTTGAACTGAGTGTGCGTGAATCGCATTTTTACTGTATATATTATGGGCTAATCAACCATATAAAAATAATGAAATTAAGGAAACATTTATCTTTCGTTAATTGCAGTACAATTGGTTAATTGTTATATACTGCCATGCGGAGTATAATTTACCAACTTGGCTGTAATAAATGTTTGGTGGATGCCATAACATCCACTTGGATTACCATGACTTAGTGCTTTAATGTTATATACAACTTTCACTGTAGATCCTTTTGATTATAGTTTTGATTTTTTTAAGCTCGTATATAGTAGCACATATTTCCAATTTCAAAGTTTGTACGAAATTATTAACAATTTTATATTCGATCTCCAATTTAACAGTTTAACTTAGAATTCCTGATGCATTGGTTGCCATTAGTTGATCCGATTTTGTAAAAAACGTTACATTGTTTATCAATATTTATCACATCACTTTGATAGCATATTTCGCAAGGTTGTTTCCTTCAAGTATTGTGGTTTAATCGGTAGTGCTGGCCCCATTAAAGATAGGGTGTGTTAGAGTTTTGTCAAAAAGATATACGGGTGAAGTGAAGAGGATAAAAGGTCGATAGAGGGATTGGTAACAAAATTAGCCGTGCTGTTATCGTCACGTCAGGAGGGTACATATATACCACTTATTGATCTTAATTGAAGGATTTTTTTTATTCCATTAGCACCAAATAACTTTAACATTTTGCGAATTACATCAGGAACTACAATCTTACTTTTAACCTAAACACAAAATATCAGTAAAATCAGTTAAGTAATATTTGAACATTTTCAATAAATGAATGAATAAATAAACATATATGTATTTATAATTCCATGGTTAAATTTTCAAATATTGTATAATCTAAAAATGGAATTTGGAAAGGTTCAGCGCGTGTGTGAATAAATTTTGTACTAAAAAAGCTCATGAAATAATTTCAATATGACAATACATTATGTATGAGGATATTTACTTTGATTACTTACAACGCCACCACAATTTGTAGTGTATAAAATTAGTACTAAACAATACAATAACAAAAAGACAACAACAAAATCTAGTTTTATTTTTTTTTTTATTATTTTTTTCGACTTAAAAAAGATTGACGTCAAAATTTTCTGTGTTGTAAAAATTTTTAGTATAATTTTTAAGTAAATTTTATTTCTTTATTTTAATTATAAATAAAAAATTTTGTGTAAGTATATTCTATTTAATTTAATAATATATGTAATAAATTTTGTAATGTGACAAAAAAATCTAACAAAATAGACAGAACTTAATATTTTTTTTGTTTTTCACAACAAAAAATGTATAGTAAAATTATTTTTTTTCAATTTCTTTGTCATGATCTCAAAATCCGAATAGACCCTGAAGTTTTTTTTTTTTTTTTCATTATTGCGTATTAGAAAATTTTTCAAAGTCTTATTTATTAATTTTAGTTTACTAAAATGATTATAAAAAAGAAAAAAAATGGAAAATGTGATGTGTTTTCAAGTGATAATTAATAAAGATAATAAATTTTATCATAATAAATAATTCATCCTTCCTATCGTTATCATCCCAATCAATCTCTCTCTATATTTTGTTCTATATTTAAATTCATTTAAGCAAAACAAAGAAATATGTAATTTAATTTATGTAAATATAAACTGAAGTTGAAAACAATATAGAATTTACTTAACAAAAATCATTAATCTTTCTAAATTTGCATAATTTCATATTTTTGTTTTCACTGTATCGTAAGCCTAAAAACAGATGTTTGGGATTTATTTCGAGGACCTAATACACATGTAAATGTAATATACCAATAATCATTTTATATATTCCATAAATGTTATCTTATCAATTTTTTTTTATTTCATTTGATATCGTATTTGTTTTTGTTTTTGTTTTTGTTTTTGTTTTTACTTTATTTCTGTCTGTAGTTTTTGATAATATTTATCTTTATTTAAAATGTGTGATTGAGTTTAATTAATTATATGCAAAATAATATTATAAATTAATATCGAAATAAAGTTTTAAGGCCAATGCCAGAGAATGTTGTCCTCGGTAATTAATATTAATTTCTTGTTTTCAGTCAAGGTTCTGGAATTATGACCTGACATAACTTATTGAAATTTTTTCAATACCACCTATATTAGTATTGCAAGTTTGTAACACATGATTTTGAACATATTTCGTTTTCAAAAATGTTTAATGTTTTCACATTAAATAAATAAATTTTATAGAAAAAACAGAATTAAAATAACTAAATGCTGTACATCACCACTACAAGTTATAATTCTAAGTTTATTTTTTTTTAAATGCAGTAAAATCCGATGTAAACACACTACCATTTTCAGTTACTTTAAGTAGCTGTTTCTCATGAATTATCGATTTGAATCTTAAACAAATTTATAAATGCTTATTTGTTTCATATTTCGCACAACAATTAATTAATAAACATTTCAATAAACGATGAAACTGGTACTAATATATCACCATCGAATTGTATCAGTTTTCGGCGTCTCCATAATCAAATTAATAAACCGTAACAGTTTAGGAGCAGATGTTCCTTTGTTGCAGTCATTCTTCAATTCAACGAAAATAAATAATATACATGGTACTGATTCATGTAGGGTAGATGTTATATTGACATGTGGTTATACTTACAGTATACAAATAGGATTTGATTTGAATAGTATTTTAATTAATTTTCGTTTATAAAACGTAATAGACTCTATCTTAGATCTAATTACGCAGTTTATACTTTTAAATAATAAGAAAACATTAAACATTTTCTATTAAATTAAAAATATACAAAAAAAAAACCAGTATTATTGTCATTTCATATAATGTTTTTAATTTACATATTAATAAGATACAAACAATTCAAAAATGTTTTTGTTGTTTATTTTTAATCATTTAATGGAAATATGAATATTAATTACTTAGTTTTTCATATAGATTATATTTTATGTGTTGCACTTAATATTTTACATTTTATTTATATCAGATATTTTAGAATTAATCATATATTCATTACATAATAATATAAAATACCAAAAACATTAATAAAAGGTAATAGTAATTTATTTCGTATCAAATCAATAACAAAAATGATGTCTGTGATATAAGTGAACGAATTAGAAATGGGATAGTTTTAAATAAAAAAAATTATAATATTTCATTAATTTTTCTCTCTTTTATTTCACCACTTCAAGTTTGTCACACTCTTTAAAAAACCACCCTATGCACACTTATATGTAATATAATCTATCAAACATTAAAACTATTTCGAAATACAATTATTATATGCGCATAAAATTAGTTAAATAAAAATAACAAATTCAGAATATTTAATTATTTATAAATTTTTGTTTCATATTTTCTATAACATTACGATAAAAATAAAAAGTTGAATGTTCTCTATTACATAAATTAATAAACTTCAAGGTTTTTCCTTTAATTTAATTTCAATTAATTTATTATATCTCGCTATAATTAGCTTATTTGTTTATGTGTACTGTATGTGTATTAGATATTAATTTAAAAAAAAAAAAAAACATATACTTACTCAGTCGCTAAATCGTATTTAAATAAAAAAAAGAACATAATTGAATTAAATTATTGTTAAAATATTATAATTTCTTATTTTACGATACCATTACAATTTAGTTTAATATACATATACAGAATAATGATTACGAAAGTACCAAATAATAGCAGCTTTTATGGAGATGCACAATTTGATTATGATGATGATGAATTGGATGGACTAAATGATATTGAACATGGTCTGGACGATGACTTTTCCGAATATATGTGGATGGAAAATGAAGAAGAATTTGATAAATTAGAAATGCAACGGCTAGAAGAAGAAGCTTTAATGCAACAATGTGTCGAAGATCTAGACGATGACAGTGAATCGATCGATGAACAAATATATTCTGATGTTGAAATTGATGATGACATTATATTTGAAGAATATACTAATTGGCAATTAAATTATTCAGAGTAAGTAATTATTATTTGTTTTTTTTTTTTTCTTTTACATTACATTACATTCTTACATTGAAATTATTAAAATTTATATTAATTATAAACAAAAAAAAAAAAAAAAAAAACAGTAAAGATTCAAATGTTTGTCAAGCACTGTCATCATTAAATGTATCAAATAGTTCAACAGAATCAACTACTTTATTAACAACAGCAGACTCATCCATTCTTAATCCATTAGCTGCTGAATTTATACCAACTAAATTATTAGCATAGACGTAATGCTAAATTTTATAACTTTTAACTACTTTAGAAATACAAAGTAAACCATTAAAAATTAAAAAAAAAAAAAAACAAAAACAAAAAAACTTAGTATAAAAAATAAAAACGATTTTAAGTCTAATCTATGACATTTTACACAATAAGTTTAATTACTATTATTATTAAAAATGCATTAATAATGATTTAGTTGTTAACAAAAGAAAAGAAAAACAAAAAAAAAAAAAAAAAAAAACAACAAAAAAATTATATAAGAAAAAAAAAAGTATAAAAAGTATAAAAAGAAAATAAACCAACAAACAAAAAAAAGAAAAAAATAATAAATAAATAAAAAAAAAAACAAACAAAATAGAAAACATTAAAAAAAAAAAAAATTAAAAATAAATAAATATAATGTTTAATTTTTCTTGGGATTACAATACAAAATAAATATTTAGAAAATATTTAAAAAATCAAAAATAAAAATAAAATATTAATATTATTAAATATTAACACACACACACACACACACACATCTATTCTACAACATTTGTCGAACATTTTAGTGTTTTAAATTTTATTCGTTATTTAGGTTTTTTTTTTTTTTCTTTTGTGTTTCATTTTTAAACATAACAAAACAAAATTATTTTAAAAATATCATGTAATTTTAAAAAATCAAAAAAAAAATAAAAAAAAATTGTAAATTTCATAAATTTTTTTTAGAAGAAAAATAGTAAATATAAATTAATTTTTTTTTTCTTTGTTTTTTAGTATCAATAAAAGTATTGAATTTATATTATAAATAAAATAAAAAAGTATAACAAAATCAATAAAAATGAAAAAAAAAAAAAAAAAAAAAATAAAAAAAAAAAAAAAAAAAAAAAAAAAAAAAAAAATAACAATTTTTAAAAATTACAAAAAACCTATAAAAAATAATAAAACACAAAAATTAAAAAAACAAAAAAAATTAACAAAAATACAAAAAAAAAAAGAAAAAAAAAATTTAAAAAATATAAAAATTGCTGTTAAAAATAAAAAAAACACAAAAATATAAAATCCCAATAATTCTTCACTTAATTACAAAATACAAACTTAAAAATATTTCTCAAAATGATCAACTAAAAAGTATTTTTTATACTATTATTTTCTTTATTTTTATACTTTTTTTTTTTTTTTTGTTTTTTTTTTTTTTAAATACAGTTTTGAATCATTTTGTTTTTATTTTATTTATTTATTGTTGTTTTTTTTTTTTTTTTTTATTAAAATTTTCAAAATTGATATTTTATAATTTTTTTAAATTACTTTTTTTCTTTTTTTTTTTTTATTAATTCGAATCTCATTATTTTGCGATTTTTTTTTTATTTTTATTTGGGTACAAAATGATTCAAACTTAGATAGAAAATTATTAATAAATAACTACTATTTTTATTTTTATTTTTTTTTTTTCTTTAAAAAGAAATGTGATATATAATTTTTATCATAAATTTAGTGTTTAACATTATTATTTTAATTTCAAATTTTTGAATTTTAAGTATCTTTTTTACCTCTATATTTTTTTTTTTTTCTTTTTTTTTTTATATATATTAAAAGGAAATTTATGTGTACTATATTTCTTAAATATTTATATGTGCGCATTTATATTTTATATTTTCCTTTGTTGTCGTCATCGTAATAATAATGTATAAATATGTTTTAATATTTTACATTTTTTTTTTAATTATTAAATTCAAAGAATTTGAATAATGTAGTCATAAAAACAAAAAAAGAAAAATACAAAAAAAAAATAAATAAATAAATAAATAAATAAATTATTCTTTTTAATGAAATTAAAAAAGAAAAGAAACAAAAAAAATCTAATATAAATAAATAAATAAATAATAATTACACATTTCTTTAAAAACATAAAAATGAAAAAATTAAATTTTAACATTTTTAAAACAGCAACAAAAAAAAAAACAAAATTACTATGTGTGGCTATATTAATTTATATGTAACTTAAAAATTAAAATAAACAAAAATTAGAAAAGAAAAAAAAAATCAAAAATTAAACAAAAAAGAAAATTAATATATATAAAAAAAAACAAATTAAAATAAAATAAAAAAAAAATAATAGAAAAAAAAAAATGAACAAAAAAAAAAAATATTAATATAAAATAAAACAAAGAAGAAAAGTAAAAAGCAAAAAAAAAAAAAAAATAAAAAAATTTCAAAAATGAAATAAACAAATAAAAAAATAAAAGCAAAAAAGAACAAAAAAATAAAAGAAAAACTAATATAAAATCGAAAGAATTAAAAAAATTTCGAACCATAAACAAATTAAAACTTATGTATTTATTTTTTACATACATGTAATTTATGCATAAAAGAAAGACTAGTGCTATAAAAAAAAAAAGACTATAAAAAAAACCTATGAATAATAACATCGAGGTGTAGTAACGACCTGACACATTACCCTATCGCCAGAATTTAAATTGGAACATTGCTGTAACTGAAAAGTGATGAAAAAAGACACTTCTGAACTGTTATGTTACAAATGCAATTAAAATCAGGTGGCGAAGCTTGAGAAATATCATTCAGTTTTCAATATGCTATTCCTATAACCTGGATGAAATTACACTAAATTATGCAAAAAACTGTTTGTGTGTTCACGTTAGCAAACTAGTGACAAAACTAGTCCCTGCGAAGCGTCCAACCGAAATCCTATGGATAATAATCGGTGCTACGAGGATCGGTAAGCCCGCGGCAACAACATCGCCGCCGTTGATCTGTGTGAGCCGCCTTTATGGCAGCAACGTAGTGGTTGTAGTTGCCAGTAGGTTTAAGCTAAGATGCCAGTCTTGCAAACTGGTATCGTCCCATACCATCTGGGACCGTGCGATAATGTTTCATTACGGGTACAGCACGTTAAACAAACGTTAGATGTGTGTTCACGGAATTAAATTTTCCGAAAAAAAAAAAAAAACCTACGATTTATAATAATAATTTTTAATTACGCTCCATAGTTTTTATGGATTTTCATTTTTGAATACTTTATTATTATTATTAATTAAATTATATATAAATTAATTCAATTTCTAATCTTTTATGGAAGAGATTTTTACAGTCGAATCATACGTTCAAAAGATATGACCGATTTACCAATCGATGTTAGAGAAAATTTAAATAAATTTAGCCGAAAAATTTAGTTCGGTGAGCACACTTAATTTAGTTTATAAGAAAAATATATAGTGATATATTTTATATTGAAAAGTGAATGGTATTTCTGAGGTTTCGTCGCCACTGATTACAACTAAATAGTTAATGTTATTTTTTCTAAGTAGTAAACTACAATTTACAGCACTTACGCTTCAACAGCTTTAAACAATTTTCACATGCTATGAATATTTTTATTTAACACATTGAAGATGGCGTAATTCACGTTTTTTATATATGTTTTTTTATCACATACCGTCTGCAATGTGTTAAGGAAATCATTTAATAAATACAAATGTAATTAAATTAAATTAGTTAATTTTCATTAATATGATTTGATTTGTTAATGCAACTCGGGAAGTATTTCAAAATATTACAAATAATAATTTTTATTTCAAATACTATACATTATCGTCAATAAATAAATACAAATAAATTCGAATGTAGAATATGAAATATTAACAACGCTAATTATTATTCGTAAACGATTTTCAATTTATTGAGCTGACACAAATTTCTACAATTATAATAGAATTTTTCTGTTGAGGTGGTACAATTTCATGGCCATCCCAATATGGATGACAATTCCGAAAGGATAAATTAAATTCATTATATACAATATAATGACTAAATTTTGTGTATTATATTATTTAATATTCCTATATTTATATTGTACAATGGGTAGGTTTTGTGAATAAAGGGTGTAGATTGTAGAACTTAGACAACAAATTGTAAAAACCTGCGGTTGTTGCATCCACCGACTACATTTCTTATTTGTATAATACATAAATTTGAAATTCATTAATGATTACCAGATTATAATTTATTTATTAATTATTGTCCGAATAATACAGTAATTATCCCATATCTTACATTATAATCATTTTACTTACATGCATACACTACCACTTATACATATTATAATTTATAATTAACCATTCACAATTTGAAATAAATTTACTTACCATTTTTAAAAATTTCATAGAAACTATATATTATAACTATACAATGCCTACAATATATAATACACAGGATGTACATTAATTTTTAAAACTGATGGTACTAGATGTCTGGCCATCCACAGTGTAATCGCATATGCATGACAAAAATCTACCGTCAATTGACTAACGATCAAAAGTACTTAATATGTTAAATTATTCCAAATGATATGGCTGTTCACTATAGAGTTCATATTGAATTATTTGTTACGATGCAATAAAGAGCTATAATTAAATTTAACACAAAACTTATGTTAAAATTACCACGGAAACAATTTGTTGGTGATTATTATTTAAATCTATTGAAGCAATTATTAGACAACATTAGTCCAGAATAACACCTCAACTCACTTATTGTTCGTAGATTTTATTGAAAAGACAATTCCTAATAGTGAACTGGAGCAAGCGCATTCGTTCAATAGTAAATCAGACTGTAACAAGTGTATTGACATCGAAAGAACTTATTTTAAAAATAAAAAAATCCAAACAAAGATTTCAAATTTGTTCAAATTTAAAAATTCTTTAACACACTGTATTTATTTATAATTTTAAATGCGTATTCGTGTAAATATATACTTCTATATATATAATTAAATATAAACATATAAGCCAAATCAAATTATAATGTGTGGTCACATAATAATATTATGTGATGTCACATGCATTCCAAGTTATTTCGATATAAATTCATAACATTACAAAGTAATAATAGTAATATTAATAATAATAATAATAATTTCATGACTAACAAATAATCCAAGTAAGAATGAATTGAACGCCCAACGTCTTCTTTGTTAATAATTAAATTAATAGCCTCTTAAAAGTGTAATATTTATATACAAAGGATCTTATAGTATTATATGTATATTTTTTTTTTTATTTTAGATCAAAATGTATTTATTTATTATGTTTTTAAGTGCATTTAAAACAAAAACAAGTAATATTTATTTACTAGTAACGCGTAATTGTTACTTTTACGTACTTACATAACGTAATATATACAATATCAAGTGATGTTCTTTATTTGCGTTAATTATCTATATAGAAAAAAAAAACCTCTACATTATTAGTAGTTTTGTATTTGAATAATTTTTCATATAATATATTTTTTTCAATTTTATAAAATAATTTTTAAATATAAAATCAAAATCGCGCTTATAAAAAATAATTATGGTAAAAATATTATTGAACGCATTCTCATTCAATTTACTCACGAAGAGAGATTTTCCAATGGTTTTTCCCCTCCATGCATTCCATGTTCTATAAAATTGAAAGACAATTGATGTGTATTGTAAATAAAATAAAAAAATATGTTGGTGGTGCAGGCAGAGGCAGTTTTTTTTTTTATTTGTAATAAGTTATTTTTTTTATTTTAATTAATTAAAATTAAAATAATATAATTAATATATAAAATGTACGTAAATAAGTTAAAATATTTCAAAACAAATGTTAATTTTATGTAAAAAGAAATATACTTATACCTATATATAATAAAACAAAAAAAAAAATTGGCACAAATCGTATGGATGGAAAACGCATTTGAGAAAGTTTGCAAAAATGTCAAAAATCTAAACTAAAATATTTCTTTAAAAAATTTTGTTTTAACTTTTTTTTTTTATTTTTCTTTTTTTTTGCATATAATAACTATTAAATAAAATCGTAAATTTTTAAATAGTGTTCAATTTAAAGAATTTATTTAATAATATTATTTGATAATTATGTATAAATTGTAACGGTAAATTACTTGTACAAATGATAATCCTAATATGGAAAGCCGTGGGGCAATTTTTCGTGAAATACATAAGAATACATGGTTAAGACGACTAACATTAGACCATAAAAAAATAGGTGTTGGATTAAAGGTAAATACATAATTAATATATAGTTAGCGTTATTTAGCTGCAATAATAATAATTACATAAAAAATTTTATGTTTTACAGAAACCGGATAGATGTTGGGTGGTATTTTGTGTTCATGATGATTGTGAAGCATTACTTGAAGGTTATTTGGAGCCTCGACAGGCTGCTTCACATGTACCCGAATGGACGATATCATTACAAACTACATTACATATTTCACATTCATTAGTTCCATCCGAACAAGAATATGAATTTGTTATAACATTGGCTACAGACGTTGTTAGATTTTATGCATCCTCCTGGTAATTTAAATTTAACATTTTATAAATCCTCAAGTGCAAAATCTTTCATCATTATTTTTATTGAAGTTTATATGTTATATATTCCGCATAAAATTGATTTCAATGTCATTAATAATGATTGTTGATTGTGTTTCAATCATACTTAAAAAAAAAAATTAATTAAATTGAATATAAATGTAGTATTAGTATGATGTATTAGTATTTAACATATTAGGTTTATCCATTAATTTATTATGAATGAAAATTTTAGGGAAATAATGCAAGAATGGGTGGATACGTTACGTTTAAAATTAAGAGAAATGAAAATTTTATCACCAAGAGAAAATATGTATAGTAAATTACCAGAAATTCGACCACCATTACTGCCAACGAGAGATCCAACATCACCATTACCGGCTCCACCACCAGTGCCAGCAGATATTGTACCTGGAATTGAACATGTAATGCAACCAGTGGTGCAATTACTGACAACAAATGCTTCACAATATGTATCATCAACAACAACAAATAATACAGAAACCACAACAACTACAATAGTAACAACATCACAAACACCAACAATAATACCCACAGTTACGTCATCAGCAACATTAAGTACACTAACAACTAGTAGTACAGTAAATAGTATACAAACTAATACAACTCCAATTACCGCTATGTCAAATACACTAACACAAAATCTTCTAAATATGTTATCAAATCCTGTATCAACAATATGTAATCAAATAAATACTTTAAACAATATACTAACAACGTCATCATCAACGTCATCATTAAACAATGATGATATCTTTTTTGATGATAATTTAAATGATAATATTAATATTTCCTCAAACATTGAACAAAATATAAATTCTTTTACAAATAATGACAATAACAATAATAATAATGATGATAATAATAATAACAGCAATAACAATTATAATAATAATAATACAAATAATACTAATAATAATAATACTAATAACAATAATACTAATAATAATACTAATAATAATACTAATAATAATAATAATAATAATAATAATAATAATAATATGTTGTCACTAGCTAAAACATTTACAAATAATGTTTTATCGGATCCAAATACATGTCCATCAACATCAGCAGCATCATTCGCAATGTCTATGAAAAGTAATTCATGTTCGTCACAAGACGAATTTGAAGAAATTGAATCTTGTACATTTAATGATGAACCAATTTTAATACCAAGGTATATTAATATTTATTTTATTTTTAAAAAATGGATAATATAAAAAATTGTAATTTTTATTTAGACCACAAACATCACGTAGTGCATCAAAAGATAATATCAATAAAAAATCAATACAATCTATACAAAAGGCATCATCAACAACAATTTCATCGTCATCATCATCATCATCATCACCATCAACATCAACATCAACAACCACTACACCCGAAAATGAGGAAACACCTGGTTCCACTAATATAACAATTATACAATTATCAAGTCCATTACCATTACCAAGAAAAATGTCAAAAGATATTTTTAATTTCCCAATTGTTAATTCCACAACAGATGATAATTTTAAAAGTAATGTTCAAATTATTCCGTCCGATTTTACCGCTAAAAATTTAAATAATATGAATCATTATGGATCTATAAATAAAAGTACCAATAAAAATAATCATTTAAATGAGTTATCAAAAATCACAACTGTCCAAGTTACAGGTGCAAATAATACGACGGTTTCAACAAATAATAATATTAATGATTATGGACGAATTAATAATAAAGTTCATTCAAATAACAATAATACATCAGCTTCACATAGTATAGAAATTGACTTAAGCAGTGTTGTAGTTACATGCATTAGTAGTAGTTCAATAACAAACATTCCAATTGGTGAAAATAATAATGAAATTAATATAATAACTACACCTAAACTTCATTATGAACAAGTTTTTGTAACACCAACTGTTACCCCAATACCAAGTATTATTGAATCAACGAGTGAATGTAGTCAGTTTTCACCAACATTTACGTTTGGTAATAATATTAATAATAATAATAATACAAAAAAATCAACTAGTCATACGGAATTGTATATAAATAGAATAGATTTAAATAACGATAATAATAGTACTAGTGAAAGAATTATAGAAGCTAATCCAGGTGATAATTCTAATTCATCAAATAATACTATTAATAATAATAATAATAATAGTAATAGTAATAATAATAATAATAGTGATAGTAGTGATGAACCTGAAGAACCAGTGATATTACGTAATAAGATAAAACAAATTAATATAAAGACAACTCGAAATAATTTACAACTATCAACATCATCACCATTACCAGCAATACGTCAATTATTACAGCGTGGTTTAACAGAAGTTGCTATTAATAGACCTAATAAAAAAGATACTAATTTATCGAATAGAGGCCGAAGTAAAATAAAGGTAATCAATACTTTATTTATTAATTACAAATAAAATTGTTAACTAATATTCCGTATGTTTTACTACTATCCGTGCTGTCTTAGTGGTTTTTTTCGATCCTCCAAATTTAATAAACTAAATTTTCCCATAATAACACATGTAAACTTATTGTCGTTTTTTATATGCAAATCGTTGTGAAATTTGGTTTATAGTGACCTTTTACTTATTGTATTAATATTGAAGAAAACTACGAGAATTAAAACTGTATTTATTTCTTTGCATCATTTTTTATTTCTTTGTAATTTGTTATTTGATTTCAATAATGTTCTTATGTGTTTAAATTAGTTATTCTTTACCAGTATTTTAACTCTTTGATCTGTCAATAGCAATACAACTACAGTCAATATAATTCTAAAGCTTTAATTAAATGCTTGTTTATTTATTTGATATTAATATGCATGTGAAAAAAAGATGCGAAAATAAACATTAAATTATTTTCAATGTTTGTTATTGTAAAAAATAGAAAATAAATAAAATTAATAATATATATATATTTTTTTACAGAATACAAGTAATGTTGAAATGCAAACAAATACTCCACGAAATGAAAATACTGAACAAAGAAGAAGAAGTTCTTCAACTTCTGATGCACATACATCAAGAAATCGTACAAATAATACTACAACAAATGGTAAATATATAAATATAACGACAATTTATTATGATTATTTTTTTTTTATTGTAATTATATTCTATTTTAGAATTACGTAATAATAATAATAATAGACTACAACCAGCTCCACAACCATTAAGATTAGAAAATCAATTACATGGAGGTGGTGGTGGTGGTGGTGTTAGTAGTGCGGCTGGTGCTAGCAATAATGTTGTCGGTAATAGTAGAATAACATTACGTGAACAACAAGTATTACAATTACGTCGTGAAATGATGCATCCGGGTGGTGTACGTATACAATTACGTCGAAAAGATTGTATTGGTTCAATGGCATTAGTTGATGCATTCGGTGGCGTTTGGATTGCCGGTTGGAAACAGAAAGAACATCCAATTTTATATAATGCACTACATATTGGTGATCAATTAATATCAATTGGTGGTATAACAGTTAGTGGTTCAACGGATGCAAATAAAATTTTTAGAAATAAAACTGGTTTATATGTAAATAAAAATGAAATTTTTCGCTTTAATTCTTTGATTGGAAGTTAATATAGTAATTAAATAATTTTAAATTTTTAGCTTGATATTATTATTAGACGTATACCATTTGGTCGTGTTTATGTGATACGTAGAGAGCTAGAGGGACAATGTTTAGGTTTAATTCGTGATGGTAATACATCAACTATAATTGATGTTGTACCCAATAGCCTTTCGGCTAGACATGGATTACCACCAAAGGTATAGTTAAACTATAAAATTTTTTCTTTCGTCGACTATATATATTTATTTTTTCCCTAAATTATTTTATTTATTTACTTTTTTTTTTTTTTTTTTTTTTTTTATATAGGCACAATCATGTGATGGTTTGTCATTAACATTTTGGGTATTAACAGAAATTAATGGACGACCATTAAATTTATTTTTTAAAGAAAGTGAAGTTAAAGATAGGCTTAATGCGGTTGGACGTGATATTTCAATATTAGTTCAACCATTAGATTTAATAACGAAATTTAAAAAACAATTAAAATCATTGCGTGGACACAAGGAATATATTGTGCAATAATAGAAGATGTTTTTTTTTTATTTTTATAATATTATTAATTGTTGTGTTTTTGTATCATAAATTATGTTATTAAGTAAGTATTTTTTTTTCATTTTTTTTTTTTTACAAAAATTTGTTTATGAATTGATATTTTTTCATATTCGTAGTATATATTTTTGATATTATTATAAAACATAAACAAATCTAGACCTTTTTTTAAGGCGTTTATAGTTCAAAATTCCAATAAATTTAGAAACAACTATTTATTAGATGAAAAAGAAAGGAAAATATTTCGAATAACATTTAAGCGGTGAATACTATTTTTTTTTTGCAAAGAATTGAATGAAAAAATATTGTAGACATTTTTTTTCATTAAATAAGTAATATAAATATTATTACAAAGCAATGAAACCTAATTGTGCCTTTGTCATTTATTTTATACAAAAATATAGTGCATTATGATAGTAGTAATAATACAATAATAACGACGATAATATCATTATCTATAAATTATATACACCTTAAGAATTTTAATTTTAATATGCAATGCATAGAATTCAATTAATAACAATAATTACATAGAAGAATGTAATTTATTCTATACATTTAACTTAGTAATAAGGTAATTTAATTGATTATTTTTTAATGCCTATAGTAACAACATCGACGTTGTAATAATTTTGGATCAAAAGATATTCATTAAAATTATTTAACTACAGCTGAAAATATTTCCAATACAAAAGCTGTGACACTGCAGTCTCTATAATTAGAAAATCATTCTAAATTGAATTTTATAACAATGAAGTGAAATGAGCATGGTAATATATTTTTAATATACTTAACGTACTTATTTTTGTAACAATTATTTATAACTGAATTTATGTTACTGTATGTATAAATATTATCTATATTATTTTTTATTAACAATAAATATATTCTTACATAATATATTAATAAGATAATTATACACACACACATATATATATATATATTTTACATATACAATCATCATCATATACATATTAATAACTCAACTTATTCGAAATATTAATTATAATAATAATAGTAATAATATTTTTTCTAAATACTTATTTAAAAATTTTTGTGATTTTTACTATAAAAATTAGTTTCAAATGAAATTGATTAAAAATGTTTAAAAAAAAAAATTCGAACAAAAAAATAATAAAATCGATTTGTTTCTAAATAATAAGTATTATTATTTAATAAAATTAATAAATTATTTAATTAATTTTAGGTACACAATAACATATTATATATATAAAATAATAAATTCATTTAATAACAAGCAAATATAAAGCAAATATAATAAAGAAAAAATCATTAAAATTATTATCATTTCATTATAATAATCCACAATCCATAAAAAATAATAATAGATTAATTAAGTTTTATGGCTGGCGATTATCATACGGTTAGTTTATGTTTTTATTTTCGATAGGAATACATAGTTTATATAAAAAAAAAAAAAATCCCAATTTTTCGTTTTTCTGTTTTTTAAAAGGTGGTCGAAAGAAGTGACGAAAACATATACCTTAGAAGATTACATCAAGACATCATCCGCTGTATATCGATAACAATTCAACTGAAAGAAAAATTTATTGAAAAAAGTCATTTGTTCACCAAAATTACCATTAAACAGGTGAATACTTTTTATTTTTTATTACGTATTGAAATTCCATTTAATATAATTACACATTAACTAAACTTACCTTATAAATTAAACATTATATTTAATGTTTTGTGCTACAAACTGTACCTCGAACAGCCTCATTAACAGTTTGTTTCCAAATTCTAAAATTGTATGTATTTGTATCTAATGTTGAATATAAAAATATTGGCATTGTATTTGTTAAAACCCATAAAATTCCATCAGAATCAACCTTAAAATTTAATTCACAAAAAAACAATTAAAGAAATATTTATCTCAATCATAAATAAATCAAAGTATTTAAAAATATTAGAGGAAAATTTGAAACGGAAAGATGTGAAATCTTATATGAAATTTAACTAAAACATTTGCAACTTAATTATAATTATAATATGTTTGAAAAAATATTGATTGTATTGGGGATTTACTTTGAAAATTTGCTTTTTTTTTTTCACAAATATCGAATGTGTTTCTTTTTTAACCGCATATGAAAATACTGTAATTATTGTCAGTCAAAGTGTTAAAATACATTATTTTTAAGTGCGTCGATTATGGAAAGTTATGTGCAAAAAAGCACCATTTGTGAAAAGTATTTTATTGCAAAGAAAAGTGCTGTTGAAGCACATCGTTTGTTTCAAGACACTACGATGAGCGTGCTCCATTCAATACCAGGTCGTGAAACAGTTCCATCAACCCCAAAACGGAATATTCATTATATGTGTACTACGTTGCCTGTATATGATGTGATCAGAAAGGAGTATAGTACATTATATGTTATGAAATTGAACCAAACTGTCGATGTTGAATTCTGTATTAATTACAGTCAAGTTGATAAATTATTCCGCATGGGAGTATATATAACAATTCAACAATTGATCATTACCGAAAATTATATGTTTCTTTAATTTTATTATATTAATATGAGTGATTGGCTCATCATATGTGGCAAAGGATACTTTATAACTATTTGGCTGGAATGTATCACTCCACCAGCTTTTGTTCCAACGCTTTAGTTCATACGAATATATAAAAAAATTACTTTATTAATCCTTCAACGGAAACAAATACCATGTATCGCTTATTTAAAATTAATTTGTTTCTTTTTTTTCCATTAAAAAAAGGGTAATTTTCAATATAAACGCACCCAATAAATACGTTTTATATAGAACGTTTTTAAAGACTGTGAATGTTTTTTTTTTTTTAACTCATCTTATTACATTTAAATCAGCTGGATAAATCATAGTTTCATTATTTTGTGCAATTAAAACATGATTTTTAACTGAAAATTCATTAGCTGTATTCCAACATGAAACACCATTAATACCAACTTGTGAATAAAACATTATACCAGAATTTTCATCATAATCATGCATTGCAGATTGTGAATTTGCGCCACGTTTACCCAATAACTGTAAATGAATATATAATTTTTAAATTATATTCTATTTATAAATCCGACATATTAAACAAATATAATATAATTACTTTAAAATCAGTATTATGATATGATCGTCTTGATAATGATTCATTACGTAAAATCTCAGTTGATACCATAAATTCTGAAATACTTTAATACCATTCGTATATAATGTTATATAACTTAACAATTATTCTTAAATGCATGGGGTGATTTATTAACGTTTATTTTACCTTGCCATAGAATGAAAATATGCTGTTTTAAAACCATCTGAATTAATATTACCAAGTGTTATTGAAAAAATTCCATCATTCCATTGATATTGTAGTCCGGCAACATTAAAATCACCATATAATGGATCAAAATTAAAGAAATTATGATTAAATCTCCACATACGATCTTCTTTAAGGCTATATATGCATTATAATGAAATTTATTTATTATAGAAATATAATCACATTAAAATAATATAAAAAATATTATTATATACCGTACATTAAGATTAAGAAATTAAATAAAAACAATTACCTATAAACATAAAGCTGATTATGAAATAAATCGGGAATATATGCAAATGCATTTTCACAATCTGTAGATTCAACATCAATTGTTACACTAGCCATACCATTGCCTGGTAAAACAATATTTTCAGGAATTTCATATCTTCGTATACGTTTATTAGTTAATAAATTAATAATCCAAATTGATGGACGTTGAATTTGTACTTGATTGTCTTTATAATCAGAAATAATAAATATTAAGGGTTATTTTTTATAACCTTTAAATTGTAATATGTATCATTTTAATTATATTATTTTACCCGGATATTCCAACAGTCCAGTATCTATAAACCATAAACGATTACAATTGTCGACACGTGTTCGATATACAGATATAATTTTATTACTATCATTCAGTTGTTGTGGCTGTTATAATATAGAAAAAGTAGTATTACATATTTTACATTTTATTTATTGTACCATATGCATAATATTTATAGACCTACGTGTAAATAATTCATATTAAGATTAGGATAGGGTATTAACGCAGGGCTTGATCCCATTGTTGCATTTGTTGAAATGTAACTTAAAGTTGATGGAACTCCTGGTCGACGCCTTGGTATAGTTATAAATAATTTATTTTTATAATGTGTAGCACCCATTGGAACATTATTATATGCAATATAATTTGTTTCCAAGGCATTTATCGGTTCCATATTTTCTATCATCGGTAAATTATCGTCATCTTTAAATATGATAATATCTAAAAGTATTTTTAAATTTAACTAACATTTTTAAAGCAAAATCTTAATTTACAATAAAAGTAGTAGATTCATTTCGTTTGTTATTATCGGTATTGATTTCTTTAAAATTTTCAATAAAAGACTTTTCTGCCTGCTAAAAATTATAAACCAAAATACTTATAACAATTATTTTCTACCAAAAATCGGTATCATTGCAATTTAATTTTTAATTCAAAATTGAGTGCAAAACATTTTGTTCTATAATTTCTTCCAATCTAAACATTTTACATGGGAAATAAAGTAGTTGTTCGTGTTTAAATATATACGTTGGAAATTATATATCAGGCAGAAATTTTGTGGAAATGGTGAAAAACTTATACAAAATAATGAAATACGTTTTTCACTTTATATTAGCTTCGTTTTTTTTTTTATTTATTTCAACAACAAATTTAATGGCATACAAGAAATCAGCGGTTGATGCGTGAGAAATTAAACATTTAATTTTCAATATAGTTACTACAATATTCAATTATTTGTGTTTAAAATTAATTTAAAATATATAGCCGATATTTTATTCGTTTTCATTAAATTCAAAGAACACCAAAATGGTGCAAGAAGAAAAGTTTGAAAGTTTGAAACTATTTTAAAAATCTTTACCACGACAGATTGGAAATTGATTATTGTTTGAAAATCAAGTTAAAAAATTAGAAATTGGTTTAAAATATGACTTCGAAATAAGAAAATCATTTTCCAAAAATGCCGATTACTCTGGAAAATTTAGTAGGTGAAACTAAATATTTTTTTTTTCATAATGCAGTCTATACTTTCAAACCGACTAGAAGAAAAATATTGTAATATTGTAATCTAAAAACTTTTACAGTCTTCGTCACTGCAAAAAATATTTTTTAATATCCTTCACAAAAATAAATATCATAATGCATATGGAACATGTTGAATAGGTCATTCTTAATTATAAACATGATAATATTAAACTGATAATTTTATTTATAATTATGAGTATACAGATTTGGTTGAATTACTTTTAGGTATTATAATATTTACTCGTTAGATAAAAAAGTCAAACGTATGCAAATCAATATTACAGTCAAATTATATATTATTCACTTTGTAAATATTTACATGAATTAAAAGTATTCAATTGTTGAATAACATTGGTTAATAAATAATTGTTTTATGTCTAATAAAATATTTTTCTTATATATTTACATTTATACAATATTTATTCAAAAGTGAGTAGGTCTCTTTGAAGAAGCTTTTATTTGATTTAAAAAGAAAAAACAAAACAAATAGATTTTATAAATTTATAATTTTTCACTATTCAATTTCACTTCAATTGATTATGAGCTTGTGGTATGAAATAAAAATTGATATATCTGCACATATTAAAATATATTTCCATTACGTCATAATTATTACAGTATTATGGATGCAATAAAACTAGGATCCTATAAAATTCAAGGTTCCGCACAATTATAATAACACTTCTTAAGTTTTTATGTATTTAAATTATTTATGCTTAAATTTGTCTCACTAAAATTAATAACGCACTTATAAATTATAATTTATATAACCGTAATAAATAAAACTACAAACCATTAAGTGGATTTTGAAAAGTTAATTGTTTCCACCGATATAATTCATTAAATTTACAATTAATCTGAATTATAAATATTATTGATATTATTGAGATGATAAATTTAAAATAATTAATAATTGACATTATTTATGCAATTGAAAAATTGTTTCTTCCACTATTTATGAAATTCAAATTGATACTGACTGAATTTATGAACATATTTTTCTTTCATTCGTATATTGTATGATTTTAAAATTATGTAATTTTTGCAATAATTTTGCGAGTATTTGCCTATCTATAATATGAAGTTAATGTGAGTATATAAGTATATAAATATACAAAAAAAAATTATTAACTATTCGAATTGAAAATATATATGTACCGTAAGCTGGAGTCTGACGTTGGTCATTACAAAACCATAAAACAATTTCATGCTTTTATTAAAATTTAAAGAATTACACAATCTATGACCGTAGAACTAAATAGTATAAGCTTAGTTATAAATGTTAGGCGAATGTAATAAACGTAACAGCATTACGTTCGGAAAGAGCGCAAGTGCTGAGAAGTTGTAGACTTTAAACACAGTAGATGCTGATCTGACTGCTAAGAATATAGTGTGATTGAAGAATGCGAATGCAAGATGTTATTTCATGAGAAATGCTATCAGAAATGACCATTGTTGAGTCAAATTCTGCAGAAGAAACCTACTATGAAGAAGAGTTCCATTAGTCATTAAGAAACGAGGTCGTACATTAGCTATTATGAAATTGGACTTCATTTTATTTAGTTAACTAATGAATATAATTTTATAATTAAGAAACATTTTAATTTGCATATTGTTACATTCTACAATGGCCAATTTATTTCCATAATAAATTTATTCCAAATATTGTTCATAATTAAAACAATACATCGAAATTTGACATTTTTTTCTTACAGCATGGCATTAAAACCTACGTGCGGTTATGACCGAATCTATCTAATACGGCTAATGTTTTCCAATCCCGAATTTTAAAGATCTTAATATATTACAGATCACTGCAACTAGCCATCTAGCCACCTAGATCTTTCGGCTCTTCTTCATCCTTCTGAATCACCATTCAACAATTTATTTGGTACATTATCCCCCTCTTATTCTGATACGTACCCAAATCATTTTAGTCTATTGATTTTGATTGCATTGACAATATGTTTACCGTACAAGTTTTCTATTTAAAAATTCTTGTCTGCGTCTGCAACCATGTCACGGAATATCTTCTGCTCAAAAATCCGCAGTAATTGATCTTGCTTTTTAAAAAATATACATCTCATCCCAACTTACGATATTAATAATGTCATTATTATTATTATTATTGATATAACTATTACAATCAAATATTCTAAATTGTTATTACTTTATTTTATTTATATATTTTTTTTTTTTCATTAGAATTCTCTGTTCATCCCACAAATCACGATTTTAATTTTTTTTTAATTGACTTTTTAATTTATACATATTTAATATTTGTAAAATTTATGGTGTTTGATTTTGTGTACTACTCAATACACGGAAATATATTACATAATTTTATATGATTTATTGACTATATGTAATAATAATAATATGATGAATTAATCGTTTTGAGGTATTATTGTATAAATTATACGTAATTGTAATGCATTTGTAAAAAGTATAGGGAAATCCATATTGTATAATACATAAAAAAATTGTTCTTATAATTATATTTTTTTATTAATAATATAAAAATGTTTCTTTTCTATATAAACCAAAATTTATCCTAAAAATTACATTTATTTACATAACGAAATCATTTCAAAAGAATATATATGACTCAATTTTAATTATTCACAAGATGTACCTTGAACAGCATCTGTTACTTTATCACTCCATAATCTAAAATTATATTCGTTTGGATCTAATTTAGAATAAACAAAACGTGGCATTGTATTTGTTATCATCCAAATAATCCCACTTGAATCAATCTAAAAATGATTACATATTTGCATAATTTGTATATAATAACATCTGATATTATATATTGTATATAGTGCTATGTATTAATATTAAAATTAACTTATGAATATTTACACTTAAATCAGCCGGATAAATCATTGTTTCATTATTTTGTGCCACTAATATGAAATTATTCTGTGAAAATTCATTAGCTGTATTCCAACATGCAACCCCATTACGATTAACTTGTGAATATATTATTATACCGGAATGTTCATCAAATGCATGCATAGCTGATTGTGTCATTTCACCACGTTCACCTAATATCTATACATTTAATGTTTAATAAATTAAGTAATCACACACACATTACTTAATAATTATGAATTATATAACTAAATAGTATAATTTCAGATAATTACTTTAAAATCTTCTTCAAACAGTGAACGATTTGTTAATGATTCATTTCGTAAAAGTCTTGTTGATACTGTATATTCAGAAATGCTATAATATTTAATAATAATATATATTATTATTCCAATGTATATATTGAATATGTATGAATAAAAAAAGAATATTCTTTATTAATAGTTAACCTAGCCATTGGATGGAAATATGCTGTTCTATAACCATCGGGATTTATATTTCCTAATGCTATTGAAAATATTCCATCATTCCATGAAAATTCAAAATTATCAACATTAAGTTTTCCATATATTGGATCGGCTTCAAACAATTTATTTCTTAAATTCCATATACGATTCTCTTTAAAGCTATATATAAAAAAGTAAAATTATTACTTCAAATTACTTCAGTCTATAATTATTATAATTTGAAATATAAATGTGTAATATATGAAGAAATTATTAAAATACTTTTGTCACCTAATTTATGTACATTATTTCATTATTTATAGTGATTAGTTAGACTAAATTAATAATAATATATTTTGACTCCCAGTATTAACGTTCTAATTTTAATGCCCTTTCGGGCAAGTGGATGGTGATGCGATGGATTGCCAATATGCCGAAAGAACAGAACAATAAACATAGATTTGTGGTTTGGTGTTGACCTATAAAATATGCAGCTGGGTGGAGTATTATCTCCTATTCGGTGGAACATTACAATGGACTCTACTACATAACAGCATTAAAAAACTGCATATTTACTCAATAATCTACGCACATGACACGGTGGTAATTGTGGACAAAATTTCGAATAAAACCCAGGGAATGGCATAGTGTAGATTAGTTGAAGACTTTGACTCAAGATAGAACTAGATGTGGCTTATTTATTGATGCTCTATGCTCCTTGGCAATGTAACAGAAATTAACGATGATGATATGAGACTCTACTGCGGTATAATACCCATAATAACAAATGCATCTATTGTGGGGTCTTAACTTTAAAATGTGTCCATATAGACTCAACAGAAATACGATTCGGAAAACATAGCGATCGATAGAAAAAACAAGGTTGGCAGTTTTGCAAGGTAGAGGCAAATTTTTACGTTCACGGGTTTCGGAGCCGTATTCAGTTGAGCTATCTAATCGAGAAATGGATCATAATGGAACATTGGAAATAATTTTACAATATGAATATATGACAAATTGTGAACAATCGAAATTAGCTCTTTGGTTCTGTATAAGTATGATCACTAGAGGCTTTTAAGAATGTTGTTAATATCGTTTACTAAGCATTTGACAATTGCTACGGGACATTTAGATGTTGCAGTTATACACGCTTTAAACTCAAAGTGAGTTTTTTTTTTTTTTTACATATAATTCTTTTACTTAAAAATGAACTTCAAAATCGGATTAATAACAACAATATGGTTTAAAATTTAATTTGACTTAACATTAATTTTTATATATACTAAATGTATATATAAAAATTTCTTTTAAATTAACATACCTGTAAATATGAATTTTAAAATTTCTCATATCCGGTATATATGCAAATGCATTAAAACAATCTGTTGGATCTACATCAATGGTGATGCTAACTAGACCATTACCAAGTTTAACATCAGGAATTTCAAATCTTCGTAAAATAGTATCATTTAATAAATTCATTATCCATATTGATGGCGGTTGTACTTGAACTGTATTGTCTTTTTGAAAAATAAAATGGATTTGAATTAATTATATAAAATCAATAAAATATTTAATATAATTTAATTATTTATGTTTATATAATATAATTTTATAACATATACTTCGATATTCTAATATTCCTGTATCAATAAACCATAATCGATCGCAAATATCAACACGTGGACGATATACAGAAACAATTCTATTTGGATCCGATAATTTTTGCGGCTATTTTAATAAAATAAGGAAAAATTTTATTTATGTAACTGTCTAAATTTATTTAGCAAAAAATATAATACAAATGCTTAACACATTACATACGAGTATGTTACACGATATATACCAAATTTACGGTGACAAAAATATTCCATTGAATACAATTTTTTCAACCAATTCGCTTGAATACTATATTTTTAACAATATTTTTCATAAAATTTAATTCAAAATGTTGCTATTTAGTATTTATTTTCATATATAAATTGAATGTGACGTGGATTATATTGGATTGAATGGAATATTTGTCTATATCGCATATCGCTTGTATATACAATATTCACTGTATATATATATATTCATTTATTTATTTAAAAATAAAATACTTACATGTAATTGATTTGTACGATAATTTGGATATGCTCTTAATCGTGGACTTGAGCTTTTCGGTGAATTTGTATAAATGTAATTTAATGTAGCTGGAATACCAGGCGCTCTTCTTGGTACAGTTATAAATAATTTATTTTTATAATGTGTAACACCAATTGGTACATTATTATATTGTATAAATTCTTCTGTACGTGCAATTTCTTTTTCTAATTCTAACATTTGTATCATGTCATCATCAGGAAAAATTACGTTATCTATAGAAATGGTTTATAAGATAAATAATTTAAATATTTAAATAGTTTTTATATCCTTGAACTGTGTTTTTTTTTTATTATACAGATTTTATAAGCATTTTATTGAACTTCACTCTTTAAGTTCTATACACATGACTATTTATAAAAATATATTCTTGCATATTTTATAACGATTTATTGACCGAAGGACAAATAAATAAAAATTTATGTGTAATCCAAAAAAATTTATATATTGTATAATAAAAATACATTGTTAGCGAAGATCTAAAACTATCAGTGTCAAAGTTACTAAATTAACAAACTATTGTATAATCCTGGTAATAAACACAATTGAGATGACACCTATATGTCGCATTAGAAAAGGCATGTATTAAGATAAAAATATAAGGTATTCAATTTGGCAAGAAAATTTAAAATTATATAATTTTTTGAATATATTTAAACAAATACTTTAAATATGTAATGCGCTAATTCACAGTGCGAAAAAATTCGTATATGGACAAATGGCAAATAGCAATTATTTTCATGGCCTATTTTAATTATGTGCATAAGGAAGCGTGTTAAAGACTGTATATATATAAATGCAGTTGTACAAGAAATCTGAGTATAAATATTTCGATAAAAGTGGTATATTAATTAATTAAACTATGACGTTATATTGTAATTTAAATTACATTTCGTAGTTGGTACATAAATTACACTTAAAATCGTATTGGTATAGTCAGTAACGGATGATTTCTATTTTCCAAAAAATTATCAATTTTTTTTGATAACAATTACGATACATCAGTAATTAGTAATTCGTTTTGCAATCAAATTGTATTAATTAAATGAGCATAGTTGTTATGATTTATATTATCGAATCGATTGAGCATAACTTATTAAATCAATTAAAAAAAAAATATTGAACAATTATGCGAAATGTATCAACTAACAATTCAGTGTAGTGACTTAATTTATTGTATAAATTAAAAAACACGTATATATATTATAATTTCACTTCAGTTATAGTCGTACATTTTTTGTATGATTATATAAAATCGAAATATTTACATTTTATAATGAATAATAAAATTACCATATTTTAATTATAATAAACAACTATACAAGTCTTTGACATTTTAATCAAGATTATTATGGTATATTTATACATTCATACTCGATGTGTTAGTTAGTAGATCATTGAAATTAATTAATTTAATTCAATTTGCTGTCTGCGAATGTGAACGTGAAAATGAATTTTATGTATTTTAATTTAATTGCATAAAATGATAACTTTATATATTCAAACTAAAACTAACCATCGGATAATCTATCATATGAAATTTGTTTCCAACGATACATTTCGACAAATACACTTTCGACAACAATATTTATTATTAGTAAATAACCAATAATAAATATTAAGTTATTTTTCAACATGTTTTATTTTTTATGAACTATTACAACTCAAAAAAAGTATTAAACTTTCATTCACAAAATCCAAAATGATACTGTTTTACTGGTTACAGTCGATTTTTTCTTCATTTGATTCGCATATATACACTAAATAAATAAAAACGCTACTTAGTTTTTAACCTTAGGAGAATACTTTGCACACACCACAATGTGGACTTTTAAAGAATGCGATCATATACTGAATTCAGTGGTAATTCCGAAAATTGTTCATGTATGTGACACACGATCAAATTACAATTTGTATTAGTGGGGGCGGTCAGACTACTCATTTGCGTCCACCAGTTGATTATCACGCGTTAACATGCAAACTTATATACTGATTTTTTCTAACGATATAACTCAACTCGACCAACTGGATCTAGTGTGAATAATTTTATTTTTAATACTTGTATAAATTTACAATGTCCAAGACGAATTTATTTATTTTTAATAATTTTATTTATATTAATTTGACAATATACATCTACATGGACATGTGTGCGAAGTAAAATATGTGTTATTTGGTTGTTTTTGTTGTTGCTAAATGAATGGCCTGTTCATTTATGTAATTAAAAAAAAAAAGACATTCAATATTACATGTTACATACTTATTTATTTTATATTGTAATATATATTTACATAAAAATAATTTGTAAGAAGATTGCAAAACATTCAATTAAATGTTTTGTTTTTTTTTTTAAACTTAACCCATATTAAAAAAGAAGTTCACAAAGAATATGTAATTTTTACGAGTGTATATCCCGTATAACATTTTGTGCCCGTATATAAATGTGCAGTACATGTGTCTCTGTAGTTCAATATATATGTTTCCGTAAAGTACTCGTTGTTTTACAAAAACATACTGATACTAACAATAAGTGAACAAGTGCACGTTCTGTGTATATGACTTAAGACGCTATGACACTACAGGCATATGTATCCTGTCCTTGAATTAATGGACACAATACGGTCACATGTGCCTATATGTTGTCTTTGGAAAGGTGCACAACATATACACTAGTGCCCAGAATGTGTCCTTAAAATTACGGACACAATACGTGCATATGTAATATTTTATAAAATATTTTTCATTAATTTATTATAAACTCCTGATATTCCCTATGCGATTCTAACTCAAATTAACTTATTATTTATTATTTTTATTATATCATTAACTTTACTTATTGTTTATAGTACCGCATATATATGATCCCTGATGATGTGTATACAGAGTTAAATTTATAATCTCACATATAATCATATTTCAATAAAAACTATATATAAAACAGAATTGATAAACCTTGATCTTCATCAGTTAATATTTTTTTTTCAAGTATTATTATTATTATATTATTTTTATTTGTTTGCGTTAACAATTACATATTACTCGTATCGTAGATGTATAGTATGAATTATATGGTAGTGTATATAGTGGACTTGTGAAATTTTCAGTAATAAATTATACACTAATAAAATTGTTTATTATATTTTAAACAAATTTCTATATTTTATTGTCTGCTATTCCCATTTAATAATATGTTGTTATTTATTAATATATGCAAAATTGTTAACCAAATAACTATAAAATATATGAACTATTCACGAAAATAAATTCTATAATAAAAATCATTCCGGTATTTATGTAAGTTTATATTTATATAATTATGGGGTCTACCTGGTTGCAGTGTCAAATGACATAATTTTATATCAAATTATTTGTCTAATGAGCGAATTGTAAGATCACTGTTTTACAATTTTTTTCATATATGCATCCATATAATTGTTATGGTGTCAACTTGAAAGTATTTACATATTTTCCATTGTATTGAATATTTAAAATATGACACCGTGTTCGTTTTTTTGTATATATCGTTATGACTACTATTGATTTTAATCAATTGAATAAATTGCATACATATACATGTACAGGCGTTAGTAAAAGTAATTGAATATAGTTTTCATATTTTTGACGTGTATAAACATAAATTTTTGTTATTGCGTAACGCTTTAAACCACTTAAAATTAAATTTCTAAACTATAACAACACAAGAACGAGAGAGCCACTATGGCTCGACAGAAGGGATCTAAAATTCCCATATGGTTATTACCGGGACATTACACATGTAACTAGCATCTACTCAAAATGGGAACAAATACTGTAGCGACGAAGAACACACTCAAGCGAAAATCGGCATAACATAAAAATATAACAAAAACACAATATTTTCTCAACTCAAAATCGAAAGATATATTCAGTGTAAATCTGCTATAATCCGCAGATATGTGACCTGAAAATTAAAGAATAAATTATGTTAATTTTTCATTATTTATAAGTGTATGCATTTCAAAAACGCTGCGCATAATTTTTATTACTGTTATAAAACGCATATATATATATAATATAAAAGTTATATTTGCTTCGAATGTTCATTATGCTGATGATGAGGCATCCGTTACGTCTAATCATTATGTCCTAACAGTCATTGTGGTCATGATGATGATAATCATGGTGATGGTGATAATGATGGTCATCCCATGGTTTCTTATGATCGTTTTCCATTTCACAAAGTGTTCCTTTAACAGCTTCTTTAGCTGTTTGACTCCAAATTCTAAAATTATATTCATTTGTATCTAGTTTACCATAGGAAAACATTGGCATGTTATTTGTTAAAAACCAAAGTGTTCCTTCTAAATCAATCTGTAAAATAAGTATATATTATATGATGTTTTGTACATGTATAGTAAATTTACTATATTAACACTAATTTATATAAAAATTTATAGTGTATAGACCTGTAAATCGGCTGTATAAACCATTGTTTCATTATTTTGTGCAAATAAAATATGATTTATTGCTGAAAATTTCTTGTTACTATTCCAGCATGAGACGCCATTAAGTGTAACATGTCCATAAAATATGACACCACTTTCATTATCAATATCATGCATAGGACTTTGTGAATTTTCACCACGTTCTCCAAGAAGCTATATATACATATACGCAATAGATAATTTGGATAATAATTTCTTTTTCTTTTTTGTTTTTTTTTTGCAAAGATAAAACGTTTCAATTATAACTTACTTTAAAATCTTTATCTGATGAAACTCTCTGACTGTTTGATTCATTTTGTAAAATTTTTGTTGATACTGTATATTCTGAAATACTATTGTAAAAACATATTTGTTTTAAATATAAATGTTGTATAAATAAACGCAGATACAATAATAAATTACTTACGCTGACATTGGATGATAATATACGGTTTTATAACCATCATCATTTTTCTTTCCAATTGCCACTGAAAATACACCATCTTTCCATGAAAATTCTATACCATTAACATTAAAATTGGCTAATTGTGGTACAACTTTAAAAGAATCATGTCGGAATGACCACATATTATTATCTTTAAAACTGTTATATTAAATTATACATATATTAATTTTAATTTTATTTAACATTTTTCTAATATAAATATAATTGTAATGTACTGTAATATACCTATAGACATTTAATGTTTCTAATTTCATATTTGGTAGATAAGCATATGCATTATCACAATCTGTACTTTCAACATCAACATTTATACTAATAAAACCATTTCCCATTTTAGCAATACTTTCTGGAATTTCATATCTTCGAATTAATTTATCAGTATCTAAATCCATTATCCAAAGTGATGGTCTTTGAATTATGATAGGATTATCTGCGTTTATATATATTGCAAATTAAAAAATAGTTTATATTTTATTTGATTAATAAATTTCTTATTATATAAGAGTATACAAACAAATAAATAATTACTTGAATATTCTAACATTCCTGTATCAACAAACCATAGACGATTACAAGTGTCAACACGTATTCGATAAACTGACACAATACGATTTTCATCACTTAATTTTTCTGGCTAAATTATATTATACATAAATTTTAAATTATAATTTTAGATTGAAAACGTATTATGTTACGTTAAATATTTAAAACAATAATATTTCTATAATAGATAAAATTAAAATATATAATTACATGTATTTGATTGACTTTATAACTTGGATATGGTCTGAGTAATGGACTTGATCCTTTCGCCGAACTTGCATTAAAATAACTTATTGTACCTGGTATGCCAGGATTAAATCTTGGTGTTACTATAAATATTTTATCCTTCGAATGGGCAACTCCAAGCGGAACATTACTGTAAGCTATATATTCCGCATCTTGTGCAATTTTTTGTTCAGTTAAGAAATCTTCTGTTGGCTCGTCAACTGTAAAAAAAAAATTATTAAAAATTTAATTTTTACAATTCTAAATTTAATCAAAATCTAAAGTTTGAATTTAATCAATCTTGGGATTTTATTGAAAATATGCGTGTATAGAAATTCATAAGTAAGATGACCTTTTGTAGTCATAAACTTCGATTATATACTATTAAATAATAGGACTTTTCACGTCACACACTAAAATTATTATTAAAACTATGTATCAATAGAATTTGAAATTTTATTATTTTCTGAAACAGAAGTTATATATAGAAATTAATTATGACTTTCCATTAACATTTGTGTAATCAATGAAATAAAACATTTATTCCTGAGAAAAACACTACCTCTAACTAAATTAATGTTTGAATTTATTATAAATATTAGCGTATGATATGTATAATATATAACGTAAATGATCGTATGATCGTTGATGTGGATGCCGTTCTATTATATTTTGGATATAACAATTATTTAACCATCCTTAACTTTTTTTAATTAACATATCGTTATTTATTCAATGGAAATAAACAACTAATATACGAGTATTTTGAACATATATGAATACATATATATATAGAACCAAAATATAAATTTTTGATCAGTGTCAGTTCAGGGTCATTAAATTAAATAAAAAATTGTTACTGATTAAAATTTGTTAAATTTATAATTATATATAAAATGTTTAGAAAATTAATTTTTATTATATGAGTATTTTTATTTATTTCTGGGTGTCAAATACAAGAATTGTACTTCAATATTTAACACATAATTCCGTCGATTAAATAATAACCTATAGTAAATATAGTTTGGTATAAATTTAAATTAATTATATTAACATCTTGTTCTGATCTGAAAATATACCTACATAATTACATGTTTATGCATAATAAAATTTACTCACTAAGATCAGTTTTATAAATTTATAATAATTAAAATGACAATGATATGCATATATATTTTCTTATATGCATACCTATAAACATCACTCTATATAGCCTATAACTTTTATATCTATATAATATATACTCTTTAAAAAAAATTAACATAATTTGTAAATTAATTTGTATATACACAAAATATTATACTTGGGATGGGAATTTCCTGATATAATTATATATATATATTTCTTAATAAAAATTTGAAATTGTTCGTATTTGTATTATGTTTTGAGAAATATAACAGTTTTTTTTTATACATTTAACATTTGTATCTATTTTACAAATAATACCACTCTCTACTAATATATGCAATAATATATTAACAAAATTGTCATAAATACTTAATTTATTAAATTAAAAAAAATTAAATACCAACCATTATTATCCAATAAATCATAAGCGTATTGCTTCCAACGATACATTTCAATAAGTTCACATTTTACAATATTCACCAACAATATTACACTTGTAATTAATATAAAATACAAATTTGATTTCATCGTATATTTTGTTATAATATATGTATGATTAAGACGAGATTGAAAATTATACTGGGTATAATCTGTCTTCACTTAATGTAAATAAGTACACGAATTCTATGAAGAAAAACTAGTTCGTTATTGGTATACTATATAAAGTTATACGAATATGTTATTATATATTAATATAACATACTATATATATATATACCAAAGAGAAGATGAATTTAATATTAACTTCACACACTCGCATTACATTATGTGGTTGAAAAAATAACAAATGTCTTAAGTTTTTTTTTACTTGACATTTTTACTTATCCAAATTATTTTTTAATAATTCATTATCCTATTGTGCGTACTTATTTACTTTGTGTGAATAATGATCTAAATACCTACCGCGGTTGGTAATTTATTTTGTGAACTATCCAATTTTTCTCTTTCACTTTCATTTGTTTTATTTCCTACAAATATGATCTTCTACTAATAAGTTGTTACACTGCCACATCATCATGGCCAGGTTGCCGTTAGTCCCGTGTCCCGCAAACAAGTTTAAATGTACCGCGAAGATGCTGCACTGAATTTTCTAGCAAATGCATGCATTAAAAATTTAATTATATTATATTATATTTAAATTTAGAAAATTGTGGGTAATTTGATGAGTATTTAGAAATTGTGAAGAATTTTCATATTTGAATAGAACAAGATAAAATGTTTGAAGAATATATACAATTAAAAATTTTATATTTGCTCTTCAAAAAATATTTATGATAAAAGATATCTCTAATGTAATAAAATGTGAATGCTTTTTCAGAAATTTTCCTGAAAACTTATAAATATTTAGGGCTATTTTCTCCATACCTTATTCAAACACAATTGCAGGACGTACACATTCAGTTTATAATGACATTTTGAACTTATCGAGTAGCTTAGAACTATTGATATATGATTAAAAATAAATTGTCTCGCAGACGACTTTAACGGATCTGGTAACTTGTCCATGGGGTATAATTATTTTATTGAATATGGAACACCTTGTACACATTTTAATGTAATATATGTAGTGTAATTTATTTATTAAACCAAAGGATAATCTGTCTGGTTGTAGACAATATACATTTTCATATTTATATATGGTATAAGGTATATATATATAGTATGTGTATGGTATGATTTTGCTTTATTTAAAAACAGTTGAAGGTAGTTTACCCTTCTTATTATTCTTCTTAGGATTGAGTCACATAACTGGAAACTGATTGCACTATACATGGTGATGCTTATATATAACACTTTGTGGAGCAGTGCGTAGCGTTCATGATAATCAATCGTGAAATTCCGGGCTTAATTTTAGAAATTAACATGTGATATTTTTCGGTATTTATTTTAGTACCAAATTTTTTCAGGTTGGTTTGGGTTTTGTGGGAAAATACGTACATCTTTGAAAACATATAATGTTGCATACTACTCAAAGATTAGCAATGCCTAAACACACTAAATATTAAAATTTAATGGAATTTAGAGAACATTTATCTTTCGATAATTGCAGCCCATTTTGTGAACCAATTTGACAATAACAATTGTTTGGCAGATGCCATAAACTTTACTTGGAGTAACATATGAATTACGTAACGTATACAGAACAATGATAATAAATCAGTTTTTGTTTCCAAAATTGAATAATATCTATACGTAAACGCAACTCAGTTATCTCAATTGTTCGATCAGTCAGAATTCGATATCATTTTTTTCCCAATCTAACTTATTTTAATTGCAATGTATCTCTATACTACTATTATTATCAAATGTGAAAATTTTTTGTAAGGTCGTATGGGTTTAAGTGATTTCTAAGAATTTCATGTATGAATATAACTTTACTTTTAATGACTTTTGTTTTCTAAATGTTTAGTGTTATCGATAAGCGTCGTATAAATTTAAAATATTGTAAAATAAAAATAAATATATACACGTATGATATCAATGATTTTAAGTTGGTTTTTAATTGGTCTATTATTGTTGGTTTATCATCATAAATTGACTTGACACTAGGCTCACAAAAAATAACCCAATGGTGTGAGTGAAATCACAAGTTTTAGGCTACCAATTGACTTACGTGGAATTATATACTATAAGGCGATAGTATGATAGGTGATAATAACTGTGACTTTCGTGAAAAATAGTTTGTGTTCTCTAACAAATTTTGCACATGAAACATATGGTTAAAATTAATTTTGTGCCTAAATTTGTATACAAATATTGACTAATAATACGGTCGTGGACACTTATTACTACACCTATATTGTAGTAATGTTTCTATATAGTTTCTGTAGACGCTAAAGAAAATTGTAAGTAAATAACAATTAAGTAAGCCATATATAGTTACATTTTAACTGTAACGTGTTATTCATTTTTATTGTAACGTATTCTATTGACCGTAACGTGCCCTCATACTAATATTATTTCATTTTAATTAAAATAATTCATTAGCTGCTAATGCTTCGTTTTTTGACATGAAATATACAGTCTGAATTCGGTGTAGTTACAACGTTTTCTGGATGATGTAAACATCTCATACCTATGTAGATTACTTTTTTAAAGACAAATATGGCAATTTTTTTGTTGACGTACGTCAGCTAAAGCAGAACAATGTCACTGAATAAAAGTTTTTGTAAGAAAATAACATAATGATTATAATAATAATAATAATATTAACTAATATTCTAATAATTTGAGAACAAAATTTTGTTTTTTTTATAAGAAGTACGGTGAAAAGTGGCTTAATATTACAAACTAATTATAGGCTACGTTTTCAATATTAAATATTAGTGTATTTTTTACGATAATAAAATATAACTGAACTGTGTCAAATTGAGAATCCTCAAAAATTAAAACCAAATAACTTCAGACTTAATTCTAATTTCCGATAGATTCAAATGTTCATATAAATTATTTTTAAAAATGTAAATATAGATTTTTATTTATTTTCAATATCTTTGTTATATACATTTGAAATGAAATGACTAAAATTTGGTACCTATATATATTATGTTGGCTTCAATATAGTTAAAGTCTATATAATTTTACATATATATTTTATTAATACCATTTATTCCACAATGCAATTCATTATGTTTGCTTTATGTTTTATGTAGAAGTTAATGTATTGCATGAGAAATGAAATGAAGTTTATTTATTTCTATTTTTACTTGTCTTAATTGTGATTATAAATCAGTTTCATGTCAATTATTATTATGAAAATATGATTCTATACAGAAGACACAATTCAATTGAATTTATTAGTAAAATGTATTCTATATAAGATATATATTTATTGTCCATTACATGCTACAAACAGAATCAGAATTTGTTGGACGTTTAATGTTTATTCTATAGAAAATAGTGTGGATTTAAAAATATATATATAAAGTAGCTATTCAAATATTTAATAATATATATAAGTATGTATACATTATGTACATATATTTACATAAATTATCTGCACTTAATATAAATACATATAATTAAATATATACATATGCAAATTAACTAAATATTTAATTTAGTTGTATATACATATTCTTTTTTGAAACACCATAACAAATAATTAAAATAAACTTGTTAGGTATGTTATTTTAGTATCAAGTTTGTTTTTATATGCAAATTTATTGACTTAAGTGTAAAAACCCAATCTTCCAGCCATCATTGGTATTTATTATGAAAAATTTCAAATAGCTTAGTTATTTTATATTTAAAAAATAATGCCTTATTTATTTCTCCGATACTTTAATCTTTTCTCTTTATCTAAATTACTTACATAAAATATAAAATTATTATCCAGACCATCCACTTGTTTTATTAAATTTGTTATTGTTTTTGTATGTTTTTTTATTACCATTGTTTGTCGTTCTTATATCATTGTATAACCTTAAATTTTTTTTTATTTTGAAAATAATGATTTAGATTTAAAAGGTTTAATATTATAAATTGATTTTTCAAGAAAAATATACGAAGAAAAAAGTTATCTTATTATGATTGCAGCTACATTAGTTTAGCAGGAGCAGAAGCAGCTAATGAAATTCAATTTGAATTGGTACGAGGTTATGCACTATGGTGACTATCTATCAATAGTGCGGTTAAGGGTTCGAATTTCTTTCGAAATGTACACTTTTTAAATATCGAATTTATTTTGACATCTTAAACGTTTTCGTTTCGATTAAAATCGACTGGGTAATGTGGGCTGCATTTTATTGAATAAAAGTTTGCGTCTTAAGGCGGCTTTCACTATGAAAAAGAATATCACTATTTCATCAAAAATGAATTATATGGCAATGTATATAACCTTTCATAATGTGGGAATATCACTGTTTCATAAATGAAAGTTAACTAGATTTTAACTTTCATATTCTTCACCGCATGAAGTAGGTAATGAACACAATAAAATATTAAATGTCATTCTATGCTCCAGTTTGACACATTATTCATATTTCTTCTTTAATTACCAACAAATACTAATATAATGCAGAAAAATGTTTTATTGTGAACGCTATTTTTTGATATTCATAAATGAAAACATTAAAATAGTTGAGTTTCTCTTACATTGTGAATGCCCCCTAATTTTTTTTTTAGAACAAAAGAAATTTTATAGCAACAAAAATAAACAAGTAAACAATGCAAAAGCAACTTCATATGGTTCCAGTTTTCCAATCCAGATTTATTCCATTTATTCACGAACCGCCATATTGAATTAATGCAATTTTGATTTTGGAAGGAATAAGGGAATTGTCTATATAAAATTTGTGTTTATTGGTTTGGTTTTGGTGCTGTTGTTAATAAATAAAACAAATTTTTTCATAAAAATTAAAACAATTATTAAAAAAACCCAATAATAGAATTTATTTATAGTGAGAAGGTAATGTCATTATTTGGTAAAGTTGATGAAATATTTGTACCAAAGGCTGATCTTCAAGCAATGATGGCTATGATGAATAAGAAAGACAAGAAGGAACCATCATTAAAACTTATAGAAGTTGATATTAAATTAATTCATGTAGAAGATGATAAATATGTTAGAAATAAAGATAATGTTGATGATGGTTTATCCGATAATGAGGAATCAATTAGTTTGGGAGATAAGGTAATTATTGTTTATACTAATTGTTGTGCATATTGAACACTACGCGGTTTGTTATATACACTTATTTAAATTGTATGTAAATATTAGTTTTCCTTTTCAAAAAGTACTTAAATTAGCATCATTAATGATTAAGTATCAAAAATAATTATATTTTTATTAATAAAAATATAATTACTAAAGAAAATTATGACGTAATTAATTTTTTTTATGCTTATACATGTGTTGACATTTTATGTACCTGTCAAAATGGAATGTTGCACAGGAGAAAAAAAATCGGAAGAACGTGATTACAAAATTTATATTTTTATTTATTATATCAATATTTTAAAAAGGATATTTATAATGTTGTAATATTAATATTGCTTTTATATTTTTTATATTCCAAATTTAATCTCAAAGGAAAATGTCATTCCTCATGATTCGGCGATATTTCATGCAACATGTATTTGCGAAGATTGTCTAAAATATAGAGAAACAATTGTACAATTGTTTTTAGAAGATTATGCATACAATACTCTATGGGAACGTTTACAATTGTTAATTCGTAAATATTATGAAATAATACCAGAGTAAGTCAAGAATTTTTATTGTATTTTATTAATTTCAAATAGTTTTAATAATAGGTTATTATTACAGAGATCCAAATAATGAAATGGATCAAGTTTATAGAGCAACTATGGAGAAAGGTTTAACAAAGTGGTTAACTGATGGACGTATTGATAAAAATGATAAAAATATTCAATTATCATTAGGTTCAAATTTACCACTCTCAAATCATTGGACATTTTTTTTAGTTTATACAATGTAAAAGCTTTATTTCAAAAAAATTATTGTTTTAAATTATTTATTAACAACTATAAATTTACAGGTTGTATGTGCGTGATCCACATCAATTTTTTGAATTGTTATGTATTCAAATAAGATCCATTGCAATTGCATATAGCAGTGGTTTAAAAAATATTATTCATGTTAATGAAAAGAACCCAGATGAAATTCGATTTAATCCTTTAATTTTATTGAATTGTAAGTAGGATAATATATAATATTTAAATTTGAAATTTTCATATGTCAATATTTTAACTTGTCAACAATATATAATTATTAAATAATTTACCATATCACGATATAATAGCTAACAATTTTCTGTAAATGGATTTAGATACGCGTATACCTCTCCACTTCAAATTACAAAGAATATTTCTTCGTGCTCAAAATGTTAAAAATTACCTAGTTAACTTAACGTTGAAAATTTTTTAAAAAGATTTTGTAAAGTAACATAAATTTCGTAGTCTGACATATAATCTCTGTATGTTTAAGATCTTGTAATCGCTTTATAATAAACCAATTATTATTCTGTATTCGCTTAATAGAAAACAAACTTCATCCATGTTTATACTGATGATTACAATGAGCCATGTATTCTGTAAACTTTGCATTCTAATACTTGCATGAAATAGAATTTATTAATTGTTGCATATTTTTTATAGTTGTACTTGACGGTTACGATAAAATGTATAAATCAGCTGAACGTTTATCACGTTCAATAACAGAATTTGATAAAGGACATTTATCAAAATTCGCATTATCTTGGATGTTATTAAACAAACGAATGTATTTACGTTGGGTATATTATGAAGTAAGAGATTTAATGCCAGAGTGTTTTTTAAGAGTAAGTTAAAAATTCATCAATATTTTTTCTCAATAGATTTATTATTTATTTATTATTTGTTCTGTATGTAGTTAGATGATTTACGTGGGACTGAACAATATAATTCACTTGTTTATCGTTTCATAAAATTCGATGAAGAAATGCAAGAAACAACAAGATTATGGCGTAAAGCATGGATGTTATTACATCAGTTTCATATTGATAAAGAAGATGATATTAGACGAAAAAGAATTCATGCTTTTCATTCAATTTTATCAATAATTAAAATAAGTAAATTTAAAATAATAATTGATGATGATATAGAAGATATTAAACGCTCGGTAGCTGATTGGATGAAAAATGAAGACCGGGACAAAGTATGGAAATATACGGTGTATCATTTGCGTAATAAATGGATACCAAGTACAGATAAGCGTTTAGCAGTTTCAATACTGACTACACCTTGTAGTCAATGTAATATATTATTATCAAATCATTACATGTAAGTAATTAAATTAAAATTAATTGCTATGTATTGTTATGTACTAACAATTTATGTAATAATTTTCATTTGTAATTTTTGTGAAATTATAAGTGATTGTAAATGTCGATCATGTGTATTGGCTGGTGGACCATTTGTTCCAAATGAAAAAGATAATTCAAGACCAATGTATTGTACACCATGTTGGATAAATACAAGACAAATTGCATCTATAGAATGTGATGAAGATATTGTTGAATTTGATAGCATTACCGATAAAAAACCATATAAAAAACCATCAGGTGGTAAAACGGAAACAATGGGTACAGTTAAATCATCTTCATGTACTGCATTAATATCCTCAATAGATTGGTTAAATAATCATGGATATCATTTAGCTTGGGCTGTTTTTAAAAATATACCAAGTAATTTATAGAGAAGTTTAATTTTCTCAAAAACATTAACCGAAATGTTTATTTAATTTCTTCTATACAGATCGCAAACGATATAGTGTAACAAATTTTTCAGCAAAAAATTTTTGTACATTTCAAGTACCACCTTGCATGCTTAATGAATGTCGTGTTGCAACGCATGTTATTGCTGGATTATTTCCATTACATTTTTCAAAATTTTTATTAAAAACATATCAACCATTAACTGCTCACGAACGAAACGAAATATCAACAGTAAAAAGTTTAGATTTTACATATCTTATACAAAAATTATATGATGATAAGGTACATAAGTTACTGCCATTATACACCATGGATTTATTATGGAGTGTGGATGAAATGGATTATACTTTATTGGGTGATATGGGTTCAGCTTTAGCTGAATGTTATTTAACAGATGTCTCAATACCATTACAAGATATTATAGATTCATGTTTTTTAACTGATGGTAATGATATTGAATTAAATTTATATTGGTTAGAATGCATTTATATGTACAAAAGGAAATTAAGACCACTTTCGTCCTCATCATCAACATCAACATCACAACAATCAACAAAAAAGAAACAGTTAACACTTGAAGAAAAAGCTAAAGTGTTCGAATTAAAAGCACAAATGGAAAAAGTTAAAATAAATAGTCCAAAAATTATAGAAAAAAGTGCAATAAGTAATAATGTAGCTCAAAATCAAAATGGTGATAATTCTACTCAGGTAACAACGTCATCAACATCAACGATAGTATGCAATGAAAAACCATTATCAAATAATGCTAATAATATGTGTAATACTAAATCAAATGATGATGAAAAGCAAATACAAAATGAACATTTAGCGGAAGCTATTAAATATGCAGTTAACCAGAAATTAAATCAGTAAGTTATTTATTTCTCACTTGACTCAATTGCGTACATCTTGAAATTTTATACTATATTTGTGTACACTTGTGAGGTAACTTAATTCTATTCAAATGTCTAAATAGTGTAAATTGGTCTTTATGAATAAAAATTTTGGCAAAATGCTTCCGATGATTATAATTTTTAATAAATTCATTTACACTGTCTTTCTCTCTTATAGGAAATTGGAAGCTGAATTAAGAACATTGAAAAAGGAACATAGGTATGTTTATTTATTTCTTATTCCTAGTCTAGTACTCCGTATTTTGCCAATGTTTTTTTACTGTTTATTCAATGTGTTCGCCCTATTTCAAATGTTTCATGTTAGTTTTTAAAGTATGTAATATAATTTACTTTAATGTATTCCTTACTCAGAGTTGCCTGAAAGTTTTCGAAGATATAATAAAAATTATATATATTTCTATAGCGTGATTGCCAAAATTTATTAGCCCTGATAAAATAAATAGCTTGTATTAACAATCTTTTCTAAAAAATTAACCAACATTTATGAATTTGAATTCAAATTTATGGGTTATAAATTATTGCAACTAACTAACTATGCTTACTTACTTATTGGTTTTAGCCTTCTCCAACACCGTTCTCTTACCGGGCCTATCTGCAGCTAGCGTCTTCCAATACCAAATTTTAAGGATATCACAGTTTACTGCATCTAAGACCCTTCAACCTTCTGGATTACCATTCAACGGTTTTTTTTTGCACTTGTTCATCCTCCTTACGTGAAACGTAAACAAGCCATCTTAATTTTTATTGTTTTGGCAATATTCACCGTACAACCTGTCTATTTCAAAATTGTACCATTTTGTTATTTGACCGGACCAAATATGGCACGGAGACACTCACCATATTTCGATGTATTAAATCTATATCATCAGCATACGCCAATAGTTAATCTGATTTTGTAAAAATAGTTCCATGTTTATCAACATTTATGTCCCTTGCGGTCTTTTCCAGCGTAATATTAAAAAGTAGTGTTGACAATGGATTGCATTGTCATAGGTTATCAACCGTTTCAAAATGATGAAACAAATAGTGTGTATCAATATTGGACTGCCTAACACTTTTCCAAAATCTGCCGTTACCTGTTTATTATTCGAAATCTTTACAATTAGCTCGTGCAGTTGATACTATAATGCATAGCAGCCATGTTTAAAGAGTTTATCTGATGAGTTATCTCATCCAGGTGATTTATTATCCTTGAGCTTTAGGAAAACATTCTTTACTTCGTGTATTGATGGTTCAGCTTTGACTGGCTCAATAGTTTTAAATTGCACAGTATTTAGTGGCGTGTTTACATTTAATAGATTAACTAAAGTGCTCGGTCCATCTTTCTTATGCCATAAACTGTCCTTCAAAACAAAAAACAAGTACCAAATTGGATTGATATATTTTGCTAATGTTTTTGTTATCACCTTTGACACTCACAAATAATACCATTATAACTTCTTGGATTCGTTCAATGCTCAAACAAAATGTGGGCCTTAGTCGAATTTAAATTCAGTTTAAGTCAACTTAAGTAGTAAAACAAATAAATTTTTTTTGGGCACCAAATGACTGCAAATGTCAACAAAAATATAAAACTAATATTATTTCCTTAAATTTTTTTTTAATTGATATACAAAACTATTGTATTATACTTTCAGTGTAAACACATTTAATACTAACCGTACCATAGCCCGTCAAATGATCGGTGCAAAATTTTGATTTAAAATGCATTATTCGTTGTTATTTTATTTGTTCATTTAATTTACGTAAATTCATCTGTTTAATCAATTTTTTGTCTATGTTTATCATTTTCTACCATGGTCAAACGAATGGTATTAGAGTTAAAGAGTTCGTGGAATAAATTTGCTACGTAAGTTTGTTACGTATTATATTATTCTACGGAACGAGAAAGTATAATGATGAAAACACAATGTGACCTTCAACCTCAACAATTTCAAAAATATAAATTTTTATTCAAAATATAAAACAATTTTTTCAAGTATTATTATCTCTGTAGTGTGCGTAGTAAAACATGGAGCAAAAATATTTCAATAGTATCATCATACACATCGCACTTGAACAATTTTAATAAATATTTCTAAAATAAATATTGATAATTTTGATATAAACAATAAAAAATGTATCATTGAAACTTATATTATTTAGGAGGAGGCATATTCATATTTAGTTTTTCGTGCAGTCTTGTGCTAAAACACAAAATATTTGAATATTTTCAGTTTTTAAACTAAACATTTGAGTGTAATCGTCACAGGTAACAGTGAATTGTTACCATCAACGCATATTTTATATCATTGAATATTACCGACTAGCACTAAGCATAATATTAATCACAGTGGTAACACAGCATTATGCGAATATCAAGGTAATATACTACCTATATTAAATTTTATTATCGATGTAAACTCAATTTTAATAATATAAATTTTTTAAAAGTTTTTGTTTTATTAATGGATAGTTTTATATATTTTTTATCGATTGGGATAAATAAATTTTTGTTAATTATTTTGTCAGTAAATGTCAGTAACAGTGAGTCCTATACTATATAAAATAAACAACTACCTCCTCGACCTCGTACTAATATATAGTAATTTCGACATGTATATGCAATTAATTAAACTTTTTTATATTTTATAACTTGGTTCACATTATAAATATGTATGTTTTCCTATAGTGTTCTTAAAGATATGGTTCGTGATTTAGAACAAATAAAAAAAAATGAAGAAAAACAACAAACTACAACAACAACTACTACTACCACAACTACAACAAAACAAACTAAAAAAGAAAAAATAGTTCATCATTGTTGTTCGGAACATTCAGATTTTGTGGAAAATCCAAATAAATTATGTCATCGTGGTGATGGTTTTTGTAGTTGTTATTATTGTACAATTTTTGGAACTATGGTAAGATTTTTATATTTGTAAATTATATTTTTTGTTTTAATGAAATTGAAAATTATATATTCTCCAATTTATTTTTATAGGAATGTAGTCATGGACGAAGTCATGAAACAAGGGATCGACTGCGTAAACGATTAAGTCAAAGTCATAAACTTGCCAATTTGAAAAATATGAAACATCCACCACCTCTCTTTAAAGGAGAAAATCCATCTAAAAATAACATTATAGAACAATCGAAACCATGTGTTAATAATATGCATACATTTATGGACATTGATGATGATGTAGATGATGAAGATGAAGATGAAGATGAAGACGATGATGATGATGATGATGATGATTTTGAATATATATCAGAATGTACTACAGAAAAAATTGCTGATAATATATTTGTACAACATCATGCTCAAAAATGTAAAATGCCACATGCAAATATAAAAAAAATAGAAAAATGTGCTCATTCCAATTTAAAAAATAAACAATTACCAAATTCTGAAAAAGTTTTTCCGGATAATAAAAATGGTAACGAAATTAAAAATGAAGCTAATATTGTTGATAGCAGTAATAAAAATAAAAATAATAATGCTAATACTACTACTACTACTGGTAGTAATACTAATAATAATAAAAATAATAATGACAATAATAACAGTTGTAATGATATTAATAAGAACAACATGAATAATAATAGTAATATTAACAACAATAAAAACAATATTAATTGTATCAACAATAGTAACAATAATATGAATAATAGTATAAATAATAATATGATTAATAATTTTACTGGAATACTAGATTATCAAAGGAAAATGATTTTTAATAAGACTAAAGAATCAACTAAATCTGAAGTAATTTATCGATCTGAGGATGTTGCAAAATCAATGGGTACGAAACCTGTACAAGATTTATTAGCATTTATCGAAGGTCGTAATGGAAGAGAAATTGAATCGAAAAAAGCTGCTAAAAAAGCAAAGCAAAAACAGAAAAAACAAGATGTTAAAAAAGTGGAAGAATTAGAACAATTAAAAATTGAATTTCATGAACTCTACTTTAAAGAATGTGATGCCAAAAATGAGTTAAAAGTATTGAAAACTGTAAAAAAGAAAGATAAGAAAAAAATTTTAGATACTGAAAGTATTGTCAAAAAATTTAATAAATCAAAATCAAAAATTGAATCATCAATATTAGAATTAATATCAACCATAAAACTTAATAATACAGACTTTCGATTTGCATATTTACCAACTAAAGAGGAACAATTAGAAAAATTACAAAAAGATCAACAACAAAGAACTGTTGCAAAAACTGAATTTTCCAATAATAATAATAATAATAATAATTTTCTAGCATCAAATTCAACTGTTCATAATTCACAAATAAATACAAAACCGCAGCAACAACATTCTGAATTACAACAAACAAATTGTATAAATACTGGTGGAAATATTGTAGAAGTGCATAATAATATTAATAATATAAATAATAATAATAATAATAATAATAATAATAATATTAATAATAATAATATTAATAACAATAATAATAATAATAATAATTATAATAATAATAATTATAATAATAATAATAATAATAATAATAATAATAATAATAATAATAATAATAATAATAATAATAATAATAATAATCAAGTACAAAATGGTGAAATAGCATTAGAACGTGTGGTTAATATACGACGTATACAAATGGGATATTCTGAACCACAAGTTATTGTAACTGCAAAAGGTGCTTCCCCTGACAAAGATAAATTATTGTATACATTTGTTAATGGTCAATTAGTGCCAGGTAAATAATTCAGTATTATGTTTAATAATTATTAAATTGTAGCATAAGGAATCGAAAATGAAAATTACTTTAGAATGTCTCTTATGTACAAGAATATGAATTTCTTCACCAAAACACAGTTGTATTGAATATTTGTGAAAATATCATACTGTAATTTGGAAGCGTTGTGGAATAAAACGTTTATTTTATTCATATGAACTCAAACATTTCAATATTTTGAACATTATAAACTTACATTTTTTGTCATTCTTATTTTTTTTATATATACAGAAATGTATGTGTTAATTATAATAAAATACATTGCAAATGCAAATCTAGGAGATAAACTACTTCATCATTATCAAGTCATATCACTAAGTTAAGCTTATGGCATCTAACAGATATATATTACAGTAAAGTTGCTAAATTACTTCGCATGGTAGAGAGTACTTAACAATCCACCAATTTGTTTGCAATTATCGAAAGATGAAATACCTATCTTGTCATTATTAATGAGTGATTTGCCCATTATAGTATGTGCATTCACTTTAGTGTGTATGAGACGCGTCATTTACCATATTATCAAAGATATCCTTTTTTTGTCCATAAACCAACTACTGCTAATCCAGCAGAAAAATGTCATTATAATAAATACAGTAAAATTTTGCATTTAAATGTTTGGAATTGTAACCCCTGTACATAAGAAAGAAATTTTATCTTATACATATTTTTCGATATAAAAAAAATGTATGCATCACACAAATCATTCGTATTTAACATCAAATAATTTAAAAATGTACTACAAGTTTCATGCCAAAATTGATTTTATTTTCTTATAAAGGGTATGTTTTGTTGTAAGTTGTAAAAAACCTTACTCAAAGTCTAGTAAATTTTTACATTTTAAAAACATATAATAATAAGAATAAAATAAAATTAATTAATAATTTTTTATTTCAGCTGGCTACGCTGACGCTGAGTCATTATCTAAAACAATTTCTCAAGAATTTATTGAAACACAAAGCAATTCGGTAAGTAGCAAAAATATCAATAAAATCAGTAATAATAATAAACAGAAAAAAACTGATAAATTACGTCATCGTAATTCGACGGAAAGTATTAATGGCAGTAAATTAATTAATAATCATAATGACACTGTGAAAAATGCAGCTGCAACAAAATCTATGAAAAATGGAAAAAACAACACAGCTTCGAATAATTCTGAAATTTTAAATCGAAATAAATTAGTAGAAGATCATGACAAGGATAAAACTAAGAGTAATACTAAAAATAAATTAAATGTTGATAACGTAAATGACATTAAAATCAACCGAGAGAGTAGTATTAAAAATACTAAAAATCTATCAACGAAACTGACAACTTCTGTAAATGGAATATATAGTGATTCATCAAAAACGGAACAAACAAAACATCGTACAAAAACACCTAAATATGAATATGCGGATCCTGAATATAAAATTAATAAATTTGATGTGTTAGATTTAGATGAAGAAGATGATGTTGATGACGATGATGGTACTAACATAGAAATTGATGACGATGCCGATGAAGAAGATAATTTATCAGTTTCTGAAAACGAATCAATTACAAATTCATCAATTACAATTAGTTCAATATCGGACTATAATTCTAATAATAATAAGCAACAACATGAAAAATTAACAACCAAAAATAATGCATCTCAAAATTATTCATTAATAAATAATAATAATACTAATAAAAATGTAAAATTACAAGCACAAAATATTAAAAGGAATGAAAAATTAAAATCTCATCCACAGCAACAACAGTTGCCACAAAAGCAACAGTTGCAATATCAAGTACAAAGGAATGATATTAAAATGGAAAAATATGAGGAAATTAAAGTACAACAACCGGAACCGTTATTATCAAAGAAGCAATTGAAAAAATTAAATCAAAATAATAATAAATTGTCAAATAATAATAATATTGATAATTCAGTATTAAAAGCTGAATCGATGGCACAATCTTTAAGAGATTCAATGTCGCGTTTACATTTAAATGATGATACAACAATTGAACTAGTTAAAGATAAACAAAATGAAATGGATTGCGATGATGGCAATCAAAATGGTAGTAGTATAATGGAACAATTAAACCGTGGAGTTGATGTTGAAGGTTTAACATTGCCACCGGGTATAACATTAACTCGGCTTGATCCTCATGTAGCTGCAAATTTATCATTAAAAAAGGAATCTATTGGTCGAGTAAGTATATTACATTTACTAACAAGGTAACAAGGACACCTGAAGTGTCGCATCCCGATTATAATGACATTTTGCCAGGTTGTTCGTCAAAGTAGAAAAAGCGCATTTTTTTTCTCTTCGTTTCACCTGTCACCTGCAGTATTAGAAACATGTCATTTTTTTAAAGTCGTAATTCTATAAATTTTGAAACCAAAGTGCCGCAATAATTTTTGAAGTTGGAAATATTTTCTATCTAAAAAGTGTTCTATATCACAAAAAAAAAATTGTTAATTTAATTGGTTTTGGTCACAGGGTGTATGTGTATAGAAATTACTTGTCAGCAGCATAAATTCCGGCGAGACACGTTGTTTTGTAAGTACCTTCACTCTTAGTTTGGATACGATATACGTAAATTTTATGGTGTTTTTTTTAATTATGACAAATAAAATCCAATTCAATTAAAAATAGTTTTACACAAATTCAGAATTCATAATTTCTTTTATTCGATTATAATATTTGTGTTCCTTATTAAGTGTCTGATTAAATGTAAATATCTTTATGAAAATATTACGTATTGTAAATTAAATTGCAATTTAGTTATAATATATATACTGTTATAATTATTGGGAGATATGTTTCTTCA